>JBAJHW010000001.1:316800859-318037734 GCA_037013535.1 Intellagama lesueurii | reverse complement strand
ATAAAGTCATACAGAAAACAATTACTTCAAGGTATTGCTGCTAAAGGTGGTTCTACAAGCTATTGAATCATAAGGTGTACTTAGTTTTTCACACATGGCTTCTCCATTTTGTATTTATCTAATTTTCAAACCTGCTAAGAACCAGATGATTGTTATTATGTCATGAAACCTAAATCCATAGAATTCAAAGAAAGTGTATTTTCTTTTTCACATGACTATATATCTGGGGGCTCAAAATTCTTTAAAGCTTGTATCATCTCTACCAGTCCCTGAGTTCTGGTAAAAAAGACTAAGTGGATTTCATAAGACTCAGGTTTGCCTCCCCCACCTGCTCCCCTAAACCTGCTTCTTACAAGGCTACTGAAATCTGAGTGCTTGAAGATTCATTCTGTATTTGGAGCAAAGTGTGCTATTCCAAGGTGTACCATGTAATTTTATTTAAGCCACTGCAAGCTGGCACTGAATATGACTTGAAACCAGTACTAAAAGTGAGTGAAATTTTAGAATGCCACTCACTTCTAAAGTTGGGTAAAAATAATAAGATGAGAGTGAAATGAATAATAATGCAGTAACACGACAGTAAATAAAGTTTACTGGAAATATACCATCCAATGGCTGAAATCCAGTAGTAAGTTCCAGCTATAGTAGGCCCATTTAATCAATGGAATTCAGAGGAGTTGACTCACCAAATCCTCACTGATTCCATGAGCCTACTGTGATTACAACTTACTGCTGGATTTCAGCCATTATTAGAAAGCCTCAACATAAAAACAAGATATTATTCTCCATCAATAGGTTGGGGGCTTCAGATGAGTTCCACTAGGCTGTTACCACCTCTAACTACTAGGTTGTCTTTAGGTGACTAGGCGTAATAATGGAACTCCAGATACCCAGTTGACTTTGCAGCATGAATCCAGTAGCCCTACCACTATCACTGGACATGCCTAGTTCAGTGCTGATGGAACCATCAACAACGAAGTCACAGTCTTCATGATGGACCAATCCTGCCTTTCATTTGCAAAGTCCTCAGTTGGCAAACTATTATAGAAAATCAACAACTAGTGCTTGATAGCCTTTTAAAAACCTTTCATTTGCTCTGAAGCTGTGTATGGCCACAAGACTAAAGCCTTCTTCCTGATAATGCTAGCTTTTAATTTTTGGGAGGCCTTTGCGTGCCAAATACCTGCAGTCGGAGGATGTACAGTAATCCAGCACCAAATATATCACATTTACAGCAGACTGTAGTTTGCCATTTACTTACTTCTGTAGGATTTCTACAATCTGTTTTGCCAAATAGCTCCAAGCTCTTATGTTTTCCTTCCACCCAGCATAGTCTAAGGCAGCAAAAATAACTTCCAGACGTAGCTTGTGGTGTTTACTTTTTTCTGAAATTAAAATAAATCATGCAAAGCTTACCATAGTGATTAGGAAGCAATGAGATCTAGTTGTATCATAAGGTTGGCACATAGACAACCACTGTGCCACACATTTGAATCTGATATGACCCAATTCCCCTTATCATTTGGCAAGATCACAAGGCAACCAATCTAAGGGTGCCAAAAGGTATTTTCTAGGGAGGGAATTCCAAAGATGTGGGGACACACCTGGAAATGTCCAGTCTGCGTGACCTTCACAGCAGGGCAGAGACCAGAGCCTCAGAGGCCCATTTCAGCTGGTTCATATGGGTGCAGTCAGTCTTTCAAATAACTCGTTTCCAAACCATTCCAGGCATTAGAAATCATCACTTTAAAATGAGACAGGAAACAGACAGGCAACCACGATACTTAGTACAACATTGATATAATGTGACCAGAAGTATCCTGGGGTGACTGGGTTTGAGTTTAGGTACCACAGCTCCCTTGCCTTCCCCCTTTTTCAAAGAAGAGTCTGAAGGTGAACTTATAAAATCTTCCTTTTCCTTTCTGTGCTGTTCGCACTGCTCTCTTTCTCCCCAACAGGAAGGGTTCTGAACAGGCTTGCATCTCCTATCTATCTCTTTGATGGGGAGTTTCATGTGGACTATCTCTTTGGTCCAGAGGTCTTCCAGGACTATCCGGCCTCAGCCCACTGGGAGGTCATCCTCTCCTTTACTTTCTGCTCCCTCTCGCTCCTCCGCCTTCTCTACCTCTTCTCCGCAGTCTAACCCCTCTTTCATCATCCTCTTCCTCCTCGCCTGTCATCAGAAAGCCCTAGATGATTGGTTCTCCTCCTGTCCCTTCAGATTTCCCACCTAAGCATGTTTCACCTATCCAGGGATCTGCCTTTTTCCTGCCCTCATTACCTGCCTGAATTATTTATATCTCTTCTATAAGAAGTAAGAGACTGTACATGGTCTGAAATCCCTCCTCTGTGGCAGGTTATGGGGACAGCACACTCGGGCTACACTTCCTCACACCTGGCAACCAGTTAAAAAGGTTCACATTGTCTTTGAAGGCAGAGCTATGTAGGATGCCTGAAAGTAGTCTTCTTCGAGGTATAATCATGGTGTGTGTAACTGAAGCTAGGTTTACTTTTCTCCATATAGGATTACAGTTGGCAAACACCTAACCTGGTAAAAAAGTGCTCTTCCACTGATGCCACATGTTTTTATTTACATCAGGATTTGCAATGATGCCTAACATTTGTCTCCTCCGCATAAAGACAAGGAGGAAGAAGGAACCAGTCTAATGGTAGTAGCTTAAATAAGAGAAAGCAACATAGTAATTAACAAGTCTTACTCGACTTTTTAAGCATGATGTAAAATTCCAACATCAGTTCATGAGATGGGACGAGCTCATGTAAAACCTAGGAAAACAACAGATAGATATTAATAGACTTGGATAAACATTTGGGGGCAAAGTTGTGTACTTTTACATCCCACTGACTTCAATGGAAGGATTATTAGCAGAATCCTATGCTAGTTTTAGTTATAGCAGAGGACTAGATTGAGTTGCCAGTTTTGCTTTGCAGCCTACGTGAACATAGCCAGAAAAGAAATCATATTCCTGCAAGGACAATATAAAATCTGTTCTTCCAAGAGACATAAGACAGATTCTTATTCACATACCCTTCTTCAATTGTTTCAGCAACAAAACAATGGCTGGAATTCTGTTGCTTAGTGCAAGAAATCACATTAGAGTAGACCCATTAAATCAGTGGGAATTTGGTGAGTCAACACTTCTGTAAGTTCCACTGATTCAAATGGGTCTATTCTAGTTGCTATTTACTACAGTAAAGGAATTCACAACTAGAGCAAACCGATTTGAGTCAATGGAACTTGTAGAGAAGTTGACCCACCAAATCCTCACTCATTCAGTGGGCCTACTCCAGTGCGACTTACTGTGCTAAGCAATAGGATATCAGCTAATGGTATTCCCATGGCACATGAAAAAAGCAAGGAATGCTAGTATTATAGCTATTTTTCCCCAGACACATGTTACAGCAATTGTGCCATTACTGTACATTAACTGTTGATTTTCTGTGAATCACTTTAACACAATGGCCAGTATCCTGTTCAGGATTTCTGCATGCATAGCTAACAACGTGGAAGTGACTTTATGATCTGGTGAGACATCTGCTAAATGACTAGTTGTGTAACCAGTTTTTATATATGGACATTTTTTAAAATATAAAAAAATCATGTGAGAGAATCACTGTTTTCATGCCGTTTTCAGTCTTTACCATAAACAAGGATGCCAGATTTAAGAAATCATTCCACATGTTCTTAAATTAGTGCTTGGTACAACTTCAGTGGAATAAAGGTCTTCTTCTCAAATTGACTGGTGTTTCTTTTTCCATTACTCACAAAGTAATCAGAAGCGCTGCCATGAAATAAGACCTTTATCTAGTACCTTCAGTGCAGACATCTGTGTTTTCCTTGATTCACCTCTTCTCTTTAAGAACTGATACAAGTAGACATGAGCATTAGGATTGGAAGGAAATCTGGAATCGTATGCATAATCATTTAACACTTCTTTTGTTTCTTCATATTCCTCATAGTGTTCTAGCAGCTGAGAGAGAGAAAACAATGTATAGTTGATTATTTAAAGTTATAGAACACATTTTCAGCTGCAGGTGCTTTGCAACCAAATGAAAACTAGAGAAGAAAAGTTTCACTCAAAAACAGTTAATTCAGTGGCCAAAATCCTGTTGCTTTGCACAGTAAATTGGACTAGAATAGGCCTATTGAATCTACCGGGATTTGGAGAGTCAGCTCCTCCATAGGTTCCATTGATTCAAATGAGACTACTCTAACTAAAATATACTACACAAGGCAACAGGATTTTGGCCACTGATAAACAGACTGAGACAACTGCCAAAATCCTGTTGTTTAGTATAAGCCAGATCACAACTTTGGGTCCGTTCCTCCATGGTAAACAAATCATCCCTGCTGTGATTCTCAGCAGTACACACATGCCTCAAGAATCATAGCAGGGGTACTTTGTTTACCAGATGAGAACAGACTGAAAGTTATGATTTGGCTTACACTAAGCAGTAGGGAAGAAATGCCTAGATATAGTGGCATAAGTCTCTTTGGCAAACTAGTCTGCCATTATATCTCAATTGACAAATTACGGCCTGTGTTTTCTCTAGTATTTAGTTCAATCTACATGAGGGCAGAAGAGAATGGTAGGGAATCAAGGTAGAGTGGGGGATGTTTTGGAGTAGGTGAGCCATGCCCATGGTAGTCATTTTGAGCTGTTGCCCAGGACAAGTTCTCAAATTTCCTAACGTAATAATCTCAGAAAGATTTTAGAAGTATCAAAACAAGTAACCATCAGTGTGTTATATGACAATGAATACTTCTTCCTTCATGTTGGAAGCAACCAATGGTGCTTTGAGAGTGGAAGGATCAGGCAACAGGGTACTTTCATTGCTCAGGGATGCCTGAATATATAGAAAGCATTCATATTCTCTGGGGAGGCTTGTTCTGCATCTCCAGAACTGCTAAATCCTTACTAAGTATTTTTTTCACGGTCCTGTTTCACTAACTGCTATAAGACCTTAAGTATTCATCAAACTGCAAAATCTTGAATCGCTACCAGTACTCAGCTCAATCATCAAAAGTGTGGTTAGGTAATCATATGAAGTTGTTACTCTTACATCCACGTAACATATCACAAAAGGATCCCAAATGCCAGGCATTTTAATTATCTCCTTGAGGCTGACTTTAGCCTGCTGATACAAGCTGTGCATTTCCTGTTGAATAGAAGACCCAGCATAACTATCTTCACCTTAAAAAGACAAGATAGACATGTCTTACGTTCAGTACTGTGATTTAAAACAAAGCTATTTATCAGCTAAATATACAACAGTAATTTGGTTTAATGTGGGCACTTCTTTGCTTTCCCACACTTTTCCTCTGCTATCACAATTCTTAAGCAATTGTATCACCAGTAAGCATCACCTTGAACTGCATGAACAATGAATAAGGGCCAGCAAACATCAGGATGAAAAACTATAATTTGAAGTGGGTTTGCAAGCTATGTTTTGTTCATACTACACTTCAGTGCTACTTTTATACTGAACAACTTTGCTTTGCTCCAGCCTGTGCTCTTCCAAGGTAACAAAGAGGTCTTGCTGGTCTCTCCCTAAAATCTTCTCCATAGGATCAGATTTTGCTAAGCAAAATAAACCATGATATCATGGGGGGAGGTTAATAAACAACAAATCATGGTTGTGCGTTATTTATGCCATATGAATGAAACTGATCAAGTCTCACAGCAAATCTGGTTTAAATGCCAGTTATTAGTCTTCCTTACAGAGTTGAGGTCCCGAGTTCCTCGTGTAAGATGCAGTTCATAGGTAATGATGATGAGCAAGAACTCTAAACTTCTCATATGCAGAAGAGGAAAGTAGACCAACATCGCAATCTTATTTATGTTCAGCCAGAGTAAATCCCATGAACATCAGTGCAATTTATTCCCTTATAAATCATTTTTCAGCCTGCAGCAAAAGTTTCTCTCCTAGGTTTCAAATTTCAAGAACTGAATACAAAAGCCAGAGACACTCACACCAGCATTTCCAAAGACACGAACTCACCAATCTCCAGTATGTCTGTCTTCTTTTTTAGCCACTTATAATAATCCAGGAGTCCCCTATAACCTTGAATGAGTTTCAGGTCTTTTTCCTGAGCAATTGATAGTTCTCCATACCGCCAGCTTTCTGCTAGGACCAAGTTCTGATAGGCCTCATCCAGAAACCCGTTGCACAAGAGATGGAAGGCATGCTCTAAAGAAACCTAGAATAATTTTAAGTCTGGTTTATGAGATGTATCAGCTGCAGCAACTTTGAAGATGACGCAACAGTACAAATTCTTATGAGGACCAGTAGGCCTCCTCTTAGTGCTGCCATTTGGGGCCAAAGTTATCGACAGCAAAGGAACATGTCCACCCCAAAAGTCTCAAAACAAAACAACTATACTGAACAACCTTGGTTTGCCCAACGTTATAGCTATTCTCACCTTTAAATAAGTTTTTACTCCCATATTTTTCATCCGATCCGCAAAGTAATTGATCTCATCTATATTAGTCCGTGGATGCTGCTGCAAAATTTCAGTTCCTATTCTCCAGACCTCCTATCACAGAAAAAAATACACACACATCTAGAGCAATGAAGCCAAAGTAAAGCATGACGGCTAATATGAACACGTGCCACAAAGAAAGTGGCATGTAGAACATCTAACTGGCTCTGTTATGCTCCAGAATACATGTACATAAACATATTATACCAAGGTGGCCCTCCAGCCCTGACAAGCATTGCTAATGGTGAGGGATCATGGCAGTGGCAATCCAATCACCGCTGGAGTGCCACACATGCCACATCCTGCATTACTTGAAAATACAGGCTACAGAAACCAGTGCAACATCTCTTCATGTAATTTGTTTAGAATCAGAGTGTTTGCCTGTTTACTCACCTCAGGAGCAGCTCGCAGTCTATCCTTGGTGGTATTTTCCAGCATCTCTAGATAGCTTATCATTAACTCAGCAGCCCTCTGCCACTGAGACTGCAGGAGGGCATCTTGTATGCTGCGTAAACAAGCTTCTTTCACCTTCTGAAATTCTGATAAATTTGAGCCAGTTCTAACTAAAACAGAAAAATAACTCTGATTACTGATGCTGAGCAGTGTTTTTCAGGTGCAATTGTGGACAAAGACTGCAGTTTACACACACACAAAGTAAATCTTGATATTTGAAGTTGGACTGGCAAGAAAGTACACAAAGGTGTACTGTATTGGCTCTTAATAAAACTCTGATAAAATACTGCAAAATAGTTCAACAGCCTTTGCAACTTCTCAGAAATCTATCATCAGACTAGTTTTTGCTACATGTATACAGACAACTGAAAAGTAAAAAGTAACACCAAGACTTTTGACTTTTTATTTTCTGATCAGTGCCCAAACATGACCAACAAAGTAGAGTTCCCCCACACTTGCTCAAATGGACTGAAATCAAGCAGGCAGAGCATTCATTAAGTCAAAGTGGTCTTTTTTTGCAGTGTGTTAAGAGCAGGCGGAATATATACAGCACAAATGAATAAGAAATATATTTCATGCCAGCATTTATATTCTTACTTCTTCACATCTGTCCACAAGTCTGGCACTGAAAGAGTTCATGCTAAGTTGTGAGAATCTGATGTCCTTTCACAAGCACTGTAACTATAGGTTTCCAGTCACAGCCCGAAGAATATGGCTATAGCTTTAAATCAAATTTATTTCTACACATCGTACTTACATAATAAACATGGTGCATATGCACCATAAGCCCCTTCTATTGAATGCCCCTTAATATGCCGCAACTTCTATCCTTCATTCTTCCTCCCCAGCTGTTGTTCCCAGCAGGACCCGTATTTTGTTCCACAGCAGAAAAGGGAGACAATGGGCAAGAGAACAAGTAGAGGAATAGGATAAGCATTGCAAGAGCCAAAGCTCTGCTTGCTCAGTAGAACTGTGCTGTGCACTACGGAGCCCTGGATGTTGGTGCTGCAAGATTACGGAAATGTTGCCTTCTACCCTGTTTCCCCGAAAATAAGACCTATCCTGAAAATAAGCCCTAGTATGATTTTTCAGGATGCTCATAATATAAGCCCTACCCCAAAAATAAGCCCTAGTTAAGTGAAACCCCGCCCTCCACCATTGTGCAGCAACCAGATGACATGACTGTAAAATAAAACATCCCCTGAAAATAAGCCCTAATGCGTTTTTTTGAGCAAAAATTAATATAAGACCCTGTCTTATTTTCAGGGAAACACGGTATCATCAGTCCATATGTTCAGAAACAACATGTGGCACAGCCAACCTAAAATGCATTGAACCTGACCATGTATGGAAGGACTGCAAGACTGAATTTTTTTGGTAAGGAAAAGATGACCTTGACAGGGAAAAAGCTAGGCTAGATCCCATCTCCCTGATGTGCTCGTTTTTCCTCTGGCAGAGGGGTTTTGTCTTTAATGTCAGAGGAATTCAGAGATGCCATCCTCAGCTGTTTGCTGATGTGGCACACCTACATGATGAAACCAGGAAGAGCACCCAGTTCTGTAGAAACCCAAATAGTGCTAAGAGACACATTATAAAAGGTCACACTGCCACCTACAGGGGAGAAAGCACACTCCTACTGCTTTGCTTTCATCTTTATCAGTTACAGTATATTGTGTCAGATTGAGCAACAGTTATACTACTAGACAATTGCCAACACCAATTAGGAACTTACTTGGATGGTGGAAATACTTTGGAAGCAAAGGTAAATACATTCCTGGGATTGAGGTGCCCCTAGCAGAGGCATCCTCTCTGTCTTCTTCTGGGGACAAATGCCCTCCTTCGTCATCCAGCTCTTCAGCAGAGCTATCCATTTCTGCAACAGACAGACATCAGCACATACACCTTAAGAATACAGAACATCTGATTTTTTTTTTAATCTAGAGAAAAAAGGCAACATGTCTTATTACACACAGTGAACAAAGATGAAGATTAGAATTGGGAGTTTTGTATTCGTACCATCCGGGATACGAATACGAAGCTCCAAGATTAAGTAATGTTTGCTTTTCAATAATGGCACATTACACATAAAGAGTGGAAGTATAATGGCCTGCATGAGAAAGGGAAATACACATAGGTTGAAATCCTGTTTTTGTAAAATGAGACTGTGCAAAGGATATCTGTAATTTAATTACATTAAAAACTTCTTATCCTCCCGCCTTCAAGGCTCAGCAGCAGCGAGCTTCCCAAAGATGTCACCAGAGCAAAAGGTATCCTTAGGAAGCCCCAGAACCTGAAGGGAGGAATGGGAAATTGTAATTAAATTAAATTAAAGATATCTATGGGCAGATGATGACGTAATCTGGCCTAAATTTACATCAAGCGGAGTTCAGCCATAGTCATGTACATGTGGCAGAGTAGGGAAGCAAACCTCACCTTCAAAACTTGTTTACAACATAGGCCAACTCCATTGTTGCATTTGCTACAAATCCTACCTCTCCCTCGAGAAGCTGCCTTCAGCCAACCAAACAGTGCCCTGCAAGACCTACCAAGACGTATATCAACCTCCCTGCTGGCAGACATGCTGCCCCACATACACATAAGGGTTAAGGAGGGACATGGCATCCAAAATAAAGTAACTTTCCCTTTCCAAAGCAGAACTAAAAAAAGAGCAAGAAGAGACAAGGGAAGCCTCAGCCAAATTGCCGCCAGTGGCCGATCATACGGGAAACCCTCCAAGAAGAATATCCTGGTCAGCGTCAACTTCATGTTGGTCACCAAGTGGACACCCAGAATTCTTCTTTCCTGGTGGGGGGACGGGGCAGCTTCTATCCCATTTATTTGGAAAGAAGAAACCCTGTGTGGCCTTCTTCTGATAGCACTTCCTAGATCTCACCTCCTAGTGTCTCTTCTTCTCTAGTATTAGGCATCCTTCAGTCTCGAAAGACTATGGTAACGTGCTCTGTATGGAGGACTTGGAACAGCGTCTAGTGTGGCTGAGAAGGCCAATTCGAGAGTGACAATCCCTTCCACACTGAAGACAAATACAATCTGTCCCCTGTCCGGCTCCCTGATTTTGCTGCTTCCGTGACTGCCTCTTTGCCTCGGTCTGCTGGACAAGGGTCTCTTCAAATTGAGAGAGGCCGTGATGCAACGCCTGCCTCCAGGCTGAACGCTCATATGTCAGGGTTTCCCATCTGTTGAGGCCCTTCTCTATTTTCTTCTCTATTTTCTTTCAAAATACATTATTGTTAAATAACTGGGAGCCAGAAATCCTGGACAAACCACTGGAAATCACTCAGACATCTATCTGAGTAACGAAGTGGTCTCCAGGATGGTTCCCAGTCCCTCCACCACTCTGAAAATACAGTGTTCACCAGAAATAGTAAATCACACCTTGAGGATGTGACAGGCCATTCTGCTTCACTGTTGGAGAGCCCCAAAATATTTGGGGTGGGGCAGCACTCCATGGTCTGGGGAGTGGATGCAGGTTCCAGCTCTGTGGAAGTTTCTCAGTCCTGTTGCAATAGCAACAGGTTTACCTTTTGAAGTATAACTTGAGGCTCTGGCATGATACACCAGCTTAAGTATTTATCTAGTACGTCATCTAAAATTAATCTCTAGCTTTGCTAACATGACTACCATATTTATTTTGACTTTGGCTCTTTGCCTCTTGAACACCAGTTTTCCATTTAGTCCTGGAGACAGTCCAGGCAAATTTTGGCTTTTGAAATAAATTGCAGGACACAGGCAAATAGCTATTACTGTGTCCTAATCAAGTAGCCTTTGGTGCTGAACTTGAAATGGGTTTTGCACCCTGCAGAATCTACTTACTCTCCTTCTTAAAACAGTCATAAAATGACATTGGTATTTCAGCACCACACACTGCCTTTTTTCTACACATTCTGTTTGCTTAATCTCCAACATGATGAAGTGTTTTGGAAAACACAAATGTTTTGTTCCTGATTGATGACATTTTTATTGGTCTGAATAAAGGTTTCACCCCATTTCAACTTTTAGAGCCTTCTAATGCAGTCATTCTCAACAGGGGTCATACTGTACGACACACACACCCCTTGGCAGCAGTGGTACATTTGAAGGGACCAGGGACTGGAGACAATGCTTCACACATCACCTTATATGGTTCATTATGAGATTTAAACCATTTTGATTCAGCTTATAATTTATTTCATATTGTTTTTACAGCCATGGCCAAAAAAAGGTTGAGAATAGCTGTTCTAATAGACCAGCATGGCCACCTGTGCCTTTCCTATTAGCTTTCCATGAAACTACCAGATGGCCTTAGGGAACTACCTTTCCCAGCCCCTTCTGGTCCTAAATAGCAATAACAGCAGCACAGAGTTAGCTAGACATTCACATATCAAAAATAAAGAATCAATTCCACGCTGAGATATGAATTTCATTCTGGAAGTTTAGGTGAGGTGCCACCTCTCAGCCTAGCTTGCAACAGCCTAAAAACTGCTCAATTAAACCTGTAAAATTTGCAACTTTTGCAGCAGTATAGGGGCAATAAGCTAAACTGCCATTGGCCAGGCAAGTTTGCACCACTTTTTAAAAAAGCTTTCTAAAGAGAGAAAAGGCATACAAAATAACATCTGTGTCAGAATATCAGACAAACAAAGCAAAACAAAAAGAAAGAGACAAAACATTGCCGCACCTTCAAGACATAAAGAACTGCTATATTTTAATGTGATATTTTGTGGATGCATATGGAACATTCCATATGTGTTGTCTCCGACGCATTTTTCGTATCACCTGGCAGGACAAAGTTCCAAATAGAGTAGTCCTAGAATGAGCTGGAATTTTTAGCATGCATACATTACTGAAACAGCGACGTCTACGTTGGCTCAGGCATGTCGTGAGAATGGCTGACGGTCGGATTCCAAAAGATCTCCTGTATGGAGAATTAGTGCAGGGAGAGCGCCCCAGAGGGAGACCACAGCTGCGATACAAGGATATCTGCAAGTGGGATCTGAAGGCCTTAGGAATGGACCTCAACAGTTGGGAAACCTTGACATCTGAGCCTTCAGCCTGGAGGCAGGCGGTGCATCATGGCCCTTCTTTGGGATTGGGATGTAGACTGATCTTTTCCAATCCTCTGGCCACTGCTGAGTTTTCCAAACTTGCTGGCATATTGAGTGTAGCACCTTAACAGCCTCACCTTTTAAGATTTTAAATAGTTCAACTGGAATGCCATCACCTGGACTTGTTGTTAGCCATGCTTTCTAAGGCCCACTTGACTTCACTCTTTAGGATGTCTGGCTCAAGGTCAGCAACCACACTATCTGGGTTGTCCGGGACATCCAGATCTTTCTGGTATAATTCCTCTGTGTATTCTTGCCACCTCTTCTTGATGTCTTCTGCTTCTGTGAGGTCCCTACCATTTTTGTCCTTTATCATGTCCATCTTTGCACAAAATGTTCCTTTAATATCTCCAATTTTCTTGAACAGATCTCTGGTTTTTCCCTTTCTATTATTTTCCTCTATTTCTTTGCACTGTTCGTTTAAGAAGGCCCTCTTGTCTCTCCTTGCTATTCTTTGGAAGTCTGCATTCAATTTTCTGTAACTTTCCCTATCTCCCTTGCATTTTGTTTTCCTTCTCTTCTCTGCTATCTATAAGGCCTCGTTGGACAGCCACTTTGCTTTCTTGCATTTCCTTTTCTTTGGGATGGTTTTTGTTGCTGCCTCCTGTACAATGTTACGAGCCTCCATCCATAGTTCTTCAGGCACTCTGTCCACCAAATCTAGTTCCTTGAATCTGTTCTTCTCTTCCACTGTGTATTCATAAGGGATTTGGTTTAGATTATACCTGACTAGCCCAGTGGTTTTTCCTACTTTCTTCAGTTTAAGCTTGAGTTTTGCTATAAGAAGCTAATGATCAGAGCCACAATCAGCTCCAGGTCTTGTTTTTGCTGACTGTATAGACCTTCTCCATCTTTGGTTGCAGAGAACATAATCAATCTGATTTCGGTATTGCCCATCTGGTGATGTCCACGTGTAGAGTCGCCTCTTGTGTTGTTGGAAAAGAGTGTTTGTGATGACCAGCTTGTTCTCTTGACAAAACTCTATTAGCCTTTGCCCTGCTTCATTTTGAACTCCAAGGCCAAACTTACCTGTTGTTCCTTTTATCTCTTGACTCCCTACTTTAGCATTCCAGTCCCCTATAATGAGAAGAACATCTTTCTTTGGTGTCAGTTCTAGAAGGTGTTGTAAGTCTTCATAGAACTGGTCAATTTCAGTCTCTTCAACATCGGTGGTTGGTGCATAAACTTGGATTACTGTGATGTTGAAAGGTCTGCCTTGGATTCGTATTGAAATCATTCTATCATTTTTTTGAGATTGTATCCCAGTACAGCTTTCCCCACTCTTTTGTTGACTATGAGGGCTACTCCATTTCTTCTATGGGATTCTTGCCCACAATAGTAGATATGATAATCGTCTGAATTGAATTCGCCCATTCCCGTCCATTTTAGTTCACTGACGCCCAGGATGTCAATGTTTATTCTTGCCATCTCCTATTTGACCACATCCAGCTTACCAAGGTTCATAGATCTTACATTCCAGGTTCCTATGCAGTATTTTTCTCTGCAACATCGGACTTTCTTTTCACTTCCAGGCGCGTTCGCAGCTGAGCGTCCTTTTGGCTTTGGCCCAACCACTTCATTAGCTCTGGAGCTACTTGTACTTGTCCTCCACTCTTCCTCAGTAACATGTTGGATGCCTTCTGACCTGAGGGGCTTGCCAGTTCCTGCTCCAGGTGGATCGCGTTTAGTCAGAACTCTCCACTATGACCTGTCTGTCTTGGGTGTCCCTGCACGGCATAGCCCATAGCTTCTCTGAATTACTCAAGCCCCTTCGCCAGGACAAGGCAGGAATCCATGAAGGGGAACTGTAGTCGTACCTCTCCTAAAATTCTCACCTTCCCCCACCTTAATAGTGGCAACTCTCTCATGCCCTGAGCCTCCAAAAGAAAATATATAACATTCAACCAACCAGCAAACTCCAATCCCAGATCCGATGGCCATCAATTCACAACAATTTATACCAAAACGTGCAGCATCCTAATGGTAGTTCAAACTACAGCAGACCCAGTAACTCAGTGGGATTTGTTTAAGCCTCTCCTTGCCCTTTAACAGCTGATTCTGTTCTAAGTAAATCAGTGGGATCCACTTAAGTGTCCCTTGACCATTCAACAGGGCTCTGCCGGACTGGTTTGTCTCCTTTTAGGTGCCGGTGTGTGCCTGCAACAGACGAAGGCAAGCTTAACTGAAGAGGATTATCGCTCTACCTTTTCCTACTTCTATGAATGTCCAAAGACAACATTGCTGCTCAGGGAAATCCGCTCCTCTTATCGGCTCTGAGTCACTCTCGCCCACCGGCGGACTGACTAACCTACCCGAAGGTCCTTCTCTCCTTCCGTGACCGCCCGTCGTAAGAAAACCAACGCACCCCCCGAAGGTCTAAAAAGCAATTTTCTTTGGCTTCCGAAGCTCCGGCGCACTTAACTCCATCTTTGCCCAGGGCAGAAGTGAGCACCAGTTGGTGCCTCCTCCTGTCACATGATCCCGGCCCGCCTTCGGGGGCGGAGCCTTTGAAGTAATTTACGTGCACTTCTTAATTGGGACGCATAAAGAGCAGGTTTAGAAGAGGTACCTCTGTCAGTGTGTGCAAGTATAACCTCCTGACCAATGCAGGAATACAACTCAAAGGGTATCTATTTTCAGATAATTTAAAATTTCCTCTTTTGGACTAGAACTATAGTATCCTTGGACATAGACCAAAAAGCAATGCTTCCAATTTCTTCCTCTTTTAACATTAATATGGGTCAGAATTGAGGGAAGTTACGTTTTTGGACTACATTTCCGATAATAATTTGGTTCAAGTACTTAAGTATTTGTTATAAAAAATGTATGTTTTTCAGCCTCTTGTAAGGACTATGGTCAAATCGTATTGCTTCAGAAATATGTGTGTGGAAGGATAGCAAATACTAAACAAGAACATTTGTTTTAATGACAAGTGTTTTCTTTTTTTATTATTTATTTATTTATTTATTTATTTCAAGGGTAAGGGGAAATAAATCGGGATAACGGAATATATCATGCCATACATTATCACATATTATCTGTACTTAAACATATCATTACATTAAAAACTTTTGTGTCTGTTAGTTGCCTAAATAATTCCAACTAGTTATTTGACTATTTTGTATTAAAATTATCACATTTGGCTTTCAGGTTATAGAACAAGTGTTTTCTACATGTAAGATTAAACTACATAGTACACTGATCTACACCAGGAATTCTTGCAAAATGCCTTTGGTCTACACCCCAAAAATTAGAATTATGAGAGCTTTCCTGTTTCAGACAGGAAAGTATTCATTCCATAAAGTGTGTGCCACCAACCTAAGAGCTTTTCCAAATGACGGCAGAGCAGACCTAGGTATGGTTCTGATCTACACCAGGAATTCTTGCAAAATGCCTTTGGTCTACACCCAAAAAATTAAAATTATGAGAGCTTTCCTGTTTCAGACAGGAAAGTATTCATTCCATAAAGTGTGTGCCACCAACCTAAGAGCTTTTCCAAATGACGGCAGAGCAGACCTAGGTATGGTTCAGAGCAACCAGTACCCTCTGACTGCCTTCCCCACTGTTCAGATCTACTACATTCACCAGAGGGGCAAAGGTGGCAGCACAACGGAGGGAAGCAACAGGAGCCTTTCAATCTTAATAGCCCAACTACTCTTGTGACTATTAATTCCAAAGAGGCGGGAGGCATCTTAATCTGGTGTCTCAGCTTTAACCATTCCCTCTTGGGTGACACTGCTAGTAGTTCACTCATTACAGAGACTACTCTCCTGACAACATTGTTCTCAGCTTCCCTGACATACTTATCCCTTCAGCAGGTGTACATCCAAGAGGGTTCTAAAAGAAATGAGCGCATCACAACATTTTATTGTCCTCATGTATGACCTATACTCTGGACAGCAAGTTACTGTTAGGACAGAATATGGAGAAATAGAAGGGTTTACAAAGGTGTCAGATAAGAGTGTACTTTATCACAGTAACTGTTCGACATATATGCATAACATATTGGATGAAATCCTATTGGTGTTTGTATAATGTTTGCATAACTTACCAGTGCTAATTGTGGCTAATTGACAGAGGTTCAAGGGCACATGTTGGCTGCACAATCAGTTGTGACCAAGCATGTCACTGAGACATGTCCTGGCACCTCATCAATTAGCTGCACTTAGCCCCAGCAAGTTATACAAGCCTTACATGAACAGCAATAGGATTTTGACTCACATATGGGCAGCTGGGTAAGATTCAGATGAAGAAGGAGTGAAAACTGATGAAACATCACTAATTTAGGAGAAGCGTGACACTATATTACTGGCAGAAAGCAGCAATGACTTGAAACAATAACTGATGAAGGTGAAAGAAGAAAGTGCAAAAGCCGGTTTGCAGTTGAAAATTAAGAAGACAAAAATCATGATTATAGAAGAATTACGTAATTCTAATGTTGACAATGAATAAATTGAAATTGTTTAACATTTTCTGCACCTTCGTTCAATTGTCAGTTAAAAGGGAGACTGCAGTAAGAACTCAGCAGAAGACTGAGTCTCAGAAGGGCAGCAATGAAGGAATTACAAAAGATTATCAAGTGTAAGGAAGTGGACTTGTTCATGAAAGCTCATATTAAAATATAGCAGTTAGTCTTTAAGGTGCCACAATGTTTTTGTCTTCATTATTTTTTATTTTTGTTTTGTTTTTTGCCTGATACACGTGTAAGGATGTGTCACTGGAGACTAAGAATAAGATCATCCAAACTATGTTATTCCAGAGAGGAGGAAAAATTATTCATTCAAAATAGGGTGTTAGAAGAGAGCTTTACAAATACTATGGATTTGCAGAAATACATGTAAGTGGCTACAAAATCAAGTAAAGCTGAACTCTCTGTAGAAGTAAAAATAACTAAACTCAGGCTATTTTACTTTGGACATATCATGAGAAGACAAGACTCCCTGGGAAAAAAAAAAAAGAATGCTGGAAAATGTTGAAAGCAGGAGGAAAATATGAAGACCAAATATGAGATGAACTGACTTAATACAGAAAGCCATGGTCTTGAGTTTGCAAGAGCAGAGCAGGGCTGATAATGACAGGAAGTTTTAGAGACCACAAATTCATAGGACTTCATGGTAAATAACAGCAACAGTTTAGAGCATGGATAGGGAACTTCCTCATCCTCATAGACTGCATTTCCTAGCACTGAAGCTGTCAGGGGTTTCATATTGACCATCTGGGCTGCAGCCAAAGTCACCCTGTTCGTACTCTAACAATCCACACATCTATTAATTCCAATTCCCATCCATCGATTGCCTCTGCTCCTTCCTTTTCTATCTTTCTCTATTTCTCCCCTTTCCTCTCTGTTTCTTTCTTTCATCGTGGAGACAATTTGGGGGGGAGGGTGTTGCAGGGCACAGTGAGGAGAAGCTTAATTTTTCCGTTTTCAGTTTGGATCCTCCCTACATGTCAACAGTCTTTTTGAAAAAAGCTTTCACACTCAGACGGTACATAAGAGAATAGCATATGACCAGAAGAGGGGGAAAAATCAATAATTTTGAGTCTAGAAGAACATCAGCCTTACTTTTGTTGCAATTAGTAGTGGAAATTACTGTTATTGATTTCAAATAAGAAAGTAGCAGTAACTGGAAGAGCACAGCAGACTGTTACTTACACAGTCATGCCATGAACCGAGCTAGTTCATTACTATTATTACTTGTTGTGCATTTGGTACAAGGAACTCTGCGTGCTTGACACATTTTAATGATTTAAGGGCTCTTCTGCCAAATGTGCAAAGATGAAAACATTTGCATCTCGATCATTAGATTGTTCTACTACTTTGCTTTCCATGGTAGGAGACAAGGTCCAGTAAACCTTGGCTTTGTTTTGTCAGGATCCTGAAGGAACATATATCTTCCTGTACAGAATTCACTGTGACTAGTTTTGCATTTGGAACTTGTTTTGCATTCAGCCAGTCATTGGTAGTGAAAGATGACGTGTGAGAACAAAATTATAACTTGGGTGGACAATCTGTGCCCCTTCAGTTGTTGTAGGGTTTGAATTCCCATCAGCTCTGGCCAGGCAATGGTGAAGAGATGATGAGAGCTGTAATTTAGCAACATCAGAAGCCTGCACAGTCCTGATATAATCTAATAAAAAAAACAGAAAAAGGACAGAAAATCTGCAATGATTGCAAAAGGCTTAATCATTATTTACAAATGGCATAGGAGGTTGTACACAGTTCAGCCAAAACTACAGTGGTAAAAGAGTTTCGGAAATTTGTTCAAGTATGTACAATGGCACTAGAACATTAAATACAAGTTCATCCATGCAGGGCCTACCAGGTTAACACCAGCTTGGAACAAAGTGGGCGGAGGGAGCTGAACAAGACCATGCAACACTTTTGAGCATTATAAAAATGCTGTAATACATATTGGGGAAAAGAGCCAACATAAATTATAACAGCCCAGGCAGATGCATCCATGTGACCTCTTGGAAATGAGGCCTGCTTAACAGAAGCAAAAGAATGCGGTGGTAGACATGATGTACCGCCTCAGATATCTCTGAATGTGCAAATTTACATCCTGCAAAGAAAAAGAAAAGCATACTAAAACCCTTAGCATAAGTGGGTGGGGGTGGTAAAAGTCTACCCTGTCCTGCTCCCTGCTGTTCTAAATTTCTCTTTTCTATTTCTTTTTTCCCCCGGGGGAAATAATTTTAATATGTGACCCTACAGCTGTCTTCTGAAATGATACTAGACATTCTATTGCCTTATTCTGCAGCAAGGGTGCAAAAACCTGAAATCAATGCCATTTTGGTCCTTCACCCTTTTTAATTGTGTGGCAGAATGCCTCTGCATTTGAGGTTACATTCCTAGTACCCCCAAGTCGTAAATGGATCCCTGAGACTGGTTCCACTGTGCCTTAAGTGAAGTGAGGTTCTTGTCTGAATGGAGAAAGATGAAACAATTGATCAGAGCATACCTGACAGAACGCCTCCTCCTGATGAGATCTGCCCGCCCCATATGATCCTCCCAGCCCAGGCGGTTGAGAGTATCTACCCCGAGAGAGGTCTGAAAAGCGAGAACCAGAAACTGGGCCTTCTCAGTAGTCACTCCTCAACTTTGGAACAACCTCCCACCCAAAATCTGCCTGGCCCCTTCACTGGGAATTTTTAAGTGACTGTTTAAAAAGTGGCTTTTCCGACAGGCCTTCCCTGACCTCATAACACCTCTGTCACACCTAATCACAGTGAGTGGTCTCAACATTTATAGTATCAGTCCTGCTGTCTTGCTTTATATTATTTTATATTACTTTAATTATTATTATTTAATTGTTGGTTGTTTTGTATTTCTTTTGATTTTATATTATTATGTTCATTGTTTGGAATTGTGTATGCTTTATATGTTTAATATGTAAACCACCCAGAGTGGCCTAGTAGCCAGATGGGCAGTATAGAAGCTGAATTTATTTATTTATTTTATTTATTAAATTTATACCCCGCCCATCTAGTCAACTGACTACAACTGAATTAATAATAATACCCTGTTTCCCCGAAAATAGGACAGGGTCTTATATTAATTTTTGCTCCAAAAAACGCATTAGGGCTTATTTTCAGGGGATGTTTTATTTTTGTCATGTACAACCATCTACATTTATTCAAATGTAGTCATGTCATCTTCTGGTTGCTGCACAATGGTGGAGGGTGGGGTTTCAGTTAACTAGGACTTATTTTTGGAGTAGGACTTATACAGTATTACGAGCATCCTGAAAAATCATACTAGGGCTTATTTTCAGGTTAGGTCTTATTTTAGGGGAAACAGGTTAATAATAATGATGATGATGACATTGCAATTCTAGGGGATGCCAGAATCATTGACATTGCAATTCCAGGGGATGCCAGAGTTAAAACTAAAGAACTGGGAAAACTAACAAAGTACAGAGACCTGGCAATCAGAAGAAACACACTTCAGTGGTCCCAGTAGTCACTGGGGCTTTGAGAACAATATCAAGAAATTTCACACAGTACTATAAGCAGTTGCAGATCTCAGAAATCACACCATCAGAGCTACAAAAAACCGGCAATATTAGGAACAGCAGCCGATATTTAACAGATACTTTGGTTTTTGGTTAAAACTTGTATCTGTTATATAACACCGGTCAATGTTTTTATAATTTTGACTGTGCCTGGTGTTTCTGAATAATAATAATAATAATAGAGAAAAAAGAAATTGTGTGTCAGGTAGCTGGCCATAAGCCAGCCTGCTTCCTTCTGTTTTAAGTGATGGGCTATTAATTCCAAATTGCTGGTTGAGAAGAAGCCTGAAAACAACTTGTATACTGCAGCTCTCTCTATCGAAGAAGCGAACAAACACGGCCTCAATAACGTCGGTTATACCTGGGACATTAATAACCGCATAGAAGTTTCGAACTGCACACAAGAAGGTGATGCACAATTTTGAAGAAGATAATTTATCACCGAACTCGCTGTTTGTTTTATATTCTTAACGGTCGATTAAAGGTACCACCTGTTCCTGTATTTGTAATGTTTCCACGGCCACCCGGCCTTTTCCTGATGCTTCCTTCAAAGTGACCTGAAGGAGGATGCTTGTGGCGACTATCAGGCTAGTCAGCTTTTTTTTTTACTTGATACACAAGGGGGCGCCATCTTATGCTTTGCCTCAGGCAGCCAAGTGCCTTGGGCCAGCCGCGAAGGGTGTGAAGAATTCAAGACTCGACACACGACGCCTGGTCCAGCAAGCGGGAGCCGAGGCGCCCCCCCCCCCCCGCCTCCGGCGGCTCCCCGTGGACGCCCGCACCGCACAGGCAGGGTGTGGTGCTGCTCCATCCCCTCCGCCTCCCGCTGCTCCGGTGGGACAGCGGCGAAGTCTCCTCCTCCTCCTCCTCTTTTCCATATCCTTCTCCAGCCCGGCTCTGCTGACGTGTCTTGCTTTGCAAACCTCCTCCCCGCCCGCTTTCCCAAGCCAGCCCAGCACCCTCGCTCGCGAAACATGGCTGCGGCCCGACGGCGTCTCCCGCTCGTGCTCCGGCTCCTCGCCTTCTTCCTGTGCGCCAAGCCGCTCGCTTGCCACAGCCGGGAGCCCGAGCGCCGTTTTGCCGAATACAAGCGATGTGCCGACCCCGAATGCAGCAGTAAGTGGGGGCGAGGAGGACGCGGGTGTACCGGGGGGGGGGGGGGAACGGACGGACGGGAATCCGCCGGGTCCCTGCGACAGCCGCTCCGCAGCAGAGCTGAACCAGGGACCTGTTGGCATCTCCAAGGCCGCGCAGCGAAGAGGCCGGCGGAGGCTCGCTCCCGCTCCTCCCCGCTTCACGAAGCTGCCCTTCGCTTCCAAACCATTGCTTCTCTTCCAGCACCCCAGGCTGGAGAGGAAACGGCAGGCATCGCTTGTCTCTCCCTTCCCCGTTTGCCGGGAGGAAGAAGAGAGGCTTTCCTCCCTTGCCTCGGACGGCTTTTGGCCTCCCCTCCTGGCGACCGATTCGTCCCAACTTGCAAACGCCTTCTGTTGTTATTGCCTTTTATTTTCTCTCTGGGTGCGGAAGACTGCAAAGGGAAACAAGCCGCCTTCGTTTGTGCCATTTTTTTAAAAAAAAGCTTGCTTGCGAGGAAACGCTGTTGAAGTGGATAAGGTTTACATCTCGATTTAAAAACATATTGGCCTTTAGGACTGGACTAGATAAAACTGGGAAATCTTAGCTCCAAGTCGCACCTTTGCTGCGTTGCTTATAGTTGTAAGGCCTGCCCGGCAGGGACCTGGAATCTCCTTGTTTCTAAAACGCTATGTATAGTTACAGTGTCCAAAATATATCCCATCCCTAACTAGGAAGGGAGACATTTAGTCCATCTTTAACTGAGTGGGGAATAAAGATTTCCCTTCCCTGTTAAGGATGGAATTTGTAACTTGTCATACTCATTAGTGGGCATGAACCCAGGGCCCATTTCTAGGATCATCCACATATATTCTTACATACTGTTGATTTGGAGGGTCAGGAATGATCCTTGATAATTTGGGTCTCTAAACAGCTGCACTGTTCAGTCTGGTATGCCCCCCTTGTGTCACTGACCATCATAGTTGATTGAACCTCTTGGATCACCTTGGTTGTAACACTAAAATATTATTATCTGACATTGACCAGGTAGCAGCTTAACCCTGGCTAGGGTCAGATGCAAAGGCACCTTAAACAGTTCTTAATGGCCGAAAGCATTTTCAAGTTGAGGTTTGCAACAAGGTGTTGCTGTTTTGAAAGACATCAAACATTTGTGTTCCCTCTGGCTATGTTAACAAACTTGTATCTTTTGGATTCTCAAACCTAGAGCCCAGTTTTAATCAGAAACCACTTTTTGACTTCATTCTCTTCTCCTTTTTTTGCGTTCTGCTATTAAATTACTAAAAGTAGCCTAATATGTCAGATGTGTTATGGAAATAGAGAAGCTGGTGGTTCTTTGGACTCTCCCACTGTTTGTTTGAGATGCATTCTGCACAATTAACTGTGAGAATGTCTCAGATGTTTCATATTTGTAGATTAAGGTGCTGTGTGTTTATGCACAGTCAGTGGCAGGCCACTCCTAAATGTATTTATTTGTTTGGAAAGAAGTGTTAGTTGATTCCTGGTAAATAAGCATAGGATTTAAGCTATGCTGAACAGTATTGTTCATGGTTACTTGAGAATTCTACTGGATCTGGATAAGGGGTGAAGGACTGCACCTTTAAGTCATGAAGAGTCTATCCACACTTTGTGGTGCTACTTTGAAATTACTGGACTATAAACAGACTTTAATATACAGTTGAAGCAAGTGTAATAGAGATGCATGTTTTTTTAAAGCACCATAGTTACATCAGCTTTCAAATAATAAGTTTGTGAATTTTAAAATAATATTTGAAGGCATTTCACTTATGTTTATGTTTGTTTTATTTATTAAAATACACTCATCCTTTCAAAAATAAATCGAGATGTGGCTAACAAACATACACCAAAGGTATAATATCAGATTTTAAAAACCTAAACAAAATGTAAATCCAAGTGTATCTTTATATGCAAAAGTATGCTCTTTTAGAGTTCATGCCATGTCTTGAATATATTTAGTATTGGGCCCTAGAATGCAACATGAGGCAAAGCTGGAGTTTTCCTACTTCAGTGAAATGTACACTGGAACTTCATTAATTTCACTGATTTCTTAATTGGCCAATAATAAAGAACTCTAACAGTTTTGAAACTGTCTTTGTACCAGTTCTAACGTTTAATTCCTGGGCCACATGCACTTTCATATACATGCATGTCATTAATAGATTTCCTTTACTATTTGGAAAACCTTATTTTATCTTACATTGTTTTTTCTCTCTTTCAACAGTGCTGATGTGTCGAGGGAAGGCAGTGAAGGATTTTAAAGGTCCAGATTGTCGTTTTTTAGATTTTAAAGAAGGAGAATCAATATATGTGTACTATAAGCTAACTGGAAGAACGAACGAGCTTTGGGCTGGAAGCGTAAGTATTCATTTTATTTTATTTTGTTTTATGTGCTTTATAACTGCTATGATAGGAAATGCTTGTTTTATCCAAAATCCTGTTGCTTAGCATAGTAAACTACATTAGAGTAGGCTCATTGAATCCATGGAAATTTGAAGAATGAACTCCACCATAAGTTCTGTTGATTCAAATGGGCCTACTACAGGTAGCTGTGACTCACTTTAGCATAGCAAGTTGCAGTTAGAGTGGGCCCATTTTAATTAATGGAACCTATGGAGGAATTAGGCAGTGGAAGACTGGCGTGCTCTGGTCCATGGGGTCACGAAGAGTCGGACACGACTTAACGACTAAACAACAACAACAACATGGAGGAATTAACTCACTTAAACCCCATTGATTCAATGGGCCTAATACAATTTACTATGCAAAGAAACAGGATTTTGGCTTTTATGTTAGTATTTAATTCTTCATGTTCGGTGTTATTAAGGACTGCTCAGTTTGCTGAGCACTGACAACTTAATGACAACTTCTACAGACATTTAGCTTCCTTTGTGTAAGATGGTAACAATGAATTATTATTTGGTGTTGTGTTGTTTTTTTAATATACAATCACAGCCTGTTGGAAGGAAGCAAGTATCATAAAACAGTCAGCAGTAGCATTTACCCTGCATCAGATTCTCAGAGAGCAACTGTGTAGATTCCCACAACCCTCAAGCTGCTTGCAATGCAGTTAAACTCAACACTTGTCTCTGGATCAGTTCAAACAATTGCTTTTATTTTATTTTATTTTATTTAAAAGCCACTTTTCTCCCCATAGGAAACCCAAGGTGGCTCGCAACAAGTAAAACTATATATATTGCATCTTGGTTTTAATTTGCTGTGATATGAATGATCCTTTTGCTTGAGTTTGCAGCTCTTTCATTTCTCCCTTCCCAGTGCAAGCAATTAGCCAGGAATCTCTTTTGTTGCTCAATATCATTCCCCTAGCTGCTGTTGCACCTGTGGTGCAAGCTCATTAGATCCATTGATTTTCTTCTTCATCTTCATGAGGAGAGAGAAACAACTTTAGGTAGGGCAACTCTGAGTGAACCATGAGAATACATGCAACATGTAGAAAGGCTCTTAAGGAAGTTGGAATGGTACCCATTGTTGCAAAGTTTTCAATTTCTGGTAAAATTCCTTTGCTATGCAGTGAAAGTACAGATACACAGAGTAGAATAGCTACAGGTTCCCCAAATAGTCCACCCCTTTCTCATTAACTGACACTTACAGCCTCAATACCTCAACATTTCATTACTTACAGTTGTGAACAGATCAACAGCAAATAAATGAAATACTTCCAACAAACTGAAGAGAAGAAAAACACTCAGGAGAATGGTGGGGCTCTCTTTGAATTCAGAGGCAGGAGGAAACAATTGGTTAGTGCTGGATAGACTGATAGTCACCCAAGCCCCTCCCAGTTAAACAAACTACAGACAGCATGCAAGGTTGTAAAAACTCCAGCACCCATCATGCTGTGAGAAACTTTCTTTTTGGCCAATGGAATTTTCCTTCTTTCCAACTTTAGAGCCATCTGTGACTCCCAAAATATGCTCTAGGGTGAGGGTCTTCCAGTTGTCCAAAGCATGTTTGCAAGGTGTGTATGGGATGGGGAAATATGTTCTGCTGATTCATGCTATTGTTGGTGGCAGAAAAAACCAATTGAATATTACCGATTGAAGAGAATGCAATAAAGGCAGTGTTCAAATAACAGAAATATGTAGATGATATGCTAAGGGGATACCATTGTGTTGCATTTGATCCATTTATTGTACTTTGTAAAACTATGATGCTGTAGGAGACAAAAATGGGCCAAGGTCCAGATACAGAAACATTACGTAAGAACGTAAGAAGAGCCCTGCTGGATCAGGCCAAGGGCCCATCTAGTTCAGCTTCCTGTATCTCACAGTGGCCCCACCAGATGCATCTGGGAGCACACAAGACAACTAGATACCTGTCATTAAGACCCATTTAAAATTACTGGGCAACTGTTAGAGCAGTATGACAATGGAACCAATTACCACAGGAAGTGGTGAGTCCTCCAGCACTGGAGGCATTGAAGAAAAAATCAGACAACCATTTGTCAGATTTACTTTGGTTTGGATTTCTGCATTGAGCAGGGGAGTGAAATTGGTGGCCTAATAGATCCCTTCCAACTCCATTATTCTATGATTCTATAAGTCAGTTAAAGTTAAATCCTGATGAAAACAGTGGATCCTTAGTACAACTCATTCACTCTAGCTCTCTATCAAAAACTACTTTCAGTGACATAACATACCTTGCATTGAGTTTTACTGTGCAGAGGAGAGATATCAGGAGAGAAGTAGAAGACAGACTCCTAGATTCTGTCTTCTGAGGAAGAGGACTTGTCCACAAAAGCTCACATTAAAATATAGGACTTTTTAAGGTGCTACATTTTTGTCTTCTTTATTTTTTATTTTTGTTTTTGGCCTGATATTCTAGATTCTTACCAGTCTGGGTTTCTCATTGATGAGTTCCATAGGAACAGGCCCTTCATTGAAAGGTTGTATCTCTCTAAGTGGTTCTCATCTCTTTTCCACATGCACCACGCCAGCTTGCAAAGGAGATTGTGCTTCTGAGTACTGTTCCAACACCATGAGCTGCCAGGAGGTGCTGCTTTCATTAGACTGTTAGAGTGAGGTTAGGACACAACTGATTCTTAAAAGCAATAGAGTCCAATTAAAGATGAAACAGGGAAAGCATTACACATAGTGAAAGGGGCAGAATGGAATCATTGTACTGCGCTGGGCAATTCCCTTCTGACATGTACCAGGCCACAAATAACCTGGATAATTAGGAGGCATCTGTTTCCAGGGTTGCAAGCTCTTCATAAAAACAAAACATGAAGAATAATTAAGGCCAGCTATGGAACTCAGGGCTAGATAATTTGACACTCAAGATTTTAAACAAAAGAAACTAAACAGTTAATGCCCACATTAGCCAAATTAATTTGCACATAGACTGTAGTAGTGTACAGTAACAAGTTAGTGATCATGGATGAAAGTTCAGACTGAGGGTATAATCTTAATTATGTTGTATTCTATTACAAATCCACTAGTGACAGCAGACTGTCAAAATATTTTAATACAATACAAAGCAATTGTTCTTTCCTGTGATAAAGATGGTGCAACCCATGGAAATCAACAGGAGTTTTGTTGTTATGTCTATAGCTGCAAATGTTGCCATTTTTTAAAAAAAGCATCTACTTTCTGTTTCCTCCACTAGTATTTTATTTTATTATTTGTATGCCACCTTTCTTCCCATAGGGGACCCAAGGCAGATCACAACAATTAAAACCATACAATAATAACAAATTTAAATACTATTATATATTTTAATATAATTAAACATTGATCTAAATTTAAAACAATTTTAAAAACATTAATTTTTTTTTAAAAATATACATTTCATAAATGAAGCATTCCCTGGACCCCCACTTATTAGGAATTTCCTGACTCTTAAAAGCCTGCCTGAAAAGGAAGGTCTTTGCCTGATGATGGAAGAAGGGCAAGAGGTACTGTATTCTTTTCCTCTACTTCAGGAGTAAATGCAACTAATCTACTTCTTGTTTCAATCATAGAATTACCTGCACAGAGCCTCTGCTGTAGTTGAACTGTGAAAATATTCTGATATAAACACATTGGAAGTTTACAAAAATGCTATTATTTCAGGTCAGGGACTGGACTTGGCCCAGTGAGATAGGTTTTTCATTCAGTTTCTTTTTGTCCTCCACATTGGTTTCCTCACTCCTGACCTGCACATCTGGTGATCCAACTTTTTATTTAATTATTATTTACTTATTATTCATATACCACTGCTTCTTGAAGTCTGAAAAAGGTTTAACAGTTAAAAACAGTGTACACTATAGACTAAATCCAATTGTTAGTCTCAGTGGTAGTGGACCAAATGAGTCAAGAGGCCTTCCATATCTTTCGACTTAAAGGTGCTGTTCATTCAATGGATCTGTCATAATTAGAAGTGCTGTTGTCGTTGTGTGCTGTCAACTTGCCTCTGACTCATGGTGCTCTTGTGAATGAAAAGGTCCTGTCCTCAACTGTCCTGCTGAGCTCTTGTAAACTTAAGCCTGTGGTTTCCTTAGGCTGTCAGTCCATTTCATATTTGGTCTTCCTCTTTTCCTGCTGCCTTCTACCTTCCCAGCATTATTCTCTTTTCCAGAGAATCCTGCATTTTCAGCTTCAACATTTTTGCCTCCAGAGATAGTTCAGACTTGATTTTATCTCGGACCCACTTGTTTGTCTTTTGGGCAGTTCAGGGTATTTGCAAAGCTCTCCTCCAGCACCACATTTCAAACAAATACAACTTTTTCCTTTCAGCTTTCTTTACTGTCCAGCTTTCACATCCATATACAGTGATCGGAAATACAAGAGGGTGGATGATCTTGGTCTCCAGTGACACATCCTTATTCTTGATGATCTTGTCTAGTTCCTTCATTGTTGCTCTTCCAAGTATCAGTTTTCTTCTGGTTTCCTAGCTGCACTCTAATTTTGGACAGATGATTGAAGCTCCACTTGCACACTGGTGATGATGTTAACAGCAGCAGCTGCAACTCACCACTGATTAAAGGAATTTTCGGGGTGCATGCAACTTTTGCACAATGCAGTGAGGTTCAGTGCACCCCAAAATCGTCAAAGGAAGTCTTTACTCGGGCAGTTTGCCTCTCTTGATGACATTGCTGTTGCACACACAGAACTGTGCAATAGGATTTTAGGCACTGAGTACAATGCTCATTGTTGCATGATAAAAGAAAAGAAAGGGATTTGACAGAAACTTAGCGAACAATAGATGTGCCATGTAGTTTGTTGCCAGAAGTAAAGGATCTCATACTTACAACTAAAATCGAACTCTTAAAAGGTGAGTTAGCCAAATGCCTATAGGCAGGCACTATTGAAACTAATTTTCAGTGGGCCCAGCTGGGCTCTGGGGGATATAACCACTCCAGATACTTAAGCTGGATAATCAGTAGCATCTGTGCAAATGTAGGTGATTCTAGCTGTCATCATTGCCAAGATCTTTTGAAGTTCTTTTAAAAATATTTTGAGTCTTCCTGGTATAATCAAACACAATCCTTTCTTGTTGTAACCCTTAGTTTGTAGCCAGTAGGAAAAGATCTGACAGTTGGAGTTTATTTGATATGCTTTTATAAAAGGTCCAGCAAATGCTTATGATTAGATGGTACTAAAAACTGATTATCAGTGAACCCAGTTATTTACATTGCAAAATCAGCAGTATCCATATGGAATTTTGTGTTTCTATCTCTTACTCTTTCAGAGATGTTTCAGGAGAAACAGACTAAATGAAAATATATTATTGAAATCTTTTATTAAACTCTTCAAAGATGACCTTTTAATTCAACAAAACCCCATGCAATATTTTCTATATCTACTGATGTCAGAACTTGGTCCATCTGATTGTTTGTAAAATCTTAGCAATGTTCCTTCAATAAATAAGTTTTCTTCTTTCTCCTTTAAGAAAGTATCAGGGTATCCAGGAAAGGGGAAATATACATGGAACATATTTTGAGCATACTACCCCTTGCAAGTATGTTTACTTTCTATGTCTTCTGCCAGTATTTAACTGCCTTGCTTATCTAATCTCTGAGGCAATTCTCAACTGTTAATATTGGCTTCCTGATACCATTTACACATACACACAGGTGAAGATGTAGTGTGAATTTTTTTTCTAGAAGGCATTAACGTAGACAGCAATTGGATAGTGTTAGCTTATGCATCTTTATTCAGAAGCTCAGTTCCAGTGGTCCGCATCATATTGAGTAGCTCTGCCTGAGTAACGAGAATTAAACTGGCTGCAGCAGTTTGTCATGAATTAAAGAGTTTGGTTTTTGATTTTGAGGTGCACACAACTTTATATTGTTGTCCACAACAAGGAGAGCCAAATCTTTCTACTTCTTTGCAGTGTTCCTAATAAGTCTCTGTCCCACTCAGTGGCTATAAACGTTTTAAATGTATTAAATTTAAATAACCATTTAAAAACACACCTAGTTTTGTTCTCAGCAGAATAATATTTGCTGTTTCTGCATTTCATTTTATATCATGAAGAGTATTTGTTGCATATGCACAACTAGTACAGCATTAACTGAGAATATGAAAAAATAACCATAGACCGTAATCTTTTTTTTTGAGCCAAGCCAGAAGAGGAAGAATGCAATCTAGACAAAATAGTGCACACCCATTTCCAGCACAATGTATATCAAAGACCACAGTAAAATGCCACTCCCACAGATTTCAACAAGACGTGGAACAAGTTTGCTAGTAATCTTTCTTATCTTTTTATAGTGCTCAGTATTGAAATGGCAAAATGCCAGTTTTTTTAACACATTTCTTGAATGCCTGAATGTTTCAGTATTTTCCTGTCTTTAAAAAACAACCATAACAACCCAAACCTAGATTATCAGTGAGGTTGTTTACGAGAAATTGAGAGTTGATACACAAAATACCATAAATAGTTCCTCTGGTACAGTATTTATTTTTATTTGTAGAAAAAAGAAATGAAATGCCCCATGGTCCCAGTGTATCTTACTGGGTGCACCTCTCAACTGGAGCCCATATATACTGTGTACATCCTTTGGGCAGAGACAGCACCCTTTCTATATAGTCATTATTGCATACTTGGCTCTACAAAAGGAGCAGAAATAAGGTTTTAAATCCTCACTCTTCCCATGCCTCCAATAATGACCTTTTATTTTATTCTCGCCTCCTGCAGGTTGGAAATAAATTTGGTTATTTTCCAAAGGATTTACTTGAAATAAATCATATTTATACACACGATGAGCTGGAACTGATAACAGATGTAAGTTGTATGTTTATCTTGATTTATATATTGTCCTGTTTTGAGTGCTTGGGAATAGTGTGACAGGGCTCGTGTCTTTTAAAGAGATTGCAATGAAAAAACACAATATAAAAAAAGCCTAGTGGAGAAATGGGGAAAGAAAGGAGCAAAAGAATTCTGTAAAATATTTATCTCAGATCCATTGATTAATTGAGAACATTTAGGCCAGAATCATGTGACAGGAGGCATTGGGCCAACTGTCTGCTGCATGTCTCATCATCTTCTTCTTGTGCTCTCAAAGCACAACCAGGTGTGCAACCGACCGATGATGAAACACAGACATTGCTTGCGTTTGTTCCTTTGCCTGCAATATTTCACAATAGGATTTTGCCCTTAATTCCTCTGAATATTTAGAGAGGAGCTGCAGAAGAGTAAACTACTAGGTAGTCAGGCCTGCACAGCTTGTGACTTACCAAGCAGAATGCTGTTTGCCAACCATATCTGAAAATCCACTGGTGTGGAGTCTTTTCTCATTCCTTCCTCACCAAGATTTGTAATACATGGGGATTGTCAAGTATCCAGCAGGTCACAACAGAGGACTCATATATGCTTATGTTTAATTGTGTTTTCACCTGTTTAGAGCCAAGCCTATATACTTTTACTCAGAACTAAGTCCCACTGTGTTTAGTGGGGCTTACTCCTCAGTAAGCCGGGGGGGGAGAGCGCTGAGAGGCTCAGTGGAAGAGCCTGTGCTTTGCATTTTGGACTTATATCCAATTCTTACCCCACCATTCCTAGTTCTGTTTTGCTGTTTTTTTATATATATATAAAAAACACAGCGCACACACACAGAGAGAGAGAGAGAGAGAGAGAGAGAGTAAAGATTCCCTGGCAGATTAGATACGACTGGGCTAGGTGGACAAAGAGTTCATTTGTTTGCAGTCATATCTTATTAATATATAATCGAGGTACATATTATATATATCTTGATGTGATTCAATCTAGCAACTTGACCCTGTGCATATTTCCAAATATCTTACTATGTTAATTGACTTTATTTGCATTTAAGCAAACATAGAATTGCAATGTAAGTTTTGTTGAAATTCTGATGATACTTGGAATGTTTCCAGTGGGCTCACTTGAAATAAATCATTTTTATCATGTTGCTATCACTTTTAATCACATGAATAACCTCAGCTTTTAGTAGAAATAATCCAGCTAAATTTCAGCTAAGTAAAATGAAAAATGATGATGTGATATAGAGTATGGGGAGAATATCCTGTTCTTTAATTTACTGAATTTATTTTCTTTTTCTTCCAGGAAACAGATTTTGTTTGTTTTGATGGAGGCAATGATGATTTTGATAATTATGATGTGGATGAGCTTTTAAAGATATCAGAGGATATGGAAGGTGGCAATGCAGAAGATGAGCTGGAAACTGAAGAGGAAGAGGACATCGAATGGACTAACTCTGCAGAGTCTATTGGCCCAGCTAATGGTTTTGAAATAGGCTCAGAAGAAGAGAGTAAAGACAATGTAAAAATGAATGAACAAGTAAATGTACTTCTTGAAAATACTGAGAATGTAGAAGAAGCTCTTGATTCCAAGAGTGAAAATCCTGTTGTAAATAGTGATACAGAAAATCCTCAGGGAGACCAAAGTGCACAGAAGCCTTTTGAAAAAATGCTGCAGGAAACATTGAAAGTGCCAAAACATGAAAGTGCCAAAAACTCTAGTCTATCTCAGGGTGAAGCTAAAAAATCAGATTACAGAGGCAAAGAAGCATCGGAGGACTTAAAAACGACGTTTGGCTCCACTGCAGATGCCTTTGTGTCTGATGATGAGACAACTAGCCTCATTACATCACTTGATGGTGAGTCCAGGGAAGATTTAGACATTGACACTTCTGATATGGAGAAGCTGAAAGAACCAAAGGAGCAGTCAGAAGAAATTCCTTTGTTACCTTTTGAAGAAGAAATCAAATCTTCAGACCTCCCAGAAACTGAAAATATGTCACCTGGTGGTGTCTTTGAGTTAAAAGGAAGTGTTTTTAATGATGATGCCACAGCAGAAGCAAAATTAATACATGAGAAAAAAGATGACTCTGGTCTATTAACACATTTAGGAGATAAGTTTTTTGCAATTGTCAGTGGAGGTGAAAGAACAGGTGATGAAACGGATGGGAACAAGGCTGATTTTGAGGAGGACAGTGAAGACGAGGATGATGATGATGATGACAGTGAGGATGGTGAGGACGATGTAGTCCTAATTAGTAAGAATGAAAACACGGAAGATGCGTTACTTCATTCGGAGTCTTCATCAGAATATGATCCCTTTATATCAGAACATGATCTTCTTGCAAAGAAGTCACATAATACTGATATTAAAAATTCTAAGGAAGAAATGCATAAAATGGAGAACCATAAGGGAAAGCATGAGAACACTCAGGAAGAACAAATTACAGAAGAACAAATGCAAAGTACTTCTACACACAATTTGGATGTGTTTTCCAGTTTTGGAGATGATCAGCAACCTAAAGCAACCATGGAAACGGAGGAAAAAAATTTAAAGCCACCCCTGGGTGACATCAAAGATGACCCAGAAGGCTTATCTCTTCATAAGATAATGAAAGAGAAGGAAAGAGAAGAGAAAAATATGGAGGATAGACTGGAAAATGATACAAAACACAAAACACTGTGGGAAAAAATAGGTCATAAAAAGGAGGCTAAACAACCAATGAACTTTGTACCAGATGTGCTGGAAGAATTAACAAATGAATCTCAGAGTGAATTTGAGGATGCTGACTTCACAGAAGGTAAAGCAAAGTATGGTGGAAAGGAGGAGGGAGAAGATTATGAACCAGGAGTGATACTTGGCAGTAATAAACAATCAAATGATTCGGGTACGGAAAATATTCCTACTGAAAAAGATATTCAAATGTCTACTGAACAGTCTCAACAGGAAACTGTAACCCAGGATTTAGAAGAAAGCGAAGAGGAGGATGAGGAAGAGGATGACTACATAAGTAGTGAGAAAACACTAGAGAAAAAATCTATTCTAGAAAAATCAGGGGAAGACACCCAGCTTAAAAACCTTACTCAGCAAAACACTGTTCACAAAGAAGCTGAGCACTTGGACAGAGTTACTGAAATGGATGAGGATGTAGTGAAATCACACACAGAAGAATTCAAGCCTGAAGAGACAGAGATGGAAGAAGGTGATTTCTTAGAAGAATCAGAAGAGGAGTTACTTCAAGATGAAAATGCTATGAGTGCAAAATTATCTAAAGAGAGACTCACAGATGAGCAAGGTTTCCCATTAGATGTTGAAAACACAAGCCCTCAGCTACAAATGCCAAATGGTGCTATTTCAAGAGTTGCTAATCCTGTTGATGAAACAGGAGAAGAAGCAATAGCAACTCTTGAACAGCCCCAGAAAGAAGATGGCATGGAAGATTTGAATGAGGAGCTTAGAGGAATGCAAATTAGGGAAGAGTCTCAACAGAAGGAAGACAAAGATGAAAAGCAGGAAAAAGTAGAGCCAGCTTTATTGCCTGCAACAGAAAATTCTCTGGTTGAGGGGAAAAGTCAAATACAAGATGTACACGATAAAACAATGTCAAGCAATTTAAATTTCTCTGTATTGGAAGATAAGGATGACTTTAACCAAATCAAGGAGCATGATTTTTCACAGAGGGGCCTTAAAGAACTAGAGACCTCAACTGAAGGTAAATACCAACATTCCCATGATCCTAGAGATATTTCAGAAAACACAAATGAAGTTGTGGAATCAGAATACAGTGAGTCTGTGAGGCAACTCATTATAATGAAGGAATTTCTGGATGAAAAACGTATTGCACGTTTAAAAAAGTATCTTGGGCAACAGCATGTTTTCAGGATTGAATCTTTGTTTCATGACATGGAGTTGGAGCTATTGCTAGCTCAGAAACATAATGGGAATTATGAGGACACTGAAAAGGCTTTGGATCAGATCCTTGAATCTTCAGAGTCTAATATTCTAGATGTTCTGAACAAGGCTTTGGATTCAAGAGAGATGGAAAACAAAGAAGAAGTGATCAAGGAAGTAGACTTGTTTGATGAAGAAGCTGCCTTAATGGATGATGTTCAGGAACTAATGTATTCATTAAGGCAAAAGTATTCTCCAATTAGTGAAAGTGCTCCTCTTGCATCACTTGTAGAATTTGAGATGGATTCCCATGAACCCATTAAAGGTAAGATCTTAAGGCTGAAATCCTATACACACTTGACTTGGAAGTAATTGAGACTGAGCTCAATGGCATGCACTTCTAAATAGATGTGTATATGATTATAGTTTATATATATATATTAATTTTATTGTTATATAACACACAAACAAACAACCATCAAAAGGATACAAATACAGGGAGGGAAAAAGGGGTAACACAACACAAAACAAAACAAACAGGGAAGTATTTGCATTCATATAGTATCTAATATACTCTCGACTCCATGGCTGTGATACAATACTAGAATCCATAACCTATATTATATTCTCTACTCATATCTATTTCTGGGCCCAATCATAAAACATTTTCCAGCTTTCTTTAACTTACGTTCTCGGGTTCTCATGTAATGCCTCTGACAATCTATCCATTTCTGTGATATCTAATAATTTTTTTAATAGCTCCTCTTTCTCTGGATTTTCCTGATTTTTTCCACTTTTGGGCCCAGATCAACCTTGCAGCTGTAAATATGTGCAGCAACATATATTTAATTTTTTTATCAACAATATCTGGCATTATATTCAACAAAAATATTTCTGGTTTAAAAGCTATTTCTTGTTGTATAATTTCTTGTGTAATGATCTGTCACCAAAAGCTTTTTGCTTTATGGCATGTCCACCACATATGAAAAAAAGTTCCGGGTTGCTGAGATGCCCCCATTTTTGCCAGTTTTACAGGTGTAAAATGCCATTTATAAAACATCTTTAAAACATTTTCTCTTAAGTTTACTGGTTTGAGCCATCTATAGTTCTCATTCCACATTCAAGTCCAATCGTCTATACAGTGGTGCCTCGCTAGACGATGTTAATCCGTTCCACGAAGATCGCTGTCTAGCGAAAACATCGTCTAGCGAAGCACGTTTTCCCATTGGAATGCATTGAAATCTCTTCAATGCGTTCCAAAGGGAAAACTCGTCGTCTTGCGAAATCTCCCATAGGGAAACATCGTCTAGCGAGTGAGGGTCCCCGTCGGAATGCACTGACAGCTGCACTGACAGCTTTTCACCACTAGTCGGCGCATTCCTATGGGGAAACCTCATCGTCTAGCGAAAATTCCCCATAGAGAGACATTGTTTTGCGAAGCGCAGTAGCGATCGCAAAAAGGCATCGTCTAGCGATTTCCTCGTCCTGCGAGGCAATCGTCTAGCGAGGCACCACTGTATATTATAACCAAAATTTTGTGCCCATTTAATCATCACTGTTTTCACCCTTTCGTCCTCTAAATTATATTCTAACAAAAAAGTATACATTTTTGTATAATCTTATCATTAGTATAAATCCACAACTCATCCACCTGTACCTTACCCTCATAAAAATCCAGTTTTCTTTTTTAAACCTTGATTCTAATTTTAAAATGTCCACCAGTCTGTCTGCAGACCCATTTTCTTCAGCTCCTGTATATTTTTTAATTGTTGCTCTTTAGTTAATAGGTCTTTATACGTATATCTCCATTCTTTCAGAATCAAAGGTTATCAAACCTTCTTTGATTATAGTTTATATTGAGTGGGTGACATATCTGGAAAAATGTGACACAATGCAGCCATTAAAGCACATCCTGATTTGGAAATGTTTCTCTAACTCTTGCATGGAACAATTGCTTAGAGCACATTTTAGGAAATTTGATGGATTCTGTATCAATTAATTAATATTTGATAACACCTCATTTCACCTAAGAAGTCTAATATAAAATACTTATAGGATATTATAGAATTCTGAGCTTTTCAAAGGCACTTGCCACTCCGTTAACCTATGAACAGAGAGTTCCACCAGTGTAGGACCAACACAGACATAGCATCACAATCATTCACATATTGTGTTGTTTCCAAATGTACTTATGCTTAGAGCAGACCCATTAAAATCAGTGGAATTAAAGTAAGCCATGACTAACTGGTCCCACTGTAGTTGGACCCCCTACTTAGTCAGGGTTCAGACATGAGTAAGTGTGGGTCTACCCTATTATATGCTTACAACATTCAAGATCAGTACCAGAGAACCTTCTCAGGACACGAAACCATTTTAAGAGCAGACCTGTGGGAAAATGTTCTACCATATATTTCTTGGAACACCAGTCGGTCAACCTGGCAGTAGACAAACATTTGTTTTGTATATTATTGAATAAGTAAAGCAAAACAAAGGTTGAGAAATACTGTGTGCCTTGAAAGCCCTCTGAAAACGTATTGAATAATCGGTTTTAGTCTCCTCTCTTCATATAACCTGCATAGAATTTTATGATGTTTTGGTTGCCAATCCATAGCTGATGGAAATGTTTCATTTGTTTTATTTAGGGGAAATTCAAAGTTGCATGAGTGGAACTTCCCTCTCCCCTAAATCTGCTTTGAAAGGTCCACTAGCCTTCTGGAGCAAGTTTTGAGGGGAGGTGGAAGCAGTGCTGAAAAGGAATATTGCTAATTTTTCTTGTTGCATCTGATAGCTCCTTGAGAACTGGTCCAAAAACCCAAAGCCAGTCTGAAACCTTGAGTTAGCTTACCAAAGCAATGAAAATCGAAAATGTGATTATATGCCTTTTTAAAATTATTACTAAAGTGGTACAGGTGTATTTATACAGCTTGTTGAAGATTTTAAAATTTATCTTTGATCCTGCTTCAATTCCTTCATGAAACTCAAGGAGGCTTATGGTCTATATATTATGGCTTATGGGGTGTGTGTGTGTGTATATATGTATGTGTGTGTGTGTGTGTGTGTGTGTGTGTGGTGTATACACACACACACACCATAAGCCATAATATATAGACCATAAGCCTCCTTGAGTTTCATGAAGGAATTGAAACAGGATCAAAGATAAATTTTAAATTTTTTATATATATTTAAAATAAAATATATATTTTGAAGCAGGATCAAAGATAAATTTTAAAACCTTCAACAAGAGGCCCCAAATGGAACATATTTTCTAATAACATCCCACAATTGTGACACAGTCTCCATCTGTTAAAAGAAATGTAGTGTTTTATTTTATCAGTATCTATAAACACCTAATTTGGGATCATTAAAGTTAAGCAAAAGCATTTTCAGACAAAGAGAAATGTGTCTGGAAGTATGTGTAATTCAAGAAATAGGCATAGTGCTAGTAATTACAACCTAACTATTAAAATGTATACTTTTTCCCCCTATACTTCTGTTCACTGTAGCTAATGAAAAACAAATAGAACAGGGCAGAGATCCAGTAGAAAGCCCAGACAAAATAGATCCAAAGCTTTCACGCAACATAGAACAGACATCTGACAAGGAAGACATTCTTGAATTGGGTCAACCAGAAGAGGATGAGGCCATGTTGGCAAAGGCTGGAACTTCAGATGAAACAGGGATCAGAAATGTCCTTGAGAGTCACAAAAGAAAACCAGATATGGCTACAACCCTTGAATCAGTTGATCCACGAACAGGGGAAGACTTTATTGCAGGTAACTTTCTGGGTAGCTTTATTCTTATTTGATTGGTTCATTGGCACATAACATCAAACATGCATATAATGAGATTGTAAAAAAAAGAGATTTACAGGTCTGAGGTACAGTTAAAATACCAGATAGCCAGCAACTCAAAAAACAACCTAGAAACGTATAACTTCAGAGGGATACTCCTAGTGATCTGTTGCTGAAAATGAAAAGACTGTGGCATCTTAAAGCCTATTACATTTTTAGTGGTACAAGCTTTTGTGAACTAGAGTTCACTTTGTCAAGTGTGTGACATGTTTTCCTCAGTTGGCAGATGTGCACACGGAGTTGCAGAGGAAAGAATGGTGAACAGTGGGATCAATTTTTTGTGTGTGAAATGTTAAAAAGTTTATTGAGTATGACTATTGTATGCAATTTGTTTTAATAAATAGGTGCCTAAAATATTTTTCTGCATTACCTTCAATTTTCTTCTGAAGGTAACACACCTTCTTCTGCCACACACACACACACACCAATAGATAACAGTTCATACATTGAAGAGTACTAATGTACAAGTCTATAGGAGAAGAATGTGTTGGATTTTCTGCAGTAGACTAATATGGTCATCATTGTGGCACAATTTTTAAGCCTTTATGGTGCCGTAGGAAAACATTAAAATTAAAAACACATTTAATGAAAATAATTTCTGAAATGTTTTCTTGAACTTTAAGGTCTGTCTAAAGACAAGGGTGATACAATGAAAGACAGCAATAATCCATCTGAAGTAGACTCTGCTGCTCCACATTTTCCTGCCGCCTTGGATGGTGCAGTACTATTAGCAAAGGAGAATATGCAACCACTTGCAAAGATGGTAAGTGTTTTTTCTGCTTAAAATATACATATAGCTTGTGTGGATAATATATAATTACATATTTGAAAATCAAAAGTGATGAAGCTACCTTATTCTGTGCAGAAGTAAGGTCCTAGTGTGTTTGATGGCAAAAAAACAAACAAACCATATCAGTGTGTGTTGAATTGCTGTGTTAAAAGCAATTGATTTCAATGGCACTTACTCCTAAGAAAACATAAGGTGTTACCTCTTCTCCTGAAGGACGTTTTATAAGGCTATGCATACAGTGGACAAAATCAGTACATGGGTGGGCAATTTTAGGTTACAAGACAGTAATACTGAAACGGTTACACACGTTTTCCTTATACGCCTCTGAATGTCACTGAACTGGAGTCACTTCCAAGGAGACAGGGATTGGGCCCTTTCAACAATGCAGCCACCGGTATCTCTTCAGGGCCCACAATTCTGCCCTAATTGTAGCCCCCTCCTCTCCACTGAATGATGAGGGAGGAAAAATAGCTGTAATCTGTTTTTCAAGAGTAAGAGTGCCTCTAGAACAATGGGAGGGGGAATATTTGGCCTTCCATTCCACCAGCCCCACACACAGCATAACAAACTAAGAATTGGTGGGAATTCTAGTCCACCGTTATCTGGAAAGCCAAGCGTTCCCTCTCCCTGCTATAGAATTTACTGTTGTATTGCTATGTAAAACCCACTCTACCCATCATAATTACTGTTTACTTTCAAAATAGGCTTGTTTGTTTTTTAAGCGGGGGAGGGGGCGTTTAGTCGAATAAATCCTCTGGGCCAATACTGAGACACCCTTTTAAGGTGTATGGGTAGCGCGCGTCGTTTCCGGTCGGAACCCGGCAGAACGCTTTCTGCTTCCGGCCTCTCCAACCGCCTCTCCCGAATTGCTGGCACGAGCCGATGACGTTCAAAGGGTCACGGGGGGGGGAAGAGGGAGGCGGGTTAGCGTGAGTTGACGTGGCCCTTCGGGAATCCTGAGGGGGGGGGACACGGACGGCGGAGGCAAAGTTCGCCTCCTCCTCTTCCTCCCTAAATCAACGAGCGGATCGTTCCCCCTCCACTTCCTCCCCTCCCCCCTCCCGTCTCCATGGAGTCCGCCCCTCCTTCCAGCCCCCCAGGCGGCGCTGCCACTTTACTCCTGGGGCCGCTCTCCCGGGGCTACGCGTCTCTCACCGGCCGCCTCCTTCAGGTGAGAGGGGGACGGGCGGGGACGGGTCTTCGGGGCCACCATTTCTTGTCGCCTCAGCTGCCTGGGGGGTAACGTAGGTGCCTTCCGAAGGCCAGGGAGCCGGGTGGCCGCCTGCTTTCCGCGCTTGTCCGAATGGCCGGGGCTCTGTGAGCCGAGGCGAGGCGGGAGCGGCTGGCGGGCCCCCGCGAAGGTAACCGCCGGCGGCGACCGGGGGCGTGGGGGAGAAAAGGCCGCCGGTAGGCCCATGGATCCGGCTGTCGGGAGGACTTGGGTGGACGTTGAGCCGAGGTTTGTTGATACTGTGGGGGAGGAGGAATATCCTTCCACCCCTGTTGACAGCATATACCATACGGAGAGTCCGAAGATTTCTTTCCCTTTTCTGCCTCTGCTTCCCTGAAAGCCGGCGTATCTCCGCTTGCATAAAGCAAGATCTAGTTAACAGTCATCCTGGCCTAATGTTGGCGACAGGTGGTGTTTTATTGCTTTGTGCACAAAAAACGAAAGCAACCTGCAAAAAAAAAAAGAGGCTTCTGTGGAGCTGGCCACATGTTTTGAGCTGATTTTGTGGGCTTTGTTTTTCTTCTGTTGACAGCAATGAAGAGCATAGAAGAGTTCTGCCAGACTTTTTAAAAGGCTTTCCCTCCAGATCTTGTAGGGAATTGTTTATGAAGTGAGATGCCTGTTGTTGTGAAGTTGGAGGTTCTTGTATCAAGTCATCCCAACCTCTGGCAAAGTTAACAAGTAACTTCCTTCCACACCCCTGACAAAAAAAAAAAGAAAAGAGAAAGTTGCTGGAGAGTCTTGCTGTTACTATGGTGAACAGGAGCAGGGAAAAACATGTAGATCTGGTGTGTTGTAACTAGTGGAATACGTCCCTAATCGAATTGTGTTTAACTTTTGAGACTGACGCTGGAAGCGTGCATTACTCTCTGAATAACAAGATGTTGTAAAGCTGTGGTGTTAGGGAGGAATAGCAGGTCCTTAATGGTCCAGTAACACAGTAGTGGAATATTTTAAATTTTATTTATCTTTGTAAAATGGTACAATCTGGAATTCAAGCGATTTAAGACCAGTGCCATCTGTTTCCTTGGATGTAGGTAAAACACAACATTAACAATGATTCAGTTGCAGTCTTGTTTTGATATACATGTTGTATCATAATCTAAAATTCTGTTGTTCAAAATGCCTATGAAAAATTTCATACGGAACTTATTTTTCTCTGGTACTTTTAATTAGTGTCACTGTCATTTTATGGGGCAGATTACTGAATGTGAACCCAACAGATTCCTTCCTAGATTTCCTGGGGTAGGTCAATAAAAGTAACTTCTTATGTGAAATGTATTGCAATAAATTTTTTGTCTTCTGATAGGATTTCTACATTTCATGCATCTTGCTGTTCTCAAATATTTAAAACTGACAGGCTGATGACAATGATTGTAATGATTAAAACATTTAGAATTTGGTAAATTTTAGAACTTGGATATTGAATTTTAACAGTGATGTGTTTTTTCTTTTGAAATTTCTGTGGAGGAATGCTTATAAATACACTTACTGTTTATCAAATAAAAACCTAATCAGTGTTATGTGTAATTTTCTCCATCTATATTTGTAATGATCCTTGTTAAAAAAAACACCCCAAAAACCCAGCAGTAACCTATTGTTGGGGGTACTTTAAAAATTAGAAGAAAATTTATTACGAAAACTGTAACCAGGAGAAAATTGAATTCTTAGCCATAGCTGATGTTTTGGTTTCCCTTGTGTGTTCTTTGTGAGAGCACCTTTTTAATTACCTTTTTGAAATCTGCATTATGATTTTTTTCTTGTCTTCACTTGTGTGATGGGCTCTAGATCTTTGGCCCAGGGAAGAAGTTTAACAGATATAGGATGAACACTTGGGAGTAGGTCTGCTGAACTCTATCTCTTTTCTTCTAGCTGGTTTCAACACTGCCTGAAGCCATGCAGCCTGGCCCTGACTTCCATGGACTTCCTTGGGAGCCCATTATCATCACAGCTTTTGTGGGGTTTGCAACACTTGCCATTTTCTTCTGGAGGACCTGCCTATCTGTAAGTAAACTTTCAAAGTTAAATATACTCAGTTGCTTGATCAGACTCTTACTTACACTGATGAAATATTTGCAGATCATGTGGTGCCAAACATAATTAAGAAGAAAGAATATAGTTTGTATTTTTGCTTACTGCTTAATATTTTAAGAGATTCCAGCCAGAATTTTATTGCTGATATATGCTTGGATTTGGGGAATCATGAATATCTTGGTAGAAAATTCCCACTCATTAGCAAGGAGCTGATTGCATTCTGAGGCGTGCATCCAGTTGGGTATGTACCCAGAAACACAACCTGCACGTCATTAAGGAGAGTCGATTTGCTGCTACAATTTAAGAGATTGGCGGTAGGAATGTGGGGATAGTAAGGCGGAGTTGGAAATGGGTCCCATTAGTCTGAAAAGTGTATTTTGATACTTGCATCTCTACTTTTGTACTGTAGTCACTGAATCATAATAAATGGACAGATGTGTTTTTGTAATATTTTCAATTTTTATAATTCATAGAATGAAAATTAAAGGAGAAATTGCAAAAATAATAGATTTGTGTTTCAATAGTATTGAACTCTATTCAATAATAGAGTTTATTTTTTGCCTTTTAAAATCAAACTTCTATAATGGCTGCCTCCAAAATAATGTTTTGGAGGGAACACTCATCAGTCAAACCAATGTGACCAATGGTCAGGGATGATGTGGCTTATACTCCAACACAGCTGGGGAATGCTGCCTTGGGGAAAGCTGACAAATAAAATTTGAAGCTTAGACTGAGTACAAACCAGTTTTTCAAGGGTGGGAAAATATCAGGTTATATGGAGCCACAATAGTAACTCATAGCAGTGTTATAGCAGCATACATTGCAAGCAATTAATTTTTCCATAAAAACATTTCCTTTGAAAGACTGGGATATATTTTTGATTGAGATTTCACAACTGGAATTATCTCAGCAGAAATCTTGAATTCCTTAGAACAGTTGAGTGCCTTCCCATTGCTGTTTTTCAGCATCACATTATCCTTGCCAGCCCTTTCCAAACGATGGCAATGTCAGATAGTCTCTCATCCAAATCTTGAACACCCCCAACCCTGGTTAGCTTCCAAAATCAGACAACTTTGGTATGTTTGTAGAATAGAAAGTGTTTATTTCCCCCGGGGGGGGGGGGAATGGCATTAAATTAAACAGACCAAAAAAAAGGCAAGTGATCGCTTTAGTACCTTATGGAGTAAAATAGTATAGAAGATAATGGGACATAGAGTAAATGTGCTAAACATGCACTTACAGTGTATTTTGCTACGTATTTTGCTACTGAAAGTACTTTGCTTAACATTAAAACACAGCCAATTTGAAAACGATGTGATGGGCAGCTAGATTTCAAGTTAATGGGGCAAAATTCTAGGCATCTACTTAACACCTGAAAGTTTGGGATAGATGGATAATTGAAGAAAAGTTATGCTGAGGGCAAATGTTGGTTTCATCTGCTTTGACAAACATGTAAACATTTGTTTCAGTTTTGAAATAAAGTGGAAGTTGAATTTATTCTACACAGATAGCAGCTCAGTAAACAAACCTTTGGCCTGAATTTGAAATAGGACATTGACCTAGAAGCTTTTAATAGAATTTGCTTTAAGCTTGCTTGTGTAATGTCACTTGATACTTGCCTTGGAAGGAGTATGTGTGTTGGTATGTCGAACAGGTGAAACCAAAGAACTGGTTATTAACTATGTTTACTTCACGTTGTTAGATGATAATTATATTAATAAAATTGCCTAATTTTTCTCATAATATTGTCCTATCTCTTTTTCTTTTTTAGGTGAAGAGTAGAATGTATCAAGGTAAAAAAATAGTTTTTGTTATTCTATTCTGATACTGTCATCTGGATTATCTGGATACTCTGAATGTCATCTGTCTCAGGAACAGATGAGGGCTGAGATCCAGAGATCCTTATGTAATTTATTACAGGCGATTCCCTGTACACAGATGGACTGTACTGTATCACTACGTATCTTCATGTTTTGTTTAATGCCATTTAAGTGGGAGAAAGGGAGGCCTGAAGAAGACTAGTGCACATGCAAGCTTTTGAATCTGGCTGTTTCTAATAGCCACATGTTCTCTCTTTCTCACTTTTTCCAAGACATGTCCAAAATGCCATACCTTTAACACCTCATTAGAATTTATCTGTGACTTTCAGTATGAGGAGCAACTTTCTCTTTGCTCCAGGGTCGAAAGACAGTTTTGTGACTGGAACACTTAGTCGTTGGACTGTACAGACTGAAATAGACGATCAAAGCTCTGTCATTGCTATGGCTTGCTATCTAAGCTCACCAGTCCCTGCAAAAGGGACATCAGTGTTCAGAAGCTGGGCTGGAAGTTGGTAGCTCATAGTTGAGATACTTGAGGTGCATAAGGGTTAATAAAGTTGTCCAGTTCTTCAGAAAATTGTTTCATGTTTTGTATTCTTTTTTTCTAGTGACAGAAAAACAACTTGTAGAAAAAATTAGTAGCCTTCTGAAAGAAAAGACAGAAATTCTAGAGAAGATGTCAGAATATGATCAAAAGGTATAGTGCTGCCTGAGTATCTTAATATTTTTCTGCAGATAAATATTTAACTTAAATATATACTCTCTTTTCTGGTAACAATATAATAGAGAGATTACAATTTGTAATATTGAATATAAAATTATAATGTGAGTAACCCTTTAAAAAATGCTTGTTTCTTTTTTTTTTTTTACTGTAACTAGATAAAGGAGGCAAAGGAATCTGTTAAAGAGGCACAGAAAGAAAATACTAATCTTTCTGATGAAACTGCAGAGCTTAAGGTATGAGAAAGAGATTTTCTTTCTGTTGTGTTTAAATGTAATAACCTTCCCCAAACAAAAACACTTCTTGCAATTTTCTCTCACAGGACACAGTCAGGGGGCTTAAAGAGACAAATCATCTTCTAGATGACAGAGTGAAAAATTTAAACACCATGCTAGAAATTGAGAGAGAGCACAACACAAAGAAAAAAGAACAAGTAAGCAGTTATTCTTTGCCACTGACAGTTTGCATATTGGAGAATTATGTCATCTTTATTATCATTGGCAAAATGTCTACCCGATACTGCCCTGGTTCAAAAGTATGTTTTCAAACTCCAAATTTTATCTGGCTAGGGAAGCATAGTTCACAGTTCACTTATTTTATGTTAGTGCAGTTATACTGATTTTGTTACATGTGTGTTTGTGTTGTAGTACCTTGTCTTGGTGCTTATTGTAGAATAAATAAACATGTGCCGTCAAGTAAGTTCTGACTTATGGCAACCCTTTTCAGGATTTTCCAAGTAGAGAATACTCAGAAGTGGTCTACCATTCCTTTTTTCTGGGGGCAGCTTGCCCAAGGCCACACAAGCTGGCTCTACTCACAAGAGGCACAGTGGGGAATTGAACTTCCTACATCTGGCTCTGCAGCCAGATACCTAACTCACCTGAGCTATCAAATCTCTAGATGCTAATTTCTCTTGTTGTATAAAGTATTACTTGCATTGATTCTCTCTAAGAATGGGAAAACTTTTTTTTTTGCCAAGAATCCTACTCAGGCTCTAAGTGTAAAGCCTTGCCCGTGGAGTAAGGCCTGATTGCCACTGCTTGCAGGAGCAGTGCTTCCCATTGAGAGAGCCTGACTTTAAATTCTGCAAGGAGGTATTTAATGTCTCCTCATGCAAATGGCATAAAAATGAAATGAACAAGATCCTGGGTATTGACCTTACATAGAATAATAATACTTAATTGTTATATATTAGCTGAAATCCTGTTGCATGAGGAGGTTCACAAAGTGTTACACTCAAGCAGTCTGCATGAATGGACTGATTGATTCTGCAGCTGGTTGCACAATTGTGCCTGTGGAACTGCTTGCTAAATATGATTTCTGTCCTGGAGTGAATTTTGTATAACTTTGTATTATGCCAGTGTAACTACACACCAGGATTTTGGCCAGTGGGTTTCAGTATTCAGAGTGCTTCATACAACTTGTAAGATAGGCCAGCATTATCTCCATGCTATAGGTGAGGCTAACAGAGACTACTATCTTACAGAGTTACACCCTGGCTTGCTTACTTAAGACCATTTATGAATAAACTTTTTAATCAAGATTAGTTAGAGGTTTTCTATCTCACTTTATCACTATAGTTCTGTTAGTTTGTGAACTAACAGTGATACGATTTTAGACATGATTGGTCAAGCTTCTCCTTCACTTAAGGGGCAAAGGAATCTGTTTTTGAAATTAGCCAGTTCGGGCACCTCCAGTTGGATTTGATTTTTTTCTATGAACTGTAAAAGTCTTAGAATTTAATTCTTTTAACCTGAGGTGAGCTTAGCTAGCCAATTGTTTTATTAAATTTACATATTGGCAGATACAGTGTTACAACTGGAGTAGGCAAACTGCTATCTTTTAGCAAATGTCATGTGTGATGTTCATTGTCCCCAGTTGTTGGCCGTGCTCCTTCAGGTAGCTGGAAGTTGCAAACCAAAATATTCTGAGGGCAGTAGAATGTGTTGCTGTAATTAAACCTTTATGTGTGTTTTTATAGCTCACAGAAGCACAGAAGACTTTGGAGAAGTTGCAAGAAACCATTACATTTCATTCTGCAGAACTCTCTGAGGTAAAACATCTAAAACTACATTACAAAATGGTATTTGTCAAGCAAAAACAAAAAGAAAAGACAAAAACATGGCACTTTAAAGATTAACTTATATTTTAATATGAGCTTTCGTGGATAAGTCTGCTAGCACAGACTGACACAGCTACCTCTTTTAAAATTATCTTTATGTCTTAGATACTAAAAGCAAGTTCTAAACTCTAAGAATTGTAGTAGATATAATCTGAAAATTGTTGCCTTATTTGCACCATGTATCTCACACTTTTAGGTGCAGATAGCTCTGAATGAAGCTAAGTTAAATGAAGAGAAACTGAAGTCTGACCTTCATCGTATGCAAGAAGAGAATGTAAGACTCAAGAAGAGTAAGGAACAAGTGAGTATTGTGCCTGTTAAATAATATACTGCTTTTCTTTTCTTAGATTAATATTTGATTTGTGAACATTTTACATTGTAGGATATCCTTTTGGAAGTTATAGACTTCTGTTACTTCAAAATATAGGGAGATGTCAGAGACATAAGTAAAGCAAGTAAGAAAAAGAGGGGTTTGGCAGTTGAGCAGTACTGGGGAAGATCTTCCTGGATACAGGAGATGCCTAGGTATGATGATCCCTAGGTGAAACTGAGGTGAAATGTGGCCTCAGGAGCCAAAGAGAGTGTGGTAAGGTTTGGTAAGGATTTTGAAGACTTGTAGCAAAAGAATGTGGTGTTTTCCCAGAGCAACCTTGATGCTTCTTACTTGAAGCTGAGGCGGTAATGGTGTGAGCCTCTGTCTTTACATACAACCTTACATACAGGAAGAGGAACCTCTCTTTCTATAACAGCCATTCTCAACCTTTTTTTTTGTCATGGCCATAAACACAATATGAAAGAAATATAGACCAAATCATGATTGTATAAGTCACGTAACAGACCTTACAAGGTGCTGTGTGAGTAATTGTTTCCAGTCGGTGGCCACCTTCAAATGTGCCAGGGGGCCCCCATGGGGCCATATGGCCCCATTAAGAATGGCTGTTCTAGAACCATTCCAGGTGCTGTCCATTCCAGACATGCCAGACATTTTCAAACTTTATCTTCTCTTTTATTAAGTCTTCTGGTGGTGGTTAACGAACAATTCTTTCTGATGTGTTTAAAGGAGATCTTTGTAAAGTTAGGTCAAAACTACCCTGTTTCTCCTAAAATAAGACCTAACCTGAAAATAAGCCCTAGCATGATTTTTCAGGATGCTCGTAATATAAGCCCTACCCCAAAAATAAGCCCCAGTTAAGTGAAACCCTACCCCTCCACTATTGTGCAGCAACCAGAAGAAGATGACATGACTGTATTTGAATAAATGTAGATTGTTGTACATGAAAAAAAAAAAGACATCCCCTGAAAATAATCCCTAATGCGTTTTTTGGAGCAAAAAATAATATAAGACCCTGTCTTATTTTCGGGGAAACAGGGTAATACTAAGAAAGCTGACTTGGCTTTTGAAAAAGACTTGAGTGTCATGTCTGTGGTGGGCATGAACTTAAATGTTAGATACCTCCAATTCCATGATTAGAAAGAACAGCAATCCCTTCATCTCCCCTTCCAGAAGTGTCTAACTTTGTTACTGCAAACAATATAAATATCTGGGAGGTCATATTTGGCCAAGCTCTTGAATCTCCTGCTTCTACCCTACATGTGGAAAATCTGTGCCAGATCAGAAGTGGTTTGGTACAGTCTTGGTCTAGTTGTAAGAATGATTTTGGATGATAGTCATACTTGCAGCTTTTCACAAGTTGCAAGAATGGATTTCTGTTTATTTGCTCCTGCAGTTTCCCATAGTTGTAATACTGATTTCAGTGTAACCAAAATGCTCTGTAACTTCTCAGAAAGTTACATGTTTTCAACAACTTTGAAGTATTCTTATGTTTATGGAAAACAGAAGCAATGTAGAAGAATAAAGCTTTTAGAATTACAGTTAGGTCCAGAAATAATTAGATACTGACACGAGTGTTGTTATTTCAGCTGTTTACCAAAATAAATTCAAGTTACAGTTAAATAATAAATATGGGCTTAAAGTGCAGTCTCCCAGCTTTAATTTGAGAGTGTTCACATCCAGATTGGAGGAAACGTTTAGGAATTACAGCTCTTTAATATGCAGTTCCCTCTTTTTCAAGAGACCAATAGTAATTGGACAGTTGACTCAAAAGCTGTTTCATGAACAGGTGTGGGCTATTCCTTTGTTATTTCATCATCAATTAAGCAGATAAAAGGTCTGGAGTTGATTCCAGATGTGGCACTTGCAATTGGATGCTGTTGCTGTGACCCCACAACATGTGTTCTGAGCTGTTCTCAATGCAAGTGAAACAGACCATCCTTAGTCTGCAAGCAAGCAAGCAGGTGCAAACCATTCATAAGTCTCAAGAATAGAAAGCCCAGGTTGGACTTTGCAAAAAAAAATCTTAAAAAGCCAGCCCAGTTCTGGAACATCATTCTTTGGACAGTATGGAGAAGGCTTGGAACGGCTCATGATCCAAAGAATATCACATCATCTGTAAAATAGGGTGGCGGCACTGTGATGGCATAGGCATACATGGCTTGCAATGGCACTGGGTCACTAGTGTTTATTGATGATGTGACAGAAGCAGCCGGATGAATTCTGAAATGTATAGGGATATATTCTTTGCTCAGATTCGGCCAAATTCAGTGAAGTTTGATTGGATGGCACTTCAAAGATGGACAATAACCCCAAAACATACTGCGAAAGCAACTGAGGAGTTTAAGGCAAAGAAGTGGAATATTCTGCAGTGGCCAGGTCAATCACATGATCTCAACCTGATTGAGCATACATTCAATTGCTGAAGACAAAACTTAAGGCAGAAAGACCCACAAACAACTGAAGACAGCAGACGTAAAGGTGTGGCAAAGCATCACAAAGTAGAAACCCAGCATTTGGTGATGTCCATGCGTTCCAGACTTCATGCAGTCATTGTTGCAAAGGACTCTCGACAAAGTATTAAAAATGAACATTTTATTTATGATTGTGTTAATTTGTTCAACTACATTTGAGACCCTGAAATAAGGGGACTGAGTATGAAAATGGTTGCAATTCCCAGACATTTCATACGATATTTTTGCTCAGCCCCTTGAAGTAAAGATTAAAATCTGCACTTAAATTGCATCTCAGTTGTTTCATTAGAAATCCATTGTACAGAATTATGAAAATTGTGTCAGTGTCCAGTTATTTCCAGACCTAACTGTAAGTCAAGCTGATGTTGCCTGAATAATTTTTCTATCTAGAGAAGACTTGCTTCACCATCAGTGCAGTTTGCTTTACCTTGATACCCAGATGAATTTTGATATGGTTGGATAACGTTATCACTGGGATTAACTCTTTAGGGATAAATACCAGATGTGAAGAACACAGGCTTCTGATTTTTCCTAGAGGCCTGTAAAGATCTGTAGGGCTCTTAGACTGCTGTTCAGGTATCAGAATTTCTGACCTGACACATCCTAGGAGAAAAGTCAGCCTTGTAACCTTGGGCAAGCTGCACAGCCCCACAGCACCCCACTATTGAGTACTCTATACCTAGAAAACCCTGGAAAGAGTCACCGTAAGTCAGAACTTGAGAGCACATTATAAATATATAGATGGATAGATTAACTGATAAGATTGCATTGTGCTTATTCTTTCAGCTGTTGCAAGAGGCAGAAGGTTGGAGTGAAAGGCATGCTGAGTCCACAGAACAGATAAAGTTATATCAGAAATCTCAGAAGGACATTGAAGAAGCACTTGCCTATAAGGAAAATGAAATTGAAGTAAGCTGGTGTAATAATTTTTTTCTGCATGTTCTGATATATGACCGAGCTGCTACACCAAATGCTGTAGTCCTTTGTTTTAAGACTTGGGTTTTTTCCCTGCTGCCTTAGGTTTTGACTAACTGCATTATGCAGCTGAAGCAGCTTGATGCAGATTCTGAGTCAGAAAACAAGAGGGATGACGGAAACGATCTTGCCAATGGAGAGATCACAGGTACTCAGGACTTAGATATCAGAACAGATCTGTGAATGTGGTGACTACATGAGCAATCAATTTTGAGATGCAAAATCTGTTAGAATCTTCTTGGACCAACAGAGCACAACAGTCTTATAATATTGGATTATAGTATTGTTGGCTCAAAGTACATAATTAGTGAGTCTCATCTTTGTTGAGATATAGGGGAAAATATGTTCTTAGTAAAAGTTTGCAGTACTTTTAACATTATGCTCAGCGAATGTATTGAACTGTGGCTTGTATTTATAATGTGAGCTATTCACATGATAGATAACTGGTTTGCATTGCTGTGGTAAAACTTTTCTGGAGTTAGTCTTAGACTTCTTAAGGCACGCTGTAGTATATTCTTACCTCATGCTGAAACTGTCTTCCCATGATCAATTCTAAGAAATTATCAACAAAGTCTTTCTCTTTTCTCTTTTGAAAATTTTGCTTGAATTTTAGACACAATTGATTTTCCCCCTTTCTAGATACCAGGAATGAAAAGATGAAGAACCAGATTAAGCAGATGATGGATGTTTCACGGGTATAACACACTGATTTGTCTTATCGTTATGTCCCATATTTACATTATAGTAGAGGGCTTCATGACGTGGTGGCGCTGCGGGTTAAACCGCAGAAGCCTCTGTGCTGCAGGGTCAGAAGACCAGCAGTCACAAGATCGAATCCACGCAACGGAGTGAGCTCCCATCGCTTGTCCCAGCTCCTGCCCACCTAGCAGTTCGAAAGCATGCAAATGCGAGTAGATAAATAGGTACCACCTCGGTGGGAAGGTAACGGCGTTCCGTGTCTAGTCGCGCTGGCCATGTGACCACGGAAACTGTCTTTGGACAAAACGCTGGCTCTACGGCTTGGAAACGGGGATGAGCACCGCCCCCTAGAGTCGGACACGACTGGACTAAATGTCAAGGGTAACCTTTACCTTTACCTAGAGGACTTCATTTGCTGTTTCGTTGCATTTGCAGGTAAAAACAACGTTATCAATCATAGAAGAAGAAAGAGATAGCTTGCGTTCCAAGCTAAATGATGAAGTAGCATCAAGGCATGAACTGGAAGGTACATCTGGTGAAGGGTATTTTAGAATAAAATGCTCTGTAAAATTTGTTTAGCAATTCAGATGGTTTCTGTTTCCATTTTTTAATAGAATAAAGCCTGGAGGCAGAGACTTGATGATCTAGCTCAGGGTGGATTTGATTTAAAACAAGTTGATTCAAATTGATTTAAGTCACATTTTAAATCACAATTTAACTCAACAATTTTTGATTTTTAAAAATTTAAATTGTGATTTAAATCAATTTGATTTTTTAAAAATAATTGATTTTTATCCACCCTGATCTGACTCAAATCTATGTATGACATTTATCCTCTCCTCACTGCTTTTTGGCCCCAATTTCTCCCTTGTCTGTTTACAGTGCTGCAGTGGCAATCAAAGCTACAACTGATAGCTTGTACCCAGCAGGATTTTGACTCAAAATCCAACAACTCTATGCCCCTTTGGCTTTCTGGCTTACATTCATAACATTTCAAAGCTAATTTTGCTTATTTTCCCCTCCCATTTGTCCTGGAGCTTGCAGCATCTCTTTGCCTTAAATTGTAGATCAGGGTGGTAAATGCCGATAGTTTTGGAGACCAATTTTTTGTGTCTTCCTCCAGTATCCTTTATGGGCTGCTCCCATTCCATCAAAATTCATCAAAATCCAGAGGAAAACCATTTAAAACAGACATTAGTTTACTTTAAATGCATTGAAATGGTTTGTTGCCAAAATTCAACAGCAAACTTCTGCAAGCTATGGAAAGTATTTGCTTGCTTTAAAAAGGTTTTCCTTACAGACTGCAACAATGCATTTAAAGCAAGCAAAATCCAATTTTAGCCCAGACTCCTCTTCCACTAGCTGCTAAAATAGAATAGTGGGCTCTTTAGTGGGACTGAGGCTCTCAACAACAACCTGGCCCTATGTTTCCCTCCCCTTCTGTAATTAAATTTTCAGAGTAGGGATGGGCTACTTGCTGTCTGTGGGCCATATGTGGCCCCCAAGGCCGTCTCAGAGACCCCAAATGGAAAAAGAAATCTGACCTATGAGCAGTGGTTTTCACCTGAGGTGTCTGGAGAGAATGGCTCAAGTCCCTCCCTCCAACAAACAAATAGAGACCAGAAGTCCCCTCTGGGTATCTAATGTTTTTATTTATTTACCTAAATGGATTTTGGTCATTTCTGGACTTGATGCAGTCTGTGGAGGAAGCTGGAGGCAAGAATCTGGCCTTCACACCCACTGAGATTTCCCACAACGGCTTTAGAGCCCTCTTCCTTATAAACACCCTCTTTATTCAGTTCTGTATCTTGATCTGCCCCTTCCTTGTTCTTCACGTACCATTGTTCAGTTTTTTATACCTCAGGACTCTGTGTTTTTCTCATCTTAAATGCTGGGGACCTCTTCTCTAAGGCCTGTTTTATCTGCAGGTTATTATTTACAGTAGTGGTTCCCCACCTTGAATCCCCAGATCTTCTTGGACTACAACTCCCAGAAATCCTAGCCAGCAGAACTAGTGGTGAAGACTTCTGGGGGTTTTAATCCAAGAACATCTGGTGACCCAGGGTTGGGAGCCACTAATTGATAGCATTAAGGTGCTACTTAAACTGTTCTCTGAGCACTTGCATATTTTGTATCACCACACCAGCTCAATTAATAAGTGTAAGAAGCTTACTTGTCCCAAATGCAGTACCTGTGCAGTTTTGTTTTATTGCAGAGCAAATCAAGAAGCTGGAACATGATTCATCATCTTTACAGTCAGTCAGATCTCAGCTAGAAAGTGAATGTAGAACGCTACAACAAAAAGTAGAGATTCTCAATGAGCTTTATCAGCAGAAGGAGATGGCACTTCAGAAGTAAGTAATGGACTTTTTGAGGAAAAAGTAAAACCCTCAAAATAGGGTACAGAAGGATTGTTGTGGTTTTTATGTTTAGCTAGATTTGCCTGTGGCTGAGGTCACTGGCGTGGCACCTAGGGTTACTGTGTGATCCCTTTTCTGGATATAGGGCCCTGTTTAACTTTTTTGAGTGCCTGACAGCTTTTTCAAAGACTCAGCTTATCTACTTGATGGTATTCCAAGAAGCCAAATAGCACTACTTTCTCTGATGAAGACTGCTAAACCGTATTAGAACCGCTTTTTGTGAGATTCCACTTTTTTCAGTGCTTTGTGCAATTAGCCTTTCGTGCTTTAGTATTGTCATAGTAGCCCAGGGAACTTAAGACAGAAAAATCAGTGATAACTAATTATTGCAGATGAAACAACTCTTCGTTCTTTAATTATACCACCTTTTATTCTGACCTAGGAAATTGACACAGGAAGAATATGACCGTCAAGAGAAGGAGCAGAAGTTGTCTGCTGCTGATGAAAAAGCAATCCTGGCTGTTGAAGAAGTGAAAGTTTACAAGTAATTGTTACATGTGAAAAAATTAATGTCTTGTATTTTTTAGATTATGAGCAGAACTAAATCTGTGACTTTTTTGATAGGCAGAGAATTCAGGAAATAGAAGAAGAATTGCAAAAAACAGAGCGGTCTTACAAAAACCAGGTATGCTGCTGGCCTAAGAGATCATTTCATAACAAAACAGAAGGTGGAATGCAAGCAAGTATGGAAACTAAAACCTTTTTTTTTCTCTTTCCTGATTGGTTTAAGATTGCTACCCATGAAAAGAAGGCCCACGACAACTGGGTAAGATGGTGATTTGTTACTTTTTTTAAATGATAAAATTCAAATTTTGAAATGTTTTACAGTGCTTTTTTAAATTCACTATGAGCTCTTCATATATTTGAACAGAACAAAATGCAATAGTAATCAGTCCTAGGTTTGAACATGTCATTTCTTAATAGTAATTGACTTGTACATGGTGTCTTCTTACAGCTCATAGCACGTTCTGCAGAAAGGGCATTAGCGGAGGAAAAAAGGGAAGCTGCCAACCTGAGACAAAAGTAAGTGTGTTTCCTGTACGGACCTAAAAAAGGAGTAGTACTAGCAATCAGTATTGAGATTCATAGATTTTCTGAAAATGTCTTCTAAGCAGACAAGACTTCTTTAGTAGTTTACAGTGTGAGCATTACAATGTTTTGAGTTTAACTCTTTTTGTGCTAGGTTAATAGAAGTGAATCAAAAAATAGCAGCACTTCAAAGACCAATAATTGTGAAACCAACTGCAGGCCGACCAGACCATCAGATCCCTCCTCGCAGAGGTATACATGCGCTGTGCTCATCTTTGTATTTGAAGTGCCAGAACTTGTGTTTTTTTAAAGAGGAAGTTAATGTGCTACACCACTGACTGTGCACCATGCTTACTGTGTTGCAGGTCCATTAAGTCGAGATGGATCTTTCGGGCCTTCGCCTGTGAGTGGTGGGGCTCCTTCACCACCACTGATGATGGAACCCCCTGGACGACCCCTTTCTGCCAATCCAAGGGAAGGTTCAAGAAGTGAATTTAGTAAGACATGTTTTTTCTCTCCAGAGGTTATTTTGTGACAAGAAGCCTTTTCTAAGTCATTGAGAAGCAGCTGTGGTACAAGAACAAACTTCTAGTCCTACAACAAGACTTCCCCTTTCTCTCTTCCCTAATACCCCACCGTCTGTTTCAGGGAGTCCCTCTAGAGCAGATTTGGGAGTGGGGAGCTGCAGGAAATAGAGAAAATCTATTCTGCTAGTATTGTTACGGAAATAGAAGACGTTTGCCAGGGTTGTCCATTTTTTCTGTGGATAGATGGAGTTGCCTACAGCTTACTGATCTCTTCATAAATGGGTACTGGTATTACTCTTGACATACACATGCTTTGTGTGTCTAGGATGAGGAGCTGCTGAAATGAGAAAGCTGTTTGGCTCAAACACATGCTGTCAGATTCTCAAGACAAGTAATAATATTTAATGAAGGGTAGCAGTAGAAGACATTTCCTCTTTTTTCCAACCACAAGGAGAAAGTCCCAGTTGGCTTCCTAAGGCAGCCATCGGGAAGGGAGTGAGTAGTTAAAAGGGCACTGGGCATACTCATCTTTCATTTCTTTTAAAAAGAGCAGTGCAGAGTGCCTGCCTTTTTACATTTTCCATCTTTGTGCCCCCCCCCCCCTTTTGTGTTACCTGGAACTGAAATGAGTGGTTCTGCAGCCACAAGATTTTGACTATTTAATCAGTGACTTTGCAGCAAAAAAGATGACCTGCATATTCATGCTCATCTTCCTTTGTTTCTCTTTCCCCACTTCCAGTCACAGCACATAAATGCTGGCTTTAACAAGGAACCTATGGGGGTGCTGCTAAAGCCTCTGGCTTTTTTCTCTATGCCCCATAGTCCCCCAGAAATGCACAAATACACCCAGTTTGGTTTGTATTTGCACATCTGTTTAAAGACAGTGAACATCCTTACTCTAAACTATGTGGCAAAAATAATGGCTCACCAAGCTTCTGTGTTCATCCTCCAGGTTCTACTGTGATAGATGGCCCTCCAGCCCCAAGGAGACATCTGGAGCTATCTGGAAGAATGTCTGCCCCAGGTGAGATTGCAGAGGTTGCAGCTGTACAACTGGAAGAATGTAGAGTCTCTTTCAGAAGCAGTATAAAATACCCTTCTCTTTCCAGATCTTGGTCCTGCTGTCTCTGCCCTGATTAACAGTGGGCCAAGAACGTCCTCTCCTTCGGCAGTGGATGGAATGGTAAGCCAAGGGCATTGAATGTCTTCTCGTGCTCAGATGATACTCTGGGCAGAATCCTTGCTTTGCTTTCTCCACTATATATGCCATGTCACCACTTACTTACATCTTATGTTCTGTTTTGTCTACCATGTTATTGTCATACACTGCTGGGGGGGGAAAATAAAAGCAAAACCTTCCCAGAGAACATGACACCCTTTGTGTTTCTACTGCCCCATCTTCATCTTCTGAAACAACTGCAGTGAGTACCAAAAGGCTGGGAATGGTGCTTTTGCTTTTCCTTGGTTTGGTGGAGAGGATGAGTTGGTAGCGTGATGCTTCTTGCCTCAGCATGAGATGTGGTGCAAAACTCACTGTCAGGCTTCTTGAGTTGCTAAGGTGAAATCTATTCTTGGGGCAGCTAGTATCTCATCACATTACATTTGGGAAAGTCATACTTCTTCAACTGCCATAAAGAATATGACTGAGTTACTTTGCAAGAAAAAAACCTCCTATGTGGTTCCTGACACTGAGGTGTTTTTTTTTTTTAACACTTTGCTTGATTTCTGTGTTAATGCTCCTATTTGTTTGGTTTCCTGTTATTTTAAAGAAATACACATGGTGTTGCTTTAGGTGGTTAACTGTTAAGGATATAACAAAGGTGAAAGACACTAACTGTTTGATGTCTGAAGTTCTAGTACTTGCAAGAAAAAAAATATTGTGTGACATGCAATTGAACTGAGAAATTGCAGTGCCGTCTAATACTACATTTCAAAATGTTTTTCAGTTTGACTGTTGTATTTCACTGTGTCTAGTGGAAGGCTAAGTTTGCAATCTTGTGTAGGTTACCATGGGTTCTAAAGGCCCACCATCTTTCCCGGGACACCCCATGATGACATCTCCAGGACCTGGACCGCTGCCACCTCCAGTTCGATTTGGACCTCCGCCCCGGGCACCATATGGATCTCGGCCTCTTCCACTAGGTAAGATTGCTGTTTTATCTTGTGCTAAAAAGACCCCACGATTCCTTTTTTGGGTCTTACTAACTCCAGAATTCATTTTTGCTTCTTCTTTTTTAATAACTTGTTGAATTATTCAACTTGAATATAACCTTGTTAAATATGATGGATTTCCAACAACAGGAAAGTACTGTCAGAATAGGGGGAAGTGAAAAGAGGCCTTGAAGGGCATGGGTGCTTCATTGTCTAAGCACTGGAACTTTGTGCCCTCTTTTCAAACATGTATCTGCATAAAAGCTAGAAACATTCTTTCAGGGAATAGAAGTTGGGAACAATGGTATTCTATACCTTCTACATAGATTTCTGCCGAAGAAGTGTAAAAGACAATTTTCTTTTTTTAAAGAATACTTGTCTTACTGTTGTTGATTCATCTTCCAGCACGTGGAGCTCCTCCTCCACCTCTTCCAAGAGACTATCCACCTGGCCCTCCATTTGGAATAAGAGACTTTCCACCTGGCTCGCTTCCACCACCTGAACAGAGAGCATATATACGCGGACCAGCTCCATTCCGGCCTCCACCTCTACGGGATTTTCCTCCAGGTCCACGGCTACCTCCACAAGGATTAAGGGACTATCCCCCTCCTTCAGTCAGAGACTTGCCACCTTCTGGACCCAGTGAATACCAAGGAGGCCCTCCCTGTCCCCCATCTCCAGCTAACTCACGGGACTCCGCTCATCATCCTGAACAGAAACCATGACTTGGTTTTTGGACTGATCTCTATCACGTTTCATGTGGTGAGGATTTCAATGGCTTCAGCAAAACCAGCTGTCTCCTGATTTGGACTTTCAGTGTAGCTTTTTTTCCCCCAGCAGAAATATTTCTCTAGCAATGTGCATTTGGATCACCTTTAAATCAGAACTTGTTATACTTGCATCACGAGATGCAAGTATATTTTTTCTGTGATGACTCTGAAGTCTGCTTCTACAGCTGTGGCTGACCTGCAGCTGCTCTCAACGTGCAATATACGAAAGTACCCGTGTGGTTAATTTTTAATTAATGTAGCCTTATGTAACAAGTCAGTGAATGATTTCAAAATTATAATCTGAACATTTCCTGTGGAAATAGCTTCGGCAAGAAATGCTACCCCTTCACACATAGCCTACAGTGACTGTAGACAAGTGGTTTACATAAGGATTCTAATGCAAATCTTTTTAAACATCTGGTGTGAAAGTACACTGTACTGAGCTGCACTGTACTCAAAGGACACATCTACTAATAAAGAGAATAAGATCCTTTTTTTGCTACGTTTGAAGAATAAATTTTGTTTAATAATTAATGGGTTACTGTAAGAGCAGAAAGATATGATTTTGAGAGCCTTTTTGGAAGCAGGGTACATGAAGCCTTAATGTCAGAATCTCATGTGGAAAGTTAAATGCAAATTGACTTGTAGGATCAAAAAACATGGATGCAAATTATGCCTAGGTAATTGTTTTACAACAGCATACTGGATGGATTGAAATACTGCTCACAGAAGGATCTGCCTTGTCTTCCTCCCTGAGAAGTCTCTCCAGAGGGTCAACACATCGTCCAGAATAGCATGGACTTTCAGTCTGCAGATGGAGCTGATGCATGTTTTATGCACTGAGCCATTAAGATGAACCCTCTGGAGAGGTTTTTCAGAGTGGTGATGTCAAAGCAACAGCTAAGTATGTGTAACGGGGTAGGAAACCTTTTCCTTGTTAAGGTTCACATTCTCTCACAGGGTATGTGGCAGCAGTGGGTTGAGACAGAGTGAAAGTAGACATTTCCCTCCTTCCTCTCTTTCTAACTAGCATAGAATTTCTGAACTGTCAAGAGTTGCCGGTTGCCCACCTACTTATTATACAAAGTTATTAACAGCAGACAACTGAATCCTGCCTTGAAGAGTATGTAGAGTGGGGGTATGTGCCAGTGGACTTTAGATGCCCCCTATCAGTTTTTGCAGCCACTAGCACCCCATCACTAAATTTTAAATGTGGCAGCAACGAAGCGCTTTCCCCTCCTTTTAGAGGGAAAAAAGTGTTCCAGGCAGCCTCTGGGGAACACAATTCTCCTTCAAAACAAACTGTGTTTCAATGCAAAGAGATACTCTTCCCCCAAAATGAAGTGGCAAAGTCCACTTTAAGTTATTACTGTGCTGCTGAATTTCAGTTGTGGAAGAGATGTTTGGCCTGTAGTGGGATTTGCAAAGATCAGAATTGGTCACAAGATGGTCCAAAGTTGTCCACTCCAATGTGGACTCAAGTGTGTTTGCCACGAAGCAAGAGCTTCAGTTCTATTTTCAACCTGATGTTAACTTGCTTTACTCAGTACACAGTGACACAAGTTATTTAGTTTATCTTATGAATCGCTATGGATAAAGTGTACTTCCAGACAGGACTGTTTCTTTAAGTCTAGTACTAGATGATCTGTCCTTCATCTTAGTGATGTTTGAAATCATAAAAAGCTTGGTTAAAACCTTCTAAAGTACTAGATAAAATTAAAATATTTCATGCTCAGTAGAACATTTCCATTTCTAATGATCTGTTAGGGTTTGCAGAATGTGGAGTTTAAGGTACCACACTACTATCAACAGCTATTTATCTGTAGATAAATAAGTTTGGAGTTTTGGTCATGTGCACCTTCCTAAAAATGAAAGACAATGCAGCTGTGGTTTCTGTCTCTCCAGGGTGTCCTTGTTGCAGGAACAAGAGAGAGCACTGTTGGCATGTGCAGATTTTTAGAATGTGATCTACTGAGTAAATTGTAATTGCAACGGAATTATTAAGGATAAGACCTCTAACAATCATAAGCTGAAACCTAGTCCTTTACAGTTTGCAAGAAATCTTTGTAAAAACGAAAGCACCAAAAACTAGACAAGATTAGTTAATTCAGTGATACATAATTTTCAGTTTAAGCAAGTACAGTAATGCCTCACAATGCATTGCCCCCTTTAGCACTGATATGTTACAGTGTGTGTAATGAATCTGGCACCCATTTGTGGTGCTTTGTGGGGACCCAGTCTAGCCACTCCATGCAGAAGTAGACCAGGCCTTCAGGAGACCTGCGGCCCAGTCTATCCACTCAATGCTAGAGGTAGACTTGGACTCTGGAACTTCTGGCATAAGGCATAATGTTAAAATAACCCTGTTTAGTGCTGGTTTGGTTAGCACTCCCTCCTTTTTTTCCTTGAATGCATCCTGAGCACTAAACAGGGTATTACTGTACTAAAAATCCCAAATAAAGGATGAACATAATTTGTTTCCCTAAACCAGAAGAGAACCTGTGACTATCCTGATGTAAGTTTGTATCTTCCATTGTTCCTGGCTATGTTGGCTGGGGCAATTGAGAGTTGAAGTCCGTCATCATATGAATGGCCACAGGTTCCCCTGCAATAAGGGAAGATTCAGAGGTTTCGGAGTTGCACATGGTATGGAAACAGCAGGTAAAAATACTAGAAGTCAAAATTGATTACCAATGGCAATTTGATCTCAAAGATGTGATTTTTTTTTTAAAAAAAAAGGTTAGTCCTATTCTCAAGTTTGTTTCAAATATTAACTGAATGGAACTTCAAGTTCAGAGGCCGTGTGCATGTTCAAATCAGATCTTCTGAAAAAGGCTGAACTAAACCTTTAATGGAACAGGTCTGTGCATGTTATGTTCTCAATTATCTATTTAATCCCCAATTTCTCTCTGTAAATTTTAATTGCTTTATAGGAGCATATATACAGAGATCTTTGGAATTCCAGGACAATAATGGTGAAGTATGACCCTGGGACCACAAACTGCACTACCAAGAAAACTGGTTTCCAAGAAAAAAGTACACTGCAGCTTCTAGAAACTTAAGTTGTGGGGCGGAGGGGAAGGGTCTTCTCTATTATAACACTCAAACACAACCAGTTTCCAACACTGGTATTGTAATGCCTCTATCCAAGTTAAAAGAACTGGTTTTGAATTTCTCTCTCTCTTTTTTGTGTGTGTCACTTTTCCAAACTTGCAATACTTGTAGAATATGAAAGTAAGGCAAACTCCCATGTTTCTGTGGATATGTAAGCATTCTTAAGCCACTGATCTGAAACTCATCTGTGCACTTATGTAGACAGAGGGGTAAATGTATTTACATAGCAACTATATATGCAAATCTGGAAGCTTTCATGCTAGGTGGGCTTTTCCGGAGTGCAACTTCCCCAGCAGAACAATTTATCTGAAATCAGTAAGTACTGAGAACTTTACGAAGTGTCAGTTTCTCTTTTTCTATCTTCAAATTGTGGCAAAACACAGTTTATTAAATTATTCTTAAGCACTTCTTAATTGGAGTTTCTTCGTGATGAAATGTCCTCCAGTTACGAGCCATCAAGTTGTTTCCAACTTACAAAGGCCCTATGAACTAATGACTTCCAGGAGGCCCCATAACTGATATCTCTGCTCAGGTCTTGCAAACAGCCTCCTTTACTGAGTCCGTGAAATAGCCTTATATAATGTTTAAACCTAAATGCTGAGTGTTACTATCACAGCCACTTCATAAAATCAATCTACAGATTGAAAGAATGCCGATGACAAGAATTTGTAACTACCAGCCCACGAAAAGCAGTTTGTTGATACTGGCACATCTTTATTGCTGTATCAGGTTTGGTGGATGAGGGCTTCCCAACCACACTTGTTTAGGGTTCTGATGTGGGTACAGAAACCAAATTACAACTGAACTTACACAACCAGCCCAATTAGGAAACATTCACAACACACTTTGGAACATCTGTGATAAAAAATATACATTCCAAAGAATGTACATTCCAAAGAATGGACTTGGCTGCCGGAGCTTGACTGTAGATTCACTGCTGTGCAGTGCATGATGGTCCCCTTTGACCAGCTGGCTACAATGCAGCCATTTGTGCTACCTCCTGAAGGATGAGTGCTACACTGTAGGCAGCTACTATGATTTTGTGGCAAGTGGTTCAGTTCACAAAAGTCACTCTTTGTGCAGTATTTGATGAAGGTGAAGATAAAGTGGCTTCTTGGTCAACAACTGAAGTTTCTTCCTCTTAAAGTCAGTGGGTTTTTTGTACCTGTAACCGCACAGAAAGGTATCTGTTAGAATTGAGTGTAGCACTATTTAAAAGATTGCAGCAAACACACATTACGATCAAGCTGTCTTAGTGTGCTGGAGAAACAGGCCTTTACTGAACTGGGACTGATGACATAACCCTCTTTGTCCTACTCTGCCCATCAAGAACAATCACTGCACCCAATTACATTAATATTCACAGGAAGAAGCATGCTGTGTATGTAGAAGATTACACAAATAGTCTCAAGGACACTGGCCCTCAAAATCCCACTGAGAATGTAGTCACAGTTACTTCTGAGTAATACCACTTTAAACTGTGCTGTATGTAAATATCAATGGATATTTATGTTATTTTCAGTTTGTTAAAATGGGCTCAGGGAAGCTGTTGTCATGGGAACTAAACAGAAATGGTTAAAAGCCACTTTAGCCACACAGGTACAAAACCTAAATCCTATTTACGTTTTACATTCAACGAAATAAAGTAATTTCCAAAAATCAGTCATACAGGATTGTTATTTGGGTGACAGTGCTAAGTACTGCGCAAATTAGAACATTTCTCTCAATCAATATACATAAAGCAAAATGTCAGCAGAGAGCAAGTTATATTCCTCCATTTTCAGAGAAGACTATTCAGCAACTTCTGTTAGTCTGGCAGCCCCTGGAAAGCCTCTCCCAATCAAAATAGCACTGAGGTCCTGCCACACAGAAGTCATGTTTATGATGTACAATCAGAATGCACCACATATGCGCAAGGTCACTCACAGTTCTATAACAATTGGTCCAGGCTTAATTTCATCCATCTCCATGAAGGCAAAGCACTTGGTGCTGGTGAACCTTTTTTTAGGCTTATAGTGTTTAAATTCAAAGAAAATAGCTGCTCCTGAAAAAGGAGGGAAAGCATCAATCTAAGCAATACTATGTATGTAGAACATCAGGTAACTTTTTTACAGGCTTGGTATGAAGCTGGCTGCCATCAGTGATAGCACTTTCTGCTATATGTAAAAAAGCAAAGTGTGCTGCTTATATACCACCCTATAGTGCCTAAGGCTCTTTTTGGGAAGTTTACAATTTAACTATACAGGTGATACATTGCCCCTTCCCCCGATGAGCTGAGTACTCAATTTACCAACCTCAGAAGCAAGCTACCTGAGCCTAGGATCGAATTCCATACCCTGCCCTACCTATGGAGGAAAGAAAGATCCCATTTGCGTGAATGGGAACTTTTTTCCTAAGTCTAACTGACACACAGATGCAAATGGACCAGCGGAGGGAAGAGTTAATTTTTCCAGCACAACACTGCCCCCTCCCCCCACAAATTACATGGGGGAGGTGAGGAAAGACAATGCTACTATGGTTGTGGCACCAGAGATCAACCCCTGGAAGGCTGCCTATCAGCAAACACTGCCTTCAGGCTGGAAACAGTTCCCTACTCTGGCCCAACATTCAGCTTTGACAATGCTAGTCGCACTTCAATGTGATCTTCGGCTGTAAGTCACAAACCTTTTGTTAATTTTTCAATATGTTTCTGAATCTCAATGTCCACATTAAAATGAACGTATGTGTCCTCCTTCCTTGAAGCAACTGGGGTGTCTTGGACAGGGGTCAGGTCTATCCCGTTCAGGTCTGTTCAGAAAAAGAAGAATATTGGTGTTCTCAGCAGAAAAGTACTGCAGTTTTGGAATACTTAAGCCACGATCACTTCATTGTATTTCTAATAATTCAAGCTCTCTAAATGTAAATGGCTACTTAATTACTAATGAAAAGGTTAAAAAAAAAACCCTCAAACAGTACAATTAGTCCATGTATCGGCCTCACACAAGATGACTTTCTTACATGGATATAACTTCCAAGTAGGATATATATTTATCGTAATATACTTATATCACACCATATTGGATAGCTCAGAGATTTAGGTATCTGGCTGTGGAGTCAGAGGTTGGGAGTTTGATTCCTCACTGTGCCTGCCTTCTTGACAGGGGCTGGACTCAGTGATCCATAGGGTCTCTTCCAGGTCTGCAGTTCTAAGATTATTATATATCCATGCCAAAATAATCAGTCACTTCTATCAGGTCCTCCCACTGCACATAACATCTAGAAAAACATACAAGTGTGCCTTCTAACAAGAAGATATATGCCCAAGATATATTCAGTTTCCAACTTAGAGTGGAGGTCATATATGTGGACTTTGATGACAGTTAGAAAGACATTATTTCAAGAAAACCATTTACTTTTTTACTTTTGGGAAAGTTATCCTTCATTAAAAATGTGGAAGTAGGAGCTTTAATGTTGAGGGCATGGAAGATGGTACAAAGCTTCAGACAGAGATGCAGGATACTTCTCAAAAGTAAAAGCTTGAGATAATCCAATTGATTTGTTGGAAGGAAGGGCAAGAAATAAATGCAATGTATGCTAGTATTTTGCATGCTAACTCACACTGATTCAGCAAATCTCTATATTTTGGAAGAAAAGAGATACATACTTGCTGTATGAATATTAGAAGTTATTGCCAAGCTTGGGATAACTGACTAAGACCAGATCAAAAGTGCTCAAATGTCAACGGGTTCATGACTGGTCAACCCAAAGAAAGGAGGAACGACTACCTTTCACACTAACAGTGATATAGGGATCGATGCACTGCCCAGCGTCTTTGAGACCAATTTTCTCTATTTTGATAGTAAGCAACGTCATCCCAGGTTCAGATGGCAATCTAGGTAATAAAGTACCTGGCAGGAAAATAGATCAGAATGTTAAAGTAACAGAAAAAAGTCCTTCAGTATACTTTTCCCTACTGCTTTTGGTTTTCATTTACATTCCAAGCCTGAATGCAATTCACTATTGCAGACGATATCCAAGGGAGGACAGAACTTGTCTTATTGAGACGCAGAGATTATTTTGGGCCATAAGCCCAGCTTCAACTTGACCTACCAGTAAAAAGCAGGAGGCAGAAGGTATACCTGAGGAAGATACCTTCTTTTTTTCCACATTTATCATACAGGTAGCCAAGAAACAATGTTCAGCTGCAATCCCAGCACACTTCAATTGCCAGAATTCAGGTGCACTGCATGAGCACACCTGAGCTCTCAAACATACACTGAACTGATACACCCACCATGGCCAGGTAAATATCTGTATATTCAGATACCAAACCACTTTCAAGAAATGCTATCATGAAAGAGCAGTGGTGGAATGGGATGATCGGGGCTTTGGGATCTGACAAGAAGAACACAATTTTCCAGTACAAGGTATTTCTTCATGATTTTAATGTGATAAGCAAAAATGAAATAAAAAGCAACCAGGCTAGCTGAATACATTTGTATCTTCATTTTTTCCTAGGACAGGCCACTTCTCCCTAAAATAACCAAGAGAAATTCTAGTGGTCAAATAAAAGACAGTAGAAGGGTAGTTGAGTAATGTTAAAAACCAAATATAATTATTTTAAAAACAACACATTTATTACCTATTATTATTTAAGTTTGGTTTCAATTTCTATTGTTCTGTACTGTCAAGTTGGAACCAACTTAATAGTGACTCTTAATAGGTAAAGCAAGTAAGATATTTAAGGGGTGTTTTTACCAGTTCTACATGCCCAGTGGGTTTCCGTGGCTGAGCAGGGATGTGAACTGAGGCCTCTGGAGTCTTAATTCATCACTCTATCCATTACACCACACTGGGTGTATCCTTCCATTTACACAGAGCCTTTGAAATACTAGAAATGTGATGTATCTTGTTCAGAGGAGATATCTTCCAAGTTGGAGAAGCTTTATTTAAATACTAAAGCATTAATACTGAAAACACTAATCCCATTTATGTGTAGGAGCTTGAAAGTTCATACTGGTTTTAATTCAACAGTTCTGTTTTGGGTAGTTCTGTATTTTTTTAAGAGCCTGTAGCACCGATCCAGAGAAATGCTCTTGGTACCACTGCCCAACTTTCAGCAATCTGCTCTTGCCACAACACACTCCATTCGGGACAGTTCATCAGGAGAGGCTTTTTGGAGAGAAAGCCTCATCCCTAGCCTGAGCCTAGTCAGTGCGGCACATTTAGGAGCAGAATAAATATTACAATTCACCATATGTTTCTTAAGATGTTTAACAACCAAATATTCTAATCTAAGCAATGCGTACTCAGCTGAGAAGAGGACAGACAGACAGCTATGCTGTGTCATAATGAAATAAACAGGACAATTCTTCATGCATAAATGCTATAGGTTCTATACCTTGAAAACAAATTTTGGAGATGCAGATGTATGCAACACATGCAGAACTTTACACAGCATTAAAGCATAACACAAAATGGCTGGGTTGGAACACTCCTGGACAGGCTGCTTGTAAAGGGATGTTCTATAACATGAGTCACCTGAAATAATATTCTACTGAAAGACAAATCTAGCATCTTTTTAAAAAATGGACACAAATGCTTTGACATGAGGTTTCTTAAGGTTTTAATGCACCAAATGATCAATATTCCTTATATTGTAGCAGCTGGGAGCCAGGAAATGGAAATAACTAGCTGTAGAACCCAGGTGGTTATAGCAGCCATTCAGCAGCAACCAAGAGGAAAGAACATGAAGCTTCTAAGTTCTCAAATCTTTTAGGACAGAAGCTAAGAAAGTGCCAATTTACTTCCCTATCACTCTCAGGCTTTCCAATATTCTGTCACCCTTTGTTCTAATCAGTAAGGAAAAACCGGTACCCAATGGCCCAAATCCTCTTGCCTGGTTATGCTAGTGTAATACAAATGGCATTCAACTGGAGGTGTCTTGAGTTAAGAAATCAACGTAGATATTATCTGCTGCATACTAAGTAATGTGACCGAACATGCAACTAATAATGTCTACGGTGATTTCTTAACTTGCAACAATTGCTTACAGAAGTTAGGCCATTAATGTAACTACGCAAAAGGATGTAGGCCAAAATATTTTAAGTAGTCTGCACAGTGCAGTTGAGAGAACTCTGGAAAACACAAAAGGGATGAAGCTCATTTAAAAAACTGTCATCAACTGAAAGGCTTATACAGTAACATCAAACAGTTGGAGGTTTCGCATTCAACCGTGTAACAGCTCAGCTCAGTTGGAGACAAGGTGAATGACTTTGTAGTAATACAGGTGTGCACCTGAGCTCTCACTAATTTCGCTGCATAATGGTGATGATGGTAGTGCAGAAGATTTGGACAGGGTGGGTACAATCCTGTTCATGCTGGTGTAACGTGAAGTGTAAATGTGCTGGGCAGGAACTGAACATCCATGGCACAACCAAATGTGCAATGCACCAACAGAAGTGCTTTGTGGTTTGCAATTCCAACTCAACACTATCATATTTACTATGAGCGCAACTCTGAGTTGCACCCACATCACTGTGCAACAGAATTTTGCCCAATGTTTTCTGGATCATTTTCCCCATGTAATAATTTCCAGGGTTGATACTAATACTATTGTATAAGCCAATACAAATACATTCAAGTATTCTTTTTCAGAATCTAACTTTCAACTAATTTTTCTTTTCCAAAGGTAGAGTTACTCTATGTAATTTATGCAGCCAACTGAACAAGTCTCAGCTTGAACATTAATTCCTTCGCATTAACATAGCAAAAAAATTCTAGAGGTTTATTGTAGGAATAAAGTGCTGACAGATTTTAGCAAATAAGAGCTTTAGTATTTAAATGGAAGAACCAGAATGCTATTACAGCAACATGAACATGTTCAAAACTAAAAACTGCTCATGTTAAAACACAATCATACCTTCATTGGCTCCTGGGTTAGATGAATGATGTAGCACATGGTTACACGATGGAGCCATGCATGTAGAAGACAAGACCATGTACAGTTAAGCAGCACAGTAATGCAATTTGGGGTCCGTGAAAACAAACAGATTGTACAGATGAAGGAAGCATAATTGAAGTTAAATATTCAGTAAAGCAGCTGACTGGACAAAGTGCTATCTAGTGATCACAAATGACCTCAAGTCTTCATCAGTATGCCCTTCTTGTAATGATATTTTAACACTGTTTACACACCTCTACTTGCAAATTTTGGCATGATATACAGAAACATAAACAGATATTAATGGCTAAAATCCGGCTGGCACAACTACACAGAATTGAAAGCCTTCTATTCCTTCCCCCATCCTCACCCCAGGTTCTGAGGCTCTGTAAGGACCTCTTTTGACTTAGGTAAGGCTTTGAGAGCCTCAAGATGGAGGGGAAACCTTTAATATTGGAAAATCGCTGACACATCTCTCAGTGATTGGCTAATGAGTGATTTTTGGATGAACTGTTATGCATTACTGCTCCAACCGGGTCGCAAGCACTGCTTGTGTTTACCATCTCCCAGAGTGGTATTTGTTCCTTTTGCATACTTATTTTTTTAGCTTCAAATATTGTCTTTTAATGATGTAATCCACCATTGTATACTCATTGTTTTCAGCTTTAATATTGTCTTTCAATGACGTAAATTGCCTTGGGTCCTTTTGAAGGAGAAAGGCAGAGTAAAAATATTTTAAATAAATAAATACATTTGTTAGATATTTTTTGTACACATGGTAGGGAATAAATTGCTTGCACATAGGTACTGCACTGACTGAATTTCTCCTCAGTCACAGAAAATTTGTCCTACATCCAAGTAGCCCCCATTTTATTTACTTATTCTTCAATCTTCCTACTACACTTCAAAGTCTATTAAGTGACTTCCACATGACTCAAGCTGACATGGTCCAGCTTGAGTCTTGTCATGGTGGGAGACACTCTTCAGCCTTCATCCAGGTGTGTTGTTTTTGTTCTTCATATTTTTGCCTAGCCTACATATTTAGAGCATGAGATACATGCAGAAAACTTTTTCTTGATTTTAGCCGTTGCCTAGGGGCTTGGCATCCACGAAATGGATGGGCTTGGCAGTGTATTACTTTATTTCATTCATTATTTGCTAGCACTTCTTGAGGTGCAATGCCAGCCAAATAATAGAGATTTCCAATGGGATTAGGTTTCAGGCAGCTAGTAATAATCTTGCATGATTCACTAAGAGCTACATCCACTTGTTTGATATGTGCTGATTTATACCATACAGTATTAGCATTTTCTGTTATAAAGTAGCACAGAGACAAAGCTATTCATATTATTTGTGGGTGTGAACCCTAGTCTGATCCAGCCAATTTCCTGAAGGCTAACATTAGAAAGGTTTCACAGAAAGCTCACTCAGCTCTTTTGAGAAGAATCTACCTGTAATTCCTATTTTTTTGCTGTCTAGCAAACATTGTTATTGTTAAAAGCTGCTCCACTCGCACCATATGAAGACAAGCAGGAAAAGGCTTTCACCCAGATTAACAAGACTGCATCAAACACTGGTCTCATTCATGTACATCTATTATCCAACCAATTAAGATACTCTGCTCATGGCTACTTAGGTCCAATTGCACAAGTCTCCATCCAAATGCCTCTGTAGTACATCTTCACCATACATGCCCCTCCCCACTGACTGCTCACATTTGATAAAACTGGTTCCCCTACCTGGAACTCTGGCAGGAAATGTGTCTGGAGATCCTGCTCCAGCTCCACCTTCCTCCTCATCTTCTTCAAATTCTAAGTCTTCTTCTTCACCAGGTGCCAAGATCTTCCTTTAAAAACATACACACAAAACACAAAGATGGACTAATTAAGATAGACACCTTCATCACCTAACGACTCTTGGCCAAATTCACGAGATGCCTGCATGAATAATATAGTTACAGGCAATACTTGGAAATACCTCTAGCTGCCTATACTGAAACCACAAGATTAGAATTACTCATCAATAATTTTGTGTTCTACAGTTTCTGGCAAAGATTCTTAAATCCTTCGGAATGCACACCTATGATTTTTTTCCTTACCTTGGTGGAACAGGCTGAACATCAAAGGGGAATTCTTTATTATATGTAAGAATATTCTTTAAGACTATAAGGGAAGAGAAACGTAATAAAAAAAGATCAGTGTACAAATGAAAAAAATTGGCACACTTCTGTGCCCTCATAAGAGACACCTGCAAGAGACAGTAACTTCTCACAACTCACTCCTCACAAAGGAACAGAAAAGAGGGTTATTGTAATTGACATTTCAGCATCAAATCTCAAATTACTCTGAACTTTTTGGGAACCTTGTGTACTCAGCTTCTATAGAAGGGACTGAGGAAAACCAAAACTGTTTTTGGAGCAAAAAGAGATTATTGCAAAGCTACAATATAACCATATGTTGGCTTAAATGTAGACAAACTGTCATCACCTGAAGTACTACTATCAACTCATTACCTTTTTTAAAAAGGAAAAAAATGAATTTGATTTTAGAATCCAAACCCTCCTCAGTCAAATTCTAAGAAATAAATCATTTAAAAGTTTCTAATACTAGAAAGATGCTCCAACATTTTGAGAATTTGCCATTTGTCTTTTTTAAAGAAAAAAAAAAGCAGTAAACTCCTCCCTTTTCACATCAAAGCATGTACCTTCCACAAAAGAAGCAAAACTTCCCCAAACACCCAGAAGTTGGGGGGGGGGGGCAGGGATAAGAATAGGGATATGGAGACTGACATACATAAGCTCTGGGCTAGAAAAAACTGAAAGCAACTGAGCATTTAAGTATGAAAGAAACAAGATTTTTCCTTACATATCAGCAAGATTACAGAACACATGGTCCTTTTTGCAAGTTTGATGCAGGTGAAGTCTGTGACAAACACTATACAAATGTTTGTATAATGTGGAAACTGCCACAGAATTTACTGCTTTCATATGGACATTAATTACACAGCATTTTCCAGGCTGGCAATTCACTTGAGGCCCCCAACCCAAAAGTCGGCAAGAGGCTTGTCACTTGGTTGAAAAACTAGATCAACAACAATGATTCTTAAAGTGGAAGCAACATAAGATGCATCCCTTTTACTTTTCTAGTTGAAACAGCTTGCTTTGTTCATCAACAAGCAAAACAGCAACTTTCAAATATGGAACAATTCAAAAAACTTGCCCCATTTATTTTTATTATCACTAGAGCTCAGATAATAACCTCTCAGAAACAGCAGAAACAACTGTCCATGGGCTTTTGCCATTTGGTCACAATGACCCATAGTGTAACAGCATCTTTTATTACATAAAATCCATCATTACAAATGAAATTAAAGGGGGAGAGTAAGGCATTTGTTACATAGGACTATTCTGCAAAATAAAATAGAAAAGGAATGCTGAATATTGCATATCTTGATTTCAGCAAGGTCCCTCACAATATTCTTGTGGCCAAGCTTGTGAAACATGGGTTAGATTCTGCTGCTGGCAGGTGGATTTGCAACTGGTTGACAGGCTGTGCACCAATACTTTGCTGACTGGCTGCATATCTTGCCTTTGTTTATATTCCTGTCCCTTCTCCTCTGCTTATATTTCTTGGCACACTAATAGATCTCTTGATGAACTCAGTTTAGGAAATTGTAGTCCAGAAATTTGCTTCACTATCTGACAGAACAGTTTGTCTTGAAATAACTTTCTCTGTAGAACACAGTCCAGCTGTTAGATGATCCCTAGTGGAAGCTTGATAACGATTCAGAACAACGTTATATCAGGACCCATGGAAACATGTTAACAGTCTAACCTCCCAGAATGAAAACAAGACCTTGAGAATGCATTCTTGGTGTTGTGCGGATGTGTCAGAATGTACAGTATGAGAAACTGGGAAACTTACTCCCAACAGCATCCCTTCTTCCCAATATTTACAGTTCTTTGGAATTATCTCAACGGCTTGGGCCCTGGATACCTGAAGGACCGCCTCCTTCCATATGAACCTACCCGGCAACTCAGATCTAGCCAGAAGGCCCTCCTGAAAGAGCCGTCCCTCAGTGAGGTGAGAAGGATGGCCTGTAGGCGGAGGGCCTTTTCGGCAGCTGTCCCCGGTCTTTGGAATGCCCTCCCAAACGACATCTGACTGGCGCCGACGTTACTGACATTTCAGCGCCAGGTTAAAACCTTCCTGTTCCGGAAGTTTTTTAATTGAAGGTTTTAATTTTAATTAATAAGTCATGGATCCAGATTGTTTTTGTTTTTATTTTTGCTTTTGTAGAGTGGATGTGGTCGTATTGGTTTTTAGTGTCTGTTTTTAACTGAACTGTTTTAATTGATGTTGGAAGCCGCCCGGAGACTCTTGCAGAGTGCGGGCGGCATACAAGTCGAATAAATAAATAAATAAATAAATAAATAAATAAATAAATAAATTAAAACCAGGACACTTACTAGGTTCTAGTTTCTTCAGATCCTCTAGCTTAAATTCTTCCTGGGACTGTGTAGACTAAAAAGAAAGCAGTATTACATAGTTGTCTCTACTGTGCAGTGCTAAAGACAATTTCAATACTAATAGAATGGTTGGTTTTGCATTTTTTTCTACCTGCTGCTTCCTGAAAAAGCCTGCATTTCAAAGAGTAATTTACAGTTAATTCTCTGGGTTTTAAGTTATGCTATTTACCTAATGGGAAAAGATTACAAAATCTGTTGATGTTTAAAGTGATTGCCTCAGAAACTTGGAAAACCTGGTATCCACCATCTTGGAGATTCATTAATGCCACAGAACAAGAGAAAATAGTTCTCCATAATGAGTCTAAGTAAACTGGCTGATTTTTTATTAATATTGAAGGAAGTATTATTATCTGATGATGTTCCATATTGGACTCCATATCCATTTCCCAACACGGATACAAATACTGTTTTTCTCAAATTCTAATGAAACAAAGGGGCAATGACTGGTGAGCAAGTCAAGATTCAGGACATGGTCCACAGGATTAGCTCCAGGATAAAAACATTCAAGATCACAGCTGAGTTTGCTAAGCCAAACAAAGGTTGCCAAGCACTGGCAAAAACTGCTATAGGAATGTGAGACAAGTTAAAGGTTAAGACACCTGTGACAAGATAAAAATCAAGGTGGAGTTAGAGCAGCAACTTGTGGCAAAGAACCAAGCAAGGAGGAAACAGAAATTGGTATTTAGAGAACATGATAGGGTTTAGGAACAAAGACAAATAAAGTTTAGAGCATATATGGGAAAGCAATAATGCAAAATTTCTATTCTGGTATTACACTGCGTTTAACTAAGCCAAGTAATTTTAGAAGAGGTAGCCATGTTAGTCTGTGCTAGCATATGATGCAAAAAAGAAAAAGAAAAAATAAAGAAGACAAAGATGTTGTGACACCTTAAAGATTAACTGCTATATTTTAATGTGAGCTTTAGTGGACACGTCCACTTCCTCAGACCTAAGTCTGGAAATGCTTTCAGCATATATTGCATAGGTAAAGGTAAAGGTTTCCCTTGACATTTAGTCCAGTTGTGTCCGACTCTAGGGAACGGCTCATCCCCGTTTCCAAGCCGTAGAGCCAGCGTTTGTCCATAGACAGTTTCCGTGGTCACGTGGCCAGCGCGACTAGACACGGAACGCCGTTACCTTCCCACCGTGGCGGTACCTGTTTATCTACTCGCATTTGCATGCTTTCGAACTGCTAGGTTGGCAGGAGCTGGGACAAGCGACGGGTGCTCACTCTGTCGCGTGGATTTGATCTTACGACTGCTGGTCTTCCAACCTTGCAGCACAGAGGCTTCTGCGGTTTAACCTGCAGTGCCACCACATCCTTATATATTGCATACATAACTGTTAATCTATAGAAATTAAGAAATAGTAGTTGTGCTTACTGGAAGGACAGATCCTGAAGCTGAGGCTCCAATACTTTGGCCATCTCATGAGAAGAGAACACTCCCTGGAAAAGACCCTGATGTTGGGAAAGTGTGAAGGCAAGAGGAGAAGGGGACGACAAAGGATGATATGGTTGGACAGTGTCATCGAAGCTACCAACATGAATTTGACCCAATTCCGGGAGGCAGTGGAAGACAGGAGGGCCTGGTGTGCTCTGGTCCATGGGGTCACGAAGAGTCGGACACGACTTAACGACTAAACAACAACAGTTGTGCTTATGCTGAAAGTAAATGTAATTGTATTTTTTCTTCGGCGTGAAGTATCTGTAACAACGCTAATTAGCTGAAATAGCGTGCAGTCTATTTATTTTTTATTTTATTTGTTTTATTTAGCAAGATGTAAGATGTCTAGTAAGATGTTCATAAACAAGAGATAAAACAATTATGCTTATGTTTCTCAGAGTAGCCGGGCTCAAGCCTACTTTCAAGTGGGCCTCATGTGCAGAGCTCATCCATCGTGTCCTCACTTGTCACCTCACAGCTATGCCATAATGTTTGGTTGGGTCAATTCCAACAGCAGGAACTCCCCTCATGTACAGTGTGGGAGCAGATTAGAGAAGTGTGGTTAGAGAATGAGGCAGCAGCATGCTAAGCTGGAAATGAAAACAAAGAGGTGTAAGGAAGTAATTGACAAATGGAAGGAAAAAGTGGTTGGTTCACCGACTATGAGACGAGATGAATGGGGAGGAAGGGACTGGGGGGAGGGGGAAGACAGGCAATTGGGACTTCTGTTGCTCTTTCTGGCCCTTTTGCTTCACGCACTGCATGCCCAAACACATACTGTCCATCTCTCCCATCCTATCTCCTGCTAGACCAGGAACAGTTTCTAAGGAAGTAGCCACTTGTCCTGCCTCAGAAGAAAAATGTGGCATTAGTGGCCCCAGGAACTAGAGAGGTGATGTGTGCACACTCTGATTTCTCTATGTACAGAGGGGGAGAGGTAATGCAACTGACTAAAGGCAGCTGGAAAACAGAGATGCTCTGATCAAATATTATACTCAACCACAAGAAAACACAACCAGGTTCCTAAGGCTCCCTTCAACAGCCAAGGAAAGTGGAAGGTACTTCCTGCATGTCATCCTGAGGTATAAAAAAATGCTCCTGGCCAGCAGGTTTTTTTAATTCCAGTTTCCTCTTCAACAAGTAGGGGAAATCAGCCAAGTGAGATAACTAGGGACAAAAGCCAGCGGACTAGCAGTATCTTTCTCCTAGCCATGTAACATCAAGGCAAATACATCCAGCTTTTCTCAAGATTTCTAGTAAGTAAGTGACCATACAGATAAATTCTTTTCCACATGTTCCATGTTTATAACACATGCTTTGCATGCAGAAGATTTCAAGTTCACAGCAGACAATGATAGACTAGACAATCCTATGGCAATATAAAAGTTTCAGGTGCAGAATTCCAGCACAAGCCTCGGGAGTCCAATTGATCTCATTATTGTGTTCATCACAGTATTGTTTCTTATAATTAAACAGTCCCAGTATGATCTAACATGGCAAGAGGAAACCAACTCAGATTCTCTTGGGTATACATAGTGCAATTGTTAGACTACAGTACTCCAGCCAAAACTCTGCTCATGACCTAGGTTCAATCCCAGGTAGCTGGCTCAAGGCTGACTCAGCCTTCCATCCTTCCAAGGTTGATAAATTGAGTACCCAGTTTGTGGTGGTGGGGGAGAATGGGGTGTGTGTGTAGCCTGCATAATTAAACTGTAAACCACCCAGAGAATGATTTAAGTGCTAAGGGACAGTGTATAAGCAGCACACGTTAGTAAGACTTCAGTGAATTACATGAAAAACATGAGAGAGATATGGCATAATTCTTCCAATGAGAATGGAACGCTGGTATAAAACTACCATCTTTAATATCCAGAAATCAGGTCTCTTTTTTGAAATTTTGTTAGTTATATATTTTTCCTCATCCCCTTGTTTGAGTCACAGAAGACTGAACTTGAATGCTGTAAGCCAGTTCTTCATAAATAGCACTTTTAGTTTTAACACACTTGGGAAAACCCCAACAAAGCAACTGGAAACTGCAAGATGAAAAATGAACAATGGTACCTGCAAAGCTGCGCTCCTGAGTTCCAAACAAGTTGCAATTTTAGCTAAGGTTTTCTGCAAGAGAGAAAAAGGGGAAAGTTGACTAGATTGATGCTGTACTGTCAGAAAAATGCTTTTACACTTGAACAATCTTTTTCAAGATATGCATTGAGGCAAGGAGCAATCCAATTCTACATGTACCAGATTAAAAAGATAGTAATCTGCTTGATACATCTATAGCTAGCAGCAGATAAGATTACTAGCCTGAGTAACTGCCATCATTTTATACATGCAGTCACATTCATATGCATCTGTACTTACATTTTGTCATGGAAATTCAGTTGTGCCATGCACATGGTTCAGGGAATACACCACAATAAACTAAAACAGGCACAGATATGCATCAGTGTGAACTAAGGGTCTGCCATTTTTATGGGTCTTTTTGTTTGCATTTCTTGCTTTTGCTGTTGTTTCTAAGAATTCCCCAGGCAGATTTCTGGCAGTTCCAGCTCACAGACGCAATACCTACATTTCACTCACCTGGAACAGGGCCTATCTTTCATGCTGTCTTGGGCCTACTTCCTATTCAAAACAAAACTGCACCAGTGCTTCCTGAGAGGTCAGTCTTGCTGCCCATTAGGTTCTATATAGGGCACCCCCAAAGAACTATAATTCTCAACAAAGAATTCTGCTTGGGGAATTCTTGGGGAATTCTGGGAACTGGAGTTAAAAAGACATGAATGGCACATCCCTAGCATGAACCTATTATGCACTAAATGGAAATATGAGAAGCTACTCTAGAACAAAGAGATGTAAACGAGAAAGGTAAAAATATGTTTGACACTTCCCTTCACCTATATTCTTTTCCATTCACCATATGTGTATTTAGCCACATATAAGTGAGATATCAGCCTGTTTTCCTTTCCTGGCTAACAGCTATGCTTAGAGCTCCATTTCCTCTCCTGAAGTTAAGAGCATTACAGCTGCTGGAACTTTCTTGCTGCCCTTCGTTGTGCAGCAGAAAGCTTTGAGATGTGTTAGAAGGCACTTGAGAGTTGAAGAATGATAATGCATTCAGATCAGATTTGCTTGGTAGAGAGTTAAAGTTTTGAGGAATTGAGTTTTTTTAAACATTAAAAAAAGGAATCTACTGAATTGTGGCAAGACACCAGCAAGCATTATTCATAGCTGTTTCTCAGGAACCACACCCAACTTTAACATGAAAAAGAAGAAGAAGAACCAAAACATTACAGCTAGACACAGCTAGTATTTTTCAAGTGTTATTATCTCCAACAGATTGCTTCATTTTCAGGAATGAAAACACTTAATACATCAGTAAAAGCATCACAGTTTTTAATGAATGCTGTTAGTTAAAATCTTTGTCTCCAATTGATGTTGAAACTGGATCTTTAGAAGAGCCTACTCAACACACTAACCATCAGTTATGTTGTGCAACTAATGACTGTGCTAACAGAAATGCACTGCAGACTCCATGGAAAAGACTATCTAGGTCAGCTGGAATTTTGCTCTGCTTTGTTATAAGCTTAAGTCTAATGAAAGTCTCCTGGTTTGCTAGTAATCAGCTACCAGTAAGTTTCCACATATAGCTTTCAACAAGACACATGATTTCATATGGTCAGGTGCAACATAAAATTAAGAAGCAAAATCCCTTTGACGATAACCAAAGAGTTAAGTAGTCACAATTGTGACATGGGAAAGTAGATGTGATTAGCCAGAAGAAATCAACTGTCAAAAGAAATTCAACTAGGAAAGCAGGGGTGCCCTTTATAGTTCACCCAAATACAAGAACGTGACCTATCATTCTCTGGATCCCTCCACACTCAAACAAATAGGAGATGGGTTGAAAAATTCTCAGTTGAATTTGGAAACAAACTCTATCCTTCCTGATCACCCCTTGTAGCTTATGCACTTCTTCCTAGAATTATACACAAACAGGCTTGTTTTCTGACCCTATCTCCTGCTCATGGCATTCCCTGCCTGTTGCCTGCCCAATCCCTCCTTGAGGATTAGTCTATACAAGCTCTTTGCCTTTTATTTTTTCCTGAACATCAGAAGTGCATGCACAAATGAGGTAGAAGCATGGGAAAGCCCCTTTCTAGATACTCATGTGGCAGTTTGCTGTTCTAGACAGCAAGCAGATCTTCTTTACATTAAAAAAAATCCAGAGCAAAACTAGAAGACATCACCTCTTGACAATGAAAGCAAGAGTGGTTGAATTCCACTACTTTTCAAAAACCAAAACAAGAAGCAGAACAGATTCATATAAGGATAAATACAAACCTTTAACATTTATAACAATGATGAAATGCCTCTAGAGTTACCATTTGTTTCTAAACACCATAAACTAATCTCCGTTGTTTAGAACAGATGGGCAACCAATCTATACAGATGGCATTTTCACAGTGCACTTTGGTTTCACTACTGTGAATGGTATAAGGAATGTATTTCATATACTGTATTTCCATTTCTTCTTAGGACATGCTTTGTCAGTACATAGAAGTTTCTCTTGTTCTTTATCATACATATTCTTTGTCTGCATAAGGGATCCACTTTACAAAGGCAGAGATCCAACAGAGGTTCAGAGTAGACAGAAGGCACTTTCCATTCATACACCAGGTATGTGTATCTCTGACCTCCCAGTTCCCCCCACCAGCAGCATCTCTACCCCATGCTGTTCTCACAGATATCAAATCCTCAGGAGCATCTGGGGAACAGGGGTTAAAATCCAAGCCACAATGTGAAAGGTCAACCAAAACTGTTTTAATGTACATTTTTTCTCTGAATTAAATCTGGAAGCAATTTGACTGCCATCTTATCCACGCTACTTACAAAGTGATTGAAACTCCAGATTTCAGTGAATAATGATTTCTGCATATCTACTTAGTGCTCAAATCAGGCTCCCAGCTTCACTGGGCTATATACTATCCAACTACCTATGCATGTATCATCTTAAGCATTCTGATCTCCCTTTGGTCTTTGCTGTGGTAAAGGAGAACCCAGATGGAGCAGCACTGTGTTGAAGGAGGTGAACTTCCCTTTGGTGCAGAATATGTGAAGATTTCTTACTCATCAAACTGAACCTGTATATTTGATCCATGTCATCCAAAATGAAAATGGAAGTCAACAGAATGCTAACTGAATTGGTACACTGTGGCAGTGCTATTCTATACATAGCAGTTTAGAGGTAAGGCCCACTAAGATCAGTGGAACTTACTTCCAACAGAGTGGATAAAAATAAATGATTTCTTTTAAAAAAAAAATATTTAAAGCACAGTTTAAATTTTAAAAATCATTTTTATTTAAATTGTTAAAAATATTTTTTAAATTTAAATTGTGCTTTGAATTTATCCTGCTTCAAATGCCAATATAGGGTGGCAACCAATGTGGCCTCTGTCCAGTTACTGTTACTAGTATTCACTTCTGTAAACTACCTACTGTATTTCTGGAGGTACTCCACAAGTCACCAATCTTTAGTATGTCCATCAACAGTGCCAATATAACACTGATGTCTCATAAACCTGAGAACACATGGACAGCTTCTTGTAAGATCTCAGAGGAAGCTGGAGAAAGTTTTTCAGAATCAATACAGGACTTATAGCTAGAGATGTAGTATATCTGAAAAATTCCATTTTTCCCCCCAGAAAGAAATAGTTTTTTCCTGTTTTTTTTCTGGAAAAAATGGAATTTTTTGGAAAGTTTACATCTTTAGAGACAACTTAAATACATAAAGTCTCAGACGTCTTTCATTAAGGTCTTCATCTTATATAGTTTGAATACAATGTCACAGACATATTATTTATAATTGTAAAAAGAATATACTCCACACTCCATATTTTTTCCATTTTTCCAGAAAGAAACAAAAAAAAACGGCTTTGGAAAAAATGGGAAGAAAACTGTTTTTTTTTCCATATTTTTCCGTTTTTGCCCAAGCCTTCCCATTTCTACTTATAGCTGCTTCTCTGACTAGTATTCTGTGGCTGCATGGCCCAGTTCTCACTAACTTCCACCCTGGTCCTATACCTTGTACAAAAGGTACATAGTAGAGATTGCCAAATGAGAACTTTAAATATTAACAGCAGCACAAAGCAGGAGAGCCAAATTTCAACAAGGTATTCCCACCATGAGAAATCATTTTATTGAACAGAAGAAATTTCATACATAGTTGTCCATTTTTGAAATACTTTTCCTAATATGATCAGAATTCATTAGCGTGATATTTAGTAACCTTGCTCGACAACACAGCATTATGCAGAAAGAAAAGAAAGTTTAAAGCATTTTGTATTAGCTCTTAAAGATAAATTTAACTGATTTATTGACAGACATCTATGAAGGAGCTATCAAAAATTAACTCTCTGAATAAACTGTATTTTTTCAAATGGAAGCCTGGTCAACCAGCAATATTCTTTCTTCCCACCACAGACTGTACTCCCAATGAGTCAAGAGGAGTCAAAGACTGCTTCTAAAGAGTATTCCATGATCAAATAAACACACACCATTATGTACCTTTTGATCTTCTGTGAATTCTGAGTTGTTGGGCTGAGACTGTGCCTCCTTCTGTAAATGCCTTGCTAATCTGGATGGAGAGAAAGAGACAGATAACTTGATGGCTCTGTTAGGTTTAAGATTATTACAGATGATAAAGTGCTCAATAAAATGACAGTTTTTATACAGATTCAGGGTAACCCTGCCTCCTCAAAAGTGGAATTTTGTGCATGTGTTAGTAAATTATAAAAGAAGTGGAAAGAAAACATGACAACATTTAGGAATATATATCTTCTACAAAGGTTTCCACCTAAAATAATCTGAGTGTTACATCAATCAGCAGTCTAGCATTCATAATGCAAACATAAAAATTGGCTTATATTTGTTTATTTCAGCCCTATCATTACATACTGCATTACATACTAACATAATAACAATCTTGCATGCACAAACCCTGGGTATCAGTGGGAGGAGGCTTCACAACCTAAGGTTATTGTCCTTTGACACTAACCTATTAGTAAAGTTCTTTTTCCTGCCTCTAGCAAGCCCACACCCCCTCTTCTTGTTTTTCTCATTTACTTTTATTGTTTTGCTATGGATAGCCCTCATTTTTAATTCTGCCCCTTGACCATGTAGCAGGAATGGATAGATCTCTCTTCCGCGTGGCAGAGACTCCATATATTTTCCTTTTTATTCCTCTGAATATAATTGCAGATCATAACTGTAAGTAAAGATACATTTTTCCCTGCCTAAAATGCTTCTAGATTGATTTCTTGTTAGATAAAGTGCTAGTCACTGAGAAAGGGGGGTTGTAGTGCTAAAACTTGGGCTATTATATCATGTTCCCTGCTTCTTCTTTTTTTAACCTCATATTCTGCTAACTATACAGTGGTGCCTCGACTTACGAACTTAATTGGTTCCGGAACTCCGGTCATAACTCGAAATGGTCGTAAGTCGAAGCACCATTTCCCATAGGAATGCATTTAAATGCAATTAATCCGTTCCGGCCGAAGAAAAAAATCACCAAAAAAAAACACCCACAACAACACTGCAAGACCCATCGGAAACGCGATTAATCCGTTCCGGCCAAAGGGGGGGGGGGGAGAAAAGCAAACAAACCATGCAAGACCCTTCAGAAATGCAAAAAAAGCAAAGCAGAAAGCAAACAAACCGTGCAAGACCCTTTGGAAATGCAGAAAAAGCAAAGCAGAAAGCAAACAAACCGTGCAAGACCCATCGGAAATGCAAAAAAGCAAAGCAGAAAGCAAACAAACTGTGCAAGACCCATCGGAAATGTAAAAAAAAAGCAAAGCAGAAAGCAAACAAATTGTGCCACCATACTGGGGGGAGACTGAAGAGCGAAAGCAAAGGGAGGAATATAGGGCGTGGGTGAAGAGAAAAGAACAAAGGAGAGAAAGGCAAAGATGTATAGTGATTCCCGAGAAGTCCCGTGGGCCCAGCCCCTTCAAACCCCGAAAGAGAAAGGTACGTGGCTCGACAAATGGGGGACTGCAGGGAACTACAACGTCCCATCTACAAACTTGAAGTGGGCTGAGAACACACCAGAGTTGATGGGGGCCAGACCCAAATGGACCCAAGAAGTTAACAGTTATTCCCCGTTGTCTTACCACGAAGAGATACCCAGTTTTAATAATGTAAAGACTTATGATTTGTTGTTGAAGTTGGATGATGACAAACAAGACCAAAAAAATCAAAGAAGCCATGTTAAACAATAAACCGGTTTTATTAGAAGAATTGGGTGTGACGAATTCTTCTTTGGACAAAGTAGAGAAAAGGGAGGTAGATGACAAGCGGCTCGATCACACAAGCTAAAATTATGTGGCAGAAAAATGATTCTGTAGCGAAGGCACTAATCTGTGAAAGCCTACTGGACCAGCAAATGGTGCATATTATAAGTGAATGTGAATCTGCTAATAGGATGTTAAATGTCCTAGAGAAATCCTATGTCTTTACCAATTTTAAACCACAAGCTGTCTGGCTCAGACAACTTATGAGACTGAGGCTTAATTCTAAGAAAGACGTGAAAAACACATAACTGTTTTTCTAACTATATTTCATAAATTAAGGCTGACTGGATTTAACTTAAATGATGAACAAAGAATGGGCTTCGTTTCAGCAACCCTGGTTGAAAAAGATGATGCTTTCATATCTGTTCTGAATGGCAAGCGATTAAGCTGAGAAGATGCCCTTGCCTCAGAGAGAAGCGCATATAGACCAAAGGAACTCTCCTGAGACATCTCAGACTAGAATCGCTCAAATTACCAAGTGAATGGGAAGGACAATAAAAGGCCACACCTCAAAGCCAATCACATTGCTGCTGGAATTGTGGTGGAAATGGCCATCTAGCCAAAGAATGTACATCCCCCAAAGACTTTTCAGAAAAAAACAGCAAGGCCAGTTGAGATAAAAGATTACAGGAAACATGTATAAACTGATTCTATGAGAAAGAGAAAAGAGAAGGCTAACAAGGGTTTCCCAGCCTTAAAAGTAACTTGCCAGAACTAGAGAGTGTCACAAATTTATTCAGACAGCTAAGGAGGCACTGAGGTAGAGGAGAATGACTACAAAGACTGCTAAATTTCTGTACATCTACCTATGATCAGATGGTGACATCATCAGCTCATCACTTAGGTGGGTTTTGAAACCTCGGGGGGTGGGGGGGGAGTAGGAATCCATTTGCCCTACTTTTCCAGAAAGGTTGTTTGTACAGCCACAACAATCTGAACCACAAACTGATTCACCTCACCCCCTACCATTTCCAAACCATAAACAGGCAATTCACAGTATTCTCAAGTCATCTACCTATACACTCATCACTTGAGAGTATTATGTTTTGTTATTAAATACAAGAGTTATAAAATTTCAGGAAATGTTATAAAGTTAAAGGCAGGAGAGGGGATGAAAAAATCTTTCAAGTCTTTCGAACATAAACAGAAGTTTTATGGGGAAATGAAATAGATGTATTATTCCCTTCAGCAGTTAGCTTACTTTTGCTACTTGAAAGTTGAAATCCTGTGCCAAGTTATCTAAGCCACAATGAACTAAACAGGTCTTAACAGATAGAGATAGACTTCTGCAGTAAGAAAATCATGCTTGTACCCAAAACATACATAGCAAATATGTACTGTTTACTATATTAACATTTAATTACAACAATATAAAAATTTGTTGCTGTTGTTTAGTCGTTAAGTCGTGTCCAACTCTTCGTGACCCCATGGACCAGAGCACGCCAGGCCCTCCTGTCTTCCACTGCCTCCCGGAATTGGGTCAAATTCATGTTGGTAGCTTCGATGACACTGTCCAACCATATCATCCTTTGTCGTCCCCTTCTCCTCTTGCCTTCACACTCTCCCAACATCAGGGTCTTTTCCAGGGAGTCTTCTCTTCTCATGAGATGACCAAAGTATTGGAGCTTCACCTTCAGGATCTGTCCTTCCAGTGAGCACTCAGGGTTGATTTCTTTCAAAATGGATAGGTTTGTTCTCTTTGCAGTCCAGGGGACTCTCTAGAGTCTCCTCCAGCACCACAATTCAAAAGCATCAATTCTTCGGCGATCAGCCTTCTTTATGGTCCAGCTCTCACTTCCATACATTGCTACTGGAAAAACCATCGCTTTGACTATGCCGACCTTTGTCGGCAAGGTGATGTCTCTGCTTTTTAAGATGCTGTCTAGGTTTGTCATCGCTTTCCTCCCAAGAAGCAGGGGTCTTTTAATTTCGTGGCTGCTGTCACCATCTGCAGTGATCATGGAGCCCAAGAAAGTAAAATCTGTCACCGCCTCCATATCTTCCCCTTCTATTTGCCAGGAGGTGATGGGACCAGTGGCCATGAGCTTCGTTTTTTGGATGTTGAGCTTCAGGCCATTTTTTGCGCTCTCCTCTTTCACCCTCATTAAGAGGTTCTTTAATTCCTCCTCACTTTCTGCCATCAGAGTGGTATCATCTGCATATCTGAGGTTGTTGATATTTCTTCCGGCAATCTTAATTCCGTCTTGGGATTCATCAAGTCCAGCCTTTCGCATGATGTATTCTGCATATAAGTTAAATAAGCAGGGAGACAATATACAGCCTTGTCGTACTCCTTTCCCAAGTTTGAACCAATCAGTTGTTCCATGTCCAGTTCTAACTGTTGCTTCCTGTCCCACGTATAGATTTCTCAGGAGATAGATAAGGTGGTCAGGCACTCCCATTTCTTTAAGAACTTGCCATAGTTTGCTGTGGTCCACACAGTCAAAGGCTTTTGCGCAGTCAATGAAGCAGAAGTAGATGTTTTTCTGGAACTCTCTGGCTTTCTCCATAATCCAGCGCATGTTAGCAATTTGGTCTCGAGTTCCTCTGCCCCTTTGAAATCCAGCTTGTACTTCTGGGAGTTCTCGGTCCACATACTGCTGAAGCCTACCTTGTAGGATTTTGAGCATAACGTAGCTAGCGTGTGAAATGAGTGCAATTGTACGGTAGTTGGAGCATTCTTTGGCACTGCCCTTCTTTGGGATTGGGATGTAGACTGATCTTTTCCAATCCTCTGGCCACTGCTGAGTTTTCCAAACTTGCTGGCATATTGAGTGTAGCACCTTAACAGCGTCATCTTTTAAGATTTTAAATAGTTCCACTGGAATGCCATCACCTCCACTGGACTTGTTGTTAGCCATGCTTTCTAAGGCCCACTTGACTTCACTCTCCAGGATGTCTGGCTCAAGGTCAGCAACCACACTATCTGTGTTGTCTGGGACATCCAGATCTTTCTGGTATAATTCCTCTGTATATTCTTGCCACCTCTTCTTGATGTCTTCTGCTTCTGTGAGGTCCCTACCATTTTTGTCCGTTATCATGTCCATCTTTGCACAAAAGGTTCCTTTAATATCTCCAATTTTTTTGAACAGATCTCTGGTTTTTTCCTTTCTATTATTTTCCTCTATTTCTTTGCACTGTTCATTTAAGAAGGCCCTCTTGTTGTCTCTCCTTGCTATTCTTTGGAAGTCTGCATTCAATTTTCTGTAACTTTCCCTATCTCCCTTGCATTTTGTTTCCCTTCTCTTCTCTGCTATCTGTAAGGCCTCGTTGGACAGCCACTTTGCTTTCTTGCATTTCCTTTTCTTTGGCATGTTTTTTGTTGCTGCCTCCTGTACAATGTTACGAGCCTCCATCCATAGTTCTTCAGGCACTCTGTCTACCAAATCTAGTTCCTTAAATCTCTTCTTCACTTCCACTGTGTATTCATAAGGGATTTGGTCTAGATTATACCTGACTAGCCCAGTAGTTTTTCCTACTTTCTTCAGTTTAAGCTTGAGTTTTGCTATAAGAAGCTGATGATCAGAGCCACAATCAGCTCCAGGTCTTGTTTTTGCTGACTGTATAGAGCTTCTCCATCTTTGGCTGCAGAGAACATAATCAATCGGATTTCGGTATTGCCCATCTGGTGATGTCCATGTGTAGAGTCGCCTCTTGGGTTGTTGGAAAAGAGTGTTTGTGATGACCAGCTTCTTCTCTTGACAAAACTCTATTAGCCTTTGCCCTGCTTCGTTTTGAACTCCAAGGCCAAACTTACCTGTTGTTCCTTTTATCTCTTGATTCCCTACTTTAGCATTCCAGTCCCCTACAATGAGAAGAACATCTTCCTTTGGTGTCAGTTCTAGAAGGTGTTGTAAGTCTTCATAGAATTGGTCAATTTCAGCCTCTTCAGCATCAGTGTATAAACTTGAATGACTGTGATGTTGAAAGGTCTGCCTTGGATTCGTATTGAAATCACTCTATCATTTTTGAGATTGTATCCCAGTACAGCTTTTCCCACTCTTTTGTTGACTATGAGGGCTACTCCATTTCTTCTACGGGATTCTTGCCCACAATTGTAGATATGATAATCGTCTGAATTGAATTCGCCCATTCCCGTCCATTTTAGTTCACTGACGCCCAGGATGTCAATGTTTATTCTTGCCATCTCCTGTTTGACCACATCCAGCTTACCAAGGTTCATAGATCTTACATTCCAGGTTCCTATGCAGTATTTTTCTTTGCAGCATCGGACTTTCCTTTCACTTCCAGGCGCATCCACAGCTGAACGTCCTTTCGGCTTTGGCCCAACCACTTCATTTACTCTGGAGCTACTTGTACTTGTCTTCCGCTCTTCCTCAGTAGCATGTTGGATGCCTTCCGACCTGAGGGGCTCATCTTCCAGCGTCATATCTTTTAGCCTTTTGTTTCTGTCCATGGAGTTTTCTTGGCAAAGATACTGGAGTGGCTTGCCAGTTCCTGCTCCAGGTGGATCGCGTTTAGTCAGAACTCTCCACTATGACCTGTCCGTCTTGGGTGTCCCTGCACGGCATAGCCCATAGCTTCTCTGAATTACTCAAGCCCCTTCGCCATGACAAGGCAGCAATCCATGAAGGGGTAATGTAATAAAAATTACATTGTTTTATTCTAACAATGTGTACGTTTATCTCCCTCTCTTGGATGCACACTCTAACATGGTGAGAGGGTTTGAGTGCATTAGGGAAGCTGAGAGCAATGCCGTAAGGAGGTGATACTCCATTACTAGTCTAGACTCCTAGCAGAGTCACCCAATGTGGAATTGTCAAAGCTGAGATACAAGATTGGATGAATCCACCCTCTCTGGGATTAAAGGTTCACATCAGCAGAAGAGAATAGACAATTCCAATTGTGATGTGGATGGAGAAATTTCTGAAAGGCTGCTACTGAGCAGACACTTGTGGAAGATCTTTCAAGCTAACCTTTGTTAGTACTATGCAGAGGAAGGCAATGGCAAGCCAACTGAATATTTCTTACCTTGAAAACCCTTGATGAGACAATCCAAAATGAAAGAAGTGATAATACTAGAAGATAAGACTCCCAGATCAGAACTCAACCAGCTACTGGGAAAGAGCAAAAGATTAGTACAAATAGCTCTGTTACTAATGAAGCAACTAGATTAAAGATGAAAGGATGCAGAGTTGCTGATGTGCGCAGAGGCAGTAGTCTTTCCTTTCACCTCTGCACACATCAGCAACTTGACATCCTTTCAAATAAAAATAAAAAAACAACTGGGACTCAGAAGGGCAGCTATGATGAACTAGAAAAGATAATCAAGTGTCAAGATTTATCATCGGAGGTCAATCTGCAGTAGAGATGGGTACAAACTGCTAGTTCAGCTGTTCATCCTTCAAACAAATAGGTATTCAGCACTTCCCAGCACTGCCTCCTCTGGTGGGCAAACTCAGAGACAGTGCCTGGAGAAGGTGGGGCAGGGAAGCTGGGGTGCTGCTTCTAAGTGGGTGCCCATCGGATGAGGCAGGGCTGGGAAGCACTGAATATCTGTTCACCTGAAGAACGAATGGTGGTTCATGCCCAACTCTAATCTGCAGTACAGTATTCCGAATTACTATGAATGGCTATGAAAGATGGACAGTGAAGAGAGCCAATAGGCAAAAAAGTCAATTTGTTTGAAATGGAGGAAAGCTTTGCAGATACCATGGACTGAAAGACAAACAAGTGGGTCCTAGACCAAACAAAGCCTGAATTCTCTCTACAAGGAAAAATGATGAAATTGAGGCTGTCATTATCTAGGTCACATCATGAGAAGACTAGACTTGCTAGAAAAGACAATAATGCTAGGAAAAGTTGAAGGAGCAGGAAAAGAAGACCAAATATGAGATGGATTGATTTCAGAATGGAAGTCAGAGCCTTGAGTTTGCAAGAGATAATGATAGAACATTCTGGAGGTCACTCATTCATAGGGTTGCCATGGGTTGGAGATGACACATAAAATATATGTTTATATACAGTGCTAGAAACAGAGGAGCAAGCTACTGCAGGTATCAACTATATGTTGGGTCATTCCAGTTTGGAAAATATCGAGGGATATAAGCAGAACCCATCAACACTGAAGTAAACAAATGAAAAATGTTATTAGTAGGTCTTAGAAAAAGGCTCCACACTCAGCATTATCAAAAAAATGAACAAACAATAAAAGCCAGTTATGGGATGACCATATATACCAGGGTGGTTTACCTTCTCCGACCCAAGGGCACATTTGTTCTAGGCGAGCAAGTTGGGGGCCTCACACCAATTATGGGCAGGGCTGTTTCAATGTTTGTAAGCAATAATGATATGATTGTCCACACCCCAGTTATGCACATACACAATCATATTCTCTGTCTTTTTGTCATACACATCACTCTGACCACTTGTCCCACACTGCAATTTCAGCTTCTGTCAATGTTCCCACTAATACAATGGGGGCTTATTTATAATTAATCCCTCACAGAAAGGAATGGACAATGGGATGCAGTGTTGGATGCAGCCTTTCTCTCCTTAACAGCATCTGCACCATGAAAAATGCCCCCTCTGCAATTAGTGTTTTAGAAATCTCCACTGTCGCTAAGGAAGTCTTCAGCAACTGTAGCTAGCTAATGCTGTAGATTATCCATCCATTTTGAGGGAGTGAACGACAGGTAAGAGAAGTATTTTAAAACTCTTCTTTTAGCTCACTGTTTATGGTTCTTTTTTAAAATGTCTATAGTTCCATGTTTTCCACCAAAAAGAGCACACTGGGGAATGAAAATGTTTTGTCCATCTAGTTTTTTCCCCAGGCTATTTCTATCTCTTTAATATCTTGAGATACGTCACTGTTATTCCTGTTTTTATGATAGGAAATTGATCTTGGGCGATGGCAGATTGTTTAAGTCCACACAATAAGTCAAGTTGGCAAAAGTGCAACTTGCATCTGGATTCAAATTTAGATCCAACTCTGCCTACAGGATTTCCTAGAAATCCAGGGCCACATTTATCATTTCCAGATTTCATCAGCACCATCTATCTGAGGACAAACATACACACCCATAGCACCTAAAAGAGGTCTGGAAGGCAGCCCTGAAAAATAATTCAGTGGGAAAGGGTGTTATGCTCCATCAACAGAATGACTGCCAGGGAAAAAGAGCGACAGTTGCCCACTCTGCTCTCTGGTGGCCCTGCTATTTTTATAGTGCTAAAAAGTTTCATTCTTCTTTTGCTGGCTTTTATCTTTTTATTCTAGAATTTGTGAAAGGTTTGTGACGTACAGCTGAACAGTTAAATCTTTATCTCAAAACCATTAGCGCTGATCACCTGATAGCCAGTTTTCTGAAGAGATTACATGTATGAACTAAATCAGTTTATTATGAAAACACTGGTAAAGAAGCACACACAACTATGACACCTGAGAGTATTTTCCATGTCAAATCTATGTTAAGGTCTATGGGAAACAAAGAAATTACATCATCAAAAGGTTATCATGCTCACTGATGTTATGTATTATGCATAGCCATTTTTATTTTGCACATTACAAGCCACTTTGAACATAATCTCTTTTGCTGCAAAAGCTAATGTCTCATGCAAACCAAAGTCTCTTCTGATCTCTACAAGGACAATGCTGCCTCAACCAGCAGACACTGTTAACCGGAGATTTCACTGGCAGAGGGGAGGGAATGTCTTGGACTCCACGTTTTTAGTCAGTTCAATAAACATATGGTAACTATCAACATTCATCCAGACAATGCAAATGCATTGAACAAGCTGAAACTCCACATTCTTTGTAAAGCTGATGAATTAGCTGGCTTTTAACTTGAGAGGACTGTCTTGTGTATTAATGTTATATAGACAATTTACACCACAGTTAGGCACCCTGGTGTCCACCAGATGTTCTGCACTACAACCTGGATAATTCCTATATTGTATGTTATGCTGCCTGAGGCTAATGAATGTACTCCATGCACTGATACTGTACTCCAAAATATTTGGAGGATGTTGTGATTAAAATCAGTTTGCCTACCCCTATTTATGTGAATGAAATACTCTCAGTGACCCCAACTATTATTCAGACAGTGCCTATAAACATGCAGTTTTGACTGTGGGAAACATGTGGGACTAAATCTCCCCAATATTCCCTGCTCTGAACGGAAGACATGGAGAAGAGATGCAGTGAACATTTCTTTGGTTGTAGTCAACCCTTCCCAACATCTCTCCATACTTTTAAGAAGAGGAACATAGATTTGGCTTTCTGGTAGCCTCATTTATTTTTATAGGTCTTTACAGTTGAAATTAAATGTTTGAGACTAAGATAAAGATGAATGACATATAAACATCACAAGTCGGAACAAGAAGGAAATGTAACTGGGCCACTGTACTCAGCAGCATGGATCACAATATTGTATTTATTTACTTATTTATCTATTTTTATTTATTTATTTATTATTACACCACCCTATTACTGTAAAAGTACTATGTCACATAATAGTCATAAGAGACCTGAAACAAGCTTCAGCAAAAGTAGACAAGAGACATGTAAGTGGTTCATTACTTGCCCTTTGCCACATCCTTCACATTCAGGGAGGAAAAAAAGATTTGAACATTTTGAAAGAGACTGTTATGCTAGCAAAGATCTGTTGGAAAGATGAAGAGTATAAACCACCAAAGGAATATGCACATATTACAGTCAAGACCACAAATTTTGTTGGGTGATTTATTGTATAGATAATAAATAAATAAACATTTCTCAAACAACAGCCTTCCCCCACACCACAATGATTTGGAAACCATAGGATAATTTTAAAAAGAGTTTGCTGTATGGCATGGGGAGGGGGGGGCAGGGCTGTTGGGTGTTTTTAAAAAAACTAAAACTCAATAAATCCTCACATGAGCCTATGTAGTTTTTCAGATATATATCTGCTTTCTGACCCTTTCTATGTCTGTGTCAAGAGAATAACAGCAATCACAACTGCTTCTTACCAAGTTATCAGTACTACAGAAAATTCCCAAGTGGGATTATCAATACCCAGCAGTAAAAATGATTGGAAACCGAAGGCAGGTTATCAGATTTTTATGGAGGGCAGGTGTCCTATGTCTGCAACTGTTGCGCACACACAAAAAGAATGCCACCAAGTTCCAAGTAGAGATTTTCACACCAGTGCAGCAAGAAACGGCTACGCCTGCAAATATTCTTCTATTAGAAGTACCAAAAGGGGACGGGGACGGGGACGGGGGCGGGGGGGGGGGGAGCTTGTGCCGTTCCACATCTGGCACTATAAGAGACGATCGAGGGAGAATGGCAACTTGCAATCTCACGACGTGGGAACAACAGGTGGCTCCCCAAGGCAAAACTTTCACCGGACGCCGCAAAGCTGCCTAACTTATAAATAACTCAAGAGACCGAGGAAGCAACCGCGCGTTAAGAGACTCTCACAGTGTCCATGATTCTTGTTTGTCCGCACGACTTTTATGTTCCACACGCAAATACACACACCCCCTGGGCCTGAGCCCTCTGCACAACTGCCCCTCCCGCCTGAACCTCAATCCTGAGGGGCTGCGTTCGGAGAGTGATAGATTGAACTGATCGCTGTGGGGATCCAGCCCCCCAACCTTGCGATCGGGGAGCCACGGGTTTAGAGACCCGCGTGCTTAGCCTAGCCGTAACCCTTCGCACCAGAAACAAAGCCTTCCGGACGGATCGGACGAAAAAGGGGTTCTTTCTGGGCCGGACCTCTCGCCGCTGCCCGGTTCCGGGCTCCTCTTCCTTCGCGGGGAAGCCTGAGCTTTCCCCCCCTCCCGTGGCCGCCTCCCTTCGCGCTCGCTCCCTCGCACCGCCGCGCCCTTTCCCAGCCTCTCCCCGCCGGGTCATCCTCGCCCCGCTTGCCTCTGCTCTCGGGCCCCGCCCAGAAACTCCGGAGCCCCTCCACCCCACCCCACCCCACCCCACCGCCTTCCTCGCCTCCCCTCAGGAGGGCAAGCCCAGCCCTTCCCCAGCGCCCGCCGCCGCCCCCGGAGCCCCCTCCCCGCACTCACATCTGATACTCGTCGATCGCCTCCACCAGCTGCCCCCAGGAGTCGAAGTCGGTCCCTTTCCTGAAGCTGGCGCCCCAGCGCTGCAGGAGGCTCCGGGCCGCTTCCGACATGGTCCCAGCGCTGCTAGGGCCCCATGGTCACCCCCCGGTGGCCGTACCGGGGAGGGAAAGGACCAGGAAGGGAAGGACGGCTCGCCCCGGGCAACCGCCACTCCGTCCAGCCAGCAACACCCCCCCCCCCCCGTCCCTCAGTCACCGACCAACCCCATTTGCCCTCACAACCAAACCTGGTGACCGCCTCTGGACCAGCACCGCCCTCCACCCCCATCAGGTTTGGTTGTACCAGGCCCGCCTTCCGCTCTTTCTACAGCCGCCAACGCTATGAAGCGAGAATGTGCATCGCTGAACCGTCAGTTTCCAATTAAGAGCCAGGAGCATAGATGTATACGAAGTGATAGACTGGAAAAGCCCAGCCCTTAAGAGGGCACTTCTTGGTTACTTTCGATCCGCTTTCCCTGCAGAACTTAAAGAGAAGCTGGGATAGGACGTCAGCTGTGTCCCGATGGGTTAAAAAAAGACGTAAGGCCAGACGTCGATTTATACTGTTCTAATTTCGTATGGGAAATGTGTGTGTCCTTTTAATTATTCTTCAAAAAGACATATCAAAGTTTCCAGCGTTAACAGTTGCACCAAAACCAACAAAACGTCTTGCGCATCTTAAAAACTATCAAGCTTTATTTGACAACAGTTTTCGTGGACTGCAGACCACTTCAGATGTTTTAAAGTGTGACGCAAATGGTACTGTTAAAGTGGCATGCAATGGCCCTGCAGTGTAGTCCCGTATTATATTCTCAATTTACGATTGGGAGAACGTTAGAGAGGAGATTCAGACATTCTGCAAACTAGGCCAATATTATTAACTGGCATGTTGCATATTGACAAGCCTGTAATACACTGCAGCCACCCTTTTGTACAATACTTGTAGAATAATATTACAATCCTTTGCAATCTTTGTTGTTGTTTAGTCGTTAAGTCGTGTCCAACTCTTCGTGACCCCATGGACCAGAGCACGCCAGGCCCTCCTGTCTTCCACTGCCTCCCGGAGTTTGGACAAATTCATGTTGGTCGCATCGATGACACTGTCCAACCATCTCATCCTCTGTCGTCCCCTTCTCCTCTTGCCTTCACACTTTCCCAACATCAGGGTCTTTTCCAGGGAGTCTTCTCTTCTCATGAGATGGCCAAAGTCTTGGAGCCTCAGCTTCAGGATCTGTCCTTCCAGTGAGCACTCAGGGTTGATTTCTTTCAAAATGGATAGGTTTGCTCTCTTTGCAGTCCAGGGGACTCTCAAGAGTCTCCTCCAGCACCACAATTCAAAAGCATCAATTCTTCGGCGGTCAGCCGCCTTTATGGTCCAGCTCTCACTTCCATACATCGCTACTGGAAAAACCATAGCTTTGACTATGCGGACCTTTGTCGGCAAGGTGATTGTCGCGTTTTGACCCTTTTTGGATCCCACACCTCTGGAACCTATGTGGCGTTGGACCCACTCGTGCCTTGGTCTGTCCACCTAGACTCAGACCTCAGATCACACCAGGGCAAAACTGAACTCTTTCCTTTCTTCCACTGCTGCCACCAGGAGATCCCTAGATCCCCATAACTCCTTTAGAAAGAATCAGGTCCACTCTTTAATGAAATAGAAAGATCTTTTGTTTATTTGCTTATTTGTTTCAGTATTTTAATATTCAGTTCTATTCCTTCTCCCTTCCAGTCACTGGTCAATCACTTCTCAGATCTCCTACTATATTTTCATCAGTCTAATCACAATCACATAAATCTCTGAACTCTCTAATCAAACTCCTTCCAAAACTCTGATCTCATCTTCTCCCCCTCAGGCTCTGCCTCTTATACTCTGCCTCTTGGCTCCGCCTCTCAGCAACATAAATATGCATGACTCACTCTAACTAAACCTGAGCCATGACCACATTTAAAGGAGTACGCTACAGTGATGTCTCTGCTTTTTAAGATGCTGTCTAGGTTTGTCATCGCTTTCCTCCCAAGAAGCAGGCATCTTTTAATTTCGTGGCTGCTATCACCATCTGCAGTGATCATGGAGCCCAAGAAAGTAAAATCTGTCACTGCCTCCATATCTTCCCCTTCTATTTGCCAGGAGGTGATGGGACCAGTGGCCATGATCTTAGTTTTTTTGATGTTGAGCTTCAGACCATTTTTGGCGCTCTCCTCTTTCACCCTCATTAAGAGGTTCTTTAATTCCTCCTCACTTTCTGCCATCAGAGTGGTATCATCTGCATAGCTGAGGTTGTTGATATTTCTTCCGGCAATCTTAATTCCGGCTTGGGATTCCTCCAGTCCAGCCTTTCGCATGATGTATTCTGCATATAAGTTAAATAAACAGGGAGACAATATACAGCCTTGTCATACTCCTTTCCCAATTTTGAACCAATCAGTTGTTCCATGTCCAGTTCTAACTGTTGCTTCCTGTCCTACATATAGATTTCTCAGGAGATAGATAAGGTGGTCAGGCACTCCCATTTCTTTAAGAACTTGCCATAGTTTGTTGTGGTCGACACAGTCAAAGGCTTTTGCGTAGTCAATGAAGCAATTTACAATCTTACTTGGAAATAAATCTCCCTGAACTACTTGGACCTTCTGGGTATTCTTGCTTTATTCGGTTTCAAATACTGTAACTGGAATGTGACTGATTACAAGTAATGCAGTTATACATATAGTTTCTTTAGAGTAAAGAGTAATATGGCAAATAATTACAAAGATACAGTAAAATACTATACTAAATGATTATTACTTTTGGCACAACAACCAACTTTTTCTGAGTTAGTGGTTGTTGTGGGTTTTTCAAGCTGTTTGGCCGTGTTCTGGAGGTTTTTCTTCCTAACGTTTTGCCAGTCTGTGGCCGGCATCTTCAGAGGACAGGAGCTAGAACTCTGTCTGTGTTCTGGACACACTTTGTTTTGTGTTTGAGAACACATTTTTCCGAGTTACTTTTGAAAGTTACATTTAAAGAGCATTTATGAAACATTTTGACTAAAACTTCTCAGATTAAGTGCTATTCTCTTATGAATCATAAATGGTAAAGTATTAAGGTGCAATATGCCAATATGAGAAGCGAGTACTACAGAAAACCAGACAGTATTTTCCTATATATTTTTCTGGCCTGCTGGCACAGCACCTGGAGCTTTAATAACGTGCAACACCAGAGCCACACGCACGACCGGGACAATAACGATAACGGGGCTGCTCAGGAACATTTAGCAACGCAACTTAAATGGAATGGAGAGGACACGGCACAGCTTAAAAACAACAAAATCCTATGCAAAATACACGTAGCTTACTACTTAGCAATTCATTTTAACAGTCGATTTAGCTAAATAGCCATTTCCATCGCCCCTTTCTTCAGTCTAAAGCAGCTTAGCTGCAAAGTTGATGCCTCGCCTTTCATTCAAGAAGACTTGCCGGGCTTTTACGTCTCACGTAGCTTATAACCATGAAAATTTTAAAAAGGGATAGTTTTGACTACAGTGTTTGCTTTTTCTTTCTCTGTGACTGAACATGCCGGGCAGCCAATGCAAAGAAATAGGACAGGGCACCATAAAGCGATGGCATGAGACCCGTTGCTTCTCTTTTTGTTGAACGCTGGCCCCGCCTGTGGATCCTTTCAAGTGAAAATAGGAAGCGAGCTCTGATTTCTCTCTTTTTAACAGGCTGTTCTCTCTCCTGCCCTTTTCGGGCAGTCCGATGTTAATTCCGCGTGACAAGCTCCAAGACCCATTGATTCCAATAGATTTAGATGCCTCTAAATCGCTTACAGGGGGCTTCCGAAGAGAGGTAGCCGTGAAGATTTGTTTCTGGACTACAAGCCCCAGAATCCCTCAAGGAGCATAGCCAGAGACAACGTATCTTGGGGAATTCTGGGAGTTGTCGTTCACAGCCATAAATCGCCACAGCTCTAAGACGGCCGGCCCAGCTGGATTTCTGTCCTGCCGCCCCTGGAAGCGCTTCCGCCTCTTTCCCCGGTGCTTGCCAAGAAGGGGAAGGGCACGTGACCTCCGCCCGGGGGAAGTGCCGTGGGAGTCGGGAGAGGTCTCCCTTGGCGCGTTGTCGGTGGGATCGCTCTGTAGAAGTTCATCTGCCCGTGATCTTCCTTTCTCCTTTAACCCTTTCCCTCTCCTCCCATCTAGATAGCAGCGGCTTCATTGCAGTGGAGAACCCACCGTGACAGGTGAGTTGCAGGCAGGTTTTTATTTATTTTCATTGCAATAGTTTCTTCCTGCCTTGCAAAGGGAACGTTTTGTAATAGGATCCCAGACCGCAATGAATCCCAGCACGCTAACTTCCTTGGCTGATCACAGAGTCCCCACAGTCCAATCCTGCTTATGCATGTGTATGCGGAAATAAGATGTACCGCTGAATTTATTGGGACTCAGTCCCCACGTTACCAAAAAAAAAAAAAAAAAAAAAAAAAAGGAACTAGAAGGGGATATAGTATCAGTCTTATTTTGTAAGCTACATCTGTGAATGTGATCAAGTCTATAGGAAGAACTTTTTTAAAACTATGGAAAAAGTCTGTTCTAGCTGTACCTCCTTATTTCCACGCTTTGTTTCTTCCACCTTGTATGCTATCACCTGGCACTTACTTTGTTTCTTGAAATGTCGGTCTAGTTTATAGCCATATCATTTGTCTTCTGCTCCCCTCGTCCAACTAGGACATTTTCTTCCCCGTCTGGACCCACCTTTCAGGTAGGCTTTGATCTGTTGCCTATCTGTCGTTGCTATGTACAATCCAGTGCAGTCTCTAGAGCAGGGGTCTCAAACTCAATTTACCTGGGGGCCGCTGGAGGCAGAGTCTGGGTGAGGCTGGGCCGCATCAGATTTTCCGCCAAGCGGAGCAAGAGCCCGAGGAAGCCGCCCAGGAGTTTCCTTAGCCCGGCTGGGGCTCCGAGGAGGAGGAGGAGGGGCACGCGAGCCCTCGTCGCCGGCCACGACCCCCTCCGGCTCCTTCTTCACTACCACCACCACCAGCAGCAGCAGGACGAAGAAGCAGAGAAGGGAGGGAGTGCCGGCGACCGCCTAGCGGGGGGGGGGGGGAGGGAGGGCACGACATAATTTTTTTAAAAAAAACCTCACAGAATCACCTTGCCAAAGGAGAAAAGCCCCCATCGGTACCTGCGAAATTAAACAGAACGGGGCAGGCCCCCCCACAGGTGCGCGCGTGTGCACGCACACAAACACACACACACACACGGAAGTCCAGCAACCTTCCTCTGAAGGCCCCCCTCAAAAAAAGGTGCACTCAGCAGCAGCAGCAGCTACCCCCACCACGACAGAGGAGCAAACTTTGTGAGGCAAGCCCAGGCAGCCTCCAGAGCTGAGGCGGCTGAAGCAGGACAAAGAGGAGGAGGAGGAGGAAGCACTGCTGGGTGCTGAGGCGGCCGCTGGCTAGGCTGGTGCTGCCAAGAGAGAAAGAGAGCCAGAGAGCCGCTTCCCTGGAAGAGGCGGCGGCGGCGGCAGCTGCTGTTGGCGGCTTGGAGGAGCTCTTCTAAGACGGGCCGGGAGCGAGCTCCGCTCTCAGGCATCACTCGGCGGCGGCTCGGGCACTCAGGGAAAAGGGCCGGCAGCGCGCCTCGCTCGCCGGCTCTCCCCCAAGACAGCGCCTCTTGCACCCTCCATCCGGAACTGCAGCCTACCAGCCGGCAGACAGGTGGGCTGGCTGGCAGGCTGCAGTTCCGGATGGAAGGTGCAAGAGGTGCTGTCTTGGGAGAGAGCCGGCGAGCGAGGCGAGGCTTTTTTTGACTCTTGACAGCAGAGGCCGCATGGGCGCTTCGGGGGGGGGGGGCAGGCAAGGCGGGGGCCACAAACTATCGTCCGGCGGGCCGCAAATGGCCCCCGGGCTGCATGTTTGAGACCCCTGCTCTAGAGTAAACTGGATTTAATTCCAAATGACCGAGATTGTCCCTTTATAAAAATTCTTTCCAGCTTACTGTTTACAAACACTTGCTTAACAGGACGACAACCCCTCCCCCTCACTGCCCCACAACAGGACAATGTCATGCCCGCCTTAAAATAGGTGTAGGCCGGGAATCGAAAGGCGCTTTGATGGCTCCATAAAAAAGATTGGAGATGGAAACACTATATATTTGTACCATTACACCATTTTGTCTTAAAGAGTAGTGTAGATATTATGTTACTTTTAAGGGCGCCAATAAAAAAAGAATTGCAACTATCAGATGCTTCACAAATCAAACTTTTCCGTTGGGTTTTGCCTTGTTTTCAGCTTTAAATATTGTCTTTCAAGGATGTAAGCCACCTTGGGTCCTTTTGAAGGAGAAAGGTGAGGAATAAATAAATAAATAAATAAATAAATAAGTAAAGGCAGCTTTCGAGATGATCCAATAAAGATAATGAATTGCCCTGCTTGACTAACTTTATTCGCAAATCAAAGACGTGATGCCTACAAAGACGTTCCATCCATTTGGCAGTAGTGTTATGAGAGTTAACTAGATTTGCGAATAAGCAATGATTTGTCAGGTTTTTTTTTCCTACTTAAATCCATTGCCGCTGTAGTTGAGACATGGGGGAAAAGAGTTCGAGAACACATGCGAAGGAGTTGGTCTTAGCATGCAATTAGGATCCGCTTAATTCGCAGTATGATCCACTGAGGATATTTGCTCGGAAACAAGTCCCACTGTGCTTAGTGGCACAGGAGTGAGCAACTGCGATTGCGAGTAAAAGTGATTTGTTCCTGGTTATGGCTGCTTGAGGTGTGTGTAAAAGTGAGGACAAAGGGGAGAGAACAGTGCAGACCGCCACCTGCTCCCTAGCGGTTGTGTTAGCCCTGGGAGTTTTGTTACCTGGCCTCCAGTGCGGGAGGGTGCAGTTGCGATCCACGTCGTGTTTTTGTTTTTAATTATCAGTGTGTGTCTACCTTTCTGTAGTTTGTACAATTATTTTGGAGTAGGCAGATTTATCAGGATTGAGGTAGTCATCCCTACCATGTGGAACAGCCGTCTCCCGTTTGAGGGATGAACAATAAGTAAAAATGCTGTAATTGCAAGGGTTATATATTGTGTGCCGTCAAGTTGCACCAGACTTAGAGTAGCCAATAGGTTTTTCAAGTAATGTGAGTTATTTACAGGATGGTTTTACCGTCATCACATGCCTCCAGTGAGTTTTCACGAGAGTAGGGATTTGAACCCATTTCTTATTTGCCCTAGTTCTTCACTTCATCCACCACACCACACTAGCTCTACCGTTTTGTAGGGCTGGGCACTTGGTCGGGTAGATGTCAGGAAAAGACAGTAACTTACTAGTTTATTGCACTTTTGCTGACAGAGAGGGATAGAGATGTTGGAGGTGTGGTTTTTTCCCCTCATGTACCAAAGTCGTTTGGCGGGTATTGCCTATTTTGGATGGTAGGGGTGCCCTTTGTTGCTCCACCTCAGGTGGCAAAATGTCTTGCCCGCAGAAGCAAAGATCCTGGAACGGTCTGAGTCACAATCCAGCCACATTTATTTGATTTTATCCCGCCTGTCCCCCTTAGTGGAAAGCTTACATCGTTGGCAGATAGGATTTTTGGATTGCAACTCCCAGAATCCCCCAACGGGCACGGTGGAAGATGTTGGGCATTGTAGTCCAAAGGGTAAAAAAACCTGTCAAGGGGAGGGCTGACAGCCCAGTCCTAGGGAGGGAGTTGCCCCCAGTGGGGCTCCGCAGGAAAGGCAGGCATAAAGCCTGGGGGGCAGGAGAGGGGGCGGAGACGCGAGGAAGTCGTGGTCCCCTCTCGGCGCACTTGAGGGGGACCGAGGCGCTCAGACAGTTGTTGGGGCGGCCGGGCGAGCTCTCACTGTCAAGGATCCCACCTCCTTCCGTAGCGCGGCCATTTCGCGGCCTCTCGGTGAAGCCGCGCACCGTACCTCCTCCGCGTATGGGCGGAAGCAAGGAGACGCGGGGTTGCGTCGGTGCCTCCTTTTTATAGCTCCGTGGGCTTTCCTCCCCGCCCCGCCACCCAGCAGGAAGTGGCTCTTGTCGCTGCGGCTTCGGCAGGAAGAGTTCCCTGGAGGGAGAAGGTAAACAGAGCAACCCCTCCTTGGGCAGGGAAGCCGGCGAACACAAAGGGTGGGGACTTTGCCCGGAGGTCCGAGGCCCCTCTTTCTATACTATGAGGACGGGTGGCGATTTAGGGTTTTCGTCTGATAGTGTGTTACTTAGAGTAGGTGAGGGAGACGAAATAATTAAACTGACAAGGCCTAGAGTTAAAACGTGTGACATAATAATGGGCAGAGAGGGTCCCTGAGCATGTAAAGAGGATTGTTATTTAACGCGTGTGGTTGTTATTAAGCAGAACGCCCTATGGCTATGTGAAAGAAAACCTGCCTCTTTTCTCCTCGGATGAAAGAGGGATTTTAGCTCAAGCGGTGCTTGGATAGGTAGGTAGGTAGTCTGGGAAAGCATTGTTTCAGCAATAAAGTCTGTGTGGATGGGGTGATAAATAGTGGAGTTTCACAGTTAATGAACCTTTAGGTGCATATGCCCTTAATTAATAAGTCATTAACTTGTTAGAGCCAAAAAAGTGACAAGGAAAAAGGGCTCCAGAGAAGGAAGACAAAGAAATCACATAATACTTAAAATGCAGAAAGGTAGACTAGTTTAGCAATGTAATGAGAAATAAAAGTAAATATTGACTGAAATTCAGTAGCATAAACTTATGCTGTATAATGCTGATGACATCCTCAGCTGTGGCCATTTTTCAAGAACTAAAAGTTTCTGATTCTGCCCTCTTTGCTGACTACATTATCAGCTTTACCTGCCTTAACTTTACATTTGAATTTCAGTCAATATTAGAAATGAGTTTTTGGAGTAAACAAAATGAGAAAAGAAGAGTAAGAAGGAGGAGAACATACTGGCTGAAAACCTTTGGAGGCTAGTTTTGATACAACAGAACATCATTGTTTTGAGCTGCCACACCCAAGGTCAGAATAGCCATGATGACTCTAGTCTCTGGAAGCAGGAGGAAGCTGGTGGGGTGAATGCTCACAGATTGATTAGTCCTTGGAATTTTGTGGAGCAGCTGTACCCAGAAAAATCTTTGCTCAACAAATAGTAAAGAATTGTCATCTTATAAAATAATTACTGACACTTAGTTTTGAATTTTCAGAAAATTAGCCCCAGACCTGTGGAAGTTGCTGACACCTATTTTAAAAAATAACTTTCCAAGCTCTTTAGGGAGTGTGGAAGCTGTGGCGCTTCAGATGTTACTAGAATCCCATTTGTTGTTGTTTAGTCGTTAAGTCGTGTCCGACTCTTCGTGACCCCATGGACCAGAGCACGCCAGGCCCTCCTGTCTTCCACTGCCTCTCGGAGTTGGGTCAAATTCGTGTTGGTTGCTTCGATGACACTGTCCAACCATCTCATCCTCTGTCGTCCCCTTCTCCTCTTGCCTTCACACTTTCCCAACATCAGGGTCTTTTCCAGGGAGTCTTCTCTTCTCATGAGATGGCCAAAGTCTTGGAGCCTCAGCTTCAGGATCTGTCCTTCCAGTGAGCACTCAGGGTTGATTTCCTTTAGAATTGATAGGTTTGATCTCCTTGCAGTCCAGGGGACTCTCAAGAGTCTCCTCCAGCACCACAATTCAAAAGCATCAATTCTTCGGCGGTCAACCTTCTTTATGGTCCAGCTCTCACTTCCATACATCGCTACTGGAAAAACCATAGCTTTGACTATGCGGACCTTTGTCGGCAAGGCGATGTCTCTGCTTTTTAAGATGCTGTCTAGGTTTGTCATCGCTTTCCTCCCAAGAAGCAGGGGTCTTTTAATTTTGTGGCTGCTGTCATCATCTGCAGTGATCATGGAGCCTAAGAAAGTCAAATCTGTCACTGCCTCCATATCTTCCCCTTCTATTTGCCAGGAGGTGATGGGACCAGTGGCCATGATCTTCGTTTTTTGGATGTTGAGCTTCAAACCATTTTTTGCACTCTCCTCTTTCTTTAATTAAGAGGTTCTTTAATTCCTCCTCACTTTCTGCCATCAGAGTGGTATCATCTGCATAGCTGAGGTTGTTGATATTTCTTCTGGCAATCTTAATTCCGGGTTGAGATTCCTCCAGTCCAGCCTTTCGCATGATGTATTCTGCATATAAGTTAAATAAGCAGGGAGACAATATAAAGCCTTGTCATACTCCTTTCCCAATTTTGAACCAATCAGTTGTTCCATATCCAGTTCTAACTGTTGCTTCCTGTCCCACATATAGATTTCTCAGGAGATAGATAAGGTGGTCAGGCACTCCCATTTCTTTAAGAACTTGCCATAGTTTGCTGTGGTCCACACAGTCAAAGGCTTTTGCGTAGTCAATGAAGCAGAAGTAGATGTTTTTCTGGAACTCTCTGGCTTTCTCCATAATCCAGCGCATGTTAGCAATTTGGTCTCTAGTTCCTCTGCCCCATTTAAGAAGGCCCTCTTGTCTCTCCTTGCTATTCTTTGGAAGTCTGCATTCAATTTTCTGTAACTTTCCCTATCTCCCTTTCATTTTGTTTCCCTTCTCTTCTCTGCTATTTGTAAGGCCTCGTTGGACAGCCACTTTGCTTTCTTGCCTTTCCTTTTCTTTGGGATGGTTTTTGTTGCTGCCTCCTGTAGAATGTTACGAGCCTCCATCCATAGTTCTTCAGGCACTCTGTCCACCAAATCTAGTTCCTTAAATTTGTTCTTCACTTCCACTGTGTATTCATAAGGGATTTGGTCTAGATTATACCTGAGTAGCCCAGTGGTTTTTCCTACTTTCTTCAGTTTAAGCTTGAGTTTTGCTATAAGAAGCTGATGATCAGAGCCACAATCAGCTCCAGGTCTTGTTTTTGCTGACTTTATAGAGCTTCTCCATTTTTGGCTGCAGAGAACATAATCAATCTGATTTCGGTATTGCCCATCTGGTGATGTCCATGTGTAGAGTCGCCTCTTGGGTTGTTGGAAAAGAGTGTTTGTGATGACCAGCTTGTTCTCTTGATAAAACTCTATTAGCCTTTACCCTGCTTCGTTTTGAACTCCAAGGCCAAACTTACCTGTTGTTCCTTTTATCTCTTGACTCCCTACTTTAGCATTCCAGTCCCCTATAATGAGAAGTACTGTACATCTTTCTTTGGTGTCAGTTCTAGAAGGTGTTGTTAGTCTTCATAGAATTGGTCAATTTCAGCCTCTTCAGCATTGGTGGTTGGTGCATAAACTTGAATGACTGTGATGTTGAAAGGTCTGCCTTGGATTCGTATTGAAATCATTCTATCATTTTTTGAGATTGTATCCCAGTACAGCTTTTCCCACTCTTTTGTTGACTATGAGGGCTACTCCATTTCTTCTACGGGATTCTTGCCCACAATAGTAGATATGATAATCGTCTGAATTGAATTCGCCCATTCCCCTCCATTTTAGTTCATTGACGCCCAGGATGTCAATGTTTATTCTTGCCATCTCCTGTTTGACCACATCCAGCTTACCAAGGTTCATAGATCTTACATTCCAGGTTCCTATGCAGTATTTTTCTTTGTAGCATCGGACTTTCCTTTCACTTCCAGGTGCTTCCGCAGCTGATCGTCCTTTCGGCTTTGGCCCAACCACTTCATTAGCTCTGGAGCTACTTGTATTTGTCCTCCGCTCTTCCTCAGTAGCATGTTAGACGCCTTCCGACCTGAGGGGCTCATCTTCCAGCGTCATATCTTTTAGCCTTTTGTTTCTGTCCATGGAGTTTTCTTGGCAAAGATACTGGAGTGGCTTGCCAGTTCCTGCTCCAGGTGGATCGTGTTTAGTCAGAACTCTCCACTAGGACCTGTCCATCTTGGGTGTCCCTGCACAGCATAGCCCATAGCTTCTCTGAATTACTCAAGCCCCTTCGCCACGACAAGGCAGCAATCCATGAAGGGGGGAATCCCATTAGTCCCAGACAAAATGGTCAAAGATCAGGAATGATAGGACTTTGCAGTTCAATAGTAACTGCAAGTCACAAGTTCCTGACCTCTGGTTCATAGGCTAGTATCTTGTACCTAAATGCAGACTGGAAAGGAAATCACATAAGTACCCCCCCTCCCCTGGCAAAGTTCCTGTTGCATGACTGATCTTGCACCAGTGTGAGAACAGGCACATGACCAGGAGCCTGCTGGAATGGAGAGGAGTGCTTATTCAGTTTCTCTTCCACTCTGCATTTAGACAAACAGAGTACAGTGGTGCCTCACTAGACGATGTTAATCCGTTCCGCGGAAATCGCTGTCTTGCGAAAACATCGTCTAGCGAAGCACGTTTCCCCTTTGGAATGCATTGAAATCTCTTCAATGTGTTCCAACGGAAAAGTCGTCGTCTTGCGAAGATCGTCCATAGGAAAATATCGTCTAGCGAGTGCGGGTCCCCGTTGGAATGCACTGACAGCTATTGACCGCTAGTCAATGCATTCCAATGGGGAAAACTCGTCGTCTAGCGAAAATCGCCCATAGGACACCATCGTTTTGCAAAGCGCAGTAGCAATCGCAAAAAGCCATCGTCTAGCGAATTCCTCGTCCTGTGAGGCAATCGTCTAGCGAGGCACCACTGTATTGTTTTGTATACATTTATGCAGGACCTGTCAGTCAATTCAGTCAAGCACCACTTTGGGTTCCGTGGAATCAATGCAAATTCCTTAACTTTCTAAAACAGATCAGTGAAGTCATCATCAATTATTTCTTTATTTATTCAATTTTTATACTGCCCTTCTAGCATATTGCTGCTCTGAGTGTTGTATGACAGGAATAAAAACACAATTTATATAAGACAAATTGTAATGCACTAAGCCTCTTCTCCAAACCAGGCAGCAACAAGGCAGGCGGTAAAAAAAACCCTATTTATTGATATGCGAAGAATCCCTTCTTCCTCCTCCACTAATTTAATCGTTTGGGGAGAACCTCCCCAAAGGCTTCTTTTAAAATCTCTTCTTTTACTTACTTTTTGAAGACCGGGGGGGGGGGGGGGACCTGATGTAGCTCCTGTGGCAATGTATTCCTCAAAGAAAATGTCACAGCTGAGAAGGCCCAGCTTCTGGCTGACATTTTCCGGGTCTCTTAAGGTGTTAATATTCGCAGGGCCAATGTCTGTGAGGACCTGGTCAGACAGGCAGTCGAACTTGACAAATAGACAAATAATGAGGTCCCAGACCCTTTATGGCTTTGTATGTTAAAATCAACACCTTGAACTTGGCAGGGAAACCATTGCATTCAAGCCAGACTTGGGGTGATAAGATCAAATTTCTTCACCTTGGCAGTAAGTCTGGCTGGCACATATTGGACCTCTTGAAGCTTCTGCATCAGCCTCAAGGGAAGCCCCATGTAGAGTGCCTTACAGTAGTCAATTTTTGGGACTACCAGCATGAACCAGTGTTGGTAGGGACCTAGCATCCAGATGGGGCATAGTTGGGCTAATTGCCGAAGTTTGAAAAAAACAGCATATGTGTCAGTGGAGATTTTCCATGCTCAGCACTGGATCTAAAACAACACTCAAGCTGCACATGTGATCCTTGAATGGAAGGGTAAATCCATCAAGCCCAGGGGTGATATCCACCCAGGCAGGTTGATGGATACCCCCACCCCAGCAACACGATCTCTGTTTTGTCTGGATTCAGCCTCAGTCTGTTCTTCCTAGTCCCGTCCAGTGCTGTGGCGAGGCACCCCTCTAAGGCACTGGACGGCATCTGGCACTGGATGACATGAGGCTCCAGATCTCCTGATGGCCTCTCTCAGTAGTCTTATAAATGTTAAACTGCATTGGGGAATTATCGACCCTTGTGGGACTCCACAATTGAGAACCCACAGAGTCAAAACAGTCTCCCCGAACTGTACTTTCTGTGGTCAGCCATTGAGGAAAGCCTGGAAACAGCTTATTTACAAGGCCAATAATCCCTGACTCCAATAGTCTATTAAAAGAGGACAGAAGTAATTTCTCATTGTAAAGGCATTCTCTGTGAATGCACTCTGGGAGAACTATTTTGTAAGAGCTGCTCCACTATCTTTGCCAAAGAAAAACTGTACATAAAACTGTGGAATTTACTCTAGTTTAGGAGAGTTACAGCAATACCTCAAGCAATCAACTTACAGGTAAAAGGCCTAAAAGTTTTTTAAAAATTATTCTAGTCTGTCAGATGAATAAATCTGCTTGTGTGAAATGGAGTGTTAAAACAAAAATAAGGGCATTTCTGCTCTGTAAGGTCCAAGCTTAACCAGTTCAAGCAAGCATTCCCACACTAAATGAAAATTCTTGTGTGGACTAGAGTTACCTCACAAATGCAAAAGATTAGTTAATAATAGCTCCCTTGATAATAATTGCTCCCTTGATAGAATTTCTATGTTGCAAACCTAGGTGGTGGGGATGCATAAGTGTCATGCACTTCTTGCCTCTAGAAAAAGGTCATTGAGAAGTAGCTCATTAATTTGAGGTAATTATACTCATTCTAATTTAAAGCAATTATAGTCAATAGTTTATGAAATCTGGGGTTAATGTATTACGTACAAAAATGTCATAAGGTTTTTACAGATGTGTCCATTGATTTAATTATAGCCATCGCATCCCTTCTTGTAGCATCTGTGCTGCACTAGTCATGTGTTCAGAGTCAAGCATTACAATGCTGGACATTATGTCTCATACTGACTATAAATATACAGTAACGTTTCATACACCACAACCCTCTTATGTTTAGAGAGATGTATATCTTGGTACATTTAATGGGATTATTTCCTAGGGTTTAAGATTGTAACCTCAGTCTTTTTCTGTAGTTATGAAGGAATTCTTTTTTTAAGCAACAAGGTGCTTAATTTTTACATGAAGTTTGTTGTTATGTATGTAACTGTTGCTGGCTGGATAGCTCAGTATATCTGGCTTCAGAGGCATAACTTAGGAGTTCAATTCTCCACTGTGCCTCCTCGGAGAAGAGCCAGCCTATGTGGCCTTAGGCAAGCTGTGCAGTCCCAGGGTACCCCTGGAAGAAGGGAGTGGTAAACCACTTCTGTCTGTTCTCTGCCTAGAAAACCCTGGAAAGGGTCGCCATATGTTAGAATTGACTTGATAGCATGCAGTTATATCATTATGTAACTGTAATTTCGTCTTCACTGTTTTAGGCTTGCTGTATATCTAATCCTGCAGGAAGTTGTCTAGAGAAATGACTCACTGGTTTCATCGAAGCCCTTTAAAGGCTACAGCTCCTGTCTCATTCAATTACTATGGGGTAGCCACTACTCCAGCAGCAACAAAGATTTGCAAGTAAGTGGTTCTAAACATTTGTGGCCTTGTCCAGTGATAGCTAGTGACCATTGTATTTGGTTGGGCAGAAGTCAAAGCAACCAGCGGTGGATGGAACCAAGGGGAAACGTTTGCTGCTACCTGCTGCTGCTTTCCTCTTCTCCACCCACCACTCCATATATTCGTGAAGCTGGGAATTCAGAAGGTAAAAAAAGATAGAGCACTGATCCTCCATGCCCTGGCAAGGTGGCAGGCAGAAGTGGACTAGCTGGGCATAGCCTGAGGCTGAAACAGCACTGTGCCTCATTTGCCCTCATGCAATGGTTCCCAACCTTTTTTCACTTCCATATCCCTTGGCAGCCTATTTCCATAAATTGTAGCTTTCATGTTAGTAAAATGTTTGTAATCAGTATGGTTGCTGTTATTTCAGATTTATATGTTGTAACTGTAACTAAACATGTTGTTTTTAGAGAAGGACTTCCCACCATTCATCAGAATAACAAAGTGAGGGAACAGGGCTTTTCTCAAGGTTAAATAATGAAGAAGACCCGCTCCACCACTTGTTATAAAATTCAATTAATTTAACAACTTTTGACTTGTATCATGACTTACACTGTTAACGTATGTGCCTTTTTCCACTGTTACTCAATTTTTTCATGTACCCATAAATGTCCTGGCTCATTGGGAATCACTGCCCTTATGCAATAGACGCTGCCACTTCTGGATTCATGAACATACGTTTCTCTTTATAAAAAAATAACAATACTTTGAATGAATAGCTCAGAAGTTTCTTTCTTGAATTACTGAAGTTTTTTGTTTTCAATATACAGTGATTTAAGGACATCCAGAACACGTCTCTTGGAGCTTTTCACAGATTTGAGTTGTAATCCAGACATGATAAAAAATGCAATTGACTCTTATTTTTCCCTCTTGAAAGGTAAGCAATCTGTGCAGCTAACCTAATTACCCTGTATTACTGGTAGCTTCCTTAAATGAAAATGCATTACAGAAGACTCTGAAATCTATACTATGTTAGGGTAGTTGTAGGTTGGAAATGGGAATGGAAGGTGGTCCTGATGGTCTAGAGACTGTCTATCTCATTAACCCAATGTGTATGAAACATGGAAACTCGTGGAAGAATGCTGTCAGACTATGAATACCTCCTTCAGTATGACAAGTTTTTCCACTTAAATATTGAAATACCTTTTTGTAATATGTAAGGAGCAATTTGTTTCAGTTTATTTTGAAAACTTTCAAACAACCAGGGCTGTTGAAAAGCATACACAAATAAACTCTTGAATGAAAAGTGCAATTTATGGTGAACTCCCTAAGCATATCTATTGAGAAGGAAGCAGGGTGGATTTGATTTAAATCATGATTTAAGTCAGTAGTTAGTTGGGCTTAATTTAAATCATATTTTTTCAAGAAAGGCTCACTCTTGTTGGTTGATATAACCTTAATATTTACAAGCCAGATGAAGATTCCATTTTTAGAATAATAAATTTTCAGGTAGCTTTGCAGTTATAACAGAAAATTAATTATTGTTTGGTTTGCACTGTTTTTGTTTTGTACACCTGCCTGCCAAACCTATACGCAGAGGAACTATTTTAAAATATCCCCAAACTGGGTCAATTTTATAGCCTGCTGCTGTTGTAAGTTTTCTGTTCAAGGGAGCGAATATCATGAAAACTCTCAAATTGCATTCACAAAGATCTGAAGCATTCTGTAAAAGTTTCACTTTTATTTGTACTGCTTGCCCTTCCTTCTTCATACCTGGCTCTTAACATCTCCTTGTCCATATCTGCTCCACCTCAAACAATCTTCTGTTCATTGAATTTCTTGAAACCTAGCCTTTAAGAGGCAAGGAGTTGATTCTGTATACATAGATTTAGAGAGAAAAAATAGAATTAAGGTGTCTTTCTGAACAAACATGTTTGTTGTTAAAGAGAGGCATATTGTCTTTGCGGACAAAAAGTCACGATTTTGAGAACTACAAAATCAATCAACCAAATGATTGCAATAGGAGGCACCTGTTAATTGCTTAGCTGCTGCAGAAATGTGATTTTTCTTATTTTTAAAATGTTTTTAATAAATCATTGCTTTAAAAAAATTATCATGGATTGTATTCCCCTGGAGGAAGTCCCAGTGGCTTCAGCAAGACTTTCTCTTAGATGAATAGACATAAAGATTGCAGCACTAAACTGTGTTGCTGTATGCATTTACCAGACTATAAGCCTGTTGAATTCAAATCAGAGTAAATATGCCTAGGATTGTGCTATAAGTTACTTTATTTATTTATTTATTTATTCATTCATTCATTCATTCATTCAATTTATACCCCACCCATCTAGACCGAAGTCTACTCTGGGCAGCTAACAATAATGCATAAAAGTAAAAACAATATAATAAAATAAAAACAACAGTAATAATATAATTCAAGATGGCAAAAGTAATTAGGTGATGACAGGAGGAAAAACCTATCTAAAGAGCCAGGTCTTAAGTTTGCTCTTAAAAACACTCAGCGAGGGAGCCAGACAGATCTCTCGGGGCAGACTGTTCCAGAGGCGAGGGGCCACTGCAGAGAAGGCCCAGTTTCTTGTTCTTTCTCTCCAGGCCTCCCTCGGCGTTAGGCTCCTCAGCCACCTGTCTTGGCTTGAATGAGTGATTCGGGTAGATCTAGGTGGGAGGAGGCGTTCCGCTAGATATCGAGGTCCTAAACCGTTTAGGGCTTTATATGTCATCATTAACACCTTGAAATCAATGCGGAAATTAACGGGCAGCCAATGCAAGGCAGCTAGAGTGGGGGAAATATGCTGATATTGATTCAGAAAAGGACTTGTAGTTTTGCAAATTGTTTTGACCTTTGCAAATCTTGCAGTTTTCCCCCAAGCATGTTACTGCTTCCTTCTTGTGTGTATCTGATGCCAATATAGTTTAGCATGTATGAAAAACTTGCATATATAAGACTAAGAGTTGAAAACATCATGGAGGATCAAGATGACCATATTGAAATGATAATTTTGTCCTTTATTTGGAAACATGTATTATCATTATAATTATTTTAACAGGCTTTATAGCTTCACTGGATGACTCTTCACAGGACAGCAAGCTGAGATACATTCAGAATTTTAAGTGGACAGACACTTTGCAAGGTCAAGTACCAAGGTACACATACATTTTGTTTCCAGTTCCTATTACCCGTGTTTCCCCGAAAATAAGACAGGGTCTTATATTATTTTTTGCTCCAAAAAATGCATTACGGCTTATTTTCAGGGGATGTTTTATTTTTTTCATGTACAACAATCTACGTTTATTCAAATACAGTCATGTCATCTTCTGGTTGTTGCACAATGCTGCACAATGGTGGAGGGCGGGGTTTCACTTAACTGGGGCTTATTTGGGGGGTAGGGCTTATATTACGAGCATCCTGAAAAATCATACTAGGGCTTATTTTCAGGGAAACAGGGTATGAAAAAAATCTTACCAGATGTAGTTGAAATAGTTAAGTAATTTGACAGATTACCAAGTTCACATTGTGATGTTACAAGACTTTTATTTGTTCCTTCTTTCATAAAAAGAAAGGATCTGCTTGTGACAAACAGTACTTTATTTGCTGTAATTACCAACCTAAGTGAAAACCTTGTAGGTTGAATCCTCTGCATGCCACCAAGTTCAGTGAGATATACTCCTGCATTATAACATTTTGCTATGGAAAAGCATGGAGTATGTGTTTGGATTCTTCATGAGCAGTGACCTTGTCTTCAGGCTCCTCCATTCTGTGGATCTTTGATTCTGTTTTTCTTTTTATCAACTTTCTATTTTCCACAGTTATGAGACAGCTGAAGTGTACTTGAAACTAATATATTGATTGGAGCATCAGTGCTCTGAACAGCTTCTTTGGGGCGTCCTTACAGATATAAGTGCCCTATTTCTCCCTCTTCTTCTCACATTGATGGACTCAATCATCCACTTTCTAATTAGACCAAGCTTTGAAAATATGTAGTTTACAGACATATTGATGTAAATCATAGATATCTTTATGTTCTTAGATAGTTCTTTCAGTGGCTGTTAGCCAAATGGGAACTTCAAAGTTCAGAAGTAATATGCCTCCGAGTACCGATTGCTGGGGGCCAAGGGAGTGAGACATTTTCTTCAAGCTCAATTTCTGGGCTGCAAAGAACCAGAGCGGGGTGGTGGTGGATTTATCTTCCTGGACTACAGCTCCCAGAATACCTCAGCCAGCATGGCCAGTGACCATTCTGTTTGGGAGGTTCTGGGAGTTGTAGTCCAGACAAGGTCTATTATGGCTGCTTTGCCCAGAAGTATTGGATTGCTCTTTGGAACAGGGATGCTGGGCCAGATAAAAGTTTGGGTTGAACTCCTTTGATATCATCATGCCTATTTCCTTAATTTGTGTCAGGCTGTGGCTGCCCCATGAGGTTACTTCCTTGGCTGAGTCTTCCTTTTTCACTTTTTTAGCTTTTGTTAAGAGAGTTCACATAGCCCCAAATGTGAATATTCAAACAAAAGTAGTGCAGGTAGACAAGTTGTTGGTGCATGAAAACAGACATTTTGCATGATTTTTTAAAAAGAAAAGTTCTGCCGTGTGACAATGGTCAGAATCCTACTGGTAATCATGTAAAGTGTGCAAAATTTGCTGCAGCAAGTTGTGGCTACTTGATGAGTTGGTGAAGTGCACTCTGTTATGATCCTGTTCGTATGCTGCAGAGCTGCAGCAAATTATATGAACTTTAATACAAACACCAGGAGAATTCTGGCTAGTGTAAGCTCAGATGGGTAAGCAATAACCAGCTAAAGATTGATACAGTGTGCATGAACATTTGAGTATTTCTGGATAAGAGAATTTTCTATTTCTTTGAAAATATTGTGAAATATACATTTTCAGTTGTACTCAAGGTTCAGTAGTAACTTAGCTGGGTGGTACTTCTGTGTTTTTCACTTTGGTGGAGAACATTCATGGAGCATTCCCCCCCCTCCAGAGTTATGCTCCAGCCATTCTTGATTGAGACTAAAACAGAGCTCAAGTTGTTCCTGACAAAACAATTGTCCTTTTCAAGCTGTTATGTGAAGAGCATACATTTAAATACTTCAGTGTTTGCTCACATGATTTTGAATGGGTGGATGAAGAATGGGTGCTAAACACTAGAGGTTTTTGTTTTGTTCTGTTTTCTGATGATGACGTTGTGTATGCACTTGCCTGGGAATAAGCCCCACTAAAGCTAATGGAGCTTGTTTCTGAGTAGCTGTGTATTGAGCTGTAAATGTTCAAAAATGCTGTAAATGTTTAAAATATCAGATTAGAAAAATTACCTTTCTGAAATACATCTCCCAGAATCCCCCAGCCAGCATAGTTAGTGGCCAATGGGATCTTAGAGTAGTGATACAAAAAAAGTAATTTTTCCAAGCTCTGTGAGACATGAATGGACTTAATTGTGTGCCACAGTCCTAAATTAGATGTTTTATAAAAAGGACAAAAAAAATATACTACTGCTTTTGTTGTTGTTTTCCTTTAGTTCCCAGCAGGACGCTGTGTTTGAACTCATTTCCATGGGGTTTAATGTGGCTTTGTGGTACACTAAGTATGCATCAAGGTTGGCAGGGAAAGAAGAGTAAGTATTTTCGGTTTTCTAATTATTTCTTATTCTCACAACTGACTCTGTGCAGTTAGGTATATCTGAATGTGTACTTTGAAATTGGTGATTTAGTTGGAGCTCAGTTTGCACAGGATTGTGGTCTAAGTTGCCAAGCATCTCTTGTGGCTGTTAGCCTATAACCCTTCAGTATTATCACCAGGAGCCAAAATGTGTTGTGTACATATATGGTACCAAGCTGTATCAAACCTAGTCCTGTGCATCCTTACTTAGAAATGTCCTGTAGAATTGGATGCAACTGCAACTTTCGACTTCTTCCTATCAAACCTAATAATTTTGTGCTTTATCTTAGAGTATTACCTATTCATGTGGCCTATTCTGCACATGCTATAAGGCAGTGGTTCCCAACCTTGGGTCCCTCGATGTTTTTGGACCAAAACTCCCAGAAGCTTTCACCACTGGTTGTGCTGGCCAGAATTTCTGAGAGTTACTAGTCCAAGAACCTCTGGGGACCCAAGGTTAGAAACCACCGCTGTAAAGCAATGCTTGTGTTCCCATATTGAACTGATGCTGTAAAATTTGTTGCTTTCTAAAGGGAATCATAGGTCACAGTCCAGTAGTTGTGGCGCACTCACACAAGGGTGATGATTGCTATACTGAGTTTGGTCAGGGTTTTTAATGGAGGAGGGTACCGTAAGTCAGTGCAAGGGCATCTGCTTTAAATGCAGCAGACCACAAGTTTCATTGCCTGGTATCACTAATGAAAAGTAGAAGGTGATAAGGAAGGCCGGACCAACATTTCTGCTGTCGGGGGAGTCGCCATCATCTGCCGCCCCACAGGCACTGGGTGAGAGACAGTGTGGCTGTGCTGCTGCTGGCTGCCAGCCTTCCTGGGGGAGCTTGGCTTGGACTCCCACTGCCTTGCAGGACTGGGCCCTTGCTTCTTCTGGCTGCTCCACCCCCGCCTCAACACCAGCCACCTGGCTCGGGAGAAGGGGCTTTAAAAGGGGTTTTATTGTGTTTGGGTTGTCAGTTGCCATCAGGTTGAGTAAGTAGAGACCCACAGTGGATCTGAGGGAACAGGAAGGGGGGAGGGTGTTGGAAGGGGCAGCCATTGAGGTGGTGCTGGGTAGGGGAAAGAATGGCGGTGGGGGTAGAACATGCCCATGTAGGAGAAGAGAGGTTAGATATCTTACATCTATCCCCTCTTCTAGTCCTACCCCCAACCAGATGGTATCAGGTGACCATATCAGCAAACTCTCGAGCCACACAGTGCTGTTGATGAACGCCAGGTCGGTACAAAATAAGACTGCCCTCATCCATGATGTAATTCTGGATGAGGGTGCTGACTAGGAGGGTGGTGTTCCCCTCTCCCAGCTGTGTCCACCTTGGTACTCGGTCCAGCACCAGTGTCGCTCAGAGGGTCGGGGAGGGGGAGTTGCTATAGTCTATAGGAGTTCTATCTCCTTGACCAGGCTTCCTATCCCTTTGAGAGGAGGTCTTGAGGGCCTGTATTGCATGTTGGGCTTACAAAACAGATTGGGGATTCTGGTGGGGTACCGCCCACCCTGCTGTGTACCAGCAGTCTCCCTGCCTGAGATGACGGAGGTAGTCTCAGACCTGGTGTTGAGGACTACCAGACTGTTGGTGCTGGGGGATCTCAACATCCATGCCGAGGCTGCCTTGACTGGGGCGGCTCAGGACTTCATGGCTGCCATGACAACTATGGGGCTGTCTCAATGTGTCATCGGCCCGACACATGAGAAGGGCCATACCTTGGACCTGGTTTTCTCAATGTGACTGGAAGATGGTGGTTTGGATGTGGAGGGGCTGGTTGTGACCCCATTGTCATGGTCAGACCACTTCCTGGTCAACTTTAGTCTGTTAGCTGCTTCTCTCCTCTGCAAGGGTGGGGGATCTATTAAGATGATCTGCCCTCGGAGACTAATGGATCCAGATGGTTTCCTGAATGCTCTGGAGGATTATCTGTCTGATATGGTCGGCGCTCCTGTCGAAACTCAGGTCACCCTATGGAATAGGGAGGTGACCAGGGCAGTTGACACGATTGCGCCTAAGCGCCCTCTCCCTGCACGCAGAGCCCAGACAGCTCCTTGGTATACATCTGAACTGTGGGCGATGAAGTGAGAGGGGAGACGGCTGGAGCGTAGGTGGAGGAAATCCCGGTGGCAGTCTGATCGAACACGACTTAGAGCCCATTTTCGGGCCTATTTCATGGCAATACGGCTGGCGAAACAGCAATATTTCTCCATCCATATTGCTTCCTCAGAATGTCGTCCAGCAGAGCTGTTTCGGGTGGTCCGGGATCTTCTTCAACCGGGAAATCCAGTGGAGGTCCCGGACCGCTCATCAGCTTGCTGTGATGAGTTTGCCATTCATTTTGAGGGGGAAATCGCTCAGAATTGCAGTAGGTTGGACTCCACCATTAGTGCAGAATCAGAGGATGTGTCCAGTGTGCCGTGCTTAGGTCAAGTATTAATGGATGAGTTTCAGTTGTTGAGACCTGAGGATGTGGACAGGGTGCTTGGATCTGTCCGTTCTACCACCACTCCGCTCGACCCTTGCCCATCTTGGCTAATTGGAAGATCTGCCAGGGGGGTTTGCACCTGGGTCCAGGAGGCCGTGAACGCCTCTTTGAGAGAGGGAGTGGTCCCTACCACCTTGAAAGAGGCGGTAATTCGGCCACTCCTAAAAAAGCCTAACCTGGACCCAAGGCTGATGGTTAACTACCGACCAGTGGCGAACCTCCCTTACTCGGGCAAAGTGTTGGAGCGGGTTGTGGCCGGGCAACTCCAGGCGCTGCTGGATGAAACGGATTTTCTGGATCCATTTCAATCGGGTTTCAGGCCGGGCTTTGGTACGGAGACTGCCTTGGTCGCCCTGTACGGTGACCTTTGCCAGCAGAGAGACAGGGGCAATGTGACCCTGTTGATACTCCTGGACCTCTCAGCGGCTTTCGACACCATCGACCATGGTGTCCTTCTGGATAGGCTGGCTGGGTTGGGAGTTGGGGGCACCGCTTTACAGTGGTTCCACTCCTTCCTGGCTGACCGTGTCCAGAAGGTGGTGCTGGGGGACAGTTGCTCTGCCCCATGGCGTTTATGTCATGGGGTTCCTCAGGGCTCGATACTGTCCCCCATGCTGTTTAACATCTACATGAAACCGCTGGGAGAGGTCATCAGGAGGTTTGGGCGGAGGAGTCAGCAATATGCTGACGACACTCAGCTCTATCGTTTTCCACCAATCCAGGTGAGGCGGTTTCTGTGCTGAACTCATGTCTGGACTTGATAATGGACTGGATGAGGGTTAATAAATTGAAACTCAACCCAGACAAGACGGAAGTGCTGTTAGTGGGTGCTTCGCCGGACAGGCTGGAGGGCCATTTCCCTGCCCTGAATGGGGTTACACTCCCCCTAAGGGACAGGGTCCGCAGCCTGGGGGTGCTCCTGGACCCCAGTCTAACTCTGGAAGCCCAGGTGGACTCGGTGGCCAGGGGCGCCTTCCTTCAGCTGCAGAAATTGTACCAGCTATGGCCCTACCTGGACGAGTGGAGTCTCATGACAGTTACACACGCACTGGTAACATCTCGTATAGATTATTAAAATGCACTCTACGTGGGGCTGCCTTTGAAGACATTCCGGCGACTACAACTGGTCCAGAATCGAGCTGCGCGGTTGGTGAGTGGTGGGGCCGCTAGGGGACATATCAAGCCGATTCTGTTCAAATTACATTGGCTACCAGTCACTGCCTGGGCCCAATTCAAAGTGCTTGTTTTGACGTATAAAGCCCTAAATGGCTTGGGCCCTGGATACCTGAAGGGCCGCCTCCTTCCATATGAACCTACCCGGCAATTAAGATCTAGCCAGGGGGCCCTCCTGAAAGAGCCATCCCTCAAGGAGGTAAGAGGAATGGCTTGTAGACAAAGGGCCTTTTCGGCAGCTGCCCCCAGACTATGGAACACCATCCCGAGGCAGATTCGTCTGGCGCCGACATTGATGACGTTTTGGCACCAGGTCAAAACCTTCCTGTTCCAGAAGGTTTTTAATTGAAATAATATGAACTGTGGGTCCTGATGGCAATTTTTAGAGCACCGTATTTTTAATTGTATTTTAATTGTTTTATCTTTTTACTGTATTTAAATTGTTGTAAGCCGCCCAGAGACCTTTGGGTAGTGTGGGCGGCATATAAGTTAAATAAATAAATAAATAAATGCTGTAATGAAACATGGGTAAATTTGTGAAATTTAGGGACGTGGTGGCGCTGCGGGTTAAACCGCAGAAGCCTCTGTGCTGTGTAAGGTCTATAGATCTGCAGCTGTAAGATCGAATCCACGTGACGGAGTGAGCGCCCGTCGCTTGTCCCAGCTCCCGCCAACCTAGCGGTTCGAAAGCATGCAAATGCGAGTAGATAAATAGGGACCACCTCGGTGGGAAGGTAACAGCGTTCCGTGTCTAAGTCGCGCTGGCCATGTGACCACGGAAGATTGTCTTCGGACAAACGCTGGCTCTACAGCTTGGAAACGGGGATGAGCACCGCCCCCTAGAGTCGAACACGACTGGACAAATTGTCAAGGGGAACCTTTACCTTTACCTTTAAATTTGTGAAATTTAGAAATTTAGTATAAAATTTAGTATTCTTGGAAATTTACAGTACTCATAAATTGATAATCTCTTAGCATCACAGAAGATGAAGCTAAGGATGTCCATCGGAGTTTGAAAATGGCAGCTGGAATTTTCAGACACTTAAAGGTAAAAAAAATCTTTTTTCTTTTTTCAAAGAAAGCTTTATTTTCCTTCTGTATAAATGGTTTATTTATACTTTAGTGTTTTTTTTTTTGTTCCACACAACTCATTTTGTTGGTATTTCAGGTGGATGGTGTAGATCCAGTGTTTCCTCTAAGCTGTGCACCACTGCATTGGTGCTGCACAGTCAAGCCAGTCTTGCCACCCAATCACTTCCAGTCTGAGAGCAGCAACAGAGAAGGCCCTCTCGCATGTCTTCACCAAACGCACCTGTGAAGGTGGCAGGACTGAGAGAAAGGCCTCTCCTGATTATCTTAATGCCTGGGCAGACTCATAGAGGGAGATGTAGTCAAGTCTGGGAGGAGTATACTTCAGGTGCTTCTTTAATGTTGAGACTAGATCAAAGCAAAGTGCCTCTTCTGGCTGCTATCAAATATTGATCCATGTGATCCAACAGACTGGGTGGAGCTCTATAACAGTAGTCCTGCTTGTTTGCACCAAATGCAAGAAATGCTTTTCTGTTTCTGAAGAGAGAAGGGCTTTTATAAAGTGCGACCTCATAAATCCTCAGATATTTCACTTCTATGCTTATGCGCTTGAACATATTATCCATTGTATTTTTTTCCCCTTAGGAAAACCACATCCCTAAACTGATCACTCCTGTAGAAAAAGGAAGAGATTTGGAAGCACGGCTGATAGATTGCTATATTATCCAATGCCAAGCTGAAGCTCAAGAAGGTACCTAATATTTTTAATGGTCCTTTTATTGGTGAATTTCTTTAGCTGTTCTGCTGAAGAAGTCTAGGGTGGAATGTTGTTTGTTACAAGTATTTGGCATTTCACCTTACCCAAGGGAATGCAACATTAATCAGTCAGTCAACATTAATGAAAAAGAAAAGGAAATCCATCTGCTTCAGGGATTTTTAGAACCAAAAAGTTGTTATATACTATTTCTGTACTTGGCCTTCTTGTTCATTATTGCCTACTCTGACATTCAGCATCTTTCTAAGGTTATAGAGAGAGGCCTTTCTAATCAACTACTACCTGTTCCAGCTAATTAGATATATTCGGGATCGAACCTGGAACATTCTGTACTATGTCACTGAGATACTGAAATGCCCTAGCATTGAGCTGCAGTATCTCCCCTTAGCAAAAACAAAACAAAACTGGGTATGAAACTACGAGATCATTTCTTTAACATACATTTTCCTTAATATATTAATAAATAAATATTTCCATCTAATGTCACTATATTCAGGTATTTGAAATAAAAAGTGAAGTATGTTCCATTTGAGTAGGACTTATAGCTAATTTGTCATCCATATTTGGATAATAAAATCTGTGATTGGGTTACATAATGACTTATTTGTAATTACACCTGTTTTGCGTCTTAGTGACAATTGCCCGAGCGATTGAGCTGAAACATAATCCTGGTCTAATAGCTGCTTTGGCCTATGAAACAGCAAATTTCTATCAAAAAGCAGGTATGTGAAATAATGGTTTTTATGAATGCTTGATGATTCCATATGTTGTTGTTGTTGTTTAGTCGTTAAGTCGTGTCCGACTCTTTGTGACCCCATGGACCAGAGCATGCCAGGCCCTCCTGTCTTCCACTGCCTCCCGGAGTTGGGTCAAATTCATGTTGGTAGTTTCGATGACACTGTCCAACCATCTCGTCCTCTGTCGTCCCCTTCTCCTCTTGCGCTCACACTTCCCAACATCAGGGTCTTTTCCAGGGAGTCTTCTCTTCTCATGAGATGGCCAAAGTATTGGAGCCTCAGCTTCAGGATCTGTCCTTCCAGTGAGCACTCAGGGTTGATTTCCTTTAGAATTTATATGTTTGATCTCCTTGCAGTCCAGGGGACTCTCAAGAGTCTCCTCCAGCACCACAATTCAAAAGCATCAATTCTTCGGCGGTCAGCCTTCTTTATGGTCCAGCTCTCACTTCCATACATTGCTGCTGGAAAAACCATAGCTTTGACTATGCGGACCTTTGTCGGCAAGGTGATGTCTCTGCTTTTTAAGATGCTGTCTAGGTTTGTCATCGCTTTCCTCCCAAGAAGCAGGCGTCTTTTAATTTCGTGGCTGCTGTCACCATCTGCAGTGATCATGGAGCCCAAGAAAGTCAAATCTGTCACTGCCTCCATATCTTCCCCTTCTATTTGCCAGGAGGCGATGGGACCAGTGGCCATGATCTTAGTTTTTTGGATGTTGAGCTTCAGACCATTTTTTGCGCTCTCCTCTTTCACCCTCATTAAGAGGTTCTTTAATTCCTCCTCACTTTCTGCCATCAGAGTGGTATCATCTGCATATCTGAGGTTGTTGATATTTCTTCCGGCAATCTTAATTCTGTCCGGCTTGGGATTCCTCCAGTCCAGCCTTTCGCATGATGTATTCTGCATATAAGTTAAATAAGGAGGGAGACAATATACAGCCTTGTCATACTCCTTTCCCAATTTTGAACCAATCAGTTGTTCCATATCCAGTTCTAACTGTTGCTTCCTGTCCCACATATAGATTTCTCAGGAGATAGATAAGGTGGTCAGGCACTCCCACCATAGTTTGCTGTGGTCAACACAGTCAAAGTCTTTTGCGTAGTCAATGAAGCAGAAGTAGATGTTTTTCTGGAACTCTCTGGCTTTCTCCATAATCCAGCGCATGTTAGCAATTTGGTCTCTAGTTCCTCTGCCCCTTCGAAATCCAGCTTGTACTTCTGGGAGTTCTCGGTCCACATACTGCTGATTCCATATACAGGGTATTAAAGCATAGATGTGCCAAGGAAATGCCAGACAGTGAATGGAATCCATGACCCCTTGGTTTAGCCATGAAGAGACTGTTTAGGGCTGATACTGACCTCCCCTAAGTGTTTACCTTTCCATTTTACAATGACTTTGGGACAATATTACAATTTAAAATGAGCTTGCTATGCATCTATTGTTTGTGGACAGAGGCGTCTTAAAACAACCATGAATACTAAAGATAGTAACCAGAGCCTTTGTAATGAATGAATCACAGCTACTGCAAATGCAACATATTCAGGAATAGACTACACCTGTAAAGGTAATACTGTCTTCTCTTTCTAGATCAACTTTTATCTACTTTGGATCCGGCATACTCAATTAAATGGCGAAAATACCTACAGCTGAAATCATGTTTCTATATGGCCTATGTGAGTATTTCAGAAAGATTTTCAGTGGCCTATCAAATTTTGCAAAAATGGTAATCAGCATTGTGGTTTCTGTTTAAAGAAAGACATTTTGGGAGAATTTTTTAAAAACGTGACTGTTTTGGCATTTAGGGACTCTTATTCCAGTGTCCTCTGTCTTACAAAGACCAACCTAGGGGTTTATTTTGTACATGAATGTTTTTAATGGAACTGATAATAAACTGTCTCAGCTGAGGATATATGATGTAAAGGAAGAGAGACACTTGTTTTCATACACATTCTTTACTTTCAGTATGCAATGGATGGGTGGTGCTCAGAGAGAAAAACTTTGTTTTTGCAGTGGATGTTCCTAGCAGCTACACTTTTCTATCCCACTGTATCAGTCCCTCTTCAACTGCTGTATTAACTTCCGTAGCTATATGCTGGTGTATGAGGCACAGTGGTTAAACTGCTGTGCAGTGCCCCAAACTGTGCTCAGGATCTGGGGTTCAACCCCAGGTAGCCGGCTCAAGGTTGACTCGGCCTTCTATCCTTCCGAGGTTGGTAAAATGAGTACCCAGCTCGCTGGGGGGGAAGCAATGTTTAGCCTGCATAATCAACTTGTAAACCACCCAGAGAGTGCTTTAAATGCTGTGGGGTGGTATATAAGCAGCACGCTTTGCACTTTTTTTTTTTTTTTTTTAGTATGGCTAGGCTGCAACTTAGATATTATTCCATTATCTTTGGCAGTACCAAAGAAACTGGAGAGTTTATTTCTTGTGTACCTTTAACCTTCTTCCACATCAGTAATTCTTCCAGTACTTTCATTAGAGCAGTTGAGAAATTAATGTTGCTTCATTCTGTACCAAGACATTTGACACATTCTGTCTTTCCTGCAGGCCTATTGCTACCATGGTCAAACCCTCCTGGCCAGTGATAAATGTGGAGAAGCAATTAGGTCATTACAAGAAGCAGAAAAATGTAAGTGTGATGGTTTAATCCTTACTGGTTCCTGCCTTCTGTAAAATAAAAGAATGAATAGCTCTGGATTTCTGCCAGCAAAATGCCCTATGAACATCCAAAGATTTAAGTGCAGACAGAGAGGATCCAAGTATAACTTTGAATCTGCTTCATATAGTTCTAGATAATTGCTGTGGTATATTTATCTGTGTTGAGGAGAGATCATAGAGAATTATGTTTAAAATACTAGAACAATAAGCACAGGAGAAGTTGTGATGTTGCTGGTTGTGGTTAGACATCCATAATGTAGACCATAATAAGCAAAAAGCTAACATAAAAATGGAATTGCTGTTAGCTATTAGATACTATATCCAGTGGTCCCCAACCTTTTTGCCTCCACGGACCGGTTTAGCATGCGGGCAGGAGGGGGCGTCCGTGTGTGCATGGGAGGGGCTGTGTGTGGGAGGGGCCATGCATGCATGGGAGGGGTCGTGCATACATCTGCACATGCAGGGGGGAAGAAATTTGTCTCCGCGGCCCGGTCCTAGCAAGGTCACGGACCGGAACTGGACTGGGGGTTGGGGACCCCTGCTATATACTATATACCAGTGGCGGCAAACTTTTTTGGGCTTGCGTGCCCAAACTGGAAACAAAACAAAAACCAGTGGGCGGCGTGCCGCGTTGGCGGAACCAGAAGTGGCGGCAGAAGGGGGAATCCCGGCACGGAGATGCCTCGAGACCCCACTCTGGATCCGCTTCCAGCGCCAGCTGCTCCGGATCCACCTGCCGAAGTGCCAGCACCGCGGCTGCAGCCACCTTCTCAGGTTTGGCTGTGCGGGAGGGAGTAGCGATCCGGCGACTTATGGCTCACGTGCCTGCAGAAAGGGCTCCGTGTGCCAGCTGTGGCATGCATGCCATAGGTTCGCCATCGCTGCTATATACTATATACTCCCCATATACTATAACTACTACACAACTAATTATCTGTTGTACGCTCTTTTATTTGCATTTTGTATATTTTAGCCATATAATATGTTTTACAATCTGGTCACCTGACTGTAATAAATAAATACATACATACTTGTTGGATGGACAAGAATGTAAAGGACTTGATCATTGTTAATTAGTATTATATATTAAGATTTCAAAAATGCATGATTACATTAGATGCATGAATACATTTCACTGTAAACTTAAGTATTAAACTTTATTTAAATGTTGTACCGAAAGGGAGAAATAACGCACACATTCTCACTGCTTTATTATAAAGTTTTTGCGAAGGCAGAAGCATTGTGCAAGGAATATGGTGAAACCAAAGGGCCTGGGACTACAGCTAAACCTTCTGGCCACCTTTTCTTTAGAAAATTAGGAACACTGGTAAAAAATACCTTAGACAAATGCCAGCGAGAGAATGGATTCATGTAAGTATATTTTGCCTCTTTAATGGTTTCTTCAAATAGCAAAATGGCTTTGCTTGCTACTTTTGATGTAACAGTACATCTCCAAATCGTCCTATCAGATTTGGCTGGAGATGGCTTTGATGACTGAAGTGGGGAGGATGAGCTAATATGGCCTTCTCTCCATTCTACCAGGAAAGCATTTGTAGATCAATAGTTTCTCATGGATCAGAGGAATATTTAAAAATACCCAGGTTTGAGAAAATGTAATAATAATAATCTTATAACTGCACAGCTGGAAGGGACCTTGTGAGTCCAGCCCCTGTCAAGGAGGCTCAGTGGGGAATCGAACTCCCAACCTCTAGCTCTACAGCCAGAGATCTAAACTGAGCTATCCAGCAGTTCTGGATATATAAATGCAAGCATCCTAATTCTGTAAATATAATCCATGAAAATTGAATCAATAGGCATATGCTGAACATCTTGAGTTATCAGTTATTTTCTTATTAAAAATAAAAAAAACATGGGGAAAGGTCTTTATGAAACCTCTTGAACACATTGTACAACTCTGAGCACACTGGATTACATATGATTTCAGAAGCTAAACAGGATTGGGTCTGATCAGTACTTGAACTGGAGCCTACCAGGGAATACCTGAGACCTCCAGGTAGAACTAAGAAAGAATTCCTCCTGAAAACCTAGAAACCTGTACCTGGCTAGATGGTCCAGTGATCCCACTTCCTATGAGGTTGGGCATTAGATTTCCTGTAGCTAAGTTAGTGAAATATGGGCTTGATTATGCTAATGTTAGGTGGGTTTGTAGTTGGTTGAAAGGCCTTACTCAAAGAGTACTTGCCAGTGGTTTCTTTTCATCTTGGAGAAAAGTGACTAGTCGAGTATGGCAGAGGTCTGTCCTAGGCCCACTTTTGTTCAGCATCTATATAAATGGCTTGGATCAGGCTTTTGAAGGCTTGCTCTTCAAATTTTGCAAACTAAGCCCAACTGTGATAGCTAATACATAAGAAAATAGAATCAGGTTTTAAGATGACCTTAACTGGTTGGAGAAGTGGACCAGAGCAAACAAAATGAGTTTCATCAAGAAAAAATGTAATATTCTTCATTTAGACAGGAAAAATCAGATGCCCAAATGTAGAATGGATGACAGCTGATTTAGCAGTAGTACATGTCCAAAGAATCTAGGAGTGTAGACTGCGAGCTAAATATGAGTCAACAGTGTAATGCAGCAGCAAAGACAACAACAAATGCAATACTAGGCTATATCAACTGAAGTATAGTTTCCAGAAACACATTTGTCTCACATTGAGTGCTGGTATGTTAGCCCTGGCTCCTTTCTAGCCCTAGTAGTGCTCTGCTTTCCTCTCTAGTTTGCTTGTTATATTAAAGAAAACCAAGGCAAGTCGACATTCCCCCTTTTTAATAAGTGTGATATAGCATATGCAGTTTCCTAGTATCAGTAGAGGTTATAGCAATGTAACTGAAACAGTACTCTATGTAGCAGTCTATTTATAGATATGGGTATATAATAGAATAGGAATGAGATTCCTCCAGTACTGGGAAGGCAAAAATGTAGTTCTGGGATGGGACATTTCCATTTCAATCAATAAGAGGACTTTCTAAACACCTAACCTTGGAGACTTAGTTTGTGCAAGTTGTGAGCAGCATGCCATTAAAAATTTTGCAAGATGTATCATTCACCCCAACTGTCTAAAATCTCCACTTGAAGAACTAGGAGATTGCTAACACTTAGCATGGTTTTCTTTTAGTTATTTCCAGAAGATTCCCCCAGAAGCCCCTCAGCTAGAGTTGAAGGCAAACTATGGCCTAGTTGAGCCTATTCCTTTTGAGTTCCCTGCCATACATGCCCACTGGACTCCAGAATCTCTTGCTGCATTTGATCTCACGAAAAGGCCAAAGGAGGACAGTGTAAGACCAATCATTCTCTCTGCTTTCTCCTCCAGAATCACCTGTGATTATCTGCCTCTCTATTAGCAATGTTTGCTCAATAGCAGAGAAATATTGGTGATGCCCTATGTTTGTGTGTGAGTGTGTGTGAAAGACAGCATATAACTATAACATTAAGAAGACTTTGCAACTGGGTATCTTTCTTTCTTCTTGAAAGTTCTCTACATGAAAGGCTGCTCTGTGTTGCAAACTGTTTGAAATGGGTTTAGCTATTATCTGGTCTGTCTGCCTGTTTGCCTTTTAATCATTGGTGGTCTAAATTTACAATAGTTTCCACACTCTTTCTAATGTGCTTGCAAACAAAAACTTGGGTGACAGTTAGTCTCTGAATTGGAAAAGCCATAGTGTTAAAAGGGATATCCTAAAGGGATCAAAAATTTTCTGTAATAGTAAGGTAATGTTACCTTTTTGCTCTTCTCTTTTTATAATTTACAGGCTAAACCAAAACCAGAGGAAGACGTGAAACCTATGAAGGAGCCAGATATAAAGCCTCAGAAAGATACAGGATGCCAGATTTCTTAAGAGCCTGCTATAAAGGCTCAAAAAGACATGGGGTGCCAGATTTTTTTAAATTCCACAAGTGCTTTGAACTACCCTTGTGAGCTGCGTTTTGTGAAATCTGGGGATTTATTGCCTGCCCCAATTGCTGATTCTTCTGGACTTCTTCATCCTTAAAAAAGAACTCATTGCTTTTCAAGATATCTATCTTTGGCTCAGTTGTGTGGCTGCATTTCAAGAGAATCTTATCAGGAATGAAGAAATTAAAACTGGACTGGAAAAAGTGTATGATCTCACTGTAGAAAGGGAATATTTAAATAGGCACTTGATTATGGAACAAATGATAACAAATACAAGAGATAAGATGGAGGCAGTGCTGGGGAGAGGAAAAACACTGACTGAACAAGGGGAGTTCTGTGGAAACTTCTGTGTGAAAACAGGACTAAAAACAGACAAGGTTGTGAGAAGAATGGATATTATAGTCCCAATTTAAGAGGAAGGGAATTGGGTCTGCAGTGGTATTAGACTAACATGGTATAAGGTAATGGTAGGGAAATGCAGTATAGCATCTTGCACACATTTTGCTTTAGCAGAGGTAAAATTGTTAGTGTCTTTCTGCTTAAAAGACTGCAAGATAGATACAAATAAATGAGGTTCTTTCAGGTCATGTTCAATCTGAAAGTCCCTTGACAGATAAAATTGTTTTATGTAAATAGTCTTTGTGAAATGGAGACTCCTATACCATGCATTCAGAATGATTCAGCCTTTGTACCTAAGAGTTCATGCGAAGGAAAACTTGAGTAAAAGAACCATACAGCTCCTAACTGGACTTAGGGCCAGTAATCACGGATAGGTATTAAGCCCCTCTGTGGTATAAAGTTTTCTTATGTGAGAGGCTAAGAAATAGTGCCCTGTGGGGAGGAGTAAACAAAAAGCAAATAAAAAATTGTAAATAAAAAATATATATTGGAAGGGTTTAGCAGCAGGTTCCCCTAAAGAACAATGTAAAGAAGCCAGAGCTTGAGATCATCAGAGGATATTTGTTTTGTTTGTTTTCACTTCTCTAAATCTCCCAGCTAGCATGGCCACTGTGTATCCTATTTACTCTGTGTTCTATCTCTGAGAAGGATGTGGGAGAAATAATGGCATTCATTCCATGCATTCTAGGTTTGTATTCATTGTTGTACCACAATTATAGTTAGAGGCTGAAAGAATTATACTCTCAATCAATGGAAATGTAGAAAACCAGAGTTGTCTGTTGGAGAGGTTGTGAAGGATGATAGGCCAACCACCCAAGGAGAGTGTGGTTATATTGAGGTCATTATAATGTCGTGGGCTGGGGATAAGCCAGCAAATTTCAGCAGGTTAAAACGAATGTCAAAAACCAGAAATGTTGACTCCTGGAAGTAAATATCTTGCTGCGTTACTGTTCATACTGTTTCAATTAGATCTTTTTTTTAGCATTTGAGAGACTCCTCAGAATTTCAAGGATTTTGTTTCACTATAATTACAGGAGGTTCTGTGTTATATGTATAAATATTTTTAAAAGGATTTGTTCTTTGCAGTAAGAAATACCTCACAATTCAAATGTCTTAACACAAAGATTTAAAAAATTTGCAAGGTAATAGTACTTTCCGTAGTTTGTTAGCAAATATTGGTTTCCTTCCTAGATAGATAGATAGATAGATAGATAGATAGATAGATAGATAGATAGATAGATAGATAGATAGATAGATAGATAGATAGATAGATAGATAGATAGATAGATAGATTCATTCAATCAAATTTAGGTAAGTCCTAGTTGAACACTGAAAAACACAGTAAGAAAAACCTCAAGTAAAATCTGGTTTTATAGAACTATAGTTTGAAAGTAGGATGTTGTTTAATGAGAACTATAATTAATATGTGCTTCAGATAAATAACACTCCAATTCCTGTATTTATAGAATGAATTTGTAAAAATTGATTACCTCTGTAAATTATTCCTGCTTGCTTGTCAGGCTTTATTTAGTAAATTTATCAACAAGGCTGGACTCACAAATGTTTACCAAGGTCAAAACCATCTTGATCTCAGATCTTTAGTTATTAAAAGCTGATGTGTGTCTATTGTCATAGTTCAGTTTTACTGCAATCAACCTTTAAAATTATCCAGCTGGTTTGGATGAGGTCTTGCTGTGTCAAACCAAATTCAGTAAAAGAACAATGACAATAGATTTACATATATAGAAGCCTGTATGGAAGCGATTTCTAGCAGGCTAGCCATAATAGTCTTCTGCAACAGAAACCAGTGTGGCAGCACCTTAAAGACTAACAAATTTCATTTGACATACATTTTTGTGAACTACAGTGTGTTACAGTTTGCAAAAAAACATAATGCCAAATAAAACATGTTTTGCCTTTCAGGTGCCACAAGACTCTTAAATAGTATTTACATAAAAGTGCTCAACTTAGAGAAGTCCTATTGGTTATGTAGTAGTATGCTGGATGTTCAATTAGCAATCAGCAGTGATCAGATAAACCCGGAATGCCTTCATAAGCTTGAGAATATATAATAAAGAATTGTTGTTCCATTTTTATTAGAGGTTCTGGTTACTAACATCATATTATTATATCCTTTTACCCACTGCATCATTTGTGAATAAAATGTGCCAAAAAGAAACATTTTTTTCTTGGCAGCGGAGATAATGAAGAAGGAGAAAGCATTGATGGAGATGCTCCACTGATCTTGAATAGGATATGCCTTTAATCCAGTGGTCCCCAACCTTGGATCCCCAAATGTTTTTGGACTACATGTCCCAGAAATCCTGGCCAGCACAGGTGGTGGTGGAGGCTTCTGGGAGTTTTAGTCCAAGAACATCTGGGGACCCAAGGTTGGGAACCACTGCCTAATCTAACTCCCATAACCTCCTAGGTTTGTCATAATGTTGGTCGGAGAACCTTGGAGTTGTCCAAAAAAGTAACTCCTAAGCTTTTGGTGGGACTAATCATGCTCCCTCCTGTGCGTTGAACTGACAGTTGCAGAATCAACTGCTCTTTCCTGGGATGGGAGCTATCAATTGTGGATAACTTTTGAAAATACATGAAAGGACCTAATTACTTTTGTTGCTCACTTATTCCTCTGAGCCTGTTAAGAATTAGTCTGGCCACATGCAGCCCTGATTCTGTCTTCAGTACTGGATGTTGCTTATATCACATTTCTTCACCTACTACTTTCCCAACTAAAATGCCAGCATTTTTCTTCTGCTGTTCTGCCTTCTTCCTTCTACACTCATTTTCTTTTCTCCTCTTTTTGGCTAGAATCTATGCTAAGTGAATGGTACTTATCCCCAACCACACATTCCAAACTGGTAAGATCTCTGTGAATTTATTGGCTAAGTAATAACTGAGTTATGAGTTACAAGCCTCTAGTTCACAGGCTGTAGCTTTGAATAAATATGTGTATTTTCTCCGGCTTACTGCTTGGTGAAAAGCTACTGCTTCAGACTGGACCTTAATTAAACTACAAGAGGTTTTGTACAGTGTGCTCCTTTTTTGTATTGGTCACAGGTGAGGGATGTTGATGAACTTAAACATGTAACACTGGGGCCCTGCAGGCCTAAATATTTCCCTGATAATTCTAAAAGTAACTGTGATAGTTAAACATAACATATTTTTGTCTGTTGAGATCTAGCACAGATCTGAGATGGACAGTACAGATTTGCTTAGTCTAATAAGGCAGAGACCTAGTCAGTAACTTGGGAGCTACATATCAAAATGAAACAGCATTTTAAAGGTTTTCTAGCATGCACACACAACATAGTGGATGTGACAATTTCACTAATTATATTTTATCATCTTCATCATCTTAGAACATTCTCTCTTGCCGTTCTTGACTACTTCATTCTGTACTGCCACCATCACCCCAGTTTCTGAAAATACTCCTTATGTAGTATCCTGGGCATTAGTAACATTTTAAATTTTAATCATGTTTTCAGAATGCAGCTCATGGTCTGTGCATGTATTAAATTCTCTGTGTCCATTTTCCATATTCAGGTGGCCTATGAACCTTAAATATGACAATGTTGCACAACTTTTAAAAAACCAACATTGGGCTTTTAACTTGATTTATCAAAATTAGTCTTTTACCATTATTTTGACACCTGAATAATGCACTGAATATAATTTTAATGAAAATAATGCAAGATCTTTTACACCCAAGTTCACTGTGAGTGCATGTGTAATCTATGTGCATGTCATTATTGGGTTTTTTTCACCATAAAAGGTTGGCTGCTCGTATCCATATATATTATAAATCTTTAGTATTCTAAGTAGGGATATTTATTTGGATACAGAAATATTTGCAATTCACTGAATAATGCCATATCCTGATAGTTCTAACATATCCAAGTCCAAATTTGATAGTTCTGAATATCTGTAATAACAGTTACTAATATTCGCAGTCCCATTTATTCCTATAGATTAGAAAGCAAAAGGCTAGGTTTTTGCTTGCTAGAAGAAGTAGTGAATTTAAAACTTGGCCTTTTGTTTTCTAGATGGGTTGCATATGTTGAAGTGTACAAAATAATGGTTGAGATAATGCTATTGAAGTAGCCCACTTCTGGTCAAAATAGTCTAATTATCAACATTTTAATTTGTTTTTCATTCTACCTGTATTTCATAGACATCTCTGATACAAATAAAGAAGAAAATATACTGACCTTAAGTCACTAGTCCCTTTCCAAAGTCACAGTGGGCCTCTATAGACACTGTGGCCCCTCTGAACTTCAACTAGATGAACTAGGGCTGTTCTGTAATACTCTGCTGCCTGAAGCAGAAGAGGAAATGTCACTCACCTCCCCCATCAAGGTGCATAGGTGTTGAGAACTAGGAAAGTAATATTAACACAAACTAGAAAATTCCAGAAGTACCTCTCCCCGTGTGTCACTGTAAAAAATGCAGCTACCACAAATTGAATAGCAACTTACTGCCTTTTAATGACATCCAATATCTGCCAGGGTGGCTGCTTCATTCTGCTAAACTGCAGAGATGGCTTAGCTTCTCGGATGCTGTTGATCAACTGGGCAGGTTTAGACCAGGGATTTGGACAGTAGACAGTCTGAAAGAGCATGCACCGACATTCAGAGTTCATCTGTATGAGTGTTGCCCATATGCCTCTCCTTTTTCAATCTCTGTTGAGTAGTGGGTGAATGACATGTGGCCCCATAGGATTCAAATGCAACCCCCTAAATGTAGAAGGTTTTTAAAAACTGCTTTGAGGGCAATTTTGCCATGTTTTTGAGGGTCCTCTGCACCTCATTTAGGCATCCCCCACCTCCAAGCTGTTTTTTTTTAATGACCATTAGAGGTTACAATAAGTCTTTTTCAGTTACCACATTTTTTCCGTGTATAAGACCCCCCCTTTTCTAACCCAAATTTTTTTTATTTGCAAGAAAGTGGAGGGGGAAAGCAGCTTTCCCCCTCCACTTTCTTTCCACCTCCACTTTCTTTCCTCCTCCACTTTCTTGCACTTTTTTGCGAGGAAAGTGCTTTACCCCTCCACTTTCTTGCAAAGAACGTGTATTCCTCCACTTTTTTGCACTTTCTTGCAAAGAACGTGGAGGAGGAAAGCACTTTCCTCACAAGAAAGTGGAGGGGGAAAGCAGGCATCATCAAAGCGCTTTGATGATGCCTGCTTTTCCCCTCCACTTTCTTGCGAGGAAAGTGCTTTCCCCCTCCACATTCTTTGCAAAACGTGGAGGGGGAAAGCAGGAATCAAAGCGCTTTGATTATTCCTGCTTTCCCCCTCCACTTTCTTGCGAGGAAAGTGCTTTCCCCCTCCACGTTCTTTGCAAAAAGTGGAGGGGGGAAAGCAGGAATAAAAGCGCTTTGATCCCTCCCCCTCTCCTTACTTCCGTGTATAAGAAGACCCTCAATTTTTAATCTAAAGATTTTAGACAAAAGTGTCATCTTATGCACGGAAAAATACGGTAAAACTTAATCTTCTGTAAGAAAATTATAAGGGAGGTGGGGATTGTGGAAGCAAGTATGACTCTCCAAAGTCTAGGTGTGTGTGTGTTGGAAGTCGGGGAGGCTTCTGGCTCTCTAGAGATTGGCCATCTTCTGTTATAGAGCCTTTTAAAAAAACTACTCACAATATGTACACATCTACTTCTAGTACATCTATAATAAGATAATAAATTTACCATAAATTTCTTTGAACTATGATTTCATTTGACTCAAAGTAAATCACTGGCCTTCTTTCTACAAAGATCCCATTTGAAATGCCTGGACATTTTTTTCTTTTCCAGAACTTTGAGTCAAAACAGTGAGATGACTGGTTTGCAATAAAGAATAGCCAAAACAGCACTTGGGTTTAAAAATAATTTTGTTTTATTTTTGCATGAGAATGGAGAAGGCTCTTAATATAATTTGAAAAATACAAGATCAATCCTAGCTGTCTCTTTCTTATTTTCCACCAATGCTTGAGAGAATCTCAATCTCAGCCTAATTTGAGTTATTAAAAAACTAAAAGCTTGCATCACAAGCTTTTAGGCTCATGATAAAGGAATAATACAGGTATTGTCCTTAATGTGGATTTTTGAATTTTTCTTTTGACTAATACAGCTGCTCCCAAATGATTATGTTCCAGTGACATTTCTAGGATGTAGATTATGTAAAGAAAACAAGTAGCTGAATTTCAGTACATTACAGTAAACAACAACTTTGTATTTTACCATTTTCATTTCCTTCTTCAAGTAGCATATAATCCTGTACATATTGCCACTTGTACTGTTACAGATCGTATAAGGGAACATTATTAAAATGTTATTATTATTAAAATCAGTGTTGCCTTGTCTACTGTAACCTACTCTGATTTCTTGAGCTAGGACAAATTACAAATTAAACTGAGTTATTTCTGCATAAAATTATTTGTTACAGCACTTCTCTCTGTCATCTACTGATAATCAGCAAAGGAAAGTCATGTTGTGCTGTCAGGTTGCTTCCAATTTACGGTGACAATTACCTCCAAAATGGTGCTTAGGTAGACAATCAGAAACATATGTAAAGTTGTCAGGGAATTACAATTATTCTTACACACTTAGCAGAATATGCAATTTTTAAAAAGCAGCAGGGAAATGGGTGAGATTAGCCCAAGTCTCAGCATTACACCCCTGTTCACAGTGACTAGCACTTTATGTAATAAGAAATCACTCTAGAAGCAGTTTAATTAGAAAAAAGGTATTTTTACTTACCATTATGATCTGCAGTTACACTCAGAGGAACGAAAAGGAAAAAATATGGAGTCTCACCCATGTGCATGAGAGATCCATCCATGCTTGCTGGATGGCTGGAGGTCCGAGAAAGAAGAGAGGGCTATCACTAGGTCAAACAATAGAAATAAGCACAACAGGAAGCTGGTGTGTGAGCTTCCCTCAAATGCCAGAGGTGGGGGGAAAAACTTCATTAATTGGTTAGTGGCAAAGGACAATCATCACCTTAGGTTGTGAAGCTCTGTCCCATTGATACTCAGTGATAGTGCAAGCAAGATTGTTATTATGTCAACAAAAAACATGCTTCTAACTCTTGAAATTATTCCAAATCTTGTTGTTTTGTGTCATCAAGTTGTCTCCAACCTATGGCAATCTTATGAATGAGTGACCTCCAAAATGGCCTGTCCTCAACAGGCCTTTCATGGAGTCAGTTCATCTCATATTTGGTCTTCCTCTTTTCCTGCTGCCTTCAACTTTCCCCAGCATTAATGTTTTCAAGCGAATCTTGCCTTCTCATAACATCCAAAGCAGGACAGCCTCAATTTCATCATTTTTTGCTTCCAGAGAAAGTTCAGGCTTGATTTGATCTAGAACCCACTTGTTTGCATTCCAAGGTATCAGCATCATATTTTGAACAAATCGTTTTTTTCCTCTCCGCTTTCTTCATTGTCCATCGTTCACACCCAGACATAGTGGTTGGGAATACAATAGTGTGAATGATCTTGGTCTCCAGTGACACATCGTTACAATTGCTTTAATTCCTTCATTCTTACCCTTTCAAGTCTCAGCCTTCTTTTGATTTCTAGGCTACAGTCTGCATTTGGACTGATGACTGAGCTAAGGTTACAAAATATTTAACAATTTCAATTTCTTCATTGAAATTGTTAACGATTTTGTTTACCTATTATACATTTTTAAAAAGCTATCCAGTTAAAAAATAGATTGGTTTTCTGAAAACGGAGGATTGAACGAATACCTACTGTGAAACAAAATACAGAGTAACTAGAGATGAACACTTAACGTGGTTTGGCAGTGCACTGCAGTTCGGCAGATTGGGCTCACAGGTGTTGCATGGGTGCCCTGGATTCTGCTCCATGTTTCCTTCCACAGGCACCCCATCAGAAGCAGTGTCACAGGCTTCTCTGCCCTTTCTCCTTCTCTGCGTGGGGACCCATGGGAGGAGGTGGGTGTGGGAGGAGGTGGGGCATGGAAGCTGGGGCACCCATACAACACCTGTGGGCCAGATCTACTGAACCGCACTGAACCACAGTAAGTACCCATCTCTAAGAGTAACTGTTCAGGACTTGAATAGTAATAAGCTATTTGCATGTACCAATGAGAGCGCTGGAGAGGCGGAGTCACAAGATGTAAGAGTCTCTGCAGGAGGAGGGGGATTGATAGTTTAGAGAGAGTTGAAGGTTGAGAGTGGATGAAGGAGGATGTTTGGTTAAGAGTTAACAACATTGCTTGTTCTGTCAACATCTGTAACAATAAACAATTTCTATTTGGTTCTTTTAAAATGACACATTGTTTGGACCTCTGTGATTAATAATAAACAATGTTGATGAAATCAACTGGTGGCAGCTGAAAGATGCATAGCTTGTGCCCTGTGTTTGGTGAAACAATCAAGGGACAGGTGGGAACGTGACAGGGTGCAAAGGCAATAAAGAGACACGGGCTATAATACAGAGCCACATAAATTAGAACTATGTGGCCTTTGAAGCAATTTCTTAGAAAAAGATATGAGGGCTTGTACAGATGAGCACATATATGGCATGAATGAGCATGGGTAAGTCCAGTTCATGCTGAAGGGAGGCTGGAGTTTCTACACTATAAATGTCAGGTCCTTGAAAATGGCTTCTCTAGGCTTCCCAAGACATAACGCTTTATAAATTACTTCCTTGTTGCAGCTTTGCTTTTGGTGTTTCTCACACCTCCAATTTTTAAAGCTAATAAAGATTTCCAGACTGGGAACCTGTACCATGGAAATGACCTCTACACAAAAAGAGCTGGAGTGTTAAGCTATACCCTCCACAACAAAGGCCAGTTGCAGAGTAATACAAGCCTCCCAAAATGTATTATGTCTGAAGAACTGAATTGTAATCGATCACCACTCACACTGAAAGACATCTGTTAATCTTAAAGGAGCCACAATACATTTGTTTTTCCTTAAGCTTAAGAATCATTAAATACAAAATAAATACTCCCTTTGTGTAGTTGGTTTATGCCTTAGACGTCACCATATACAGTATGTAACAGAAAGGTCTGGATGCAAGCAATTGCCTCCTTCTAAAGTTCAGTTCTGACAAGACCTTGAATGTAGCAAGTCCTGTCTTACTGATAAGAAGCAATTCCATAACACGTGGCCTCTTTGCAATGCAGCCAACAGGTGGCACACCATCAAAATAGGTTGCAAGCAAAATCTGTTTTTCCGCAAAGGTGTGGTGTTTGCTTTGGACTGGACAGGCCTGTTGGGAAAAAATAAATATTATGCCTTTGACTTTTAGCTCTGTTAAATAGAAGAGACTGGTGATAGTGGTGATGGCGGTAGTGGTGACAAAAGGAGGTAATGAAACTGGCTCTTTAATGTGTTGATTAGAAAAAGAAAACGCAGATCTGGCAACCTCTCAGTGTTACCAGTTTTACAAGTGGCCACCTTCTTCTCATCTCTCCAGCTTCCACTGCTATCATTTCACCCTGGAGCATAACATAAAAAGGAAAAGAAAGAGCCCAGCCCACAATCCAAATATAGCCAGCTCGTTTTCAGAAAGCAATATCCTGAAATATTCTAGTTCTGCGTCTCCTGCCTGGCTTCTCAGCTTGAGCTGCCAGTGCTCCCCAAAGATCTACATGTGGGCTTTTGGTTAATGTGTTCTCAATTTTCCAGGTAAATACCTCAGCAGCGTTTTAATAAGATCCTATTTCTGTGATGGAAGCTAGCCAAGGAATTCTAAAGGTGAGTTACTGCTGTGTTTCTGAAAGCCCTTTAAGGAATTGCTTACGATCATAAATTCTTACATATACTGGGTGGAGAAAATCCTTTGAGCCTTTTGAAAGGTTTAAGCAGTGTTTGTAACTGTGGCTGGGGGAGAAAAGGCAGCTGTAAATAAAAATAAATGTCTTCTGCCTCAGGGTAAGTAAGATGTGTTTGAAAAGGTATATTGTTATGCTGTAAAACAGATGTTTAAAATATAAGGTGCATACTCTGTTTTGAAGCACAAAGCTGTTCAAAATCTATGTATTTCCACCCTACTGTATTGTTCGCTGCAGCCATTGTCTTAGCTTTTTTTGTTGGTCAGCAATTCGTCTGCTTAACAAATAATAATAATCATGTGCCATCAAATCAATTTTGACTTATGGTGACACTTTCCAGGGTTTTCTAAGTAGAGAGTACTCAGATGTGGCTTACTATTTCCTTCTTCTGAGGGTGCCTTGGAACTGTGCAGCTTGCCCAAGGCCACACAGGCTGGCTGTACTCAGAGGAGGCATAGCAGGGAATTGAACTCCCAATTTCTGGCTCTGCAGCCAGATATTATTTTATTTATTTATTTATTAGATTTCTATCCTGCCCGTCTAGACCAAAGGTCTACTCTGGGCTGTTTAGATACCTAAACCATTGAGCTATCCAGCCAGCATATTGTAATCCCTTCTTTAATCTACCGGTAATTTGAGAATAGCAAGAGAGTGTGGCTGAATCTGTCCCTGTTACTGCAGTCACCAGAGAAACTCAAGCCTGGTTGTACCACGGGTTTTCTTTTTTGATCACTCTAAAGTGTGACCAAATGTTGGGAGAGTTGTACATAGAGCTGGAAGTCTATACAATATAGAGTAGTTAGACTCAAGCTCCCATCATCCCTCCCTTTTGGCCATGCTGGCTAGAGTTCCTGGGAACTGCTATCCACCAGTACTTGGAGGACTATAAATTCCTTGCCCCCCAATATATGTGGACACTGCTGTCTTCCCAGGTTTGACCTACGGAGATCTTTGACACTGTTAATCCATGAGCCTAGGAATGTCCTGCATCTAGTCTTCTGATTTTATTCATTCCTGCAGAGTTTAAAAGTGTTGAGGCCACATCTTCAGTTTGTGCAACAGAGGGGCTGAGGGAGAAGCACGGGCTGCCATATATCTCCTCAGTTGTCATCAGTGAGTAACTGAAGTGTCAGGGCAGAACAGGGTTCACTTACCCAGATCCTGTGGGATGATGCAGGGGAAGTGGATAGCCAAGCTAAGACAGAACACAAAAAATATCATCACAGAGGTCAGTAGCATAAAGACAATGGTTGCTTCACATCAAGATGGTGGTAGCTGACTGATTTCTAAATGCTAAATTTATAACAGCCTTTAAGAGGTATATTCAACAGGTGGTATCCATGCACTTTTTATAAAACACAAGGCGGATTTCCCTCTTATCTGATCTAGAGGTTTTGTTTTTAATTTAGGAAACATAATGATAAATTCAAAAGTCCAGTAAGTCTGATTAAGAAAAAACAAACCGAAAAAAGACAGAGGTAAAACCCCAGTGATGGTAATATATATGGATATTTCCCCAAATGGTTTCAGTTGAGTGATTGTCTCCTTTTGGATGAACAGGAGGAAGAAAATGGTGGCAATAATCTGGGAGCTAAAACCTCAAAGGAACATAAAACTCCAAGCAAGGTTATTTACTTTGCAAATGGTGAATCTATGGAAGAGTACAGTACAGAGGAAGAAGATGCCGAGGAGAACAACCCTGAGCCCCTTCTTAACACTGTAAGATTGCTGTCATTTTTTAGAAGTTGCATGTCAACCTTCAGTTCCAAAACAGGTTAAGGCAGCTAACAACTGTAGTAAAAATGTATTACAGGAAATGTTAAATTTGCCAAAAACACCACAAAAAGTTATTTTTCTTTCATGTTTCCCCACCCCATCCCACACCTTAACTTTTTTAACCATCTGGCCTGACAACAAGTTCTGAAGAACTCAAAAGCATGTATATTTTGTAAGTTTAGAGTTGATCCTAAGAACGGTATTGGCCACTTATGGCCAAAAAAATGAGCGTAAAATCTCTGGGGTAAAGGTCATTCACTTCCATAGGTAAAGACAAGAGGACTGTTTTCAAGTTGACCTTCCATTTTGCAATACTGCATCCCTCTTTCTTGAATGCTGTAGCCAACCAGTATTTTCTCTGTTGATTTACAAATGGACGTGTTCTTTTCTGCTTTTGGCACATATACATTTTCTACTAACACTTGTTTTGCTAGTGCAATGGTTTGTAATGTTTAGTCAATTAAGGGGCATAGCAGTTTTCAGTCTGGATTTGGTGAGTAATGGGAAATGCATGAGTTAGCTGGCATTAAAGCCATAGACAGGAAATGGCTGAAGGCTGAGAAACGGTCATAAAGAACAGCGGCCTCCCTTTACTTGCCAGCTAGTAGGGCGGCTTGAACCCAACCCACTGCCCATGAGGAGGCGGCAGGCCGGCAGGCCGGCAGGTGGCTGCTCTGCTTTTCTGCTCAAGCGGAAGAGTAAAAGAGGCAGGAGCAGCTTCTGTGGCCTCCCAGCCCTTTGCCTGTCTTCTTTCCCTCTGGGTAACATAGTAGGTTGGGAAGAGTTGAGCTAGCCAGACCCATTCCCAAAGAACAGAGGCAGCTTCCATTCACTCACTTGTGTTCACTCTCTGAGGGTGTAGTAGCTACCAAAAAAATTCACCGAGAAGACAAGGGGAGGCAGACACATGCTGATGCTCTCTTTACAACCTAGAACTAGAGCTGAAGAAAGATAAGCCAGACAGTTATCACGTCCAGAATCTAGACCCTGAAGAAGAATAACTGCCTGTTGCAGCCTCTAGAATGCCAGTGACCTGCTAAATGAAAAAGGCCATGATTGATGATGGGACTGTATGTTGCATACTGATTTGAACCAACCTGAAGGGGGGCAATAACGCTGGGGAAAGTTGAAGGCAACAGGAAAAGCGGAATACCAAATATTAAATGAATTTATTCCATAAAGGAAGGCATGGCCTTGCATTTACAGGAGATGAGCAGGGCTGCTGAGGAAAGGATATTTTGAAGGTCCTTCATAAGACCACCGTAATTCAGAAGCAACTTTATGGCCATAACAATAGCAACAGCAGCAAAAATAGCATTCTTTAGCTGCAGGTTTCTGGTTTGTATATAAGCAGAACACTTTAATGTTACACCTGCAAGCTATGTGCCCAGATACTTAGAAGCCCTGAATCTGAGGCACCAGTTTCATTACACCTTCATTCCATTTGCAAGGGGATTTGTTCCCTTCTGGCTCCTGAGCTCATTACCTGGAGAACTGTGCCCTCCAGAAAAGTTTAGATACAGTATTTGCCATTCACAGTCTAGCGGTCAAAATAGTAAGAGAATTGTATGATGTAGTGGTAAAATACTGGAAGTAGATTATGAGCTGATAAAGTTATGTCTTCTGCACCAAGAGTTCAGGATGCATTGTCCATATATGAGATGTGCCCCAATCCTGAACAGGACAGGAAAATAAGATAATGATCTCTGACAAAACCGTGCATCTCTTTTCTGCTGTTTCAGTAGGAGAATGTTTCAGAAATATAGTGCAAGTCTATACATGTGTTAGAATGTCTTGAAAAATTAGGTTTCAACAGAGGCCAGTCTTTTACTGCAACATTGATCTGCCCTCCTTCATTTTGAAATGGATGTTGACAAGCCCTCACTCAAGTACATACTAATGCTGTTATCTGTGTTGTAGGAGCCACATATGAGTTCCTATATTCTTTATTTAATCGTATCAGAAAGTTGCACAATTTTAAATTATGGATGTATATGAAATACAGGTAAACATTTAAAACAATTTAAAATGTTAAAATAATTAGACTATTTTTGACCAGAAGCCAGACTACTTCAGTAACATTATCTTGGCCATTTACTATATCTTCTTTTGTGAACATATAGGGCATAAACTGCATGCACATAAAGGTGGCATTGATGGAATTTCTCCACAGTCACATACAATTTGTCCTGTATCCAAGTAGTCCCATTCCTATATTGTCAGTGGTAAACTGTTGCCTTTATTTCACAGGCCAACCTTTCATGGGGTGGTTATCTGAGATTTTGGGCGCTTCGAATTGCAGCAACAAGTTTTTTTAGTAAGTTTGTGTGCATGCGCACTTCCTTCCTTCCTTCCTTCCTTCCTTCCTTCCTTCCTTCCTTCCTTCCTCTCTCTCTTTGCCCATAGTGTTCAGATTGGTAGCCCAAGATCTGATAATAACATCACTGGTTATTAGTGCAAAAGTCAGTGTTTTGAGTGTTTTCTTGAGTGTTTCTTTTTTCTTTTTGAGTGTTTTTCTTGAGTGTTTTCTTCTTTAATCCTATTTATCTTTTTGGGAATTATCAGAGAATAAGATTCAGGTGACGTGGAAAATTCATGTGTTCCCATTGTCCAGTTATGAGTACTGCATGCACTGATGTTTCCCTCCCATCACTTACCTGTTCACTGTCCCTAAAATGAAGGGAACAACTGATGTTTTTTGTTTTTTCTTCAATATGTTTTACAGCTTGTGAATTTCTTGGTGGGAAGTTTGCCGCACTATTTGGGCTCACTCAAGCCAAATATCAATACGCAATAGATGAATACTACAGAACACAGAAAAAGGTTTGCTCATGTTACATTTAAGGTTCACGTAACAATGTTCTCAATATCTCAGGTCAAAATTGTTGTGAGGAGCAATTTCAGTAACGCCACTTCCATGACATTGTGTTCTCAGACAAAATTCCAAGTTGTAAACAGCTGTAATTTCTGCCCCCGCCAGTACCTTACAATATGCCTTGAAAAGCTAAATTTTCACAAGGCAAAAAGAAGTAGCAAGAGTTGCACTATTAAGGTATGGAAAGGTTCAGAAAGCAAGGAATTTTGGGCAAAAGGGATGGGGAAGAAACATCACTCAGAACTCTTAGAATTAAACTCTGCTAAGTTTCATAGAACTTTTACTCTAACTCACTGTGGAGTCTCAGAAAACTTCTCACTAATTTCCAACAGCCACAGAAGCTTTGACTATCTCATCCCAGCACACCCACCCACAACAACTTATTCCACTCCCCTACCCAGGCTGTCCAGCCCAATCTTTTCCAGCACTCGGAACCAAATCTGCATCTGAGTCTGTGGTGCTCAGAAGGACAACTCAGGTGACTAACCAAAGCTTCAGCACAAGGACATTCCCTGTATTGGAGTAACTAATTGAGAAACAGATGGCTGGATATTTCTATGTGTGGCAATAATGTTTAAGCAAGATCAAGAGAGAGCAAAACAGCTTGTGGATTAGTTTTTTTAAAGAGATGACGATCGGGGGGTTCTAGCCACTAAGGTGCATGGAGCATTTGCTCCAATTGAAACATGGTTCTGTCAGGTCTTAATCAATCCTCCATAAATGTAATGTAGTCATACTCTCATACAAGTATCCAAAGAACATATGAACAACTCTGCTTTGTGCTTCAGCCATTATAAGAATCTAATATGAAATACGGCCTACACAGCATAGTGGTCATAGTGTTAGACTGAGATGTGGAGGCTTCAGGTTCAAGTCCCTACTGAGCCACAAAATTCACTGGGTGACCCTTGGCCAATTACTGTCTCTCAGACTGGATTACCTCATTTTATCCTGGCTGAGAGGATAATATGCAGAGGAAGAGAACCCATATACACTACATGAATCTCACTGGAAGTAAGGTAGGGTGTAAATGTCACCAATAAATAAATGGCAAGTTTATTGGGAAATTTGATAGTTTTCTCCTGATACAGTTCATTGCAACAGCTACTTCCCCACCCCCACCCCACACCCCATTTCCTATAATGAAGCCTGGTTGGCATCCTCAGTCTTTGATCTCTTGTTGGTGCTGATGTTGCTGCTCAAGGTCACATAGAGTTTAAAGGTGATTTAGTTCTTCAGGGCTCCAAGGGCCTGCCCATCAATGGTCTCTGACTGAAGTCATTGGCTTTTCCAGGAATTGGATAAATTAATTGCCACCCAGGGCTCAACACAGCTGGGTTATCTGGTGACATAACTCCCCAAAGACTGTCTGGAGGCTTCTGCAGTAACAAGTTTATAAATATTGATACAGCGACAAGGGAGATAAAAAGCACAGTCTGCCTTAAAACACAGACAAACACTACAACCTTTTAATATTTTGCCAGTCTTACCTGGAAACCAACTGCACAATTGTGATTTATGGGCCAGAACGCTGGCCCTATTGAATGGCTTCCTTGGAACAACTTATCCTCTCTTTCTCTGGCAACTTTCCAAAGAATTAAGAGCAAAATGACCTCACCTCATGGTTATTTAAATTGCTGCCACTGATTGCTGTTACATGGTTATTTTCTTGGAAGCTCAGTTGTTCAAAAGCTTGCCCTGGTGTTCTCTAGTGTGAAACAGCTGAGCATTAAAAACACGCAGATGGAATGCAATCAATCTGAAGAGGGGAAATCTGTAAAGAGTCAAGAGAAACCTTTGGCCAAAACAAACAAACAAACAAACAAACAAAAAATCATTCTCCTCTTCCATTGTTGAGAACACCACAAATTACCTCACTCTTTTACAGGGGGAGGAGAATACTTTTTTGAGGTTCCTTGTCCATGTGTGCAAGCACAAGCCAAGATTTACATCTCTAATTTATAGTGTTATTTACTATATATATTTTTGGTGGAGGGGAAATGTATTTCAGGAAAGTGAAAGTGATGAAGATGGAGAAGAGATGCCAGAAACGGAGGCAGCATTTCCACCAAATGAAAAAGAGCACTTACAGATGCAGAGCCTAAGATATGGGTCCATTCATTGCAGAGAGATGCCTGCATTTTCTCAGGAAACTACTGTTGCAAATGTTAATGAACTCCAAAAAAGATAGCCTGCCAGGTTTAAAATGAACCCTAGCCACTGGAAAACAAAGGCAGCATCGTGGAGTCACCCCCTCTGGCCTGTTCAAAATGTGTCCTAAAAAGGATAAACTATTAGCGATGAAAGAAATGGCACGGAAAGAACTGGGGACAGACAAAATTACCTCTTCTACTTTTTTAATTATCTTGGGAGTTTGTGAAGATATGGAGAATATAAATGTGAAATGGTTTCAATAAAAACATACATGCACCCAACCTCTATCACTGGAATGTGATGCTGAAGTTATTGATTCATATGAAGAGAATACATAGAACGATTTTCTTGGGATAGTCTCAGCACATTTCTCCACAAGATGGTGCTGCATAACAAGCTCCAGTTTTGACACATTTAAAAAAAGAGATACAGTATTATAAAAACTGAAGACAGCCATAGCTGATCCATGAGAGAAAATCCATACACTTATTAAAAATTATTATGTGCCATAGAATCGATTCTGACTTACTGCAATACCTCCTAGTTTTTCTGAGATATAAAATATCCAGAAGTGATCTACCAGTCCTTATTGCTTGAGGCACTCTGGGCTATGCACCTTGCCACAGGAACGATAACCCCCATCAGCCATGCAGGCCCTAGGTTATCTTAGCTGGGCCCATTCCTGGGAAGCCCTGTCGTGATTTGCTTCTAGAATCCCTGAGCCATTTTTTAGCTAATACCTTTATCCAGACCAACTGAGTACTATGATATTTAGGGCAGTATTACTCAAAAGATTTACATATTTACAGCCACATGAAGATGATTTTCTGTCATCTAAAGACAGACTTTTCATGTTGAGGGTTCAATTCCTTCCAGCCACTAGGTAACACTACAGAAACTAGCTGCTAGATATTGAACCTATAGTCACTGTCGGTGTTCTCTGCATTTATTTTCCCTCTATATATGTTACAAATGCACACCTAACATTCTGGCTAATATTTCCTGTGTCTGGTGAAGCTGTCAGCCACAAAAGCTTATGCTATACTAAATCTATTATTCTTTGAGGTCCTACGGGAATCTTTGGTGCTACAGGCTACACAGGTCCCCTTCTGTAAATGATCAAACACGTAAGAGCTCTGCCAGAAGGGAAACAGGAAAGTGCAAGTATATTGCAGAGGTCTGTGAGGAAAAATGTGGTCGCCATGGTGAATGTCATAGGGACTCCAAGGTTACAGGGGATTGGGAGCTCCATAAGTATAAATCCTCTTTGTTCAAAATAGACAAGCATGTGAGCCAGCAACTGAAATGTTATCAGTTCTCTGTGAGGATTACATTTGTTACCCAGGGCAAGAGAGTGAAGGCTAATATTTTTACCAGTGTCAAGGATGAACAGAGAAGTATTCTTATCATCTCATTCAACTCTTTTCCATTCTCATCAGAGTACAGAAACAACTTGGCACCCATGGAAAGAAGACAGTTTTGTCTGGACCATGATAAGAGCTCTATGTCAAGGGCACCCTTTCACATTTCAAAAATGAGAATAATTTTTCTTAGTCTAAGAACACATTCTTCAATGCATCTAAGATTTAATGGTTTTCCAGAGTGTTGGCTGAGATTCTGTTCAACCTTGTCCATGTCTCTCTTTTATAATGCTTAGTTACTCACAATTACAGGCCAGAATCCTATTGTAAGATACTCTTGTCAGAGTGTTGATTTTTGACTAAAAACTTCTAGCTACACAGCAGATAGTGCAGGCAGGGATAAAAGGCAAAAATTCTGCACACAATTGCGTGGGCTAAAATCTAATTGAATCGGGTGGAAATTTCTGAGGAGACAGGCATAGGATTGTAGTATATGAATTTAGCTCCTCTTGCGCTGAATCCCGATTGTCATATTCAGTGGACTAACTAACATTTATTGGGCTTATTTATTTTGATGGACCTACTCTAAGTAAGACTAAATCTGAATCCAGCCCATTGGAAGCAACGGGACAAGTTATAAGCATCATGTCCTACTACTTTCAATCAAGCTTATATTCAACATAGCAACCCAATGTGTTTGTGTGCTTGTACATGCCTATGTTCCTGCTATATTCTTTCTTCTTAGCACATAATCCTTGTAGCATTTCAGTGAATGAAAATTAGAGCTGAATATTCAGGGAGGGCAAGGGTTTGGATTACAGATATTGGTACTCCTAAGCCTCCACCTCCCTAGACAGCATAGGCAATGGTAAGGAATGCTAGGTGTTTGTTGTGGCCCCAAAACATTTGGTGGTCTACATCTGCCCACCTCTAGGTCCCGTGTTCAGAATAGTCAAGTTTTTAAATGAACATATTTAAAAACTGCCCCACAATGACAGCTGCCCCATTATAATTTGGTGCCTCTGAAACAGGACAAAATGGTACCCACTTCCAACATTTCAGGTACAGAAGCGAAACTGACTAGCAATTGAACATTGCATTACAAATGTAAATAGGATAGTACCCCACCATATCTCAGGGAGTAGCTAGTTTCTTGGGTGCACGACAGCCTGCTAGTTCTTTCCTCCAAATGACAAGCAAAGGGCTTGGATAGAACAGTTGGAAGGCTACCACTGCTACTTTTTGGCAACTGCCAATCGGAGTTAGTGGTCTCACTCTGCCTAATGGCTGTGCTGGCTCTTACTTTCATTAATCAGACACCAGACACCAGTTTTTTTTATGCATACAATAAATGAACACTGAAGGCATTCAAGATAAACTCAGACAACCACCTGGCAGATATCCTTTGATTTGTATTCCTGCATTGAGCAGGAGGTTGGACTTTATGGCCTTATAGGCCCCTTCTAACTTCACTATTCTATGATTCTACAAGCACATATATAGCCTATGGAGAGCAAACCCCCATTTTAAAATAAGCATTCTCCTTTCCGTTACATACAAAAGAAAATTCTTTCTTAAGATGATGTCTCTTATAACACCTGTGTTCATAATAAGTACTAGGTTCGATCCAGACTTAATCATACTTTGAGCAGACCCATTGATTTCATTGAGAAAATGGGTAATAACTAACCTAAGCCCCAGGGATTCCAATGGGTCCACCCTAAACATGACTACGAAGCCAACCTATTATTTATATCCATATGCAAATGTACAGAAATGTAATTGATCAATTAATCAGCTAAAACTTCTGTATGATTACTTGATTTCCATTTCTTTAATCAGTGAAGTGCATGTTGTTTAATAAATATAGATTTTTGCAGACCAAGAGAGAGTCTGCTAACAATCAGACAACTGGAAGGGATGAGAACAATTGGATTTACCCTAACTCACAAAAAAATTGTTTTGCAAATTATCTCTGTATGGAGATATACTGTATTGTAAAATATACTTGTGCTGCACCTGCAATGTACTCCTATGGTTCCAGAAGAGTAGGAAACATTAGATTTCCCTTCTGATCTCAGGAAGCAGTGGACTTCATATCCTCCTGCTTCCTGTTCTCACAGAAAGATGCCCCTCTTTCACACAGTGTGTTACAGAGATTTAAAATTTGTGGTAAAATTCCTTTTGCTATGCTATAGAAGGACAGAGATTCACAGAGGAGAACAGCTACAAGTTCCTGAGTCCATCCCTTTCTCATTAACTGGTACTTACAGTAACTCACTCTTAAGACATTTATAGGAGAATGAATAAAAAATTTAACTGCTTACAGTTATGAACAGATCAACAGCAAACAAACAACTGACACCAACTGACTAAAGAGAGGGAAAGAAAAACTAAGCAGAAAGACAGGGCTCTCTTTGAATTCAAAGGCTGAAAGGAATGATTGGTTAAGGCTGGATAGAGAATTACCCCAGACCAGAAAAGTCCCTCCCAGTCACACAAACTAGAGCAGCATGCGAGGTTGCAAATAAAACTCCAGCAGAGAGGACAGGTGGCAAGGCATGAGCTGAGTATGGAAGGTTTTGGATCTACAAGATTAAATCCCTCCCAGTCCCTGACTACTCCACTCCATGGGATGAAAGTTACACTATATGTATAATCTGAACAATTTCCGTCCACTTGTTTGAAAGGGGAGGGTTTATTTTTTAAAAAAAAAAACACAAACCAATCCTACCAGCCCTCAGGTTAAAAGTATGCCACTCTTCCCTTTTTTCCACCATGCAGAGTGATAGGGCTGTCATCTTAGTAAAGTGTAGAAGTCATTTTATCAAGGACTTTGAAGAATTTGAATGAAACGGAGGACAAGAATTCTTCTGCCAGAGATTTCCTCTAGAGCTCAGATTCATAACATGTTTGAACAAGGCTTTGACAATGATGGGAGTGGGGAGATTGGAAGTGATTCATCTGAACCTTGCTCCCTGAGTTGGACCTCTGCTAGCTGCCTGCCTGCTTGCATGGAAGAAAAGCACAGCAGGCAGGCCCTCTGAGAGTTCAGCTGAGGCCTGGGCCATTTCACTTTTAAAGGCACATTCTTTCCTGTAAATATTGATACACGTACCCTCTGCCCTTTTTTTTTTTTTAAGCGAAGAGATTGGCATTTCTGGAAGACTCTCAGGAGCACAAATCTGCATGTAAACAAGAAGCACAGCGATCACACATCTTATTTTAAAAGAAAACTTTGTACTGTTAAAAGCAAAACATTTGGGGCTTCTCTCAGTAGCTGCTGTAGCTGCAGAGCTTGGAGGGGAAAGGATCGGGGGGGGGGGACTGTAAAAATGGATGGGAAGCATTTGAAGCCCACGGGCTGTGTATTGCCCACCCACCATGTAGACTGAAGTATCACCATTAAAAATCAATGGGAATTTGTGAACATGGTGCCAGTTAAGACAATATTGGATAGTCATCAAGAATAAACAGATGGCTTTATTTAGAATTCTACACACACCAGCTAGGTTGGCTGGGAGGCATTCTCAGAACTGGTGTTCTACATATGTGGAAGGGCTACACCGGTGAAAGTGGAGTTAAATAAAGGCTAGCAATAATATACAATATTAAAGGCACAGCACTTTAATGAAAAAGAGTTCAGAAGAGGGGAAAAAAATAATATGAAATGGTTAACCATTTCCTCCTTCCGGGGGCACCCTGGGACTGTGCAGCTTGCTCAAGACCACACAGGCTAGCTCTACTCACAGGAGGCACAGTGGGGAATTGAACTACTCGGCTATTTGCTGTTTTATGGTACAAACCTGATAAAGTGGTGTTTTAATCCACAAAAGCTTGTGTAAAAGCATCGCCAGTTTTACATTTGTATTTTATTTTGTTTGGACCACAAAACCACCCTTTATCAATCAAAACTACCAAGCATTCATAAAAAGTTAAACAGAACTGTATTTCACATTCTACATAAAAATCACACTTAAAAAAATTAAAAATTAACAGGTAACAGTGATGACACTTCTGTACCTTGAGAATCACAGACCATTAATTTTGCATCTTTTGCACTACTGATATTTTGTTGTTTCAGTGATTAGAACTTCATGGATGGCTGGAAAGGATAAAATATATATTTTTAAATCAACAGTAAGAATTTCACATAGTTCCATTTTAGTTAAAATGCTGTGTTCTAGGGCAATGGCAGATTTAAAGGTTTGCACTGAAAGGCTCTTATTTCACACCCATAACTTACTGTTTATTACACTGATGTGTATATGTTTATCTGAACACACAGAGGAGATGCATATTAGTCTATTCAAACAAAACTGTTACCACAGAATCCTGGGAGATTACAAATTTACTTTGCAGAAAGAACCATCTATTTTTTTCTACTAGTATAAAATGTCAAGTCCTGATAGTATCTTATTTTATTCTCAGAACCTGCCACTGCTTCAGACTTGCAGTGCTTCTGTACAGTTCTAGATAAGTATGTGTAGGATTGCAGCCTGAATTTCTGTTTGTCCATTGTACACTGAACCAGCAGTAAGTGGGAAAGCCGCCCTCACTTTAATAGGCCATTGATCGGGCAGATCATCTGGAGCTATGAAGTTTAAAAGCACCTTTTCACATTTTGTTTTGAAAGCGTATATACACACATGCACAAATACACACACAACAAATGATGGTTTGTGTTTGGAGAGGTTTGAGGAAGAGATGGCTTGCAATATGGAATGTTATGAAGTGAGAGTGGAAATTGGAAGTGTATTGAAAAATGATGATATGCACATGCTTGTGGGAAAGGCTAGCAAGCACTTTGTACTGGCATGTACCACTGTCCCAGACCGCTCCTCTGCTCTCTCACCCAGCTACTGTTCTCACCTGCTTGCTAATTCTCTCTCTATGGGAAAGGTAACAGGAGGAACTGAGTTTCATTGGCCATTCAGAAGATGCAAAGGGAGTCAGCTCATTCCATCTTTCGCCCAGGAGCATGGTGGAAGAGTTGGACAAGAAGGAGATGCCCCTTGGAAGGGCAGCCATCACACTCACGGGGCAGTATAAGAAACATGTAAGGTGCTCCCGGTCCCCACCTTGACCCCAAATGTGGATGAAAGAGCAGGATGGTTGATCCTTCAATGCCCAACTATCGATGCTGCACGGGCGGGATCGGGGGCCAGGTTGGGGGGACGGAGTGAGCAGGCAGCCCACCCTACTATGCCTCGTGGGCCCATTTCCCTGGTGAAGAAAACTGAGAGTCGGCGGGAAACGTGCCAGCAGCCGCTCCCTTCTGTTGCTTCTTGCAGTCTCCAAAAAAAAAAAAAAAGCAGGCGAGGGACGAGAGTGCGGGGTGTGTGTATCCTAATTGGGAAATCCATCTCTCCCCGCTTCTTTTCCACCCTCTGCTGAAGGGACGGAAGAAACGGGGCAGGGATCGCCAGATCCAGCCTGTTTCCCCTTTGGGTCGCCTCTCCTCCCGGCCGCAGGCTGCTTTTGCCGTCAGAAGAAAAGCAGCAGCTCCAAGCGGGGCTCTCTTTCCTCCTCCAAAGACGCGTTTTAAGGGCGCGGGTAGGTGGACCTCCCTCCGCCCCCACATCTCCCTCCCGCAAAAGTCCAGAGCCCGCCCACCCCCACTCTCCCCCCCCCCCCACAAACACAAGACTCCCCCCCTTCACCCACGGCGGCTCCTCTGGAGCCTCCGCGACGGGCGCCTCTCTCTCTCTCTCCCCCCCCCCCCCGTCCGCCCCCGTGGAAACCATCCGCCAGCGAAAGCCCTTCCGCAAACAGAAAGCAGCATTCTGGGAGATTCCATTTTCCCTGGAAGTGGGAGGGAAGGACCGGAGGCAGCAAGAGAGGGAGGTAGAGCGGAAAGGCCGCGGCTTTGCCTGCGCGAGGAAATCGAAGCGAGAAAGGTAAAAAATCACGCAGGGCTCATTTAGGTGGATGACACTCCGGAGCGGCGATCCGATACCGGATACATCCCTCTTTGCCTCTCCCTCAGCTTCCATGTAGGCTGTTCCGCCAGTTGCGCAGGGGTGGGGGGGGGAGACGATTGATACTTTACCCCGGAACGAGTCCCGAACCCGAAGCGCCCGGAGCTCCTGAATGGAGCTTGTAAAGCAGAGACGCGGATCTGGCTGCGAATCGGGTTTGCTCTTGGGAGGCGCCGTTGATCCCTACCGCGTATGTTGCGAATCCGGGGCTGACGGCGCCCCGAAAACATCTGCGCTCCTCTCACATTTTCTCAAAACCCCTCTTTCCTGCAGCCAGTCGTTTTCTGTTTATGGGGCACCATCCTCTTTTTATGGAAAAAAAGAGAGTATTTAGTTATTTCTAAGCACTTTTCTGATGTGGGTTAGTTTGAGGACTTCCAAGAGCTGCAGAGTGCAACAGGGATAGAAACTGACGTTAGCAGACGAGGTAAGTGATGCAAGGCTTCTCAGCCGATTGTCTGAACTGCTGTACCTTGAACTGGTGAAATGCTTTCTCGCCACCGAGGGTAGGAATGTGCCTGGAAACGCAGGTCGACGTGACTCTTTTGAGCGGTGGGCCGCTTTTCCCTGCGGCTTAAATTGGGATAAACGTGGTAATAATTTTCGGTAACGCTATATTGGGTTAATGGCACGCGTGATTAGCAGAAATAGTTTTGTGAATAGGCAGTGTTGATAGTGTAACTGTTACTGCCTCGGTTTTCTGCCTTTCAGTTGTCTCAGAATCCATTGATCTCACTCATTAATTCCACACATGGAAGCACCTAACCATATAGATTTACATATACACACACACACACACACACACACACACACACAATTTGTGTGTGTGTGTGTAGGGAAAGTTATATATATATCTAGATAGATATATGTGTAAATATAGAGATATAAATGGTAATTTAGGATAAATGCATGCATCTGATGATCTTGTTGTTATGTGCCATCAAGTTCTTTCCACATTATGGTGACACTATGGATTACTGAGCTGGCTGGAGAGCTCAATGAGGTGTCTGGCTATATGGTGCCAGAGGTTGGTGGTTCTATTCTGCACTGTGCATCCAAGAAGAGCTAGCCTGCGTGGCCTTGGGCAAACTGCACGGTCCTAGGATCCCCCTAGTAAACCACTTGGGCACTCTCTACCTGGAAATAGCTGAAAAGGGTTGATGAACCTGAACTGTTTTTGTTGAATACAATACCAGATTTGATAGAAAAAGAAAAAAGATATTTGATCATACATGTAACTACAGCAACAAGAATTTTATATGCCAAATACTGGGGAAAAGAGGAGACTCCAACAATCCAGGAGTTAATAGAAATTTTTTTTGAAGCAGCGGAGATGGATATTTTAATTGAAGTATTAAAAGATAAAGAAATTGTTGAGGCTAGGAAAAAAATGGGAACCTTTGTATAATTGGATGAAAGATGAGAACATGAATGGGTTAAAATTATAAGAAAGAAGATATAAGATATAATTGTAGAGTTTAAAGGCTTAGAAAAAAAATGGCAAGATAAGTGTGAAGTAAGCTTAGTAAGAAAACATATCGACAAAAGTAATAATGATATATATTCTCTATCACATTCTGTATTTTTTATTTACCCCAGTACCCTGTTCCAAATCCCCTTCCCTGTGATCTTTCCTTTCCCAATGGAAAATGAAATAATAATAATAATAATAATAATAATAATAATAATAATAATAATAAAGAAATAGCTGAAAAGGGTCACCATAAGTCAGAATTGACTTGACAGCACTCAATTACGATTATGAATTAGTGTCCTCTGAAAGGACCTGTCATTAACAGCACTGCTAAAGTCTTGCATACTCAAGGCTGTGATTTTTTTTATTCTGAAATCCATCTCTTCTTTTCCTGTTGTCTTCATTTTTCTTCAGCATTATTGTCCTTTCTAGAGAGCCTTCTCATCATTTGTCCACAGGATAATCACCTCAGATTAGCTACTTTTGCTTCTTGGGGGAGTTCAGGCTTGATTGGATCTAGCACCAATTTACTTGTCTTTGTGTCACTGTATCCAATCTGTAAAGTTCCCCTCTGCATTTCAAAGAATTCTCTCCCCCCTCCGTCAGCTTTCTTCACCATTCAGTGTTTATATTTATACATCATAATTGGGAATATTGTAGTATGGATGATCTTCACCTTGGTTTCCCATGACACATCTTTACACTTGAGGATCTTTTCTAGTTCTTTGGTGTCTGTGTTTCCAGGTCTCGGGGCTTCTCTACACGGCTTGGCTGGAGGAGGCTACATCCGGTATGCCATTTGGTGCAGTCCTCACATCCGAATGGCATACGGACCTCAAATGACCCTATTTGGTCCACAGCAGCTTTTGCCAATATTGTGAAGTACCTTAATAAAACAGCCACTTCAGGATATTGGCAAATTAATCACTTTCTTGGCTCCGTGGAAGGGCTGAGAAAGTGGGAAACAATTCAAAGTGAATATTCACTGCATCACTTAACAGCAAATATTCAGTGCATCACTTTGGAATGCTTCCTCCTAGAAGCTTTTGTTTGCTTTGCTTTTCAAGGTCCAGTCAAGAGCCTGCCCACAGCCAAATTGAGCAGGCCACAATATTGGCAAAAGGCTAGCTTTCATGATCACACACATTGGAAATGGACTAAACCAAAGCAATATGATCCACACCAAAAAAGCAGAAGCCCCTGACAAGGGCCTGAAAGGTGTGGGCAGGAACCCTCTGGAGACTATTTGGTTTGCTCCAGCTATTACATCTTGTGATTGCTGTCAAAAAGAGCAAATTAACCTGCCTCCACAGTGGTCCAAACATCTGCCTGATTGCACCCTCAGCCTTCTGATTTCTTGGATGCTACATCTGGACTGATAATTGAATTGAGGTATACAAAATCTTTAACAATTTAACTTACTTCATTGTCAGCATTAAATTGATGTGATTCTTCTGTAGACATGATTATTTTTGTCTTAATGTTAAACTGCAGTCCTGCTTTTGGACTTTCTTCTTTCCCTTACATGAGGAGTCATTTCAAGTCATTGCTGTTTTCTGCCAGTAATATGGTTTCATCTGCATATCATAATGTTTCTTCCACCACTTTTTACTCCTGCATCTGAATCTAGTCCAGATTTTGTGTAATATGTTCTGCATAGAGATTGAACAAACAAGGAGATAAAAACACACCCTTGTCTGATACCTTTGCCTAGTTGAAACCATTTTATTTCTCCATAATCTGTCCTAACAGTAGCTTCTTTTGCACAGTACAGGTTGTGTGTCAGAAGAATCAATTGTAGAGGCACATCTATTTCTTTGGAACAATCCATAGTTGTTATTATCCAAACAAAGGTTTCACTGGAATGAACTGTAATTGCTGAAAGCTCGCACAATAATAAATGTGTTGGTCTTTTGAGGTGCCACAAGACCTTGTTTTTAGGCTTCCCTGACTTTACTTTGACAGACAAAGTTTTCTTCCCTGGACCCGTCACAACTGTTTTTCTTTCTCTTTCCCTGCCTTGCGCCATCACATTGAAAAGCAGAGTAAAACAGCTTTAAAAAAATATTGTTTAGGAATTGGAAGGGGTAGGCCAAACTGAGGTTTACAAGTACTTGCTGGTTGTTTGTTATACATAGATGTAGATGGAGGAATGGTGCTCTGTCATTTGATGCCACAAAAGAAGGTGGCTATTTCTTCCTCTGTTTCTCCCATGGCAATTTCTAGAGGGAAGAGATCCTTTGCCTTCCCTTTGGATCGGGGAGAAGGGGCAGGGAAGTCTATTGCCATCAGCACAGTTGCTTTTGTTTAAATCTGGAACCTGCCCAATATGTATACATATGAAGTTGAGGATCACAGTAGTATCTTGATGAATAACTAGATTAAATTTATTTGAGACTACTAGGAATTTAAAAAGCTTTTATAGTTAGCTGTTGGGAGATGAGGAAAGATTTAGCCAGATTAGTAAACATTCTAATTACATAATAAGGTAATAGCTCAAGATTTGTCATTATTCTAAATAGTGACCCTCTGAAATTCACCCATACTTATCCCAAAGTGCAAAACAGTCTATGTGGGCTTTGCAGAGAAGTAGAATTTAATATTCAATTGACAGTTTTATATAGAGATTTAGAGATATGCTGCTGATATTTAAGACCTATACACTTAGAAACAAATCTTTGAATTTAGTGGTACTTTAGTAACTTTTAGTAAGTTTTTCTTACTAAATATTCTTAATATTGGAGCTTTACAGTTTTTGGAACAAAGCTTTCATGATGTAGACTTTTGTATCTCCAGAACGTGTCTCTGCTTGCTTTCTAATATACCACACTGTCTTTAAACATGCTTACACACCATCCTAGCTTCTTCATCCAAATGCTTTTTTAAAATATAGGTTTATGCTTTGGCATGCTTTCAGATCTAAATATTGTTTTGCCTGTAGTGCTTTTGTGGCTCCAAAGGTTCCCTCCTCCCACTGCTGACTTCAGTCTCTATATTTAAAGTCTGTGATTTATTTATTGGTTTTCCAGTTTTTACATTCCCAAAGTGTCTGGCGAAATGGAAAGAAAACTATTTAACATCAATTAGCTGTTTTAAAGAAAACACACATGGTGCTTTCTCTGTAGAATTCACCCTTATCCCAGTCAATTTTTATTTTTGCAGTTCTGTGTTCATAGGACAGATGATAATGCTGCTTCTACTTGGAAAGGAAAACACTTATTCTTTCATGCACCTCCAGAAGTAGAGATTGGTAGGAATTATGGTGGTTAGATATTTGGAGACTTCTTTGCCTTTAATTTGTTATTGATAAAAAGGCTGTCATAAATTATCTGTAGTTTAAATTTGAAAGGCATCTTCTTTTAAAAAGGAGTGAAACATGACGTTCTAAGATACTTGCATGACACTCTTTTCCTTGTCTTGTGTTCTGCTGTGTTTTGCTTGTTTGAAGAGTAGAGTCATGTCAACTGTAGTGATAAGAGTTTTCTTTAGTGTGTGTAAAGAAAATTAACAAGTTGGTCCTGTAAATGTCTATTCAGAAGTAAGCCAAATTGAATTCAGTGAGGAAATTATGTGTAGGATTGCAGTCTAAATAATCTGAAGATATGAAAGAAATGTACCTACAGTACTTGTTTTATTTATTTATTTTTAAAAATATTTTTACCCTGCCTTTCTCTTTAAAAGGACCCAAGGTGGCTTACAATATTAAAAGGGCAATATTTAAAAGCTAAGAACAGTAAATATACAAATATTTAAAAAGAATTCAACAAGTATCATATTAAAATGGTGAATAAAATCAATACTAAGAACACATTTAAAAGCAACAAAGAACCACAGTCCAATTTGAAAAACCCCTTTCAGGCTGCCAGTCACTAAGGAAAAGTCTTTCTGAAGAGAAAGGTCTTTGCTTACTTCTGAGAATGATCTAATACTTATGTATTTTACAATGTGAATGTTGCAGTCTTCTGCTTGATACAGTTTGCAAATGCTTTTAGCAGGGGCAAACAATAGAGAATGGGAGTTGTTAGACTCTTATTTGCAGTTTTTAACACAGCAGTCACATATGAACTCCAAGGCAGGCCAGAATTCAAGAGAATACTTACTTGTGCCTGCTGAACCATTGCACTAGTGTATGCTAGCCAGTTACTCTCACGAAAATAGAGCAGTTAAAATTTAGCTGGTTCCTAGCCTTGGGTCCCCAGATGTTCTTCGACTACGACTCCCAGAAATCCTGGCCACCACAGCTAGTGGTGAAGGCTTATGGGAATTTTAGTCCAAGAATATCTGGGGACCCAATGCTGGGAACCTTTGAAACAAAACCATGGACCTTTCATCTGTGGTTTTGTTTCATACGCCATGTGAATCCAGCAAGAACTGGCTCTTTAACGTGTATGTCTCGCAGCAAGCCAGAGAAATAACCCCAGAAACTACTGCTTTTCAGGCAGACAAACCATGTCTCATGTCAATTAACAAACCAGCTTCTTCAAATTTCCATGATCAAGAGCTTGTCATAAATAGAAGAAATTGTCTCCAAAACGAATGTAGTTAGTCCATGCAAACTATTTTCTAGGTTTAGTTATTTGATCCAGATGAAATTGTTGCCAGTTCTTTGAGCTTTCAGATAGTACCCTGTTTCCCTGAAAATAAGACCTAACCTGAAAATAAGCCCTAGTATGATTTTTCAGGATGCTCGTAATATAAGCCCTACCCCAAAAATAAGCCCTAGTTAAGTGAAAGCCCGCCCTCCACCACTGTGCAGCAACCAGAAGATGACATTACTGTATTTGAATAAATGTAGATTGTTGTACATGAAAAAAATAAAACATCCCCTGAAAATAAGCCCCCCTGCTTTTTTTGGAGCAAAAATGAATATAAGACCCTGTCTTATTTTCGGGGAAACACGGTAGAAGTTCATGAATTTTCCAAGACTGTTACCAGATGCTCCAGAGGACTGTGCTGGTGGTAATTTAGAAGGCTTCATGCAGCCACTTCTTTGCTGGCATATTGGCATATTGTTCTATTTATAGTCAATCCCCGCCTCCATCCCAATCTACTTAGATTTTGATGGATTAGAGTTTTATCAAAGTGCAAATTAAAATCTTAAACCATAAATGTAATATTGATGCATATATTTTAAAATACCCAACTTACATAATTTCATTTGTCTATAAAAGCTAAGTGCTTAGAAAATTATTTAGATTGCTACCAGAAGATCCTTGAGGTTTTGTAAAATCCAGGAGGAAGTAAGCCATGGGGCCTTCTTTTCACAGGCAGCAGATGATGCATTAGACATGTCCAGACAGGAGTCAGCATAGAGGAAGGAGGAAATTGCCAATCAGCCCTTGTCTGCAGCTTGTTAATGCAGCTTCTGCTGTCCAGATTTGCACAGCTACAGCAGAAGGTGCCTTAAATAAGCTGCAAAGAAGGGCTGATTGGCAATTTCCTCCTTTCTCATGATTGGTTTCAAGTTCTGAGTAAACATTGGTAGCATTGTCCTGCACAAATCTGTTTCAGGTGAGTTTCTCCCTTCTCCTCTTGCCAAAACAAACAGCAGCACAACTTCTCTTCTTCCCTTCCCCAAAGCCTTTACAGAAAAGGTAGGAAAAGGGTTAATGAACAACTGAGTCAGCCACCAAAGAAAAGCAGTGAAGTGACACTTGAACTGGGCTGAAGTGACTTTTTTTGGGGGGAGGGGTGTTTTCTAGGTGCTTGTTCCAGTGCTGGCATCAAGCCTCTTAAAAACAAAAAAAGACAAAGAATCAGTTTGGAGATAAGGAGTGCTCAGTTGAGGGGAACTGAAACCCCACAAATGCCCCTTTACTCCCTCTCTCCCTACCCTGGCAATCACCAGCACCCCTGAATGCACTTTTCTACATACAGTGGTGCCTCGCAAGATGAATGCCTCGCAAGACAAAAAACTCACAAGACGAAAGGGTCTTGAGAGATTTTTGGTGCCTCGCAAGACGGGCCGTCTTGCGATATTTTTCGTCTTGCTGCCGGCTCCCTGCTGGTTGCTCTGCTGGTTGCTCGCTGGCTGCCGGCTCCCTGCTGGTTGCTCGCTGTTTGGCACTCTTTTTCCGGCTGTTCTGGGGCTACAAACGCACTGTGAGGAGCTGGACTCAGTCTACTCTACCTGGTAAGTGACTTTTTGGTGACTTTTTTTTGGTTTCTGACTTTTTTTTTCCCCCATAGGAACGCATTAATTAAATTTCAATGCATTCCTATGGGAAAACGTGCTTCGCAAGACGAAATTTTCGCTAGACGGCATTAACCGTGGAACGGATTAATTTCGTCTTGCGAGGCACCACTGTAGATTCAAGCAATCACACTTCTTGAACTGATGAGAATGCATTCCATTACAAACATCAGTAGAAGCCCCAGTGGTGGAGGGGGGGGGGGAAATTGGATTAGAGGGAAAAACTCCAGGCTGATTCGCACTGTAGTCAGTAGAAAAATAATACAAATCTCACCATCCCAATCGCAGAACAGTTCCCTTATTATTTGTCAATATAGTAGCCTCGTATATTTCTATATAATGATAATGTTTAAAGATTCAAGGAGCTTTGTGCACAGCCCTGCAGTGATACGGAAAAGATGCATACTGAACATTTAAAATTGGTGAGAACTAGGTTTGAGAATGCAGCTTCTCTCTTGTTCAACCACTATTTAGACAACAATCTGAGGAGGCCTCTTGTTGTTGTTGTTGTTTAGTCGTTAAGTCGTGTCCAACTCTTCGTGACCCCATGGATCAGAGCACGCCAGGTCCTCCTGTCTTCCACTGCCTCCCAGAGTTTGGTCAAATTCATGTTGGTCGCTTCGATGACACTGTCCAACCATCTCATCCTCTGTCATCCCCTTCTCCTCTTGCCTTCACACTTTCCCAACATCAGGGTCTTTTCCAGGAGGCCTCTAATGAATGCCAAACCCAAGCTGCTTAGAATTTTGTAGCAGAGAAATGTAGCCCTTTTGTGTATAAACAGTTGTGTATTGATAATTGCTTAATGAATACATAGGAATTGAAAACTTTTCATTTAGAGCAGGAGTGAGGCACATGTCACCCTCAAGATGTTGCTGCACTCCACCTCCTATCAGTTTCACTCTGCATGTTCAGCGATCAAGAGTGATGGTGTTTGTAGTCAACAAATACCTGAAAGATCAACTTTTTTCTGCCCATGATGTGCATAAACATTTAGAGATAGTGGAATTGAAACAAAAATGCTTTAAGAGAACTTTGGAGGTATTAATTAATAATTAATAAAATATGTATAACATACCATTTAGATTTTATTCATGGTAGACCTGAACTCTCATCAAGCAGATGTTACCCTCACTGGCAATTTTCAGTTTTCTTCTGCAACTTCCAGGTCTCCGGATATGGCCTACTAGGAGGCAAGATACATAGAACAGTGTGGGAAGCAATATATGGAAGGGAGAAAATTGGAAAAAAAATTGATACATTCCCATTCCACTGTTGAAAGTTTCACTGGATCAGAGAACCTTCTGTCAGTAGACCTATGGCATAGAATACAAGACTTTGTTTTATTAGTTATGTTTACATTAAAAGTAGTGAGATATGCATTTAAAAAAACATGAACCAATAGTTTTTTTTAAATGATGCAAGTAACAAGTCAAACCTTCAAATTTCTGCAGCTACAGTATAATATTCAATTATTGAATGAGTTGCTATTCATCTTGACTAATTCCAGACAAGAAGAGGTTAATTGTAAAATGTGTAGAATCTATGGAAAAGCATGTGTAAAATTGTAAATCATCCTTCAGAACCACTGTAGAACATCACTTTGAAAGACACTTTAGTCTTGAAATGCATAAGAGTTGGATAAAACTCAGAATAGGTTTCTTTATCACTTTAGATCTTATGCCAAAAATGCACTACATCAAAGCTTCAACAGCTGCCTTGAGTCTCACTATACCAATCTTAAAATATTGTGAAAGGCAGAAGTTTATTGAGTAACTGAACCTGGCAAGCCTTTAGATGACCCAGGAATCTGTTGCAGAATTTTGTTAGGTGTAAGTGTTTCAGAGCATGTTCCTCAGTTAATATGCTTCACATACTAGAACACAATGGATTGCAGGTGAGTCCATGTACTTCAGAACAGCTTATTTCACCGGTTAAAACTTGGAGTTTGTGCATGTGTGTGTCAAATTATGTGTTGGGGTGTGTGACACATACCATTTAGTTTTGTTGCTTGGTTTTAGTTGGCCAGTTTCTAACCTGCAATCAGCATCAAGCCTTGTTCACTGTGCTATTTAGAATGACTGGAAGCTAATCTTTAGTTTTTGTTTAGCTAGGAGGAGAATCCAGAATCAACTGGCTGAAGTTCTTAAGAGAATCTGAACTTGTATATGTTTCTTCAGAAAGGGGAGGGTGTGATATCACAGCTGCTGAACAGATTTTCTGGTGGAGAAGAATGAAGCAAACTTCCTGTCAAGAAACTGGAAAATAGAGGATCATGGTTTCAGTTGCCCTTTTGAAAGACAGGCCTTCTAGCTTATGCTTGGGATGAGGGACAAGGAAAAGGGGGAGAAAATGCCCACTTTTAACTGGAAGGCCATAACACCTGTGCTTTCTTATCCCTGTGAGAACAAAAACTCGAAGGCAGAGCTTGCTCCTTGGTACAGAACTATGGTTTCAACTGAAGTGAAGATAGGGAGAGAAGTTACTCTCTTCCATAAGGTTCAGGGCAACTTGACAGCTGATTAGCCAGTCTCCTCAAAGGGTCTAGAAACTGGCATGTTGGGTATAGAAATGGGAAGAGAAGTTACTTAGTTTGACCTAGTTACCCCTTGGATAACACTACGCTCATCTGCTGCCTGACTTGCAGTCTGCATATGCTCTGGAACTATGTTAAAATTCTGCCAGACGGTGAGTAGTAGTTTAGGATAGCTAGCTTTTTTGTTTCCTTGTGGGGATTGTTCTGGAATTGTTCTTGTCTCAAAACTTTTTTTTTAAAAAAATGCTTATTTGCTCCACAACTTTTGAAACTGGAAATTTTGTTCTTTTTGATTTTTGTTACACCATCTTGAATAAAACAAACAAAAAAAATATTTTGGAGTGAAGAGGGTTGTTGATACTCAAAACCAGGCCTTGCCTCAATCATTTACTGGGAGCCTGTATATTTTGTCAGTATTTTTGGTAATCCTATCTTGCAGAATTGGTATAAGAGTTAAAATGTTCAATCTTGTGGATTTTTGGTAACTCCCTGGAGCACTGTTTAGTCAGAGTGACTTAAGGTGTTGGGAGGGTACCAAACAGGAAGATTTCCCACAGCCATCAGCACCTTTGACCTTCCTGGAGTTTAATCACATCAGGAAAGTCTGGGCAGCATGGCTGTGTGATTAGTGCAGGCCTCTCTGACTTGGCATAATAGTGACACTTCCCTATATTGCTATCTTTCTGGCTTACAGTCTCCTACCCACATTGCTTCTTCTGTAGAACTAAGATTTAGACCTGTGTCATAATGGTGGTTAGATTGTGCATTCAACTTCCAGAAGAATTCACCACTAGTTGTGCTGACCAGGATTTCTGGGAGTTGTAGTCCAAAAACATTTGGGGACCAAAGGTTGGGAATCACTGGCTTCAAAATTAGACACTTCCTGTCATTATTCACAATCTTATTAGATATTCATCTCTATTTATTATGGGTTAGAGTTCAACTTAGAGTGCCTGATATCAGGCAGAAAGGTGGTCTATAAATATATGAAACAATATCTAGGAGATGGTGTATGCATGTGTATCCTGTGTTCATTTTCAAACAAGCAATTGCATCAGGTGCATCAGCTCTTCTATTGTTGCCAGTAAATTGTGTTATGCCTCTTTCTTTCATATCAAGCCAATTGAAAAGTGGGGTGGGCAGAGCAGCACCGCCTGTAGAGGCAGATACAGATGTGGAAAACCTTGGGCTGCAACATAAGCATTTCTCCACCAGAAGGCATTCATCTATCCTTTGGATGACAGCAGTGGCAACTGGAGTTAGTCATGGAGGTTGGCTTAGATCAGTTTTGACTTGCCTGTTAACTGAGAGTTTTAATGGGTTTGCCACTTTGTAAGCTCTGCCAACTTATGGGAAAGGTTTTGCTAGTTTGTATTGGCTATTTTGATTTTTTCCCCTTTTTCTGTGCATCAATAGAGTTTTATGCTGCTCCTTGTGTTCTACTTACATTTGAATGTTATTGTTGTGAGCTACTTTGTAGGTCCTAAGGTGGAAAAGCAGCATTCAGACATTTCACTAAAGCATTACCTTACCTTAGCCTTGTACGTCTTTTGCATTGTCTCACAACCATTTGTTGAGTGTGTGCACTTTGAACTGATTGTTCTCAACAGCTGTCACTGACTCTACAGTTGAAACATTTGTGGTGGTTAGAAGCAGGTGGAGCACATTTCTGGACAGGGACCAGAAATGATCATATTGTTACAGCTTGTTCTAGTGAAAGTGGGTTGTGTGGTATTTAAAGTAGCTTGTGTCTGATTTCTGTTTTTGCCAGACTGAGTGGCTGGAGGTATCTATGAGTGTTAATAGGCTACGTCTTGTACATGCTTCACCTGGGAGTAAATGGCAATGAACTCTATGCGGCTTACTTTTAAACCAACATGTATAGGAATGCACTGTGCATCTTTCTTAAAAAATAATTTTGTTAACTTTCTGATATGAATAATATAGCATATTCCAGTGTGCAATGCAGTCCAAATAAATTGAGGATATGTAACATTCCTGCTTAAAGGATAGAATTTATATGTGATCAGCATAAAAAGAAGGGAATTTAAAAGAGGAGAAGAGGGAGGGAGAAAGGGGTGAAGTCCTTCACTATCATGCATAGTCATGCTACAGAAAAAAGCTATGTCCACTATACAATATAGATCCATATAAGCATCTGAAATGTCTTTGTACAAGTCATCTTGCATCATTTGTCAATAAAGCATGTGTTTACATATTGCAACATCAGTGAACTCTTCTGCCCATTGAATAATCACTGAGATTGAGCGGGATTTCCATCCTTGCAAGATGAGGACTTGGGCAATCAAAAGGTTCACATCCATCTACACTGTCCCAATGTGAGCTTCCAGGACAAAGTTCAGCCGTGCCTGTAAGCCCAACAGACCCAGGGAGGCGTCTCGTTCAAAGTTAATTCTCACTACAACTTCTCATTTGAAGCTGCATGTAAAATTCAGTAGGTTGTAGAAGCTGTCCCCCCAAAAATATGTTGCTAATCATTTGGATATTTCATACTGTGTGGCTGAAGCAATTTTAATTAGGAGCATAAATATTTCTCCTTGTATTAAATTTTGTATATAATTAGTCATTTTTTTACATAGTGCAGAACTGGCTCTGTGTTCATCCATGTAAATGAAAGTTTATTCAGACTTTTCTCTTTTAAGTGAAATCCCTGGTGCATTACACAACCTAAAACAAATTCCGACATTTGGTTTTCATTAGCTTTGTAACTGAAACAAAAACATATTTAATCCCAGAGTTTTTTGAAGTTAATGTACAGCTTCACTGAGAAGGTATTTAAACTGTGGTATCAGTTGCAAGTTGACCACATGCCAACATCTCAGAACGATCATTAAGCAAGATGTTAAATTATTTTTAATATGTACAAGGTTACAATGTGTGGTGTACTAGTATGAAGAGATTTGGATGAAGGGCAGGGTGGGTTTAGGAACAGAAGGGAACAGCTTTAAAACAATCCGATAATGAAATTACCAAATTTCCGAAACAGATCATTAAACCAACCTACCTTCCTTTGGATATGTTGGACTACAGGTTGGCTGGGTTTAATGGGAATTGTAGTCCAGTACTGTGACTCATCCTTGTTACTGTACATGGAGAAAGTGCTGGAGGAACTAGGGTTTTTACTGATTAGAAAATATTCACAAGTTATAGTTAAGTTTATGGGAGTAGCTAGCCATATGAAGAAAACATAACTCTAAAGGAAAAAACAACAACACGTTTTGAAATCTAATCCAGGTCCAAATGATGTTAAGGTAGAGGCCTTGCTATCTGGAGCTTGGTCTCCTGGCATTGAAAGTGGTTTCTCCATGCAGACAATCATATCCAAGCACTCTTCTAGAGGCTGTTATGCTAAAAGTTATTGCCCCTTCAACTATGCAGAGAGAGAAAGGGGAAGTGATCACTCCTGACTGTGTCTCTATAGGAAAAGGAGTAATTTCTCTTTGGAACTAGAGAAAACCAGCCTTTCTTTAGAGCTAGAAGAATAATAAGGGTGTGTCATATGTGTGTCTGTTTGTTTTTGACTTCAACTCCCAGAATTCTCCAAAAGTTCCCCAGGCAGAATTCTGGGAGTTCCAGTTCACAGACCTCACCTGCAGACATATTCATTTTGCATAGCTGGGAAAACACCTAACTTTTGTAGACTCCATTGGATTCTGGGCCTTCATTTTCTGCTGCAGTGCTGCCTGGGAGGAAGCTGCTGGAATGTTTCCTGCCTGTAAAAATCTCATTGCCTCCCGAAGAAGAGAGAATTCTGCAAGCTGAGTTTTTTTTAAAAAAATATGAATGGCACATCCATAGAGAGGAATCCCTGTTGTTCTACATTCCCCTGTTGTCACCAAAGAATTGAGGTAAGGGTTGAGGGTTCCTCTTCCCTTGGTAGAGCAAGTCTGCCGTTTTGTAAACACTAGGAGGGCAGGATGGAGCTTTGGAGGAAACATTTGTGTGTTAGATGAGCCACATCTGGCCTGCTGCCTGTAAGTTCCCCAGCCTTCTTTAGGATAGTGATGGACACACAGCTAGAAGTTAGAAGAATTACTATACTGAATGAAGGATCTGGGAACTTTCCAAGCTTTAGTCAAAGTAGGCATAGTCTTGAAAGCGGCATCCTGTATGAGACTAACTTGTACCAAGTGGAACTTCCTTGACATTTGCAGTTTTCATAATACCTATATTAAAATATTCCTGAAATATTCATTGTTGAGCTACTTTTATAATTCAGAAGGCACTGAATGGTTGATCTTACGTATACGTCACTTTAACATGGCGGATTCAGGAGGAACCTGTGTGAAAAATGTTTTGCGTGGAATGACTGAGAAGGCATCAGAGAGAAGTTGGAGTGCATGAGGAACAATATGGTGGCACTGAGGGAAATGGTGTTGAAGAAGGCGAAGAGGAGACATATAGGATGGTCAGGTGACTGAAGGAGTGGCAAAATGCATGAACTGGAGAGCAGAAGATCTGGGGCGTGTAAGAGGTCACTTGGAGTGAAGGAACATAGTATTGGGGCCTGTATTAGACTGTTGGTTTTCCTCCCAATGGTTGATCTGGGAATGTCTGCTTTTAAGATAAATTCTGAGAGGCATGTTTTCTGCCAAGTTTCTCATTTTGCCTAAGTAGTAATACATAAAAATGATACAAAAGCACTGCGTTGTTGCTGGCACCTGTTGTAGTTTCTGGGCGAATGATTAGTTGCTTATATTCTCCTAACTTTAGAATGATAGGAAGCTGCCCTGTACTGTGTCTGACAATTGCGCCATCTAGCCTGTGGTTGTCCAGGGTTCCAAGCAGGATTGATTGGTTTATTTATTTACTATCCTGCTCTTCTTTTAGTAAAGGGACTGTAGGTGACTTAAGAAAGAATTCTTCCCTAGCCCTGTCTATAGGTTCCTGGCAGTGTCCCATCCGTGTACTAATCAGACTTGACCGTGCTTAGGTTCTAAAATCAGGCAAGATTGGGTGTAAGTGATTTGTCTAATTCAATTGTTCATTTTATATTTCCTTGATTATCACTCTGTTGTCAAGGGGCTGAATTCTTCAACTGTATAAATTATTTCAAGGTCACATGAGCTTCTGTATAAGTTAAACACTTGTGGACTGTAAATGGAAGATTAGACCAGTTACATATAGTCTAGTCCTCTGGGCCATCAGTTGCACATGGGAAGACTGCAAGTAGAACATGAGAACAACTTCAACCACCACCACCTCACTCTTGTTCCCAGTATCATACCTCTGGTACTAAAGAGAGTATATGCATCCATCATAATAAACAGCCACTAATAGCCACATTTTCCATAAAGTTGCCCCATCTCCTTTTAAATCTGTCCAGCTTGACAGCCAATGCCACATCTTGTAGTAGGAAGGCTGCTGCAGTGTGAAGTCATGAGTCTTCCACCATTTAGTTCAGTGGTGAACCCTAAATTACTATCATGATACAGAGGAGGGGGAAAAAAACATTTTGTCTTTTTTTCCACAACACACATTAATTTATATACCCCTATTATGTCTCTCCTTATCTCCTCCCCCCCCCCCAACTAGCTTTATATGTCTTGTGGAGAACAGGTTACCTCAAATTGTTCAAAAACTTAAGTGAGGTAATTTCAGTGCCTTAGAACAACCATATGTATTATTCTTCAAATCACAAGTGGCCCATCGACTATTTTGATTTTTAATACTGAAACTAGTTTCTCAGCAGTAAACCTGTAGAAAAAGGGGCAAGATCATGCAGAGCCTACTTCTATATTACAGGGTCCCAATAGGTTTGGAAGGTCCTTGGCCAATGTGCCATTTTGATGTTTTCATCACAATATGCCTTTAAATATTCAGGTATTAATGGCATAGTTCTTGTCATAACTATCAGGCGGAAACAGTCATTTGGTCTTCATGCTCTTTCATTATTTTCATGCATGCTTGAGCCACCCTTTGATTTCCACTTGCTTACTTCGTTTCTTTTGAACTGTAATGTACTTAATAATTTTCAGGAATGTGAAAGCCCTAAGAATTTAAGGGGCGTATATTTGTGTCTCTTTTAAGGCAGCAAATCAGAACTGACAACTTGGAAAAGCTTGCAATATTAAACCTGAAGCTGTTTAATTTTGTAAAAAGGAGTTGAATTAAGGAGTCAAGGCTGAAATAATCCAGATTCACTTCCAATGCAAGTTTGCCAGCTAAAATAACAGTATTCCAAGTGTGGTTCCAACTGCAGAGTAGGAGTGGCCAGTGTACCTACACCTGAAAGCTGTGCCTGAAAATGTTCCTGTGGTGAGCAGATTCATGCTGTTAAGGGCCTCAGGCTCCACTTCTCTATTGTTCTCTCTTTAAGACTCACCCCTTCCTGTTCTTCTCAGCTCCCCTACTGTTTTAGAATCAAATACAGTTTCCCCGCTCCCTTCTAAGTGGGACAGGAAGAGAGAGGAGATTGTTACTAAGAAAAATTACTAAACAATTGCAAAGTCACTCTAGTAGTGGTTCCCATCACCAATCCATATTTTCCCACCCCCAGCCTCTGTTCTCCTTAAGAATCTCTTGTTGCTACTGTTGAATTTCATTGTAGGAAAACACTTATGATGGCTGTGCCACAACATTTTTTGTTTCCTGTTTGTCAATGCTTAATACAGTACAATAGACGTCTACATGGTTTAACATAGCACAGATCTTTGGGTCGCTCATTTGTCATGGCATTCTGTCATGCAGTATATAGCTAGCCTTTTGTCAGAATAACAGGAATGATTTCCCCCATACTGCTGTTCTTCATTTCTGGCAACAGTAGCCCTTTAATGGTTCAAAGGTAATCAGCACCAGGGCTTGAGATGCAGGGAAAACATCTTTGCACCCGCCCTTCAAGGTAAATTTAGTGGATATGCTTCGCTCCTGAGAAGGGGGCAGAGAGAGATTTATGTTATGGCTCTGAGTTTTCTTTTTCTTTCTTTTTTGCAAGCCATTCTGGAAACCTATTGATATATTGCTTGTAGCCAACGATACACTCTAATTTTCGGCCCCACTGGGCAGGGCTCCGCCTCTCTCACCCGCTGGGTTCCGTCGCGAACGGAACCTAATGCGATCGCTGCGCGGAGGAGGAAGACAGCTGCGTGGAGGAAACCAGAGTCATGCGCGTGTGCACGCCCAGCTTAGCGGGAACCTTGCTTGTAACTCAGTAAAATAAAGGCAAAACCTGTTTTAAATACCCAGTGTGATCTGAACGCTAATGTTTGGTTATGCATGTTTATTTTAGTTAGTTAGGCATCCTTCAGTCTCGAGAGACTATGGTAACGTGCTCTGTATGGAGGACTTGGAACAGCGTCTAGTGTGGCTGAGAAGGCCAATTCGAGAGCGACAATCCCTTCCACACTGAAGACAAATACAATCTGTCCCCTGTCCAGCTCCCTGATTTGGCTGGTTTCGGGACTGCCTCTTGGCCTTGGCCTGCTGGACAAGTGTCTCTTCAAAATGGGAGAGGCCATGCTGCACTGCCTGCCTCCAAGCTGAACGCTCAGATGTCAAAGTTTCCCATCTGTTGAGGTCCATTCCTAAGGCCTTCAGATCCCGCTTGCAGATATCCTTGTATCGCAGCTGTGGTTTCCCTCTGGGGCGATTTCCCTGCACTAATTCTCCATACAGGAGGTCTTTTGGAATCCGACCATCAGCCATTCTCACGACATGCCCAAGCCAACGTAGACGTCGCTGTTTCAGTAATGTATACATGCTAAAAATTCCAGCTCATTCTAGGACTACTCTATTTGGAACTTTGTCCTGCCAGGTGATACCAAAAATGCGTCGGAGAGAACACATATGGAACGTGTTCAGCTTCCTCTCCTGCCGTGCACAAAGGGTCCAGGACTCACTGCAGTACAGGAGTGTGCTCAGGACACAGGCTCTATAGAGCTGGATCTTGGTATATGCCGTCAGCTTCTTATTAAGCCATACTCTCTTTGTGAGTCTAGAGAACGTGGTAGCTGCTTTGCCAATGTGTTTATCCAGCTCGACATCTAGGGAGAGAGTGTCAGAGATTGTTGAGCCAAGGTACACAAAGTCACGAACAACCTCCAATTCTTGTGTGGAGATGGTAATAGAGGGAGGTGAGTCCACGCCCTGGCCCATGACTTGTGTTTTCTTCAGGCTGATTGTTAGTCCAAAGTCTTGGCAGGCCTTACTAAAACGATTCATAAGTTGTTGGAGGTCTTCAGCAGAGTGGGCAAGAACAGCTGCATCATCGGCGAAGAGGAAGTCCTGCATGCATTTCAGTTGGACTTTGGTCTTTGCTCTCAATCTAGAGAGATTAAAGAGCTTTCCATCTGATCTAGTCCGGAGATAGACACCTTCTGTTGCAGTTCCAAAGGCGTGCTTCAGCATGACAGCAAAAAAGATCCCAAACAGGGTCGGCGCGAGGAAACAGCCCTGTTTCACTCTGCTTCGGATGTCAAAGGGATCTGATGTTGAGCCATCAAAAACTACAGTGCCCTTGGAGACGGAGCTTGGTCGCAGTGAAGCCAGCAGCTGCCGGGAACAGCTCCTGGGAAAAGCTGGAACCGCCCGGTCTGGGGCCCCTCCAGAAAGGGGGGGACCGTAGGGGAGACCAGGAGAGGTCTCCCTGAAGCAGTTGGTGAGCCCAGATGGTAGAAGATTGGGCAGCAACCTGATCTTTCTTCCCTCTGAAAATTCACCTGAGCACAGATCGGAGACGGGAAGCCATTTTATGGCAGAATAGCTGTGAGTAACTCCACCCCCAATTCCCCGAGGAGAGGAGAACAGAAATACGGCTGAAAATACACAATAACAAAGTAAGCCTTTGATTTATGAACAACCTCATTAAGATGTAAAAGAAACTAGAGTGAAAATATTGGACCGAAAGAAGAGAGAAGGAGCGGCGAGTCGTGCTGGTCAGCCTGCTTCTTCAAAGCGAAACTGACTCTTAAACAGTAAGCTCTTAAACAGCAGGCTGGCTCAAGGTCACAGATAGGCAGTGAGACAGAAAAATTTTGTGTTTCTGGAAAAAAAATCCCAGAGGAAATACTACTGAATAGGCTTCAAGGGACTGAAATCTGGTGAATGCTGTTTAGTCTGGATTTTTCTCACTAGTTTGTGTGGGACTTTGAAAATAAAATCTTGTCTTCGGAGCAGGAGGAATAAGCTTTTGGGAATAAAAAAAACCCACTGTGAATCATCAGTGTGACGACATAATCGGCTAGATTGATGAGCTGGGGAAGCCAGGACTGGAGTCGAATGGGACTTTGATAATAGAAGCTTGTTTGGTTTTAGAAGGAGGAATAAATCTTTGGGAGCAACGGACAGTGAATCATCAGCGAGAGGAACGTAACCGAAGAGACTGAGGAGCTAGGAAAATCAGGACTGGAGTTTTGACGGATTACAACGATATCTTTTGGAGAGACTGAACCCCTGTGTTCGCTGTTTAGTCTGGACTTTCTCTTGGTCGGGCTGTGTGGATTTTGATAATATTGCCACGGTTGAAATCCAAAGTGTTGGGCTAAAAGTTGAGCTATATATTATAATATGTGGGCAAGGAAGGGAGGATATACCCAGGGGAGGTATATAATATTATGTATACAAACCATACGTATTGGAAATATGGAAATGGCCTCCGAAAATCTTGAATATCAACTCTTGGGAATTTTGCCAGATAAAGAATGGCAGGTTACTATGCAAATGACAATAATAACAGGATTTCAGCAGATAAATGAGTGTCTCAACCAGGTGGAAGACCTGATGGAAGGGAAAACATCAGAGGTTAAACAACAGCTAAAGGAAATTGTATTAACTCCAGAACAGTCTTTATTGAGAGTGATGCTAGGTAACATAGACGAGATTAAGAGTTACCCTGTGAGCTATTTAGCTACAACAGTCAGAAAAGGTGATGTTAAAAATCAGATTAATGTCCTGGATCCAATTTTATTTCCCCAAAGCTGGAAGAAAATAGAGTCACGGAAACAAGAGAAGGGTACTGAGAAAATATGGGAAGTGCTAGAAATGGATATTTTTTCAGATATGCTGAATGTATGTCCAAGACAGAAGGAAATTGAAAGTGGGGATGTATTTTATAATTGGTCTCGATTTCCTGATAGAGTTGGAATAACTTAGATTTAAACTAAAATATGAATATAAGCTGATATTTAGAGGATAATCAAACAGTAAAAAAAAAGAGTATAAAGTTGTTTTTTACATTGAAAAATGAATAGATTAGATGCTTGTATACTTAATATGAATAGATTGGATGATTGTATACTTTGTGTTCTCCCAGCCTTAAAACCCTTTTCCCATCCCTTCCACTTCCTTTTACCTTTTGCATTCCCTACCCTATTCCTAGTAGTTTAAAAAAATAAAATATTTAAAAAAACAAAAAACTACAGTGCCCTTCATTTCCTCATGAAAGGACCTGATGATGTTAAGGAGTCGAGGTGGACATCCAATCTTGGGAAGTCAATCCAATCTTGGCCATCCCTGCTAACCAAATCAAAGGCCTTTGTGAGATCTATGAAGGCCACAAAGAGTGGCTGTTGTTGTTCCCTACATTTCTCCTGCAACTGTCTGAGGGAAAATACCATGTCGGTGGTGGATCTATTAGCTCGAAATCCACACTGTGATTCTGGATAGACTCTGTCTGCAAGCACCTGGAGTCTCTTCAGCACAACACGGGCAAGCAGCTTCCCTACAACGCTGAGAAGAGAGATACCACAGTAGTTATTGCAGTCACCCCTGTCTCCTTTGTTCTTATACAGTGTGACGATGTTTGCATCCTTCATGTCCTGTGGTACTCCACCTTCCCTCCAGCAAAGACAAAAGATTTCATACAGCTCAGTGGTGATGATCTCTTTACAGCACTTCAGCACTTCAGCAGGGATGTTATCCTTCTCAGGTGCCTTGCCAGAGGCAAGGGCCACTTTTATTTCTGCTAAAGTTGGTTCGCTGTCCAACTCTTTCAAGACAGGCAGGCACTCCATGTTATTTAGTGCCTCTTCGGTTACTACATTCTCTCTGGAATATAGCTCAGAGTAGTGCTGCACCCAGCGTTCCATCTGCTGTGCTCGGTCCTGGATGAGCATGTTTATTAACTCTTTACAAATATACGAGAGAAGCCAACAAACTTCAGTTGACAGTTTGAGCAACCACCACTACTATATTTACTAATGATCATCTTTTTGTTCTCTCTTGGAATTTGTTCCAATCAACACAGCTGTCTATGCAATCATTATGTTAGACTGCACAGGGAAGCCATTGAAATCCACGAACACCAGCAGAGCTTCAACAAAAAAGAGGCAAGTTTAAAACTCAACAAAGCCTGGCTCCCAGCACTGAAAAATACAGCCTGCAAAAGGTCAACGAACTCTACCCAGCTACAAGGACCGGTGATCACTGCACACAAAAGACCAGCTAACGACACCCATCAATCACAGTGACAGATAACCTCTCCCCCTTATCACAACAATACACCCACAACAAAAAACACGCTAATCACCACAATCACCCATCTCCTGAAAAGGACAAAAGCTGATCCCACAGCTATAAATAAACTATCCAAACAAACTGCACCAGAGCACAGACAGAGTTCTGACTCCAGTCCTCTGAAGATGCCGGCCACAGAGACTGGCGAAACGTTAGGAAGAACAACATTCAGAACACGGCCAAAGAGCCTGAAAAACCCACAACAACCATGTCTATGCATACTTGATATGCTGCTACTGTACCTGAGTGTTCATTCAGTGTTCATAAAAAAAGAGAAAAAAATAGCTGTTAAGGTATGACTATTCAAAAAAATATGTCTAGGTTAAATGTGATCGGTAGATATTACTGTACATGGGGACTTGAAAATACAGAAATATTATAAAATGTACCAAATGAGAGGAAATGTTGTTTGTAAATTACACTTGTGTATGGTAGGAATTGATCCATTAACCAGATGCTTCTTGAAGAGAAGTCCAGCAGAACCAACAGGGACACATTAGCCCTGTCCAGTTCCTGACATAGGTCACCGACCAAGCCGACCAAAGCTGTCTCTGTTCTGTAATCAGTCCTAAAGCCAGACTGGATAGCAGTTGTTTTATGGGCTGTCAAGTTGCTTCTGACTTATGGTGACTGGCAGTAAATGTGTTATAACTTTGTTATAGATGACTTTATTATGGATACCCAGTGTGTTCTAGTGGATAGAGTGATGGACTAGGACTTAGAAGCCTCGTTTCAAATCCCCACTCACCCATGGAAGCTCACCGGGGCTGTGGAATTGGTGAAACCATTTCTTATTATTAAAGCTTGTAACTGCTTTCTACACCTCTAAAATTAAATATCTTGCTTACCTTGAAAGCCCTATTAGGGTCACTATATGTCAGTTCCGACTTGATGGTACATAGCATAACATAACTTTATTATGACCAACCAAAATGCTACAAAACTATCCAGACCTTTAATTTTAGAGAAAACAACAACAAGGAATTTTCGAAGGAACAGAAAAATCCAAAAAATAGACCATACAGTGGTGCCTCGCAAGACGAAATTAATCCGTTCCACGGTTAATGCCGTCTAGCGAAAATTTCGTCTTGCGAAGCGCGTTTTCCCATAGGAATGCATTGAAATTTAATTAATGCGTTCCTATGGGAAAAAAAAAGTCAGAACCCCCCAAAAAAGTCAGCAAAAAGTCACTTACCAGGTAGAGTAGACTGAGTCCAGCTCCTCACAGTGCGATTGTAGCCCCAGAACAGCCGGAAAAAGAGTGCCAAACAGCAGAGATTCAGCAACCAGCAGGGAGCCGGCAGCCATTTTGTGTTAGTCTCCCTCCTGGCCCCCCTCTCCCCCCTCTCAGCTGATCGGCGCTGGGTCTAACAGGCTTCCTGAGGCTTGCCTAGCAGGGAAAAAGCCTCTCAGACCCAGCGCCGATCAGCTGAGAGGCGGGGAGAGGGGGGCCAGGAGGGAGACTAAGACAAAATGGCTGCCGGCTCCCTGCTGGTTGCTGGCTGTTTGGCACTCTTTTTCCGGCTGTTCTGGGGCTACAAACGCACTGCGAGGAGCTGGACTCAGTCTACTCTACCTGGTAAGTGACTTTTTGCTGACTTTTTTGGGGGGTTCTGACTTTTTTTTCCCCATAGGAACGCATTAATTAAATTTCAATGCATTCCTATGGGAAACGCGCCTCGCAAGACGAAAAATATCGCAAGACGGCCCGTCTTGCGAGGCACCAAAAATCTCTCAAGACCCTTTCGTCTTGTGAGTTTTTTGTCTTGCGAGGCATTCGTCTTGCGAGGCACCACTGTATGTTTTAGCCATAAGGTATAAAGTTAGACAGAGTCTCACGATGGACATTGGGGATCGGATCTCTCTCTCTCTCTCTCTCTCTCTCTCTCTCACACACACACACACACACACACACACACAGAGGGGGGGGGCTTCACTATTGCTTCTCTTGCCATGCAACACTTGTAGTTCTCTACCACAGTTTCTGTACTTTACATTAGGATGTCTGCGGACATAAGTTGAACTGTACTGCAGCTGTTATTAAAGGAGAAGAATTTGAGTCTTGGCACACTGCAAGGAGAAAGCTTAACAGATAGCATCTGGATCTGAGCCAGAGTACTGATATCTCCTGCAGGTGGAAGAGCTCTTTCTGTCAGTAGATGGCTTATAATTCAGCTGAACATTCCTGCTCACAGAACAGGAAAGAGCATGCAATCTTTGCTATCTCCCGCATCCACAGAAATGGGAAAATTTACTTTTTTAGACTATGACTCCCAAAATACCCCAGCAAGTATGGCCGTTAACCTTCCAACTGCAATAACTGGTTCCCCCCCCCAAAAAAATCTGCTCTGGAGGATTGGAACAACCATCCAGAACAGCTGCAGTAGGAGGTGGGAGTCAGCAGAGATGATCTCCTCCCACTTCCTGCTGATCTGAATATCTTGAGTGGTCAAGGAAGTCTACTGAAGTAAATGCACGACCTGAACTGCTATGTTACAGTTAATGGAGAGTACATCTATAATAACAATAATCAAGTGCAGCCCTGTTCAGGATTTTCCAGGCAGAGAATACACACACATGGTTTACCATTCCCTTCTTTTGGGAGCACTCTGGGACTGTGCAGTTTGCCCAAGGCCATACAGACTAGTCTCCATGTTCAGCTGCCTAATTGGTAAATCTTGTAGGCTAAAATATGAGGGAACCTAATATTTCTTTTTTTCCTAACTGACCTAATTTGATCTAATAAATAGTGTACTCTATTTGAAATTTCACAGAACTTGGCATCATGCAGAGTGAAAAACAATCAGACGTATGGTGATCATTGTTTCCATATGGTCTGATGAAGAGCCCGATCTAGCATTAAAGTCATGATTTAGACCCTTTTGAAACACTTCTGCATGGTAGCGTTGAATCTCTAATAGTGGGTTAAATATATGATGACATAACCATGATGTGATTAAATCCTAATATTTCCCCTAATTATTAACCCTCAATTTATGTCTCTTAAGCAAGGACGTCATTTAATATCATGATTTAAAGATTTAAAAAACTTAGTACTACTGTAGTTGAATATGCAGTTTTGATTCATATGAGGTTTGAGGCTAGTGAGATGTGCTTAGAGTAGTATACAGTTTGGAATTCAGAATTAAGGTTCTAAAAGCCAATTAATTTCCTTTTTTTAAAAAAAGTATGTTTTGAAGATTAAAGTGGGCAGTTACTGACTTCTCTTAACTTTCCTATTAGTAGTCAGAATTATTTCCGCTTCAGTGTTCCAGATCATTAAGCTGGTACAGAGAAAGTTATTAGGATATGAGTAAAAATTTCTTGTACCGTTATGGCTTACTCCAGTAAATAGTGTGAGTAATCCAAGGGTGTTAGGAGAGAGCAGTGGGGTTTCTTTGCCCTTTAGTCTTGTGCTGCAAATTTTTACAACCTGGAGCTGCTATTTAGTAGTAATAGCTCTTGAAGTGTAATTTTAAAATCCCCAGGAAGTGTTTTCCTCTTTTCCTTTCTGATGCATTGAAAGTTGACAACTCCTTCATTATACTCTAATTCAGCGTATCCTCCTTTCTTGAAATCTGCTTGGTATGCTGTAATAAAGCTTTTCATTTGCTTGAAGTACATCATGCAGGATAACTTCCAGTTGAAAATCCGTTATGCATTCATTCAAATGTTTCTCATGAGTCAGCTGGCAGTTGCTGTTGTATACTGCCCTCTGTGGTGGTATGGTGGTGATAAGAGCTGAAATGGAAGTGTCTCTGATGTAAATTGAAGTTGGTTACCTCTTACTGTTTTTCTGTTAAACATATTTGTTTCCTCTCAGATGACTTTTAAATTTAGTAACTGTTTATGGTGGTTTCTATCTTGGGTTCTCCTCTTGTTTAGCTGTAACATGAAAGGTGGCAAAACATTATCATTTTAAAATACACATTTTAAAAACTATTTATAGTCACCGAACAAAAATCTTCAGTGTGTTCAGTTATATATGCTAGTGAATATAATTTATGAGCTAAATCCACTAGTCCCTAGCCAAAATAGACCAACTGAATTAATGGGGTTGATATAAGTGTTCATTTCAGTTCTGACTGATACAGTGATTCTGTTCTAGTTTGAACTAACAATTGTTAGTACAATTAGTATGTGAGATATTCAGCTTTATTTCGAAATGTGTTGCATAAAGTACCATGCATATATGTACAACCAGAAAGCCTTCCTGTAATTTATGTATATTCTTCCTTTTGAATCTGTACTTTCTATAATCTAGATCAGAGGTCGTCAACCCCCAGTCCGCGACCCGGTGCCGGTCCGTGGCCTGAACCGGACCAGGCCGCGGAGACAGACCTCCCGCCCCCCGCACGCATGCCCCTCTCCACAGCTGCTTTGTGCACACACGCGCATGCGCTCCCCCACCCCTTCACGCATGCAGGCGCTTTTGCGCATGCGCGAAGGGGTGGGGAAGCGCTCCCCCCACCGCTTCGCACATGCACCCGAGAGTGCCCCGCCTTCCTCAGAGGCTCAGCTGGTCTGCGGTCCCAAAAAGGTTGGGGACCGCTGATCTACATTACATCCTTTCTTGGCAGTATAGATAACTTTTCTGTGTTCTTACAGTTTCACTTTAAACATTGCAATTTCTATTAGCAGTCTGCTGCCATCTTTCCAAAGGAGCCTATTTTCTTTCCATGTGACACCACTTTACAGCTTCAGGTACTAGATCTGATGTCAGGCCATGAATTCTCATATTTGGGCCTCCCAGGATGCAGGATGTCTTGAAGCAGGACAAAGTTTTAAGTTGGATGTGTGTCTTACAATGGGCTTTGATCCCAATAACAGATGGGCACACCAATATTAGTAGCATTGCTGCATTGTTGCCAAGTCCTCTACAGAATTCTGCTGCCTTAAGTTCCATCAGCCCAAGAGGGCAAGTATTTCACTATGGAAATGACAAAGCCTTTTTTCCAAAACTTAACTCAATTTAAATACACTTCAGACTGAAGTTTTGTGTTAATTTATCTTGAGATGAGCCACACTGAACTTAATGGGACTTGCCTCTAAATAGTCTTGCATAAGATTACATTGTTAGAAACACAATTGTAGTTGGAAGTTTGTGAATTAGCATTTGGTCCTCCTTTTCTCCTTCCCTGTCTTTGCTGGGAGGAATTTCCATCAGGAAAAGCCTATCTCTTGTCCCTTCAAACTCATAGGCAGTTGGTGAGGATATGAGAGAGTGCCTTTTTGGTAGCTGTTCTCAGGCTGTAAACCTCTCTTCTGAGGGAGGCTAGATTGAGCCTCCCAACTTTCCTTGGTTAGCAGGCAAAATTACTTCCTTTTCTTTTTAAAGGCAGAATTTTAGCCTCTAATTGGCTGCTGAGGAAGTCTTTTAATATGGATGTTGTACATAATTCTTGTTTTAATTGGTAATATGTTTAATTGTATTTTAACTATTGTACATTTTTATCTTTTTATCTGTTATCAGTTTTGTGTTTTGAGTTCTCTGGGGTTCTACACTGGGAAAAATGTGGGATATAAAATGAATGAATGAATGAATGAATGATGTCAGAGAGGGATAGAGTAGAATCAACCCTGGTGTCAAATGCTCTGTGCCTTTCAGTTTATCCACAGAGCAGCCAAGGATAAGCAGCTGAGACTTACTCATAAATCTGCATCCAGCCTAGGTCATGGACGCAGCAGGACAATGAGTGATATAGGCAAAGTACATTTCTCCCAATATGGTTGGTTTGTAGCTCTTCACCATTGGCTATGTTGGCCAGGGTTCCTGGGAGTTGCAGTCCAACAAGATCTGGAGGGCAACACTGTACCTTTCCCAGCTGTAGATGCTACATTTCCCAGATTGCCACATAAACTCCATGAAGGTGTTCATTCAAACACAAGTAGAGTCAGCCCCTGGTTTCCAAACTTGGGATCTCAGATATTCTTAGATTATAACTATCAGAAGCCCTGAGCATTGGATGTGCTCGCTGGATCTTCTGGGGTTTGTATTTTTAACAACATCTGGGATCCCAAATTTAGGAATCACTGAAATAAACTAGTATGGGATGTGCCATGCACATAAGAGTGTCCGTAAATATCCCGATGTATCTTGCTGCTTTTTAGGTTTTCCACACTGAATGCTCAAAGATTTGAAAAAGGACTCTGTAACATCATTTTGCTGAACGGAGTTAGAAAGTTCCTGTAATCAGGAGCCCTGATAAGGCATGCCTCTGGTTTAGTACAGATCTTTTCAGATTTTCATCCATCTAACCATGTGGTGACCATATGGCAGTTCTGATGAATGCGGCTTCCATCGGTGCCCATACCCATCCCTTCCACAGAGTTTAACCTTATGCCTATCAGGCAAGCACCTGCATAGAATTACAGTGTCTCCACAATGTGTCATATGGATGAAATCACATTCAGTAGGATTAGGCAGACAACTTCCACAGATTCCTGTCCTTTGCAGCTCTGCCCCCTCCCCAACACTGCTCCTGAGGATTGCCCAGCCATCTGGATCAGATTTTGTGGGGAGGGCACAAAAGACGAAAGCCTGGACAGATTTCCTTCTCGATTGCAGCTTCCAGCAGCTCCCAGTCAGAATGCACACTAACCAGGCTAACTGGTAGATTTGGAAAGTTACACCTGGAGAAGGGGGAATCTGTGATAAATTGCCTTCTGCGGGTGGGAACAGTCCATGAGTTGAACTCTGCTGGAGAGAGTCTTCCTTCCACCAGTGGGAACAAACTTGGGATCGCAGCCACTAACTTGCAATCCTTTACTGTATTTCTTATCAGAAAACTTTGCTGTAATGCCTTGACTCCCACTTCCCTTCCTTCATTCCATTCTTCTTTTGACAGCTGTATGGGGAAGAAGTTGTTGTTTAAATCTCAAAACAGGGTGAGTGTGCATTAAGGCTGTATGTATCAGACTCTGCTCTTTTGATGCTGTCAGTTTAGATACATAGAACACAAATAGACTTCATGGCCACCTTAGGTTATGCAGATTTATGCCTACAAAAGCAAGCTTTTTGTCTGTGGATATGAAATTTTGTTAAGGCTCTACAGTTATTAAGTAGTAGGTTTTAAATGCTTGTCCCTTCAATACTGTGGATATAATTAAATATTTTGATTCAATTCACAATGTGAACCGGTCCTTATGTATCTCTGTTTTGCTAATTCCTGAAGAACAAAGTTTAAAGACCTGACAAGTTGGATCTATTTTTGGACTCAGGTAAGATAAAACTTTAGGGAAAGAAGAGTGAGTTCAACCTTCCTCAGTAGGAAGAAATGTCAGTTCTATCTTTCATTATGAACAGGCAATATAATTAGGAGGGGTTGTTTCTTTGTTCTCAATATTTTTTGTGGGTTGGAATGCTATTTTTAAATGTCTTTGCCATGTTTGCAGCTGGATTAGCTGTTACATCAAGCAGACTGATGTGGAATAGATGAATGTTTGCTTTGATCCATTTCTATTGTAAAATGCAGCAGCTGAAGAATTTTGAAGAACCACAGTTGTGTTTATATGCAACTACTTTTGAGTCTTTAAAATTATATTTGTTTTCTGAAGTAGTATTTCTTAAAAAAGATTTCTTTTGAACGTCAGGGTATTGATGCTAACCACAAGTAGTAGCTCTATGCACTCTGTACTTTAGGTGGCAATCATGTTTGCCATATAAAAACCACATGTGAAGCATGAATATGTATACATCAGTGAGACGTAGCTCAGTCAGGACTTTCTGCACATAGGTGTTTAAGCATCCACATTTGTCATGCGTTCTTATTTATTAACTGCCATTTGTCTGCAAGAAGTAATTGATCTGTGAAATGTGGAGTAGACCAAAGAAGGAAAAAGCTGGTTGCACAGCTTATAATGCAAAGTTTTGTAGACAGGTCCAGTTTCTCCTGTTAAAGCTTAAAGAGGAAGCTAGGAACGACCTAGAGACAGACTTTAATTGATGTGGGGGATCAGGGTCATGGCTCATTAGAAGCCTGATGAGCTCTTACTGCCCCTGTTTTTATGAGAGTAGCTCCAAAAAGATCAGATAAAACCATGAAAGTGGTACAAGATGCATTTTGCCATGTTATGAAAAGGGGTGAGACAAGATTTTTATGAACTGACAATCAGTGGAACATTATAAAGACATTGCAACTGAGCAAATTTCTCAGCCTTTCTGAGGAACTTACTTATACAGTGATAAATTATGAGGATGTTTTCTTTTCTCTTTGTTGTCAGTTTGAAATGAGCCTATGCCAGCAGTATATTTTCTGATAAAGTGGACTTTTTCTTGCTAGCAGTCACTTCACTCTCGCATATCTGTTTTAGTTCTGTGTAAACAATGAATAAATATGTACATGAGGTTCAACTATGTTAGTTCTGTGCAGGTGTATTTTCTGCTTAAAGCCAACAGATATAAATGCAACAGTTCTCAGAAATTAGATGCATATTTGTTCATTCAAATGTTCCTTGTCATGGAGTTCCCATTGTAAGAGACTTGCATCCTCCCCAAATTTGGTATCTCAAAATGTATAGAACTGGGGTTGCCAAAATACGTAGTCCAGCTCCTGCAATGAAGGCTAATCCGTTAGGAGATACTGCTTTGTGAAACTGTCATTTGTGATAGCCTCCAGCCACGCTTCAGGTGTATTGGAACTACAGTGTTCATAATTCCCATCCATCATGAATTACTGTAGTCTGACAGATCTGGAGGATGCCAGGTTGGGGAAGGTTAGCCTGGAGTTACAGGTGATTGACATACAACAAATCAGAAATTACCTGTAACAGTGTTAGAGTTTGGATGCCTTAAATATGCTTAAAACTGGATGTAACTTGGTTATGGAAAAATGTGGAAACCACCACTGCATTTTGGTTGTTCTGTTGCCCCCCCCCTTCTTTTGGGAAAGTAAGTTAGAATTTCCAAAGGGGAACCAAGAGAAAGCTCTCTTTGACTTTAATGATTAGTTTACACTGCCGTGTGAGCAAAGCATCTCCCAAATCCAGTTTGTCCCTTGAAGGCGTGAGAATTGCTTGAGGTCTGTGCAAATCATCTGCACTACAAAGGAATCACATCTCAGTCCAATTTTAGTAATCTGGGAAGGGCAAATATTTAGAAACACTGTGTAACAATAGCAAAAAGAGAAGTAAATTAAACTTTGCAGGGATCTTGTCCTAAAATATATCTGTTTGAAGTTCAGGAAGGGTGCAAGGATTCTCTTTAGTTCAGCTATTTCAAATGGGTTGGGGGAGGCTATTGTACACTGTCAAAGAATGAAAAAATAAGCATTTGCTTGGGTTTTAAACTTCCAAATTTGATCAAACATTGCATGTTTTGCTGGTGGCCCAGTGACACAAGCCTTGCTGTATTATATGAAATAATTTTGTTTGTAATTGATTTGTTGTAAAGTAGTTGTTCTAGATTAAATAAATATGAAATGTTTGTATCCCAGTTTTTCTTCACTGAATCCTAGAAATCTATCTGACGTGTAGCAAAAACATACTGTTTAAAATGAACAGCTTTTCAAAACTGGTCGGAAACCTTGCACCACTTCACAAAAATACATTTCACAGTAATATCATTAAACATAACCATTGTAATGTAAAACCTAAACCTATGAGGCCTGATCAAAGACTCCAGCGTCTTAAATGGGGGGGGGGGGGATGTAGTCTGAGGCTAGAACCCAGGCACCTGAAGTAGAGTTGGTATAAATTGGTGGGATGCAAAATACTTTAATAAAATATAATAAATATAATAAGCAACTGTCTATTAAAGAATTCAGGGCTCAAGATTTAAATAATATATCCGACACAAAAGGAAAATTAATGTCTGCAAACGTACCCTGGACAATTAATAGGCCATGTGACCTGCTCTGATATAAATGTAAAGCCCTAAAAAATCCAAGTGATCGTGGCAACTAGTGTAGAGCCATTGAATCTGCTGACGAATCAGCATAATGGGTCTACTCTAGTCAGGTCTAGTAATTGCTTCGTGCTCTACAGCTTAAAACCTGTTAACAAATGTTGCTGACTGGGGATGATGGGAACTGTATTCCAATGCCTATGGAAGGACCTATATTTGGGAAGGCTCTGCTAAAGTATTAAACAAGGAACCTGAAAGGATGGTCCATGGGAATGTTGTATATTGTGTAACCTTCTGTAACCTCAGCTTTCTTACACAAATGAACGAAACTGAAGTTATTTCTTTCCCTGAAAGATTTGGTACCTTTAGTAGCAGAGTCTTGGGGCATGCTTTGCCAACCTTTAAGTCCTTTTGTTTCTGGTCCTTCTTAACATCTGGTGATGAATGAAGAAAGTGCTGTTGGCATTCTCTATGTATTGTGCATAATTTTCTATGTTGCACTGTGAGAAAAATTGTGATGCAGTAAGACCCTCCAAAGCTGACTGGAGAGCTCAGTGGTTTAGGTATCTGGCTGCGGAGCCAGAGGTTGGGAGTTTGTTTCGCCACTGTGCATCCCAGAAGAGCCAGCTTGTGTGACTTTGGGCACATTGCACAGTCCCAGGATTGCCCCCAGAAGAAGGGAATGGCAAACCACTTCTGAGTACTCTCTACCTAGAAAACCCTGAAACAAATCACCATAAGTCAAAATTGTCTTGATAGCACACAATTATTATTTAGACCCTCTGAGCTTTCTGGGAAAGTATAGCTTTTAGAGGGGTGGGGCAGGTCAAAACACTGTATTCATTGGCTTCTTGAATGTTGGGAATGCTTTTCAAAAACTCTTACATTTTAAAGAATGATGTAATGTGCATTGCATATGTTGTTTTTACTGCTGGGCTGAACATACAAAAAGGCCTTACATGACTCAGCCTTGAGATTAGTCCTGATGACACTTTAATAAGTGTATTTTGGAGACAGGGGGGTGGGCGTTCTTGCTAAAGGAAAATGTGAAACTTACAGTATTAGCAAATATATTCCTTCTTATATTTGGCTTGTTGTTACTTTTTATTTATGGCCAGTGAAATCAAACTTACTGAGTTCATACTAACTCATTTTCATTAAGGTCAAGGAACTCAAACAGATACTTACTTATTTTAATATTAAGAGTGTGTTTGTTTAACAATTACTGTCGTAGAAATGTTGCAAAATATGGGTCTTCTTGTCTTAATACCCAGGCAAGGCTCAGGGGAGAAATCATCCTGTATGGGTTCTTTTGAAATAGGTAGTTCTTCCTGTTGAAAAACTGTTGACTGAGCAAGCCTTTGTCTGACTTCTCAGAAGTAAGCCCCATTAGGTGCAGTGGCATTTACGTACACCCAGGCAACTATGTGTAGGGGCGTTGCAAGCCATACTGACTGCTCCTTCACAGTGCACCTCCAGTTGGCTTTTGGATCCCTTTCACTTCAAGACGGATGGTCTTATATTTATTGGTGGGGAGGATCAGTGTCTACATTCTGTATTTTATTTCTAGAGAACGTAAATCCCATATTTCAGATGCTTACATGGAATTCAAGTTAGTTAAGAGCAATGAAAGCTAATAATAAAATGTAATACAATTCAAAAATAGTGTTAATAATATGACCTAATACTGAATGCAATAGATAAAGCATTAGATAAAATAAAACTCATAAAATAAACACCTGCCTAAACACAAAAGTATTTGCTATTTAGTGAAATATTGTTGAAGGAGGTGCCGACTTAGCTTCCTGCAGCAACAAATTCTGTAGTGGGGTACTTGCACTTAGAAGGCCTTTTCCTATAAAAGAATAAAATGCCAATAAAATGACATACACCAGTAAAGTACCCTTGCATCACCAGATCTGCTCTGGAAGGTTGGGGGAGCCTCCGGATCACAACTGGGAATTGTAGTGGGTTGTAGCAGGTAGGAGAAAATAGAGAACGCTATTGTCCCAGTGTGTGTCTGCTCATGCAACATTACATGTAATAGTCTTGTTTCCCATTCCAATGTGTGTCTGAATTGATACATACTTCAGCACATCTATGAAAGCCGTGTATCAAGCTTTTACATTGAAGCATGACAATTTGTATGTCTCCGTCATGGCTGCAGAGAGAACATTGTCTTTACAAGTAATATGCAGTGTCCAAGACAGTATTTGTAGCACTTTTTATCCTGTTTACATCTGCTTCTAGTAGCTTATAAAATCATTTGTCATTAGTTAAATTTACAGTGGCAGTTTTAGATTTTCAGGAAACTCTAGTGACCTCTAAAAAGTAATTCAGTGAACCTGTCACTAATAATTCCATTCCTTAGCTACCAGTACAGAGTTTAATCCAAAAATTATGAGCTAGGCCCCTTTTATCCCCAAGGGAAGATTTCTCTTTTTTTTATCCACGTTGAAAGGTATGGGTGCGTGTGCAGTGTGTTTAAACAGGGTTTAGTAGGTTTTGTGCTTTGAAGGCGATTTAAGCTTTTTCTAAGCTCTAAAGACTTTTAAGGCTCTCACTATAAATCAGATACTATATCTAAAGATATCTTTTGCTTCTCAGTTTTCTGTCCAAAATCATAAAACTGGGCAGGATACTGGTATAAATCCTGTTGCATATTATTGTACTTTCAAGGTTTGAGTAATTCTAGGGTAATTGTTGTACCAGCGCACACATACCGATTTTGACAGACAGATGGGAAGTGTTTTCAATTCTCTCTAGACCAGGGGTGGTCAATATATAGCTCTCCAGAGCTTGTTGGACTGCAACACCCATCAGCCCTAGCCATTACAGTCAGAAGTGAGAGGTGAACGGAGTTGCAGTCTTTCAGCACTTTGGAAAGCCACACATTGCCCAGGGCAGTTCTACATTGTTTGCTTGTGGCAAACTAAGAGAGGACCATTTGACTGGCTATCAGGGAGTAGCCATTTGACACTTGGGGTACATGCGCAGTCATTCTGCATTTGATAAAGAGTTCGTTGAATAGCTCATATGACTGTATGCAGGGTTTACTTCCTAGTCCATTAGAATTAGCTGAGGGCAATACAGGATGCAGTAGTTGTCACCTTCTGGAGTATTTCTGTGAAACAGAAGAAGGCACACTGAAACTATCATTGAAATAGTCGATAGTAAAAGCTCAGCATGCAAAGACAGATGCAAATTATTTTGTCTGACATCTTCAACTTCGCCAATGTGACACCAAATGTACTTTTTGAAAACTTAAAAATATTTATTCTTTGTATAATTTATATCCCACCTTTTCTTCTTGTTATTGTTATATGGCATCAAGTTGAAACCAACTTATAACAACCCTAATAGGGCCTTCAAGGTAAGTAGTGTTTTTTCCAGTTCCACACCCCCAGTGAGTTTCCATGGCTGGGTGGTTATTTGAACCCAGGTCTCCAGAGTCCTAGTCCACCACTGTATCCACTACATCATGCTGGGTATTCCCTCTAGCAGGATCTAAAATAGCTTACAACATGAATTTAAGAATAGATGCAGTTACAAGAACTCACAATAACTTGCAGTATTTAAAGTACTATAAAATAAATTACCATATGAAAACAAACACAAAATTAACATGATTTAAAAGCCATTTAAAAATTCAAAAAGAAGTTAAAATCTTCCATTAAAAAGTACAATACCCACCTTCTCCAACTACATATGTATGAATTGTGTGCCGTTAAGTCAGTTCCAACTTATGGTGACCCTTTCCAGGGTTTTCGAGGTACAGAATACACAGAAGTGGTTTAGCATTCCCTTTTTGGGGGGGTGCCTTGGGATTGTGCAGCTTGCTCATGGCTACACAGGCTGGCTCTTATTACGGGAGGCACCGTGGGAAATTGAACTCCCAACCTCTTGCTCCACAGCCAAATACCTAAATCACTGAGCTATCCAGCCAGCCCTCCAACTGTGTAGCTACATATAAATATACTAGTGAGAAGTACATTGCATCTTATGTAAAGTTACCTCTAAGCAAGAGGTATCTTCATATTGCTTTCAATCCAGTCAAAAATTTGGGAGACAGGGCAACCAGTCAGATTCTTGACCATACTGTTAGATGTGCATGCCTTCCTGCAAGAGGTCATTCATAACCAGTTTGCAGGGGTAACACAGCATACCACCAGACCAGGTGGGCAGAATGTGACTGGATTATGGCTTTGCTGTATGTGGTCCAATTGCTGTATTTATATAGTAGAAATATTGGGCTAAATCTATTTAACAGTCCCAACTAGACTATTGAATCAGTAGAACTCACATAAGTTCTGACTTACCAAGTTCCACTCATTTAGTGAGTTTGCTCTAGTTTGGACTAATAATTGAGTTCAAAAATTAACATAATAAACATACTTAGCTGTTCATAATTTTAATTATAAATTAGGCTGCCTTTGTTGAATAAACAAAAGTACAGTAGTGGTTCCCAACTTTGGGTCTCCAGATGTTCTTAGACTAAAACATCCAGATGCCTTCCTCACTAGCTGTGCTGGCCAGGATTCCTGGGAATTATAAGAACCTCTGGGGACCCAGGTTAGGAACCACTACTGTAGGAGCAAGGAGACTAGTAAGTCTGCCTGTTGGCTTGATAAGGGTGCTACGGGTTCTTTTTACTTTTGTTGCTTTCCACAGGTAGGGGGGCAGAAAAAGTTCCCAATATTGTTCATTAAAAGTTGACATTTCCCTATTTTGTTTTGAATGCATTATTTTGGTTAACTAAATATCTAATATAATTAAGAAGCTGAATTCACAGATTTGTAAATAAGTTTAAACACACATTTATGAATAGTTAGAGATTCATATCACTTGTTTCCGTGAGATAATTGATGCTTAATCAGTAAAATAACTTTTTTTAAAGGAACATGATTATATTTACACACTATTTTGAAATAATGTGTGTATTAATAGTTGCCCTCTAATAATTGCAGCTAACAGCTTTTCATTTACCATAAACTTTTTCAAGAGTGTCCTATTGAAATTTGACATATGCTTCTGAAAGCATTGAATGTTAGATCTCTAAAACCCAGCCAGTGATTTATCTGCAGGCAGAAGAAATTCCCAGGCTGCCAGCCTTTTGCCAAGAGACAGCTAAAAAGCATTGTCTCCGCATTGGAAGAGCTGTGTTTGGGCAGTGCTCTCAAAACTAAGCAGCCTAGTGAATAAACATTTAAATTTGTGCTCAAATAACATTTTTCACCTCTTGCCTTGTCTGTTTCAAGCCTCATTAGTGTGTCAGTGAAGCTCAGATGAGATGAGACCTTCTGTATGAGCTATTGCAGCCTCAGTTTACTCAAACCACTTGGCCCTCTTTTGTATAGAATGAAAGAAAAAACACCCAGCTTAGTGCTTATTTCATTTCCCTAAGCAGGAAGCAGTGTTGGTGCTGTATAAAGGCAGCTATTACAGCCTTTGGCGTTGTAATTCTCACGCATCAGCCTCCCAGGTCGAAGCTAAATCTGTTCATTCAATAAAAGAAACATTTATAAGAGCTATATACATTGCTTAAGTTGTTCCTGTTGAACACTCATAGCCTCCTATTCTTTTTATTTGTAGAAAAACCCAGCACAGACTAATTCTGGATCTCTATATAGAGATGGTAATGGTTTTCTTGAACCTTTTTTAGTTTTGGTTTTTGTCTTGTGTGTGATCACATGGGCATATAGCTTTTGTTTCGGACTGTTTGTACAAGCTACTTTTCAGTGTTCACATGGTGTAAGAGCAATAATGCTCCAGCCCAACCCAATCCCAGCCTAAACTGGACCTTCTTGGTCCAGCAGTAAGGCTACTCTTTTTGGGGGGGGGGGGCTGGAGATGGAAGGGTCCAACAGATGGAAGGGTCACTTGTAGGGAGATTGCTCCCAGCAGAGTGACCCTTTTTTGTACAATCAGATGTAATCTTTTCTCTTCCTAGTGGTTCTACAGAGCTTCAGGACTTTCCATGACCTCTTTTTTTCCCAGTGACTTTTAAAATGGCTGTCACTTTCAGAATTTGCTAGAGCTGAGATTTGGGAATAAATGTCAATAACAATTAACAGGGTGGAACCAAGAAATCTTGCTGCCTGAAACAGAAGAAATGGCAGTCCCACCCTCTCATGTGAAGGTACATGCTGCGTGAAGCCAGCTGAGTTATATTTGCACATGAGGCAGAAAAGCTGACTAGTACGTCTCCCTCTCTTTGACAGTACGTATTCCCCAGATACAAAAAGTGATAACAGATTGGACTGAGTTACTTAGGATCTGTTGTTCTTTTGTAATGCTCAAAATCTGCTGCTTGCAATAGCTGTGCCACTCTACCTAATGGTTGGACTGGGATTAAGTACTAGCTCCACTGTGGTAGCTATCCTTCTCTCCGGCTAGAATGGATAATTAATTTCCCAGCATTCTTTCTAATAAAACTGGCCATCAGGAGGCAGGTGGTGACTTCTGTGGTGTCTCATAGGCAATAGTACTACTTAATTAACAGTAAGGATTTATTAATATACCTACTTTGCACAATTTATGATATGTTGCATGTGGCTATTTGCACCATTTATCATAATTATGATGATGGATTCTTATATCATCTCTTTCCTTGGCTGCTTGTAAAAATAGCCCAGCCTGAAGTGTTTGCGTGTGCTTGTCTGAATAAGTTTCCTGATAGTTGTAACTCATAGTGGAAGGGCAACATCTGGATAATGGAATTCATATGAGTATGTAACTTTGCATAAATGTTAGTACAGCTGCACTCCGGTTTTAGTCATTTATTATCCTGCATGTTTGTAGGCTCAAGCAGCATACTTGAAGTTACAAACAGGCATGTTTGAAACTGCAGTTTAGAAAGTCAGGCTCATACAGCTATTAAAACTCATTTTTTCATCGAATCTGAAAGGTTTTGATCAAGGCACACTCTTATAATGTTGCTGGTATCTTGCACCCTTTTCTACTTTTCTTCTGTTAGCCAAAATCCTGTTGATTAATGTAGTAGATTGCATTACAGTAGGCCCATTGAATCAATGGGGGTTTGATGAGTCAACTTCTCTATAAGTTCAGTTTTAAAATGGTCCTAAAGTAAGTTGCAGTTAGAATAAGTCCATTTCAATCAATGGAATTTACAGAAGAATCAACTCACTAAATCCCCATTGATTCAGTGAGCCTACTCTAGTGCAATTTACTGTACTAAGTAGCAGACTTTTGGCCATAGGAGCCTTGAGGCACAGTGGTTAAACTGCTTTACTGCAGCCAAAACTCTGCTCACAACCTGGATTCAATCCTAGGTAGCCAACTTGAGGTTCACTCAGCTTTCCATCCTCCTGAGGTAAGTAAATTGAGTACCCAGCTTGCTGGGCAGGGCAATGTGTGGCTTGCATAATTCCGTTGTAAACTGCCCAGAGAGTGCTTTAAGTGCTGTGGGGCAATATATAAGCAGCATGCTTTGCTTTGCTTTTCTTCTTCTTCTTTCTATATTGGCTATCTGGTGAGGTCCATGTGTACAGTTGTCTGGCTGCTGGAAGCATGTAGTTTTGATAAACAGATTGCTGGCTTCACAGAACTCTATAGAAAATCAAATTGACTACATAATTAGAAGCAGAAGATGGAAAAGCTGTATCTTCTTTGCCAAAACAAGGTCAGGAGCAGATTGTGATACTGATCACAAACTGTTAAGGTTCACACCACCCTCTTTTTTATTGTTGGGTTTTTGGGAATTTTTGAGTGTGTATAGGCTACCTGTCAATGCTAATAAGGCTGTCATTGGTCACCTATTGTATCTCATACTAAGCCACGGAACTGCATGTTGCTAGCAGGGTAAGATGCATGGAACAAGAATCCACCAAAGCCACACATTCTTTGCTTACAATCAGCTGATATATAGAATTTGACAGAGATCAGTCTGTTGAACAGATTTTGAGGTTTGATTGAAACTTCCCAGGTGTGTGTAGAGTTCCTTCTAATCTAGAGTTCCATCCATCAGTGATCCGCCTGGCTCCCTCGCTGTGTGTTTTTAAGAGCCAATTAAAAACTTGGCTCTTTAGGCAGGCCTTCCCTCCTGTCAATACTTGACTTTATTTTTATTATAATTTTCTGTTTCCCCATCTTGAGCATTACTAAGCATTACCAATCACTATTGTTTTGAATTGTTTTTAACTGTTTTAGATTACAATGTTTAATGGAACCCGCCCGGAGTAGACTCTGTCTAAAAGGGCGGGATAGAAATCTAATAAATAAATAAATAAATAAAATAAATAAATTCAAGAACATACATAAAAATTGCATCTGTCATCTTCCATTGCCCATCTGCCAGTTTTTCCAAGATGCCCAAGTTCCTGTTCTTATTTTTGTGAATTTATCTACATCTCACTTTGCCTGGTGGCTAAGATCCAGCATAATGCTGAATTGAATATCTGTCCTATAGATTTCTGCTAGTTTTGTATTCTCAGGAAGCGCTTTAGTCTTTAGGCGTCTGTCCAGAGGCTCAAAATGAATATAGCTGAACAACCCAACTCCCTTGCAAGAGATTGTGCTCCATAGTGGAGCCTGTAGGTGGTCAAAGTGTTCAATATAACAAGTGTACTGCTGAAGGATAGAATGTCTCTCTCTCTCTCTCTCTCTCCCATAAGCCTTGCCTATCATGGTGGAGAGAGACTGGCTGTATTAGGGCGTAATCCAAACTCCAGGATAGGCTGACTGTGGTGGGTTTGGAATGGGCATAAGTCCTTTCTGCCAGCCTAGCCCCCTGTGCTGGCTCATCTCACATCTGCCAGCACAACTCTGTGCCAGCATAAGATCAGCTGGCAGAAGGGCCAAAAAGGGGAGTGGAAGTGGAGGAGCTGACTTGCACCACATCCAAACCCTGCTCAGCTCAAACTTTGCACTCTTTATGCTGGCAAAAGTTAGGCTGGGAAAATAGTAGTCCTAAGTAATTTCCAGCACCTGGATCCCAATGGGAACTCCCAAAATAATTAAGGCCCCAATCCTCCCACTTCTCAGGGAGACACGCTCAGCTGGCGTTCGGATACAGCACAACTCCCAGTCAATCAGAGCGCACCACCACCAGTATATAAACCCCCGTCCTGGGAAGCCCTCACTCAGATGACAACACATGTGTCATAGGGCTCTCTCTCTCTGGCTTCACAGCACACACAGTTTGCATGGGAAATGGCACTTTGCACCACAGAACACTGAGCACAAAAAACAAACAACACCCCAAAGCAGATACGTTCTCCTCTCTTAACATTTCTCTGCCTAGTATCCTAACAGGTGGAGCTTTCCATCAGTGCAGCTGCCAGCAACAAACACCCAGAAACCTGGGGCTTCCAGCTCCCAACAGAACATCCAGGTAAGTGAAGGGGAATCAAGTTATGAAATGGCAGTGTTATTGTTTGATACACGTCTCTGGGCTCCTCACTTATGTCTGTGCAAAGGCTGTGGACTGTATTTTAAAACTTCTCATTCCCAGCAGCTGGACACAGACATACTCACAGGTGAGCAGGGCAAGAAACAGCAGCCCCCTTGCCAGGTAAGTAGACTCCCACTGGGCAGAGTGGCTGGAAGGGTGCATGAGTTAAGTCACATCTCCCTTTGTCTTTCTCATGGCATGCTGGTTTCTCTCTAGCAACAAAAAAAGGCTTGTGTTTCCTTCTCAACTCTTCCCAAGTACAATGCAAACAGTTGGGCTGGGAAACAAAGACCCATTCCCACCTGTGTCCTCTCCCTTCCATGCTCTGCTAGTGCCTTGCCGGTTGCCCTTCTCCCATCCCTCTCTTATTTCCACAGGCAGATGTGCTACTGGTGGAGCTCCCAAATCACTCAACCACGTGTGACTGCAGCCAAAGAACTGCCTGAGCCTTGCACTTGGCTGGTCCTGATAGCTATGCATCAGGTGTAGCACAACGGCACTCTGCACACATCTCCCTGCTGTCTGTTCATTTTCTAAGATACAAGGGAGCTTCTGAGGAGAGATACCAATGCTATTTTCCAAGAACCGTCCCTCTGAACCTGCTCAATAAATACTATTTACAACAACTGAGTCAAGTTTGTTCATTCTTGTTATTGCACAAGGAAGCTCAAGGCCATTCTCCTAGGGAAGGATGTTGCAGGAAAAGGGGGGTGGTTTACAAAGGTGCTTGCCTTCAACTGGGGGCGGAGAGTGAAGACAAATGAAGAAGGCCTTGCTACCCAATCATGGGCTGGGGAAATGGGTTGACAATGGGAGGAGGCTTTGGTGGCTGCCCAGTCAGGAGACTGAGGGGCCTGGGATGAGAACGGGATGGATATAAGCTGCCCCCCCCCCCAAATCATGAGCCAGGAGGCAGGGGTGTGGCTGGGATGAATTCAAGATGACTCCCCCCCCCCCCATCATGAGGGTTAGGGTTAGGTGAATTGACAGTGGGAGGGATTTGAGCTGATCCTCCAGTCAGGAGGTGGACAGGTTGATAGTGGAATGGATAAAAGCTTCCCCCCTATCCTGAGCCACAAAGCTGATGGGGTGGGAGGGACCCAGTCTGGCTGCCCAGTCATGAGCAAGAAGGGAAGGGAGAGCGCAAGTGCAAACCCTGAATGTTACCGAACTGGGAAAGAGAGCGGGAATATAGACAGTGAACGGGCCAGGCCTTGGACTGTAGAGTAGAGTTGTGTCAAATGGACTACAGCCTATACGATCCTGGGAAAGCACAGGAATTATTTCCTGAAGTACAACTCTGCACAATTCTAGTCACTATCCTTGCCTCTAATCATGAATTGGGGGAGGGGGGAGAGAGAATAATGTGAGGCCATCCTGCAGAAGGAGGGTGGCATCACATGCAGGGAGGTGGCAAGGAGCAATCCGGTGGGCTCAGTTAGGGGGTGTCCTATGCAAATATTTGGGTCTGTGGAGAACAGCTCTCCAGCTCCCAAGAAATTGGGGAGAGGGCAAGGCTGGTCATGGTCATGCACCAGCTTGCTGTCCCTCATAGTCCAAAATATGTATGGGCCACACCCTGCAACTATACCTCTTGGGGATCCTGGCCCGGGGATGCTTCTCCCTCACATTCAAATTGCACATGTGGGGTTTGTGGTTGATAACAGCCCCAGCATCTAGGGGGATATTACACTTCAGGGCCAAGGTATGTTGCATGGCACACACTAGCACCACCTTTGACACATTTTCTTGTCTGCAGAGAAGGTGTCCCCCATGTTCTGCCTACAATGGAAAAGCATTTTCAGGATCCTAAAGGACTCTGTCACCATCCTGGGTTTTTTTTTATGTGCTTCATTATAGCAGCTGATGCATCCAGGAAGGTCCTCCGGGTACAATGTCAGCAGGACGGGCTGCATAGGATAGCCTTGGTGACCTGGAAAGAGAAAACATGGCTCAGCATTAATATGGGTCTTTCCTATCCCCTCCCATTCACCACATACTGAACGTAACCAGCAACAGCCAGCAGGCCAGCTCTCCAGCAAAGCAAGCAGACTGGATGCCCTAATACCTGTGCGTTGTGAACCGATCCTGGCATAGTGCCGTTCACATAGGTGAAGATTCCTTGGGCATTACAGGTGACCATCGCATTGATGGGATACTGGTGATGTCTGTTGCGATACACACAGGCCCTGCCAGGAGGAGCAGGTATGCTCACAAAAGTTCCATCAACGAGACCAGTGACGTGCAATCACATAAAAGGCCTTGGTCACTGCCAACTCTTCTTTGGTAGTGGGGAATCGGATAAACCGCTGGCAGTGGTGAACCATGAGATCCAGGAAATCACTGAGCCCTGCTGGTGGAGGACTGTGACACGCTGTGGGCCCTGCCCACATCCCACGGGAAGTCTGCAGTGGTCAAGTAATGCAGACCCAGTAGGGCCTTCCAGAGAACAGGGATGCTCCGCTTTGACTGGAGTGACCCATGGAGCTGTGGGCCAGGCATCAGACACAATTCTTGGATGCACACCCCACTGAGATGGAAGACCCCAATACACTCTGTCAGGGTAAGACTGGTGCTCTGTGGGACAATTCTGTAGGTTTGTTGTTGAGACTGACACTTTTGCTGGCCATAGATGCATGCAGCCAGTATTGCCATGTACAATTCTGCCTGCATGAGTGGTGGTGGGAGTGGGATGAGTGCCATGCCAGGACTGTCCTCGTTCATGTTATGCCGCTCTCCTGCAGGAACAAAAGATTGGGTGTGGGGAGACTTTGGGTTTGTAGTACCCTTTTTCTGAGAGAGCCTGGCTGATTTGAGCTGTATCAGCAACGAGGGTGCATTCCCTTACACTGCCCTGTCAGGACTGCCCCTTAAGGACCCATTCAGGATTTTCACAGCCCATTTGTGCCTCCCACCCCTGCCCATCCACCCTTGCAATCCACCTCCTGGTGTTGGCGGGTGGCATTCCTGTGAATCCGTTTTCGTCGGTCTGTCTTCAGAAGCAAGTTGTGAATTCCTGACCGTCTTATCTGTTCTGGCCGTCCTGCATGGTCTTGGCTTGTTGGATGAGAGGTGACTTTCAGGGAGGGGAGTTTGCCCAGAGGGGAATGATGCTTCCAAAGAGTTTATGGATGCTGCTAAAAAACATATCATAAGCAGCATGAAGCCACCTGCCAGCAGCAGCAGTGCCTCTTTTCCACGTGTGTGCTTTTGGGACTCAGAATGGCTAGCTGTGACGAGGCCATAGCTGAGTAAGTCAAGGCCTCAAAAAAGAGGGAGCCCAACTGGCAGGCACAAGAGAAAGCAATGCTGTTTGAACTAGACGCTCAAGACCATGAAATAGTACTTAAAGCCTGGGGCTGGGCCGATGACATGAAAGGAAGTAAAGGTGGTTTGATGCTGCCCAAAAGATGATTGAGTTTGGCTTCCATCTTTGCTTGGGAATTGCTGCATGCGAGAGATGGAACAAAACATATTCGGAACTGTGAAAACAAGCCAGACAGTACATCCATTCTGGCATGTGACCCAAGACGTCATTGCTTCCAGAAGAATGTGTCTTGGGGGACATCATCCCTGTGGCAGCTGTGTGTGGCACAGACATCAATTCACTTGGTTGTAAGTATCTATTTGGGTGAGGAGAGGAGGAACGCTTCTTCCGGATGTGTGCCGATTGTTTCCATTTGCATTTGTACTTCTCTTCTAGATCAGCCTGAACTTGCAAGAGATGCTAGTGAGGAGGGGTCTGCATCTCTTCCTGAACCATCTCAGTGACTGGCAGACAGAGCAGCAGAAAACCAGCAGCAGACACCCCTTGGCTGCCCTGCCAGTGACAATGTCAGTGTGTGGGGGGGAACCACCTGCCCTGGATGTGCCACCAGCTCAAGGGACACCTTGCAGTTCTGCTGCATTTTGGCAGCCATGCCCAGCAGAGCCTGCTGCCTCCCAAGAAGCACCAAGGTTTGCCATCCACGTCAGTGCTGATGGTGGGTATGGATCCATTTTATGGGTGTGATGGGAGGGCTGCTAGGGATGGAGGCACCACTCCCTTCCACCAGGGACTTTCTGGGGGACTGACATTGCTTGTCTTTTCCTCCAGGTTCACTGCAAGTAAAAGGGCCTCCTGCCACAGAAGAGATGCTGCATACATTGGGTATTATGCCAGACATCCATCTAGCTGGCCAGCCTGTTTCTGGTGAGATGCCCCCTCGGTGTGGAATTCCCATCTGAGGGCTTGACTGAGCCCGTAATGTCTCCAAGTCAACTGGTCTGCAGTCAGGAGGTGCTTCTCCCCATGAGCACAGTGACTTCCTGAAGGATCTGACACTGAGAGTGTTTTAGGCTGGGCAGCGGTGCTGCTGTGTCATTACCCAACACTACTGAGAGCTGTGGGTTGTCTGAGGAAGGGGTTGAGGGAAGGACACTTGAGATGAATGATGAAGAGATGTTTGGCAGGGAATGTAACCCAAGCCAGCAGCCCAAGGGAGCAGCATCCCATTGCAGCAGCAGAGAGGCTGCAGGGGGTCAGGAAATTGGGTGAGGATGATCTGGTGTTCCATCCACTGGCCTACTGGCCTACAGCCTGCACAGCCATTGCCCCAGGATGTGGCTTCCCTTTGGGTGACTGGAAAGGGACCAGATATGGAAGAATGCAATGGCTTCTTCCCAGGAGGCTGTCACCGCTCTCAGCATGAGGTTGCAGGCACCGACAGAGCAGATGCTGAACATGGCAGCTGCTGTGGAGTGACTGTACATTACTGTGGAGGTGGGCTTTAAGAGACTGCATGAGGGCGTTGATCTGCTCCTGCATGTGTAAAGACATATGAGAGACAAGATGCCGTTGGAGTATGCAGAGGTGGCCTCGCTCCTTTGTGATGTGCTGCGCTCAGCTGGCAGGGCATCTGTAGTGGCTCCTGGCTCTACAGCTGCAGTGCCCATGGGCAGAGGCGAAGGGGTTGCCTGACTGGCAGCCATCAGCATGGGGCCTTGGGGAGAAGGGTATTGGGTTAGGCTAGATTGTGCACCTGCTCTCCCTCTGTGAGCTGCTGCTGCTGCTGCTTTTGGATGTGTGGCTCGTGATTGGCATGGTGCCCTCCCTCTGTCCTTTCCATGGTTTATGAATGGGACGTGTGCAGGCAAGTCTTCTGCTAGAGCTGGCTCTCCTCTGGCAACTGAGTCCTCCTGCCATGTAGGACACTTGCACAAAGGTTTGCCATGCCTGCTTCTCACCCCATCACTTGCTCGCTGTGTACTCTGCTTTTTTACATCTAGACACCACATGGCAGCTCCTTTTTCATTTGGAGGGGTACCTGCTTTCCCCTCCTTCCTCTAGTACCATCTCAGACTTTCTGTGGTGACACTGGCAATGTATGTGTCCCTTCAAGCATTTGGGGATAGGTGGTTTTCACTGGGCTGGTGTCCTTGGCACCCTGATCTGTGTTTACCCTTTTTTGGGTTTTGTGTACATTTCTTTCTGCTGATCAATAAACAGAAGTCTTCTTTGGCTGAGACTCTCTCTCTCTTGGCTTAGCCTTCTGGCCACTGAGTGCACAAACGGATGCTGCAATGGGTTTCCTGACAGCTGCCGAAAGGGCTTGCATTTGGGGGAATTACCACGCTATACCTTTAACTACCCTCTCCCTCTTAATTATGCAGCTGTGCTTGCCTGCTGTACTGAATGTAGGCTCTCATTGGCTAGCTGTTCTGCTGGGTGGAGTTTAGGGCTGGGCTGGCTGCCAGCCCCTGATTGGTAGTTTGTCCACAATTGTGCCTGGCTTATGCTTTTTAATTTTTTTTTTCCTGTGCTATTTTCTCCTTAGGCCAGCTGATGTCCATCCCTCCTGAGCTGAGAAGGGTTTGAATACAACGTAGCCTCAGCTGGCCTAAGTCTGGTTCAGCAAAGCAAGCCTAGCCAGTTAGGATTGTGCCCTTAATCAGGAAGTACAATATGAAAGGCCTTCAAATATATCATCTTAACCCTTTTTTAATTAAAATTTTCATAGCTTGAGAATGCTTGCATTTCTAGCTTTCCTGTTTGACATTTGGTTGGCAGTTGTAGATGTGTGCCTATTTCCAATTCTGATGTACTGAATCCCCTTCCAGAAGGTGGTCAACTAAGTACCCTCCGTTGTCCCTCTGACTGATGGCTGGTTGCTTGGCTTAGGACTGCCCTTAGAGACTACGTATTTCGAAATATTAGATGACTCATGGTATCATGTTGGCCACACTTGAATAAAACTAACCTATTGAACCACCTTTGAAAGACTTGATTTATAGGCATAGTTCAAGGCAGAGGCAACCCACTGACAACCCATTGACAACCCATCTCATACCACCTGTTATTCAGGCTACTGTTACTTATTAATTGTTATGTATATCAAGGTATATCTTTTTATCAGTAGTTTTCAATCAAAATGCTTGCAAGCGAATTTAGAGGAAATAGTATATCTGTTAGTTAATTGCAATAGTTCTTTTAATAGCTCATTTGAGTAGTTGGGATTCCTGCTTTCTTGCTCTTTCATGGAAGCATTGTAATGAAAACTGGCCCTCTGTACCGTGTTTCCCCGAAAATAAGATGGGGTCTTATATTAATTTTTGCTCCAAAAAACACATTAGGGCTTATTTTCAGGGGATGTTTTATTTTTTCATGTACAACAATCTACATTTATGCAAATACAGTCATGTCATCTTCTTCTGGTTGCTGCACAATGGTGGAGGGCGGGGTTTCACTTAACTGGGGCTTATTTGGGGGGTAGGTCTTATATTATGAGCATCCTGAAAAATCATACTAGGGCTTATTTTCAGGGTAGGTCTTATTTTCGGGGAAACAGGGTACATCCATTGTGTACACAGGTATTTGTTTCCAAATTTGACATCACCAAATGAAGTTGTTGGTTGACTTGGGGCATACAAAAGTTCTTATTCACACATAGTTCAGTGTTGCTTTGCCTGTAGGTGGTCCCAAGTTCAGTCCCTGTAGATCTGGTTCCAAATCTCCACTTAGCCAAGAAACATGATAGGTAACTTTGGGCCAACCACAGTCTCTCAGCCTAGCCTACCTCACAGGATTGTTGTGGGAGGAGACAAGCTCAGTAAGTTACCTTAAGCTTATTGAAGGAAAGGTAGGATATAAATGCAGCAAATAAGGAAGTCAGGTGCACATGATCACAACCCCAGCAGCTATTCTGTCACAACTCTGGAGGAGGAGAAGAGAAGTAGAGCTATTCCATATTTTTTTTAAAAAAATCTGCCTTTGGCTACCATTATCTGACTAGTTGCCATTACATCAGACTGTCGGAACTGTCTCCATCTCAGCTGTAAGAATAGTGTGTCCTTAGATTTGGTCTTTCTACACACTAAGAATTGCAAAAACAAGATTCTGAATTTGCCCGCTACTCCTGCCCCCATTCCTTTGTCCTTGTGTGTAATATATTTTTGTTGAGGGAAAGAGCTACCTTACTACTAATATTCTTATGTCATTCAGGCAACTGGCTTTCCATCTAAAGAAAGCAGGGTTAAAAGACTTAAAATGAATAAATACAAACAATTTAAAGGTGTGCCTCAAGGCTGTGTTCTTGTATGCTAATCTCACAGAAGTCTCTTAACATTATACTATCTGCTGTGTGGGAGGCCAAGGATGAGTGACATTTACCCATCCATTGTACTGGAAGTGGCTTTTGAAGTCTCCAGATTGAGTGACCCAATGGCAGAAGGGTAAATGATACTTAGTATAAGTAATTGTAAAGACATGTATGCTGGGATGAAAAAAATAAATCTTTACATTGCTCACACTAGTGGTGATTAACCAAGAATCAGATTCACTGACAGGAATGATTAGGAAAGAGATTGAAAATAAAATGGTGAAGTTGCAAAGCCCTGATATAAATCTGAAGTATTTATTATCTGAAGTATTAAACAGATTCTGTTTGTCACCCAGGATGAAATTCTGGGGCCACAGATTGAGAATAGGTTGATTAGTTTCTTGAACTCACAGCCATGAGACATGATGGTGAAGACAACTGGCTGAAATGATTTTTAAAATGTAGACAATTTCATGGAGGCTTATTTTGTGAGTGGTGACTAAATGGAACTATTCAGACTCACTCAGTATGTACGACCAGCCCTACCACTAGGTGGCATGAGACAGCTGCTTCAGAGAACAGATGTTGAGTACAATGAAAGGGCACCAAATAGTTATTTAACTTACTATTATTGTATTTTCAGTGCCAGGAGTGTGATATGCTTGTGAGATTTTACTGTCTCTTGTGCCAAAATCACCATTTTTGCCATTGTGTGCATTGACGTGAGGGGTTGTGGTATTGCCATTTTAGGCAAGGCCACCTAAAAGGTTGTTAATCTAGTAATTGGAACTTCGAAAAATTAGTGAAATACTACTCGCAAAATCTCCAGTCAGCATGCTAGCTGGGGAGTTGCGGTCCACAAGGTGAGTTAGTGGCCCAGGCTCTGCTGGTGAGGATCTTAATTTAAAAAACAACACAAGGGGATTAGATTATAATTGGACCTTTCCCCACAGAAATGAGGAAAAACATATCCTGCTTTTCCAGCCTTGTGTAGAGCCCATGTCTTCCCCATACCAGCTGTTACCATTGAGCTCTTGTCCCTTGCAAATATAAAAGAGGAGGGGGGAAAGTCAGCTGCCGTGCAAGGGAGGGAAGGAGCTGGAATGCCAACCTCCAGGAAGGCTGGTTTGAAGCAATTTGCATGTGCGTGTCACCCGGCCTCCTCACTGCAGTATTGCCGCGCTGCCTCAGCCAGACCTTTTCCTTCTTCCTGCTGCTTTGAGCAGTGAGCCAGGGGTGCTTTCCTTGAAGTCTTCAGGAAAGTTTATACACCTAGCTGCGATTCCTCTTCAGTTCATTTCGAGGTAGCATTTTAAGGTCTGCCGCATTGCCTTTATTTGCTAAACAAGGAGAGACACCCCCACACCCTCATGGACAAAGAAATGCCTTAGAACGTTCATCTCTAGTCTGCCCTATGTTTTGGAAATTGAGGCATTTCCAAATTAGGTGAGTTAACTTAAATATTGAAACTTGACTCTCTTTCTTTTGGCAACAACGTGTTTGCTTTTTTCTTGGTTTGTGTACAACAGCTGGCTTTAAAAGAAACTGCAGCAGAAAGGGGGACTTTCCAAACTTACTTGAGGCTGTGTGATAAGAATATGATCATAGGTCCTCTCTCTTAGTTGTTTTTTCATTCTGATCCTATGTGTAATTAAAATATCTGATTTTACAGTGTATGCAATCTATTTAGGTGTTTGGGAAGGAAGCAAAACTGGCAACAGATGCAAAACTGTTACATCTGATCTGTATCTTGAATTTACTTGGAGATCTACATACACAGCAAGTCATCTTCTCGACAGCTAAACCAAGATTAGGGAGCCTGCCTTCAGTGATGTATGGAGCATATTTATCATGCACTGGTTTCACATGCTAGAATGATAGAAATTTTCTTTGTGTGGCAAAATAAGTTATTGGGTACAGCTGTCTTGTGGTATTCTTGATACTTGCCACTTTGACAAGTGGGCAAACATTCAGGTACAAAAATATTTAACCAATTATGTGTTTGAATTATAGCTCATCTGTTCATAATAATTACCGCATGCCAGTAGTCAGTTTCTCTTATATCAGCTATGTGACTTTTGCTAGTGCAGCACAGTGATACACTATCCAAAGTAGTTTTTAAACTTGTGGTATGTAATTTACAAAGAACATATCGTAAGTAGCTGGGGATTTTTTAAATAGCAATGTGTTACCTTAACAAAAAAATCCCCATGTTAGTTTAAATATTGACCTCTCTTGTTTGCATAATTTATTGCAAGTGCCTGGGAAAGTTTTGGTACAGGTGCTCTTTTGTTTAGCAACAAAAAGTACATTTTCATACTTTGGAGGACTGTTGTTTTAAGTTTAGGGTTTATAAAACTGTAACTTGCCCTTTGCTTAGTAAGGAAAACTGTACAAATAAGATTTAGTGTAATGACATTCTGGATTCTTGTAATCTTTTTAAATGGTGCTATGTGTGCAGTTGTGTGGCTTGGTGCAGGATGTCTTTGTAAGTTTATAGCTTAAAATATGGCATTTGAAAATTTATGTAATTGTTTATGATGGCAGACTATAATCTTTTGGTCTTTGAAGAGGCTATTGCCATATTTAGCAAATAATTCTTTTTATTTCATAGGTAACAGAGTATGCAATTGTGTATCCCTTTTAATTTGTATGGTGTGATGCCAGGGAAACAAAGAAACTGTTAAATGGATGTATTCATTCAAGGTTGCATCTAGCAGTAGTTTTCCCTTCTGAAATGTGCTTTTGCTTTTATGCTCTAATTTTCTGTCCCTCTTCCTTACCTACTGCAGCCATGTATTCCGTATACTATATTACTGCAGAGAATTTCCCAACCTGAGAAGCAGCTGTTGGTGATCAGGGGTTGCTGTAGCATAGGGAGAATCTCTACAAATAAGCTCCCCTGCCTTACACAAAAAGAAATGTTTTTTGTTGGTGCAGAACAACTGTTAGATATAACTCACATTATTTCATCATTAAGTTCAGCTTTTTGTAAGCTAGAAGTGGAGAATACATAGTCCTCCAGATATTGCTGGATTACAGTTCTCAACTCTGTGACTTCACAGAATAGGACCTGAAGTATTGGATTCAAATTACAAGAAAAGAAATTTAGACTAAACATTAGTGAGAACTTTGTGCGAACTGTTCAGCAATGGAAAGGACTATCTTGGAAGGTAGTGGACTCTTCGTCATTGGCAATTTTGAAAGGGGTTGGATGGCCATCTGTTAGGGATGCTTCAGCTGTGGGTTTCCTGTTTTGGCAGAGAGTCTGACTCAGTGACCCTTGGTGTGCCTTCCAGCTGTACAGTTTTATAATTGTGTGTTGAAACCCTCAATGTAGGCTAAGATGGCTAAGGCTGATGCAAGTTCCAAATGAACAACTGTGGAGGGCCACATGGTCCCCACACCTGTTCTGGGCAAATTAATCAGTTTGCATATATTTGGAAATAAGGCTTGTGACATCATTAGTCATTCCTTCACTGTGGTGCTGCCAATGATGAATTAACCTGCATTCTCAAACAATCCATTTGGTCCCTATCAGCGGTGTAATTTTTACTACCTTGGCATGATGATCTCTGGAAACTCTGCATCACCAAAACTGCAGTTCCTCACTCAAGCCTTCAGCACAGGAAATGAAATAATTTTGTAGGCTCAGGAGAGATATGTAGAAGTCTTCAGGGGTGTGGATTAGCAATGATGTAACCAGACACTGAATATGAGGGGAGACAATTAACTTTAAGTGTTTACTTCATGATTTACAAGGTGTTGAATCATGTGACGAATCAGTTTAGCTAACAAATATATAAAGATATGGTTCTAGCAAGTTATGATGCCTTCTATCGTTTGATAGCAGTAACTCACTGTTCAGTTCCGGTGAGCAAACATCAGCCCTATGAAAAAGGGAATTAATTTATTTAGGTTTGAGGACGATATAAATTTAAGTAGCTATCATCTAAAATAATTGAGAATAAGGGCCAGCTTATGCTTGTAGCACCTTAAAGACTAACATAATTTATTTATTACTCTTGTATACAGTATTATTGCTCCTCACTTATCAACCAACTCGCTTAACAACCTAGTTGTACACTGCCCCATTAATGCTGGGCACTATTATGTGTATTAAACTGGAAAAAATCTTTTTCTGGTTTTATGTATTGTATATTGTATACTGTATATTGTAAAGGCCCTTGGTCAGAAACAATTAAGTATTTTATAGCACTGTTCTGATCAGTTCACAAATAATGCAATGAAAAACAACGAAGACACAGGAGACAACAATAAATCATAAAGTAATGGAGGGAAAATCAGAACAGACTATCATAAATCGCCAGCAGTTCAGTATTTGCATAATAGTACATAATAAGACATTATGGGTGACAACCCACTATATCAGATAAATCCTGAGATACACACATGTAGGGAGGAGTAAAATACCAAGTCAGAGGACAATAAAATAAAAGAAATACAGTTGTGGGTTGAGTCAAAACTAATTTACCAGTACAACGTACAGATCATTCAAAATAATATTTTAAATTGTGTGCCATCAAATTAATTCTGGATTAAATTTAATCTCCCTGGTTTTCTAGGCATATTCAAAAAGTTTTCCAGACACTCCTTCTGCTAGTATTCTGGGGCCATGCAGCCTGCCCGAGGCCATACAGGTAGTAGGGTGTGTGACATCTTGAGCCATACATGATCCAAGTAGGCTCTCCTGGCAAGACCATTGGGGATTCAAATTTCTCATCCCTGGCTCTGCAGATGAGTACTCCCACGGATCCATACCAGTTTATTAAAATATTACGCTGTGCAATACAGGCACTTCTCACTTAATGACCGAGTTTTGTTCCTACACGTAGGTTGTTAAGCGAGTTGGTCAATAAGTGAGGAGCAATAATATTGTATACAAGAGTAATAAATAATATGCCATGTTGAAGGGGCGTGGTGAAGACTGTAGCACACATTTACAATAGGGTTGTAAAGGGCCATAAATCTAAGTGGTCCTCAACAGGTAGATCATTAAGTCAGGAGTGCCAATAGTACAACAAAGTTATATCATCATGATAAAAGCAGATAAAGCAGCAGATATAGTAGGACTGACCAAATCGAAGAAAAGAGAAGAAATTTTTTAGCAGTTGTAGGCTTGTCCCTGGTCATATCTCTATGTGGAATATATTTCATTGCGAGGATGTCACAAATAAGCTCTTCGTTGACTTGTGATGTAATTTTGCTGTACGTGGAGGACAGTCGCTCTCCTTGATCTGAGTGAAAACTGTGGAACTCGAAATATCTGCAGACTATCTGCCTGCTCTTTTAGGAGGAATGCAAACCCATTTGGAATAAGCTGCACCCCCAGTTTTCCAACATGGGAAACGTCTGCCCATCGATTATCTGCTCTGTGGGAATTCGTCCTCAGTACATTGGCCCTCATCTATCCCACTGTCATTTCCATTTGCCGGTTTAGCAGCTGTAGAGCCTTATCCAACTTGGATGGCAACAACAAAATAGAACTGGAGTACATAGAGTATATGGGACGTGGTGGCGCTGCGGGTTAAACTGCAGAAGCCTCTGTGCTGCAAGGTCAGAAGACCAGGAGTCGTAAGATCGAATCCACGTGACGGAGTGAGGTCCCGTCGCTTGTCCCAGCTCCTGCCAACCTAGCAGTTCAAAAGCATGTAAATGCGAGTAGATAAATAGGTACCACCACGGTGGGAAGGTAACGGCGTTCCGTGTCTAGTCGCGCTGGCCACATGACCACGGAAACTGTCTACGGACAAACGCTGGCTCTACGGCTTGGAGACGGGGATGAGCACCGCGCCCTAGAGTCGGACACGACTGGACTAAATGTCAAGGGGAACCTTTACCTTTACATAGAGTATCTTGTCCCATTGGTCTCACTAGAACTAAAACATGACTAAATCTGGCTCCAAAGCCAATAAAACATAAATGTCTGCCATCTGTGCTGCATCCTCTGTATTATCCTCTGACCTCACTACTAACATCTTCCTCTTCTGCTTTCTCCTGCTCCTCCTCTGTCATTTGTAGTTATTTGTCAACTCAGGGTGGCATTTCATGTGTCAGCTAAGGTGAGTTCTGTTCCACAAGCATCTGTGACAAAAATATATATATATCATGTTACTGTGACGGTTTGTTGTTCTTGCTGCAAGAGAGTAACATAGGTACCTCACTTGAAATTTATACTTACCTGGATCAAGAGAAGTTCTTTTCACACAAAATTGCAGCCACTGCCATGCAAAAGAATGCTGCGACATGGTCATACCCAGCTTCAGGGTGAAGAAGCATACAAAATGGCTGCACTGTTATAATTGTTTAGTGCCCTCTGCCTTATACTCCTTTTAGATGAGGGAGTTGGAAAAGCAGGCCTTGGCTCTTGGTCCTGGCATTGACCATATGGAGTAGAGGGAATTTTTGTGGTGTTTTTGCTCTGCTAAAATATTTCATTTTTGCTCATTCAATTTTGAATTTAACCTACTAATTGTGGCATTATCAATCTTGCTATTTGCTGAATTAAACATGCTCACCTTTTTTTTTTCTTAAACTTTGTAAAGCAGATCTGAGCTGTTTGTTTAGGGAACAGTATTCCATTGACATGCCATTTATTTGATGAGCAAGTAAGGGCACAGTTAAATAAGACATACTTTTCAAGGAATATCTAGCGGCCCATAAACAAAGTAAAAGGCAAGTGCCAGGAAATGGTGAGAGACTCCCATGTATTGGAAATAGCAAAGATGCTAGAGAATTCCAACAATGTGTAGCTGAGAGCCAGAAGCTGAGATCAATGACTTGAAGCATTTTTAAAACTCTGTAACTGCCTGAGGAGAACTGTCTCAAGAGGTAGATTGACTGCATTGATTAAAAAAAAATAAAAAATAAAAATCAGACACCACCTGTTGCTTCTGGTTAATTTTTTAAAAAATACAATAATTTGCAGTGGAGTGAAGTTAACTTCTGCAGTTTGTCTCTGTCACATTGGATTAGAAGAGTTCTCTCCTGCTGATGTATGTATTTTTTTTAAAAGGGGAGGAAATTATGATGCTGTAAATTGGATCTGAATGTGTTTATTATATTATTATTTTATTATATACGTATCTTGTAAGGACCAATAAATTTTTTAGTTAAAATGCACAGATGCCTGCATATTGATAAACAGTGAATAAAAATTAATTATTTTTAAAAATCAAATTGATTTAAATCAGAATTTAAATCACAATATAAACCAAAAGAATGATTTTTAAAAATTTAAATCATCGAAAAATCTGACTTTTTAAAATTTAAATCGTGATTTGATTTAAATCAAGTCCATTTACTCTTCATGTGATATTTAGAAAAAAATGTTTCACTGAAACCTATTAACAGAAGACATTGTCACATTTTCAGTTGTCATACCTTTACAAACAGTGTGATTTGTTTATTTGGCAGGAAGATAAAGATTTAAACAACACAAGCCCCCTAATCAGCATTGTCTGGGGATCTTTCTGTCTCAGGATCTGTGAATAATTTGGTATTTGGCTACAACATGAGTTGAACCTAGGCTAAATGAAAGAGAGTTGTGTGCCTTTTTTTTTAATTTGAAATTTTAGAGACGCTAGGCGAGCCTACCCAGAGCAGACCTAATGAGTCAGTGGGGCTTACATTAGTGTTGACATAACAGGCTCCATTCATTCTGAGTCTCCCCTACTTGGGTCTAACAATTGGATTTTATCTCATTGGAAATTATTCAGTAGCTCCTTCGCTGGATCTTCAGGTCTTCTACGTGCGTATAAATTCTCTGCTCTATGGGAGCAACTCCAACCACATTTCCAATACATCATTCCCACCTGCTTTTGCACTTGTCAATTTGAACAGTAAATGATGTTGGTCCAGATGTTTTTTCTTGAGCCAATGTTGTTTTAAGGCAGTTTCTCTCTTACCTCCACCCACCTCCTTTTTAAAATAAAACACTTTTTAAAAAAAATTAGAGCAGTGAGAAAATGTCATTTAGGCCTCAAGGAATGGGAAAAGTTTACCTGCATCTAAAATTAACATTCAGTTGAATGAATGCAAAATCCTACACATGGTTCAGAGATGTATAGTTCTCTTGACAAACTTCAACCTTGGAGGGCAGCTCTGTGTTCCGAAAACTATGTTTGGTTTCATTCCAAAGAACTGTGCAGGACTGATATGAAAACTTTCCATATATCCTGGTGAGCTGTTTTTCATTTTGTTTCTCATTTTGTTTCTTTCTGTTTTTAAGCTTTGTTTAGCTTTCATTTTCATTTAAACAAAAAGGATCTAGCCCTTGTGGTTGTATTCACCCAGTTATTCAGTATGAAGCAAATGTATTCACTCATCACACTAAAGATTGAAAATGAATGAGTTGCCCAGAATATGGTAGAGAAAAATGAGTCCCATCTATAAACTATGGGTTAATATCTCTCTATATTGACAGCATCTTACAGTTTGTTCACACATTTATCACAAAGTTGCGCCCAACATAATCGAATGAACAGGAGTAAATAAAATAATTCAAACATATAGTAGTTATGAACACTCATCATATGCAATAATGATTGTCTGTAGGCAAATTATGAAGGGGATGGATAAAGTGGATAGAGGGAAGCTCTTTTCCCTCTCACACAATACCAGAACCAGGGGACATCCACTCAAATTGAGTGATGCCATTGGGCCTAGATGCCTTTAAAAGGGGATTGGACAGATTCCTGGAGGAAAAGTCCATCACCGGTTATAAGCCATGATGGGGATGTATAATCTCCAGGTTTAAAAGGAAGATACCTCAACATGTCAGATGCAGGGGAGTGGTATCAGGAGACAGGTATCTAGTTGTCTCGTGTGCTTCCAGAGGCATCTGGTGGGGCCACTTTGTAGATACAGGAAGCTGGACTAGATGGGCCCTTGGCCTGATCCAGCAGGGCTCTTGCCCTGCAGTTGCCTTTCAAGCCAGATACCTAAACCACTGAGATATACAGCAGTTTCCTTACTCCACTGTTTTTAAGCTGCTGGATTGGGTCAGTTTGCATGGAGTATGTATGAACTAATGTCCCGTTCTTGTATTTGAACATAACATAAGAAGAGCCCTGCTGGATCAGGCATAAACCTGTGGCATCCTCGATGTCATGTGGCACCTTTAAGGCTAACAAGTTTTATTTAGTGTAATATTATTACAGCCCTGTATTTATGCCTCAAAAGCTCTATGATGAGACAATCCAAAATGAAACAAGAGATAGTGTTGGATGTTAAGGCACCCAGATCAGAAGGCATTCAGTTATACGTACAAAGGGCAAAATATAAGTACAAATAATAAGACATAAGACATAAGAAATTTATTTGTCATTACACTCACAAGTGGGTGCAACGAAATGAGGTGCTCTTCCCAAGGTAAAAACTGGACAACACCACTACAAAAAAAAAAAAAAAAATTAAAATATACACCACACTCTCCATACAGATATAAATACAATGCAGTTGCTAATGAAGTAGCAAAGCCGAAAATATGTCTAGTTCTCTATGTGCACAGAGAGAAAAAGAAATTCGGAAGCTGCAATTGGATGTGAAATGTATGAATTGTGGTAAGCTCGAACCATAAAGCAAGAAATGAGTCATTTAAACATTGTAATACTTGAAGTGAGTAAGCTAAAGTGGACTGGAGTAACTATAGGAGCATCGCATTAATGTCTCAAACAAGCAAAAGGCTACTCAAGATTTTACCACAAAGAGTTTTGCCATATATACAGCAAGACATAAAGATGTTCAAGCTAGATTCAGAAAAGGAAAGGACACCAGAGATCATACTGCAATATGTGTTATCTATTTGAGTGTACCAAAGTGATCCTGAAGAAAATAAGTTTGTTTTACAGATTACAGCAAAGCATTTGATTGAGTTTCTCATGGAAAACTATGGATCATTCTAAAAGAAGTGGGTGTTTTATATCGGATACATTGGATTGTTGTGATGTATAATCTATACTCTAGACAAAAGGGTACTGATAGGGCAGGATATGGAGAAACAGAGTAGTTTCCTGTTGGCAAAGTTGTCGGTGAAAAATGTGGTTTATTTCTTTGCCTATCTAATCTGTATGACGATGTTCATACAAAAAGCTGTATTCATTCAGATGAAGGAAGGGTGAAAACTGATGGGGAAAAGCATCAAATAATTTGTGCAAATGATACCATGTTATTGGCAAAAACCAGCAATGACTTGAAAGAGCTGAAGGTTGTTATAAATGAGAATTAATAATAATTAATTTAGGTCCTTTGTTCCTCTGGCAATATCCTGGAAAAGAGATTGGAGAGAACCCACAAGCACACAATAAATTTGCAACTATGAAAGAGAGGTTTATTTAAGAAAAAGAGTCATGCAAGATGGAGTACTAGTGGTCTATGACCAAAATACAAGCAGCTGAAAGAATACAGAAGTGCATACAACGCTCTATAGGGTTGTTCCCAAAACAAAGCTTAGACATATAATGGTGACAGGAGAATTACAAGTTCCGGGTTTTCCATAACATCTGCGTTTTTGCATTGTTACTGTTGTTACTTTCAGGCGCCAGGAGTATAGCATTGGTACCTCTTTGGCCTTACTTTAGAGTCGAAAATGGTAGCCTTTAATGAATACAAAGGTAAATATGGTCACATGTTGCATTTGTTGTAATATATTGGAATGCTGACACGGTTCTTATCTTGGAATAGATTATTACTTCCTTTTGCTGGTCTTTAGGCTCCGGCTCTAGGTTGGGAGTTTCCCATGTCCTTGCTCATAGTGTTAACTTTGTACCTTTATCTCTTTGTGTAGGTGGAGGAAACATTTTTCCAAAGCTACAGTGCTTTATGCTTTAGGAGGCAATTATTTTAGAATGTGCTGTTCCAGAGTTTCTGAAGCTAATAAGACTTAATAAGAGATACGTTATTGGAAAGGACAGGGGATCAGTATTCTTCAGATTTTCTCAACAAGGTTAAAAAAGAAAATGCAAAAAAAATATATAGTTCAACATTTAGAAGATAAAAATGAGTACAGAATAATTACAAAACTGTAATGTTAACTATGAAGAAATCTGTGCCTCAGTTCAGTCATCAGTTAGAATTGAGACAGCAGCCAACAAATCAGGACAAGACTGAGACTTGTAAAGGCAGCTATGAAGGATCTAGACAACATCCTAAAGTGTAAAGATGTATTGCTAGTAATAAAGCCCAAGGTCATCTATAGGCTGATATTCTCAGTTATGAGGTTGAGATGTGAAAGATGGACAGTGAAATAAGCTAATAGGAAAAGGAATTGATTTGTATGAAACGTGATGTTGGAGGAAAACCAGAAAGTCAAATAAATACATTCTAGATCAATCCTGAATTCTCTCTAGAAACCTAAATGACTAAAGAAAGAATATTACACTCACTAGAAAAGACAATGACCACAATCCTATTTCTCACACCTTCTAGCATAAATACTTATCAATTTAAATCTCAATGCTGAATTGCAGCTAGTTAAGAAGTTAGCTTGGACATTCGGTTTTGTACACCAGTGATGTGACTTGTGTGACACCAGATGCTTACACCGACTTCTTAATTAGCAGCAATTCCGTTTATGTCAGTGGACTTACACTGATATAATGCCTCAACAGGATTCCAGACAACAGTTCCAAACGAGGAAGGTCCAGACATAAAATGGATTGATTCTAGAAGGGAAGCTCCTGCCTTTAGTTTGGAAGACCTGAGCAAGGCTGTTAATGATAGGTCACTTGGAGGTCATTAATTTGTAGGATCGGCAAGCAACTTGGCAGCCTGTAACAATGAGAACATATTTGAATCCCAGCATTAGCTGATTACCCTGGTGAATTCATGTCATTAACTCATTGCCCCGATGAATGAATGTCCATATCAGTTGTTTTCTGTAATAATTTAGAATACATGGAGCAAATTGCTTATATGCATTGGGTGCTTGAATGTCCAGTTGATAAGAAACAGATTATTTCCATATCAACATGTCCCTTTAATCTAATGCACAAAAAGAGTGTTATTTCTATGCTTCTTGAAGAAGAAGGAATGTATGCCCACTTTTAGAAGTGACTCCAAAGCTGCTGTACAGTACATAGGAAAGCTGTGATTTAGCAACTCTTGTTGTTTAGTTGTTAAGTCGTGTCTAACTCTTCGTGATCCCATGGACCAGAGCACGCCAGGCCCTCCTGTCTTCCACTGACTCCCGGAGTTTGGTCAAATTAGCAACTCTACTGGATCTCAAAGGACATAAATATCAACTCAGATGTTTTTTAAAAGCAGATTTTTTAAAAAACCTTGAAGCTGCACACAAAACATCTGAGTTGATATTTATGTCCTTTTAGCAACTCTACTGGATCTCAAAGGACATAAATATCAACTCAGATATTTTGTGTGCAGCTTCAAGGTTTTAAAAAAATCTGCTTGTGTGGGGGCGCAGAGGGTCGGGTAAGAATATTAAACAAGAATGTGTGGAGACAGATGCTGGAGCAAAATATTCCTGCTTAGGAGATGTCATGTTATGACTAGTTTCAGTTTTGTATTAGTTTTGCAAGGTGTCTGAGCATAACATACAAGAAATAAGTGTTAAGTTACATTATTCAGGACTCTTTCCTGCCTGGTCCCCCACAAGCTGTAGGCACTGAGGATTCCAAAGCGAAATGACTCTGAGAAGCAACACCCTGGGGTTGCTATGGGCAGCATTCCATTGCGCAAAGCACCTTCTGCTCAATGTTAGTCATGAGCCAATTAAGTAGCTTGGCTGTCTGAACATTGCCAGTTCCCTAGCAGAGAAGGAAGAGAAAACTAATTCTGAAAACCCCCTTGTAATGCCAAAACATCAGCCAACTGAACATTGACAAGGCATTGACAAACACCAAGCTTTGGTATCTTGATCTGTATTCCAACATGTTGAAGCAGTAATGCTTTTGCTCTAGATCAGTGGTTCCCAACCTTTTTCGAGTCATGACCCCATTTTATATCAGCCAAGTAACCTATTATCTCCCTGACACGTTTGCATAAAAAGGCATTTTTTAATGGGGTAAAGTCATCCCTTCTTGAAAAGTAGAGGCTTCTTTATCCTCCGAAGGGCCTGTTTCTCATATGTACACATACACACTGACTTTAATATCTGGCTCCAAAATGTCAAGGAAGATATTTAATGCATATAAGGTGATTGCAACCCCCCAGGAAAGATTTTGCAACTCCTTTTGGGTCACGACCCTTAGGTTGGGAATAGATCTAGATGTGGTCTAGATCTTGGAGGTATTATTCATTTAGTAAATGCATTACTTATTTATTAAATGTTTTTATTCATAATTTGCCAGCATGTGATGGCCCACAAAGCAACTTCAACTCCCATCAGCCCTAGCTTTAAGATAAAAACAGAAATCAGACACAAGTCAGGGCTATGCAAATGTGGTGTGTGCGCTAAGTGGGTTAGAGTCCTAGACTCAGTTGAGAGGGGGCCAAATCTGTTCATCCAAAGAGTTTGTTCAACAGAGGCAGTGGTGTCTGTCTGTACCTCCCTTCATTTTCTACACCAAAAATGAGTCTAATATGACTAAATGAAAATGGGCCCACCATTATCACTGCTGTGTTCCGGACAGGGAGCTTGTAAATAGAGAAGGGTCTGGGGGCCATTTGAGGGCTTTTGAAAACAGGAGACCTACAGATTCACTAGAAATTCCCAGATGGAATAGCCATTTTTTTCTTGAAATGTTCAACCTCATTTCTTTCATGATTCCTGCTGCTTGGAGGTGAGGTTTCCTCAGCTGACTCTTCCTCAGGATTGCTCTTGCATCCTCTAAGTCAGGGGTATCAAAGTCAGAAAGGTGGGAGAACTCCACTTTCAGCATATGCCCAAGAGCCATGCAGACATCTTTTTTGGGAGGCAGATATGGGCTTCGATGGAAGAGAGTGCTTGTGATTAACTTGGAAGATTAAACTTGACATCCAATCGCTACATGCCATCCCTCCATATGTTGCATGCCAAAGCCATCCCTGCCTCTCCCTGCCAGTTCCACCCTCATTCCACCCTAGCTTTGTGTGCCATCTTTTAGCTTCCAGGTCTCTGTCAATTCAAACTTTAATCCTGCATGCTGCTGCTTGTTCCCCATAATCCTCGAGCATGCATGTGATCAACTGTTCCCCTTTTGTTGCTCTGGTAGCCTACATTTTCCTTATGATCCAGATCTCCTCTACTAGCCACAAGCAGCCATTACCCAATCTACAGCATTCCCTTTGGCTGCAATTCCAAAAAAATAGCATATTCTTTGTTACCACAGCTGCTGATTCAGGTAGAGAGAGTTTAGTGTAGAGCTATAGTAGCAGTTAGTGGAAGATCACTCCAGATGTTCAACTTGAAGCCACAGTGCTCTTTCTGTAATTTGTGTGAATTTTGGTAACACTGTCATGGGCTTGCCTGGGAAGCACAAAGGCCACTGAGATTTGAGCTCAATGCTTTTGGCAAAATCTCCTTCTGAAAAGGATTTGGAAGGACTAACTTTTAGTTTTGGATATTTGATATACTTTGCATGATTGTTAATCTGTGGTGCGGTGTCTTATGACAGAGTGGTGGGCAAGGGTCAAGAGTGTAAAACTGGACAAAGAGTGGGATGCAGCGTGTCAGAACAAAATATTACCTGTCTGTTTTTTTTCATATATGTCTATGGATTGCATCAAATCTTGAGACAAAACTGTGGGTTTGTCTTTTCGATTTTTAATTTTCTCTTCTTTATCCTATACTCTCCTAGGAGAATTGCATATTCACAGAATTTGGGAGCATGGCTACCAACAATGGCAACAAGGACTTTATAAGTTTGAGCAATGGCAGCATTCCAGTCAAGGGAACAAGTTCTGATCTTGTCACAACCAACGATGGCCCTGTTGCAGCCCCAAACTCCTCATCTAAGGAAACAGAGAGAAGAAAAGCAAGTATAAATGGGTGCCTTCAGCTTAATGGCATGCTGAAAGTGCCATTCCTGCCAGTAGATGACCAAAGAACTCCACATGTTTTGTCGCAGTGTTGTCATCCTTGCCCATATCATCATCCACTGAATCACCACAGTAATCAAGAATGTCTTTCCCTGGCTGGCAGTGCAGCATCATCTGCATTGACTTCCTGCTGCCCAAAACCTCATACCGAATATTCTGCTTCTGCTTGCCAAAAACATACACCCTTGTATCAAACTGCCTGCTGCCTTCAGTCCTCACCCTCGTTCTGCCTACATCATCAGTGGCCCGAACATTTTCAGCATCAGCCTGTGCAACAGCATGTGGCCTGTATGCGGTAAGTAGGTTCCATTTTCTGTAGTGTCTGAATTGATACAAAATTTATATCCTCTTTGTTTTACTTCCCTGCAAATGTATCTGGAGATTATAGCGCAAGCTGCAGTGAACCAAACTCTTCTTTGTTCTTGGTATCAAACATGCTTCATAAAGAAGTATATGCAGTTCTGTAGTAGAAGAGCTCATGCTGAAGTACTTAAATCTGTTACATAAATCAAAGTGTCTCACATAAACTGAGAATGATAAGGCATTCAAGCTGTCAGCTCAACAAACTATGTTGGTTGGGACCTAACCCTTCTCTCTGCCCCCTAAGTGGATCTCGAACAATTTTGCTTAAAATACATTGCAGAAAGTGGTTCTATGTGGATATATAAATATCCACTTTAACTATTTCACCTAACACACAACATTATCTAAGAGGAGGAAGTATTTCTTTGATGTTTACATGAAGTCTTCCTTTGTGATGATGGACTGATCTTGGAAGTTTTCTAAGTTGAAATCTGTTTTTAGTTTAGAAATGTGCGTTAACAGTTCAGAAAAATGTATTGTCAGAATTTGATCTCCCAGGTCATACACGTAAGTAGAATACTTGATTCCTTTGTAGAGCAGAGCTTAGAAGATTACTTTTGAAAAGGAATTTGTTGTGTATTCATTATTTTGCTTGGGCCTCAGGCCATTGTTAGTGTTGCCACCACTCTGGGAAATAATCCATTGAGTTGTTTGTGAATGTGTTACCATAAGCGTTACCACTGTATCTTCCAGAAATGCTAGAAAATGCTCTCTAGTTCCTCAAGAAAAATTCTCAAGAACTCTCCCCATTCCAAGTTGTTAAAACTACAAGTATTATATTAATAACATGAGCAAATTAAGTTTTTTTAAAAAATGCTGCCTTTTTACGATATCTAAAAGTCTGCTGCCCGAGGTGGGGAAGGAATGTCTACTTCCATTTAATAGCAAGAGTCAGCATGTCAAACATTTTTACATAGAAAAGACATGGGCCACAGGGTAGGCAGTTTTTAAATTGCATTAGTGAAGCAAAAAATGTATAACTAATCTGTGTGACTTTGCAAACATCAAACTTGGCAGGAAGGTATTGCTAGGTGAGCAGTGCGCCTACACTGAATTCACACAATTTTGCATGCCCGAGTGTCTTCCATTTTCCTATGTGTACGCAGAAATAAGTCCCACTGATTTCTGTATGAGTGTGACTTAATCTTCTCAGTGTTTATGACAGAACTAACTGTTGTCTTAAATAACAAGCCACTCCCTAAACCTGGAGGTTTAGGGATTAAAGGTTAGGTTTTGTCTTTATGTGATTTGCTTTGGAGTAGAGTTTGAGAAATAGAAAGGAGGGGGGTAAAGCCAAGCCATGGGGAGGAACAAGAAGCAAATGCAGAAACTGACAAGGTCTTTCCACTGGGAAAACACTGGGAAAATGTTGGCGGGGCTTGCAGATGAAAGTAGCTCCCAGACACAAGCAAGAGTTCCATTTCATTTGCAAAGCTGGCACCGGCCTCTTCTCCCACTCACTCACTCTTAGTCTCTCCCTATATCAAATTACTTCCTTCCTCCTTCTCTTTGTCTTTGAGATCTGTATTTGCTGTTAATTGTCCAGTTGCTGGCTCTCATTCCCTCTTGTCACACCCATGAATTATGAGTAACAGACAGTTGCCCCATCCTTGCTCTCCTGAAAAGTAGTGAATTACAGTCTTGGCCATTATAGACAAGAAATTAGCTTTGTTCTAGTTCGTTACTGCAGAATGGAGCTCATTAGAAAAATTACTCATTTAAAATATGTAAACTTCTAATATAGAGAGTGCATCAGATCTGGGCATTTGTCTCTGATCTTTCTGTCCCAAATCGTTCAGTCCACTAGTACATACTGTATACTTTTCCCTTCAACAATGCTGGGGTTAGGGGTGCTTAACCCTTGTGTAGTTCAAAATCCATGTATAACTCTTAAGCTCTCAAAAACGTAACTACTGTGTTTCCCCGAAAATAAGACAGGGTCTTATATTAATTTTTGGTCCAAAAAACGCATTAGGACTTATTTTCAGGTTATGTTTTATTTTTTTCATGTACAAAAATCTACATTTATTCAGATGTAGTCCTGTCATCTTCTTCTGGTTGCTGCACAACAGTGGAGGGTGGGGTTTCACTTAACTGGAGCTTATTTTGGGGGGTAGGGCTTATATTACGAGCATCCTGAAAAATCATACTAGGGCTTATTTTCAGGTTAGGTCTTATTTTCAGGGAAAATAAACTACAAACCCCTCCCTCTCAAAGGAGCAGTGTGCCACTGTAACCTCCACCAACCTGCACCAGCCTCCTGGCATGCCCCAGCAACCTCCCTGGACGCCATATGGAACCACCGTGTCAGGAGAGGGAGCTGGCAAGGCCACCACCATCAGACTGGGGGCCACCGCACCACCAACAAGGGCCTCGGTATGTCTCAGAGCCACCTTTCTAAGGCCACTTCCTGGAGTCGAATAGCAGCACAGTATTTATCAAATGGTTGTTGTAGGTTTTTCAGGCTGTTTGGCCGTGTTCTGAAGGTTTTTCTTCCTAACGTTTCGCCAGTCTCTGTGGCTGCCATCTTCAGAGGTCCTCTGAAGATGCCGGCCACAGAGACTGGCGAAACGTTAGGAAGACAAACCTCCAGAACACGGCCAAACAGCCTGAAAAACCTACAACAACCATCGGATCGTGGCCGTGAAAGCCTTCGAGAATACATATTTATCAAATATTTATAAAAAATTTTATTTATTTGTTAAAATATTTATTTCTTTATTGAAAAAAATCCATGAATAACCAAAACTGCGCTGCTCAGACCCATGCAATTCAAGGGAGAAGTGTACTTTAGCATGTATCTGTTGATGTCTCATGTTAGCTTGTCAGCCCCGGTCTGACCGTTTGAAACTCTTTCTGGTCTTTTAGCTAGTTTTCCTCTATCCATCCAAATTTTCATTTCCACTCCTCTGCATTCAAGACTCTTGTTCCCTTTCCCTACAAAGTATACATAAGCAATTTTTCTGGTGAGATTTTAGGCACAAGTTCATAGTCATACTAAAGCATCTTCCTTTAAAATAACAGACTTAATGTCAGTAGTGTTCTAGGAACAGACTCAACTTCTTTTTGCTTTTGAATTCTTGGACTTAGCAAGTGCACTCTGTAGGAGGTTGGCCTTTGCCCACTGAATTGGGATTCCTGTTGCAATAATTATTTTACATTATTTGACATATAGCAGTTTTACTGCTCCTATAAAAAGAATATCATATGTGTAAAAATCATGCACAAAATGAGTGTATAATTCAAGCTTGCCAATCCATTTGTCACAAGTGTAAAGGCTGGGAAGTCAATTCCAAACAAAAACAAAAAATTCTGTGCAAAGCAGCTTTTGCTGGAAGTCATCCAGTACAACAGTGTGCATTTTCTGACAGTATAATATTAAGTGCAGGTGTCCTTCCATCTTTGGATGACACATTAATTAAATTTAGTGTATAATGAAGTCACATTTTGTTATTGGATATGCTCAGAGTTTTAATTTTAATTGGAAATTGAAAGGTGAGGGGGAAAGTGCTTATAAAAGGGGAGGACCTCTGTATAGATTTAACTAAAAATTGAGACTTGGCAAGTGACCAACTGAGCCCCACAGGTTCGAGCATGTTTTCATGCCTTTAGAACGTAACAGTTGTCAGTGACCTAACATTAAAAGAATGAAGTGTTGATTCTTGGCATTGTATGTTGGTTGTTGGAAAAGCGAAGCAATATTTTTTCTGTTTTTCACTCGAGCTGGACTTAATATAGTGTTTAGGTTTGAATTATGAAAATTATAATGAATTTGAAAGAAAAACATATACACTCCCATTGTATTTCAGTGTTTCAAATGAATGCAAGAAAACAAATCTGACTGCACAAAGCTTACACTCGCTAACTCTTTTGCTTGGTTATATTTTGAAGTTACAAAGAAGTGTGAGCCATTGTAACTTGAGTATTGGAATACTTTTAAAAAACTGCTGCATGTATGCTGCACTTTTTAAACCCACGCAATTACATCTTGATCTACTTCCACATGAACTTCTCTGTGAATAATGTGACCCTTAGACTTGGGTAGGGAATATGTGGCCTCTCAGTGTTGGACCAACTCCCACCAGCCCTAGCTAGCCCACCCGGTGCTGAGGGATGATATGAAGGCGGTCCAAGAACATCTGGAGGGTCACACATTTCCCACTCCAGATTAGAGCTTCCAGTGCAATTATTCCATCTGTTCTCTTGTTTCTTATTTCACTGAACCTTCTAGAAAGAAAAGATCCGGCCATCCCTGTCTCAGGGCGCAGTTTCCACCTTAAGCAATTTCCAAGGCAGTATTTGCTACTGTAAGGCATTAACATTACAGTAGTAGAAAGAAGTGAAGATGGTTTGTTCTCAGGCTATTGTCAGTTCAGACCAAGGGCTAGATAGCAGATGCTGTTCCTTTCCTTGGAGAAAGAGCCACTACCAATCTTATACCACAAGAAGATCTTCTACGTTGCTCAATCATGTTTTCAGTACAATATATGGAATTGATATTCTGCTGCCATTCCACATCAGATATGGACCAGGTGCTAATGTGAGGAAGATCCCACAGACAACCCTGTGATCTGTGCCATGCAGAATTGTATTTAATCAGAAGGAATAGGGACTGCCTTCTGCTTCCGATCTGTCTCTTCTGTGCTTCATTGTGGTACAGCACCTGTCAACTGTTTTTAGAAGCAAGAATATGTAGTGCCATACAATGCTCATTCTCAAAGCTAGTTTTAAGCTTTTGTTTTGTATTATGTTCTATATCTTAAAGAAGCTGTTCTGGACATATCTGTTCTGACATTTGTTATGTAACTATAATCCCACTATAGATTCAGTCAGATTCAAAGGTATTTAATCAGTCAACAAACTCCACACTTTGATTTTGGCTCTTTAACTAGATTTCTTGTGTTGTTGTTAAGTCGTTAAGTCATGTCTGACTCTTCGTGACCCCATGGACCAGAGCACGCCAGGCCCTCCTGTCTTCCACTGCCTCCCGGAGTTGGGTCAAATTCATGTTGGTAGCTTGGATGACACTGTCCATCCATCTCGTCCTCTGTTGTCCCCTTCTCCTCTTGCCTTCACACTTTCCCAACATCAGGGTCTTTTCCAGGGAGTCTTCTCTTCTCATGAGATGGCCAAAGTATTGGAGCCTCAGCTTCAGGATCTTAAGCTTGAATTTTGCTATAAGAAGCTGATGATCAGAGCCACAATCAACTCCAGGTCTTGTTTTTGCTGACTGTATAGAGCTTCTCCATTTTTCTTGAGCTGTGTGCATTTTACTGATTGGCATGAACTTGGTTTTCTCAACATACATTTTTAAGTAGCATTCATTACTTACTTCATTGACGTTACTGAGTAACCTTCACAGACCGTATAAATTGTCAGCTGCTAACATATTATCCGCTTATCATTTTTAAAAAGTGCTTATTCCTCACATACCACCCCATAGTGCTTAAAGCACTCTCTCGTTAGTTTAAAATTTAATTATGCACTCTACAATTACTTCCCCTTCAGCAAGCTGGGTACTCATAAGTAGAGATGTACGAATACCCCCACACAGGTGGACATAACGAGGGTCCAGCCCCCTGGGGCTGGACCGTCCACTCACCTTCTGCTGTTGCTGCGGGCTCCGCGCTCCCTTCCTATCGATCTGGAGCTTGCGGTCTGCGAGCCACTCTTCAACCTTGCAGCGAGGCTCGTCCTTCCGCCTCCTGCCAGGAGTGGCTCGCAGACCATGAGCTCTGGAGCGATAGGAAGGGAGCGCGGAGCCCGCAACAACAGCAGAAGGTGAGTGGACGGTCCAGCCCCAGAGGGCTGGACCCTCGTTATGCCCACCTGTGCGGCGGTATTCATATACGAATACCCCCATCTCTACTCATAAGCTGTTGATAACTTCTCCATTGGCGGTGATGCCAGCATTTGGATCTGCACATGCATCTCTGAAGATGTTCTCAGTATACAAAATGAAAAGCAGTGGCAAGAGTATACATTCTACTTGTAATCTTCTTCATACTTCTTTGTCCTCTATCCCTTGGTCTTCACTGAAGCTTTTTGTTGCCATTAAAGGTTGCCAATTATATGAATATATTTTGAATTGAGACCTCTGTTTCCAACAACTGTATCCGTTTGCCATCTTAAACTTCACTGAAGGCTTCTTCACAGTCAATAAAGCAAGCATACATGTCTCTGCTCATGTCACAGTGCCTCTTCCTGAGTACTTGTGCAGAGTGTTGCAATCCATTCTATGAATCCAAACTGCATATCTCCTGCCCCTTTTTCACATTTCTCATAAATTCTGCCATGTGTTATATTTAAGAATATCTTGACCAAATGATACCTTAACCAAATAGTTCATCTTCTGTTCTGTAGTCACTACAAGTTTAGGCATTTTCCTTTTTAGGTAATGTAATAAACATCATTCTCAGCCAGTTTTCAGGAATGATTCCTGAACCTGCCTGATGACCCCGGTGACTTCAAAATGTTAGTCTGTCATCCTCACTTGCTAGACTAGAACCTGCTTTGCTCTTTGCTCAGATAAAGAAGTCACAGTCTACATTCATGTAGAAAATTTGTCTATTAAATATATTTTCAAATATTCCATTGTGATTATTAGTCTGCATGTGAAAACAGTATGCTCTAGATGCATTAAATCTTTTGCCCCAGTTGCTGTAGTTTCTTTGCTAATACAGTGGTGCCTCGACTTACGAACTTAATCCATTCCGGAATGATGGTCGTAACTCGAAATAGTCGTAAGTCGAAGCACCATTTCCCATAGGAATGCATTGAAACCCCATTAATCAGTTCCAGCCGGGGGGAAAAATCACACACACAAAAAAAAACCCACCGCAAGCCCCATCGGGGTTTTTTTCCGGCGTTGGGGCCGGAAAAAAAAAAGCCAAAAAACAAAGAAACAGTGCAAGCCCCATCGGAACGCGCTGGGGCTGAAAAAAAAATCACCAAAAAACCCCAACAACAACACAGCAAGCTCCATCGGAAGGCGCTGGGGCTGAAAAAACAAACACACCAAAACACACAAAAAAACACATCACAGCACAGAAACATAACCCCCTGCCAGCCCAAACCCACCCTGCAAAACCCTGTATGTACTCAGTCAGAAGCAGAAAGCAGCACCAGGCAGTCCGAAGCCTCCTCCGACGCACACTCTCTAACCGCTGGGGCGAAAGAGCTACAAAGAAGCAGCCTCTTCGCCGACCAATGGTTAGTACATTTGAATTCCCCGCCTTTTCCCCCACCTTTTTTCCAGTCGTAACTCGAAGCTCCGGTCGCAAGTCGAAGCAAAATTTTGCAGCCGGAGCTGGTCATAACTCGAAATGGTCGTAAGTCGGGACGTTCGTAAGTCGAGGCACCACTGTATACCATTGTTGTTGTTATATGCCGTCAAGTTGGAACCAAAATATAGTGACTCCTAATAGGGCTTTAGAGTAAGTGAGATATTTAAGGAGTGGTTTTACCAGCTCCACACCCCCAGTAAATTTCCGTGGTGGGGGAATCTCTGAGAGGGGATTTGAACCCAGGCCTCCTGAGTCCTAGTCTGTCACTCTGTCCACTACGCCACACTGAGTATCCCTAACATACTGTAGTGTATTTTTTTAAAAAATCTCAGCATTCAGCAGTTAAATGTCTTACCATATTTTCTTGTTTTAAGAAATGCACTATTCAGCAACTCAAGGCCTTGCCACCATTCTAACTTAGGGGACTGGCTTTCTTAAAACTAGATTTTCTTTGCGGTTTTGAAAAGGTCTTTGTAAATTCTTGCTTTAGCCTCCGCTTAGCAATCCCGGAATATTGACGTCTTTTGACCTTTAGAAACTGGCATTTGCAAATGCTAGCAACCAAATGTTTCAAAACTCATTTCCCATGCCCTGCATCTTTCACCTTCTAAGAATTAGCAAAATAGTTAGTACTTAACCTGGTGATCTGTTACTCCTTTGAACAGTGATGTCCAAACGAGTTAATTAATATAATAAGAATGCCCCCCAAGCCATTTCTGTTTAATCAAAATAACTGAAACTATGTCCCACTGTTAATTAAATATCAGAAGTACTGTTTCAGATAATTTAAAGACTTGTAGCAAAGTTTAACATAGTTATGTTTAGCAGCACTAAAATGTACACTGAATGAGTTGTGAACATTGCAATTTAAGGACAGAAAAACAGAGATCTTTTGGTTGAATACGTGAATGGCTTCCTTAAATTGCTTCCACTTTTAAGCAACAAGACTCTTAAGGAACCAAGGCTCTTCTAAACAAGACACTAGACAGTCTGGGAAAAAAATGAAAAGACCAGACTCAACAAGGGTCTCTTTGCTTTTCAGCATTCTTGAATGTGTGTACAAGTGCTGGGCGTTTTTATTTTTCTGAGTTTATTTATAGAAGAGGGACTTCAAATATTTGTACATTTCCTCAAGTATACCGAGGACTTGAAAGCCTGCTCGTGACTTTGTGACATTTTCGTTAATCCTTATGAAGGCGTTACTGTACTGTAGATTTTGGACCTTTTCCCCTTCTAATAAGAACTTGTTTGTAATTATTCAAAGTGCCATTTCCTCTGATTGCCGCTCTAGTTTCACAGGCCTTTGATATGATGGCAAGTAATCTCAGAAATTCTGCATTCATTTTTCAGCTAAACATAATTGTTCATATTGCCATGCATACAATTAGACCATGAAAAAAGAGAGGGGAAGGACTTTTTTTTTCTTGAGCAGCTTCCATTTTATGAAATGAACCTTTAGCACTATATCACTACAAAATTAATTTTTCTAATCTTCTTAAAATTATAATAAATAATATTCATCATTAAGTGTTAGCAGAACCCACAGAAATGTGACCACTGGTGCTAGCTTATACTTATGTTTAAAGAGGTAAGAGTCTAGGCCAGTGGTTTCCAACCTCCCAGAAGCCTTCATCGCTAGCTGTGCTGACTAGGATTTCTGGGAGTTGTAGTCCAAAAACATCTGGGGACACAAGGTTGAAAACCACTGGTCTAGGGGACAAAGATGGGGATTAAAGTGCAATGGAATCTTTCCCCTCTACACACACTGTTCACTAAGAGCAGGGGTCTCCAAACTATGGCCTGTGGGCCACATCTGGCCCGCCTTGCCTTTTTATCCAGTCCGGGCATAGGGAGAGGAGGGAAGCGGGACCCAAGCAATCCCTTCCAACCCAAGCAAAGACGGGGGGGGGGATCGCTTGTGTCCCCCTTCCCTCCTTCGGCCCTCGAAAACGTGTAAAATATATGATGTGGCCCTCATACTGAAAAGTTTGGAGACCCCTGACTAAGACCATTCTCTCCTCATGACAGAAGAGAAATTGCTTGGGAGTGCAGAGAAGCCTAGATAGAACTACTAAAGGGGAAAAAGAAAAAAGGCAAAATATTGTAGCACTTTAAAGACCACAGGGAAGCTCACACTAAAATAAATCTGTCAGTATTTAAAGTGCTATAATATTTTCCCTCCCCCTCCCTTTAGTTTTGCCAACATGCTGAGACAGACTGCCATGATTACTTCTTTGGAAAAAAAAGATGGAATTGGACTTTTAAAAGCACAGCCACTGCTCCTGCTTCTTGTGGATCTTTGATAATGTTTAATTTTCCCTTTAGGTCCATGGTGAGGAATCAATATTTGGTCCTTCAAATTTGTTGCACTTTTACTCCCAGAAATCTTAGAAGCATCAGCAATAGTAAGGGATTGTAAGAGCTGTGTTCCAAAACATTTGGAGGGCTCAAGGTTCCCTCCATCTGTCTTAGACCAAGGATTAATTTAATACAGTGAGTGGGATTGAGATTTAGTTATATATACAGTAGAACCATCAAAATCTGTAAGATTTCTATTTGTCATAAATAAATTAAATCCCATCGAAATCACTGATTCTAGTGCAATCATAATGAAGTCTGGATTCCAATGTGTTTTCTGGCCTGAGACAAAGCAGCAAATGGTCCCTCAAGTCCTTCAAATCAAGTTGCTTAAAATCCAGTTTTTATGAGCCATCAAGTTACTTCTGACTTCTGGCAAGCTTATGAATTCAATATTACATTGTTGATAATATATTGTTTTGTTTTCCCTAAATTATTTCAGTGTGTCTTATCAGAGATTATCAGGTGTAGCTGTGACCTTGTGATGGTGCATGAAATTGGAAAGTGCAGGGCAAGCAACAAATAAATTGTTCCCTGGAAACCACTCTGTGCCAAACAAAGCTGCTGAATGCCATTTGGTCGTCATAGAGGCCAAATACTGTTGCATTTCATTGCAGTAATTTGTTATCGGAACAGTGCAGAGTAGGCATAAAAGGATTTCAGTTTATGAAATATTTAGAGGTAAAATGCCTGTTCCAAATGAGATGGCCCATTTTCAGATTTTGACTTGTGGTGATATTAATGTCTTTTCATTGTCTTTAAATATTTTAGAAACTTTTATTTAGCTTACTGACTTCTTCCCGTAAATGTCTTGGAAACGTTTGTGTATGTTTGTTGGGTGGAGAAAACCTTTATGAGCAGAAATGTTCACAACAAAAATGCCATTGTCATTTCCTCTAGGTTAAGCTGTTTTTGAATAACCCAGGAGAAAAGAAGCAAAAAGATGCCTTTTCCTCCACCGCCCAGCTGTTTATGTCCTCCCCCACAGAATTGCAGATGTGTCTTAGAACCATGCACCTGAAACTAGTAGAACTGCTTAATTCCCTCCAGATGAACTGGACTACACATAATGGTTGTGTGACATGGATTGTGAGAGTTATAGTCCACTGCATCTGAATAGTACCAAGTCAGGGAGGAAAAGTACCTGGGAGTAGGGAATATAGAGCTGGACATGGAAAGATGACCAGGATGGTTAAAGTGCTCCCCCCCTCCTTTCCACATGTCCCCTGTGAGAAACAGCTCTGCTTTAAATCAGAGAATGGAGAAGTTACTTTTTTGGACTAAAACACCCAGAATCTCCCAGCCAGCATCTCCACAATGGGAACTGTGGACAAAAAAAGCCTCCCTCAGTACACTTCTTTGTGTGTAACATGGTTTTGCCTAAAATTGGGACCCAGTGATGAAAAGATTTATAAAGCTTAATGCTACCAAGTTGAGATGGTCACTTAGCACTCTTTGGCACAGTTCTGTGGGTTGGGCTCACAGGTTTTTTCATATGCCCCCAGATTCTGCTCTGCGCCTCCTCCTCTGAGTGGCCACCTGTGGGAGGAGCTGGGGCATGGAATCCAGGGCACCCACACAACACTTATGGGTCCAAACTGCACCAAAGCGCCAAAGCATAATAAGTGCCCATCTCTACATACTGCTTGTTCAGTTTAATTCAGTTGGATTGGAAGGATGAAATAAACTACCTCTGTGTAACCAGGTCAGTTAGAATGGCCTTAGTCACTTAGTTTCATCTTCCCTTACATGCTTTGCTTCTCCAGGTATCAAAGCTGATGTGGCAGTCAGTTTTGAAAGCTGAACACGAAAGGGTTCACCTCAGGCAAACAGCGCTAAAAGTATCCACTTCATACACATTCCACACAAGGAAACATTTCCTATAGATTGAGGCAAAGACATGTTTTACCTATGGCCCTAATCTAGTTCAAAGAAACGCCAGGTCCCACCCCAAGCTCTGCCCCTGTTTGGTCTGGGGGGATTGGCTGTTTCCAGTGGTTTCAGCCTATCTTAAAATTAACAGTTGGAGAAGCCACCATATGTGTGAGTACCCCAGCGCTTACGTTCATGTTGTTGTTGTTTAGTCGTTAAGTCGTGTCCAACTCTTCGTGACCCCATGGACCAGAGCACGCCAGGCCCTCCTGTCTTCCACTGCCTCCCGGAGTTGGGTCAAATTCATGTTGGTCGCATCAATGACACTGTCCATCCATCTCGTCCTCTGTCGTCCCCTTCTCCTCTTGCCTTCACACTTTCCCAACATCAGGGTCTTTTCCAGGGAGTCTTCTCTTCTCATGAGATGGCCAAAGTATTGGAGCCTCAGCAGGATCTGTCCTTCCAGTGAGCACTCAGGGTTGATCAGGATCTGTCCTTCTAGTGAGCACTCAGGGTTGAGCAATTTTCCATGATGAATTACATTCATAGCACTATATTATTTTATCAGAATCACAGCCCTAAGACTTCTAAATTAGTTCTCACAGCTCTGAAACTGAAGATGCTTCTAGCACATATTCTCAGAAAAGTTAATTTAGTAAGTCGGGTTAACAAAATGAAGTAAACACCATCCAGAATTCTGCTGATGATCTATGCATGCACAAGTTAAATTGTGTAATTCATCATGGAAAATTGCTGTTAACTAACAAGGTGCCAGTTGTGTTATGAAGAGTGCTCCTTCTAATGCATCTGGAGCCTCATTAATTACAGTAGTTCACCATAGTGAGTTGTGCAATTTAGTTTATCCGTGCATTAATTCACCAGTAGCTGGGTATCATATGGTTAAATATGGCATCTATTATTTGTCCAACAAATGGGGGAGGGAGAAGAAATTAAAAGGCAGGAGCTTCTGTAAACATTTCTGCTCTAGAAGTAATTTCTAGTAAAACCCAGTTACTCTAAAATCCCAGTTTAAAGCAGCATGTTGGGTCTCAGCAGGATTTCATTTGCTTAAAGTCAATCCCTGTAGATTGATAGTCCTGGTCTTCAAAGACTGCCAGGACCATGCAGCAGTATACATAGATGTTGACGTATGTACATAAATTTAGCAATAGCATCTCAATATTTAATTTCACTTAGAGGGAGAGAAAGAGAAGTGATTCAAGAGTTAGCCTTTAAAAGTGATGCAGTTCATTATCTAAAATATGATGGAGTATTAATTAAAACTCAAACAAAGTCAAGACAAATGCAAACTGATTTAAGGTACAATTCCCATCAGAAGGAGGTGATCAGCTCCATCCGTATGGTATGTATGTATGTACTGAATTTATACCTGCCCATCTAGTGGCAAGGCCCTGCTCTGGGTGGCTACAGAAGAAAGAAACAGAGAGCAACTAAAATGATGACTGGGCTTGGGCACCTCCCTTATGAGGAAAGGCTACAGTGTTTGGGGCTCTTTAGTCTAGAGCAGGGGTCTCAAACATGCGGCCCAGGGGCCATTTGCGGCCCGCCGGATGATAGTTTGTGGCCCCCACCTTGCCTCCCCCCTGAAGCACCCACGTGTCCTCTGCTGTCAAGTCGCTCCCGGCCCGTCCTCGAAGAGCACCTCCAATCCACCAACAGCAGCTGCCGCCGCTGCCTCTTCCAGGGAAGCGGCTCTCTTTCTCTCTCGACACCCCCAGCACCAGCCCGGCCAGCAGCCACCTCAGCGCCCGGCGGTGCTTCCTCCTCCTCCTCTTACTCTTCATCCTGCTTCAGCCGCCTCGGCTCTGGAGGCTGCCTGGGCTCGCCTCGCAAAGCTCCTCTGTCGTGGTGGGGGTAGCTGCTGCTGCTGAGTGCGCCTTTTTTTTAGGGGGGGGCCCTCAGAGGAAGGTTGCCGGACCTCCGTGTGTGTGTGTTTGTGTGTGTGTGTGTTCGTTTGTTTGTGTGCATGCGCGTGCACGCACCTGTGGGGGGCCCCCGCACCGTTCTGTTTAATTTCGTGGGTACCAGTGGGGGCTTTTCTCCTTTGACAAGGTGAATTCTGTGAGGGTTTTTTTTTTTTTAATTTTATGTCGTGCCCTCCTCCCCCCGGCTAAGCGGTTGCCGGCGCTCCCTCCCTTCTCCGCTTCTTTGTCCTGCTGCTGCTGCTGCTGGTGGTGGTGGTGAAGAAGGAGCCGGAGGGGGTCGTGGCTGGGCGACGAGGGCTTGCATGCCCCTCCTCCTCCTCCTCGGAGCCCCAGCCGGGCTAAGGAAACTCCCGAGCGGCTTCCTTGGGCTCTTGCTCTGCTTGGTGGAAAATCTGATGCGGGCCAGCCTCACTCAGACTCTGCCTCCAGCGGCCCCCAGGTAAATTGAATTTGTGACCCCTGGTCTAGAGAAAAGGTGCCTGAAGGGGGACATGATTGAGATGTATAAAATTATGCAGGGGATGGATAAAGTGGATAGAGGGAAACTCTTCCCTCTCATGCAATACCAGAACCAGGGGACATCCACTCCAACTGAGTGTTGGGAGAGTGAGAACAGACAAAAGAAAATGTTGTTAGTCTGTGGAACTCCTTGCCACAGGATGTGGTGATGGCATCTGGCCTAGATGCCTTTAAAAGGGGATTGGACAGATTTCTGGAGGAAAAGTCCATCGCAGGTTACAAGCCATGATGGGGATGTATAATCTCCAGGCTTAAAAGGAAGGTACTTCAAAATGCCAGATGCAGGGGAGGGGTATCAGAAGAAAGGTATTTAGTTGTCTTGTGTGCTCCCAGAGGCATCTGGTGGTGCCACTGTGAGATACAGGAAGCTGGACTAGATGAGCCCTTGTCCTGATCCAGCAGGGCTCTTCTTATGTTCTTATGTTAAACACAGGTACACAAAAATAGAGGATAAGAATAAACATACAAAAACAAAACCTACCCAAAGATCCATCAAATAAGAAGGCAGAGCTAAAAACAGCTGATGGAAGCTGCTTAGTTGATGGAAATTTGAAGTAGGAATGATCTCCTCCTCCTCCTCCTTTAAGTTGACCTTCATTCAACTATATCCAAGAATGTCATTTGTTATATTTTAGTGATTCTAAAAAATGAATCACTCACCAGTGCCTTTGCATTGTGTACAAGGACTACACAGTGGTTTCCCTCTGCCTTTTTGTGATATATCATGATAGTTATAAACATCATCCCAAATGTGTTCATATATTCCAAAAATACTATGAGAGGAAACTACAAGTAAAAGCCAAAAATCAGTTTAAAAGGCAATTAAATGCAAAAGACGAAAAAACCAGCTGCAGCACCTGAGCAAATTGAATTTAGCAAGATGGTTAAACTGTAGTACTGCAGTGAAGATGCACTGCAGTGAAGATTCTGCTCATGACCTGGATTCAATTCTGGGACGAGGTAGCTGGCTTGAGGTTGACTTGACTGTTCATGCTTCTTCGTGGTCTCTGTGAATGCACACTATTGGGTTTAATCTGCGCTTGCGCAGAGGTTTCTGGAATATTCCAGAGCTTTATCACGCATTCGCCAGGACCGCCCCCCTAGTACACATGGTCCGCTCATCCTGGCGATTGCCTCAGTTCCTTTTTGCCACCGCTGAGGTTTCATCTCTCGATGAGCTCTCCGTCCGCCAACTGCTTTTGATTCTTCCTAAAAAGTAAAATACAGAGGGAAAACAGTAAGAGACCTTCGAGCTGTTTCTCCCTTTCCTGATCGCCCTCCCTTTTCTCTTTCCCTTCCCTTCCCGCCTTTTATGGCACCTGTAGCTCCATTTAAACAGTGCACTTCATGCCCCAACAAGATTCCCCTCTCAGATGGGCACAGCTATTGTCTTTGCTGTCTCGGGGAATCTCATCAACCATCTTCGTGCCAACTCTGTAAGAACTTTACAAAACAGGCGCTCAAACTCAGTCAACAACGCCTGAGATCCTTTCTCTGGGAACGTTCTGTCCTCCCGGCACAGACTGCTATGGAAGCTGTTCAGACTCCCCAGTCCTAAGCCGTGTCCCCTGATGTACCCACTATTTCCCGACATCGAAGTCGACATCGTCTAAAGCTAAATCTAAGGCTATCTCCAAATCCAAGTCTTCGGGATCGACGATTAAATCCACACCCATACTGAAACCTCCTTCCAAACCTAAGAAGTCAAAGAAATCCTCTTCGGATTCCCAAGCCACTAAGAAATCTGCCCTAATAACAGTGGGTAAATCTACACTGACAATTCCTTTACAGGATCAGCAAACTGTCTGTCTCGACACTTCTGATGATGACTTTATGCCACCTCCATCCGGCCACCCACCTTCTCCACTTCTTGCCCAATCTCTATCCTGGGCCAACACCTCAGCTGAGGTCATAGTTATTTCCCATTTGGTACATAGGAGCCCCAAATCCATGGGTTGCTCTGTCTCTGTGTGTGATTCGGAGTCACCGCCTGCTTTGGCTGACCCATCTCCTCCGCGTAAGCATCCCAGGAAGACGCACCATATGGAGACTTGCCGATCCGATGCCGACCTTGTACAGCCTCCAACCTCGACGGGGTTGCTGGCATCGTATGATTCCCTGACTCGGTATCGCCATCTAAAGCGAGTCACGCTATACGAGCCACCAGCTTACTATGAACCTCCACCTAAATGCCATTGATATCGAGCGTACCAGTACTGGCAACCTGATACTGGTCCCTACATCGAACCCAAGCGTTCCCGTATACATATTATTACCCATCCGATGCATCAGACTCATCATCTCCTCCTCGGTACCATCCATGGTCCCATGAATACTATCAAGCCTTATCTGAGGATGACAGTGTGCTTCCATCTCCAGTACTGAAGCCGCACAAACCCTCTTGTAAGAGGAGTCATTTCTCCGAACCCACGATGGGGCAGCAGCCGTCGATACTGAAGCAATCCTGATCATCGGCTCAGGTTCATCTACCTCCTTCTGAATCCACTGCACTGTCACAGGTCCATGCATCCTCTGTCCAAGTGACAGCTTTTATGCCATTTTTTATTGTTAGCCGCCCAGAGTAGACTTGGGTCTAAATGGGTGGGGTATAAATAAATAAATAAACAAACTACCTATGCTGGACCTCTGCCTCTCGACACCACTCAGGCCCGTCAAACGAAACATCCTAAGCCTCATCAATCTACATCTCGTTCTGTACCATCTCAACATGTTGCCGACAAGCCTACTCATTACCAACCAGAGGCTCGTACCAGCAATTCTGCCTCTCCATACCAGCAACATTCTCCACCATCCGCAATTCTCTGATTCGGACACCTCCAACCCCTTACCACCGCACGAGTCTCCTCCGAATCTACCAACACTAGACTCTGATGTGACAGAGGACCTCTCATCCTATTCACAGCTTGTGCTTTGCATAGCCAAGGCTATGGACCCAGATGTCCAACAACCAGTCCAATCTGAGTCTGACAAAGTGTATGACATTAATGAGGATCAAACACCGCCACTCCGTATGGGCTTTATCCCATCCCTTTTGAAATTGATTAAACAATCTTAGTCCAAACCATCTTCCGTACCGCAAATGTCTCGTAGAGTCGAGAATCTGTATAAAACACATGGGGATAATACCGCTTTTCTTTTAAAGCACCCACCTCCAAATTTTGTCATGGTTGACGCTACTCAAAACAGAGGCCGCAATCGTTCCAATGCTACCCCTAATAACAAGGAAGGTAGGAAACTAGACATCATCGGCTGCAGAGTTTATTCCCTTGCCTTGTTTACCCTCTGAGCTGCTAATTACCTTGCAGCCATGGGAGCATACCACAGTTTTCTCTGGAATAAAGCCCTACCAACCCTTCAGTCAGCATCTGATGAATATCAAGAGGCCATGGCTCTCATTCGTCAGGAGCGCATTACTGCGCATCACGTCATTGAGGCTGTGTCTAAACATATGGCTACCGCTGTCGCCCTTCGCAGACATGCTTGGCTCCGTTTAGCCCACATTCAGATGATTCCCGTATGAGAATCGAGGACTTACCCTTTGACGGCACCGGTCTTTTCGATGGCAAAACCGATGAAATATTAGATAACCTGCAAAAATTGAGAAAAACAGCACGGTCTTACAATACTCAACCATATTATAGACCTCAACGTTATCAATGGCATCGCCCTTACTCCTATCAACAATACAGGCCATTCTTCAACAAACAACGATACTTACCACAGTCTTCCTCTTCATTTCAACCTCGACACACCACACAACGTCAGCGCCCCAAGCAATCCTTTAGGCACCCTGAGAAGAAGACAAAACAGAACCTTTGACTTTCACATTGCTCAGATCCACCTACCCCGCCTATCTCTACCCAACACTACTCACCTCTCAGCCCACCTTCCATCGTGAGCATCTATCACCACAGATTCTTGGGTCTTCACCATCGTCGTCACTGGATACGCAATAGAATTTGCTCTCACACCACCACCAAAGATCCTTCTAACCACACCATCAGAAGCTCTACAGCATGAGATACAATCCCTCCTGCTGAAGGACGCCATAGCACCCATCAACCTTTCAAATCACTACCCCGGGTTCTTCTCCCATTACTTTACCGTTCCAAAATGTGATGGAGGCTTGCGCCCCATCCTCGATCTTCTGGACTTCAACTACTACATCATCCAAAAACGCTTTCGTATGGTGACTTTAGAATGAATCTTACCAATCCTTCAAGAAAATGACTGGTTTGCCATCATCGACCTAAGCAATGCATACTTTCATATTACCATCCGCCACGATCACCGCAAATTCCTCAGATTCTCACTAGGACACACCGCTTACGAATTCAAAGCCCTTCCATTCGGGCTCTCTACCGCTCCACGGGTCTTTACCAAATGCATGGCCCCGGTAGCAGCTTACCTCCGCACTCAGGGAATCTCCATCTTCCCTTACATTGACGATCGGTTGCTAGTATCCCCTTCACGTTCTCAAGCCCTAAGAGATATACAGGTGACCCTCTCTCTCAATGAAGAAAATCTATACTGACTCTGGCACAAAGAGTTACCTACATAGGTGCCGTTTTGGACTCTCGAAAAGCACGAGTTTTCTTGCCTCAAGAACAAGCAGCAAAACTCCATGCTCTTATACGTCTTTTCCTACCTTATGCACTGGTCACTGCACATCACACTCAACGCCTCCTTGGCCTCATTGCTTCCACCACATCAGTCATACAACACGCCAGACTAAAAATGCGCTCTTCGCAGACGTGGTACCTCTCCCTCTTCGATCCAATGTCGGATCCACTTTCCAAGCTCCTACAAGTTACACCCGAGCTATCAGCACAACTTCTCTGGTGGGACACTCCAACCAACCTCTTGATTGGCAGACCATTTGCACCCCTACAGCTATCAATCCAAGTTACTACAGATGCCAGCCCCACCGAGTGGGGGGCGCATTGCAACGGCTTACGCATTCACACCCCTTGGTCTCAAACCGAAAGAACCCTTCACATCGACAATCTTGAACTACTAGCCATTTTCAAAGCTTTCCGTGCTTTCGAACCTCTCATCAGCCATACAAGTAATCACAGACAATACCACAACCCTTTTCTATCTAAACAAACAGGGAGGCACTCACTCTCTTTCCTTGCTGTACCTTACCGTCCAATTATGGGAGTGGTGCCTAGAATGCCATATCTTTCCTGTAGCAGTTCACATTACTTTGCATGACAATCATCTAGCAGATTTTCTCAGCAGGACTTGAACACAGATGCACGAGTGGATCCTCGACCAGACTGTCTTTCTCCATCTTTGCGAACTGTGGGAACGTCCACACATAGATATGTTTGCAATGTCCCAAAACTCAAAGTGCCCCCTATACTGCTCCAGAGCAGGCATGGGTCCTGGCTCCCTCAGGGACGCACTTATGATTCATTGGACCAACATCTGATCTACCTTTTCCCACCTATACCTCTCCTTCTCAGGACAATAGTCAAATTCCATCACAACCGTTCCAACATGATTCTCATCGCTCCGTGGTGGTCCAGACAACCCTGGTTCACCATGCTCTGCTCCATCTCCACGGACTTCATACGTCTCCCTCCAATCCCTCACCTTACTCAACACCAAGGAAGGACTTACCATCCCGACCTCCACAATCTTCACCTCACAGCATGCAGGATTCACCCTCAGTAACTACCATTTTAGCTAACGCCTGAAAGCCTTCTACAACTCAGCTTTACTCTTATAAGTGGGCCGCTTTCCAGAAATTTGCAACTCAACGCAATCTTCCTATCAAACCAACAACTCTCCAATCAGTTCTTGCATTCCTTTCTTACCTCTTTCAACAACAGCTTTCCCTTTCCACTCTCAAGGTCTACATTTCCGCGATAGTCGCACATCAACTGCAAGACTCAGAAGCAGCCCTACTCTTTTGCCACCCTACCATGAAACAGTTCCTCAAAGGCGGCTCCAATATGCAACCTCCTAAATCCATCCCCCCTCCACAATGGTCCCTGCATACCATCCTCTGACATCTCACAGTTTCTCCATTTGAACCGCTTGCCACCACGTCTGAACGTTTCCTCTCCTTTAAGACTCTTTTTCTGGTGGCCATTACTTCAGCCCGCAGAGCCTCAGAACTTGCTGCTCTTCGGGTGGACCCTCCATTCCTCCAATTCCACCTGGATAAAGTTACTCTTTATCCAGATGTTTCCTTTCTTCCAAAGGTTGTATCGGACTTCCACCTCAAACAACCTATTATTTTACCTACCTTTTTTCCGTCACTAACAACTGACCTCGAAGTTCTTTCCATATGTTGGATGTCAGACGAGCCCTCGTGTTTTATGTCTCACAAACGTCCTCCTTCCGCAAGTCAAAAAGACTCTTTGTCACACCGCACCTGCCTCACAGAGGTTCTCACATTTCTTCTCAGACCGTCTCTCGCTGGATTGTCACAACTACGTATAAAGTTGGCATACCAACTCGCCAAAAAGCCTCTGCCTATAGGCATTAAGGCTCACTCCACAAGGGCTCTTGCTACCTCCACAGCCTTCCTCCGAGGAGTACCTCTCCGAGACATCTGTAAGGCTGCTACCTGGGCAACCCCTTCTGCGTTTGCCACTCACTACCGCCTGGATGTCAGGGCTAAGACGGATGCAGCATTTGACAGAGCTGTACTCTCTTCTGTTCTTCCGTGACGTCCCTCTGGTAATTCATCTTGTTAATCACCCAATAGTGTGCATTCAGAGAGACCATGAAGAAGAAAGAGAGGTTACTTACCTGTAACTCTGGTTCTTCGAGTGGTCATCTGTGAATTCACACTTCCCGCCCGTCCTCCCCTCTGTCTGTCACGTCTATCTCACTTTTGATGCAGCGGCGGGCTGTTCTTAGGAACTGAGGCAATCGCCAGGATGGGTGGACCACGTGTACTAGGGGGGCGGCCCTGGCAAACGTGTGAGAAAGCTCTGGAATATTCCGGAAACCTCTGCGCGAGCGCAGATTAAACCCAATAGTGTGAATTCACAGATGACCACTCGAAGAACCAGAGTTACAGGTAAGTAACCTCTCTTTCCGAGGCCAGTAAATTGAGTACCCAGGTTGCAGGGGGGGCAGTGTGTAGCCTGCATAATTTTAAATTGTAAACCACCCAGAAAGTGCTTTTTAAGCACGCTTTGCTTTGAATTGAATTAAATCTGGCAACCTAAAGATGATCAATGCCAGTCAGTCTTCTATAGCAGAGCTCCTCAACCTTTTTTGTAATGCAGACCGGCGGAGCCTCTGAGGTAGGTGGGGCGGCCCCTCGCGCTCGCGCTCTCCGACGCACATGCGAAGTGGTTGGGGAGCGCAACCACTTCGCGCATGCGCACCTGCCCACCCGCACGCCCACCCCACCCCTGCGCGCGGGCGCATGCTTGAAGGGGTGAGGGAGTGCGTGCCGGCGGCGGAAGCCTGGGAGTCTGAGCATGGCTGGGGGGCTCCCTCTGGCTGCTCGCCTCCCGATGGGCTCCAACGAGGCCGGGTCGGCGCTCCTTGCCGCCCTCCGCAGGAAATACAAATGCAGCCGCTGGTGCCAGTTCCGGAACTGGAGGCACCAGCAGCGGCATTGGCCTGCTGAGGGTGGCGAGGAACGCTGACCCCGGCCTTGTTGGAGCCCGCCGGGAGGCAAGCAGCCGGAGCACCCGGCCATGCTCTGCCTCCCGGCTCTTGGCCGCCTCCGTTGCCGCCGGGAGGCCAGCAGCCGGAGCACCCGGCCATGCTCAGCCTCCCGGCTCTGGGCCACCTCCGCCGCCGGGCCGCGAAGACAGACCTCCCCCCCCGCACGCACTCCCCTCCCCACAGCTGCTTTGCGCACGGGGGGCATGCGTGAAGGGGTGAGGGAGCGCTCACGCCGGCGCTGGCACGCGTGTGTGTGCGCAAAGCAGCTGTGGGGAGGGGAGTGTGTGCGGGGGGGGCGGGAGGTCTGTCTTCGCGGCCCGGTTGGGCTCAAGCCAAGGACCGGCAATGGGCTGCGGACCGGGGGTTGACGACCTCTGTTCTATAGGAAGAAAAACTCTAATTCATTAAGCAGTCAGGAAACCCATTCTGATGTTGAGCAAATTGAATGTAGTTTTTCAGAGAAGTCCATGTTATTCTACACTTCTGTTTCTTACTTAATTGGGTTTTTCATATGTTGTTGTTGTTATGTGCTATCTAGTTGCCCCCAACTTATGGCAAACCCAAGAAAGAGAGATCTCCCAAATGTCCTGTCCTCAGCAGCTCTGCTCAGCTCTTGCAAACTCAAGCCTGTGGCTTCCTTTAGGGCAGAGGTCCACAACCCCCGGTCTGTGGCCTGAGGCGGACCGGGCCGCGGAGAGAGATCTCCCCCCCATCCCCGCACGCACTCCCCCCCAGCCCATTTGCGGCTGCGCGCGAGTGCACGCGTGCCGGCATGAGCGCTGCGCCGCCCTTTGCGCATGCGCACAAGCACAGGGCCCCCCCGCCTTCCCCAGCCGGTCCGCGGGGCTAAAAAGGTTGGGGACCGCTGCTTTAGGGAATCAATCCACCTAGTATTTGGTGTTCCTTTTCTCCTGTTGCCTTCAACCTTTCCCAGCGTTATTGTCTTATGCAGAGAATATTATCTTCTCATGATGTGCCTGAACGAGGACAGCCTTAGTTTCAACATAGATATTTCAGATTTCATTTGATCTCCATAGATATTTCAGATTTCATTTTATCTAGGATCCACTTGTTTGTCTTTTTGGAAGTCCAGGATATCCACAAAACTCTCCTCAAGCACCACATTTCAAATGAAAGGCCAGAATCCAAAGAATGTTCAGTTTTGCACACTGTTTTTGAAAAAGAAGCAGCACCCTTGCTCTGTCATCGAAGCAGGGCACTATCTGAAAAGTCAGGAAATTTTTTAAAATCTGTTTTTCGTATGATATGTTCAAAGAAAATTGATTTAAAAAAAAACTTTGTGCGGGCACATGGAACCCTAAAGGTATGCCTTAAGTTGTTCTTCGGGATTCTGTCCTATGCCTGTCTTTTCCCTTCTACTTGAGTACTTTTAACTATATTCCTTGCTTCACTAACAACAAAAACAAGAACAACAACAATGCCAGAATTAGAAAAACTAACAAAATACAGAGACCTGGCAATCGCCTCTGGAAGAAACACACTTCAGTGGTCCCCATAGTCACTGGGGCTTTGGAAACAATATCAAGAAATTTCACACAGTACTATAAGCAGTTGCAGATCTCAGAAATCACACCACCGTCAGAGCTACAAAAAACAGCAATATTAGGAACAGCATAAATACTGCGCCGATATTTAACAGATACTTAGGTTTTTGGTTAAAACTTGTATCTGTTATATAATACCAGTCAATATTTTTATAATTTTGACTGTGCCTGATGTTTTTGAATAATAATAATAATAATAATAATAATAATAATAATAATAATAATAATAATAATAATAATAATAATAATAATAATAAAGTCCTCCAAGTCTGAAATGTTAAAGGTCACACCTGCTATCAAACTGTTTTGTTTCCAAAAGTGTGAATTTAAAAAATCCGCCAGAATGAATTCCTGCACTGTAACAAATATACTGCAGCTGTTTATGACAACTTTATTACATCAGTTGGTTAGAAATGTTATATCTTGTAGACTTTAACACACACACAAAAAACACCATTAGTTATGCTCTAAAATAATGCTATGCATAACAGAATGGAAGTTTTCCACACACTTATTGGATGGTGATGTGTACAATAATAAAAGTTTTATACTTTAATTTCGTTTGCTAAGAAAATTCTACTCTAATTGCAGAGACCTTAATGTTAGTGGGCATGAAACTGTTCTTCTCAGGAAAATACTAGCTTTACCTATTTATCCATACGTTACTCAACCATATGTGCCAAAAGATACTACTTGGTTACAGTTAAACACATTCTAGAAATTGCCTAATTAAAACAGATGAACTCTCCAATCTCGTGTGCATGGCACGGATAACATCTGTATAGATGCACTTAAATCTTATAGAAATGTGGGTGTTAGGGACAGTGGCAAATCCCAGATGCTGAAGAAAAGGACTTATAGAAAGAATAACAATTTTGAAATGATTTTCAAAGGAAGGGAGGAATGTTAATCTTGTTCAGCAACAGCTGAACAAAAATATTGTGGCACCTTTTAGACTTAGACATTTATTTCATTGGAGTTTTATTTCAGTGTGAACACAATTATTTTGACACAAACTAAAGTAAATATGCTAGTCTTAAAGATGCCACAGTAAATTTACTTTTGCTCTGGTTTTAGTTTTGCTTCAGCTTTGAAATGATTTGTTTCACTGATGGATTAATGAACACCAATAACAATAATGTGCTGTCTAGTCAATCTTGACTTACAGGAACCCTAGCAGGGTTTTGTAGATGCAAGAGTACTGATAATTGTGGCAGCCCTCCATGTGGTGCTCTGAAACCATGCGGCTTTCCCAGGTGGCAGGGCATGCTATTCCCATCAGTCCAACATGTTCCATGTAACCTCAACTGAACCTCTCCTAGGACACATAGTGTGTGTGTGTGGGGGGGGGGGGGTTGAATGCCTAGCTCCTGGTGTTCCAACTGACTGAGTTGCATCAACTCTGTAATAAACTAGGCTTCATTATTAAAAGAACAAGCTGCTCCCCCTCTTAATTTTAGATGAAACATAGTTAAGTGTTAGGTCTAAAGCAGGAGAGATACTCCTCCAAATGATTAAAGATGTCTCTTTCTAAGGGCATTTGATTTTCCTCACCTATGTGCCTCATGGAACCTCAGTCATCATAATGTGAAAACAGGACTGTGGTAGTCATTCTTAAGTATGCTTGAAACAAATCAGCTTCAAACCATTTTTCATGAAGTAGCTTGTCTGACATAACTACATTTGAGATTAACTACTGTTTAGGGTTTAGGTACAAAGCTAGATTGTTGATAGCTGAAATCAGACACAAAACCATCAGTTGTACTCTTAGCCACACTTTCTAAATCTTTTATCTATTGTTGCATGCTGTCTATTAGTTTCAGTGTTTCATAAGTAGAAATATATGTTGTTATGTCCCTTCAAGTCAGAACCAACTTATAGTGACCCTAGTAGAGCTTTCAAGGTAAGTGAGATATTTAAGGAGTGATTTTACCTGTTCTACTCCCCCAGTGAGTTTCCATGGCTGAGCAGGGATTTGAATCCTAGTCTTCCAGTCTACCCACTACACCACACACTGAGTATGTCATTATGATCAAATAATTTTTCTTGATATTTTGCATGCAGAAGCACTGTTTAAAGCTGTTTTCTTTGTGAAGTCAATGTCCCTTTTTATCTAAAGTTTTGGCTTCTATTCCTGCTTATGAACCTTTTGTTATGTTTATTGAATCTGCCATTTTTCAAAAAGCGTACAAATCACACAGATCCAAAATAAACAGCTAAAATGAGATAAAATACAATTCAATAGTAAAATATAAAACAACATGTACATATTTTAATTGAGTGAGTCACCCCTGCAGGGAACCCCTATTTGATCAATGTAATGAGATATTATGCCCATCGCCTTAGATATAAATTTTGCTATATTGTGGACAACTTTCGTATTGGCACTCAAGAAAATACGAAAGTCTAAAGTTCACATTCCAATGGGCTGTTTTCCCCAGCAGGGCGGATAAATAGTTTTGCCTAGCAGTGGAATATAGCTCACAATCAAATAAAATATGTGCAATATCTTCAATAGCGGGGGCATGGCAGATACAGATTCTTTTGTGGTAAGGCAATTGATGGACGTGACCATGTTTGGTCATGGAGTTCAGCAATTCGAATCTGAGTCTGGTAAAAGCCTTTCTAAGAGATTGAGACAGGTTTATTTCTAAATATTTCTCGGACTGAAAAACAATTTTGTTCTTTGATAACCAACCTAAGGACTTGTTCTTAGAAAGCAGTTCTATATCCGTTTGAGCACTAATATCCCAGACTCTTTGTTTGAGAATTTCTTTTGCCTAAGGGCCTTTTTGAAAATAAATATTGAGTGGAGAATCCATATTGATCAATTAGCTTGGTAAGTTGGCCAACCCAGGAATTGGGCGAAGCCAAACCCATCTGTTCTACTAAGCAGAGCTTGGGAAGTCTATATGAATCCATTCTCTGAGCTCTCCTCCAATAGGTGAAAACTTAGTCACTGAGTAACTATAGGGAGAGTGAAAACCTGTTTCTGCCCTAACCGCACAGGCGGCAGTATTTTTATCAGTCCCCAAGATACTTCTCAGAAAATGAGTCTGAATTTGTTCCAAAGGGGTAGGGAAAGCAATATTTGATTTATGGTTGTTGTAGGTTTTTCAGGCTGTCTGGCCGTGTTCTTGAGGTTTTTCTTCCTAATATTTCGCCAGTCTCTGTGGCTGGCATCTTCAGAGGACAGGAGTCAGAACTCCTGAGAACACCAGAGCACAGACAGAGTTCTGACTCCTGTCCTCTGAAGATGCCAGCCACAGAGACTGGCGAAATGTTAGGAAGAAAAACCTCAAGAACATGGCCAGACAGCCCGAAAAAACTACAACAACCCTCGGATCCCGGCCATGAAAGCCTTCGAGAATACAATATTTGATTTGTTTGGTTGTTTGCTTGTTTGTTTTGTTCTAAGTGTGCACATTCATTCAAGAAATGGCAATTAGAAACAACCCGGCACAAAATGTGCATGATAAAACTAAGAATTGACGAAGAATAATACTAATCATATGCCATCAGTTCAGACATATGATGACCTTTTCAGGGTTTTTTGGTAGACAATACTCAGGAGTAGTTTACTATTCATTATCTTCTTCTAGGGACTGTGTAGCTTGCCCAAGGCCACACAAACTGGCTCTTCTCCCTAGAGGCAGAGTGAGGAATTGAACTCCCAACCTCTGGCTCCACAGCCAAATACCTAAACCACTGAGCTATCCAGCCAACACCCGAGGAAGAATAGTGATTTTAAATTTTTTGTTAGTTTTTCTACCAAGCCATGCACTTCAGTGTTGCAAGGAACATCTTACTGTATGTTTGGACTTGCTTTTGAAAGTGTACTTAAAAATAATTCTAGCATTCATCTTGAGGAAAAGAGAAGGATTTCAATTTGCATTTCTTTTTAAAAAGGGAAATATTGATCTTGATTTGCAAACTTTTCATGACTGTACATGATTATGCACAAAATACGAGTACAGTGCAAAACTTTGGAAACTGAATTTTCCTTCGTTTATTCCTATTGTAACCACATAGTAATCTAAACCAACTTCTGGCAGTCTGATTCTCTCCAGATGTGTTAGACTGTAATTACCATCATTCCCAGGCCCACACGCTTGGAGAGCACCATGCTAGAGAATGCTGCTTTGAACACTTGCTGGGAGGTATGGGGAAATACTTGAGTATTGTTGTAAGTTAGCTTTCTAAAATTGTTCTGTATTTGATTTTCAGGCCAGCCAGAACAGTAACATTGCCAAAAAGGTAAGATACAGTCTCCTATGAATATTTTGATTTCTCCTCTTGATTGCGTGCTCGCTTGTCAGAGATCACCAGCAAATGCCGGCAGCATTATGGTTATATTCCTGCCAGTAGCCAGCGATTGTACTTTCGCATATTGATTTATTTTTAATTACATTTGCATCCCACCTTTCTTCCAATGTGGGTTGCATGACTTTCCTCTTCTTCACTTCATATTCATAACAATCCTATAAGATAAGCCTGGTGATATAGCAATAACTGCCCAAGGAATATAATGGCTCCTTGGGGACCTCATTGTGGATGTCCAGAGTCCCAGTCCTGTACTCCAGTTGCCACACAACACTGGCTCTCTTCTGTAATGTAGATGCCTCATAAATCCGTGAAGTTCTGTAGTCTTTCTGTAGAAGGCTTGTAGTCCTGCCAGGATTCAACTCTGAATGGTCTGTGCATATATTTTGATTGTAAGTGAAGCTAAGGATGAATTTACATTCTGTCTATTGTCTCTATTTCTGGCAGTACCCTTCAATCTATAACTCCCTAGAGTTGTGCCCCATAAGTTCATGTGTCTCCAGGCCTCATTACTGCTATGGGCAAAACAGTGGGGACTGTCAGATTGTATATAAAATTGGAAATCTGGGTCCAAGTTACTGAGCCATGAGATTTGTTTGATGATCCCCTTGCCTCTAATTATCTCATGTGCTTTATTAAAGATAGATAAATATTGTTGATCAGATACATATACTGAGAAATGCTATGTGGTGACATAACTAATGCAACTGGACCAATAAATCGGATAAATATTTTGAAAATCGAACAAGAACAGACTCAGCATTCCAAGTGAAATAAAGAAAATCCATCCTAGAAATTGAAATCTCCCCTCACTGTGCATCCATGCATGATCCAAACCAGATAGCAAGCCACTGTCATCATTATTAACAAATTGGCTATCATGTAAATAGAAATAATAAAGGAAAATAATGAATTTCCCATTGAAGCAGGTAGCCCAAGTGAATGTTCCATACACAACTGGCATTGTCTTTAGTTACACAGCTAGTCCTCTGCAAACCCTATGGCAATTGGAATTGTGCTTTTATTCATCAGGTAGCTGGTCTATATAAGAATCATTTCCCATATTATGTGTTAATGGAAGCTTCAGTGCTTTAGTTGACACCTGGATTGGGAAAATCTGTCAGTTTTACTTTCTCCCACGTCTGAATTTTTAAAACCTTAATTTCTTTCTTCCTGAATGTAAGATCCATGAATTTGTGTAAAATTCTTGAACATAAACTGAAAATACATTATCCCCCGTTTTCACTAGACAGATTATTATTTGGCTATTTGTAATATGGTGAGGCCTATGTTACACCTGCCTTACATTATAAGCATTATAGATAGGATCCCCCACTTCTGAAGAAAGAGTGGCAACTCTAATTCCACACTGAAATGCCTGAATAAGGAGAGATTCAAACTCAGACTTTTAAGAGTTAAGCATTCAGAACCCTTAGATCAGGTGCAGCGTTCTGTCAACTTTAATTTCTCCCAGTCATTTTTTTCCTAAAATTCTTTCTACCCAGATGTGACAAATGTTGCAAATTTTAGTAAATACTTACAGAAGGAAATCGCCAAATTAACATCCATCTCTAACTGGCCTCTATTTCTCATCAGTGTAACTTTCCTTCAACTAGATGCTGGCAAAAAGAAACTGTCTTTATATTTTAAGAAAGGAAATAGTAACATTTACCCCCATTCTGCCATACTGTGTTCATTGCATACTTCAGACATTAAACAGCACTAAGCTGATAAACAAACCTGCAACAGCAACAACAACAACATTGCACTCTACACCAGAGTGCATTCCACTAAAATCAGTAAGTGTACAAAACATGCAAACAGAACATTTGTCTAACTCTGGTTCCATACAAAGGTGCAGAGGGAGAAAATTTCACAGCTTTGGAGCCAAGTGGGAGAATGCCCGAGGCCTGGAATTTGCCACCTTAGCCCAAGGAATCAACAGAAGTCTTCTTATGAGGAACATGTCATGCTACCAACTCTGCTAAGTAATTAGGACAGGAAAACCGTAGGGCTGCAAATGTCAGTACAAGGATTTTAAAATGTGCCCTTGATCTGATAGGCAGGCAATGCAATGCCCTACGATGATGAGAAATATGGGAGTAACATATTAAATCTAAAACCAGTTGTACTGCAATATAGGATCAAGTGTAAAAAGAATCCCGAAAGAAATAACAAAAGCATTTGAACAAAACAACATTTGTGTTTGCTGATTTTGCTGCTTGAGTTCTCAAGTGTTATAACCAAGGTAGAGGCACATTCACTGTATTAAAGGATACTGTTTACTTTCTTCCCAATTAGTCTTCTATTAAGCCATGAATAATGTGTTTACATTAATATTTGCAAACATATCCCACCTGATAAAATATGTGGTAGATCTGCCTTCGGTGCCTAGCAGTGGAACTGCCAGAACTCCATTGGCATCAGCAAAGCAAGAAACCCCTACTCCCACCTCCAGAGAGGCTCCAGCTGTCATCTAAGGCTGTTGAGGGAAGAAATGTGTGGCAGGGACAGAGCTGTTGTCCTGGCCTGGTATTGTGTGATCAGTGTAGTTTTGTGCTGGCAGCAGGTGCTCTCCAACAGAATGTGGTCTATTGGTTAGACTATTTGCTTGAGAGTTCAGAGAAGTGAGCTCTAGCCACCTGTAAGATTGGGGCAGTTACATGCTGTCTCAGCCTGAGCTATTACACAATGGGTAGAAACATGTTCACTACTGCACAACATCAAATTACACAAGCATAACTTTGCCAGGCATTATGTCCAGGCAACGCAGATTGCGCAAACAGTTGTCTGTTTCCTATCATGACTGATTGCTCAGTGCACTGGCAGAAGTGCTTTGTGGATAGCACTTCCACCTTGAAACTCTTGCAGCTGCAGCAGGCATAACAATGAGTTATGCCCTGGTAGCTAGCTACTCAACAAGATATCAGCCAGTGTTGTTCTGTGGAGAAAGGCTGGTGAAAGGCAAGATATAAATATAACCAGTAAGTTAGTTAATAAGAAAGCCAAAAACTGCAGGGGAAACGAGATAAAGTAAAGAGTGTACATCTAAGGTCTATATGTGAAGCCTGTCCATACTGAGATAGTAAATATTGTTCATGATATAAACCACTTGAAGGATTTCAGTGTTGAGTAGTGGTTTAAATGCTCTGAATAAATAAATAACACCTCTAATGTTTGGGGGGAAAAACATTGTCTGGAACAGACTGAAAAACGGAAAGGTACTTCTTCCTGAATTATAATCTTGATTGTAAGTAAAGGTTTCAAGACACTTCTGCTTAAACGTAAAACTTTTAAATTATTTTGAATATGCTACTTATTTATGGTTTCATTTTTTAAAAAAAATTTCTGTGATTGAATTGTTTTATCTCAGATGTTTTTGTCTTTTCATAGAAAAGAGTGGTATTAATAATATATTAAGCACATTTGTTGACCTTTTTGTTGTTTTTGTTAACTAGTCACTTCACATTCAGTTCTTGAATTGTGAAATTGCTATTTCTAAAAGTAAAGAACCTGTGGAGAGAGCCCTCCTTCTACTTTGTCTGCTTTGTGTTGTGAAATTGTCTTAAAGAGATGTCTGCCTTATGATCCATGTTAAAAATAGATGAAACATCTTTGCTGCCATTCACTAATGAAGGCTTGCTAATTCTGTTTGAAACTTAAATACTTGGTTCCATTTTTTTTTACAAAGAACAAGGAACCAGGAGAGTTATTTGCAGTTGCAAGATGAGACATGTGTATGTGCATGGTTAGCAAACATTTACATTATAGTATGTGGCATCTGCGCTCCCCTTACATTGCTGAATTCTGGGTTTCCTAGCTGAGCATTAAGCTTAAAAGACCATCAAAGTTTAATAGTGTTGGGTTTATTTTGAAATAGAAATGGTCACTTTAGAGGAAGAGAGAGTTGGTAGTTCTATTTAAAAGCTTGGGCTGTAGGAGACATCCAGAAATGTTGCTGAGATTAGGGGTTGTGGAGCCTTCTGGTGAGTCAGCAATGGGAGCAAAGAAATGTCTTGAAAATGTCTTCACAATGAAATGTGTGGAATGTAATTTTGGTTCATTTCTGGTACTCCAGACAAATTTCTAGGATATAAATTTTTAGTTCTAAATATGTGTCTTTAGTTCTAAATGTGTGCTGGGTTCAGAAGACTGATGTTTTTACCTACAGTCTTGGAATTGTAGGTAAAAGCAACAGCAGCTGACTATCTCCACTCCCCTGACTTAGATTCTCAAGAGAGAGTGACATCTATTAATTCAAACTCATTCACTCCTTGGGCTGAAATAAGATAGAGGCTCATCCAGGTTGTGGGAGCAGCATAGCTGAACAATTACCGAATTTTTCCGTGTATAAGACAATACTTTTGTCTAAAATATTTAGATTAAAAATTGAGGGTTGTCTTATACACGGAAGTAAGGAGGGGGGAGGGATCAAAGCGCTTTGATCCCTGCTTTCCCCCTCCACTTTTTGCGAAGAAAGTGGAGGGAGGAAGCACTTTTCTCGCAAGAAAGTGGAGGGGGAAAGCAGGAATCATCAAAGCGCTTTGATCCCTGCTTTCCCCCTCCACTTTCTTGCGAAGAAAGAAATTTTGGGTTAGAAAAGTGGGGTCTTATACATAAGGGCATCTTATTGTTGTAAGCCGCCCAGAGACCTTTGGGTAGAGTGGGCGGCATATAAGTTAAATAAATAAATAAATACACGGAAAAATACGGTAATACATGCAAGTTTACCTCCTTGTCAGTCAGAATTTTCCCAGCTGTGAGGAAAGGTATGGTGATCCAAGAATAGCTCAGTATGGATACTAATATTGCTGTTAACATTTTTTGCTGCTGATTGTTAGACCACAGGTTTTGAGAACTTTTGTAGTGCATGTTGGTCACTAGCATATTATTTGACACAATTCTTGGCATGGAGCTACTCTAATTCCCAATAATTGCACAGTACTTGAGACAGTAGCTACATATTTATGAGAGCATTAAACTTCTCTGGGTAACAGCATTATTTCAACTGGAAAAATGCATCTTGGTTTCTGGCCTATATTAGCTTTGCTGCAATGTGAGCTCACTGTTTCTTATCTTTCCCTTGGTACATCTGGTAAATATGTGGTCTCCTTTTGCGGTGGTAGATGTTTTTCTAATGATCTAGCCTCAACCCACCATAGTCATCATTTTTCTCTGAAAATGAGTCTGGTGCCCTTCTATACTGTTTTACACATAATCAACTGTGCTATGCTTCCCAGACTTTACGCAGCTTGTGGGGTGTCATTCTTAAGTTGTGATGGCCAGAAAACTGGATATGACACTCCTGTGCTTAACTGTGCAGAGCTGTGGAGTGCTGTTTCCATTTATACTTGGCCCAGTGTGTTTCACTTAACTGAGCCCTAAAAAGGCAGTTTTTCTTTTTTCTTTTTCTTTTTTGCAATGTAATTACATTAAAATCCCTTTAAACGTTCACAGAAGAGCCGGAGCCCAGCCTCTCTCAGGTTCTAATAAGACCGAGAGTTTATTTTTGGTATTGAATTTGGAAACATCCTGACCAGACCAAAAATAAGAACTTGAGGAAGAAGTTTACAGATCAATGCTTTGTGCTTAGTCTAGTTGAATCATTTTATTCAAAATGCTGCTTTTTAAAAAAAGCTAAAGGTGCCAGAATGGTTTGAATTAAATAAATAGCAATTACTACTGCTGTTTTTGAGCCAAAGAAATCTATTTTTGACCATACCAGAAATAGTAGAGAGTTACACCAAAAAGTGGAGCGACAAATGTACCTTTTTATTAGACAGAACAAGTATGCATCAACTGAAATGCTGTTCAAAACCAATATGAAATAAGAATCAAACAGGAGGATGAGGGATTGGTTGTAAACCAAGGACTATATGTACTACAAGTCCCATTTCCTAAAAGGTCCACAAGCTCATTAGTATTTCACTTTGTGAAGTCTTCAGTTATATGTGTATGATTCAATGTAGTACTATTTCAATTCAGCAAATATGACGATAATCATTTTACAGCAAACTGTGTGCATTAAAAGCAACAATGCAAACTAACCTACTTTCCTTACTTCTTGTTCTTTTCTGGAAGCAATCTTCTTTTAATTGCTGTTTTCTCTTTTGCTCTAGCTATGCAGCTCTTATAGCTGATTGGCCTGTGGTGGTTTTAGGCATGTGTACTGTATTAATTGTGGTGTGTGCACTGATTGGAATACTTGTCCCAGATCTTCCAGACTTCTCTGATCCGTTGCTGGTAAGTAAACATTATTATCTGGTGCTGTCAGAACATTGTGTTGGTATATTCTTTTCCCAGCAATAATGGTAAGCAGAGAGCTGTAAAGAATTCTTAGTGAATGTTTTATATTGCTATCAAATACAGATGTGCACAAACGCCAAATTTGAATATTTATGATGTTTGGTAGTTAAGTCCAGATGTCTTCAAATATGTCTGTTACAGCTGCTGATCCTTTAAATCAGTACCAAAAAAGCTGAAAAGACCTCTTCCAACGACACCTCTAAAAATAATTTGAGTTTAGAATTTACTTAAGAAAGCAGTGCTAGTAAAGGTTAGATTATTAGCGTATTGGTTTATTATACAGTAATCACTAAAGTATAGACTGCTAATGCCACCAATGTCTTGAAGTTGAAGAGCTTTGTGCTCTTACTGGAAGAAAGTAGACTGTTAGGGAAACTGAAAGAAGAAAGTGCCAAAGCATGATTGCACCTGAACATGAAGAAGACAAAAATCATGACTATAGGAGAACTACACAACTTTAACGTTGACAGTGAAGAAATTGAAATAGAGATTTTATATACCTTGGTTCAATCATCAATCCTAATGGAGACTGCAGCGCAGAAGTCAGAAGAAGAATGAGACTAGGAAGGTCAGCCATGAAGGAACTAGAAAAGATCATTAAGTGTAAGGATGCGTCACTGGAGACCAAGACCAAGATCATCCACATTCTTGTATTTCCAATCACCAGGTAAGGGTGTGAAAGCTGGACAGTAAAGAAAGCTGTCAGGAAAAAAATGGATCCATTTGGAGTATGTTGCTGGAGGAGAGCTTTGTGGATGCCTTGGACTGCCGGAAAGACAAACACGTGGATCTCAAATCAAGCCAGAACTATCTATGGAGCCAAAATTGTTGAAGCTTAGGTTGTCCTACTTTGGGCATGTCATGGGAAAGCAGGATTCTCTGGAAAAGACAATGATGCTAGGAAAGGTGGAAGGCAGCAGGAAAAGAGGAAGACAAAACATTAGACAGATTGACTCTCTAAAGGAACCACAGGCTTGAGTTTCCAGGAGCTGAGCAAGACTGTTGTGGACAGGACATTTTGGATAGATTTCATAAAACAGATAAAGCTCTTCCTTAATTATGAATTGCAGTGGGAGGGAGCAGTCATATCTTCTTGCATTTGAACTCCCAGGGTAGAAATGCATATTAGCAGAAATATGAGGCTACTTTTGAAAGAGACTGAAAATAGAACTACCAATACAGTGGAACCTCTACTTACGAACTTAATCCGTATTGGAATGGTGTTCGTTAGTTGAAACGTTTGTAAGTAGAAGCAAAATTTCCCATAGGAATGCATTGAAAACCGATTAATCCGTTCCGGCTGTTTTTTGTTCTTATGTAGAGGCACGTTCGTACGTTGAAGCATTCGTTCCCATAGGAACTAATGCAAAGCCGGTTAATCCGTACTCTACCACTAGGGGGAGAAATTTTTTTTTAACCTAAGATGACCTAAGATTAAAAAAAGGGCAGGAAAGTTTTTTTTTCCCGTTCGTAAGTTGGAGCTCCGTTCGCAAGTAGAAGTAAAATTTAGTGAACTGAGCTGTTCGTAAGTTGAAATGTTCGTAGGTAGGGACGTTTGTAAGTAGAGGTTCCACTGTATCATTCTGCCCATATACAAATCCATTGTGTGATCAAACTGGAATTACTGTGTATAGCTGTGATCACCTCACTCTCCAAGAAGTAGTGTTACAGCATTTGGAGCTGTGTAGCTTAGTAGGAAAATATTTTTTTTCCTCAGTTAAACAGCTCCAAATGTTGTGGCCTTTCCTCCTGGGTGAGTTTGTTCAGCTTCTTGAATAATTTTGGTTGCAATTTATGGTACTTGTCATGGGAAGACAATAATGCTGGGCAAAGTTGAAGGCAATAGGAAAGGAGGGAGGCTAACATGAGATACATCGACTCAATAAAGGAAGCCACAGCCTCAAGTTTGCAAGACCTGAGCAGGGCTGTTAGTGATAGAACCTTTTGGAGACTGTTAATCCATAGGGTCACCATAAGCCAGAAAAGACTTTTGAACACATAACAACAAAGAGAGGGAGAACCAGGATTCATGCAATACAATGAATGGTGTGAAATTCAGGATATAATTTGATGGCTGAAATCCCATTGCATAATAAATTGCGCTAGAATAGGCCCATTGAATTGAGGTGGCAAGGGGTGGGATTTGGTGAGTCAACTCCTAGGTTTCATTGATTTAAATGGGCCTGCTCTAACTGTGGCTTACTTTAACATAGTAATTCTCAGAGTAGGCCCATTTGAACCTACTACAGAGGAGCTGACTCACTAAATCCCCATTGATTAATGGAACTACTCTAGTGCAATTTACACAAGATTGTGGCCACTGTTTTATCCTTCTTATGTTATATATGTTCCACTGTGTTTGTTGATGTTTCCTGTCCCCATTCTGCATCATTGATTGGTGAATCCAGGAAGACGTGCAGTACATGGACAAATCACTAGTTCCTTTTGTTGTTGTTGTTGGTGTACCCTCAGGATATAAAGCAATTTCATTCTAAAATTGTTACCTGTAGAGAAAATGCTTTGGAATAAATCTGATTCATCAATTTTACTTGTTGTTTTCCTGTGAAGTCAAAGAATAGTGTGTATTTTAACAAGTTCCTAATGTTCTCATTTAGGGTTTTGAGCCTAGAGGGACTGCTATAGGGCAGAGACTGGTTACCTGGAATAATATGGTGAAGAACACAGGCTACAAAGCAACTTTAGCCAACTATCCTTTTAAATATGCAGATGAACAAGCTAAAAGGTAAGGACCTTTCCATTGTGTTTTCTTTTATTCTTGTTTTGCATTGGTTATTTACATACCAAATAGGCAGATGTATGAAATAAAATTAGGGTGTTTTTAATAAACCTTTTTTTGCTACCGTATAACTAAAACAGCATTGCACATTTTAACATCTGGCTCCTTTAACCATATATCCAATGTTAATATGGTAGTGTGCTACTGAAGTTTACTGTGTTATAAAAACTATTTTGAATATTTAAGCTCTTAAAGCTATGAAGTCATCTAGGCATCATTTATTTTCTTAGGAAATTGTGCTTTCTACAGCTAATGTAATAATGGGACAGTAATCCCACCATTTAGGATAAACAACATCATTGGCATCTTGTTTTGCTTCTTTAATACTATTTTTATCAGAGTTCTTTTAAGGATAGAAGTGTTCCTAAGTGTTAAATCCACTGTCATGTGAGGAGATTTCTTCTTGAGCAAAGGGGCTTCTCATTGGTTATATTTCCCCTCTCTAGCCCCTATGTATGCCCCAGATCTGCTCTGGAGGATTCCTCAACTCTCTGGAGTTGATTGGGAAGGGGTTATAGCATTCCAATGGCAGAAGTCCTGTATTTTGGTGCAGTTGATAATGATCATTTATTTCTTGCCTCAGTCTGTATTTGACTGAGTTGCCTCATAGCTCCTGTTAAACATAGGGGTTAACTTTCTAGATTTCTTAACAGCACTGGTTTTTTTTCTTCGTGCATTTATTATTGAAACAACAATTTAATGAAAATGTGTAATTGGTTTCAGTAGTGTAATTTTAAGATTGAAAAACAATTGTTCTCCCTCAGTCATCAAGATAACAGGTGGTCAGATGACCATTATGAAAGAGAAAAAAGGGACACCGACTGGAATTTCCACAAGGACAGCTTTTTCTGTGATATTCCAAGTAAGCTGATCAGTGTTAAGGATATGAAATACTCTTATTGATTTTGTATTCAACAGTTCAGAAGAATTTGAACTAGTGACCAGAATCCTATTGCAGATTTTCACTTAGATAAGGGAAATCGTATCAGTATTGGTAGCAAATTGTCACTCACTAATGAGGTGCACATGCACAAGAACACAGCCAGCATCATAATGAGTGGCAGTTTGCTATCAAGACCTTCATGCTTTCTCGTACACAAGTGTAAGCAGCAGTAGGTTTCTGGCCAATATTTCACATGTCATTGGTATTTTCTATCAAGCTTTTCCACCCATGGAGTGTAACAGATAGAGTATTGGACCAGGACTCAGGAGACCTGAGTTTGAGTCCATGGCTCAGCCATGGAGACTCACTAGAGATGTGTGTGAGTGTGTGTAACTGGCAAAACCATTCCTTAAATACCTCACTTCGAAAACCACATTAGAGTTGCTATAAGTCAGTTCTGACTTGATGGCACATAATGACAAGAGTATTCCCCCTACCACCCCAACTGGGACAAAAATACAGAAGTGTCTCTTTTTCCCGCTAAAAATATTTCCTGGTAGTAGATTTTTGCTTCCTCTCCAGCTGCTAGTTGTAAGGTTTCTGGTGTGGGAAGAAGCAACATTGTTTCTCACTGCTGGAAGTATATAGATAACAGTCTACATAGTTTTCCACCTCTTTTGTATCCTCACTATAAAACTATAAGATAAAATTAGGCCCAAAAATGACGGTCAGGGTACAATTGCACTGAAAACACTTTTTTGAGGTTTTCTGTTTTACTGTATATTGGCAGTTGCATAGCTTCCAAAGTTCTATAACACCAGATATTTTCACAAGATTTCAATTTTATTTTTAGGTGATCGCTATTCACGAGTGGTGTTTACATCAGCCGATGGAGAGAACATGTGGAATTTACCTGCAATAAAATCAATGTGCAATGTGGATAATTTGAGGGTAAATCAAAATATTTAACTTTATTGTGACAAAATACATACTTGAAAGAAAGTGTTTTCTCTTTGATAATTACTAATGGCTTGCTTCCTGCAGAATAAGCAGCAGACAAAACCATTAAGGCAAAGCTAACTGCCTTATTCTGTAATAAGGCTGCAATCTGACAGTTCTCCATAGTCTTGAAAATGCCATCTGTTCATTTTAATCATCATTTTTTACTTGGAAGAATTTGTTGTGAGAGAGGGGCAGGATTTAGCACAACTCTTCACATCAGCATTTGGTTCCCTCCCCCCCCCCCCCACATACACACAACTTCTGTTATTTCTTTTTCCAAAACTAGTCCAGAAAACATTTCTTTGTCCATTTATAATTTTCCTTAAAGCAGTTTATTAGCTTTGGGCTGTTTGTGATAAATTCTGTGGCTCTTGGTTGCATCGTGACACTTGAAGGGAAATAGGATGGTGATAGGAAATGGATATATATGTGTGCAATAACTTTTGTCAGTGCCAAGAAGAAAAATCATAATAATTCAGTCCAGATCTGAGTCTTCTGAGAAAGCAACATTTACTTCCTCTTGAGTGCACAAGGGGATGAACGAAGACACTTAGGTCTTGACTGCTCTAATCAGCAGAGAAAGTTTTCCGTCACCAGAATAGTCGGGACCTTTTTAAATTCCCCCAAGGAACCAAAATGGAAGAAATGTCAGGCAGCCTCAGGGTCTTCACAACTTCCTCTTATATGTGCTAGAAAGCCCTGCACACATTTGAGACTGTAATCTGGTTTTAACTGAACTGGTTGCAAGGTTGAATTGAAAAATATATGTTTATATTATGTATCTTGGATGATTTGTGAGCTTGACAGCCTCTGAAATCACAGTGGCTGGCATGATTTGACAGGTGTTGGAGCCTCTGGATTGGTAATCTCACTTAGTCTAAACAGAGTTTACAGAACTCTTTTGGACTGCAAGTCCCAGAATCCCAGAATTAATTCCCTGAACAAACTCTCTACGTTAACGTGGACTGTGACTTCTTTATCTGAGCAAAGAGCAAGGCAGGCTGTATTCTAGCAAGTGGAGTCACTGGGGGCATCAGACAGGCCCAGGAATCATTCCTGAAAACTGGCTAAGAATGACCTTTCTTACATTACCCCAAAAGGAAGATGCCTAAACTTATAGTGATTACAGAACAGGAGATGAACTATTAGGTTAATGAATCATTTGGTCAAGATATTCTTAAATATAACACATGGCAGAACATGTGAGAAATGTGAAGAAGGGGCAGGAGATATGCAGCTTGCATTCATTGGACTCACTGGAGTGGCAGTGGAACTGGTAGAACCACTCCTTAAATATCTCACTTACCCTGGAAGCCCTGTTAGGGTTGTTATAAATCAGTTTCAACTTGACAGTACAAAACAACACTTCCATTTAGTTTGGGATGTGAGCTTTCATGTCACCCTGCAGCCGCCCAGCTCCCCAGCTGTAGCCTTTGCAAAAGCCACTGTTCTTTGTGGCAAGCCTTTACCATGCACGCTCAGTGTTATAAGAAATTGCTGTTTCTCCCATTTGAAAGGCCTTTTTGAAGGACCAATATTTCAGCTGCTACAGCCTGGATTCTTTCCTAATAAAGAAAAGTGAGTGGGGCCAACAATACTCTTTTATGATAAGCAAGATTGATCTTATCCTTTTTTGTGAGCTATCTTACATCTGGGGTAGCAGGGGGTCACCTATTTCTGAATGGAGGGAAATAGTTTTACTTTTTAAAGATCGTAACTTGAAAACCTTTGTTCAAACTTCCCCAAATTTGGCAAGATGCAGGAGCAAACTGTACACTACAACTGTGCCAGATTTGGTGCTGATGTGAAGCCCAGTTAAAAAGTTACACGTTTTTGTTTGCATTGCCCCCAGTTTTAGTATTGCCTTCTAGAATGTTGATTTGCTCTGCTGCACAATATCATTGCTGCACTCTTGTGCAACTATAATGATTCTTATTATCATTTTAAAACATGCATTAGGGTTATGATCACATTTATTCTAAAACAGTGGAATTATTTTAAGCCAGATAACAGTTCTTCGGGGTATTTATTTATTTAAATATACCCCCCTCTATTCCAAATGTTTGAAGAAGAAACAGTGCTGTGCAGATACAAAAACAGGTGTCTCAGAAAAGATGCAGCTCTGAAAAAGGAGACTGGAATGGACAGTGCATAATGAACAACCTGTTACTATTTTAACCATTTTAAAATTCTCTGACTATACTGTTCATGCCATCTGGAAATGCACGTGAGTTTATGTTGCATTTTAAAAACATATTTGGTCGATTGCAAACCTCTGGATGTTTGAACTGGTACTTTGCACACTAATGAGGAATCAATGTCTTCTGTAGTCTTTAATCTTTATTAAAGTCTCTGCTTTTGGCTGCTCTCCATATCTCTTTTTAATTCATATTCCTTTTGTACTGAAGTCAGTGCCACTTACTCCAGTGGAAGCAAATCCAACTCTTTGGTGTTTTGAAAGTTAAGTCTAAGGACTAATTTAAGGTTTAATGTGTTTCCCTCAGCCTTTCTGTGCCATTGTGTATTTCAATGGAAGCTTTGATGATACATTCCCAGCATGTCCATAAGAGTTCAAAATATTATAAATTGCATTTCCAGCTGTTGTACTGTTCAAGCACCAGTTGTCTTGGCATGCTGTATCAACTTCAATCATCTGGTTTACTTGTATTTAGGATTATATCCTATAACTGCTCCACATATGGCACACTCATAATCTTAATGGTAATACCATATGCATAGTAGTTATGGGACCCAGCCCTTATTTTATATATTGCTAACATTTAAACCTTTTCTAAAATCAACCATGAGCTTGAAATTTTAACTGAGCTTGGAATCTTTTCTGGAGCACTTCTTACAAGTGAGTACCCAATTCAGAATAAATCCTATAACAAGTAGATGCTTTTATGACTGTACCTATCCTGCAGTTTAGTACCACTTTAACTCCATGACATTATCCTGGTACTTAGAATTCTCTGATGTAGTTCATGGGAGTACACTAAAACAAATAATTCTATATCTTACCAAATGACAGATCCTAGGATTCTGTATGAAGGAGACACTGAAAAAGCAGTATCATACTGCTATAACAGTGCAGTTAGAATGAGCTGTAATTTTTAGCATGTATACAACAGCGGCATCTACGTTGGCTTGGGCATGTCATGAGAATGGCTGATGGTCGGATTCCAAAAGATCTCCTGTATGGAGAATTAGTGCAGGGAAAGCGCCCCAGAGGGAGACCACAGCTGTGATCCAAGGATATCTGCAAGCGGGATCTGAAAGCTTTAGGAATGGACCTCAACAGATGGGAAACCTTGACATCTGAGCGTTCAGCTTGGAGGCAGGCGGTGCATCATGGCCTCTCCCATTTTGAAGAGACATTTGTCCAGCAGGCCGAGGCAAAGAGGCAGTCCCGAAACCAGCCAAATCAGGGAGCTGGACAGGGGACAGATTGTATTTGTCTTCAGTGTGGAAGGAATTGTCATTCTCGAATTGGCCTTCTCAGCCACACTAGATGCTGTTCCAAGCCCTCTATTCAGAGCATGTTACCATAGTCTCTCGAGACTGAAGGATGCCTAATCTAAACAGTGCAGTGTAGATACACACCATGGTTCCTTGAAACCTTGATAATAAGTTCTGTAATATTGGGTGACAACCCTGAATGGCCAGTTTTAATCGTTCACCACTCTTCTTTTGTAATACATATCTACACTGCTGAAGCAATAAAATGCCAAGGGTCCAGATGGGTACATTGGGCTCACCCCTACTTGGAGCACACAAGGACTACATGACTGCCAGGTTTCCTCTCTCTTTCAAAAGTGGGCAGCGGTTGTGGTTCCTAGGTCTCAGGATACTGATTGAAACCTTACGGAATTGCTGTGGTTCCCTGAATCTCTAGGCAAGGAGACAAATCTTAGGGCAAATGATCATTGTGTTTTGTGGCTTGGATTCCAGTGGGCTCCCATCTCTTTTCCACTCCAAACTGGTGCCAGGGTACACAGGCTTAGCACAGAGGTGTTTATATGTGTGCTGTGCACACATATAATATTTGTTCATGAAATAGTGTAGGAAGTTCATCTTGCCTTCCAACTCTTTCAGTCTCTCACACAATATTTAATTTTTCTTAAGGGCCCAAACCCAATGATCCAGGGTTTTGGCCTTGATATTTCATGGAACAGGGAAGCTAGTGACTTGAAAACTGTAGCAGTGGTAACATGTTTCTATGATGTTGGAACATGCCAGAATATCCATCTCTGTCACAGAGCCCAGCAAAATAGACTGCCTCTTTTCCCTCCAGAAGACAAGACACTGCCACCAATTTTAGGAGTGGGATTTTGTTGCTGATTATGGCAGGGCAGCAAATGAATGGAGCAGGAGTTGCAAAAGTGGCCAGGGGGGCGGGGTTGCATATGGTCTATCGACCATGTCCTCCCCACCCCCTGATCTGCAGAAAAAAATTCAATCTAGGGCATATAGTCGCATAGTTCACATAGTAGGGCAACAGGACATGACTGGCAACCTGCATGCATTGCGTGCTCTGGAATGCCATGGGCATCATTGCCAGGAAACCCCATGTGGAAAGAATAGGAATCTGAAAGCCACAGACAGATACATTTAAGGGCAATCACAGTAATTCTTTAGATGTTTCCTCCAGAGCAAGTAGAAAATATCTTAATGATACCTCTTGACCTAGAATGCATTTACAGAACTTGGCAGCACCTTTTGATCAAGCGGCAAAATATGCCCCAGCCTTTGAAGAGGCATTTTGATAGTTTCCAAGTTATGTCTTTCCTTCCAGATTCTAGCAGCCAAATTCATCTTTATCTTTAGTGATGGTTATTTTAGCACCAAAAATGTCCGGCCTGTAATGTAGAGAATGTCAAGTAAAGTTCATGGTTTCAGCTTCAATATGAACAAGTGAAAGAAACAATAGTCTTGCCCAACTGAACAAAGGGCTCACATATTCTATCCTCCTTGGTCAGTCTGGACATGTTCCATGAAACATAAGGAGATGGCATTCCAAAGCTTCCTTTTATTTATTAGGTTATTCATTTTTCCCTGCATTTGCATGTGTTTTTATCTGGAAACAATCAAATGTGAATTATCCTGTGTGTTCCCCCCCCCCCCCCTGGAATGCCAGGTCATTCTGGTTCTGAAATTGTTTGACGAAATTAAGGCTATATTAAATCTTTTATAGTGATCAGGAGAATTCCTAAGCCCTGGTTTTGTTTAATCTGTACTATAAAAGAATAGTACTGCAGATGGTGACAGCAGCCACAAAATTAAAAGACGCCTGCTTCTTGGGAGGAAAGTGATGACAAACCTAGACAGCATCTTAAAAAGCAGAGACATCACCTTGCCGACAAAGGTCCGCATAGTCAAAGCTATGGTTTTTCCAGTAGCGATGTATGGAAGTGAGAGCTGGACCATAAAGAAAGCTGACCGCCGAAGAATTGATGCTTTTGAATTGTGGTGCTGGAGGAGACTCTTGAGAGTCCCCTGGACTGCAAAGAGAACAAACCTATCCATTCTGAAGGAAATCAACCCTGAGTGCTCACTGGAAGGACAGATCCTGAAGCTGAGGCTCCAAGACTTTGGCCATCTCATGAGAAGAGAAGACTCCCTGGAAAAGACCCTGATGTTGGGAAAGCGTGAAGGCAAGAGGAGAAGGGGACGACAGAGGACGAGATGGTTGGAAAGTGTCATTGAAGCTACCAACATGAATTTGACCCAACTCCGAGAGGCAGTGGAAGACAGGAGGGCCTGGCGTGCTTTGGTCCATGGGGTCACGAAGAGTCGGACACGACTTAACGACTAAACAACAACAAATAAAAAAATTGTTCACAATAAGCCAAAGCAATTTCAGTATGACTCAGAACCAGAGTGCTGTAGACCTGGCTTTCAGATGTTTTAGCATGGGCGTAACTGACATAGTAATAAAAATAAGAATACAGTGGTGCCTCGCTAGACGATTGCCTCGCAGGACGAGGAAATCGCTAGACGATGCCTTTTTGCGAGCGCTACTGTGCTTCGCAAAACGATGTTTCCCTATGGGGAATTTCGCTAGACGATGAGGTTTCCCCATAGGAGTGCGCCGACTAGTGGTCAAAAGCTGTCAGTGCAGCTGTCAGTGCATTCCTATGGGGACCCTCACTCGCTAGACGAGGTTTCCCTATGGGAAATTTCGCAAGACGACTGCGTTTTCCCTTGGAACGCATTGAAGCGATTTCAATGCATTCCAATGGGAAAACGTGCTTCGCTAGACGATGTTTTCGCTAGACAGCGATCCTCGTGGAACGGATTAACATCGTCTAGCGAGGCACCACTGTACTGGGCTAGCATGAAAGTGTATTCAGGATTGGCCTTGTGTTAGGCATTCCAGACAGGAAAATTGATCAGTGAGTCTAGTTTTGAAACATTTTAATTCAAAGGTTTTTCCAGCCTACTTAATGGATTTCCTGACCCTCCAGGTAGAAGTTGCTGATATAGCCAAGATTTCAAGTTCTGCATAAGAGTATTGATCAGGATCAAGGGGCATATTATATTATATTAGTGTAACATATGCTGTTACTGAAAATAAAGGAAGGACTCGGCAGAGGAATGTGTTCTCCGAGTGCTTTGGCCAGTTAGGAAAAGGGGAGGAAGGATGGGGTTGAGCGTACGTCTTCATGATCTTTCTGTACTTCCGGGGTATGCCATTGCCATTGCTTAACTAGGATGCAGAGCTCAATCTGTCTTCCCCCGCCTTTCCTATGAAAGACGATGGAACCAACATTGAGAAAGGTGTTCCAAAAAGGTGTATTAGGTGTTGCTGTTTGTGCTGCTGCCACTGTTTGGTCTCTTTAAGAAGATGATCTGTCTGTGGTCATGAGGAACTTTGAAAGAGGTTTGTGCACAACAAGAGCCATGGTGTTTCAGGGTGGGTTTTTTTGTGGCCAATTAAGGATATTTTCTTTGGGCTGTTTGACAGATTCAAGGACCACTGAACGTACCCTCTTAACAGGCTAACTGCATTGCTCTTTTTTCTCAATCTGGCATAGTAGGGAGAGACTATAACTCTAGCTAAAGATGCATTGGCTATAAGGAGCAACTTTGATCATACATTTTGTCATCTCTGATTGTTTCATTTCTATTTGATTCCACCACAACCCCTTCTTCTAGATATATCTAAAGATACAGTTAAACAGGCTTGATCACTGGGTTTAAATTCTCCATATGCGCTCGTATTTGTAGAAACATGATCGTGTGCTTGGTTAAGAATGCTTTTCTTTTTCTTTACCATAAATATGCATGCTGCTGTTTCTCATTTCTTCCCCTTATGATATAGAACTATCAGATTGGTTTTTTAAAAATGTTTCAAATGAATATTCAATCTCTCTCTCTCTCTCTGTATTCATTCCCCAAAGTTATTGTAATTGTATCTCCTTAGCTCATCATTACTGTAAGCCATCAATTGCTTGATAGAAATTTCTCTTGTTTTACATTTGTGTAAGGGAGGGACAACATTCAGAATATCTTCAGCTGACTATATAAAATAATGGTACCAAATTACTACCAAAGCAATACAGAAACTAGTACCAAAACAATATAAAATACTAGTACCAGTGTTTGGTAAAAAATCACTACAAATATTCAGGAAACCAATAGGTGAACTACACTGTAGTAGGAAAATAGTTTTGTTGTCCTTGCAGGCAGTGAAAATGTTAGAACAGTCACTTGGTTTTGCATTTCAACATTGTGTTATAATGCTGTATGTCTTTTTCCCCCCTTCCCAACATAGATACGCTCTCATTTTCAGTTTGGTGATCTCTGCCAGAGGACAACTGCTGCTTCATGCTGTCCCAGCTGGACACTAGGCAATTATATTGCTATTATGAACAACAGATCTTCCTGTCAAAAAATTGTAGAGCGAGATGTTTCTCACACTCTGAAGCTGCTCCGTACGTGTGCCAAATACTATTATAATGGGACCCTGGAACCAGATTGCTGGGATATGGCAGCCAGGAGAAAGGACCAACTCAAGTGTACAAATGTGCCTCGTAAATGTACAAAGTACAATGCAGTTTACCAGATTCTCCACTACGTGGTGGACAAAGATTTTCTAAGCCCAAAGCCCGTGGACTACGACATGCCAGCTTTAAAGTACAGCATGCTCTTTTCTCCCACTGAAAAAGGGGAGAGCATGATGAATATATATTTGGATAACTTTGAGAACTGGAACTCATCCGATGGAATCACCACCATCACTGGAATTGAGTTTGGAATCAAGCATAGCTTATTCCAAGATTATCTTTTAATGGATACTGTGTATCCAGCTATAGCCATTGTGATTGTTCTTTTAGTCATGTGCGTATACACAAAGTCCATGTTTATCACACTAATGACCATGTTTGCAATAATTAGTTCCCTGATTGTTTCCTACTTCCTTTATCGGGTAGTATTTAATTTTGAATTTTTCCCCTTTATGAACCTCACTGCACTGATTATTCTTGTTGGGATCGGAGCAGATGATGCTTTTGTCTTGTGTGATGTGTGGAACTACACGAAATTTGATAAGTCTCATGCTGCAACTTCGGAGACAGTCAGCATCACCTTGCAACATGCTGCCCTTTCTATGTTTGTTACCAGTTTTACCACCGCTGCTGCCTTCTACGCCAATTATGTCAGCAATATTACAGCAATCAGGTGTTTTGGTGTGTATGCTGGCACTGCCATATTGGTGAATTATGTTCTAATGGTTACCTGGTTACCTGCAGTTGTTGTGTTACATGAACGGTACCTACTCAATATATTCAGTTGCTTCAGGAAGCCTCAGGCAAGGGGCTACGGTAACAAAAACTGCTGGACGGTGCTGTGCCAAATGTTCCATAAGGTTGTTTTTGCCACCTCCGAAGCATCTAGGATATTCTTTGAAAAAGTGTTGCCATGCATAGTAATCAAGTTTCGCTATATTTGGCTGGTCTGTTTCTTAGCCTTAACAGTTGGGGGTGCCTATATAGTGTGTGTGAATCCAAAGATGAAGCTGCCTTCCTTGGAGCTCTCGGAGTTTCAAGTGTTCAGGTCTTCTCATCCTTTTGAACGCTACGATGCTGAGTTCAAAAAGCTTTTTATGTTTGAACGTGTCCATCATGGGGAGGAGCTTCATATGCCTATCACCATTATTTGGGGGGTCTCTCCTGAAGATAATGGGGACCCCCTAAATCCTAAGAGTAAAGGCAAGCTGAAACTTGATGGTGCCTTCAATATTGCAAGCCCAGATTCGCAGCTGTGGATTTTGAAGTTTTGTCAGAAACTGAGGAATCAAACCTTTTTTTATCAAACAGAGGAGCAAGACTTCACGAGCTGCTTTATTGAGACATTTAAGCAGTGGATGGAGAATCAGGACTGTGATGAGCCGGCTCTTTATCCATGCTGCAGCCACTGGAGCTTTCCCTATAAACAGGAAGTTTTTGAGTTATGCATCAAACGGGCCATCATGGAGCTTGAAAGAAGCACAGGGTACTACTTAGATAGCAAAACTCCTGGACCTCGCTTTGACATAAATGATACCATCCGAGCAGTGGTACTGGAGTTCCAAAGCACCTACCTCTTCACCTTGGCATATGAGAAAATGCACCACTTCTACAGAGAGGTGGACTCCTGGATTTCTAATGAGCTTAGTACTGCTCCTGAGGGTCTAAGCAGTGGCTGGTTTGTTAGCAATCTAGAGTTCTATGACCTCCAGGACAGTCTCTCGGATGGGACTTTGATTGCCATGGGCCTTTCTGTTGCTGTTGCATTCAGTGTAATGCTGCTTACAACTTGGAATATAATAATAAGCCTTTATGCAATAGTCTCAATAGCAGGAACCATTTTTGTCACTGTTGGTTCTCTGGTTCTTCTGGGTTGGGAGCTAAACGTGTTGGAGTCTGTCACCATTTCTGTTGCAGTTGGCCTTTCAGTTGACTTTGCTGTCCATTACGGAGTTGCTTACCGCTTGGCTCCTGATCCTGACCGAGAAGGAAGAGTCATCTTCTCCCTAAGCCGCATGGGCTCAGCCATTGCTATGGCTGCCCTGACCACATTTGTAGCTGGAGCAATGATGATGCCTTCCACGGTTTTAGCATACACACAGCTTGGCACCTTCATGATGCTTATAATGTGCATTAGTTGGGCATTTGCAACCTTCTTCTTCCAGTGTATGTGCCGTTGTCTTGGACCTCAAGGTACTTTCGGTCAGATTCCTCTGCCAAAAGGATTCCAGTGTAGCGCCTTTTCCCAGGCATTGTCTGGAAACAAAAGAAATGGGGAACAAAACAAAACACATCTTGTCAATAAGTATCAGTTGGACCCTAGAGGTTCAAAACCAGATACAGAACATGAGCACGAGCACTATGAGTTAGAACCTTTAGCTTGCCATACCAATAATGGCATTGTCTCTGAAAAGAGAACCTTGGAAGAGACCCATACCTGCTCTGAGCTTTTCAATGGTAGGCTTGCAAATGCACAGAGTGAGCTTAGTTCAGCTGCAACATCTTCCAGTGAGCAGGGTGCCTCTTGCCAGGGGTTGTGCCAAAATCAGCAGATCCTTTGTTCAGATGCACACAAGCCTGTGGGCATGAAATGGAGTCCTCACTCATGTCAGTCGTTAACTGAAAATGTCTGCCATTGCTGCTCTCCTTCCTCTGGAAACATGCACATCCAAGGTTCTCTGGTCCCCATAAATATCCTGCATCGTCCTTCTGATGGTTATGTGAACACTCTCCAGCATGTTCTCCATTGTAACTGCCTACAAGGCAGGTTAAAAAGACTCCCAATTCAGAATTCCCTCCCCAGAAATGTTTTTCTCCACTCAGTTCAACATTTTCAACCCCACAGTCTTCCAAACACAGAAGACAATTTGAGAACCCTTCCCAAGGAGGCCAGTTCTTCCCCATTTCTCTGCAAAAGTGCTGGCTCGCTCATGCAACCTTGTTGTGAAATGGAGAAGAGCATGACTAATAATCAAAAGGGCTGCTGTAATCGCTACGGAGATAAATGGGATGTAAACATCTCTGAAGTAAATGGAAATGAAAGTGGGGTTTCTGCACCAAGGCAAAGCAAGGAGGCTAAAGAAAAGGGTACCCAGGACTTACCACAAACTGCCCCAGGTCTGAAAGTTAACCAGAATGAATGGAAAGGTAAAGAAAGTAATCCAGCAATAGAAGCTGATCATGGATCTTGCCCTGAAAATTCACAGTATTGTAACCGAATTGTAACAACCAAGTGCAATTCTGTTGAATGTCATATGCCAAACACTGATGCCCGTGTGCCTGCTCTTTTAGCACATTCAGAACTTTCCAATGAAAGTTTGCTAATAAAAACACTATAATTAATCTTACGTTTGGTCGTTCTGTCTTCCTTTTTTACAAAAAGCCTCCTCAAATAGTCAAACAGAAGAATATACTGAAGTTAACATTTTACAATTGTGAACCTAGAGAAAAGTGAATATTTTGTATGTTCTGTTAACATCTCTGAAGCTGATTATGCATTGCATAATTGTGTGGATGCCAAAAGCATTTAAATTGTTATTTCTCCACCAAGGTAAAAAATAAAACATTTTAAGCAGCTTTTCCCTGGGACTTCAGCAAGAAAACAGTAGTATTTGAGGTAACGAATATACATTCTCACTGAAATATTACCACCCTAACATTGTCTGTCTTAATTATTTAGGATCAGATAGAAACTTCTGAAGGATCAGGAAGTGTAACAAAAAGTGGACTAAACATATTTTTTTCTGACATTACTATCAAAATAGTTTTTGGCACTCTAAGAGCAAATTTATCCAGTCTGCTTTCTGTTTTCCAGATTGTTTTACTTTTTTTATTCCTATATAAAAATATTAGACTTTTAATATGGCATCCAAATACATTAACTGTTACTTTGATGTCAGTGTTGTACAAAGTTAAGGAAGGACCCATAATCAGAAACACAAATTTCATAAACAGTACACTTCAATATTTCATAACTCTTAAAATGATAGTATGCCTGCAGTGCTCATTAGTTCAGTTCCCATTCTCATATATTATGTTTTGGATATTAAATGTTCATTTTGTGTATTTCTTCACTTTTTGTTTTTCTAGCACTATCTTTGGAGGAGTCTATTTTCTTCCATCCTTTTTGGCATAAATTAATGACAGAGGTGCCCACTTGAATAGCAATTAAAGCAATATTCTTACAAAACTATATGCTGAAAAAAATCTGGTGTGTCTCAAAACGCACCAAAATCCTATCTACACAAATGTTATCCCTATTGTTGTACACATGGACAATACATCCCCCAGGCAACACAGCACATTATATGTTTCCTTATATTGCAGCTAGATAGCTCAATGGGTTAGATATCTGGTTGCGGAGCCAGAAGTTGAGAGTTTGATTCCCCACTGCCTCCTTGACAAAGACTGGATTCAGTGATGCATAGGGCCTTTTCCTGCTCTGCAATTCTAAGATGATGATGAAAAGCCTTCGAGAATACATTGATGATGAAAACTTGAAATCAAGTATCTGATCTTTTCATTGTAATTGCGTCTTTTAGTTTCTATGCAGTGTAAATGCTGGTGTGTACTAACCTCGTGGTGTAGTAAATGTTCCATTATGGGAATGTCTTCAGCCTGCAAAACTAAGCCTGCAGCCTTTCTTCATGTCTTTGCTTTCCATCTAAGACGTCAGGAGCAGGTCTGAGGAATAGAAGAAGGGTCTGTCCTGCATTTGCTGACTGGTCAAGGACTCATTATCAACCTTTAAAATATTTTTTACTTCTCTTTTATAGTGTGAACATACAAAGTCCCACAGCTGCAAATAACACAATTTCCCCCATTAATCTGGTCCTTTTCAGCTGCAGAAATATGTTAGCCATATATTGAGAAAGCCTGTTGTTGTTTTTAAAGTGCAGTCCCACAGGCAAAACAGGAGCACCTTTGAAGAGTAAAGGGAGAGCAATCCAGCTTTTCTGCATCAGTTTCTTACCCCCTGAAGAATTCCTCTATCCCTTCTCTCTTTCTGTTTTGGTGAATGAAATGGAGAGTAAGTTCATGGTCACTTTCCCCAATCCCACAACACTTTGACGAATATAGTTCTAGTCTTCCCTAGTAATCTTGTTATTTCATTAATAGTGATAATATGTCCGTGTCATCAAATCCATTTTGAGTTATGGTAACCTTCAGAACTCAGTACTTAGAAGTAGTTTAACATTCCCTTATTCTGGGGGCATCTGCAGCTTGCCCAAGACTACACATGCTGGCTCTTCTCTCAGGAGGCATGGTGGGGAATTGACCTCTAGTTCTGCAGCCAGATACCTAAACCACTGAGCAAGCCAGATGGTTTGTGAATAAATACTAGTCGTACTACTTTTTGTACTATAGTTTTTCCAGTGACCATGCTGTCCAGGGGTTGTAGTGTTTTAAAAAAAGGTTTTCAAGCTGTCCAAAACAAAAGCAAACTAATAGTTGATGTGTATCTAGCTAGTTAACTGCTCACTCAAATTGTTTGGAATGGTATAGACTCCGCCACGACTTCAGCTATGCTTGATACATAATAACACAGATATGGCTGGCTGTACATACAGCTTATTGAGTTGGGTATCTGGCTCCAGAACCAGAGGTCATAATGGGAAATCAACTAGAGTTTGATTTCCCGTTCTGCTTCCTGGGAGAAGAGCCAGCCTTGTAGCCTTGAGCAAAATGCAGAGTAGGAGGAATGAGTAAACCACTTCTGAGTACTCTATACCCAGAAAGCCTGAAGATGGCTTATTATTAGAGATGGGAGCTTCATATTCATCTCCTGGAGGTGGCCAGTCTGATTGGACCCTCCCGAATTGGGTGTCCGCTTACTGCTTGTGGCACATGAGGCTGTCATCCTTCACAGCACGCCAATCGTAGAAGTAGCCTGGCTGGGGCTTCCTCTGCCTCCCTCACTCCCTCTGCCTCTCTATGCAGCAGAGGAAGTGTTTAATTTGCCAATAACTTTAAGCTGCTTCACGATACTGGTAAATTGACAGCGGGCTGGTGTAGACCAGAGTCAGTTGAGATCCGTATGCCATTTGGATGCAAGGATTGCATTAATGGCATACTGGACCTCCTAGCAGCTGTATTTTGTCCACACAGCTCACTCCAGTAATGCCATGCAGCCAAGACCATAAACTTGACAAAAGCCGAATATTTGTTGTTAAAGATTGACCCAGCAGTTTGCGTTTTTAGACTCTCCTCATGGGGAGGGGGAGGTTGTAACTATAGGGACCACCTGCACTTCCAGGTTTACCACCAGACCACTGCATTTTCCATGAACCCTAGGATCCTTGCTGATGTGCTTTATGTTAAGCAGTGGGGAAGGGAAGCCAGCCTTGTGGCAGCAAGATTCAGCTTACAAACACCCCTCCCAGTTTGGTTGACATGCAGGGAGTATCTAGCACAAATACTTATCACACAGTAAATATTATGTCTCTTGTGGTTTTTTAAAGTACAGTCCACTACTTCCACAATTACAGTACTACATGTTGATGTGTGCTGCAAAAAGCCAGTATAAGTAACAAGGATCCTTGACACACACCCCAAAAAAAAACCCCATTATCAAAAAATAGTTGGATAACAAGTAATCCTTGACACATGCAAAGCTCTGCAGTGTAGATTATGCCCAAGTGTTTTCATCAAGCAATCATCTTGATTTCCTTTGCTTCCTGGCAAATAATTACACCTAAAACTTGATGTGTGAGACCATGCCAAAAATTATGGAGAAACTATTGGGCTGCTTTCAGGATTAGAGGAAATAACCTACACCCTTGTCTGGAGAAGTCGGGGCACCATCCCAGTCCTGATTTGTTTCCATATACAATTTTATCTATTCACTATATAGTTTTTACATCCTTTGGAGAGCAGAGGCTATAGCAGAACTTAACTCCAGCCCCGCTTCACCATTAGCACTGATGAAGTTCAGAAACTATTTCCCCCCCCCCCCCCAGTTCTTTACAGGAGAAGATGGGGATTTGGATTCTTATCCCATTGGACCAAGTCCATGTCAGGATTGGGTAAGCATTCTTTCTCTTTCCACAAAAAGTCATAAAGTGTTACACCATCCTTTGCCACACCCAGTGTTCTCATTCTCTGAATGCCTCTCCCTGTGTAGCCAAAACAGCATCATCAACACATGCAGGAAGCTTATCAGCAAGCACAGGCAAATCCCAGGGTTTTCAGAAGAATCTTTAAAAGCGGACCATCCAAAACTATCCAGTGGTATCTGAATATGCTCAGTAGCTATAAAATTCAGAGAGTCTGTTGTGGAACAGAGCAAAAATCAGGTGAGGAACGGGGATAGAGTTGCATATCCTGGGAGAGGGAATGATTGGCTGGCTGGAACCCTATTTCACACTGCAGTATTTGTGGCATGTCCTGCTTGTCTGTTGCCTATTACTTCTGGGACCATTTTTCTCAATAGGATTCTGTCTGAAATGAATCAGACAGAAAATTCTTTCAAAGACTGCACTTTTTTCTACCAATAAAAGAAAATGCATCACACCCATGCACTGCATTCCTCGGCTAGCAAATTCAGTAGCCAAAGGCCATATGATTTTTTTGTTTAAGGCTTTGCCTCCAAAATGAAAGACAACTGGGAGGAGACAGTCTAGCCATCCTCCACTACAAGGACAAAAGGACTGTGGAGGCTGAACTTCTCAGTTTTCTGGAATTCATTACCAAACTGGCATGAGAGATGGGTGAGACAGGATGGAGAAAGAAGGAAGAATTTCAATTTATTCTATACCCCATGGGTAAAACCTGATACCCTCACACTTCAAGCAGATTCTTTGAGTCCCAGTCCCCAAAGTATATCTAATTTTGGCTCCTACGATTTGTTCCACCAGTCAGGCCATGCATTCTGATGGAAATGTACTGAAGAACTTAAAATCTCACCTTCCTTGTGATAATCCACCCAGTGCTAACATTTAAACAAGGTTGATGACAGAGTGATGGACTAGGACTCAGGAGACATGGGTTCAAATCCTTGCTTGGACATGAAGAGTCATGGGGAGGGGTGATGGAACTGGTTAAAACCATTTCTTAAATTATCTTACTTTCCTTGAAACCCCTGTTAGGGCCACTGTAAGGCAAGTCTGACTTGACAACACATAATGTTTAAACCTCACTGATTTTATTCTGGAGAAAAGGTCTAGAACATATTCCTGATCTAGATCAAGCCTTCCATTCTACACCCTGATCATGGGGTTGGACTCAATGGCCCTATAGGCCCCTTCCAACTTCATGATTCTATGTTTTCTCTGGAAAATTCCTTCTGTGAATTGCCTTTTTAAAATGAGACATTGAAGAAGATGCTGCTGCTGCAACAAGGTTTCAAGCAAGATCATGCTTGTATCCAGAAGCAGAAATTGACATTCAACTTTTATTCTTGCCTATGTCGATGACCTCATTGTGGCTACTCAAAGGGAACAGGAATACATCTGGGGACCCAAGGTTGGGAACTATTGTTTAATATAAAAGCAAAAGCTCTTTCTAATAATTCACCAAGACTGCCTACAGTCATAAGATAAGAAAGAAGTTGACTGAAACAAAATAGTTTGGATTTAGATTTAATCATGCTTAGACTGGACTTGTTGAAATTAAAAGGGACTGAAATTAGTCATAACCAAATTAAGTCATAGATTTCTATAGCTGTGTTCTAAATATGACTGAGTCTGAATCCAACCTCATAAAAATTAATTGTCTAGATAAAATCAATTCAAGAGTTAAAGCAACAAAAAAGTAAAGGAGCAGCCAAAGTGTATATATCAAGCATATGTTTCCATTTGAGTTCCTACATCCATCCCTAGAAACTGAATTGGCATAAGCAGGTGCTCCGATTCCAGCCTGGTGTGTCGTCCATGCATTTCAAAAGAGAACTTAGACACCTAGTATAGACTTTTTAAAATGGTCTAAAACAAAAAACAAAGATAGGCTGTATGCATGCAGCTCCTCAGGAGAGAAAGAAACCAAAAATACAGTCAACATTTGTTGACAGGATCTGGGATGATGTTTACAGTGCTATAATTTGATATAAGAACCATAGTGCACTTATTACATATTGGGGAGTACTAAACACCTTGAATAAAAACTTTAGCATGCCCCATGACTTAATATAACACCTAGCAATATTTAGTTTATAGACACTTAAGTAAGAGAAATGTGCTCTTGTAACTTCTTTATTTAACACTTCATCATCCCCACACATTCCAAATAAAAACCTTTGTAAATTTAGTTTTGTTATTCTATGCAGGAGAACTTAAAATAAGAAATGAGGGTGACTCATGCCAAATATTTGTTCACTTTCTTCTCCATCCAGGATTCTCCCACCTCCAGAACAATTCATAACTCATCACTGGATATCTGGCATAAATCCCAGTGTGCAATTGATTAAATTAGAATGGGGATGTTTCTTTCAAAATACATTTGGAACGCATCTCATTCAGCCAGATGGAAATGGAAGTCAGTCCAAGAAAAATCTCTCTGTGTGTACTGCATCATGTACAGCACAGATTGAAGTTATATATATATGTGTGTGTGTACAGATATATATATAACACACACACATATATATAACCAAGGGATGGATGGATGGATGGATGGATGGATGGATGGATGGATGGATGGATAGATAGATAGATAGATAGATATCTGTGCTGTGCTTCCTGGAAGAAGAGCCAGTCTGTGTAACCTTCGACAAGCTGGAGAAAATGCCCCCAGAAAGAAGGAAAGGGTTGCTGGCTCTCTCTGTATGTTTACCATATACAGTATTTTTTACTTTGGGAAGGAAAATCCCCAATACTCTCTAGTAAGAGAGCATTTTATTACTAATTATGCAAAAATATGTGGCTTAAAAATTTGCATGTTTTAAATATCTTTCCTCCACTTGTCTTTAACATGTGTATGTCCTCACAGACAAAAGGAGAGGCTCTTACATTACCAAATGTTATTAAAATTAACTGTTTTATCTGTGATGATTTGCTTGTCCCAATATATTATATGAGACCCAGCAGAAAGGCAGCATAGAAACGCAGTAAGTAAGTAAGTAAGTAAGTAAGTAAGTAAGTAAGTAAGTAAGTAAGTAAGCAAGCAAGCAAACTAATGGTGGACAAGCCCTTTCTGCATCAGGGTTTGCCATTCTCTAGGGATTGTTTATTTTTAAATTGGATCATCATATTATCGACAGTCATCTAGCCAAGCAGAGTTTAAGGATGGACTGAACTTCGTTTCCCAAAATCAGAGTAATTGCTATCATTTGAGTTGTCTGATCTGTAACATACATGGGTGTGGAAACAGAAAGCCAGTGTGTTGAGTAAAAAATAGATGCTCCCCCTTTTTTTTTGCCATGAAGAGCGTACAAAGGACAGAAAAGGAATTAGTGAAATGGTGCTATAATTATGCTGATTTTAATCTTTACATTCAGAACCATTGGTCTTTGCTTGTCATTATAATCCTAAAATGGGTTGTGCTATGACCAAAGAGAGAGAGAGAGAGAGAGAGAGAGAGAAGCACATCCTCCCCCCTCCCCACACATTGTTTTTGTACCTTTAAAAATATTCAAAAGAGCAAATAGATAAATGGGAGGAAGAAACAGAAACAGATGGAAGAAAGCAATGGAATCCATTTTTATTATAAAATGACTCATAGTCATGAATTTGAAAAGGGTGAAGGCAACTGCCTGAGACAATAGGAATGTTATATGCTTAGCAGTTTAGGGTAAACCTTACGATTGTTATTCACATCTGCTTGTGTTCAAATATTCTCTACATTTCAACATTTCACCATTGTAAGCATCACTTATTTTATTACAGAGTAGATAACAAAAGTGTTAGTTCCTTTATAGTTGGTTTATAGTGTCGTGCAAGTGCTTTCTAAGCTCATTTAATAATTTATTCCTCTGCTTAGGGGTTTTTCCCCCATCAAGTTCTTTCAATCTGTTTAGCTCTTTATCCTTTTCTTGGAAATGTATATGATTTGGGATTTGATATGGAAGAATAATACTTCTGCAGCAATGTTGTCCATATGTGTTATAATACTAAATTGAAAGAATATGGCATCCTCATTTACATTACTGTTTAAGAGTCTAATTTTTCATACATCACCTGGACCATCAGTTGTGGAAAGATAGTTGTAGGCAGTCTTGTGCTTTAAGATTCATGATGTGAGGTTACTTTCTTTCTACAATGGAAGCCTAGCTAGGCATTACAAAACTGAAAGTGCAGCAATCCTGCCTCCTGTGCTGGCCAGGGAAGTTTGAAGAGAAATTGTAGCTACATTCATCTTAACATGGCTGAATTTCCAACGTGCAGGCAGAACCCCAGATGATGTGGGTCTCTAGATAGCCCACAAAACCATAGCTATATTCATTCAATGTGCTTAAACTTACCACCTCTTTTCAATATAGCTGGGAAAAGTTACTTCTGAATTACATCTCACAACATCTACCAAGCAGCATGGCTGCTGGCCATGTTGTCTGCTGAATTCTGAATATTACAGTCCAAAAACTATGTTTTCCAAATTGTGCATTCCAGACATTCTTAATCAACACAAGAAGGCCAAGGATGGAGACTGGGATCATGGACAGTTCATGTCTTCTATCTGTACATTCAGTTCTGTTATCCCTATTTGGACCTGTGAGTTATCAAGGTCGGTTTTATTTGTACATTGCTTTCCCAAAGCAGTTCACAATCTTGGCAATGAACAACAATAGAAATTCAGACAATAGAAATGATTATAAATGTCCATAACGTCAATAAATTCATTCATTCATTCATTCCACTTATACACTGCCCCATTAGTGTGAACACTCTTGTGGGTGGTTCACAACATACAATAAAATCATGCAATAAAAAAACCACAGTGTATAATAAATACAGTTAAAAACCCTGCCATGAGCTAAAGCAATAAACCTACCTTTAAATAGAATTACACAAATTAAAACATATTTAAACATCTCAGGTCAATAGTTCAACACTAGTAGAAGGCAGCTTTATATGATTCTATCTTGATTAGCTTCCTAAAAACTAAGAGGGATGGTGCCTGGAGAACCTCTGTAGGAAGCTTATTCTAAAGGCAAGGGGCCACCACCAAGAAAGCTCGGTTCCTGGTGCTAGCTCTTTTGGACTCCTTGGGTGTCACATTTTTTTAACATCAAGGGATGTGAGGAGTGGGTGGGATAAGTAGCTATTTTGTGAGAGAGATGTTCCACCAAATGCATAATTAGAAAAGGTCAATCTGTGTGTGAAGAAAGACCGTTAAAGAAATTAAACGAGAAAGTGAGCCGTCCCCTCCTTCTACTCAGGCAGAAGAGATCAACAGAGAAGCAAGTGCATTACACACAGGAATTGTTAACATGACTTTGGGGTCGGTCCAAACCATTGAAGAAGAAGAGAGAAAAGAGAGGGAAATAAAGCAACCAATAGAAGAGAGCCTCCTGGTAACAGAAGAATGGGAGGAAAAGGCGGGAATAGGAATGAGTTGGGGGTCATTAACAAGCTTAGCGGCGGTGGAAAAGGAGGAGAAAAGGAAGTCTGATGGAGAAAGGGCGCAAAGAGAGAGAGTAAGACTGAGATAAAGCCGGATCTAAAAAAACGAATTTAAACCTTATGTCTTTGAGATACCGAGAAGCTCCGAGCGAGGGTTTGAGAGAGGAGGAAAGTCCCTTTTAGGACCAGTTCCCATGGGAATAGAAGTGCAACTAGAGGAACTGGATCCACTAGAATGGACAGTATACGTGTACCCACGGGGGAAGGGTCCTTGGAGGAAGGTGGTGCGTCCAGAACCTATACCTACTGGAATGAACCCACAAGAGGGGGATTGGGCCAGACATCCTTGTTGTGGGACCATATGCGCGGTTCAGAGTACACCTATGCACAAACCGACAGATCAGGAGAAGTTTGGGATGGCGCCGTGTTAAAAGAAACTGCAGTTACTAATGATTCAGATGTTATGTGGAATGATTTACCATTGTTTAACAGTCCTGTTGGACCCACTGAAGTTATAGTTCATCCCTCCCCTCCTCATAATATAAACAGTTTAGTTAAAGAAAATCTGTCTCTTGTCATTATTTCAAAAGAAAGAGGGGAACTACCAGTGTCTCAAAATGAACCTGATCACACTGTGTCACTTTGCATAAAAGGACACAAATTGACATAATCCAATTAAAACAAAGCAGGACAGGCAGTAAAGTCTAACATGAAAATAAAAAACAACATGCACAGGATCAAACTGATCTATATTTTGCAAAGACAATATGGGATTCTCCACATTTTACCCTACTAGATTGGTAGCGCTTGTGGCAGCCCAAAGCTTGGACAAATTACCTTTGTACACTCCATCTCCCAGAATCCCCCTGCTGGCAGGAGCATTCTGGGAGTTTCAGTCTATTTTCTTGTACTAAGATCTGTGGAAGACTTCCTCCCAGCTCTCACCCACATCTTTCTCCCTTCTCACATTTTCTCTTAAACTCCTACTGCCATTTTTCTTTCTGAAAAACATACATACTTCAGTCACCATCACCACCACAACCATCATCCTTTTACACTGGAAGAAGGTTGAAGGATTCAAAAATAATGTGCAATGCCCCTTGCCTTGGGTTCCTTTATAGGGTCAAGGGTGATAGATAGATAGATAGATAGACAGACAGACAGACAGACAGATAGATAGATAGATAGATAGATAGATAGATAGATAGATAGATAGATAGATAGATAGATAGATAGATAGATAGATAGATAGATAGATAGATTATATCACAGAAGTGAGTACACCCCCTCACATTTCATAAGTATTTTAGTATATCTTTTCATGTGACAACACTGAAGAAATGACACTTGGCTACAATGTTAAGCAGTGAGTATACACATTGCATTACAGTGTAAATGTGCTGTCCCCTCAAAATAACGCAACACACAGCCATTAATGTCTAAACCGCTGGCAATAAAAGTGAGTACACCCCTAAGTGACAATGTCCAAATTGGGCCCAAGTAGCCATTTTCCCTCCCTGGTATCATAAAACCCGTTAATGTCACAAGTCTCAGGTGTGAAGGGGGAGCAGGTGTTATCGCTCTCACTCTCTCAGACTGGTCACTGGAAGTTCCACATGGCACCTCATGGTAATGAACTATCTGAGGATCTGAAAAAACGAATTGTTGCTCTACATAAAGATGGCCTAGGCTAAAAGAAGATTGTCAAACCCCTGAAACTGAGCTGCAGCACGGTGGCCAAGACCATACAGCGGTTTAACAGGACAGGTTCCACTCAGAACAGACCTCGCCATGGTCGACAAAAGAAGTTGAGTGCCTGTGCTCAGCCTCATATCCAGAGGCTGACTTTGGGAAATAGACGTATGAGTGCTGCCAGCATTGCTGCAGAGGTTGAAGGGGTGGGGGGTCAGCCTGTCAGTGCTCAGACCATACGCCGCACACTGCATCAAATTGGTCTCCAGGGCTGTTGTCCCAGAAGGAAGCCTCTTCTAAAGATGATGCACAAGAAAGCCCGCATACAGTTTGCTGCAGACATGCAGACTAAGGACATGGATTTCTGGAACCATGTCCTGTGGTCCAATGGGACCAAGATAAATTTATTTGGTTCAGATGGTGTCAAGCGTGTGTGGTGGCAACCAGGTGAGGAGTACAAAGACAAGTGTGTCATGCCTACAGTCAAGCACGGTGGTGGGAGTGTCATGGTCTGGGGCTGCATGAGTGCTGCCGGCACTGAGGAGCTACAGTTCATTGAGGGAACCATGAATGCCAACATGTACTGTGACATACTGAAGCAGAGCATGATCCCCTCCCTTCGGAGACTGGGCCGCAGGGCAGTATTCCAACATGAGAACGACCCCAAACATACCTCCAAAACGACCACTGCCTTGCTAAAGAAGCTGAGGGTAAAGGTGATGGACTGGCCAAGCGTGTCTCCAGACCTAAACCCTATTGAAAATCTGTGGGGCATCCTGAAACGGAAGGTGGAGGTGCACACGGTCTCTAACATCCACCGGCTCTGTGATGGTTGTCATGGAGGAGTGGAAGAGGATTCCAGTGGCAACCTGTGAAGCTCTGGTGAACTCTATGCCCAAGAGGGTTAAGACAGTGCTGAAAAATAATGGTGGCCACACAAAATATTGACACTTTGTGCCCAATTTGGACATTGTCACTTAGGGGTGTACTCACTTTTGTTGCCAGCGGTTTAGACATTAATGGCTGTGTGTTGCGTTATTTTGAGGGGACAGCACATTTACACTGTTATGCAAGGTGTATACTCACTGCTTTACATTGTAGCCAAGTGTCATTTCTTCAGTGTTGTCACATGAAAAGATATACTAAAATATTTATGAAATGTGAGGGGGTGTACTCCTGTGATATACTGTAGATAGATAGATAATAGATAGATAGATAAATAACAATTGTATGCTAGTATAGAGATGATTTTATCCATTATACCAATGTCTGGCTTTGCTGTCAGCCTTGGCTCCTTCCAAACCCTCCACTGTGCTATATAGTCCATCCATGCCAACACCATCACCTGCTTCTCATTAAATAAAATAATGATGGTAAAATGATTAAGTGGTTTTCTCCTCCCCACGCCCTCTCCATGCTTTTTCTTCTTTTTCTCTCTCCTCTGGGTGAGGAGAAGCCATCTGCACATAATAACCAGTTTCCTTATACTTTCGGGGGGGGGGGGGGGAGGGTCTAATTACTTACGTTTTAAGTGACTTTACTCTAGAAATAGCCATGTAAGCACGTAGACTCCACCATAAAAGTTTGAAAATTCAGTAAGTGGAGCATTGACATCAATAAAAAGTGAGTAGAAAAAAATTGCGTAAATCTAATTGTTTTGCACCATGTTTGTGAGCCCATCTTGTCAAAGAGAAAAGTATCTTAATGAAGACAATCTCTCATACTCAGAGGAAAAGGAAGAAGTGGGGTTTAAATTAAGATATTTTAATGGTTGGATAAACAAGCCCTGAGGCAAGAATTTGAGACAGCTCAGTGGGTGACCTGGACAGCTTGGATCCACAGCCATCAGTTATTAGGCCAATAAAAAGAAAAAGTGTTGCCCCAGAGCCAAGCACATGTTAAAGATACTTGTGACATCTGACATGTTTAAAAGGCTGATTTTCTCCCTCCCTGTTTTTTTAGAATGCACTTGAGAGTACACAGAGCTTTGAAACATTATATTTTGGACTACAAATCCCAGAATTCCCAGTGGCCATGCTGCCTGTGGGACTCTACTCCAGAAAATGTAACTTCAGTAGGCTCTGACATTACGGATTTTTGAGCCTACTGATCTGCTTCTCAAATACAGCCCTCTTAATACCTGTTTTTACAATGCCAACCTTTACAACGTTTGTTCTTATTGTGCCAATGGCAGGAATCAACAGGAACATGTACAATGGCTCAGCCCGCCCCTCACTATAACGGCTCTAGTCCATCTGGAAGGGACATTTGCAAGTGTGGGAGCTTGAGGACCATGCTCCTTGGATTCACCGTATGTAGCTGCATACCTGCTAATTATGTTCAGCTGCTTTTTGAAATACAAAATACACATATTCAGGTTTCAGAAAAGCATGTATACACAAGGACAAGAATAGGGGCAGGATACCTGGCTGCCCCTTTCTTTTGTACTTTTAAATTGTTCATATGTAGAGGGTGACTCTCAGAGGTGGAGAGCTTCTTCTGTCTTTGGAGGTTCTCCAGAATCTCCAGATGATTTTAAAATTTGAAATTTTAGAAAGGATCTAGTAATATCCATAAATGGCAAATATACCATCCTATGCTTATCCCTACGCCTTTCTCATGTGCAAAGGTTATATATTTTGCACATACTTAAAAGGGCTATTTTAATACTACTTTTCAATCCTATTCTTAGCATGGTTTATAAAACAAAAATTAAGATAAAAATGTAAACACCATCAAAACATAAGTAGCTGAATGCCACAAAACAGAATGAAATATTCAGCAAGGTGAAAACTATATGTTTAGTTTAGTTTAGTTTAGTTTAGGGCTTGTCTACACAGCTCAACTGGAGTAAGCTGGAGCAGGTTAAACATGGCTACTTAAGATTGAGTAGAGGTCCAATATCCCATTTGGTGTGGTTCTTGTATCCAAATGGTATTTGCACCTCAAGTGAGCCTATTTGGACTACCTCCCTTAAGAAAAGAACAACAACAAAAATCTCCTTCCTTGCCCCTTCCTCTCTTCTCTCCTTTTTTAGGCAGTATAGCACATCAGTGCTGGCCTAACAGACTTTTTTAAAAAACTAAACTTTTGCTTCCTTCCTCTGTCCCTCCAAGGGACAGAGAAAGTGTTTAATTTCCCAATATCGTGAAGTGGCTAAGCTTTCTTTTTAAGCCATTTAATGATATTGGGAAATTGAAAGGGGAAAGGAAATTTAAAGCCGCACACTCTGCTTTGGTTTGTTCCCAGCAATTGCACATGCTGGATATAAATCAAAACAGAGTAATCCTACCTGCACCAAACAACAACAACAACAACAACAAACCAGTAGCCCCTGACAGGAACCCATAAAATTGCAAATAGAAGTGCTCTGGTGATGGGCTGTTTCACTCTAGCAATTACATCATCTGATCACTGGCAAAAGGAACGAACCAGCCTTTCCCCACTGTGGACCAAACAGTGGGACAAATGCCTGTTTATTTATACCCTTTGTTTAATTTAGCTTAGTTCAGTTTAGTTTCATTTTGTTTGCCTGACACCAAAAAGATAGGTGCCTAGTAAACCTTTCTGGGGAGAACACAACTCACCCCCTCCTTTAAGAGTGCCTTTTCTCTGGTTGCTATTTTTCTTTTAATTACACCACCTTTCTCCTTAAAAAGGACCAGCTTAAATCATTAAAAAGACAATATTTGAAGCTAACAACAGTAAGTATACAAATACTAAAAAAAGATCAAACGAATACCACTCTAAAGCATGGTGTGAGACAGGAGGTGAGGGGGTGTCCCACTCGCCAGAGAGCCGTCCCCCCTCCGTACTGAAGAGAAGGAGATACAAACCCAGCCTGTCCCAACACTTAAAGAGACAGAGCAGCGAGGGACAAAGACAAATGAGCTAGAAGGGGAGATGCAAAAACTGACAGTTGAAAAGGCTCAGGGAGAAACGGCGGGAAAGGAGCGGAAGAAGAGGGTGGAGATAGAGGTGGGAACGGCAGAGATAAAAAGGAGGGAAGACCAGTTACCGCCAGGCTGGCAGTGGGTATGGATGGAAGACCCATGGACTGGGGCTTGGGAGAGGCTGAGAGTACCCAAGGAAGAAGCCGATTATAGGAAAAGAAGGGAGATTCCACCCAGACCGTCCTATTGGGGAGAGGCGGAGGCTAAAGAGTGGAGAAGGAAGCTTAGAGAGGAGAAGGAAAAAGTAAAGAGAGAAAGGAGAGAGAGATTGGAATGGAGGATAAGCGAGATGAGGAGGAAGGGGTTCAGAGAGGACCCTGGAAGGATCCTACATCAGAAGGATGTCCCGTGTGGGATGACGGCTGGGATGATGAGACCGTGCCCTTGTTGGAAGGTGAAGCGGGACAGACTATAGCCACCAATGTCTTTACAGACTGGCCGGGTCCCTGGAACTCCGGTGAGAGAAACCCGTTCTTGAAGATGATTGGAAACCCCTTCAAGACCCGTTGGCGGAAGGAGAAAGGCGATGGAATCATGTTATGGACAGTGGTTATTTGTTAAACACTCCAATAAATATTGCACCTGTTTCCAAACAGCAAAAATCTCTTGATTTCTTTCAAGCAAGGAAGGAGCCTAAATTCAAACCCTCACACATGGTAAACAAAAGCAACACTAAAACCACATTCAAAGCACTAGGGTATGACATCCATTTGAAAACCCCACTCAGGCAGCCAGAAATTAAGGGGAAGCTTGCTTGACAGGAAAAGTATTCGCCTGCTTGCGAAAGGACAGCAAAGATGGTGCTGGCCTGGCCTCCTGTGTGTGTGTGTGTGGGGGGGGGAGTTCCAAAGTCTGCCCCCACCAAATGCACCTGTGAAAGTGGTGAGACCAAGAGAAAGGCTTCTCCTGGTGATCTAACCATCCAATCTGGCTCACAAAGAGAGACACAGTCTTTGAGATAGCGTGGACCCACTTTACTCCCCACTTTCATGAACAAAATTAGCTATGAGCTTAGTTTATACATATCATTTGTACCCCTTTAATTTTTTTTCCATCAAGAATTTCCAGGGAAATTCCCTTAGCATCCAGGTATTATTTCTCTTATCTCGCTCTGTATGACTTCTTCCCCATGCGCTCCTAGGCCTTTCGACCTTCTTTAAAACCTTGGTTTAGTCTTTTGTATTGTTCTGTTCCACTGGCAGATAATTGCATTATGGTGCTTCCTATATGTAATGGATGTCCACAGTGGGACCTTCCGGCAGGAGGCTTTCCATTCCCCAGTTGGAAGCTTTCAGTTCTCCTTTGCTTTTTAATTAGAAAGCTCACTGATATTGGCACGGGATGGATGGAAGTAGGGCAGGCTCCAGGAAGGCAGTATTCCCCCCCCCCAGGAATGCAAGTGAGTGCCCTGTATGGAAGAGCCCTGTGCTTCATCTGAGTGATGACAATCAGATAAACTGGGGGCAGAATGACCATCATAATTCATATTATGGAATTCATGTTCTGGATCAACTTGGGGGGGGGAGCTAATTATGTTGATGAAGTCCATTCTCACAAGTGAGACTTAAATCAGTGTTTGAGTTTATTTCCTACATCTATAATTTTGAATGTCAAAGGAGCACTTGCTGGAAAGCGGATCAAACTGGCTCAGAGAGGCCAACGTTCTACAGTGGTGCCTTGACTTATGAACGCCCCGACGTACGAACATTTTGACTTACGAACAGCTCTGTTCGCAAAATTTTGCTTTGACTTGCAAACGGAGCTTTGACTTACAAACAAAAAAAAGTGGGGAAAGCGGGAAATGGACTTTGGACTGCCTGGTACTGTAATTTTAAAATGTAAAAATTGGTTTAAAAGGTGTTTGGTTTGGTTTAAAGCTGCTTGGTTTTAAAGTGTTCTGTTTAAAAGGTGTTCCCTCCCTCCCTCCTTTCCTGCCCTTTTTTTTAACCTGTCATCTTAGGTTTAAAAAAAAAATATCTCCCCCTAGTGGTAGAGGATGGATTAACCAGTTTTGCATTAGTTCCTATGGGACTAATGCTTTGACTTACAAACGGCGCCTCGACATAAGAACAAAAAAACAGCCGGAACGGATTAATCGGTTTTCAATGCATTCCTATGGGAAATGCTGATTTGACTTACGAATGTTTTGACTTAGGAACATCTTCTGGGATGGATTAAGTTCGTAAGTCAAGGCACCACTGTACTACATTAGTTATCAACAGTCCCAATTAAATGTATTTATTCAGTTAAAACATTTCTACTTCACTGTTATCCTTAAGAAGGAGCGAAGGCAGCTTACATCATTCAAAGACAATATTTAAAGCAAAAAAGAATAAGAATACACATACTAAAAAGGATAAAACAAATACCACAGCAAAAGACAGTAAACAGAACCAACATCAAAACACATTCAACACAGTAAGACACAAGAATCTATTTAAATATCTCCCTCAGGCAGTCAGTAATTAAGGGGAAACTTGCCTGAAGAGAAAGGTCTTCACCTGCTTGCAGAAGGACAGCAAAGAGGAGGCCAGTCTGGCCTCCTCTGGGAGGGAGTTCCAAAGCTTGGGGCAGCAACAGAGAAGGCCCTCTCCTATGTCCCCACCAAATGCATGATGATCTTAGCACCTGAGCAGGCTCCTAATGTGGGACACAATCCTTGAGACAGCTTGGACACAAGCTGTTTAGGGCTCCATAGGTTAAGACCAGTACTTTGAATTGTGCCTGGAAACGGATTGGCAGCCAGTGGAGCTGCCATAACATGAGGGTTATGTGATCCCCGTGACCAGCTCCAGTTAGCCATCTCACTGCCACATTTTGGACCTGCTAAAGTTTCCAAACACATTCCAGAGACAGCACCACAGAGTGTGCTTTGCAGTAATCCAACCAGAATATAAGTAAAACATATGTGACTGTGGCCAGATCAGACCTCTCCAGGAATGGGCGCAGCTGGTGCGCTAGTTTTAATTATGCAAAAGGACTGACCACCGCTGAATCCTGAGCATCCATAATATTACTTCTAAATCACCCTTAACAGAAAAAGCCAAAGTTGTTGAGATTTAAAATCCAAGAATAACCCTGAAAAGATATAATGCCCAAAATAACATAATTGTCTGTGCTCAGGAGCCAGGATGTCCTGCACAGGATCATTCCATGGTGAAGGGTCATTTTCTAGGCTAGCTTACAGTAATCTGAATTGTTTTTGTCGGCTTGTAGGAGGAGCAGCCCCGTGACCTGCATTTGAACTGACCCTTTAAGAATAGGAAGAGGTGAAGTGCTAGCAGGAAAAAAAAAGTCATCTAGGAAGTGGAGGATGCATGAGAGATGTCAGGAGGACATAAACAGCTTGATGATCAGTGTTATTTCTTTCAGTGTCTATGCAGTTTACTAGTATGCACTGAATGTTTACTTAAATCAGTGGTGAGCCAAGTGCAGGCCTCCAGGTGTTACTGGACCACAACTCCCATCAGTCCTAACCAGCATAGCAGAGAGTGACAGATAAGGGGAGCTGTGTTTCACCAACATCTGGAGGGCTGCCTTTTGCTACCCAACCAAAATACTGGGGTGCTCTGTTGGCCCAGGTAGTACAGCATAGGAAACAGAGGTCACAGTTCTATCTACCTCACGATCTGTGACAGCTGTGAACATAATATAACCTTGATTTTTACTGTGGAACCTCCTTCCTTTATTGTTAGAAATGCTTTATCTGAACTCCACAAGAACTACAGTAGAACCATGGTATCCACAGGGGATCGGTTCCAAGCCTCCTCCCCCAGCGGATGCCAAGAAACACAGAAGTATTGAATGTTATACATTCGATGGTGTCTGGGTCCCTCTAGTGGCCATTTATGGTAAATACACCCTGGAAACATATATAAATATGTATTGGGAGGGTCATTTAGTATTTTCAGCCAACAAATTAGTGAATTAGTGGATACTGGTCCTGCGGATAGGGAGGTCCTACTGTATTTTGTTCTGATTAAGTTTTTGATTCTTGGAATTGCTGCCACCTGTTCCTAAGTGACCTTTCATGGTTGCTATATAGTTGATCAGACAGATTTTTTTATTATTATTGGTAGTCTAATTGGGAAACACATACATCAGCTGAATATACTTCAATTTGGGGGGGAAATGTACCCTTGTCCTTGCCAAATTGCCTTGGGTTTTGCCACTTTACATCTCTTTTTCAGAGAAAGGAGGGGTACAAATAACGTAATATATTTATGAGCCGTGCCCTGCAACACAGTAATTTGCGTCAACAAACAAAATCTTGTCATTGAGAGTAAGGTCTCATGCCAGTTCATGGATATAGATTCTCTTTACCCTGCAGGGCTTGTCCTCTTAAAAAAGACATGACTTTCCTAGCAAAGGGGATGACAGTGATTCACACATATCAGAGTTTAGCCCTTTCACAAGCAAGGTCATATGCATCAATAATTTTGTAATTTCGTAATTTCTATAAAATCCCCCCTAAGGGTACGTAATATCAGTTTCCTGTCAAAAGTATCTGGGTTTGGAAAGAACTGCATAAAGATCTATTTTAGTATTGAGGCAGGAACGGGTGGGGGAGATGTACCATGAAATGATACACGGAAGAGAATACAACCCTAATTGCAAAGCATCTCCTCCTTTCCCTTAGGGAACTGAAGTCTCCGACCTAATGGATCTCACAGCCATATATTTTTCTGACATTTGGTCTTAATCCCCTTCCCCTTCCTCCCCCTTCCCTTGCTGTCCTTTGGCTTCTCTACTGGTTCCACCCAGTGGTATTTGCACTCCAAATCCCCATAGAGTGTTTTTATCATCACCGCACCTCGTTACATGGAACAAGGCGTTTGGCACTCTCCTTCCAGTTCCCCAGCAGCTGCTCTTGTCCATCATGGCACCTTCTTGGTTTGCATTCCAAAGCGCTCACGCACTGCCTTTGCCCTGAAGTGCTTGCCAAATGGGAGGGAAGCTCACAAGGCCTGCTCTTTTGACAACATTCCAGTTGAATGCAGCTCTTTGTTCTTCATTAAGGAGTTCTACTGATGCATCTTGGCAAGACTTGGTTGGCTTGGTCAATACCACTGGTGGAGCCCTTGCTATCACAGAGGTTATTCTGATTAGGCCAAAGGATTATGTAGCTTTAATGAGCCATTGCACGTAACAAACAGGACTGTTTCTCTCTCAGCATTAAGGAAGAGAGTTGATGTGAATACCAGCTGGATGGCGCAGCTCTCACACTTGCTCTGGTTTCACTCTGTTATGATTTAGGATTAAGAGAACAGAGATCTGTATCAGATATTACTCATACTCTCCCCACCCTCTGTTTTCCACGTTTTGCTAACTGTTGATCTGATCTTCTTAAATTCAGAAATCAGCTCAGCCTTCCCTAACCTGGTGGGAGTAAAGGGAGTTTTAGTCTGACATATTTAGACAGCACCATGTTAGAGAAGGCTGGACTGGATCATTCAGGGAATCGTACTTCTCTCTCAATAATGGCTTCAAACATTTTGCCCTGTGTGGTCTTGTATATTTTCTGTCTCTAAATCCAAGATTCTTTAACAATCTCTAGGATGATTGTATTGGAAAAAGGACAGAACATCAGTTGCTTTAAGAGCCACAAAATGTTAACTACTGGTAGCAGGGAAGCAGTTTCTCCTATCAAACACTGTGGTGACAGAGAAACTGACTCTGCAGCTTCGAGGTTATATGCCAGAAGTTGACCACATAAGATTTCTGGGGTTGCACAAGTTGTCAAGACACTTTTTTAAAACTCTGAAATACTTTGTATAAATCCTCAGGACTACAGCTTTCACTTAAAAAAAACAACACACAATCTTCCAGACTTCAGGTCATACAAAAGGTTTTAGACAATTTTAGACTGTTCCTGCATATCAGAATTATGGAAACAAACTACTTCTTCTTCAAAATGTTAATATAATTTTCTATTTTATTTGTAGGTTTTGGTAATTCTTATCACAAACAAACAGAAACAAAATTCTCGTCCATCTCTAATCCAATCAGAGGGTGGCGTCAGTAAAGCTGCTGTCACCAGCTCTTTCAAAGGCAGCTGTAAATCCCCTTTCTCTATCAATTGTAATCTCATTATATTCTTCGATAGAAAAATAGAGATTCCTTTAGCTGGCCCTCAGCTGGGGATGAGCTTAAATCTTTTGAATGCTGACAATGCAGAGCCATCCTAATACTTATCCCATCTAGCATAATGCCAGACACTGCTGCTCTTTCTACATGACTGCGTAATCCGGCTTTGTTTTCTCAGAGCTGCCTCTGCGAAGCCAGAGATGGTGTTGGGATGATGGGTACGCACAATGTTTCAGTGACTGCATGGCAGCAATTACAGGTTTTCCCCTTCATCAGGGCTTGCTTCCTTTTAGCTGGCAGCCTCTGAGAAGATTTGGCATAATCTGCTCATGTTTTTGTACGCGCCTAATAATAATCATGTTGTGGAAGAGCTGGGGCCTCCAAACTGCAAAATATTGACACGACCTCAGGAAATTATACACGCGGCTGCCAAAGCAAAGTTGTGCTCAATCAAAACACAGATCAGACAGCTTTGGTTCAAGTGAGGTAGGAAGTTGAAGCCTTGCCCCAAACCATTCTGGTTTAGGAATTTCTCCTCCATGTTTCCAAAACCCAACGTGTCTGAAAAAATCAGCCTGACAAAATACAGCAACATCCTGATAGGCTTCGAAGAGCTCCATGGTTCTTAGAGAGCAGCAAAAATAAGTGCACTGTTCTGTTCTTCCCTCCAACACCTTTCTAAGACTAAAATCAATATCACACAGTGTCTGAGGGCATGAAACTATTTATAGATAACTATATAAACTGTGTCAATAGTGAATACTGTAGTCCTTGAGCTAATTCATGCCACCTCAGTTAGGGGGAGGCTGACCTTCTTCTGTGGTGCTGCTCCAGGCACACTGAAGCATAAAACTGTCATATCCTAGAGGAAAATATTAGATGGGGATATGCCACAGTTGCCACATTGATGGTATGCCAGTACAAGACTCTATTTGGCCTAAGAGACTACCAGAATACATTCTCAGCCTCTAGAGTAGTTCCATTCTCCCCCTTCCACAGCCTTGGTAGTCTTCAAGAACATATTTTCAAGATGGGTAGCTGTGTTGATCTGTTCGAGCAAAAACAAACAGAGCCATGTAGCATCGTTTCAGGCTAACAAATTTTGTTTGGCCTATGTTGTTGTGGACCTGAACAAACCTCTTCAGATCAATGCATCAGACAGACAGACAGAATAAAGGGGAGGGTAGGCGTGTGAAATACAATGGAAATGAAAGAGGTCCAGTATGGTAATGGTCACTCAATGGCTATTAACTGTCAGTTCTTGAGGATAAGAGATAGAGATCTTAATGGTGGTCATTAAAAGGAATTTAAAAATGGGCAACAAGTATAATTAAGCATAGATAAGCAATTAATGCACTTTTGGGTTAATTTATGTTGTTTAGATGTAGTTGGGTATTTTTTATTACTGTTTTAATTTATTTCTTACTTTTGTTTCTTATGTTGTTGTTTACTTCTGTTTGTAATGCCACCCAGAGTTGTGGCTTGGCTCTAGATGGGTGGAGTAGAAATTCAAGAAAATGAATGAATGAATCAATAAATCAATCAATGAAACAAAACACTAATTCTAATTGTGGGGGTGGGAGAGAATTCTAGTTGCGAGACTGGGAGTGAATAAAATAAGGTTTATCTCTGTAAGGCACTGAAATCCAAACTCAAAGACAACAATGGCTATGGTGGGTTTGGGATGGGCAGTAGCTTCTTATGCTGGCACAACTGCTCTTGTGCTGTCAGACCTTGGATCTACCAGCACAATTGCTGTGCTGGCTAGGATCAGCAGGCAGAAGCGTTGTTGAAGGACATACTTATATCCAAAATACAAGTTCACAGCCAAAGAACTCTCTTGCAACTGATTGCAAAAAAATGTTTAAGCAGACAGATGAATACTAAACTGCTGCAAATTCTATAGGGTATACATTATTAATAGAGGACCTATGGAAGGGGGAGTGCTGCCTTACAACTGGAAGTTTCCACTTCTGCAACATTGCATCTGTGTGCAGTAAGTATTAGTATACCAGACATAATATTGCAGAAGTGGTGATGGCTGTTCGGGGGAGATGCCTGTCACAGAGGAGCCAAAAAAAAAAAAAAAAAAAACACTGGCAGAGAAGGGGAGGAGTGGAGGTGCTGAGTTGCATCAGATCCAAACCCTTCTCAACTCAGAATCACAGACACTTAACAATTTTGTGCTATGAAATAAATTCTTACTTATGGTGACACTTGCTAAGTTTTCCTAGATATAAAGTACACAGAAGTCCTTTTTTTAAAGTAGACTCTGATATAAAGTACACTCCAGTCCTTTTTTTATGGTGATGCTTATATGGTGGAAACATCTAGCTTCCAAGCGATATAAATCTGTTTCCTCTCCTCGCCATCTTGCTCAAGGCTAGAAAGGCTGGCCCTTCCTGCTAGAGTCACTGTGGTAGTCTCAAGTGGTTTCTGACATCCCTCGGCTTGGTTGAGTTTGGATTCACCATAGCCTGAGCTGTCTTAGTGTCAGCTCAGTGAGCCCTCAGCCGTCTTGTCTAGTTGGGATCGCACCCTAAGGCTGCTGAGGGTCCTAAGCATGAAGGGTGTGAAAAGGTTTAATGTGAAAATGTTTTTCTTATTTAATATCTGGGCATTAAAGGCAGGGTATGGAAATAATACATGAAAATTAATCTGTAATCTGTTGTTTTAATTGGTTAGTTATTTTTAATCAATGAATTTAAAATTCATGAATGAATTTAAAATTCATTCTATTCAACTGCAAACCACCATGAAACACCACTTCAATGTTTCACATAATGTACTGTCACTAATAAAATTCTATTCTGATAGTCAGTAATGAGAATTAGAAAGTTCTGCATGTTCCAAAAATAGCTTGACAAATATATATTTAATTTCCTTTTAGCCCTGGACCCAACAAATAACATTTGTTACCAGTCACCAGCATCTAGCAGAGTGAATATTGTCAGCCTTTTCTCTGAAAATTTGTCTTAGGGTCCTTCACATCTGTAATTTGGGATAAGCAGGGGGATTGACTCGAAGGTCTTAGAGGCCCCTTGCAACTCCATTATTCTATGATTCTGTAAGAATATCTGATTCACTTGCAAATTTCTATGCTTGTCAAATAATGAAATGACTAACTGCTTTATAATTATTCATTATTATCATTCCATAAATAGAGTAGTTTCAAAAAGAGCTTGTGTGCTTGATATTTCAAAACAGCTTGAATATAGTAGCAATGTCCCATAAAAAATTAGCATTTCTCATTAATGCCTGGTGTGAGACTGGCATCAATTGAAGCTCCATCAACACCTAATATGATACCAAATGCTCATGATACATACTTGGCTTATGAGCAAATTTACTTTAACTTTGTTTTCCAAGCTGGAAATACTGTTTGAGCTAGGCTGGGAGACTCAGGCCTTTATTGACATGTGTTCTGCAGCCTGTTTTTGCTCTACCATCACCAATGTATATTCACTTAAGAGCTGCTGGATGGAATACTGCAGCCCACATCTCATGTTATTCCAGCTCTTATTGTTCTGTCTACCTATTTATTTGCAATATAGCTAATTATAGTAAGGAAGGGAGAACTTTAAGGATTCACTTTCTCCAAAAAGGTGTGCTCCTCTAGGTTCAGATCTATCCCACAGAATGATATTAGGTCCAGTTTTCAGACATTTCAGTGATGAGCTTTCCTGGAGATTTGTTGTTTGATTAATTTCAATAGATACATATTTCTCTTTAAAGCAGCTAACAATCATAAAAATAAAGAGCTAATACCAAAATGACAGGAACAGATTTTTGCTCACATTCACATAGAGGACTTTCCTTTTTCTGGGAAACTGAGGTGAGGAGGCGGGATTTGATATAGCAGTGGCCATTCCCTCCTGCTGGCACCACTGAATACAAGCCACACTGGTTCAATAAATTAGTAAAAACTATTAAAAAGCAGCTACAGACTAATCCACCATGAATTATACTTATGTTGCATTCATCACAGTTAGGAGACACAATAAAACCAAGGAAGTTATTATTTTAAATGAATAATAAAGCTTATTGTACTGAATATGAGAAAATCTTGGACAAAATCCAAGATGGCAAGTTTTAATGATAAATAAAAACCTTGATCCAAGAGAATATAATGGAACCGGCAGTCTGTACTTTCAACAAAAGTCTGCAGTGGAAGTCTGGGATTATATGATAGGGACTACGGAGATACAAAGAGGAATATGATGGTATATACTCTTTTTACAGCTTTTCAGTTTGTACTCTTTGGAAAAACTCTTGCTGATTTAAATTATGGTAACAGTCTATATGAGGATGATAAATGATGGCAACATTTATTTATCAGTCTATCTCTTGTTATATTACATGCATAATTTAACAGCTATAACTTCTTTTGGCAAAGGAATTAATTACTTATAATTATTTACTACCATGGTCTGAGAAGAGTGGTGATAATGGTAGTCAAAAGTTGCACAAGTTAACCAATGTGTGATATCCTGCTGTGTAATTCCACCTGTGCAACTGGAATGACATCAGCAGCTGCAGCAGGCAGCTAATTAAAGAGTTCGTTTTTTCAATTTTGGGGTGCATGCATTTGTACCCTTCTGTGCACTTCAACAATCAATAAAGGAAATCTTTAATTAGTGGTAGTCTGCCTCAGCAACAGGATATTGACCATTAAATTAATTGTTGGCCCAAATCTTTCTGGTGTAGGATTACACCAGTGTGAATTAAATTGCTTAAATCATGCTGATGAATTGTCACTAATTAACATGCTGCTGCTTGCATTGCATGAGACTAGGAACGTGAACAACCAGTCCTTAGCAGCAATTTGCCACCACAATTTACACAATTACACTTACATATGTATAAATCTCCAGTAGGGTTTTGACCATTGTATTATATAGGAAGAAACAGGGTTTGCCTCAGGCTCACAATTTATGCTGGATAGCAGAAAATGTTTCCTAATGCAAAAACAGATAGGCAGTGGAATATATGTTCTGGAATTTCCTTTCCTGAAAAACTTTGAGAGGAATAAATAAGTACATACCAAATACAATTTGATTGAGGAAAATCCAACTTTCAACTTTCAGGTGATTGAAACAGACTATGAGTAATAGGACTTCCAGCTCTACAGTTCTATGATTGCTGTCATGGCGATCATCTTATAGGCTTTATTCCAGTTAAAGTACCTCCTGGGTTATCCATTTCTTCCTCATTTTATAGATGAGAGGCACTATGGCAAACATACTAACATTCCTGTGTACTGCGTATGAATCATAGAGCTATCATTACTTTAACATCTGTACAGGGTCAAAGCTAGTACTGTACCTTCTTTCCAGACTTTTCAGCCCTTTTATTTTTAAATCCTTTCACCTCTTTTCTGCTTTCTAACTAAAATCTGAGTTTTCCTGTTGAATCACCCAAGTCAACATCTGTGATGTGACACAGGTAAATTTTGGTAACAGCTAGCCCTTCCTGTTTTGCTTAATGTTTAAACTGCCTATGAGTTAGAGTCACATGGTTCCTCACCCTAATAGTCCAAATATTCTATAAAGCATGGGAGCAGCATCAAGTGCCTCTTGTGAAGAAGGTATTCTGAAGAAAATCCATAAAGCCAATTAAGAAAAACATAGTCTTTGTTTTTTTTCTCCTATAGCAACAATCTGTGTTTTTTAGGCCTTTGTAGAATCTGGAATATCAGCCCTAAAGAACAGGAATGGAAGTCAAGGCAATTCTATTTAAGGATGGGAGACTTCATTATCCCAGAAGAAAGCTAGCTGTTTAAGTACTAGATGCAGCCAGTTAAGCCTGCTAAGAAATGGCAACTGGTGACTCCAATTTCAGGGGAGCCCTAAATCTATCCCAGGTTTGAATCTGCACTTTACTGGAGCCATCTACATTGCTGAACCCTATCCCCAAAATACCCCAAAGGCCTTTAAAAGTACTTTTTGAGGAGATGCCTAAGCATTAGATAAAACTTTATTACGGTCAAAAAACCAGCCACCAATAAAACATCTAAAATATATAAATATACAGAAATATACAAAAATATTGGGATCGAATGCAAAGCAATAGTTAGTTCTGAGGTAAACACCAACAGTGTCAATACATCTCCCCTGAAGCAATGCCAAAATGTCTAGCAAACTATACTCTGACTACGGAGGCCCATCCACTTTTAGGATCCTTTTTCTAATACCCATAGCAGCAGTAAATAATTTGGCAACACTACATGTGAACATAGGATTGGAATCAGACAACAGCACATGCATACATTGTTGCTCTGTACAGCCGGGAAATCGGCCAGTCAAAGAGGAAACAAGTTCTTCACGTGCATCCTTATAATATGTACACCACAACAAGACATGTTCAGTTGTTTCTATCTGCTCCATTCCACATGGACAAAGGCGCTCTGCCCAGGGGGTCTTTTTATACCGTCCCTCCTGCACTGCTGAAGGTAGTGTGTTCAGCCAGGCCAGAGTAAACGCCCTTCTATACCTGGGTTGCTCCAACTGGGCAAAATAAGGTGCTGCTGTGACCTTGTATAAGCTGTCCTCCCTAAGATAGAATTCTGGGGCACTGCTTAGATCATTTTGTCTCTCGATGTCCTCAATACGCTGCTTAATGGTTTTCTTTGCCTGTTCCATTCCCATGGTTAACAGAGTCAGCCTAGAGAGACCCAAAGAGGCTATTTTTTGTTCAACTAACTGAACCCATTTTGACAAAGGTGTCTTGCAGGATCAGTGGTGTAAGACCAATAGGGAGATAAGACAGTCTGAGCCAGTACATGAGAATTGCAATCCATATCCTGGCTTCGATTTTAATTTGACCAGTTTCCAATCTTAGTTTTACGTTGGCGACATCCCTGGGGACTCCTAATATTGCCCTCAGGAATTTTGATTGTACACGTTCTAGGGTTGCAATATTTGGGAAGGGGCTCAATTGGGAGCCATACAGTAGTTGGGCTACTGCATTTGCGTGGAACAGTTTAATGGCTGAGGGAATGTAATGGCCCCCCTTTGTTGTCATAAAGTGTAGTATTGCAGCAGAACTTCTCTGGGCATTTAATGCCACATAATCATCATGTGCTTTCCTAGAGCCATTAGATTGGAAAACGACACCTAAATATTTAAATTGGTGGATCTGATCAATTCTATGCTGATTTGTCATCCATGTTCGCATTATTGGCCTTTTGGCAAAAGACATGATTTTTGTTTTTCGTAAATTAATTATCAGGTCTTCCTGCTCACAATATATAGTGCTTATAGCCTAAGCACTGTTCTGTAAAATAAGAGCTGCAATTTTCCCATGTTGTCTACTGACGCCTTATCTATATGTGAATGCTTCTTCCCCTGCTCACATTTCAACACTGGCCTCTTTTCAGAAGCTCAAAAGAGAATTCCTAGAGCAACTCCCAGGTCCAGGGAGGTGTGGAATTTTTCAAGTCAGCAAAATACATGGGGAGGGGGCAGCGGCGTGGCACCTACCTACAGTTCAGAATTTCTCACTTCTGCTGTGGAGGGAGAATGGAGCAGGGTTGCAACGGCAAAGACAGAGTTTGGAAATGTTGCTTCATCCAGCATGGAGAAGCTGTCTGTTACTTTTTAAAAATAACTTTTGGAGGTGGTAGTTACAGTTCTGGATACTAGTAAACAAGTAGTCCCGGTAGACAAGTTTTCTGTCACCAGGACTGTAATGTAAGGAAAAGCAGTAAATTATTCTGAAATAAGTTGTTATTCTTTGCTCTTACTGTCTTGCCCAAACAAACCATTCCCTTCTTGTTCTCTATTAGCCACAGAACAAGGATATCCTCTATGTTTAAGTCTATGGTGGGGGCTCCAGTTCAGGAATCAGAGCCAAACCAAACAGTAATCTGTCTAATATGAGCAGAACATTGGCTGATGGTAATTAATGTCTTCCTGACCCATCACACCCATAGACATGTTTCTATCTGCAAAACTAATATCCCATGCAAAATGCTGTGAAAACCTCCATTAACAACTTGAAATTCTTTTTGGCAGAGGCAGAAACCAAAAAAAAATCCTCTTTGGGGGCAACTGCACTGACCCTTTCGGTGTGGGCTGGTGCGGTCTAAATAAAGTTCCTTGAAGTAAGGGGGAGAAGCGATTTGTCCCCAGCTAGTGCTCAGAAACCTGGTTTTATCATCTTATTTTAATTCACAATATTCAACTTCAAGGGAGCAGGATCAGTACTTCACTTGTTTCAATAAATTTTGCATTTTGCATTTGGTGTCCTCAGTACATGAAGAGACCGTCTCTGTTTGCATGGCTTCCCCACAGGGCTCCTGATAATATTTTAATCCTCTGATTTGGACAGCTGCTTGGGGGATTTAATATTGTATGTTCTTCACAGAAGCAAGTTTTGAGGCTGCCCTTTTACTGTGATTTTGCTTCTGCATGTTCATTCACTGACAATGCTTGAATTTTCATTTTGGTTCCTTTTGAAATAGTGGCAAATTTCCATCTTTCTTCCATCAATACCAATGAACAGTATATAAAATATATAAAGTATATAAAAATCTGTCCTGCATTTAGAAACTGCTAAAACTGTTAATTGCTTGTCCCAGTAATTTGTCTACAATGCAGCCAACAGTAATAAGGATCTGTATACGGCCTGCTCCAGCACTTTAGGTTACATTCATTTTAATGGACAAATTAAAACAACTTGCAACAAATGCTTTAAAAAAAATGCTTTAGCTGTATTTTGCCACTGTGCTTGCCTCCCAAGAGGGATTAGTTATTTATTTGTGTTACCATATGCATGCCAATCTTTTCCCCCCTTTGTCCTCAAAATAACCCTACTCAATGAGTAATTGCGAAAAGGCCATTGCTAGTGATTGAATACATACTCCCAGGACACACATACACACAACTGCAGCAAATAGGACCACAGTGGCCCTGCTGATTGGGGAACTCTAGGATTTATAGTTCAGAAAAGGAATTTTTTGAAATGCTGAGAAGGTAATTGCAGTGGGAAGCATTATTCAGCTTCTTGAGACTACCTCCCCATTTTACTGGCCCTACACTCAGTTTTTAATGGTTTATGAAATGTATCATTGACCGTGATTGTTGGTCAAGACAAAACAAGGTGCATGGGATAGGAAGCGGGCTGAAAATATGACTTGGCCACAGGTTGCCAACTAGATGACTATATATAATTTGCCCTCTACTCTTTCAGGGGTAGGCTGAGGGGCCACATGACCATTTGGGCAGCAATCCTGCTAAAGCCTAGCCTGCTTGTATTGTTTCACAACTGAGTAGGTCTCTTGCAGCCCAATCCCAGTGCGAATTTATTTAGAAAAGCCTCACGGATGTTAGCAGGATATATTTCCGGAGAAGTGTGCATAACAGTGCAGTCTTAGATGGTTCTACTCAAAGTTTTTATAGCCCTAAATACCTTCCAGGTTTTCAGTTTAAGCAGGTTCCAGGATCCAAACAGCTGGGTCATCATTAAGTAGGAGAGGGAAACAATCCGATTTGGACCTGCAAAGGGTCCAGACAGTGCCCTTCCTTCTCCAAACCCCACTCCCTGAGATCTCCTTCATCTCCTAATAAGGATTTGGGGAGGGGATAATACACATGCTATCTCTGATCAGAAATGGGAGATTACAGCTGGGCTTCACGTTCCCTGCATTACTGTCTCCCAGCTCGGAAGGCAGAAGCAGATGGGGGAATCCTACCCTTAACTCCCATCCCTAATCAGAGGTAATAAAAGGAGCTTTCACCTGTCCTGCATTCTCCTTAACTGAGAAAAGCATTAGAAGCCTCCCAGATCTGAGCACCAGGCCAGAACTAAGTTCAGACCTTAGCTGGCTCTTCAAGTACCAGTGATTCTGCTCTTTTCTTGACCTACAACACTCACTCAGTCGGCTCTCCCCAACGTAACATGGAAGGTTAGGAAACCCTGCTGAACAGGAGAGGCTGTGGACTGGGAGGTACAGGAGGACGTACCTTCTAAGAGCAGACATTTCCTATCCATGGAGGGCAGATGGGGGATCCAGCCCAGTGACTCTGTGGCAGGATACTGCCTACTCACATGCTAAAAGTGTTCTCTTTTTAATTTATTTCTCCCCCCACCTCACCCTCTTGCACTCTGCCATCTGTGTCTATGAGTACATCACGTTTCCTGTATAATCAGTGTCCTACCAATTAGGATAAATTACTGTTTCATTACTGTTAACTAGGCTATTAAAATGCCATTCATGTCTCATGTGACAAAGCAACTACGCCTGCACTCTCCCGTTCTCAAGGAGTCTCATCTAATTTCAGAATGTTGATGGAGGAGCTAATTTAGCTAGCAAAATTGCTGGCATTTTGTGCATTAAAAGATTTTAGCACAGTTGTCGACAAGTCAGTTTCACCCTGGAGACAGCCTTTTTAAAATGGCAGAAGAAGAGGCAGAACCAATGTGGTTTGTTAGCAAGACAGCCTCACACCTAGCCGCTTGAAAGTAGCATAATTACACAGGTCTTTAAGAGATTTGTCAGATAAGCGGGGGAGCAGACTCACCACTGGCCATTGCAGCTATGGTGGAGCATTGCAGCCTTTCTTAGAGTGACCTCTAATCCCAAATCCATCCCTTTTATTATGTTTTTCCATAGGACAATGTGCCACTACCGTGTTTCCCCGAAAATAAGGCAGGGTCTTATATTAATTTTTTCTCCAAAAAACGCATTAGGGCTTATTTTCAGGGGATGTTTTATTTTTTTCATGTACAACGATCTACATTTATTCAAATACAGTCATGTCATCTTCTGGTTGCTGCACAATGGTGGAGGGTGGGGTTTCACTTAACTAGGGCTTATTTTTGGGGTAGGGCTTATATTACGAGCATCCTGAAAAATCATACTAGGGCTTATTTTCAGGTTAGGTCTTATTTTCAGGGAAACAGTATTAAACTTTAGGTTGCAGCATTACAGATTCTTTCTGACATTTCTATCTAGCTATAAAAGGCGTAAAGAAACAGGCAGTATTTATTAATTTCTATTTTTTAATCATTTAAAATGTTTTTACCCCACCTTTCTCCTTAAAAAGAACCCAAGGTGGCTTATATCATGAAAAACACAATATTAAAATCTAAAAACAGTAAATTATGCAAATATTTTAAAAGAATTAATAACATTATGCTAAAATTGTTAGGTAAGAGCATTACTAAACACAGATTTAAAAACAACAAAATTCAAACAAAATACAACCCTTCCTGTTTTAAAACCTGCCCTAGACAGTCAGTATTTAAGTTAGTAACAATGAGTATACAATACTAAAAGGATCAATGAATATAATACCAGAAAAAAAGGTAAACAAAAGAAACACCAAAACACATTCAAAGTAGTAAGGTAAAACAAACCACTAAAAAACCCCAGTTAGGCAGCCAGTCACTGAGGGAAAGCTTGCCTGAAGAGAAAGGTCTTTGCCTGCTTGTGGAAGAGCAGCCAAAACGGGGCAAGCCTAGCCTCCTGTGGGAGGATGTTCCAGAGGCTGGGAGCAGCAACAGAGAAGGCCCTCTCCCATATCCCCACCAAGTGCACCTGTGGGTCCAAAAGAAAGGTCTTCTCTGATGATCTGAACACCCAGGGAGGCTCATAAAGGGAGATGCAATTTTTTAAACATGGTATTACGTCATACGCAAAACTGACCTCCTCTTGGGACACAAGGTCTACAGAAAACCTACCCACACAGACCGGTACCTACACAAAAACTCCAACCACCACCCACGACAAAAAAGAGGCATAATCAAAATACTGGTAGACCGTGCAAATCGGAACTGTGAAGCTCAATTTCTCAGCACCGAACTCAACCATCTGAATTGGGCCCTACAGGCAAATGGCTATTCCAAGAATGAAATCAAACCAAGAGCCATCAAATCAGAGCCATCAAACCAAGAAAACAACACCAAACTGAAGAGGAAAAACAGCCACCCACAAATAAAGTATTTCTGCCATACATCAAAGGGGTCACGGACCGCATGGGGAAACTTTTGAAAAAACACAACCTACAAACAGTATTCAGGCCCACCACAAAAATACAACAAATGTTACGGTCAGCAAAGGACAAAAGGGACCCCCTCACCACTGCAGGAATATACCGGATACCTTGCAGTTGTGGCCAGGTATATATTGGAACCACAAAATGCAGCATTCACACCAGAATCAAAGAACATGAGAGACACTGCAGACTAAAACAACCGGAAAAATCGGCAGTAGCTGAACATGCCCTAAAACAAGCTGGACATGAAATTCTATTTCAAAGTACTGAAGTACTGGACAACACCAGCAATCATTATGTTAGACTGCACAGGGAAGTCATTGAAATCCACAAACACCAGCAGAGCTTCAACAAAAAAGAAGAAAGTTTAAAACTCAACAAAGCCTGGCTCCCAGCACTGAAAAATACAGCCTACAAAAGGTCAACGAACTCTACCCAGCCACAAGGACCGGTGATCACTGCACACAAAAGACCAGCTAACAACACCCATCAAGACCATCAATCAGTGACAGATCATCTCTCCCCCTTATCACAACAATACACCCACAACAAAAACACGCTGATCACCATAATCACCCAAACTCCTGAAAAGGACAAAAGCTGATCCCACAGCTATAAATACTCAACTATCCAACAAACTTCAACAGAGCACAGACAGAGTTCTGACTCCTGTCCTCTGAAGATGCCGGCCACAGAGACTGGCGAAACGTTAGGAAGAAAAACCTTAAGAACACGGCCAAACAGCCCGGAAAACCCACAACAACCATCGGATCCCGGCCATGAAAGCCTTCGAGAATACATGGTATTATATGTTGCTTTAGGAAAGCAAACTACATGACACCTGAGAATTATTAGCTGTGTTTGCTGTTAATGTCTCAAAATCTGTGTTCTTTATTAAAAACAGAATTAGAAATTGGTTTGTTGCAGAATGCCTTAATTGTTCCAAGAATGATTATATATTTTGAGATAAAAAGATTGAAACTCACATATAGAAGAGAAACATTTATTAACAGCTATTTTTAAAAGCTGGTGCATTTCAGGTCAATAATATCCTCAGACCGGTCTCAAAGGGGTTAAAGAAATGAGTATACATAAATTTCTGTTGAGAGTCTCCAAAACAATTTACTGGCAACTAACCGTACATACAATTTGAGATAAATGCAGTAATTTACAGCCTAATTATCACCTACACATTACCTTTTCTTTCATCCCAATCTGAAGTTGCCCTAGCAAATCACAATTACTGTATAAAACTCTTTGCTTTTAATATGATGTGTCTGGAGAAAACTTCAGAAAATTGTTTGTGGTATTTCCTAACTCAGGGATGGGCAAAAATACACACCACGAAGACAACTTAAATGGTAGTATTTCTTTGCTAAAGTGTTCCCATTTCAAATTAAAAGCTAGAATTCACATTTCATGCTGCTGAAAATATTTTGTTTCGTAACAAGCACTACCGTGCAGGTAAATACACTATAATACACAGACGTTTCTGCAGTATAACACATTTATGTTTCAGCTGCTAAAGTCTCTTTATTTGTGAACAGGATTGCTGTCATGCTTATCTTAATAAATTGGATATGATACTGTGCACTCATGCTCTTTTGGTATGTATGTGAGAAAAAGGGAGTGAATCCATATTTGTCATGATAACTTCCTACATTAAACATTTAACACTCCACAATGGCCAGAGGGTGGGGAGGCTTTTCATAACACAGTCATATGATCCACAGCAGTATAAAAGATGCTACTTCGTGGGTAGAAACTCACTTTTATGTTTTTGGTGGCACTAGGCCCAGGATATAATAAAACATTACTCTCTATCACACTTTGTTTAAGTAACAACCATCCTCAGATGGTGCACTGTAAATGGTCTGACCAGGCAGATGTTGTGGTTGGGAAATACAGAGAGGCTGCCAAACCTTCGGGATGCAAAATCCCTAATCCAAACCAAAGGCCTAAAATAGAACGTATCTCTGTGAATAAGCTTCCTCCATGGTGGGAGGTGGGTGTTATTCTTAAGCCGCATCATCAAATAAGTGTGTATTTAGTATATGAACTAAGTTGGTGGACTTTCAAAAACAACAACAACAGTGAGACTCATGGATGCCACTGCCTAAGAATATGATGAATGAAACTCTTCAGAGATGAACACAAATGAAAAGGACACTGTTAAATTCAAACATATGAGCCTATGTGCCAGGAGAAGAATATCTATTTATGTCATTTCCTTAGCAGGCTACAAATTGTGCAGGTGTTGGCTACACAGGGTTTGTAGCCAACACCTGCACCAGAAGCATCTCTATGGGTTGGGAGTAGCTTTTGCCTCTTTGCTTCCCCCAGTGATTTCACAACTGTATCCCAGCCCATGCACACAATCCACTGATCAGTGGGTAGGTGAGTGAGTTCCCTGTCAGTTTCAGAGGCTACACAAAACATGACTCAGGGGTTCAGGGTATTACAGGGTAATTTTTGGTGACCCCACATGATGTGATAGAGCAGTGCAAACTGTACCTGGATAGGATTGTGAAGTAGAACCTGACATTTAATGTAGGAAGAGAAGCTTGTACTTGGATGTTTCCATATAAAGGAGGAAAAGTGACATTTCCTATCATTGTTATTTCCTGCACAATGGCCCTTAAGTGGAACATCTGGCATGACAGAGCAGAGGGTTGGTGCTGGGCATAGAAGAATGGTACTTGCTTCAAGAGCGTAAGTGGGTGCCATGATCTCCTTTTGCTAGTGCTCACATATTTAGACATGCTACAGTGCATGCAGAGTAGCAGGGATGGGGGAAGACAACAAGAGCAGGAAGGTAGGAAATGAGACAAAAGGCAACAGTGCTACCTCATCTTGCTAAGGATTTGGTATTACTTATTTGCAGTTGTACAATAAATAGCTGGTGTATATTACCTTAATGATGCCCTCAAGCGACACCTGTCCTCTCAGTCTATGACTTTTCCCTGCTTTGAAGAGAGCATTAGTTCCTCAAACGGGCAAGATGCGCCTTGCCCTATCTCACAACTTTTTACATTTCACAGCCAACTGAAGGTCAACTTTTATGTGACTTTGTGTGAATTTCACATCCATGTGAACTGTGAAACTGCCATTTATAATTCTGTTTGAACTCAAGGCTTGCTGGGATGGGCAATTTGAAGTACAGTACATTGTTTTGTCTTTCCTATACCACCTATTCATGTATGGTAATGGTGTTTTGTGTTCACTGTGACCACGTTTGAAGTAATTTATTCTGGTGCTCCTGTCCACACAGAGAACTCATACTCCCTTCCTCCTCCTCCTCTACCAATTTCCCAACTCTGTCCTTCACCCTTTTCACCCCTCTCACCTTGCCCACCAACCCTCTCATCCCTGCCATGCTGCTAAAGTTACTCCAAACAAGTTTAAAGAAAAATAATTTGCGTACTACTTCTTGTTATGTGGTACTAAATCCTTTTTTTAAAAAAAAACACACATTGGTACTAAATATATTGAGTTTGGCACTATGATTAATGCTATACTCATAAAATATTTTTAATTAAAAACTACAAAATATGTATTGGCCTTCAGATTGATGGGAGGCAAGAGAAGCAATGAAGTTTACAGATGTGAACAGATGTTTGAAGGCTGTTCACTGTTCTGGCACTGTGACCACCTGCCAGCCTCGAGGTAGTCAGATCAGCTGGCCCTCCACTCTAAAACTGGTGCTGTTGAATGCCAGGTCTGTGTCCAATAAATCCCAGATTATTCAAGATCTTATTCTGGAGGAGGATGCAGACCTGGCGTGCATAACCGAAACTTGGATGGGCGGGGAAGGGGGAGTTCCCTTGACTCTCGCCTGTCCTCCTGGTTATGCAGTCCAGCACCAGGGTAGACTGGAGGGGCGGGGGGGAGTAGCCATTGTTTATAGAAATACTCTGGAGGTTACTAGGCGCTCTACGGTGGTGAAGCCGGGTCTGGAGGCCCTCCACGTGTTGATTGGGGCCAGGGATGGTATTGGGATCTTGCTGGGTTACCGTGCTCCCCGCGACCCAGCCACCTCCCTACCGGAGCTAGCAGACTTTGTCTCTGCGGCACTGTTGGAGTCCCCGAGGCTTTTGGTCCTGGGTGACTTCAACATCCATGCGGAGGCAGAGGTTTCCGGTCCAGCTCTTGAGTTCTTGGAAACCATGGCTTCCTTGGACATGTCCCAACATGTCAACGGCCCCACACACGTGGGCGGTCACACGCTAGACCTGGTGTTCTCCACTGAGCGGAGTGAGTGTGGTCCGATGGTGACTGACCTCGTGTCAGTTCCCTTGTCATGGTCAGATCACCACCTAATAAAATGTAACCTCTCAGTGGCTCTCCCTCCCCGCAGGGAGCATGGACCTATTTTAATGGTCCGCCCTCGAAGGTTACTGGATCCATTACGATTCCAGGATACCATGAGAGGGATTCCAGCTGATCCGTCTGGCGCTCCTGTCGAGGCTCTGGTTGATGGCTGGCTTGCTGCTGCCACTAGGGCTGTAGACACGATCGCTCCTAAACGCCCTCTCCGGCTCAGAGCTCGGCCAGGGTCCTGGTTTAACCAGGAGCTGCGAGCTATGAAGCGAAATAGGAGACGGCTAGAGTGCAATTGGAGACAGGAACCAATGGAATATAATAAGAAAGCTGTCAGGAGCGTGACTAACCACTACCTTGCTAAGGTGAGGGCTGCTAGATGATCACACTTCGCTAACTGGATAAGCGAAGCATCAAATCAGCAGGCGGAACTCTTCCGTATAGTTCGCAATCTATCCGGAATTGGTCTAGGTGATGGGCCTCCTACTAATATCTCACCTGACCAATTTGCAGCATTTTTAAAATCTAAAGTGGAGGCCATCCGCCAGGACCTCTCTCCTTTTTTAAATACAGTGGATTGAGCAGAGATGTCCAGCGCTCCGCCTTGCCCCGTGAGACTTGAATTCTTTCAGCCTGTGACACCAGATATGGTGGACAAAGCGCTTGATTGCTGCCAGGCCACCACTTCCTCTCTTGACCCTTGCCCGGCCTGGCTAATCAAAGCAGCCAGGCCTATAACAACAGAATGGGCCACAGCAATAATTAATGGGTCTCTCCAGGAGGGCAAGGTCCCTCTTGCCCTCAAGGAGACACTCATTAGGCCCATTAGGAAGAAACCAAATTTGGCGGCAGACGATATTGGCAATTATAGGCCCGTCGCCAATGTTTCCTTCCTCAGTAAAGTGGTGGAGAGGGTGGTGGCTGATCAGCTTCAGGCCCTTTTGGATGAAACCAATGCCCTGGATCCGTTCCAGTCGGGCTTCAGGCCGCACCATGGCACAGAAACAGCACTGGTCGCACTGTTGGATGACCTGCTGAGGGAGGCTGACAGGGGCAAAATGTCCTTGTTGGTCCTCCTCAATATCTCAGCTGCCTTTGATACCGTCGACCACGGTATCCTCCTGGGGAGGCTCTCCGAGTTGGGAATCGGTGGTCTGGCACTTGCCTGGCTCCGATCCTTCTTGGAGGACCGCCCTCAGAGAGTACAGCTTGGGGAGAGTATTTCGGCCCTGTGGAGTCTCAACTGTGGGGTTCCGCAGGGCTCGATTATCTCCCCAATGCTGTTTAATATCTACACGAGGCCGCTGGGTGGGGTCATCAGGGGGTGTGGGGCTTCGTGTCACCAGTATGCTGATGACACTCAGCTCTACATCTCCTTTTCACCTACCTCAGTGGATGCAGTTCTGTCCCTTCAGTGCTGTCTGGAGGCTGTACTGCAATGGATGTAGGAGAATGGGTTGAGGCTGAACCCAGACAAGATGGAGGTCCTGAGGGTGGGCGGTCCCTCCATTGGTGGTTTGGGAAACTCCCTCTCTTTTGGGGGGGTGACTCTCACTGCGAAGAGTGAGGTTCGCAGCTTGGGGGTTCATCTGGATCCAGCGCTCACCATGGAAACCCAGGTGGCGTCAGTGGTCCGTTCTGCCTATTTCCATCTGTGACGGATTGCCCAGCTGCGTCCCTATCTTGATGGCGGGGGCCTCACCACTCTTGTCCATGTGCTTGTAATCTCGAGATTAGACCACTGTAATGCGCTCTACGTGGGGCTACCTTTGAGATTGATGCGGAAGCTTCAGATGGTGCAGAATGCGGCGGCCAGACTTCTTAGTGGGATGAGAAGACATCAGCATATTTCTCCCACTCTGGCTGCCTTGCATTGGCTGCCCATTCATTTCCGCATTGATTTCAAAGTGTTAATGTTGACATATAAAGCCCTAAACGGTTTAGGACCTCGATACCTAGCGGAACGCCTTCTCCCACCTAGATCTACTCGAATCACTCGATACAGCCAGGAAAGGCAGCTGAGGGGCCTAACGCCGAGGGAGGCCCGGAGAGAAAGAACAAGAAACTGGGCCTTCTCGGCAGTGGCCCCTCGACTTTGGAATAAACTTCCGTCGGAAATTCGCCTGGCACCCACGCTGGGTGTTTTTAACTGCCAACTTAAGACCTGGCTCTTTAGGCAGGCCTTCCCTCCGGTCACTACTTGATTTTCTTTTTATCTTAACTTCCTTTTTGCTTTTCCATCTTGAATGCCACTAATATTATTGATTTGAATTGTTGTTTTAATTGTTTATATGTTGTTTTCCATGTTTTTACTGTAAGCCGCCCAGAGTAGACGTAGTCTAGAGGGGCGGGATACAAATCCAATAAATAAATAAATAAATAAATAAAAATTTACTGCCACCGCAGACATCACTGGAGATGTTATGTGCTGTGATCTGAGGACATGCCCATCAAAGGTCACACAGAAATGGATATGTTTGATTACACCATACTTTAACAGCATAAAACAAAGCACAAGGTACTACACAAAAACAAAACAGAATAAAACATGCCAGGCTGAACAAATAGAATGGAAAAGTCATGAAGAAAAGATTGACCGCAATTGGTATAAGTAATGTGTTGTCTAGATAGCAATGAAAATAGAGGGGATGTTTGCAAGTCTTCGGGTGTGAGTCCTGAGTCCAAGTCTTCAGGTCCAAGTCCCAAGTTGAGTCTTTGGGCCTGAGTCCTGAGTCCCATGCCTTGAGTCTGAGTCTCCAGTGGGCCTGGAAGGAAAGCTGGACTGGTACATGCACAAGACAGTGGAGCCATCCCCTGCCTCTGCACATGTGCCAGCCTATCAGCTGGGCAGCGGGTGCATGGGTGGAGGCAGCAGCCAGCTCCTGAAAGAGAAGTCAGGCCTGCTGTCTCTGACGATGGAGGTGGCAGTGGTGGTGACAGGAGCAGGTAGGAAGGCCCATCCCTAATAGGGATTCAACAACTCGACTCAGAAAAATGGGTTTGAGTCACGAGTTGAATCCAAGTCTTTCAAGAAAACCCACCCCAAGTCAAGTCCAAGTCAAGTCACCAGTGCAACTTAAGTTGGAATTGACAGCAAGTCGTGAGTCGCCATCCCTGGAAAACAGTGATATAATCCATGCAGAATCTAGAACTTCAAGCACAACAAATGCCAGTCTGGATGAACCCTCAGTGAAATTTTAGTTCACTGAGGGAAAAGAATGACACACGTAATAATGTAATAGTAACTGAATAAAATGCTACAATCTCAAAAAGTATTGTACAAATCAGTCCATCTACTCAAGACCATCTTGAAGTGAAGATTCTTTTATACCTGTGTTACAAGATCATAAGGAAACTGCAGAATTATATGTCTGTTTCTTCCTTACTTTTCTAATCAGTTGTTGATTCATGCATCACACAGTTGGTGTTAAGAGTAGCATGAGGAAAGGCTGAAGGGAGAGGCTAAATGGTCCTGGTGCAAGGATGTGAATGAGTAAGCACCGAAAAGTTAAAAACAACTAAATTTTCTTTCACATGTTCTGAAAGCATTGCTGATGCTCACAAACCACTGAATATTTGAACCTGAATGTCTTGTTTTTCCACGCTATGTCTAAACAGGAAAAGACTATACTTCCCGTTCAGTTCTTGAGGACTGTGTCATTCTACCTTACGGACTGTTACCAAAGACTGTTATTAACAGATACAGTAAAACAATAACTCATCTGGAAGGAAGGAAGGACTGTCCCTACTGTGAACAGCTAATTGACCTTTTTACATAAAATAAGTCACTTACGAGCCCATAAAGCACTTCATGCATTTTAAGAAACCAAAAACACTTTCCTGAGTCATTAGATTGGCCTCGATCAGTGAAAGCAGGACCTCCTAGAGCCCAGTATGAAACTTTAGCAATCACAAGACAAGACAGAGGTTTGGTGACCAGGCACAGTTCTTCTGGAGTTCTATTCACCACCTATGTTTTTATGTACCATACAGGTCCCCCCATATCTGTGAGGGATAAATTCCACAATCTACTGCAGATGCCTGAAGCCAGTTAGCAGCAAACTCTATATATAACATACAAGAATGTGGGACAAAAGCCACAAGACCCATCCTCTTGTATATTGTATATAGGGCTGCAGTAAATTGTGGATAACTGAAACCATGGGCATCAATGCCACAGATACAGGGAAGATATTTGTACTCCTAAATCACAAGGCTCCATTAATGCAACTTCTTTACACCAGAATCCAACACAGGCTGGCACAAGTGCAATGCAGATCCATTTCTGTGCATGGTCTAGTGGTGTGATAAGTTCCCCTTTTGTTGTCAGAATAGTATTTTTTCTGCTTTTAATAATAAAGCAGCACACTTTATTATTATTATGAGCAGCAGCAGCAACAATAAACTATTGTTTCAAAGAGAGGAGATTATGAAGGCTGAAGATGTGGCCTAGATATTGTTGGACTTCAGTTCCCATTAGTCTTGGGTAGCATGATCAGGTGATCAGATCAAACTCTGGATGGCCACAGTTTCCTGATCAAGATTGTTGGGTGGATGGAACGGTAAGGGGCAGAAGAGGAGGAAACATATACAACTCATCTTCTGGTGCTGATTAAATCAAGAATTTTCCTAGGTAGTTTTGGATAATAAACTCAGTGGCTCTTATCCACACAATCAGCTTTAGTGAAACACCATTACAGTCACATCAGAATGTTCTCCCTACACCTTAACATCTTCAATCCTATGAGCTGAGTATACTGATGAGACTATCCTTAACTGCAGCCATAAAATGTTAATAAAACTATAATACTCCCAGCATGGTGAAAGGAAAGCTGATCAATAGTTATGAGTCAAAGTGTCAATTTATACAGGGTCAATTAATAACATTTAGGATGTGATTTTCTTTTAAAGAGAATCCTCGTAAGAGTGTTTCTCTCTCCCTGGCTGAAACCCTGTTGTCTAGCATAGTAAGTCATACTAGAGTTAGGCCCATTGAATCAGTGGGGATTTGGTGAATCAACTCCTTTATAAGTTCCATTGACTCTTGCTGCAATTTAAATCCATAGAGCTTGCGGACTTAACTCACCAAATCCCAGATGATTCAATGGGCCTACTCTAGTGTAACTTACCATGCTAAGCAACAAGATTTTTAGCCACTGTGTTCATAGCTGAGAATGCCCAAACATGGGGATTTGGGCTGATGAGAACATTGATTCAGTAGTCATCCTGGTATCCCTGTGATCACTGAGTGACAGTGTAGGGCATGTCCTTTTTGCACAGGTCAAATCTATTCACGGAGCAGATCTGACTCACACGTAGTTTAGATATACAAGGAGCAACAGGCCTGCTTCCTGCTTACATTGCCCCACCAACCAGTGTAACATACATAGCTTGTACTGTGAAGTTCACAAAGGCCTTCCTAGAGAATCCCTTTTCACACAATACATGCACTTTGCCTTCTCTGTTTTTGTGAGGGACTGAGATTCAGTGGCAAACCATATGTCTTAGAGGAAGTTCAGCCCCAGAGACATCCAGTTGAGGTGCTGCCAGTGAAAATAAAACTTGCTAAGCCATTATTGTCTGGCTTGGAAGTAACAAGTTACAATGCCATACCCTGTAACTTTTTTTCCCCTCTGAGAAGTAAATGCAGAATATCAAATGCACATTTCAAAAGTAAGGCAATGATCAGGAATGAAACTACATTATTGGTGTAATGAGTAATGGTTTCTAGATACTTTTAAAAGCCTTTTACAGAGGTATCTTGGCAGTTTTTAAAAAAAGTTTCATGTTGTCTTAGCAATCTTAGAGGGGTTTTTTTTAGGTAACAGAAAAGTAACAAACACAATGAGTTTAACAAGGTTTTTTTTTTTTTTAATGTGGGTGTAAACCCCTGCTTCTGTGGGCATCTGGGAGTAAAACTAAGCCTTTTTTTGGCAAAATGGTGAATTTTTAAATTGCTAAGTTCTGGAGCAGCCTAGAGACTGCAAAAACCCCATAGTGGTTGGGAAGATGATTTTCACTTTATCACTCAGCCACCCATCCATTTTGGAGAGTCCGCAATGATCTAGTGCAGGGATGGTGCAATACTTTCCCCTGTTAAAGGCAAAGAACAAGAGGATGTTGTTACGTGCCTTCCAGTCACCTCTGAATTATGGTGACCCTACGAATGAATTACCTCCAGAAAGTCCTATTGTTAACAGCCCCACTCAGCTCTTGCAAACTCTAGGCAGTGGTATTGGCGTCCAGCCCAATGCAGAGACTGGTTGGACTGACAGCTGAATCTCACTTTGGCACTGATGATGACACAACACCTCCTTAGAGACAACAGGGTAGCATAGCAGATACAAGACAAGCCTCCTGTGAACCACACATCTACATTTCACCAGCACTTTCCATCTGCTGTCTCTAACACTAGGCTGTCTCACTTTGCCTAATGGTAGGGATGGCCCTTCTCCAAAGTAGATTTTCAGGAGGCATGAAAAATTGAGGTAGAAGAGGAGAATCAGTGACCATGTCTGCTCCTATGCAAACAGCAGAAGGTATTTACTGGAACAGATGTTGGAGGAAAAGACACTGTCCTGTCTTCAGAAGCCCTTTCCTGGATCCATTGAATAAGCAGGCCAGTGGATGTGCAACGAAATAGACACCAATCTGTCAAATAGTAACGTTCAGAAAGAAAATTTGGGGATAACATTCTATTCTTTTAATGCACCGAAACAGTATCTTAAAAGTTAGTTTCATCTAGTGAGTTTAAAGCATAACAGGTTGAAATGCATCTGCAAATCTTGTCTGTTTGTATGGGGCTTAACCAAGCCTTATGCTCTTTCTTACTTTCATTATAAGTTCATACCCTTTGGGTAGTGTGGGCGGCATATAAGTTAAATAAATAAATAAATATTAACAAAATATCCAGGAAAATTTTGTTGTACTAGTTACCTATACCTACTGAATATGCTTCACAGCTTGAGCTTTGCACAGAAGTATCACAGCCTATGCCTCTTGCATTCCATGACCCTTTACTCCCACTTTCTTCTGTAGAAACCAACTTATATATCTCCAACAATTGGAGACAGCTTTTTCCAAAATAATTATGTTAGTCTTCAAAGCCGCTGGAAGCCTTTTTTTTTTTTTTTGGCAATAATGTCCCATAAGATAACAAAGCATATGAAAAAGTAGGCATGTACAAAGTCAGATCTGAGGGAACATACAAAAATACTCAGACTGTAAACACACCCTGAGATCCTTTTCATATCTTTTTGAGGCCAAATTGTTACTGAAATACTGCTTTTAAAGCTGGGCCATCAGTGCATTTGGTATAAGGGCAACTACTCACCTCATAATGCTTTTAAGATCACACAGCACCACCTGGAGGATAAGAATGAAAATACCACTCTCTAGTGTTCACAAATTTTAATTAGAGAACCAATTCAGGGCTAGGTGAATACAATATAGTTTCTTTATTAAAGAAAAACAAAACGGGTCTTCCTTTGACCAGTCACTTACTGCTTTCTTGGATTACTTCACATTAAGAAAGTAATCTTATTAAAATATATATTTTTAACATGAATCTTACATTTTTCCAGCCTTCCAGTTCATAAATGACAGCGATCACATACAATCAAAATTATTGAGCTACTAAATGTCAATCACCTCCAAGCAAAATAGTCCTATCCTCGCGTCTTAATCAAAATGTGTCATAATTGAGAAAACTGCTAAGAACTTTCAGTGACCCAGGTTGTGGTCACACCAGCAAACCCCCTGTTTTCTCACATCTTTTACTCCCTGAGCAGTCACATGTTGTGGTCATGATCATGATTATTTGTTAATGAAAATCTCTGTGGAGCCTGCAGTACCATCTTTAAGAGAGAGAGATATTTCAGAACTTCACCTTGAGCAAATGACAGACGTTCTAAAGATTCACATATACCAAGACACGTGGATTAGCACAAGAACTTTAAGACAAATGAATGTTGACTGAATATTCCCTTTATGTGCAGTAATTCAGATTATGAGGTAGTTAATTTGAAATGTATTCAAATAAGCACTAGATTATGAGGTAGTTAATTTGAAATGTATTCAAATAAGCACTAGAATTAAGGACCAACCATCATGTTTCAATGAGAACACTAAAAAGAGCTTTGTCTTGGCTCCATCCCACAAAGGCCCCAAACCAATGCAGCTGTTGAGATATATGACATGCAAAAGAAGTCCTCTGTTGTTTATTCCAGATGGAATCAAACACAGTGGTGACAGGAAGAACCACTCCAGATTTCTACTGCATTAGAACAGCTACTGGCAGCTCACATATGTCAACTCAACATATGGTGCGTGTGTGTCATATGGACATTCTAATGAACATGCACTAGTCATGGCTGTGGCTTGCCACTGTGACTCCACCCCCTCTCTAGTATGTGTTCATTCTACATTGAATGAAGACCCAAATAGGGCTGTAGACCTCAAGGGAATCAAGACATCAGGACTGTGTGAAATCAACCCAGCTTTAAATATATATAGTAATTAGAATTTAGGTATGAAGAGAGGCAGCTAGCTCTGTTGCTGAAACAGGCACAATCAAAACATTCTATGCAGTCTTTGAAAGTATCAGGGCTTGAAAGCAATTATATGTTTTCAAGTCTACATGAAAAACTAACAAACTTTTCCTATGAACTACTGAATAACCCTATGTTTAATAATCCTTAAACAAGAATTGGGCAACTTGTCTAAGTTGGCTAGGGCTGATGGACGCTGTAGTTCAGCAATAGCTGGGAAAGGTATATGATCCCCATTCTTGTCTGAAATCAACAAGCTGTGATCACAAGAATGCAAGCATCATTTTATTCTACCAATGTGCATCTGCAAGGCCTCATCAAAGAACATTGATTATTGCAAAGCCACTTCTTTCATTAGGTAGACCTTTCGAAAATGAAAATGAATGATATTAAGGATACTGGGGTGCTCATACTGTAATTTTAGTGCATTGCTCATGCAGAAAGGTAAGGACTCAGTATGTTTCAGAAATGATTGGCATGTTCTTTGGAGAGCCCTCTGTCTTATGCTACTGAAATGGCAGCCAGCCAGCTAAGAAACTGTTATGATTTTCAGTTCTAGTGACCTTGGTTTCTTTTTGACCTCCTTCTCTTTCAGTATTTGGTGAGACAGTGAGTTTAAAAACCACTCTACATCCTGGTGGTCTTCAGGCCATCTCAAGTATCGACCCCTTTGCAAAAAAGCTCTGACTGGTGGATATTTCATAAGGTGGTACTGAGAAAGTGATCCAGCTACCACCATAATAAGGACATCCTTTAGGTCAGAATAATATCTACTTTGAGCAAAATTCAATGCTTCTACACACCAACCATCGTTAAGAAAATGCTTTGTCACAACACAAATAGTTTTCCGACAGTTCCAAATGGCATCACGAATGTTGCTGATGTGATCGGCTCCTGGCAGAAAATCTCTCTCTTCAAAGCAAAGAGAAAATCTATTTTGGTCAGAATATTGGGAATCCAGGTGCCTTATCAAAGAATGTTGAACCCACTCAAAGTCCTTGCCACTATAGCATATGTAAGCATCATATTGATACATCTTTTCGTCTAGGTCTGGCTGGAGCTCTTTCAAAAATGTCCTGGTTATGGTTTTATACCAGATAAAACTAGTTCCTCTAAAACGAGTGAAAATAATTACTGCCACTAGGAACACTGTCAGAGCAACACAGGTAAAAATGAAGAGTGACAACTGAAGAGACTCCAAGACTTTGTCTTCATTGCAACTATCAACATTTAATTCATAAAGAGGAACGCCAGCAAGCTCATGGGGTCCAAAACAAAACATGTTCTCTGGTGATCCAGCCAAGGTGACATTGGTTTGATTTAGCCACACTATTAGGCTGCTTAAGAGGCAATTGCAGTAAAACCTATTATTGGTTAGATCCAGGTAGTCTAGGGTTGCAAAGACTTGAGGATCTGGGTAAAGCAGCTGATTTGATGATAATTCAAGTATCCTCAGGCTTGTAGGGAAGGCACTGTGAGAAAGGTAAGTCAGCAAGTTGGAAGCCAAGTTAAGTCTGTTGAGTGATACCAAGCCACTAAAGATACCTTCTGGAAGGTAACTAAGGTAGTTATTATTGAGATGGAGGATCTGAAGCTTGAGAAGTGCCTTGAACACATTAAGACATAAACTTCTTTCCCATATAAGTTTTAACATATTGTTTCCAAGATCCAAGTAGAGTAACTGGCTATTTTCTGGAACATCATTATTTGCATAACAAGAAGAGAAACGATTGTTTTTCAAAAAGATGAACTGTGAAACTGGAATTTGAAGAAGTTTGTAGAGATCACTCAGATTGTCTAATCTGTTTTCTTCCAAGTCAATAGATGTTGCATTTATGTTGTTGAAGCCTATACTCTTTAACCGGTTGCCACCTAAAAGAATAGCGGAGAGGTTTGGGAATGATGGGGTTGATTTTAGGGCATTATCCCTAAGATTCAGCTCCTTAAGTCTTGTTAAGTATTTGAAGGTAGCCTGAGCAACCACCCCAATATGATTGTTTTGCAGATCTAAAGATATCAAGTTATAGAGTCCATCAAAAGTATTATCAATGAGTTCACCTAATAGATTGCCTGATAAGTTTAAGTGAGTCAGTGTCCAAAGACCAAAAAATGCTCTTTTTCCAATTTGATTTATCTGATTTCTATTAAGATCAAGCCATTGCAAACTAGCAAGATGTCGAAATACATGTGTGTTTAGAGCAAAAATAAAACCTCTTGAAAGATCAAGGAAGTGAAGACCACTCTTAGCAAGGCCTATGAAGGTATTGTAGTCAGGGTCCCGGAGATTATTAAATCCAAATGATGTGCCCATACTGTGAGAGGAGAGTTTCAAAGCTAAAATTGGTGTTCCCTGAATAGCTGAACAGAATTGCTGTGTGGTAGCCACATCCCAACCATTACCACCTACATCCAAAGTTTCTATGACAATATTTTTGAAAGGATTCCCACAAGTTGTCCAGTTCACAGGATTTTCTTTATAAAGATTATTAGAATTAAGAGCAAACAGTTTGAAAGTTTTCCCTTGAAAGCTATCAAGATCTCCTTCACAGAGGGTCCCAATGTAGTTTAGTTTAAGCTCCAGAGTATCCAAATACTTCATTTTGTAAAATAAAGGATGAGGATGAAGTCTTGTGATTTTATTGTACTCAAGATTCAGGTATTCCAAAGAGACCAAATCTTGAAGGTAATCTTCTTCCAGAATCAATTCATTAAGACTATTATAATAAAGCCAAAGTTTACGTAAATTCACCAGACCTCTGAAAGCATCTGAGTCCAACACAATCATTTTGTTATCACCTAAATCCAGTTGTCTAAGATTTGGCAGGTTCCTAAATGCTTCTCCTCTTAAAGTAACTGGAGAGGCAGACTGTGATCCAAGTGACAAAGTCTCCAGTTGCATCAGCAAAGGGAATGAGGTGGCATTCACCTCCTGAATGGAATTGAAGGTTAGGAAGAATGAAGTAATGTTCTTGGGCACAGGTGGAACCCAAGTGAGGTTGCAGGAATTATAGTATGCAATTCTTTCTTTCACTGAACACTGAGGAACTGCAGCTGTTTCTCTGTACGCAAGAATCATTCCAGCAATAAACATTAGGTGGTGATGAAGCATTCTGCCCTTTCCGTGCTGGGGAGAAGGGAGAAAAGAGAATCGTCATTCACAATAAACTAGATAGTGCTGAATTAAACATATCAACATAGGTTCTCAATAGACATAGGCTCATTTGATTCATTGTAGTACGTTTGCTATCTAGACCCCTGCGAGAACTAGAGTTTACAGGTAATGGCCAATCTGTTTGTTTAGTGCATTTTAAAACAAGGTATATTGCCTATGAAGAGGAAGGTTTCATTTGATCATTTTACCCAACCACTGATGAGAAACAAGAAATGAAATGTAGGCAGTGTGAAGCAAGCAGAGTGGGATAGAGAAGACAAGCAACGGGCCAAATCAGAAGGACACATGGACCAACTGTGGCCTGTAGATCAAATGTTCCCCATACCTGATTTAGGAAGTCATCCAAAATGTTGCTGTGCAGCACTTTTAGATAATTCATTCATACCTCCTGTCCCTGCAAACCTGGACTGAGATACTGCATAACTTAGTTACTGTGCCACAGTCAGGCAAAGCTGGTAGGACTTCTCATAGTCATTCCAACAGCTTCCAGCAAGAAGCCACAAGGATCTATGCCTTGGTCAGGAAGAATCTCTCAGCCAGTACTCCAAGGCTGGTCATTCTCTTTTTGCTGGCCAGGATAAAGATGTTCTATGGATGGGATGGTCAAAAGAACCCCATAGTCATGGACAGATCTTTTTGTTGTTGTTGTTTAGTCGTTAAGTTGTGTCCGACTCTTTGTGACCCCATGGAACACAGCACGCCAGGCCCTCCTGTCTTCCACTGCCTCCTGGAGTTTGGTCAAATTCATGTTGGTAGCTTCGATGACACTGTCCAACCATCTCGTCCTCTGTCGTCCCCTTCTCCTCTTGCCCTCACACTTTCCCAACATCAGGGTCTTTTCCAGGGAGTCTTCTCTTCTCATGAGATGGCCAAAGTCTTGGAGCCTCAGCTTCAGGATCTGTCCTTCCAGTGAGCACTCAGGGTTGATTTCCTTCAAAATGGATAGGTTTGTTCTCTTTGCAGTCCAGGGGACTCTCAAGAGTCTCCTCCAGCACCACAATTCAAAAGAATCAATTCTTCGGCGGTCAGCCTTCTTTATGGTCCAGCTCTCACTTCCATACATCGCTACTGGAAAAACCATAGCTTTGACTATACGGACCTTTGTCGGCAAGGTGATGTCTCTGCTTTTTAAGATGCTGTCTAGGTTTCTCATCGCTTTCCTCCCAAGAAGCAGGTGTCTTTTAATTTCGTGGCTGCTGTCACCATCTGCAGTGATCATGGAACCCAAGAAAGTAAAATCTGCCACTGCCTCCATATCTTCCCCTTCTATTTGCCAGGAGGTGATGGGACCAGTGGCCATGATCTTAGTTTTTTTGAGGTTGAGCTTCAGACCATTTTTGGCGCTCTCCTCTTTCACCCTCATTAAGAGGTTCTTTAATTCCTCCTCACTTTCTGCCATCAGAGTAGTATCATCTGCATATCTGAGGTTGTTGATATTTCTTCCGGCAATCTTAATTCCGGCTTGGGATTCATCCAGTCCGGCCTTTCACATGATGTATTCTGCATATAAGTTAAATAAGCAGGGAGACAATATACGGCCTTGTCGTACTCCTTTCCCAATTTTGAACCAATCAGTTGTTCCATATCCAGTTCTAACTGTTGCTTCCTGTCCCACATATAGATTTCTCAGGAGATAGATAAGGTGGTCAGGCACTCCCATTTCTTTAAGGACTTGCCATAGTTTGCTGTGGTCCACACAGTCAAAGGCTTTTGCGTAGTCAATGAAGCAGAAGTAGATGTTTTTCTGGAACTCTCTGGCTTTCTCCATAATCCAGCGCATGTTAGCAATTTGGTCTCTAGTTCCTCTGCCCCTTCGAAATCCAGCTTGTACTTCTGGGAGTTCTCGGTCCACATACTGCTGAAGCCTACCTTGTAGGATTTTGAGCATAACCTTGCTAGCGTGTTAAATTAGTGCAATTGTATGGTAGTTGGAGCATTCTTTGGCACTGCCCTTCTTTAGGACTGAGATGTAGACTGATCTTTTCCAATCCTCTGGCCACTGCTGAGTTTTCCAAACTTGCTGGCATATTGAGTGTAGCACCTTAACAGCGTCATCTTTTAAGATTTTAAATAGTTCAACTGGAATGCCATCACCTCCACTGGCCTTGTTGTTAGCCATGCTTTCTAAGGCCCACTTGACTTCACTCTCCAGGATGTCTGGCTCAAGGTCAGCAACCACACTATCTGGGTTGTCCGGGACATCCAGATCTTTCTGGTATAATTCCTCTGTGTATTCTTGCCACCTCTTCTTGATGTCTTCTGCTTCTGTGAGGTCCCTCCCATTTTTGTCCTTTATCATGTCCATCTTTGCACAAAAGGTTCCTTTAATATCTCCCATTTTCTTGAACAGATCTCTGGTTTTTCCCTTTCTATTATTTTCCTCTATTTCTTTGCACTGTTCATTTAAGAAGGCCCTCTTGTCTCTCCTTGCTATTCTTTGGAAGTCTGCATTCCATTTTCTGTAACTTTCCCTATCTTCCTTGCATTTTGTTTCCCTTCTCTTCTCTGCTATTTGTAAGGCCTCGTTGGACAGCCACTTTGCTTTCTTACATTTCCTTTTCTTTGGGATGGTTTTTGTTGCTGCCTCCTGTACAATGTTACGAGCCTCCATCCATAGTTCTTCAGGCACTCTGTCCACCAAATCGAGTTCCTTAAATCTGTTCTTCACTTCCACTGTGTATTCATGAGGGATTTGGTTTAGATTATACCTGAGTAGCCCAGTGGTTTTTCCTACTTTCTTCAGTTTAAGCTTGAGTTTTGCTATAAGAAGCTGATGATCAGAGCCACAATCAGCTCCAGGTCTTGTTTTTGCTGACTGTATAGAGCTTCTCCATATTTGGCTGTAGAGAACATAATCAATCTGATTTCGGTATTGCCCATCTGGTGATGTCCATGTGTAGAGTTGCCTCTTGTGTTGTTGGAAAAGAGTGTTTGTGATGACCAGCTTGTTCTCTTGACAAAACTCTATTAGCCTTTGCCCTGCTTCGTTTTGAACTCCAAGGCCAAACTTACCTGTTGTTCCTTTTATCTCTTGACTCCCTACTTTAGCATTCTAGTCCCCTATAACGAGAAGAACATCTTTCTTTGGTGTCAGTTCTAGAAGGTGTTGTAAGTCTTCATAGAATTGGTCAATTTCAGCCTCTTCCGCATCGGTGGTTGGTGCATAAACTTGGATTACTGTGATGTTGAAAGGTCTGCCTTGGATTCGTATTGAAATGATTCTATCATTTTTGAGATTGTATCCCAGTACAGCTTTTCCCACTCTTTTGTTGACTATGAGGGCTACTCCATTTCTTCTACGGGATTCTTGCCCACAATAGTAGATATGATAATCATCTGAATTGAATTCGCCCATTCCCGTCCATTTTAGTTTACTGACGCCCAGGATGTCAATGTTTATTCTTGCCATCTCCTGTTTGACCACATCCAGCTTACCAAGGTTCATAGATCTTACATTCCAGGTTCCTATGCAGTATTTTTCTTTGCAGCATCAGACTTTCCTTTCACTTCCAGGCGCGTCCGCAGCTGAGCGTCCTTTCGGCTTTGGCCCAACCACTTCATTAGCTCTGGAGCTACTCGTACTTGTCCTCCGCTCTTCCTCAGTAGCATGTTGGACGCCTTCCGACCTGAGGGACTCATCTTCCAACGTCATATCTTTTAGCCTTTTGTTTCTGTCCATGGAGTTTTCTTGGCAAAGATACTGGAGTGGCTTGCCAGTTCCTGCTCCAGGTGGATCGCATTTAGTCAGAACTCTCCACTATGACGTGGCCGTCTTGGGTGTCCCTGCACGGCATAGCCCATAGCTTCTCTGAATTACTCAAGCCCCTTTGCCACGACAAGGCAGCAATCCGTGAAGGGGGGACAGATCTTTACTTAGTAGAATTTAGATTGCTGGGACTCCTCACCTCTGCAGACCAATAAAAAGAGTTTGGCCTATTTTCCCGCTATTACAACTTGTGATCCTGTTGACTTTCCAGATGGTCTGTGGAACAGGGAGGCAACTCAGAAAATGGACACCACTCCCCTGGAGTAGTGTCCTTGATGTGGATCGGGATCACTGTTTCCTTAGCTTCCTGAGGAGCTCAAGACAAAGAAGTACTCTGGTAGGGGAGCACTGTGTAACTGTATAGCTTATATTGGTTTTGATTTTGTGCTTATCCAGTTGTTTCTATGTCTTTTTCAATTTAAATAAAATACTCCGGACAAATATGATCAAGCATGGCTTAGGGCCTACTCTGCAGCAGTGTAAGTAGCAAAGACATTCATTGCTGCCTCCATAGCAGCACACAATCCTGTCCCACGGATTTCTTTTACACATATCTTTTCGGTAGTTTAGGAAATATTAAATCCAAGACTCCAGAAACTGTAATCAATTAACAAAACATTTTGCTCCGAAAATCATTCATGTCCATTCTCACTTGGACTCCTTTTTAAGTATTAATTCTGGGGAGGGAATTAAAATGCTGTCCGCTCCAGTTCTGATGGGTAAGTTTCAGTTTGTTCAACCTGATGATGTGGGCAAATTACTAGGGGAAGGGAAGATAATTAATTGTTCATTAATTCTATGTCCATCCTGACTGATGAGAGCTGCTAGAGAAGAGCTAGCCAATTGTAGAGCAGAACTTGCAAATGTTTTTTTGAAAGTGGGTTCTGTTTCAACATCTCTAAAACAAGTGGTTAGCAGACCTCTGCTGAAACAAACACAACTGGATCTCAACACTTCAGACAATTATTGGTCATTATCTGATGTTCCATTTTTAAAAGGATGCAGCACAATTCCAGGTGTTCCTGGCTTAAACTGTTTGCCACAATCCATTCCAGTCTGGGTTCAGGTCTGGATTTGGGATAGAAACAGACCTTGGTGGAAAACTATTCTGGGGAATTGTCAGGGGAGTATATCTCAACTGGATCTCTCAGTGGCATTCAATACCACTGATCATGATATCTCTCTGGGCGATCTGGGTGATACAGGACTTCGAGGCACTGTTTTGTAGTACTACTGGTCTTATTTGGCTAAGCAATCCCAGAAGGTGGTGCTGGGAGAGTGCTGTTTAGTCATGTGGTCATTAATTTAAGGCAGTGGTACTCAGCCTTGGGTAACCCAGGTGTTCTTGGACTAAAACCCACAGAAGCCTTCACCACTAGCTGTGCTGGTCAGTTTCTGGAAATTGCAGTCGAAGAACACGTGAGTTATCCAAGGCTGGGAATCACTAGTTTAAGGGGTTCTTCAAAACTCAGTATTGCCCCCCCCCCCCTTTAACAATTAAAGGAAGTTACTCAGACAGGTTATCTGGTGTTTGATCTCATATTCAGGTCTAGCTGTCCTTCTCCAGTAACATCTGAGGACATTCTGAATCAACATGTAGACGGACTGAACTGTTGGACATGGGTGAACAAACAGAGGCTCAATCTAACAAGATAGAAGTCCTGCTGGCTGTTACAAAGGCTGGTCTGGGATTGGGATTACAGCCATTTCTAGATGGGGTTGTACTCCATCTAAAAGACCAGATTTGCAGTTGGAGTGTGCTCATAGAACCAGCACTGCCCCTGAAAAGCCAAACTGATGCTGTGTCCAGGACTACTTTTGCCCAGCTTCAGCTGCTCTGCCAGCTGTGTCCCTTGCTATGGAAGGCAGATCTGGCCACAGTGATCCATACCTCAATTAACTCTTGATTAAGATACTATAATGTGCTCTACACAGGGCTCCCTTTGAAAAACATTCAGAAACTATGACTAGTGTAAAAAGGGGCAGCCAGACTGTTATCTCACCTGTATTACAGAGATAATATAATACTAGTCTTGAACCAGCTTCCAAATTGCTTCCAAGGTCAATTCAAGGAGCTGGTATTTATACAGCCTTAAATAGCTTGGAACCAGGCTATCTGAAAGTCTGCCTCCTTACATACATATATATATATGCCAGATTCTGAGAATTTTAAAATAGGGTCCATGATGCATCTTTCCTCACTGAGAGGCTAGGTGGCTGGATATGTAAGAGAGAACTTTCTCAGCAGCAGCAACCCAATGATGGAACCCCTTCCAAAAGGAACACACACTACATAGCTCCATCTCCACTGAGTTTTTGATGGTTAGCTAAAGCTCTCTTATTCTAAAGGGCCTCTGATCTCCAGGATCAAATGGATTTCTGAAAAAATGTTTCAAATGTAGTTTTAATGTTTTTAATCTGTTCCCCCCCCCCCCCAACCATTTAAAATCTGGTCTTAATGAGTGTAATATATTGTAAATTGCTTAAGGAGCCATGGTAGGTAGACAGGCAATGAACACATGCAGTCTATTAATACATACAGCACATATTTTAGTAACTAATAAAAGAGAAAAATTAAATATTAGTGAATTAAATATTAGTGCAAAACATTTCCGCTTCCATCTTCTTCAGCGGCTCTAAATAAAAGGGTATTGTTTCTAAGGTGGCAGGTTAAGAACTACATTACTCTAAAGTTGTGGGTTGCTGATGGCAGACGTTGTAGTCTAGATTCTCATCATAATGTGCTAAGGTGTCAAGTCTATAAATCCGGAAGTTCTCTCTCTTTCTTAATGTATTTCAGTTTGATGGTTATTTCTATCCCAGTCACTAGAAGTCAGATAGGCAATGATGTTCAAAATTAAAGCACCTAGCCACTGGTAATTCCAACTTCTTGGTCAAGTCTGTGGATTTATGATTTTGGAAGCATGTATGTAGGTTAGCCATTGCTTTACCCACATAATGCAGAAGACATCCTGGTTGCCTGCACAATGACATAAATTATACGGTAGGAATTACAATTAATATTCTATTTTGCATAAGAGGTTCTGCCAGTTACAGTGCTCTTAAAGGGTACTGTCGATCCAAGACTGGCAGATGTGCAGACATACCAACAGTTCAATGCACTGAAGCTCAGCTGGATAGACTCTTGATGCACCTGGATTTGTCATGGGTCAGCTAGCCATACTAGCACAAAGGAAGGGCGGCTCGACAGAGAGTTTAGGAGGCTCTCCTCCTTACTCTCTGCAGATAAGCAACGGTTTGTTTACATTTCATTTTTACACATAAATATCTAATTCTTTTCAATTTATTGTTCTATGACTTCTTTGTAGAAAGTCCTCACTTGTACTAGATCCAAGGGCTACACCGGGGCTAGTAAAGTACAGTCCTGTGGAGGTTGTCAGTCTACAACTCCTCTCAGTCTTAGCCAGCAAACCCAAAGGGAAGGAATGCTGCTAGTTGTAGTAGAACATGACAGGTTACTCATTCCTGGTATATGGATTTAGGATCTAAAATGCTAATAATATTTCAGTCTCACTCTTAGAACTGCAGAGCTAGAAGGGTCCCTGTGGATCATTTAGTCCAGCCCGTGCCAAGGAGGCACAGCAGGGAACTGAACTCCTAAACAACTAAGCTATCCAGCAGTTCACTAATGAGAGGTAATATGGAACAACTTCCAATTCCTTCTGAGATACAATATTTTAATTTACAAGCAATACTGGTGAGTTGGATAATTAAACAATACTGAAAAGAATTAGTAATAATTAGTACTCCACAATGATACATAGCACAGGTGTGTATTTACAATGAATGCATTACTTGCCTAATATGCTATGAGAGGATTTTCTTCCTGGGAATGACCATCCTACTAAGGCCATGGTAGACTGTAGAGGAAAGACCCTGGGATAAGTCCTGCTCATAAGGCTGTGAGCTATCAAACTTTTTGGCAACATCATGGGATAAAACTATAGAAAGAGCTGCCTTAGCAAGCCTGTAATATGTAAAGGGCATGCTATAGTCTGGACAGAGCACTATGCCTTGCCATCATTAAAGCAGCCACTTGTATTCATAATACTGTTTAGAAGTTTAGTGGGATTATCACTGGAACAGGTGTCTGAAAACCAGAGGAAGTATTTTTGTACCCTTCAGCATAACTGTAATAAGTGTAAACTGCAGTGGAGCCAAATCCCTTCAAGATATTCCATAAATGTATTCCAGCGAGGGAGGGAAACCGGGCTCTGGGACAGTAATTAACAAATAATCCAATCCCATGAATTATTGATGTAGAATAACTAAATGGCTGCATCAACAATATACATTGCCAACACCTCTCACAGACTGCTTTTATTACAAGGCAAAAGATTTTCTACTTATAAAAAAACTTTTTTAAAAATGATTTTTTAAAATAGTGGGTTGTGGTGTTTTGTTTTGTTTTTGTTTTTTTGTTTTTTTGAAGCAGTAGAGATTCAGCTAGCCACAAATTCCTGTGGCACAGTAACTCGCAATCTGCCTTGTTATTTGCCAGTTTAGATAACATAATTTCAAGAGAGCTGAGAAATGACTTAACACAGTCAAATCGCATTTCATTTTCAGTTTTGTGACTGACTCACACTCATTTCACATCATCATCTACATCAAAGAGAGGCTTAAAGCAGGTGTCTTACGTGCAGAATCCTTTAACAACAGCGAGGAGATTGGGAGCAGATGCCCCACTCACCAGTCCCCTCCCCTTTCCTTTTGTTTAGCTCAGGGTTTTGACATGTCCTCCAACCAGCACAATTATTTGTCAAAGAGGAACATTTCCAAGGTCTCTAACAACCTGTTCGTGGACTGCAACTCCCAAAGCCCCTGGGCAGGACAGGTAGTTGTGAAGACTTCTGGGAGTTGCAGCCCAAGAACACTTGTGTTACCCAAGGTTGGGAACAACTGGACTAGAGAATTCTGGAAACTGTAATCCAAAAACATAGATCTGCACATGTATATTTACAACCAACATTTTGAGCTGTAGATAACCCCATATCCTGGTTTCTCCCCACTCTCCTCTCACCCATCTTCCTGCTTCTCTGTGCACCTATCGTTACCCATCTCTGCCACATTTTTGTATATTAGACCAATGAGAAGGTAGCTATTTTTGTCACTGTAGCTCACTGGGCTACAACTCTGGTAATCTAAACTATGCTGGCCAAGGCTTCAAAGGATATGCAACCTAAGTATCAGACAGTGCACAACAACACCTTTTCACTTGGCAGATGGTCTCGTCCAAATGATTTCTCCTTATGCCAGCAGGAAAAGAGAACCCATCTTATAATCTCTTGGAAATAAAGACAGAGCAGAAAGGACAGTTGCCTTCAGACTCAGTAAACTAACTAGGGTTTTCTTTCTGTACTCCTTCCATATGCCCTAGTTGATGTACATGCTTGGTCATGGCAAGCCTTCCCCACTAGAACTGCAATAGAAGACTGCCTGCCTGTAATGAAAATTCTCATTGTGGAAGCACAGCCTCTGTAGACCTAAGTGTATTTGGAAGTGTTCTTGTAATGCCTACTTCCGATGGTGGGAGAGGAAATTGTACCTCACTAGGTAGCTACCGCCCGCCTTAAGCTGGGCAGCCCCCAGCCAGTAAGGTGCTGCCTCGCCATGGTCTGTTAACCCCACGGGGGGTGTGGGGTTTAGGGTGAAAGCTGACAAGCAGATCGATAACCCTGCACCATGCAACAATCATAAGAAAACTTCTGCCTTAAAGTTAGGCACCTGGAATGTTCAGACAATGAACCCTTGCTTTTCTGACGACCTGCAGGAAATAGACGATGCATGCACGACAGCTGTCATCGACATGGAACTGAGTAGGCTGCAGATGGACATTGTTGCCCTGCAAGAGACAAGATTGCCAGACTTGGGATCTGTCAAAGAAAAAGATTTCTCATTCTTCTGGCAGGGAAAACCATTGAATGAGACCAGGGAATATGGTGTTGGCTTTGCAGTTAGAAATACTCTGCTGAGATCCATTGTTCCACCTACTGCGGGGAGTGAAAGAATCTGGTCTCTGCAGCTCCACTCATGAGCAGGACTGGTCACCCTCATTAGTGCATATGCACCAACACTGTCATCTACAACAGAGGTCAAAGACAAATTCTATGACGATCTGGCAGCTGCTATCAAAAAAATCCCCGAGAGAGAGCCGCTGTTCATTCTTGGAGACTTTAACACTAGAGTAGGTGCTGATCACAATTCTTGGTCCACTTGTCTAGGCCGTTTTGGCATTGGGAAGATGAACGAAAATGGCCAACGCTTGCTGGAGTTTTGCTGTTATTATGGTCTTTGTGTCAGCAACACGTTCTTTAATACGAAGCTTCAACACAGAGTTTCCTGGAGACATCCAAGATCGAAGCATTGGCATCAGCTCGATTTGATCCTCACTAGACGCTCTAGCCTTCCTAGTATTACGATCACACACAGTTATCAGGGTGCTGATTGCGATACTGATCACTCCCTGGTGTGTAGTAGAGTAAAACTGCGAACAAAGAGATTGTATCAGACAAAAAAGGAAGGAATACCACGTATTGACATCAGCAAGACTCGCAATCAAAGAAAAGTGGAGGAATTTGCCCAAGCGCTTGAGGAAACCCTTCCAGGCCCGGCTGATGCAAATGCACCTGTACGATGGGAACATTTCAAGAACACTGTTTATAACACCGCCTTGTCCACATTTGGCAAGAAGACCAAAAAGACGGCCGACTGGCTCGAAGCCCATTCGGAGGAGCTAATGCCAGCAATCGAGGAAAAGAGGAGAGCTCTAGCAGCATACAAAGCCTGTCCTAGTGAGTATAACTTGCAGGCTCTTCGAGTTGCTCAACAGGCTGCCAGGAGATGTTCTAATGATTATTGGCTTCAGCTCTGCTCTCAGATACAGATAGCAGCAGACACAGGTAACATCAAGGGAATGTATGATGGTATCAAACAGGCTTTAGGTCCAATACAGAAGAAATCTGCTCCTTTGTAGACTGTTACAGGTGTGATCATCCAGGACCAAGCACAGCAGATGGAACGCTGGGTGCAGCACTACTCTGAGCTATATTCTAGAGAGAATGCAGTAACCGAAGAGGCATTAAATAACATCGAGTGCCTGCCTGTCTTGGAAGAGTTTGACAGCGAACCAACTTTAGCAGATAAAAGCGGCCTTGGATTCCCTCGCCTCCAGCAAGGCACCTGAGAAGGATAACTTCCCTGTTGAAGTGCTGAATGCCCCCATGCCTCACTAAAAAAATGGAAACATGGCTTATTGCAAAATGAACCCACACTCTTTTGCTGTTGAAGAAAGCTTGAAAATTTGCAGAACAGAAATTCAACTCATTTGAGCCAAGAACACAGTCTGCTTTAACCCCCAGAGGACAGATGAGAACTACGTGCACTGTGGTATGAGAAGCATAAGCACCACATGATCTCTTCCTTGCCCAACCACATGTCCTAATGCTTTTGCAATAGCAGATGGATTCATACCCGTTATTTCTGCTAACCACTGAGTCAAAACTTCCTGAAGAGAAAAGGGAAAAGATCTGCATTGCTTGCAAATGCGTATCAGTAAAGCTTAAGACTAAAGAAAAGCAACTTTAGAACAAAAGTCTCCTTGTGGTCTGTAGGAGACATTGGCAGGAATTCTGCCATGTTGTGAGGACTCTCAATATCCCAGGGACCCTCCACACCACCAAAAAGTTGTTGTTTTTTTCATTTAAAAATTGGCCACTAGAGTGCACATTGAGGGCATTCCGGGGGGGAGGGGACAACTCTGGGAAGTTCAGGAAGTTTGTGGGAAGTGTAGTTTTGTTGCCCATCAGATTCTATAAATCCAAAACAAACAAACAAACAAATATGAATGGCATTCCCACATTCAGTCTACTCACCATGGCATCCCTACTTCACATAAAGCCATGGATGTTCTTTGACAAATATATTTTGTTTAAAAAGGAAACTAATGTAACTGCTCTGATCCAGTTGAAGGTTATGCACATGTACAAGCAGACTTTGTTCCTTGCATCACTAGCTGGATGAGGTGTATCTCCTTAAACTGCTGCTAGGGCTGCAAGTTTACTGTTGCATAATAAGGGTGGGCAAATAGTGCCCCAGGAACCACGTGCAGCATCAAACAGGCTTTTGCAACATTAAACACCATCAGAACTCTTCTGCCCAGAAAAGGGTTTTCCCTGGCAAAGAATAACAGAGCAGTTTCCAAGAGCAGTGATTCCTCTTTTAAACAGCTGTCAGGGGCCCCTGCCATGTTGGACACCCCAAATACCCCAATACTGCTTCTGGCCACTCCCAGTTTCATTTTGGGTGGTATTTGTAGCCCCTGGAGGATTGTGGGGTAGAACTCTGGTCCCCAGAATCACTGAAATAACCCATCTCTGATCAACTAGAATGACAGCCACAACATCAAGTGGAAGCTGTTGATGGAACAGGAAGGATCTCAAACAGATTGTTGATTGTTTAAGGATGTTACAATTATTATGTGCCAATAAGTCGATTATGACCCACAGCAACCCTCCCAGGCTTTTCTAGGTATAAAGTGCTCAGAAGTGGTTTCTTAGGCCCACCTTCTTGTGGTGCTCTGGTACCTCTACAGTTTGTATAAGCCCATCAGCCACAAATGCTCTGGGTGACCTCAGCTGGCCTCTCTCATGTGTAGCATGGTGGGGATTCAAACTCACAATCCCTGACTTCACAGCCAGGGACACCTATCTACTGAGCTATACCAGCTCTCATCTAAGGCAGTGGTTCCCAACTTTGGGCCTCCAGATATTCTTGGACTTTAACTCCCAGAAAACCTGGCCAGCAGAGGTGGTGGTGAAGGCTTCTGGGAGTTTTAGTCCAAGAACATCTGGAGGCCCAAGGTTGGGAACCACTGATCTAAGGGATAAAATCAGCAACCGTGTGTCCACACTAGCCTCCCCACCCGCTGCTCTCCAAATATTTCTGGCAATACCTCTTATCAGCTCTGCCTATCTGCTATTCTAATTGGACAGATAGAGGTTATAGTTCTATATGTCTGAGAAGCACAAAACTGGAGAGAACTGGCTTTTGCTACTGAACTGGGACCAGTGACTTTAGAGATGGCAGGGCTAACAAACAGGACTTGGACTTATCAGTTACCTGTATTTTATGTCCTGCTACCCAAACCTATATTAATCTGACTCATGTTTCATTGTCTTAAATGTTTACCTATACAGCAGCATTTAAAATGTCAAAAACACACAATGTGAACCTTTTGTGGATACAATGAGAAGATACAACAAGAACACAGAAATTTGTGTTCTATATGCGTAGAGCATTCAGTACTGAGGACAGAAACTAGAGATACAAACACTTCCAAGGCCTATCATAAATCTTCTGTCACTGGGCTGTCCACAAAAAAGGAAACAAGCTCCAGCAAAATCCCATAAACAGCTATAAAGAAGTCCTCTGCTCCCTGTGATCATAGTGCAGCAAGTGACTAGATTAGCAGCCTATCTATATTGTTAGATAGAAGTATATCATATTCTTGTATTGTGGTTCACTTCACTTTTTCACTGTGACCAGAATTCTAACCAGGGTGTTCATAAGCATGTGACAGAAAGCGACTTGTGCACTGCTTGCTGGTAAGTGAATTTTACTCCAAAAACATAAGCAGAGGGACCCTGTCTTGTCATAAAGTCTGATACTTGAACATCTTCTCTAAGATTCCTACAGACCTTTAGGGAAAATCAGAAGTCTGTGTTGAGTCATCCAATATACACCTGTCATACTTTATGCTTACTGATAGCCCCAGTATGACACCCTGGACTTCGAAATCACTTTTCCCAGAAATGTTTTAATTGATAGAAAACGTTTCACAGGGAACAGGGACACCTGCTGTTGTGAGCCATGTGAGCTCACCATTATCTGGAAGCCTCTGAGACAATTTACCACACAAACAATGGAGAACTGCTGGATAGCTACTGAGATAGGCCTTGGTTTAGGTAACTGGCTGTGCAGCCAGAGTTCGGAGTTTGATTCCCCACTGTGCCTCCTTGACGGGCTGGGCTCAATGATCCATAGGGTCCCTTCCAGCTCTGTAGTCCTAGGTTGTTGTTGTTGTTGTTTTTATTATTATTATTATTATTATTATTATTATTATTATTATTATTATTATTATTATTAAACTCCAGGAACAGTCAAAATTATAAAAACATTGACTGATATTATATAACAGATACAAGTTTTAACCAAAAACCTAAGTATCTGTTAATATCGGCGCAGTATGTATGCTTTTCCTAATATTACCGGTTTTTGTAGCTCTGATGGTGTGATTTCTGAGATCTGCAACTGCTTATAGTATTGTGTGAAATTGCTTGATATTGTTCCCAAAGCCCCAATGACTACGGTGACCACTGAAGTGTGTTTCTTCCAGAGGCGAGATGTTTTGATTGCCAGGTCTCTGTACTTTGTTAGTTTTTCCAATTCTTTATTTTCAACTCTGGCATCCCCTGCAATTGCAATGTCAATGATCCAGACATTTCTTCATTCTATTACTACTATATCTGGTGTGTTATGCTCAAGGTGTCTATCAGTTTGGATCTTTTTTAAGGGTCCTCAGTTTTAGCCATGCCCATGTTGAATTATGATCATGTTTTCCATCAATATTTCTCAGGTGTTGTCCATGTAGTGGTTTATTTTTCCAGCTGTTTAATTTATTTTTAAATTGTTGTTTCTTATATTGGGCCTTTGTTTCTGCTGTTTTCAACATATTCTCCATTTTCACTGCCTTAAGTAATTTTTCTATGCTTATACTGATATAATCATTTAGGCTTCTTTTTTCCTCCTGAACTACCTGCTGTATTTGCAGTAATCCACGGCCTCTGATTTTTCCACCATTTAATTTTGATTTTAATATTTTCTGCAGTCTTTTGAAATATTCCCTTTCTATCAGTTCTTTAACCAAATTTCATTTGGACATCTACACTAAATATTTTTGATGATCTTTTATTATCAGAAATGTGCGGCCTGTTCTCATCCAATCTTCAGTTGTAGAATTTTGAAGTAAGTGGTTAAATTGCACTGCTATATGTTGATGGAGACTTGTTAGATGCTTTAACCAAAATCCGTGCAGCTCATCTGGACCAGGTGCACTCCCAATTTTTCACAGCCTTTACTTGCCTCGTAATAATTTAAGTTGTTATTACAATATCCTCAATTTGTTTTCCTTGAGTTTCTTTACAAATGTCTTTAATCAATGAGGCATTTTTGTTATGTTCAGTTGGGCTTTCCCACATTTCTTTCCAGAATTTTAGAGCATCATCTTTACACGCGCCTAATTTCTTTTGCTCTGCATTTTCTCCTAGTGATGTATAGAATAATCATTGGTCATTTTGAAATTGCGTGTTTTCTATTATTGTTGTTGTTGTCGTCATCACTACTACTACTACTACTACTACTACTACTACTCAGTCAAATTAAACACCCAATTTAAAGGGGGATAGGACAGAGCAAATGAAATAAATTCAGCCCAATGGAAAAAATGGTGCTTCCTTCTCCCATTAAAACATATTCCAAATGTCTGTAAGAACAATGATTTTCAAATCATGGGGATTGGGTGCCAGTGTAAAGGGCAATTCAAAGACTGAAGTGACATATGAGCTTTCTTGGCTCTCCAGAGCTTCAGAAGGGGAGGCCTTTCTCTCAGTTCCACTGCCTTCACAAGCATGTCTGGTGGGAACAAAAGACAGGACCTTCTCTGTGGCTACTCACAGGTTGTGGGATGCCCTCCCTCAGGAGGCTAAATTAGCCTCCCCCCTCTTGACCTAGCAGCAACAGGTGAAGATCATCCTTTTTTGTTGTTGTTGTTGTTTAGTCGTTAAGTCGTGTCCGACTCTTTGTGACCCCATGGACCAGAGCATGCCAGGCCCTCCTGTCTTCCGCTGCCTCCCGGAGTTGGGTCAAATTCATGTTGGACGCCTTCCGACCTGAGGGGCCCATCTTCCAGCGTCATATCTTTTAGCCTTTTGTTTCTGCTCATGGGGTTTTCTTGGCAAAGATACTGGAGTGGCTTGCCAGTTCCTGCTCCAGGTGGATCGTGTTTAGTCAGAACTCTCCACTATGACCTGTCCATCTTGGGTGTCCCTGCACGGCATAGCCTATAGCTTCATCCTTTTTAGACAGGCTTTTAACAACTAATTTGGCAATAAAGTTATTTTATGTGCATTTTAATGTATTTTTAGGAGTTTAAAACTGTTTTAATTACTTGTTTTTAATACTATTATATGTTTAATTGTTTTTAATGTAACAATTTATTATGTTTTCAGTTGGTTCTTTTTAAAATTACTTCTGTAATAATCTGGGTCCCATCACTGGAATGAAGAAGAAGAAAAAGGGGAGATAACTTTTGAATAAAACCAGCTTGTGACTCCCACCTAAAAGGAGAATGGTATTCAGGACTCTAAAAGAAACACACGTACATGCAACATTATGGGAATGGGTCATGGGTGGATAATCTCAATTTAAAAGAGGGGGGGGAATTGGGATGGGATGAGGGCCAGGAGTACTAAAGGGTTATCAAAACATAGTATCCCCATCCTTTATAATTATGGAAGAGCTAGATATTGCAGAATATTTATACTTACCCAAGGCAAAACTGCAACTATTTTCTTTTGTAGCAGCCTAGCTACAAAAGAGCATTTTACTACCCCAGAACTTCTCTACATCTTTATTTATTTATTTATTTATTGTATTTTTACCCCGCCTATCTGGTCAGATGACCACTCTAGGCGGCTTCCAACACGCATAATCATACATAACAAAGTATAAAATATATAAAAATATAACATCAATAGACAAACAGTTCAAGATGGAGAAGGGAAAAGAAAAAAGAAATAAAAAGAAAAAATCAAGTGTTCACTGGAGGGAAGGCCTGTGTAAACATCCAAGTTTTTAATTGGTTTTTAAAGGTGCCCAGCGAAGGAGCCGCACGAATCGCCGGAGGAAGGTTATTCCAGAGGCGAGGAGCTACCGCCGAGAAGGCCCGGTTTCTTGTTTTTTCCTTCCGGGCCTCCCTCGGCGTCAAGCTCCTCAGCCTCACCTCCTGACTCGATCGGGTGATCCGGGTAGATTTTGGTGGGAGTAGGCGTCCTGCCAAATATCGAGGCCCTAAACCGTTTAGGGCTTTGTACGGTAGCATTAAGACTTTGAAGTCAATGCGGAACCGAATGGGCAGCCAATGCAAAGCGGCCAGAGTGGGAGAGATATGCTGATATTTTCTCACTCCACTAAGAAGTCTGGCCGCCGCGTTCTGCACCACTTGGAGTCTCCGCATCAACCTCAAAGGCAGCCCCACGTAGAGCGCATTACAGTGGTCTAATCTCGAGATTACGAGCGCATGTACCAAGGTAGTGAGCGCCCCAACATCAAGATAGGGTCGCAGCTGGGCAATCCGCCACAGATGGAAATAGGCAGAACGGACCACTGACGCCACCTGGGTTTCCATGGTGAGCGCCGGATCCAGATGAACCCCCAAGCTGCGAACCTCACTCTTAGCGGTAAGAGTCACCCCCCCAAATGAGAGTTTCCCAGACCGCTGACGATGGGGCCACCCACCCTCAGGACCTCCGTCTTGTCCGGATTCAGCCTCAGCCCATTTTCCTGCATCCATTGCAGCACAGACTCCAAGCAGCGCTGGAGGGACATAACGGCATCCTCTGCAGTTGGTGAAAAGGAGATGTAGAGCTGAGTGTCATCAGCGTACTGATGGCACGACGCCCCACACCCCGATGACCCCACCCAGCGGCCTCATATAGATATTATATGATGATTATATACATCATTGCTTTAAAAAAAATAGGATGAAAATTCAAGCAAATCATAGGGACAAATTGTTGACTTAGATGTCTACACATTTAGTATGGTTAGCAGCTGTTAACCAAGTGGTTAAAATGCAGTGCTGCAGCCAAGACTCTTCTGATAACCTAAGTTCAATCCTAGGTTCAGGTAGCAAACTCAAGTTTGACTCAGCTTTCCATCCTTCCAAGGTCAGTAAATTGAGTACCTAGCTCACTAGGGAAGGGGAGCAATGTGTAGCCTGCATAATTAATCCGTAAACCACCTAGAGAGTGCTTTAAGTGCTATGGGATAGTATATAAGCAACACACTTTGCTTTGCTTTAACTGTGGATCTGATCACATGTTAAGACAAATACGTACTTCCTCCTCTTACAACATTATCCCTCCAAGTGTACAAATTTTAATAGAGCTGGAAGTACCATACTCAGTTAGGTTCTTTCTTAACTACAGAAAGTATATTTGTACTACGATCAATGGTTCCATCAATGGCCAGAGTTAATAATTGTTTTTATATGTTTGTGCTGAAACAGACTAAAATGTCAATCACCTGTCAGTAGCCATACTGTATAGCTGTACTCTGTGCAGCTATATAGTATTTGTTCTGACCTCTAAATTTACTCTGATCTGCAACCTTTTGCATTCTGCATGCACCCAATTATTAATTATAAAAAGCAAAGCAAAAAAGTGTGCTGCTTTTATACTGCCTCATAACACTTAAAGCACTCTCTGGACGGTTTACAAGTTGATTATGCAGGTGACACATCGCCCCTTCCCCCAGCAAGCTGGGTACTCATTTTACCGACCTCAGAAGGATAGAAGGCTGAGTCAACCTTGAGCCGGCTACCTCGGATTGAACCCCAGATCCTGAGCACAGTTTTGGATGCAGTACACAGTCTAACCACTGTGCCACAAGGCTCCTCCATGTATCTGAGGAAAATGTATACATATATCTATATGTATATACTCCATGTATCTAAGGAAAAGTCAATCAAAGTGAGGACTGTAAAAAGCAGTCACAAAAGCACCACAAGACCTCATTTCCTGTTATTGCATTTGGTCCTCTTGAGACCAAGGTGGTCCTACAGATGTAAAATTTCTGAAAATTCCCATTTTTTCCTGAAAAAAAAAACAGGGGAAAAACGTTTTTTCCCTCGGGAAAAAAATTGGTAATTTTCGGAAATTTTACATCTGTAGGTGGTCTTATGAACACTAATTTATCTTGAGTAGTTTTGTATATTCCTTCCAGGCCTGTCTCCTGCCCACTTCAACTGAAGATAAAGCATTAAGGAATAGGGCCACGGCTGCATAAGCACCTTCGTTGGCAGAGGTCTTTCTTGCCCGACACTCACCTGCGTCCCTTCAGTGAGCGCCAGCACCATTTTCAGCCCATCCTGAAGCATTCACAGGGACAACGCAAGTAGCGAACTCTCGGGGCAGCGTCCTTATGATGACCATTGGGCCACACAGCTCCCCATCATTCCCACTGGCTGGGAGAGGCTGCCCAGGGTTTCAAGCGGATCTGACTCCCAGCCCTAGCTGGGCTTGGTAAGGACGGAGCCTGGGTTAGATCTTCACAGCAGGCACAGAGCCTTACCCCCTGCCCACCAACGGGATTGAGAGCCGCCTTCGCCTCAACTCCTTCAACTCCTACGCGCTTGGCCGAGGACCCGCTCCCCCGTCCTCGCTCTTGAGGACTAGCCTCTCGCATTCCGGGTGGCGCTCTGTCTCCTCCTCCTTGGGGGACCAGTTCAGTGCAAAGGCCCCGCCCCGCCCTGAACTTCGCATTTTCTGCTTTCCAGGGTCCCCCGACTACGTTGGGCTGCGGAAGCACGGCCGCTTTCCGCCCGCCCGCCCGCCGGCCCGCCCAGCAGGTTTGCCCCGTCCTGGACGAAGGAGAGACGACCGAATCCCTCAGGCCCAAGAGTATTGCGCTCCCAGGCCGGCTCGCCTGGCCAGGGGACGTCAAGCCCTCCTTGGGGGCGTCTGGGCACGAAGTCCGGAGTGTCCGCTCAGGTGTATGTTGGGCAGGGCAGGAGAGGAGAGGAGAGGAGAGGAGAGGAGGGCCGCCGCTGACGAAAACGAGCGGGGCGACTGACGCTGGCGCTGCCCTCTCGGCTAAGATGTTCGAGGGCGAGGTTGCCTCAGAGTGGCTGCGCCGCCGAGGGCGGGAAATCGGGGCGCGGGAGGGGGAGGCTCAAGGCCGCTCCAGATGAGAACCGGCCGCCTGGGCGGCACGGCGCTGGTCGAGGGAAGTTGCCCTGCCCGAAGGGAGGAGGAGGGCATTCTCCGAGCGAAGACTGGGTGCTTGGACAAGCCTAGGCTCCGTCCTCCTTCCTCATCCTTGGTGAAACCTGGCGGCGACCGGGGCGGGCGGGAGGGCGGGGGGGGGGGAGAGACGAGCCCTCTCCTTTCTGTGATCTGGAACGCCTCTCCTTAGATCGGGCTGTAACGCAGGCGAGCGCTGCGTCCTAACACCGCACAGTGTAACCCTACCCCTCTGCACCCGGAAGTTATGTGCCGTCGACTCGCGTAAGGCTGAACGGCAACCCTGAGAGAGCTTTCCAAGTATATCTAGGGTCTCTCAGCAGTGGTTTTGCCAATGTCCTCATTCGTGTTTTCAGGACGGAGCGGGGATTTGAACGCAAGGCTCCTGTGTGTCCTGGTCCCTCATTCTATCTACTACTACACCAGACTGGATCTTATTCAGAAGTCCCACAATGGCCTAAATCTTCTCACAAGACCCATTGGATCAGTTCTTGCATGGTCAGTCGACACATATATAAATCTTGTTGTTCCAATGGAGCTACTCTGGTTGGAACACGGTTGATTGGATTTAGGCTTCGGGGACTTTCCACTTAAAATACACTTTTGCGGGGAATGAATAGAATGATACAATGACACCATCCATTGCAGAATAGTAGTGGAAGGGGATCCTCAGGCTCAGGAATGCATGGCTTCAAGCCTGCCTTTACCTTCCTTCTTCTGAAAACTTCCTTCTTCTGAAAACTACCTTTCCCACTACCGTTCCTGAACAAGAGGTTTTAGAGTTGCATATTAACACGACAATGCAGTTGTACTCAGTGGAACTTCCTTTTCTTCGCGAGGAAGCAATTGCACAATAAAAGCCTTATCCGGATGCAGCCAGTTTCTACTTTGAAGTAAATCCCACTGAACAGCTTTGGGAGAGAAGGGGGAAGTCGTTAATTGCAGAAAAACGTTCCCCTGTAGTTGACGTCATCCTTCTGCAGGCTTAGGTTCTGCAGGACAGTGTTCATTCAGAAGAATTTAACAACTTCCATGTTGAGAATAAAGAAATCAAACTGTCTGTCACAGTCCCCAGTTAAACGAAAATGTTTAACAATTTTCTCTACATTGGTTCAATCCTCAAACCAAATGGAGATTATAGCCAGGAAATCAGAAGATTGAAATGGAGAGGAGCAACTACGAAGGAACTAGAAAAGACAGAAGTGAGGGATCATCTATGGCAGTGATTCCCAATCTTGGGTATCCCAGGTTTTCTTGGGACTTCTACTTCCAGAAACCCCAGCCAGCACAACTGGTGGTGAAGGTTTCTGGGAGTTGCAAGTCCAAGAACACCTGGGTTAACTAAATCAGGTGAAATCCAAAGAAACAAAACAAAAGAAACAAAAAAGACAAAAATATATGGCACCTTAAAGACTATTATATTTTAATGTAAGCTTTCATGGACATTTCCACTTTGTCAGACACAAAGAAACAGAATGAAATGTTGAATGAAATGTAGATGAAATATCAGTCATTGGTTACATGCAGTAATTAGGCCTATATTTGTTTTCAGGTCCTGTTGTAAAAATTCTTCAAGAAGACAGGAAAAAAAACACCAGATCTGAGCAGAGATGAGAGGTGGGGGGAAAGAGAGAGGAGAGGGAGAAGGGCTGTGGGGGCGGGGTTAAAGAGGCAATTAAACCTCAAGAGGGGAAAGAAATAATGAAATAAGTTAGCAGAGGAATCATGCATGTTAATGTAGGGAATATAGACAGTTTTTACCTTAGAGCCTTGTGATGAGAGATGGGCTTGGTAGTTGTGAAGAAAATAGCAGTGGCAGTGAATAACAGCAGAAGTGTTACATTTGGTATAAATTTTATCTCCACTATTCCCCTCTGTATTCTTGATTTGTAATGATTCTGTTCTAAAATAGTGACTTTCAAGTCTTCCACAGAGTGACCTGGTAGACTGAAAAAGTTGGAGACAGGTTTCTGTGTATTGTGGTTTCTGATGTCAGATTTCTGGCCGTTGATCCATTTCCGTAGAGATTGTCCTGTTTGTCCTATGTAGAGTAGTGTGCAGAGGGGAAAGGGTTGGCAAAAGACGGCATAGATCACAATAGCTGAGGAACAAGTGAGTGTGCCCGTGATATTGTGTGTGGCATTGTTAGGTCCCGTGATTGTGTTACCAGAATATATGTGTGGGGGCGGAGTTGGCATGTGGGTCTGTGGCAGGGTTTAGTCCCCCTGTCTGTGTTGCTGTTTTGTGGTCCATTGTGTGTTAGTATTTGTTTAAAGTTGGGGGTTGTCTTTCTGGTGGTCTGTAGGCAAGTATGAGTCTCCCACCAAGGGCTTTGGAGAGTGAAGTATTCTTGTCAAGGATGGATTGGAGATCACTTAGTATGTGTGTGAGTGGTCTCAGTTGTGAACTGTAAGTGAAAACTAGTGGTGTTCTGTCCTTTTGTCTTCTGGGTATGTCTTGTAGCAACTTACTTCTAGGTATCTGTCTTGCTTTATTGATTTGTTCCTTAATCATATGGGGTGGGTCTGAGGAATGCATTTTATAGATCCTTGAGTTTGGAGTCTCTATCCTATGGGCCAGAGCAATTGTATCTAAGGGCTTGGCTGTACACAATGGATTTTGTTGTGTGTTCAGGATGGAAGCTGGAAGAGGTGTATCGATTGGTGGGTTTCCTGCTATAGTGTGGTGCTAAGATGTCCATGTTGTCATCTCACAATGGTGTCTAGAAAATGCACCTGCTGCATAGATTGTTCTAGGGCGAGGTTGATATTTAGGTGAAACCACTGATTTAGGTATGGTGTTTTAGATTACAGTACGTATATGGATGTAAAGGCGGACCAGTGAAAAATGCTGACAGGAAAAATAAATAATTTAACATGTGCTCTCAGAGGAAACTTTCATGGATCCCACGGACCACCAGAAAGATAAATAAACTGATACTAAATCAAAACAAGCATGGCTTCTTCCTAGAAGGTGAAAATGTTAAAATGAGTCCATCCTATTTTGGACAAATGATAAGACAACATTCAATGGAAAATATAATAATGCTATAAAAAGTTGAAGGCATTAGGCAAGAGGAAGACCTAACATGAGATGGATTAACTTATAAGGGAAGTTATAGCTTGTAGTTTGTAGTGGCTGAAGGTAGCTGCTAACCTATTGGAGGTCATTATTCATACCGTTTCCATAAGCTGGAGATGATCTGATGAAACATAACAAGAGGTAACACATAGTTACTTTCAAAACCTACTTTAAAAGGGCATTTTAGAGGTCTTTTAACAAGAATTTTTCAGATTTTATAATATCCGTGTATTAATCCTGACTCCTGACTTGTAGAACGAATCAATATTATATGTAAACCACAAGGTGTTTGTTTAAACTGAGTGTGAATACACGACTAGCCAGGCATTTAATGACGTTCAGCTAATGAGATTTTATATTTGCAGTGATTTTGATTCGTATATCTTACAATATTCACACAATGAGAAAATTAGTTTCTTCAGTGTTTTTCTGGCTTTAAAGGAGCCGTGTAGCAGTAACTTAACCAATAGTTAGAAAAATAGAGGGAGACCGTTGTAAAGTTGAAGCCAGCAATTTGCAGGACCTGACTATATGTGTGTACTTTGGCATGTATGCACATACTTTTTGAAGTATACTGAATTATATTCATTCTGAAGCGAAAAGTAAATAACAGGATTGGTTCACATCCTCTTGAAATCTCAACCCTACCTGCAAATTTTTTAAATTTTTTCTTTTACTACAGTCCTGTTGAACAAATGTGAGGGGAAGGGAAATGGTATAACTTACAGTGGCAAATTGCTACTGAATGCTAAGTGATCAATAGGGAAGCACACAGTCTGACCAGGAGAAAATAAAGACAAGGTGAAAACAGTATACTGAAGGCCTATACAGAAGAGATTAAAGGATGACACTCCTTTGAAGAGGAATCTTATGATGGAGAACCCACAGTTCTAGAAAGTGAAGTGAATGCTGCTCTGAAAGCACTGAGAATAAATTAATCACCAAAGGGTAGATGGAATATTGATAGAACTCTTTCAAGCCACAGAGATTGAATCTGTCAATACTGATTCACTTCTACTAGTGTAAATAAATACATAATATATTCAAACTCAGTCTTTTTATAGCCATTTAAAAATAACTGAGAATCCTCTACAGTGGTACCTCGACTTACGAACGTCCCGACATACAACCATGTCGACTTACAACCAGCTCCAGCCGCAAAATTTTGCTTCAACTTGTGGCCAGAGCTTTGAGTTACAACCAAAAAAAGCAGGGAAAAAAGGCGGGGAATTCAAATTGCTAACCGTTGGTAGGTGAAGAGGCTGCTTCTTTGTAGCTCTTTCGCCCCAACGGTTAGAGTGAGTGCAATCGGAGGAGGCTTCGGACTGCCTGGTAAGGTAAGGTGCTGCTTTCTGCTTTTTAAAAACTGTTCTGGGTGGGTTTTGCAGCGTGGTTTTGGGCTGGGTGGTGGGATTATGTTTCTATGCTGTGATGGGTCTTGCAGGGTTTGTTTTTTGGTTTTTTCCCCATTTCTGATGGGTCTTGGGGGGTTTGTTTGCTTTTTGGGGTTTTTTTCACCATTTCCGATGGGTCTTGGGGGATTTGTTTGCTTTTTGGTTTTTTTTCCTCCCATTTCTGATGGGTCTTGCGGGGTTTGTTTGATTTTTGGGTTTCCCCCCCCCCATTTCCGAAGGGTCTTGCACGGTTTGTTTGCTTTCTGCTTTGCTTTTTTTGCATTTCCAATGGGTCTTGCACAGTTTGCTTGCTTTCTGCTTTGCTTTTTTTACATTTCCGATGGGTCTTGCACGGTTTGCTTGCTTTCTGCTTTGCTTTTTTTGCATTTCCGAAGGGTCTTGCACAGTTTGCTTGCTTTCTGCTTTGCTTTTTTTGCATTTCCAATGGGTCTTGCACGGTTTGCTTGCTTTTTGCTTTGCTTTTTTTGCATTTCTGAAGGGTCTTGCACGGTTTGTTTGCTTTTCTTTTCTTTTTCCCCTTCGGCCGGAATGGATTAATCGCGTTTCCGATGGGTCTTGCAGTGTTTTGTGTGGTTTTTTTGGTGATTTTTTCCTTCGGATGGAACGGATTAATTGCATTTCAATGCATTCCTATCGGAAATGGTGCTTCAACTTACGACCATTTTGAGTTGTGACCGGAGTTCCGTAACCAATTAAGTTCATAAGTCGAGGCACCACTGTAATTTTATCTTCCCTCTTCCTGTTAAAAACCCCACATTTTATTCTTATTGCAACATCTTAGTGTTATCAACATGACATTCTGTTTCGACATGATGGACAGGAGATTGCATCACTAACAGAAATGAGAGACGAAGAATGAATTTTTCTGCCTTTTGAAAACCAAAGGAAATACACACTTTGAATTGCTAGAGAACATGCAACCTCTCTTTTACTTTTCTCTCACTTAGTAATCAGCCCAAATTGTTCTGTCTGTCACCAGGGCTCACAGGATCAAAAATCTGAGGATTTTCTGATCCTCCTCCCCCTCCTCTGTCACTGTCCTCAATTCCTTTTTTAATACAGTTTTCAGTATTCCCAATAGTACATTGTTGCAAGAGGTGCCTGTTGTAATGCCAAGTGTTTTGAGGTGATTTTATCTTGAATGGCTATTAAGAGTCATTAGCTTTACAAAAGACCTTATTTGCTAACATAGACTGACCAATCTGCCTGCATTTTTGGATTCTTTTTGCGGAGATGTGTTATGAAAACTGTCATGATGCCACCTGCACATCCAGATTCATAAGCCCATTCTGATTTTCAGTCTCTCAGTCAGTTTGAGTTTGGACAAATGGCCTTAGGAAAGGAAGGACATTTTATTCTACCACTGTGAGATGAGGTGCCTTCTCCCTGCAGAGACCATAGACTGCTAAGCAGTCAAGACAGCAACATTAGGTTCTATTTCTCATAATGCATTGTGGGACACTTGTTTGTAGTTTGAGAGATTTAACTTGGATAAGATGACGCTGAATCAGTAGAGATGGGAGGCATGAAGCTTAATGGAACAAACTATCAGAGAATATTTTGAGCAGCTCTTGCTGTGGTGAAAGAGTCCTGAGCAGATCTGTTGTTGACCACGTGCAGTCCCATGGAAGACCTGGTGGACCATCAAAAACAAAAACAAAAAACAAAAAAACAAAAAAGGAAACCTGGTACAACTACTCCTCCCCCCCCCCCCACACACACACCTGGTGCCCTCATTCTAGATGAGCAAAGAGGGCTTTTGATAGACTTGCATACAGGTCTTGTACACAAATTTGTTACATACTTGGATATTGGCTTTTTCACTAATTCACCAGGGAAGCTACTGGGCACTGTGCCAGACATTTTAGAAAGGAGCATGAAACAAGAAGGTGTGTAATGAATGTAGGTAAGTGAAAGACTCGTTACATGCTCAACAATGTGCATCATTTTTTAGCCTGATTTTTAATATGGCTGTAACAAAAGAAGAATTCTTTCTAACGTACTTTGAGTCAGCAATGAGACTTGTTGTACCTTTTTCATGAACTATTCTGTCAGACATTGAATGCCTTTATATGAATATTTTAAAGTTCAAAGTTTATAACCACACTTTAATGCTGTAGAAGCTGTTTTATCTAAGGTAAATGAGTTAAGATTTATGTATTTTTGGACTACAACTCAGAATTCCTCAAGCAGCGTGGCTAGTGGTCATGCTGTCAAGGGAAGTCTGAATACAGTGTCTCTGATTTAAACTCTTTACATTTTTTTTAGTTCTGAAATAGGTATGCAATCCTCCCCCACCTCAATCAGTTGCACTTCTTTTAGCTAATGTAATTTGCTTTGATGTGGACTTTTTCTCATGCTGGTAAGGAAGGATTATGGATGTTTCAGTGATCTGCTATCTTGTAACCACTTTATCTGTTTCTCCAAGTTGGTACAGTGTTGCAAGGTGGCCTGGGACTGATGATGGTCTTTGTTCCTTCCTTCCCTCCTTCCTTCTTCTGAATGGATCAGCATTCACAGCTGATATGTGGTTGAAATGGAAATGCCAAAGCCATGTTTCCCTCTACTTTCTGTGGACATGGAAGAAGAAAATGGATGTCTCTGAAGAGGAAACATCTCAGGGGGTCACTTTCTAACACGTGACAGTGGTGGACTATTGGCATCCCAACTAATTAAACAGAAAGAAAACCCCAGTACTATTACTGTTACTACCCTGTTTCCCCTAAAATAAGACCTAACCTGAAAATAAGCCCTAGTATGATTTTTCAGGATGCTCGTAATATAAGCCCTACCCCCAAAATAAGCCCCAGTCAAGTGAAACCCCGCCCTCCACCATTGTGCAGCAACCAGAAGAAGATGACACAACTGTATTTGAATAAATGTAGATTGTTGTACATGAAAAAAATAAAACATCCCCTGAAAATAAGCCCTAATGCATTTTTGGAGCAAAAATTAATATAAGACCCTGTCTTATTTTCGGGGAAACAGGGTACTATTACCTTTACTCACTCTGGCTATCTTATAGTTATGTTACCCATTCTTCTGCAAATGAATGCTCATGCTCTATTTACTTCATTTTGAATTTAGATCTGTCAGATTACATCAGGGCTTTATTTGCTCTGTTGGCTCCCAATCAGTCTTCTGGCTAGTGTAATATACTAGCCTTTAAAGCCCTTTCAATGTTGTGCTTCTGGATATTGTTAAAATAGAATGAGATCAGGTTACCTAAAATGAGAACATTTTACTAAATATACCCACTTAAACCTTCACAGTCTTTTCAAAGGTCCTGCTCCAAATGCCCCCAACCAAATGATGTAGTTGGCTAAAAGGGAGGGGACATTCTCAGTGGCTGCCCCACAGCTGTGTAACAACTTTCCTAGACAACTTTATGTGCACGTTTACACACTTCCTATACACCCTGAAAACCTTAAAAACCTGCTCTGGAGATGGCATTGGTGGCATTGATAGCATGCACATTCGTCAAGCTTGAGATGTTGAAAATCTTATGCAAGATGTGGAGTTAGGGATGAGTGGTGAGGCAGCGATGTTTCCTTGTGACACACATATTCCCAGAGTGCCACCCAAGGAAAGATTGGCAAACCGTGTCTGAATGTCTTATATCTGGAGAACCTTGGTAAGGTCACCATAAATCAAAATTGATTTGACAACACAAAATTATTAAGAATAAAAAACACCGTCAAAATTAAATAAAATTAATGCCAATCATCCGAACGACTGTTGGAAATGTGGGAAGGAAATTGGTACATACTTTCATATGTGGTGGGAATGTGAAAAAGTGCAAAGATTTTGGAAACAAATTTTTAAAGAATTAAGCTGTATATGTGAAAAAGATATAGAATTTAATGCTGAGATTGCTTTGTTATCAATATATGAGAATGTGGAATATGACAAAATGACTAAAGAATTGATAACCAATTTATTAACAGCAGCTAGATTGATTATAGCTAGGCAATGGAAATCAAAAGTCGAATTGCAAATTGAAGAATGGTATAAAGAAATATGGAATATAGCAATAAATGATAAATTAACTTGTAACTTAAAGGTTAAGAAAGGAGAGTTGAAAAAAAATAACTTTTATGATATATGGGGTAGATTTTTGGAATGTGTACTAATAAGAGGAAAAGGGAAAGCTCCAAATCAAGAATCAATGCAGTTTTGGAGAAGAGGACAATAGAAGAAGAAGAAGAAGAAGAAGAACAATAAGGAAGAGGAAGATTATGGCAAGAGGTCCCGCATATGGTGGTGGGGAACACAGTTAAATTGTATTTTAGTTCGTATGTTATATGTTTTTGTTTATGTTATAGTTATATAATTTTAAAAAATTAAAAAAAAAGAATAAAAAATGCATTGTGAAGAAATCCAACATGATTTCTTCAAATAGGAGGAAGGGTATTAACATGGTAAAGTTCAATGTAAACATGTGTAGAGTACTGCATAAAGACCCAACTTTTCATATATACCAATAGGATCTGAGCTGGAGGCAACTGACCAAGAAAGGGTCTTGTTGTTGTTGCAGCTAAGCTGAAGAAAATGTTGGCTCATCCCATGTGTGGCTTGGGGGAGAGAGAGAAAGAGAGAAGTGGTACATTGGGCATAATTACAAAAGGAATCATGATAATTTTTAAAATGTCCAGTATCGTATTCTGATTTTATACAGATCTGTAGTGCAAATCTGGTCATTACAGCAAAAGAAGGAAATCGTAGAAGATATGGTAGCAAAAGGATCAAGGGACTAGAGCAACTCCACTACAATGGAAGGTTATAATCTTCAGGGCTCTGGAATTCATTCCCACAAGGCGATGGCTACCGGTTTGGATGGCCTTAAAAAGGGATCAGATCCATAAAGGTCAGGGACATCAGTGGTTGGAAGTGAGGATGTCTCTGTATTGTCTCCAATATCAAAGGCAGGATACTTTTGTTGATCAATTGCTGAGGAGCCTGAGATAGAAGGTATAGTTGCAATCATGCACAATGGTGGACTTCCAAAGACAAATGACAAGTAATCATGTGAGCAGAATCTTAGACTAGGTAGGTCCTTAGTCTAATGCATCGTAACTATTATTATGTTCTTAAGAAAGCCTAATGGTGGACAAATCAGGATTTTTTTTTCTGAGTTTCTGAAAGGTGTCACAAAATAGAAAAGAATTTTCAATCAGCCAAGTAAAGACAAAGATGATGATAAGGTTACCTACCATACAGACTCACACACAGACCACACCGTAAGAGCAAAAACCATGGAGGTATGTTAAAAGAATATTTGGGGATTAATGCAACAAATAATTTTTGTAGCACCTGAAAGACTAGCAAGTTTTAATTGGGATAAGATTTCTTGGACTGTAGCCCATTTCTCCAGATGTACAGAGTAAATCCTTAGCATGGAGACATTTATACATATAAATATAAATGCCTGTCTCCTAAGGCTATTCTCCCTGCATCTAGAGAATGAGTACAATCCATAAACACTTGTGCCAAATAAAACTGTTTTCAAGGTGCCACAAGACTCTCTGCTGTTTTTGCTGCAACAGATTTACATACAGTATATCACAAAAGTGAGTACACCCCCTCACATTTCATAAATATTTTAGTATACCTTTTCATGTGACAACACTGAAGAAATGACACTTGGCTACAATGTAAAGCAGTGAGTATACAGCTTGTGTAACAGTGTAAATGTGCTGTCCCCTCAAAATAATGCAACACACTTTTGTTGCCAGCAGTTTAGACATTAATGGCTGTGTGCTGCGTTATTTTGAGGGGACAGCACATTTACACTGTTATGACACTTCTGTGATATACCATAGCTACCCCACTGAAAATGTCTGCAAGGGGATGAAATATACTTAGCATATGAGATAGGTGGAATTTTAACTGAAGTTAACAGACTTTTGCACACACTGGAAATCATAGGCAAGGGGATAGTCCCTCCTCCACTTGTTTTAAAAATACTGTGGTCAAGAGTCCCTCTAGGGCAGGGGTCCCCAACCCCCAGTCCGTGGCCCAATGCTGGTCCGTGGCCATGGCAGGACTGGGCCGCGGAGACAGATCTCCCCCCCCACATACACTCCCCCCACCCACATGCATGGTCCACCCACCCACATGCACGGGTGCCCTGCCCACCAGTGAGCACGCCCTGCCAATCCGCGCATGTGTGCAAGCGCACCCCACCCATCCATGAGCACACCCCACCCATCCGTGAACGCCCCCCACACCCCCACGCATGGACCCCACTCCCCAACTGGTCTGCAGTTCAGAAAAGGTTGCGGGCCGCTTCTCTAGGGTGTGTGTCTGTGTGACTCCGCCCCCTTCCATGCAGAGTGCCTTTTCCTCCGTGCACCCAGAGTGATCATTTTTAGTCCCTTTGGTTGCAGTTGTGATGGAACACCACTTGGGTGTGTGTGTGAAGTTGCACATGTGAGGGGCAAAGCCCTGCCCAGTGGGGCTGAAAATTAGAGGGAACGTTGACTGTAGTGTACATTTCTCCAGTCACTAAATACATTCAGCAGATGGAGTTATATCATTCCCACACAGAAGCACATAGGTCAACTTGAAAACAAACCACTGTAACCCATGAAACCACAGAAACATGTGCCGAAATTTCTACACATCAAATTAATCTGTGTAGTCCTGTATGTCCAGTGCTTCAAACAGAAACACTTTTGACAATATGTTTTCAACACTTCTCTAACTGAGATGCCTCATATGAGGAAAGAATCTACAGAGAAAAGCAAAGTCAAAGGATTCTCAGTTGCTGACAAAGAAATTTCTCCTGACATTTGCTGTGCAGTTCCAGCTATTCAGCATCAACAGGAGACAAGTGCATGGAATCAGGGTACAGCTAGTATTAATGCATTACTAGCTGCTTTCCATTAAATCCATATTGTGAAGGGCAGGGGATAGTAGCAAAAAGAAAAGCTAATCACATTAACTGATTTAGAGTGCAGCAAATATGACATCAGCCCTTTTCTCTTACAGTGTTCAGTCAAAGCTCATATCCTCCTTCAGAATCTGAAGCACTTGAAAGAGCCACTTCTTCATGTTTCTTGGATGTTCCCTCTAATGGCCATATGCACGTGTCTTGCAACTGGTGAATGTGCATGTCAGCATGGGACTGAACAACTTCATAAAGGAGCTTATGGTGCATTTTGCCTCTAGTTGCCAAACAGAGAATGGTGAGACGCTTAAAGACAAAGCAGTTGGGCAGGGTAAAATGTGAGCCATCAAATCAACCAAAGATGAACCCAGTACTATCTTAAGGGCAAACACAAGCAACAGACAAGAACAGGAAGAATCTCTAGGAAACAATGGCAGTGTGAGAGGGAGAACTTGGCAAAATATAGTTTTACTCCAAAGAAAGCACTGCAAAATGAACTCTTGAGAGTTTGTGTTAGTTTAATGGACTTGGCTGTTGAAATGTTTGCATGTTAGTAGCCAAAAATACACATAAGTGAATACTTTAATAATAGCATCCCTGTGTGTTCTTCCATTTTCAGTCCTGTTAGGGTGACACTTTCTGTCTGGTTTTCTCGCAGGTAGCGCAACCATTCCATTGTATGACATGTAAAGATTAGCCTGCACACACGAGAATACAGTCTTATGTACATGGAGGATAATTCTGTTCTAAAACTTCTGGCAAGCAATAGAATTCCCAAGGAAGACCAACATCCGGACAACCCACTGAGAACTAAATGCACCACAATTTCCAGTTCAGTATATTTATTCAAGAACTAAATTGAGAGAAGTTAAAAAAACAGCTGATTTTAAAATAAAATGAACAAACCATTAGCTAGCTAAACTCAAGCCGTCAAGAGCCCCATTTTAGTGTGGAAAAGGTAGGACACAAGGAACAGCTTGCATCATTAAGAGGATGCTACAAATAGCTCACTGTCTGGATAACTCAGTGAGCTAGGTATCTGTCTGTGGAGCCAGAGGCTGAGAGTTTAATTCCCCACTTTGCACCCTGGGAAAAGAGCCAGCCTGTGTAGCCCTGGGCAAGCTGCACAGTTCCAGGTTGCCCCCAGAAGAAAGGAAGGGTAAACCACTTCTGAATGCTATCTGCCTAGAAAAATCATGAGAAGGGTTGCCATAAATTAGAACTGACTTGACAGCAGATTTAAAAAATATATGTATAGCTCACTGAAGGAGCTTCCAGATGAAGGAGAAGCTTGGATCTCCCTGGCATGGCTTCAGGTCAGTCCTGCCTCCTTGTAATCCACATGAAGACAAAGGAAATTTCTTTTGTAAACAAAGATGCTAATCTATAAGCTTGGGAAATCCCCCAGGAAGGAAATTGAAACTGACCCATCTATAGCCTGGGAGGACTTGCATGACAGGGCTTACTTGACAGGATTGTGGTGTAAAACTGATCAACACAGTAAAGTGCTGGGTATCTATTACTACAGAATCCGCATACTCAACGTGCAGTAGGACTAAGTTATTTATGCCCGTAAACATATGCATCTGTCTATCCATCTGCATAATCTATGCAATCCTTCTGTTAGGAATGTCAGTAAGGCAGCCTGCTAACTGAAGGCGATTCTTTGTTTGGGAGCGGGAAGCGATGGCAAACATGGGCTGGGGAACTGATCTACGATACAGCAAAGACACCTCTGTCTGGACTGTCTCCACTGCAGATTTTGAGATGTAGACATTAAACTGAACTTGTGTTTCCCAACTAGGTCAATTCCATGCTTGTATCCCCAGTTCAGATGAAAAGCACATAATACTAGTGAGTAGTGTCACACACTACTACTCTCTGGACCAGTACTATTTGTGTATGATACATTTGTGGGTGGCATTTCTTCACTGCCTTGATCTCTCAGCAGTTCTTCCCTATCACTATATACAATGGAAAGGAGGAGGAGGACAGGAAACATACATCCTGCCGTTTCCTTTGAAAAAGCATTGCACAGTAAACTCCCTATTAGTAGATTAAGTTGAGACATAAAATCTGGACAAAGTAATACCTTTGCTTGAATACTGATTTTAGTTTACAAAATTAAATTATTTTTAAAAAATCAATTGTTTTAGCACAGGCAACACTGTATAACTCTCCTTAACACAATACCTGAAGACTCAGTGATACAGATGGGCATGAAATGCCAGTTCAGTGGTTTGTGTTGCTTTGTTTCTTGGCTGAACAGGTGTTTGGCACTAGATGCCTGCCAGAGGAAGCAGGGCTGGGAACACTAGTTTGGCTGAGAAACAAACCAGCACAAACCGTCAATTTGTGCCCATCTCTACTCAGTAACTATGAAGTTCATTGACAGGATACCTTCAAAGGAGCAGCACATACAGCCAGCAAAGACAGAGATGAGATCTACACATCCCTTTTAATCCTTCTTGGATCTACAATCACTCCTGTTGTCTCATGTGTAGATCTGGCCAGATCCAGCCTAGATCTGGAGTGATTGCACATTCAAGAAGGATTAAAAGGGAGTTCAGGTTGTATAAAATTAGATCGAAAGATCAAATGAAACAAATCCTTCAGAATAAGAATATTTCATGGTTGAACTATATGCAATTAGAAAGATGGACTAATGAATGGGTAAAGAAATATAACAAAGGTAGAGAATACACGAAGTATGAACAATTCCTATTATCATATGAAGATATTCAGATGACTGATTCAGTAAAGGGTGCAGTGAGTAAAATTTATAGATTCCTGCTTGACTTAGAAGAAGAAGAGAGTGAGAAAGAAGGATTGAGGTTAGTGTGGGAACAAGACTTAGGAAAAAGAATAAATGATGAAGAATGGAGGAAGATGTGGAAAATGAGGGTTTAAAGATTTATGTCAGTGAGAATAAGAGAATTTTTTTTCAAATTGGGTTTAAGATGGAATTTAACACCGACAAAATTGAATAAAATTAATGCTAGTTATCTGAATGTCTGTTGGAAATGTGAGAAGGAAATTGGTACATACTTTCATATGTGGTGGGAATGTGAAAAAGTACAAAGATTTTGGAAACTAATCTTTAAAGAACTAAATGACATATGTGAAAAAGACAGAATTTAATCCTGAGATTGCTTTGTTATCAATATTTGAGAATGTGGAATATGATAAGATGACTAAAGAATTGATCACCAATTTATTAACAGCAGCTAGACTAATAATAGCTAGGCAATGGAAATCAAAATCTGAATTTCGAATGGATGAATGGTATAATGAAATATGGAATATAGCTATAAATGATATGCTAACTTGTAACTTAAAGGTTAAGAAAGGAGAGATGAAAAAGAATATTTTTTTATGATATATGGGGCAGATTTTTGGAATACGTGTTAACAAGAGAAAAAGGGAAAGCTCCAAATCAAGAATCAATGCAGTTCTGGAGAAGAGGACAATAAAAGAAGAAGAAGAATATAGATGGAGGAAGAAGAGGATTATTGCAAGAAGTCCCATCTGTGGTGGTGGGGAACAGTTAATTTGTATTTTGGTTTATGTATTTTATGTTTATGTTACAGTTATAGTTCAAATAAAATAAAAGTATTTTTTAAAAAGGGAGTTCAGCAAAGCACCATTTGTGTGTGTATATAATATATAATATAATATATATATATGCACACACAGAGAGCTTATCTTCCCTTTCTCCATCAGTTCAAGCCATCACACACCGGTGTAAAATGATAAATTTTTAAAATAAAGTAGAAGCCCCAGTAGCAAAGGGATAAAACTATGGATTGTGGAAGGACTCTGGGCTGATTCATATTTCCCTTTGTGTCATGTGATCTACAGAAAAAAAATGTGAATCAGCTTGCCCCAAACCCATAGTATTCCCTGGATTGTAATTTTTAAAAAATTGGTCAATGTATTTGCCTCCTTAGATGAACTGCTTAAAAATTATGGCCATAAGTTCTTCTAATTATTAAGGAAGTAGTGATGCCTTTTACTAATATGATTTTATATATATTTCATGGGATACCCAGTGTGGTATAGCGGATAGAGTAATTGTGGTGTCCGCCCAGGTCATGCATATTCATATGCTATCTGCATAGACCAATGGGAGTGCTGGAGGGGGCGGAGTCACAAGATATAAGGGACTCAGCAGGAGGAGAGGGAGTTTAGATAGAGAGATAGAGTGTTAGTTAGGGAGTTGAAGAGATTGAGAGAGAGTTTAGGAATTTGGGTGGGAGAGTGGTGGCTGAGAGTGGATAAAGGAGAATGTTTGTTTAAGAGTTAACAACATTGCTTGTTCTGTCAATACCTGTATCAATAAACAACTTCTATTTGGTTCTTTTAAAATGACATATGGCCTGGACCTTGATTATTAATAATAGGTATTGTTGATTAAATCAACTGGTGTCAGCTGAGGAGCACGTAGTGTGAGCTCTTTGTTTGGTGAAACAATCAGGGGCCACGTGGGAATCGTGACAGAAATAGACTAGGACTCAGGAGACCTGGTTCGATTCCCAGGCCCTGCCACAGAAACTTACTGAGGTGTGGAACTGCTAAAACTCTCTTTAAATTTCTCACATTCTTTGAAAGCCCTATTAGGGTGTCACTATAACTTGGTTCTGACTTGACGGCACATAGCAAGACTCTCATATCAACTTAGTGGAAATAAGTCCTATTATATTTAATAGGTTTTTCTTTTCAGTAAACATGGAAAGAATTGGATTGAATTTAATGGAGAAAACACACACTGTTATGGCTGAATTTTCAGCCATACTTTGTACTTTGTTATCTAGTGCAATACAGAGAGCGCTTACTTACATGTTGGAAATAATTGCAGGGTGTACCTTTCATGGCTCAATGAACTCAACAGTTGTAACAAACCCCAAATTACAGCACTTTATGACTCTAAATGTGATATATTTGCTATATGTGATATAACAAAAAAGGTTCTTCTGTTAAGACATAAGGAACTGGTTGGTGCTGACCTTCCCTGGGCCTCAGAACCAGCCTAAGAAAGACCAAATGGAGAAGACAGGAGAAGCCCACAAAACAGCAAAGATGAATAGCCTATATTACTTACGAATATCAATACTTATGAATAATCCAGCTGAAGTGGATCCAAGAGAACCTTCTGCCCCTCAAACGTTCCTCGGAACTAGAATGCTTGAAGTCTAAATTAATTTAACATTTGGATACATTAAAATGACACTTTAATAAAAGGCAACCCCCTAAAACAAACTCTGTGACTGTTTGGACTGTTATACAGTATGTCCAGAGAGCATCTGTCCTCATTTGGGGTGTGGCTGGAGCAGATTGGTCTATTTTTTTTTTCAGTGTCCACATGACAAGTGGGCCAATTTGCTTCCAGGGAATCTCCAACCTGTGCCTTCTTGAGCCCCTGTCAGGGCTTCTACTTTTTTGGTGTGGGTTGGTGTGCTCTAGTTTAGTCCATTCCCAAAGTGTAAAGTTGCTGGGAGTGGATTAAAATGGAGCCTTGCAGCTGCCAAGACTCCTTTCAGTTTGAATTTCCAGTATTGTGAAGGGTTTAGTAAGAGCCTCGTGGCACAGTGGTTAAACTGCAGTCCTGCAGCCAAAACTGTGCTCACGACCCGGGTTCAATCCCAGGTAACTGGCTCAAGGATGACTCAGCCTTCTATCCTTCCGAGGTCGGTAAAATGAGTACCCAGCTCGCTGGGGGGGGGGGGGCAATGTGTAGCCTGCATCATTAACTTGTAAATCGTCCAGAGTGTTTGAAGTGCTATGGGGCGGTATATAAGCAGCACACTTTGCTTTTTTGCTTTGCTTTTAGTAAACAAGCCGCTTCTGGATATCAGCAAATGGAACACTTAAGAAAGCAAAGAAAGACACGTTGGGTTTCGTCTTTTTTCTCCCCCCTTTTTTTTGTGGGGGAGGGTTTGTCTGTTGCATGCAAAACAGAGGTCAAAAAGGTGAGTAGGTTGGAAGGCGCAGTGCAAATGGAGAGGTATGTGGGAATCCTCAGCAGTGTTATGTGTCTCTTTTATTTTTACATGGACACAGAGATCCTGTTGGGGAAGGTCTCTTGTTTGTGTTATGAGTGACAGAGTGTGACAGAGTGTGTGTGGGTTCCAGAAAGACCAGCACCCCAGACCTGAGAAGAAGATGGAGAAATCGCAAGGGAAGATGGGATAGTGAGCCTGATACAAATCTGCAAAGAATTGCAAGAGTTCAACTTTCTGTATCAGTAAGAAACCGCAGACGTGGAAAGAACATTCTAAATGTGGACATGTTTGTGCAGATAGAAAAAAGGAAGAAGGTTGGCTATAACCAGTTGTCCAGACAAGAAAGAGGAAGCAGGCTAGCTGAAGCCAAGTCTGTGGCAGATGGACAAGCTGTACACGTGAAAGGAAGCATTCCTGCATGGCAACAGATGGTATCCACCCAGGAAACCAGTTTGACCCCTGCTTGCCCACAAGGGAGTTCTATGCCTATAAGAAGGATGACCCAGGAAGAGACAGGTGGGCTTCGACAGAGCTGCAACAATTGCTCCCATCACCCTTGCTGAGGACTGATCATTCCCAGAGAAGGGCCTTTTGGATGAGTGAGTATCTTGTGTGAACGGGAAGTATGAAAGAGAGGCCTCTTGGTACCTTTCGTCTTATATCCCATGTCTTACGTCTCATCAATAAATGTTGCATGAATAGTGCTTAAACCAAAATTATTGGTGTATGGTCTTCTTGTCAGTAGTCTGGCTGGGCTCTTTCTCTTCTCTCATGGCCTCTCTCCCCAGGATATAAAGAACAGTAACCCATTTGGGTAACATTTGGATTCACATAAACCTTTTCTTTTAAATTTTCTTTGCACCCTCCAAGGAATCCCTGTCTCTTCTTCTGTGTGTGTTTGTGTGTAATGCAAGGTGCAAACGGGGGGGATCCCTTTCTTTTGTTTCCATTGGTGAGATTGGGGGGAGGTGGTAGGAGACTGCACATGGCCCTTCTCTGCATGTCTGGCCCTTTCTCTCTGACACCCCTCCCCTCCCTCCCCCTCTCCAAACTTAGCCAAACGTGAGTGCAAATAGCAGTTGGGTGTCTGTCTGCTTCTGATTGGCTGCATTTTCTCCCCTTGCACTGCCATGCATAGGTTGCCCCTCTCTCTTTATGATATTTGGATGTGAGGATTGCACTAAATGGCATGTCCCTCCCCACCCCTACCTCAACTGACCCTATTTAGACTGGACCAGCCCACACTAAAAGGGCCAGTCTGCACAGAGAGGCAATGCTGTTGTTCATTCAAGGCCACCACAGTGTTACAAAGATGATTACCCACAGCATTATGTTAAATGGCCATCGCTTTTAGACAGATAAAAGTAATCTAAATAGTTCTGCATTGCAAATTCATTTCCATGGCTTTTTCTGGGGCTTATTGTTAGCATTTTGTATTTTCCCTATTATAAGCCATTGTATTTAAGTTACAAGGCACAACTGCTCCACAGTCAACCTGCACAACTCTGCCATCCCACATGCCTAATATATTTGTCTGTTGCATCCTTGTGTACTTACTGTATGGGCTCTTTAGAACATTTTCACTGTGTATGTGGATATTTATACATAAAAAAGCTTAGGCTGAGAATAATTACTGTATCAAATTGCTTTTGCACCACAGCACCATAGGATAATCATTTGAACTGTGACTGCCTCTGCATTTTTCAAATTAAATTTTAAAACTTGCTAAGTATTTATATGCATCTTCTCTAAAACAATTTACTGTACATATTAACATGGTTAACAGCTTAATAAAAGGAGGACTGGGGAACATGTAGCCATGCTGAACTCCAACTCCCATCAGCTGTAATCAGGATACTCAAAAGTGAGAGGGATAATGGGAACTCCAGTCCAACAACATCTTGAAGGGCACATGTTCACCCATTACTTAACATACTGCAAAGGGTAAATGAATGGCTTGAAGCAATGGGTTTGCATATGGGGAAAATCTGTTTGAACAGTGACCTTGAAAGGACCATTTCCCCCCACATGCAAATTCAACCCCTAAAGCCATTACCCCACACTCATGGCTCACTGCCTAACCTATCTAGCAGAAAGCTAACTGCCACTCTACCGGTAAGGTACCAATATAATGAATATATCAAAAGCACATATCAGTGTTTATATGTTTGCATAAAATGAGAAATACCATTTTCCACATCAAGGAAAATTATTTTCAGAAATTAAACATACTTTGTAATAGAGAAATCAAAAGCAAAACTCACACACAGTCACATATCTGGGAAGCAATCAGCATTGTCTTATCAGTTTGTCTACCTATATCCAAAATATCATTATGCCTGGTGGTTGTGCTTCTCTTTAAATGCTTCAGCTTGGAACCAGGAAGCCTATGTGAGTTGACTTCAGTTTCTGCAATAGTTTCTGAAGCAATAACTTACACACAGGATAAATGGAAAAAACAAACCTTTCCCAGGGTCTTTGTTGTTGTTATTGTTGACAATGGCACTAACGGGAACTTTCTCTACTGTGTCATACAACATTTGGGACCTGTTGTTTTCATGAGGGTGGATATTTGTCAGACTCATGGAACACGGAGAAAAGACTTAACACCCACCTCACATTTCTGAGTAGGCAGTAATGAACTATTTAAATCTGAACTAAATTTAAAAAATGGGAGAATCACGTGTTCCTTGTACACAATCCAAAAACAAGGGTGGGTGATACTTTTATTACATTGTATCATAAAACATTTACGTCCTGTTATTTTCCACTGTGTGGCCTTGGGCAAGTTGCACTGTCCCAGGGTGCCCCCAGAAGAAGGGAATGGCAAACTGCTTCTGAGTATTCTCTACCTGGAAAACCCTGAAAAAGGTCACTGTAAGTCTGAACTGATTTGACAGTACATTATCATTGTTGTAGTAGTAGTAGTTTTCTAAAGAAATCAAAATCATAAGCTAGCTTTCGACCCCATATTGGTCTTCAACAAACTGGGTAGCACAGAGTTGTGGATGGCGCAGAAATAAACATGGATGTTCTGAATACCATTGTCACATCAACATGCCAGCTTCCTTTGTTAAAAGCAAGTTTGGAAATAGGAACTGCTATTTGACTGGGAATGGAGGCATACTTTTAATTTTTTTTCTGTACCATCTACAACTCTGTAGTGTCCAATCTGATGAAGACCTGTATGGAGTCAAAAGCCAGTATTTTTTTTTCAGTCTAATAAAAGTATCAGCCATCCTTGCCTTTGGATTATTTCAAGTTGAAAAATGATACCGGCCATCCGACTTATTTAATGTCAAAATATGTAAGCCAAGTGTTATAGCATCTTTAAGACTAATGGTGCCATCACACTTTATTTTTTGTTTTGTTTACATACTGAACTATGGGAAGTGGGGAAAGCTGCTGCTGTGACTATAAGACATTCTCACCACTTAAGAATTTTTCTCTTCCAGTATGTCTTAACATATAGTTTGCCCCCAAATGAAGTATTCCCCCTTCATACAAGTATGCAATTCTTGATAGCTTCTTCAGAACCCAAGTAAAGTTAATGAGATATGAAGATAAAATTTTCTGGAATAATTTGAGCTAATAAATTATAGTAGCATCCAACTTTGTAAATGTATACTAGTTTGACAAAGTTTCATTTGTTTAGTGGCCTCTCTAAATGACATTTTGTTGTTCTTTAGTCGTTAAGTCGTGTCCGACTCCTCGTGACCCCATGGACCAGAGCACGCCAGGCCCTCCTGTCTTCCACTGCCTCCCGGAGGTGGGTCAAAGTCATGTTGGTAGCTTCGATGACACTGTCCAACCATCTCGTCCTCTGTCGTCCCCTTCTCCTCTTGCCTTCACTCTTTCCCAACATCAGGGGTTTTTCCAGGGAGTTTTCTCTTCTCATGAGATGGCCAAAAAGGAGGTTACTTACCTGTAACCATAGTTCTTCTAGTGGTCCTCTGTGAATTCACACATATGGGTCTTGTCTGCACCTGCGCTGACATTCTTGGAATTTTCTAGAGCTAATAGTAACAATTTTATGGGATGATCCCCCTGAGGTACATGCTCCTCCCACCCAAGATTCCCCTCAGTTCTGAAATTTGTCCGCTGGGCATAGGAATTGTACGATAAATAAAATACCCGTGACAGACAGAGGGGAGGATGGGTGGGTAGTGTGAATTCACAGAGGACCACTAGAAAAACTATGGTTACAGGTAAGTAACCTCCTTTTCTTCTTTGTGGCCCCTGTGAATGCACACATATGGGTGACTAGCAAGCTTCACTTACCAGCAGGTGGGACGTCATGGTAGGAAGGATGCCAAAACAGCTCTGCCAAATCCAGCATCATTGCGTGCTCTCACGTCAAGCCGACAATGCTTGACAAAGGTCAATGGAGTGGACCATGTTGCGGCACGGCAAATGTCAGGGATCTCAGTCCCACGCTGGAAAGCAATAGAGGTGGACAGCGCTCTGGTGGAGTGAGCTCTCAATTGGTCAGGAGGTGGTTTACCTGACAACTGATAAGCCAGAGATATAGTTTGGACTATCCACCTGGAGATGGACTGAGATGAAGCTGGGCCTCCCTTATGAGGACCATGAAAACACACAAAGAGCTTGTTAGTTGACCTGAAGCTCTTGGTTTTGTCCAGATAGAATGCTAGAGAGCGTCTTACGTCGATAGTGTGGAGCATGTGTTCTAGAGGTGATGATGGTGATTTGAAGAATGATGGTAAGATGATGGGTTGATTAATACAGAAATCTGACACAATCTTAGGTAGGAATGAAACATCAAAGTATAAAGTCACTTTATCAGGGTGAAACTGAATAAAAGGAGGATCAGATCGCAGGGCTGCAAGCTTACTGGCTCTCCTGGCAGATGTAATAGCCACCAGGAAGGCCGTTTTAAGAGTAAGTAGCTTTAGATTCGAAGGAAGACATGGGTTCGAATGGTGGATGCATTAGCACATTTAGTACCATCTGTAGTGACCATTGAGGCACGATACGTTGACGTGGGGGACGGATGTTATTAAGTCCCTTAAGGAATTTTTTAACCGCAGGGTGCGCTAAAAGTTTTGATGATGTTGAGTTGTCTGGTTGATGGGCAGTAATCGCTGAAATGTAGACTTTTAAAGTTGAATGAGACAGTCCAAGTTCAAAAAGGTGGAGTATAAAGGTAAGTAACGTCTTTAAGGAGACAGGTATGGCAGGTAAGTTATTAGCTTCCGTGAATTTAGGAAATGATTTCCATTTGTTGTTGTATAGGAGTTGAGTCGATGGCTTTCGGGCTCGATCGATAATGAGCTTCAAGGCGTGAGTATTCTCCAAGCTGTCAGATTCAGGGATGACAGGTCCAGATGGTAGACCATCCCTTCGTTCAATGTCAGGAGGTCAGGAACTGGAGGGAGACGGAATGTGTCTGCCGACATCGACCTCAGGTAAGTGAACCAGGGTTGCCTCGGCCACCAGGGAGCTATCAGGATCGCGTTCGATCGGAAGTGATGGAGTCTGATTACTGTTCGTTGGATGAGTGGTATCGGCGGGAATAGGTATAATAGGTTCCTGGACCAGTCCGTCATGAACGCGTCCCCTATGGAGTTGATGTCTGCTCCGGCTCGAGAGCAATAGATCTTGCATTTGGTGTTTAGATTCGAAGCAAAGACATTGATGTCGCGTGTTCCCCAACGTTGGCAAAGTTGGTGAAAAGTCGACTCGTTGAGGGACCATTCGTGGGTCCTCGATGTTATGCGACTCAGATGATCGGCTAGGTAATTTTCATCCATAGATATGTGCACTGCAATAGGGAAGACATGGTGCTGGTAGCACCATTCCCAGAGGTTGGTGGCCAAGTAAAGAAGGGACAAGGAGTGCGTGCCACCTTGCTTGTTCACATAGTACAGGGCAGTTGTATTGTCCGTTGCCAGCTGTACTACTTGTCCCTTTATAAGAGGAAGAAAAGCATGGAAAGCTCGGGTAATTGCCATGAGTTCTAGGTGATTGATATGGAGCAACATTTCTTGTTTTGTCCACAGCCCATGAATTTTGTGATTTAGGCAGTGTGCTCCCCAACCGGACGGGCTGGCATCGGTGGTGACCTGCACTGTTGGTTGGAGAGCTGTGAACGGGCGCCCCATTCGCAGGTTCGATGTGGACACCCACCAGGTGAGTTGAGCTGCGAGCTCTGGTGTTACTTGTAGGTTCATGGATTGGTGGTCGTTGATCGGGTTGAACAGCGAGAGGTACCACGATTGGAGTGATCTTAGTTTGAGTCTGGCATGCTGTATTACTGATGTCGTGGACGCCATTAGCCCAAGAAGATGTTGGACATGGTGGGCTGAGATGAGAGCTCGAGGGCGGAATGGGTGAATTGCCATTCTTAGTTTCTCTATTCTTTCTGATGGTATGAATGCTCTTGCTTGTACAGAGTCGAGAAGGGCTCCGATGTAGGTGATTTTCTGTAGCGGTTGTAGATGAGATTTTGCCTGATTGATCTTGAGTCCAAGTCTTTGGAGCGTGTCGAGTGTGATGCTTGTTGCTCTTAATGCACCATGGCAAGATCTTGCTACTATCAGCCAGTCGTCAATGTATGGGTAGATGTGTATACCCTGCAGGCGAAGGTACGCCGCAACCGGAGCCATACACTTTGTAAAAGTCCTTGGTGCTGTTGAGAGTCCAAATGGCAGGGAGCAGAACTGGTAGGCGGAATTGTTGAAATGAAACCTGAGGAATTTTTGATGTGACGGATGGATAGATATATGGAAATATGCATCCTGAAGATCGATCACCACGAACCAGTCTCCCTGTGAAAGAAGAGGGATAATGGTGTCGAGGGTTAGCATCCTGAATTTTCGGGGTCGTATGAATCTGTTTAGGTCCCTAAGATCAAGAATTGGACGGAGGCCTCCATCCTTCTTAGGTACTGTAAAGTACCTAGAATAGAAACCATTAAGGAGATCTGACAATGGCACTTGGATTATGGCTTGTTTATTCAATAGAGTGGTAATCTCTTCTAGGAGAACTTTGGAAAATGGAGTGAATTTCAAGTCTCCTAGTGGTGGAAGGGAATCAAATTCTATGAGATAACCGGTGGAAATGATGCTAAAGACCCAGGAGTCATTAGTGATGAATTGCCAAAAAGGGAGGTATGAATTCAATCTGGTTCGAAATGGAATGTAGAAACTGATTGGAAGTAAGAGGCAAGCATTAGTATTGTTGATAGGGCTTACCCTTCTTTTGCAGTTTACGAAAGGGTTGACATCGTTGTTGCTGATTCTGTGATCGAAAGGATGATGTTGATGGTCCTGGGGTCGAGAAAGACCTGTCTGTCTGTTGAGGTTGAAATTGTCTATATGGTTGATATCGTTGGTATTGCTGGAATGGTTGTTGGTAGTATTGTGATCGTCTGTATTGTGGTCTTGAGGGACGAAAGGACTGCTGATATGTGTATGATTTTGCCGTTTTTCTGATTTTATGGAGATTCTCCATTGTCTCGTCAGTCTTTTGGTTGAAGAGGCCAGATCCATCAAAGGGAAGCTCTTCAATTCTGCTCTTGGCATCGTCATTTAAGCCAGTGGATCTCAACCAGGCATGCCTACAAATAGAGATGGAGGATGCCAAGGTTTTTGAGGCTGCTTCAGCTGCATGTCTGGCAGCGATCCTCTGCTGCTTCGCAACAGATGTGGCTTCAGAGTGAGCATTAATAAGTTCAGTCTTAATAGACTCTGGAGCGGACTCTAAGATGGGTAGAATTTTAGTCCATAAGTGGCGCTGGTAGGCGCCCATTGCAGCCTGATAATTGGTCACTCAAAGTATAAAAGACTGAAGTGAGTAAATTCTTCATGCAATTGTGTCAATTTTTCTGCCCGCCTTATTGGTGGGGGATACCGAAGATTTGTTCCTAGATTTAGATAGACTGGATTCCACAATGATGGAATTAGGGTTAGGGTGTTTGACTATGAATTCAGTGTCAGGACCGTGTGTACGGTACATGTTTTCAGTTCGTCTGGAGATTTGGAGATTTGAAGGCGGTTTGTCCCAGGCGTCTTTTATCAGTTTGAGCATCGCGGGTATAAAGGCTAGACTGAGTGGTTGTGATCTCCCTCTCTGTTAATATCATCAAATATGAGGTCGGTTTCTTGCGAAGGAGGCTCCTCTATTTGAAGTTTTAGCGCAGCAGCCATACGGGATATTAAATTGGAATACGAGGTGAAATCCTCCGAAGGAGAGGGTGGATGATCGTCAATCGTCTCAGAGGATGGCGGTGGAATATTGGCTGGTGCTTCTTGAGATGAGTCCGTGTCAGCATTGAGATCCGATGTAGATGAAGAAGATAGAGATAAGGTGTCATCTGGTAAAGGAAGTTGTAACTGTGCTGGAGATTGAGAGACATGGGGTGACCAATGAACTGTAGGAGACGGGCCCGAATAGGTTGTGGTGACATGAAGGGTTTTTTTGTCTTTAGCTGAATACTTGACTCGTTTAGATTGTTCGACATGACAAGACAGTGCCGAACACTTCTTAGAGAGGGTCGACGTCGAAACAGAGGCTGGAGCTTTTTTATGCGATCGATGTTTGCGTGGAGGAGGGGATGGGGATTCATGACGTGGGTGTTTGGATTGGTCATGCCGAGAAAAACCTTGGTAGGCTTCCATGTGGAATTGGGAAGTGTAAGGAAAAACATTTTCCATGCCGAATTGTTGGTATGCAGGGAAAAATGGGAATTGCTAATACTGCCCATACTGAGGCATACAAGCAGGTGGTGAAATATGTTTTCTTTTCTCCTTTCTTTTCCTGGGAGATTGCGGAGGAGTGTTTGGCTCCGAAGGTTCACTCTCATATGCCCGCCCTGATGTAGGGCTAGAATGGGCCGTGGCCGGACTGGACGGAAGCTCAGTCACCAAATGGCCGGTTGAGAGAGGGGGGCTACCGGTCTGTCCTGGAGCCTGTGCAGGTGAAGCATGCACATCATTCCTTTCCGAAGTTGATTCCACCGCCTCTCTCGAGGATCCCTCCAGGATGGGAAATTGTAACATCTCTCTAGGAGGCTTGAGGTGAACTGATTTAACCTTCTTAGACTTTTTGGTAATCAGTTTCTTTCTTTTTCTTAGTTGCTTCTTGACCTCGATTAATCTTTGGTATCGACGTCGACCTAGCCTTTACAGATGTCTTTGATTTGACAGACCCTTCCTTGGAATGAGGAGAGAGGGTCGTTTGGTCGGGAGCTGACACAGATGATGTTTGTCGCTCTACCGAACCTTCGGGTGATTGAACAGCCGATGAAGCCGAAGTTGCGGGGTTCATAGCAACTTCCCAGAGGTGAGATCTAAGTCTCTGGAGTCTCTGTTTTAGTGCGAGTTTTGTAAGGTTTTTACAAGCTGCACAGGACTGGGTCTGATGTTGTTCACCCAGGCAGTAAAGACACTTGTCGTGGCCGTCTGAGTACATCACTTTACTGTTGCAGCCAACACACCTTTTAAACAGAGATGAGGAGGCCATAAATGGCGGGAAAGCGGTTGAAGAGTCCGGGGGGGAGGGGGAGAGTAGAAACGAACAACTGACAAGTCGGAGATAGCTGATTATAAAAGAGGAAGTATTCAATAAGGCTGATAATCAAAAGGGGAAGTAGGTAATAAACGCTAGAGATAGCTCAGAAGTCGCTCTATTTTTCCTAAGAACTTTTCAGCACGGCGGAAAAAAGGAACTGAGGGGAATCTTGGGTGGGAGGAGCATGTACCTCAGGGGGATCATCCCATAAAATTGTTACTATTAGCTCTAGAAAATTCTGAGAATGTCAGCGAAGGCGCAGACAAGACCCATATGTGTGCATTCACAGAGGCCACGAAGAAGTATTGAAGCCTCAGCTTCAGGATCTGTCCTTCCAGTGAGCACTCAGGGTTGATTTCCTTCAGAATGGATAGGTTTGATCTCCTTGCAGTCCAGGGGACTCTCAAGAATCTCCTCCAGCACCACAATTCAAAAGCATCAATTCTTCGGCGGTCAGCCTTCTTTATGGGCCAGCCCTCACTTCCATACATCGCTACTGGAAAAAACATAGCTTTGCCTATGCGGACCTTTGTCGGCAAGGTGATGTCTCTGCTTTTTAAGATGCTGTCTAGGTTTGTCATCGCTTTCCTCCCAAGAAGCAGGCGTCTTTTAATTTCGTGGCTGCTGTCACCATCTGCAGTGATCATGGAGCCCAAGAAAGTCAAATCTGTCACTGCCTCCATATCTTCCCCTTCTATTTGCCAGGAGGTGATGGGACCAGTGGCCATGATCTTAGTTTTTTTGAGGTTGAGCTTCAGACCATTTTTGGCGCTCTCCTCTTTCACCCTCATTAAGAGGTTCTTTAATTCCTCCTCACTTTCTGCCATCAGAGTGGTATCATCTGCATATCTGAGGTTGTTGATATTTCTTCCGGCAATCTTAATTCCGGCTTGGGATTCATCCAGTCCAGCCTTTCGCATGATGTATTCTGCATATAAGTTAAATAAGCAGGGAGACAATATACAGCCTTGTCGTACTCCTTTCCCAATCTTGAACCAATCAGTTGTTCCATATCCAGTTCTAACTGTTGCTTCCTGTCCCACATATAGATTTCTCAGGAGATAGATAAGGTGGTCAGGCACTCCCATTTCTTTAAGAACTTGCCATAGTTTGTTGTGGTCCACACAGTCAAAGGCTTTTGTGTAGTCAATGAAGCAGAAGTAGATGTTTTTCTGGAACTCTCTGGCTTTCTCCATAATCCAGCACATGTCAGCAATTTGGTCTCTAGTTCCTCTGCCCCTTCGAAATCCAGATTGTACTTCTGGGAGTTCTCGGTCCACATACTGCTGAAGCCTACCTTGTAGGATTTTGAGCATAACCTTGCTAGTGTGTGAAATGAGTGCAATTATACGGTAGTTGGAGCATTCTTTGGCACTGCCCTTCTTTGGGATTGGGATGTAGACCGATCTTTTCCAATAGCATGAGATAAAGTTTTTCTGTGCTTGATTAATTATGGAACTGAATAGAAGATGACAACACAGGGGTCACCAGGTTGAGCTATAGGTGGCCCACTGCATTAGAAATTCAAAGACACTTTTACTCCCCAATACTTTTGTTTCCAGCAATACTTTTATTCCTGTTCCAAATTCCCAAGGCTGTTTTGGGGGCCTGACGACCCATTTGGACTCCACATATCCAACAACACATATTTGGAGGGAGCTGTTGCCCCAAAATAAGAAATGCTGTCCTTGGAAGCCTCCAAGAGCAGTGCTTCCCCTCCAGAGCATGGGTAACCCCAACTTTTTCTCACAAAAAAAATATGTTATTTTTTTAAAAGTGGAATGGCTGAAGCCAATCCTGGAAGGTCCTTGAGTTATAAAAATGGCCCCATGTCACCCAGAGCTTGCCCTGTCTTGGTTTTACTTATCCTAAAGAACTAGATAAATGAATAATACTGTATTGCAAAATATACCTACACTAAGTGAAAGCTCTAACACAATTCTGCAGAGTGTTCATGCTTCCTAGCAAAAAAGAAACCCTCAAGAGTTCCAGCTAGTCAGTGAGGCTACCAAAACCTGCTCCCAGATACTATACTGTAAGTTGCTGAGGCAGGCCAATTAATTTATCCCATAAATTCCCAATTCAATTAATTACTCCCAAATTCCTAGTTTCTGGGTCCCACCCCCCTATTCATTTGGTTTGAAGCTTTGTCAGTTGCCCTATTTCAGTTCCAGTCCAGTCAGCATCCAAATATCCACGTTTGCTACAACAAGGAATCCCTTAGAAATAGTACTACTTTGACATTTGTCTGATTCTGGGAAATGTTTTCTTTTAAAACATAAAGAGATTAATAAGATAATAAAATCAAATGTAATATACTTGTGCTTTTGTTTCATGAGTAACGTACTTTTGTTTTATCTCAAACATTTCATACAGTCTTACATATCTAAAAACATTTCTTTTGATCATAACTCAAAACTTTTATTTTGTAATTTGTTACCCAAATAATGATGCTTTTTCTTGGACTCAGGTGCATTATTTGCTGCAGCCACCTCATTAAATGATAACCCAGTGAATTCAGGTTTCCCATTGCAAGCTTAATAAATACAGACCATTCAGGAGTGCCCTCTCTGATTTTACTTTCAACATTGTTTATTTTCTCACCAATAAATTTTGCAAATTGTGGTTCGTCATAAATATGAAGCAGCTTTCATAAAACAAAATTTACACAATCTCATATGCTTTCATTAGGCAATTTGTACCTGTACCACAAATCACTCTCACTGATGTTTGTAAAGAGTTGTTAAAAGACTTCCTGCGATGCAGATACACTCATCACTATTCCATGAATTTATTGTTCTTTTGCAGTGACTATTCTCATCAAATCCTCAGGATTCATTTTGTAAAGCTGCTGTTGAATGCTCTCAACCTCCAAGTTGATTAAGATATGCACACAAAATCTGTGACATCATAACATGGAAGATTTATAAAATACCCACCCCGCATCTTTAATCAGTCTTTATATAGAGATTTATTTAGATATATAGGTATGTATGTATACATATGTGCATGATTCTTTTCCCCAACCCCCCAACAAAAGTATGAGCAAGATTTGTGCAGATTAAGGGTCTTCATCCATCAATGGAATTTCTAGAAAATAAAAGAAAGAGTTAATTGGGTTTTAATTGTGGACTCTGATGGGAGGACCTGAAATTTAATTGAGCTATAACATGCCACCAGCAGGACCACTGTAACTAAGCAGTTAAGGCACTCAATTATGCATGGATTTAGGCAATTTTTTTCCAGATTTACTGCACTTTTGCAATCAAAGAGTTGGTGGCTTCATACCTGTCAGCCCAATTAGTTCAAAGCTCCTTTCAGGTGGCTGTGCATTTTAGCAGTCCTCAGATTACCCTGCTTTCAGGATGAGAATTCAATGAAGATCTAAATTTTTTGCACTTAACTCATATATGCGAATTTTGGCATCCATTCATCACTAATTTTGGGTCATCTGATTAGCAGGTTGTACAAAACATTTCCATGTGCAATGGTTAAGAGACCACCAATCCTTCGGCAAACCAAATGTTAGAGGTAACTGATATATTGCAGTGGAATCTATCAAATGTTGATCCCAAGAGTGATCTTGATGCACTTGGCATTCACAGAACAAAAGATCCCAAAAATAAAATGAGTTGGTGTTGATGACTATGTAACAACACCGATCTGTTCTTACTTATAATGGATAGTTGACACTACTTGGCTACCATTCTTTTACTCTGCAGTGGACACTGACCAAGCATACCACAAATTCACAAGCTGATACTGAAAAAAAAAATCAATACTGCAATTATATTGTTCTTTCAGACAAGATGGTAGAATACTTAGAAAGGTTTCCTTGTCATTCTATGAGCACATTCATTGTGATTTTTTTCCTATGCCCAGGTAGATCAAATGGTGTATGTGTGGCTTCCCTCCAAGGTCCTTCCTCACAGGATTTCTTCCCCCTTCCCCCCCTCTACAGAGGCTGAGACCACTCTCTGAGACTGGATGGACTTCCACTGGATACACGGGTCAAGAAAACTACCAAAAGAGACCTCCAGCAAGTAATAATGGTAGTTTGTAATGGGGAAAATGTTAACCCTGGTTCATTAATATTAACACTGATTAATTAATTAACACTGGTTGATGATATGTTTGTAGCATTGGTTTTGAGCCTCAAGGTATGTTTTGCTTAAAGAAAAGTTTGCCTTACCCTTTGTGATGAGGCATAGTTATACCTTGTGTTCCATTATATTTTATGCTGCAAGAGGCAGTAGTCAACGTTAAGAACTATGTTGGAGCACAATCAAAGTGTGAGGGTGGGGAAATCAGTTGGTGCACCAATCACTGTTGCCCAATAGCTCTCTTAATACTGTGTGGTCAGCAAAGCCATACACCTAACTTACTTTTGTTGCTAAGGAACTTTAAGATACAAACCCTTGATAGAATCTGATGCATGGCAGTGATGATTAAATTTTGAGTTGTAAAGGATTAGTTCTTTTTAAAAATGTCAGGAGCAAAACAAACATAGATCAGAATAGAAAGAGAGGCTACGTCGCTTATGAAAATGAGGGCCTCATTTTCAGCTTACAGCTTCTTCATATGGAGAAAACTGAGACTAAAGCAAGCCCATGTAATATTCAAAAATCAAAATTACCATCTGCAATGTCAATGCTTGGGCTGGTGGATGCTACTTCTCCAGTAGTACTGCTGATTGCATCAGTTCTCTCTGAGATAGGATAGGCTCCCATTTGACACACTGAAGGTGTATACAAATTTTGAAGAAGTTCAGAAGAACCTGAAATGCTGTCACAGGTATCAAATTCAGCTGGCAACCTATTCAAATCATCTGGTCCAGGATAAGCTGGAGGGTTCTGATCATCGGCCTGCAAAATATACCCCTGGCCTGCAGGGGACACACAGCCTGGTGCCACCGCATTCAAGCCACTGCTAACTGCTTCATCGTAGGAAGGAAGCATGACAGGAACTCCATCCACCACCACGAAATCAGGACCACTGCTGCAATTCTCCTGAGCACCTCTGCAATGAGAGTGAGGAGACTCAGTATGTATTCCTGAAGATAACAGTTACATACCATCTTCAAGCTACAGACAGATTTCCCATACATAGCTTTTCATAATCTGAAAAGGAGCTAGTTACTTCAAATATTATTGAAGCGTCTGTTGCTGTGACTGATAGTAATTTGTCAAAATCAGTAAATAATTCCAGCAAACCAAGAAATATTTGAGAGAAGGAAAGCAAGCAGCTGGGAGGCACAGATAAGGAATTCTTTGCATTCTTCTCTCAGCACTATATTAAGATTGCCAGAATCGCAAGCTCATAGCACAGTAAGGGAAATCCTAGGGAGAACAGTGATGTCATCTCAAATAATTTTAATTACATATTTGATCTGTATTAGTCATTATCACCAGCTGATTGAGCACTGAAGCCAAGTAGTAAAGCTTATAGCTGCCCTAGTTTGAAACCAGAGGGTTTAGATGTGCTCCAGTCATCATCATCATCATTTGTACAGGGGCCTTGACAACACATATCCCAAGGCAGTTCATGATATTGAGACAGCCAGGCAGGCAAATAGATATCCCAAACTAACAAAAATAATGAAAGTAGTTAAAATACCAGAATGAGTTACATGATGAAATTATTAATGCTTAAAAAGTAAACTGCATATGTAAAAGCCAGGAAGAACAATAAGAAGAAGAGGCACCGGTATGCTTCTTTGGAGGGAATTCCATACCCAGAGTGCAACATCTGAAAAGGCCCTCCTCACACTTGAGCACCAGCTGCTTTATATCTGATAGTGGGAGTAAGCCAGAGCTAGGCCACACAAGAAGATCTTAACCTCCAGCTGATTGATGCAGGATAAGATGTTCCTAAGGTGTCTGAGCCCCAAGCAGTGTGTAGTGTTAAAAAGCCAAATGAAACATTTTGAACTGAGCTCAAAAAGGACCTAAGCAGTGAAGATGAGCTAATGAAGTTCTCTCAGAGCGATATTATGTGTGCTCTTGTTTATGATTTCATCCAACTTCATATAAAAATGGTAAATCTTTTTGAAAGTCTCCAAAACATAACAGCAAGACATGATGATTACCTTCTTAAAGGTTCTTCTCTTTCCTCTATATTTTTGCTCAAAAACAAATTATTTTGAATAATCCCTCTATACCACTGCAAGACAAAATTCATTTTATGGAAGTGAAAATATGTAGAACTGGTCCTACAAGTTAGGTGTGTTTGTGAAGGAGGGATGAGAGAGAGAGAGAGAAGGCAGGTAGGTATGAAAGAAAACAGATGGTCAGAAAGATAGGTGTGCCTTTTCAAAGAGGTAAAGCCAAATCAATTTATAAATTTAACTTAGGTGTATCTGACCAATTTTTAACCTTCATCCTACGTAAGCTTGTTTGCAAGTGGAGACACACTTGAGGACTGGAACTAGCAAAACCACTCCTTAAATATCTCACTTACTTTAAAAGCCCAATTAATAATAATCATGTGCCATTAAGTCACTTCTGACTTACAGTGACCCTTTTCTGCATTTTCTAGGTAGAGAATACTCAGAAGTGGTTTGCTATTACCTTCTTCTGGGGGCATCCTGGGACTGTGCAGCTTGCCCTAAGCCACACAGGCTGGCTTTACTCACAGGAGGCTCAGTGGGGAATTGAACTCCCAACCTCTGGCTCTACAGCCAGATACCTAAACCACTGAACTATCCAGAAAGCCCTAACAGGATTATTATAAGTTGGTTCCGATTTGACAGCGCATAACAAGACAGCAGACAAATTGTATCATATACCTAAAACTATCCCAAATGAGGCCCACCAACACAGAATCAACTATTGTGCTAGTAACAAGTATGGGAGGATTGAAATGACTATGGTGCCTAAACAAACAAACAAGTCCAAACAAAAGCAGTACTAACCTTGGAAGAAAACGTGCCTTAAATTTGGTCTGGAACATTCTAGCAAGAATGACTAACAGAAGCACCAGAAGTACACTGGTAGCAGTGAATGCCACAATCTTCCATGTAGTCAGGAGAGTTTCCTGTGTATTTGGCCAGCTTTGTTCTGTGACATAAAGGGCAATGAAAAACAATCATGTTAGATAATGATGGTTTACCATTTACTTTTCTTTATAGACATAACAGCTCTAATAGGACATGTTGCTGCTTTCTTCTGGATTGATTATTCCTTTTCAAAATGATTTCCGGACATACATCAAGATAATCACATACATTTTTTTTAAAAAAAAGTTATATTGAACTAGATATTTTATCAGCATTTTTAATATAGAAGGAACCCTGACTTTTTCCTTCTATTTGAAAGAGTAATGTCTAGGTTTCATATTTATATGGGAGTTGTGGATTGTTGTTGTTGTTTACCTGTTTTGATGCAGTATACTTGATATGATGGAAACCATTCTCCATATTGGCAGGTGATATATTTGTAGTCATTAGTGAGAGTGTAGCCAGGGTCACAATAGAATTCAACCACAGTCCCATGGTTGTAATGCTCACAAGGCCGTGGATGGCAAATGTAATCTCCATGAGTCACTGTAGGAGGTAGTGGACAAACTTGGACACACACACACACACACACATACAAAAGATTAAGAAAAATTAGCTACAAAAATACATGGCATGTATAGATATTAACTGTATATGAAATTGTACATAGCTCCATATCATGCAGCTCAAATGTATGCTCATGGACACATACATCATTTATGCCACTGGGAACCAACAACAGAGTAGCTCCTCTGCAATGACTTTTATCATTTTCATACCAAGGCAGTGTGACTAATATGATTCTACAGCATGGGACAAAATGCCTGAACTGCAATGCTACTATACCAAGATAGCATCTTGATTTTATTATAATTTTTTTAAAAAAGCAGAGTAGCAGACTATATTTCAAATGTTTGTCTCTACTCTGCCCTTAGACATTTGTAAAAGAGGACAATCTAGGCATTAAAAATCCAGTCTTCTGTTCTTTATTGTCATCCAAGGAACAAAGGGTTACTTACTACCTCCAGTGCAAATTATAGGACTTGCAAACACCACCTCTGGTCACATTAACACATTACAACATAAATATGTTCTACTTATTTCAATACACTTTCAATTTTCTCCGATGGCCCAACTCTCAGGCATGAAAGTAATTCTTTTTTCTACGCAGTGTTTATGTACCTTGTTCCCAGGCTTAGCTGGAGAGCTGGTTGATTGTTTTACAACAACTTTTAGTAAACTGTTGTTCAAGCCTCATTTTAAAAGTAAAACATACATTTCCAGGATTGCATTTTCTACGCCTTCTTTAATTGTTTTAACATCCTACATATTCAACATTAGACATCCTGACAATCTTAGACTATCTGTTTATCAATACTGTTGGCTCTGAATGACAATAGCTTTTGGAGATCTCAGGCAAAGAAGTCTTTTCCCCATCACCTGCTACCTGATCCCTCTAATTGGATACTTCATAAATTGGACATGGACTTCCAAACACAAAACATGTGCTCTTTCCATAGTCATAGAATCACAGAATTGGAAGAGACCACAGGGGCCATCGAGTCCAACCCCCTGCCATGCAGGAACTCCATCAAAGCACTCCTGACAGATGGCCATCCAGCCTCTGCTTAAAAACCTACAAAGAAGGAGACTCCACCACACTCCGAGGCAGCATATTCCACTGCCGACCAGCTCTGACTGTCAGGAAGTTCTTCCTGAGATTCAGGTGGAATCTCTTTTCCTGTAGTTTGAAACCATTGCTCCTTGTCCTAGTGTCTGGAGCCATGGAAAACAAACCTGTCCCTTCCTTGACATGACATCCCTTCAAATATTTAAACATGGCTATCATGTCCCCTCTTAACCTTCTTTTTGTAAGGCTAAACATTCCCAGCCCCCTAAGTCCTTATAGGACATGGCTTTCAGACCTTTGACCATTTTGGTTGCCCTCCTCTGGACACATTCCAGGTTGTCAACGTCCTTCTTGAATTGAGGTGCCCAGAACTGGACACAATACTCCAGGTGAGGTCTGACCAAAGCAGAATAGAGTGATATTATCACTTCCCTTGATCTAGACACTATACTCCTATTGATGCAACCAAGAATTGCATTGGCTTTCTTGTCAGTCACACTGCTGACTTATGTTCAGTTTGTGGTCTACCAAGACTCCTAGATCCCTTTCACAGGTACTGTTGTCTAGCCAGGTGTCTTCCATCCTATATCTGTGCAGTTCATTTTTTCTGCCTAGCTGTAGGACCTTATATTTCACCCTGTTGAAATACATTTTGTTAGTTTTGGCCCAGGACTCTAATCTGTCAAGGTCATTTTGAATTTTAATCCTGTCCTCTGGGGAATTAGCAACCCCTCCCAATTTGGTATCATCTGCAAATTTAATCAGCATACTCTCTATTCCTTCATCCAAGTCACTGATAAAGATGTTGAATAGCACAGGGCCCAGAACAGAACCCTGAGGCACCCCACTAGTTACCTCTCTCCAGGATGAAGAGAAGCCATTGGTGAGCACCATTTGGGTTCGGTCAGTCAACCAATTACAAATCCACCGAACAGTAGCACTGTCTAGCCCACATTTTACTAGTTCAAATCCACTAGTGTACAAGTGGATTTGAACTTAGCAGGCAACAGGAGTCTCAATTTTTGGCATTAGGATTTCTCATGTACAAAATGTTATATAGTTATCATTATCATGGTACTAACACAGTATTCAAGTAATAACACTTTGACTTTACAAAGTTAAATTACTTGATTAACAGTACTCTGATTTTACCTTGAACCAGTGCTTCTTGTCAGAAACATCCATCTTTCAGGTTATGGCTTCCAGGCAAGAGGATGGGATGGAAATTTCTCCCCTTAGACATTAAATATTATCATATGCCCATGTTACATGCTGCACTAACCCACTTCTTTGCATGTTCTTATGAGGTGAAAGCAAATAAAAATGTCTGCCATTTAATGCCAAAGTAAGCAAGCATAACAAGTTTTCCATGTTGATTTTCTATTACTAGTATATTTATCTCAATAGATGAATGTGCAAAATATGCATTTATTATTCAAAAACCAGGTGCTCAAGTGCTTGGAGATGTAAAGATTTGGGTTAAATGAAAAAAGATCTTTTTTCTTCCAAGGAAGGAGCAAAGCAGACTGCTGCTCCCCTCCACAGGCTGTCTTGTTCATTTTATGTCTTTGTTATGCATTGAAGACCTACTGCACAAATATAAATAATGCACACACCAATTCTCAACAGTAGCTTTCCACAGAAATCACAATTCAGTAACCTCTCCCCATGCATCTATGCACATGAATAATGTATTTGAGAAGTAATACTATTTCCCCCCCACCACAAAAGATCACAACAAGACATTAAACGAACCTTCAGAAGAAGCTGATTGTAATGTGCAGCACTGTCTTTCTACATGCCCTAGAGACACAGCTTTGTTTGCATTTTCACTAGGCAGGACTTTATAAATTATAATAGCTTGAAACTAGAGCACATAATTCACACAGAAAGCAATATTCCACATCTTTTGCAAGTTGGACTCTACTCATGGGAATGCCAGATGATTCATTAAGAAGTTAGCAAAAGGTCTGAAATGCTTTCCTTGTTAAGTTTAAAGCAAGTCTTCTAAATGGGAAGAAGCCAAGGGAATGGGATTGCCAACATGCCAGCAAACCAACCTCTCTCAATGAACAATCCTCTGACAAGAATAATTGTAGCTGATCTAAAGACACTTTATTACCTGCTGCTGCTAGTAGCCATTCCTGCACTTTCCCTAGCTAAACATTTTTGGAACAGTGTGAATTGCAGGGATTGAGCACAAATAACAAGCTGTCAAAGATGTGTCAATACAGAGCACAGAGCAGCAACATGATAAGGTTTTCCACCAGACAGATTAACTGCTTTAAGAAGGAAAACTTAAAACCTATAATAATGCCATGTTTTGCCTCTCCTAACAAACGTATCTAGTGCATTTATAATATTAGGAATCAAAAATAATAATGTCACCCTGTTATTGCCTTGCAATAATGTGTCCATGCTGTCAGCAGGAAAAAGGATGCCAAGTTGGCAAAGGTCTGAATGTTGATGACACCAATGTCAGCCATCAAGATGGGCTACATTTGCAAAGAGATACAAATCAAGGGAAAATCCTAGAACCTGAACTTCTTTTCCCACAGTTAACCAATTCTCACTCAAACACAAAGCAATAGTCATGGCTGTTTGTCTACACATTCTCTAGTATCTACTGCTTGGGGCACAAGGCAATTTCAATGCTCCCTCTCTCTCTCCAGTTCCCCTCTCCATGTCTTCTCTCTCTCTCTCTCTCTCTCTCTCTGTTTCTCCCAACTAGCTCCTCTTTCTTTTCCATGGCCTCTCCCTCTCCCTCACTGGTGGTTAACTCTCTTCTCAACTCCCCCTGCCTCTTTCCTCTTTTCCTCAGTGGCTTCTTCTGTCTGTGATTCCTCCCTCCCCTTTGTTTCCTATCCCTCTCTCATTGGTTTCTCTCTCTGTTTGTCCCCAATTTTTCACTCTGGCTTTTCTGTCTCACCCCCTCCTTTCACGACTTCTCTCTCTCTCTCTCTCTCTGCATCCTGTCTCTTTCTATCACTCCTCTCTTCCTCCCATACCCTTGCTTCTCTGTTTATTGTGTGTACTTATTTGTCCAAAGGCCTCCATGTCTTAATAATGCTAAAGTCCCAATCTATTACCTTGCTCAGAAAAAAGCCCCATTCACTCCAATGAGACTCACTAGTTTCCTAAAGTACTGGCAAGAAATTTGGGCAATATCTGTGAAATACTTCAATAAGCATGTACAAAGAGAAATTATGAAAATTTTCCTATGCAAGATAATCAACTTTTAAGATCCCGTTTCTTCTAAATGACATGATGGATCAAGTTCAATTTTTTAAAAGCTTGTAGCAGGAAAGCAGTGGTAGACATTTGAAAAATAACTACAAGACATGCTATGAACTGAATGTGTTACGGAGGGTTGGGATGGTATTTTAAATGAGAAATTAGATCTTTGAAAGTATTTGACCAGCCTTCTCCAAATTAGGCACAGAGCAAGCCTATACTGTCTGTAAGTACTGTGCCAAATATGGTCCTGATTCAAGAATCTGGTGGCCCGAGGAGCTGCATGCAAAAGAAAGACGTGCGCTAGGGATCAACTGCATTCCTCAGAAGACTCCACGGGCACAATTGTACCCCAATTACAGATCTGCCAGCAAAGCAAATAACTTCAGAGAACTACAACAGAAGCATCAAGAAGTCACAAACTGTAGTTACACTATAAGCATTAGGGCTTTTCTTTACACCAGGCATGACTCAGAAATGAATTTTATGCTAATACAGACAAAGGCAGCTTCGCTTCTCCAGCATGTGCATGCACCAAGAAAACACATTATTATTTAAGCTCACAAACTGAGATATTGATATTTTAATTGATAATCTTCAGGTTCACCCAGGCCTTTTCAAAAGACATGGAGCAAGTCTGTGATTTTATAACTAAATGTTTTTAAATCAGGCAGGTGTTGGGCATCAAACAGCCTGTCATATTCCTAATTCTCTTTTCAATATGCTGAATGCTAGTAAATAAAAGACCAAGCCACTATTTATCAAATCCAATAGGGAAAGAAAAAGACTGCTACTTAATTCAACATCAGTATTCAGAGTGATTTTGTTGTTGTTGCAATCTCCTAACTGAGAGAGAAAAAATCTGGATAGAAGATATTGCTGGTCTCAAATTGAGGGCTGGCAACAGGAATTATCCCTGGAAAAGACCCTGATATCCCTGGAAAAGACCCTGATGTTGGGAAAGTGTGAAGGCAAGAGGAGAAGGGGACGACAGAGGACGAGATGGATGGACAGTGTCATCGAAGCTACCAACATGAATTCAACCAAACTCCGGGAGGCAGTGGAAGACAGAAGGGCCTGGCGTGCTTTGGTCCATGGGGTCACGAAGAGTCGGACACGACTTAACGACTAAACAGCAACAACAACAGGAATTATGAGTTATCATGGTAGTTTTAGCAAATACAAGCCTGCTCTGTACTGTACTTCAGGACTTCTATTGCAGAAGGCCATGGATGGCACTGCAGACAGCAGCTCAGCAGTGGCCTGGTGATTCAAGGAGCCAATAGAGGCCAAACTGGTTCTATAAAACTGAAGACTCTGGCCTGGTTCTTCAGTTTGGTGGTTTAGTGCTCAGGCATATACTGAGGTGTTCATGGATGGTCCAGTTTAGCTGCCTCTTCCACTTCAGTACTTTTGAGAGTTCATTCTCTTACTCATACAGATTTTAATATGTATAACAAAAAGAAAGAAAAAACATTGATAGAAAAAGTAAAAAACAAACGTATTATGGTTAGAGATGGGGGTATATGTATACGAATACCCCCGCATAGGTGGAGATAACGAGGGTCCGGCCCCATGGGAACGGAAAGTCCACTCACCAATGTGCTAATGCCGTGGGGTCCGTGCTGCAGTCCTATCGCTCTGGAGACCGCGATTGACGAGACACTCTTCGACCTGGCAGAGAGGCTTGTCGTCCTGCCTCCTGCCAGGAGTGGCTCGGCGATCGCGATCTCTAGAGCGATAGGACGGCAGCGTGGACTACGCGGCACTAGCGCATTGGTGAGTGCACTGTCTGGCCCCATGGGGCCGGACCCTTGTTATCTCCACCTGTGCGGGGGTATTTGTATTCGAATACCCCCATCTCTAATTATTGTGGTGGTTCAATTGAGGGCTTAGCTGAGACCAGGCTGTAAGTGTTGAAGGGAATCAGCCAGGGAGTGCAACTGGAAGCGATGACTAATCACCACGGCCCCATATAGTTTTGGTTCCTGTGCTAAATCAGTGCAGGAAGCAACTGTTTCCTGCACTGATTTCTCACAGGAGCCAAACCTACGTATATGGGGCCGTGGTGATTAGTCATCACTTCTGCTTCATTGACTACGCAAAAGCCTTTGACTGTGTCGACCACAACAAACTATGGCAAGTTCTTAAAGAAATGGGAGTGCCTGACCACCTTATCTACCTCCTGAGAAATCTATATGTGGGACAGGAAGCAACAGTTAGAACTGGATATGTTCATTGTTTCTATTGTTTTTAAATTCTGTAATGCCGCCCAGAGTAGACTATCTGTCTAGATGGGCGGGGTATAAATCTAATAAAATAAATAAAATAAATAAATATGGAACAACTGATTGGTTCAAAATTGGGAAAGGAGTACGACAAGGCTGTATATTGTCTCCCTGCTTATTTAACTTATATGCAGAATACATCATGCGAAAGGCTGTACTGGAGGAATCCCAAGCCGGAATTTAGATTGCCAGAAGAAATATCAACAACCTCAGATATGCAGATGATACCACTCTGATGGTAGAAAGTGAGGAGGAATGAAAGAACCTCTTAATGAGGGTGAAAGAAGAGAGCGCAAAAAATGGTCTGAAGCTCAACATCAAACAAACGAAGATCATGGCCACTGGCCCCATCACCTCCTGGCAAATAGAAGGGGAAGATATGGAAGCAGTGAGAGATTTGACTTTCTTGGGCTCCATGATCACTGCAGATGGTGACAGCAGCCACAAAATTAAAAGACACCTGCTTCTTGGGAGGAAAGCGATGAGAAACCTAGACAGCATCTTAAAAAGCAGAGACATCACCTTGCCGACAAAGGTCCGCATAGTCAAAGCTACGGTTTTTCCAGTAGCGATGTATGGAAGTGAGAGTTGGACCATAAAGAAGGCTGACCGCCGAAGAATTGATACTTTTGAATTATTTTATTTTATTTATTTATTTATTTAACTTATATGCCGCCCACACTACCCAAAGGTCTCTGGGCAGCTTACAACAATTAAAATACAATAAAAAAGATAAAACAATTAAAATACAATTAAAATATATACTCTAAAAATTGCCATCAGGACCCACAGTTGATATTATTTCAATTAAAAGCCTTCTGGAACAGGAAGGTTTTCACCTGGCACCGAAATGTCATCAGCGTCGGCGCCAGACGGATCTCAATTGGGATGGCGTTCCATAGTCTGGGGGTAGCTGCCGAAAAGGCCCTTTGTCTACAAGCCATCCCTCTTACCTCCTTGAGGGATGGCTCTATCAAAAGGGCCCCCTGGCTAGATCTTAACTGCCGGGTAGGTTCATATGGAAGGAGGCGGTCCTTCAGTAGCGCCCAAGCCGTTTAGGGCTTTATATGTCAAAACAAGCACTTTGAATTGGGCCCGGGCAACAACTGGTAGCCAATGTAATTTAAACAGAATCGGCTTGATGTGTCCCCTAGCGGACCCACCACTCACCAACCGCGCAGCTCGATTCTGGACCAATTGCAGTCGCCGGACCGTCTTCAAAGGCAGCCCCACGTAGAGAACATTGCAGTAATCTATACGAGATGTTACCAGTGCATGTGTAACTGTCACGAGACTCCGCTCATCCAGGTAGGGCCGTAGCTGGTATAATTTCCGCAGCTGAAGGAAGCCGCTGCTGGGCACCGAGTCCACCTGGGCTTCCAGAGTTAGACTGGGGTCCAGGAGCACCCCCAGGCTGTGGACCCTGTCCCTTAGGGGGAGTGTGACCCCATTCAGGGCAGGGAAATGGCCTACCAGCCTCTCCGGTGAAGCACCCACTAACAGCACTTTCGTCTTGTCTGGATTGAGTTTCAATTTATTAACCCTCATCCAGTCCATTATCAGGTCCAGACACGAGTTCAGCACAGAAACCGCCTCACCTGGATTGGTGGAAAACAAGAGGTAGAGCTGAGTATTGTCAGCATATTGCTGACCCCTCAGCCCAAACCTCCTGATGACCTCTCCCAGCGGTTCCATGTAGATGTTAAACAGCATGGGGGACAGTATCGAGCCCTGAGGAACTCCAAGACATAAACGCCATGGGACAGAGCAACTGTCCCCCAGCACCACCCTCTGGACACAGTCAGCTAGGAAGGAGCGGAACCACCGTAAAGCGGTGCCCCCAACTCCCAACCCAGCCAGCCTATCCAAAAGGACACCATGGTCGATGGTGTCGAAAGCCGCTGAGAGGTCCAGGAGTATCAACAGGGTCACACTCCCCCTGTCTCTCTCCCGGCAAAGGTCATCGTACAGGGTGACCAAGGCAGTCTCCGTACCAAAACCCGGCCTGAAACCCGATTGAAACGGATCCAGAAAATCCATTTCATCCAGCAGCGCCTGGAGTTGCCCGGCCACAACCCGCTCCAACACTTTTCCCAAATAAGGGAGGTTCGCCACTGGTCGGTAGTTAACCACCAGCCTTGGGTCCAGGTTAGGCTTTTTAAGGAGTGGCCGAATTACCGCCTCTTTCAAGGTGGTAGGGACCACTCCCTCTCTCAAAGAGGCGTTCACGGCCTCCTGGACCCAGGTGCAAACCCCCCTGGCAGATCTTCCAATTAGCCAAGATGGGCAAGGGTCGAGCGGAGTGGTGGTAGAACGGACAGATCCAAGCACCCTGTCCACATCCTCAGGTCTCAACAATTGAAACTCATCCATTAATACTTGACCTAAGCACGGCACACTGGACACATCCTCTGATTCTGCACTAATGGTGGAGTCCAGCCCACTGCGAATCTGAGCGATTTTTCCCTCAAAATGAATGGCAAACTCATCACAGTGAGCTGATGAGCAGTCCGGGACCTCCACCAGATTTCCCGGTTGAAGAAGATCCTGGACCACCCAAAACAGCTCTGCTGGACGACATTCTGAGGAAGCAATATGGCTGGAGAAATATTGCCGTTTCGCCAATCGTATTGCCATGAAATAGGCCTGAAAATGGGCTCTAAGTCGTGTTCGATCGGACTCCCAGCGGGATTTCCTCCACCTACGCTGCAGCCGTCTCCCCTCTCGCTTCATCGCCCGCAGTTCAGAAGTATACCAAGGAGCTGTCTGGGCTCTACATGCAGGGAGAGGGCACTTAGGCACAATCGTGTCAACTGCCCGGGTCATCTCCCTATTCCATAGGGTGACCTGAGCTTCGACAGGAGCGCCGACCATATCAGACGGATAATCCCCCAGAGCATTCAGGAAACCATTCGGATTCATTAGTCTCCGAGGGCGGATCATCGTAATAGATCCCCCACCCTTGCAGAGGGGAGAAGAAGCTAATAGACTAAACTTGACCAGGAAGTGGTCTGACCATGACGATGGGGTCACAACCAGCCCCTCCGCATCCAAACCACCATCTTCCAGTCCCATTGAGAAAACCAGGTCCAAGGTATGGCCCTTCTCATGTGTCGGGCCGATGACACATTGAGACAGCCCCATGGTTGTCATGGCGGCCATGAAGTCCTGAGCCGCCCCAGTCAAGGCAGCCTCGGCATGGATGTTGAGGTCCCCCAGCACCAACAGCCTGGGAGTCCTCAACACCAGGTCTGAGACTACCTCCGTCAGTTCAGGCAAGGAGACTGTTGGTACGCAGCAGGGTGGGCGGTACACCAATGGAATCCCCAATCTGTCTCGTAAGCCCAACACACAATACAGGCCCTCAAGACCTCCTCTCAAAGGGATAGGAAGCCTGGTCAAAGAGATAGAACTCCTATAGACTATAGCAACTCCCCCTCCCCGACCCTCCGAGCAACATTGGTGCTGGACCAAGTACCCAGATGGACACAGCTGGGAGAGGGGAACACCACCCTCCTCTCCCACCCAGGTCTCAGTAATGCACGTCAGGTCAGCACCCTCATCCAGAATTACATCATGGATAAGGGCAGTCTTATTTTGTACTGAATAAAAAAACCCTTCTAAAGGCCCTTCTAAAGCCCCTTCTCCCCCCCCCCCAAGCCAGGTGGCCGATGTTGAGGAGGGGGTGGGGCAGCCCGAGGCAGCGAGGGCCCAGTCCTGCAAGGCCGAGGGAGTCCAGGCCAAACTCCCCCAGGAAGCCTGGCAACCGGCGGCAGCACAGCCACACTGTCTCACTCAGTGCCTGAGGGATGGCAGATGATGAAGACTCCCCCGAAGGCAAGAATGCTGGTCAGCAGGAATTGTGGTGCTGGAGGCAGGAATTGTGGTGCTGGAGGAGACTCTTGAGAGTCCCCTGGACTGCAAAGAGAACAAACCTATCCATTTTGAAGGAAATCAACCCTGAGTGCTCACTGGAATGACACATCCTGAAGCTGAGGCTCCAAGACTTTGGCCATCTCATGAGAAGAGAAGACTCCCTGGAAAAGACCCTGATGTTGGGAAAGTGTCAAGGCAAGAGGAGAAGGGGACGACAGAGGACGAGATGGTTGGACAGTGTCACTGAAGCTACCAACATGAATTTGACCAAACTCCGGGAGGCAGTGGAAGACAGGAGGGCCTGGCGTGCTCCGGTCCATGGGGTCACTAAGAGTCGGACACGACTTAACGACTAAACAACAACAAAAGGAAATGACTACACCTACAGCAATAGATTGCCACTAATTTAAGAGTCCCCACTTCCTCATTGCTTACATATAATCACATTGATGGGAAGTATGGTGGCTTTGTGGCAAACTGGAATCAAAGCAGAGACTCTCTAATTAAACACAATCTAATTTGTGCAATTGCTATCAATTAATAAGTTCTCATTTTGATTCCAGGTTGTGCACACAGCTACAACTAACATACAATGTAATTATATTGAAGAAATGAAGAATCAAAGTAAGGACTCTTTAATTAGTGGCAATCTGTTTGCAGGTGATGTTACTTTCTTTACAATGGTGTAATTCATGCAAGACAACTTTGGCTGGTGAAATAAATCTATCAGCTTTAAAGGTGCTGGTTGCACATATATCCAGGTTACCAGTCTTGTTACAGTTTGCACCTTCACTTCCTATTATTGGTTTCTTTTAATGGCATTTTGCTGTGCACAGTTTTTTTCCAGGATTAACTTCATTTCCAATTCCAGTCGTAGAGATATTCTATTAACTCAACAATGAAGGCAGAAGACTTTACGAAAAAAAAGGGGAAATGGCTGGGTAGGAAAGAAGAGAAAAAGACAGACGAGAAACAGGAAGAGGAGCAATCAAGTGGATCAGAAGGAAGTTCAGCTAGAAAACCAAACGCCAAAGGAAAGCACACCATGGAAAAAAGAGGAAATAAAACCTTAATAACAAAGATGGATAAAATGAGACTCCAAGAAACTCACATGAAAAGAATAGAGTAACATCAGACATAAAAGAATTTATGATCAAATATAGAAATTAAAAATGGATACTATTTGTCTTCGAAACTTATAGTATGAACATCAAGAACCACTTGATGAAATGTTTTTTAATAAGTGTTGGGAATGTAAAATACAGGAGGGTAATTTTAACCATACTGGGTGGACAGGTAGGGAAACAGAAAATTATTGGAGATTATTGCAGATTAGTATATGAAATGTTGAGGATTTTTTGGGGGTTTTTTATTTTGTGAGATATCAGTTAAACTGAAATGGTGTTAATCGAGTATTATGTCTGAGATTGTAGATAAAGAAATGAAACATTTGATAATACACGTAATTACTTTAGCTATAATATGGGAAACATTGGAAGAAAACAGAAACACAGTTATCTTAAAAAGGACACAAAAATTTGGAATGATTTTATAGTTGGACTTGAAATATGGACTGGAAGGCATAGATAAAAGAAGAATGTGAAGGTCCAATCAGGGAATGAAGAGATTAGTAACTATAGTAATTCTAGTAAAACCTGTTAAGTTGTTCTTTTTTTTCTCCTAGTATAATTATATAAGTGGATGTAAAAGTACCCTTGCACTCTCTGGAATTTTACTCTTTTACTCCCCCAGCCCCCAGCCCTTTATCCCCAAATCCTATCCCTATTGAAAATGAATTTTTAAAATGGAGGGGGCAAACTTGCCATTTTATGACATCCCATTTGCTTTGAAGACTTCTCAATTCTTTTAAAAAAAGATTAGTTTTTTAAATCACAATGTGTGCTTTTTTAAAAAGTCAAGCTCATTTTTCAGTTGATAAAAACCCATGGTAGCTACCCTTACACTATATAAACCCCTGATTTGTTTTTTAAATAAAAAATTATATTATTTTTATTTTAAATCAAAATTATAGGGAAGGTTTCCCTCAGGCTACCAGTAAATTTGGAAAAAAAAAATTTTGGCCTCATTCTAGGGCAATTCAATGAACCAGATTATAGTTTTCTCTTTTATTTTTTTAAAGTGTTTATAGTTCATATAGTGTCATAATATTTATCATGCATATACAACATGAAAATATTATCTCAAAGAAAAGCCGTATTCTGGATTTTTTTTTAAATTAGGAAAACTGACAACAAACTGGAATGTGAAAAGGCACATAACTTTAACATAAATTAGTAAGAATTCATCTTGTGTAGGTAGTACTCAAACTACCTGCAGGACTTGGGACTGAGGGCAAAGTCACCTACTGGGCAATGAAGAGAACAGAAGACTCTGAATAAAACCCAGCTAAACTGGTAATGGAGCAACAATCAGTTGTAAAAGAAATATCAGACTCCTTCTAGAATACAGAATCCAAGGCAATCACTATTGTTGTAAAAGAATGGAAACAGAAAATGGAAACATCAAGAGATAGTGGCCAAATCTTATTTGCACAGTATAAACCCACAATTGTGTATCTGGTGTGCACAATCATTTTGCCTGGCTGTCTTGCACTCTGCCATACCCAGATAATGCACTTGGTTATACATTCAGTTGAGCTGCTGAGCACATGACAGATGACCAGAAAACTGAGGGGTGGGGGAAGGCTTGCACAATTTCCATATGCATGCTGTTCTGCACAATACTCTGGCAAGTATATGAGAAAAAAAACCTGTTTAGAGAAGCTCCCATTAAGTTATGTTGACAAGCTACATAAGGAATAAGCAATAGCTTCTCTTTCACAAAATCAATTATAGCCATATTTGCATAAAATAAATTCCAAACTCTACATTAAGATTTCTGGGAGAACCAAAAGAGAATATGTTTTTGTGTTCCTCGCACACTTTTTATATCTTTTTGGTTGGCCTATAAAGGTATTACCACAATGTGGATTTTCTGTTTAGCATCCTTTAATTCCCCAAAAGATTTATAACTGAAAAGATTAATCTTAAGCCTGACACATGAAAGGTTAATTTTACTACATTTGGTGACTTCTTTACAGCTGAGAGAGCTATAAAACATGTAATGCAATTGCAACTGAGCAAATCAATTTGCTGAAAAGCTGTCAACTGGGTTTGCTGGAGACTCTCAAATTTAGGGCGCAAGGGATATTTAGAAATTGTTTGGTTATAATTCAGAATTACCTAGATTGATCTATTGCTATCTTTAGAATCTGTATGAGCCAGTTTGAAATTAACATGATTAATTGCAAAGCTTTTGATGTATACAAAAATCCTTGGTGGGTATAAAACAAAGATAATATCTCCAGTGACCTGATGTTTAATCAATAAATATGATGCAAGACACATAACAACAACACGGCTTATGAGGCAGTTTGTGTCCTTTTAGAAGCATGCTGTCACATAAAATTTAAGTTTAGTATTGCAAGAACAAACCTTAGGGGAAAACCAGATTGTCTCTCTCCTCCTCTAATCCTTCAGCACAATTTGATAGTCTAGGGAGAAGGCAAAATGTAAATATATCTTTAAAAGGTCAATACTCTGGGGAAGAAAGGGTAGCTCAAAAAGGATCTTAGAGATCTGATTATCTAAAAACAATACTAAGAGGTTTCTTCAAGGAACACACAGGTGACAGTAGCCATAAAGTGGTGATTTTGTTTGACAATTCTTTTATCAAGCTGGAATAGAAAGCATTAAAAAGTGCACATTACAAGACAGCCTTTTGTTCTTAGAGTATGCAGTTGTTCAAAAAGTGCAAAAATTTCAGCAAAGGGCAGGGCAGGTGTACCATGAACAGCTGCTTGAATATGCAAGTACGTAATTTTTCAATCTCTGCTTCAGTTATATTCATCATAATATCCAGTTATTCAATCACAGAAAACAAGAAACTGTTATCTAAAACTGGGGGGGGGGGGGGGGTTCCCTTTGTGTTTGCAAATTTATGACTGCATATTTCAAAACACTTCTATTATTTTGACAGTAACAAGGTTACCAAGCTGCTATTTTGAAAGAAAACAAAAACAAAAAGCAGCAAAACATCGTCAGTTGTTTTCCTACATACTCAGAGACAGTCCTCAGAAACAGATAATATAACTTGATTTTATGCTTCTTAGAATGTCAGTCGAGTATTATTTTGTTATACAGATGTACCCTGTTTCCCCGAAAATAAGACAGGGTCTTATATTAATTTTTGCTCCAAAAAACACATTAGGGCTTATTTTCAGGGGATGTTTTATTTTTTTCATGTACAACAATCTACATTTATTCAAATACAGTCATGTCACCTTCTGGTTGCTTGCTGCACAATGGTGGAGGGCAGGGTTTCACTTAACTAGGGCTTATTTTTGGGGTAGGGCTTATATTATGAGCATCCTGAAAAATCCTACTAGGGTTTATTTTCAGGTTAGGTCTTATTTTCGGGGAAACAGGGTATTGGTACTTGGAATATGTAAATCTCTCTCTCTCTGTATGTTTGTGTGCATGTGCGTGGATGTGCATGTGAATCGACATGCATGTGCACGTGTGTGTGTGTGTGTGTGTGTGTGTGTGTGTGTGAGAGAGAGAGAGAGAGAGAGAAAGTGAGTAAGAGAGAGAGAGAGAGAGAATGATGATACATAATAGAAGCTCAAGCCCTCTACAAAAACTGAATCTCAGATTGGATAAAATAGGCATATTATCATAGGTTAAGAAATAGATGTTAGGAAGGTGAAGTTAGATTTCAAGTCCTTTACCATTTGATTGCACATGTAAAAATATTTCATAGATTCATCTGAAATGCTGAGCATTTTCATGTGTCAATGCAACAGAAAAACCATGCCAAATACTTGTCTAAATGTATTCTTTTGATTCTTACATCAGTGATATTGCACAGACAGAGAAAGAGAGAAACTAAAAAGGTCAACTGTACCTATTTCTCTGCCCTTCAGCAGGATTAATTATGCCTAAATCATTCTTGACAGATTTCCTAATTACGCTGTTTCAGAAGCCTCTAGTGTTGTGTATCTACATGCTCACATGAAAATCTGTTCTACTGCCAAACCTTTCTTCTTGATAGACAATTTTTCCTGATTATTAAATCTAAATTGTTCCATATTTCAATTTAAGTCTGTTGCCTCTTCCCTTCCTTCCCACCACTGAACACTGAGAACACCCCCCCAACCATTAAAAAAAATATTCAAAATGTAATATGAGAATCCAAAAACTATTTCAGGAGCTATAAGTCTTAGATCCAAGACCTCTCCTCCATTCTATTCCAGACACACTATTTCAGGTACTGGCAATGGGGGCGAAAAAGAAGGTATGCTGCGTTGGTGCTCTGGTACTAGCATGCTTTGATTTGGGACATTTTATGGTAAATATTGCATGGCATTGTAAATTATTTTTCTCTGGCTACATGTTCTATTTTAACAACATTTTCTTATTTTTATTTAATGATCATTAATCCTGTGCTATCAAATGAGTTCCAGCCTATTTTATTCCCAGGAGTTCCTAGGAATAAAAGGAGTTCCTAGGAATAAAGTAGTCAGTAGCATTTTACCATTCCTTTCTTCTGGTGGCACTCCGGGACTGTACAAACTGCCCTGGCAGCACAGAGCGGCTCTTCTCTTGGGAGACACAATGGGGAATTGCTCTCTCCACAACCAGCTACTCCAACTCACTGAAACATCCAGTGAGATATCAGGTTTTTTAAAAAGTCAATGAAAATATTATTAAAATGACACATTTTAAACTAAAGATTTTCAGATGTGGAAAACTGCCAGGTTTTTCATAAACTTAAAAATTTAATTGCAGTATTAAGCTAAGTACAGTTTCAAATGGATGACTGTATATATCTGCACTTAGTATAAGATAGCTCTTTGGCCTGGTTCCTTTGGCCTAACAGTGTTTTTTTTTAAAAGACATATTTCAGCAACAGTTCCTTTCAAAAATACTGTCAGCACTGTGTTTATTTTTTTTCTTTGTTGAAAATACTGAATTTAACCAAAGCTTCAAAATGATCCTGAACACACTGATCTTCACTGATTTCAAAAGCTAAGCAGGCTCAGGCCTGGTTAGTATATGGATGTATTAAGCAAGTCCAAACAGGACTGAGAGAGAATGCTGCCTGACAGCCATGGCCAATCAAAGTTGACAATACTAGGCAGGATGAAGCAATGATCTGAAGGCAAAGGAAAGCAAAGTTTCCAGGTCCTCTCCTCACAAAACAGCATTCTAGACCACCAAAAGACCAAGCAAAACAAAAATGAGACAAAGAAGTTGGGAATGATGTTAGGCATTTGCAATCAGAGGGGGATAATTAGTAATTAGCCTTTTATGCATTGGCTATACTAATCCTCTCTTCACTACAATTGTGCAGCTGTAGAGCCTGTCTATTAACCATGATTGTCTGATTTTCAACACAGATACTGTAACACTGTGACTAATCCAACTGAAAGGGGACTTATTTCTTAGTAGAGACAAGTAGAATTAACATGTTAGAAAAGATTATTCTATTAAAATTCTTATTTCACATGCCTTTTCACAGAAAGCCTTTATGAATACAGGCTCCTCCAACATGGTGCTCTCCAGGTGTATTCAACTTTAGGTCCCACAATGCTTACCTTATGCTGCCACTGGCAGCGTAAGGTAAAGACAGATGGGAGTCTGGCCAAATCAGACCAACTCTAAAGAGCAGCAGAAAAGGGAAGGCTGGATTAAAATGTTTAGGGGTGGAAATGATTGCTGAGATACTATTTCTCCCCTCCCTCTTTTTCCAGATGAATCTTTGAACGTACATAGTTGAATCTGCTGTTTATACTTCTGAAGGGCAACATGACAAAAGGCAAGAAACACTCCCTTCCAGAGATACAGCTAAAAGTATTAACAGGGGTCTCCACATCCCAAAACCTGACAGCCTTCTCAGAAACCCTTTAAGTCAGAATGACACAGCTTGGAATGACTCCTAGTCTCCGTTTAAGGAGTAGCAGCTCATTACATGAGATGGTTGAGAAGTGCTTGTCACTAGCCACCTGATGGAGAATCCCACAGCATCATTGTATCCCTGGGCTCACTATAGCTACATTGTAAAGACTCTGTTCAAGGCCCTGCAGTTCAGCACTGAGCCAATGAGTGCCATTCCCCCATCTCCACACAAATGTGAACATTACAGAAAGCCTCAGCGTACTAATTCTGTTCAGATTACTGGTTTTTCTGAACACTTTCACTAGAAAAAAAATGCCTACAGAAAAGGTCTCCACACAAACCAATGGGTTCAACTGTAATAATCTACCAGGATGAAATACAATTTGCCCAAGTGTTCTAAAAGAACTCGGATGTCTAAAATCGTGGCATGATTGATTTTAGTATACAATTTATCCCTAAAATTGGCCTGTGTTCTGGAGATTTAGGAAGTAGATAATGCATTACAAATCTTCCCAAAAGGTTCAGGAGATTACCTGCAGGGCCAGGGTCCCATTTCAGATATCTTGGTAGAGCAGATATTCTTGGTAAAATTTAAAAGCATCTTCTTGAAAGCCTGCTATTTGATACAGTTATAGTGCAAAACTGCAGTGTGTTTTAAGGGCATTTGTCTGTGCACTCTACATAGTAACAATTGCATTAATATTAATGTCAGACGAAGCAGCCTGCAGTCCCCAAAAGCGTATGCCAATCTTTAATATTTAGGGTGCCACTAGATTTTTTGTTGCTGGAACAGACTAACACAGTCCTGAACATTAACATTAATATTACCATTCTGTCAGACACCTTCTCCCCCACCCCATTCTGTCTTGGAATAGCAAGTGGCTCTAAGACACAACGTAAAAGGAAGGAAGGAATAGTTCTCATAGCAGAGCGATGTTCACCCCAGAGACACCTTAAACAAAGAACGTGATGACACAGGGATTTGTCCTACAATTTGGTCTGCTCTGGGGACAGGCTGGTTCACTCCTTTTCAGCAACCACACAACGTAAGTGCCAGTATGCACTGTCAGGGTCTACTTTTATTTAGGTGCAGGTAGGGTTGTGGACCCCTTCATGGATTGCTGCCTTGTCGTGGCGAATGGGCTTGAGCAATTCAGAGAAGCTATGGGCTATGCCGTGCAGGGACACCCAAGACGGACAGGTCATAGTGGAGAGTTCTGACTAAACGCGATCCACCTGGAGCAGGAACTGGCAAGCCATTCCAGTATCTTTGCCAAGAAAACTCCATGGACAGAAACAAAAGGCTAAAAGATATGACACTGGAAGATGAGTCCCTCAGGTCGGAAGGTGTCCAACATGCTACTGAGGAAGAGCGGAGGACAAAGACAAGTAGCTCCAGAGCTAATGAAGTGGTTGGGCCAAAGCCGAAAGGACGCTCAGATGCGGACGTGCCTGGAAGTGAAAGGAAAGTCCGATGCTGCAAAGAAAAATACTGCATAGGAACCTGGAATGTAAGATCTATGAACCTTGGTAAGCTGGATGTGATCAAACAAGAGATGGCAAGAATAAACATTGACATCCTGGGCATCACTGAACTAAAATGGACGGGAATGGGCAAATTCAATTCAGACTATTATCATATCTACTATTGTGGGCAAGAATCCCGTAGAAGAAATGGAGTAGCCCTCATAGTCAACAAAAGAGTGGGAAAAGCTGTACTGGGATACAATCTCAAAAATGATAGAATGATTTCAATACGAATCCAAGGCAGACCTTTCAAGATCACAGTAATCCAAGTTTATGCACCAACCACTGATGCTGAAAAGGCTGAAACTGACAAATTCTATGAAGACTTACAACACCTTCTAGAACTGACACCAAAGAAAGATGTTCTTCTCATTATAGGAGACTGGAATGCTAAAGTAGGGAGACAAGAGATAAAAGGAACAACAGGTAAGTTTGGTTTTTTTGTTCAAAACGAAGCTGAGCAAAGGCTAATAGAGTTTTGTCAAGAGAACAAGCTGGTCATCACAAACACTCTTTTCCAACAACACAAGAGGCGACTACACATGGACATCACCAGATGGGCAATACCGAAATCAGATTGATTATATTCTCTGCAGCCAAAGATGGAGAAGCTCTATACAGTCAGCAAAAACAAGACCTGGAGCTGATTGTGGCTCTGATCATCAGCTTCTTATAGCAAAACTCAAGCTTAAACTGAAGAAAGTAGGAAAAACCACTGGGCTAGTCAGGTATAATCTAAACCAAATCCCTTATGAATACACAGTGGAAGTGAAGAACAGATTTAAGGAACTCGATTTGGTGGACAGTGTGCCTGAAGAACTATGGCTGGAGGCTCGTAACATTGTACAGGAGGCAGCAACAAAAACCATCCCAAAGAAAAGGAAATGCAAGAAAGCAAAGTGGCTGTCCAACGAGGCCTTACAAATAGCAGAGAAGAGAAGGGAAACAAAATGCAAGGGAGATAGGGAAAGTTACAGAAAATTGAATGCAGACTTCCAAAGAATAGCAAGGAGAGACAAGAGGGCCTTCTTAAACGAACAGTGCAAAGAAATCGAGGAAAATAATAGAAAGGGAAAAACCAGAGATCTGTTCAAGAAAATTGGAGCTATTAAAGGAACATTTTGTGCAAAGATGGACATGATAAAGGACAAAAATGGCAGGGACCTTACAGAAGCAGAAGACATCAAGAAGAGGTGGCAATAATACACAGAAGAATTATACCAGAAAGATCTGGATGTCCCGGACAACCCAGATAGTGTGGTTGCTGACGTTGAGCCAGACATGCTGGAGAGTGAAGTCAAGTGGGCTTTAGAAAGCACAGCTAACAACAAGGCCAGTGGAGGTGATGGCATTGCAGTTGAACTATTTAAAATCTTAAAAGATGACGCTGTTAAGGTGCTACACTCAATATGCCAGCGAGTTTGGAAAATTCAGCAATGGCCAGAGGATTGGAAAAGATCAGTCTACATCCCAATCCCAAAGAAGGGCAGTGCCAAAGAATGCTCCAACTACCATACAATTGCACTCATTTCACACACTAGCAAGGTTATGCTCAAAATCCTACAAGGTAGGCTTCAGCAGTATGTGGACCGAGAACTCCCAGAACTACAAGCTGGATTTCGAAGGGGCAGAGGAGCTAGAGACGAAATTGCTAACATGCGCTGGATTATGGAGAAAGCCAGAGAGTTCCAGAAAAACATCTACTTCTGCTTCATTGACTACGCAAAAGCCTTTGACTGTGTTGACCACAACAAAATATGGCAAGTTCTTAAAGAAATGGGAGTGCCTGACCACCTTATCTATCTCCTGAGAAATCTATATGAGACAGGAAGCAACAGTTAGAACTGGATATGGAACAACTGATTGCTTCGAAATTGGGAAAGGAGTACCACAAGGCTGTATATTGTCTCCCTGCTTATTTAACTTATATGCAGAATACATCATGCAAAAGGCTGGACTGGAGGAATCCCAAGACGGAATTAAGATTGCCGGAAGAAATATCAACAACCTCAGATATGCAGATGATACCACTCTGATGGCAGAAAGTGAGGAGGAATTAAAGAACCTCTTAATGAGGGTGAAAGAGGAGAGTGCAAAAAATGGTCTGAAGCTCAACATCAAAAAAACTAAGATCATGGCCACTGGTCCCATCACCTCCTGGCAAATAGAAGGGGAAGGTATGGAGGCAGTGACAGATTTTACTTTCTTGGGCTCCAGGATCACTGCAGATGGTGACAGCAGCCACGAAATTAAAAGACGCCTGCTTCTTGGGAGGAAAGCGATGACAAACCTAGACAGCATCTTAAAAAGCAGAGACATCACCTTGCCGACAAAGGTCTGCATAGTCAAAGCTATGGTTTTTCCAGTAGCGATGTATGGAAGTGAGAGCTGGCCCATAAAGAAGGCTGACTGCCGAAGAATTGATGCCTTTGAATTGTGGTGCTGGAGGAGACTCTTGAGAGTCCCCTGGACTGCAAAGAGAACAAACCTATCTATTTTGAAGGAAATCAACCCTGAGTGCTCACTGGAATGACACATCCTGAAGCTGAGGCTCCAAGACTTTGGTCATCTCATGAGAAGAGAAGACTCCCTGGAAAAGACCCTGATGTTGGGAAAGTATGAAGGCAAGAGGAGCAGGGAACGACAGAAGACGAGATGGTTGGACAGTGTCACCGAAGCTACCAACATGAATTTGACCCAACTCCGGGAGGCAGTGGAAGACAGGAGGGCCTGGCGTTCTCTGGTCCATGGGGTCACGAAGATTCGGACACGACTTAATGACTAAGCAACAAAAGGGTTGTGGTGGGACATGGTGGCGCTGTGGGTTAAACCGCAGAAGCCTCTGTGCTGCAAGGTCAGAAGACCAGCAGTCGTAAGATCGAGTCCACACGACGGAGTGAGCTTCCGTCGCTTGTCCCACCTCCTGCCAACCTAGAAGTTCGAAAGCATGTAAAAATGCGAGTAGATAAATAGGTACCACCTCGGTGGGAAGGTAATGGCGTTCCATGTCTAGTCGCGCTGGCCACGTGACCACGGAAACTGTCTTCAGACAAACGCTGGCTCTATGGCTTGGAAACGGGGATGAGCACCGCGCTCTAGAGTCGGACACAACTGGACTAAATGTCAAGGGGAACCTTTACCTTTACCTAGGGTTGCTCAATTTTGGTTCAGTTACAGGGTGTGTGATCTCTGGGATCAAACCACAGTAGCTGGCTAGTTACTCCTTTGCTGAAGTAACTTAACAATCTTTAGAAATGGGAGGTTTCCTTAATGTTTGCCTTTGGAGGGCAAGGGAGTGGAAGTTTTGCATTTCTTTTTAATTTTGCGAACTGACATAGTGTCAGTTATGCTTTGAGATGCCCTTTCAAACATTGCTAATTGGCAACAATTAAAAATAAATGACAACTTCCTTTCCCTTCCCCTCAAAATGTGAGTGGCACGGAAGTTTCTACTTTGCAGGATCATTAAGTAACTTCCTCTCTGCACTTAATGATCTTGAGAAATGAGAGCCTTTCACTTTAAAGGGAAAGCAGCCTTGACCATGCTTACCAGAGTCATTTGAGATGTGAAGTGGTTGATCCTTGCATGTTGATGACATACAGTACAGCACCTTAAAGCAACCCTGTTAAGCACAATTTAGACTGATTCTGGCCAGGATAATTCAGCTGCCTAGTCATACCTAAGCTTTAACCAAAACTCTGAGAATGCAACTGATGTGAGGAAATGTACAGATAATTTAACTTAAAGCATTTAAGAACCAATTTTCATATTCAGATGAATCAAACACTGTATAGCCTTTATGGAACTGGATGACTTCAGAATGGAGGCAAGAGTTTATGAGTTAAATCCAGTAAATCCCAACTAGAGTAGGCATCCTTCAATCTCGAGAGACTATGGTAACGTGCTCTGTATGGAGGACTTGGAACAGCATCTAGTGTGGCTGAGAAGGCCAATTTGAGAGTGACAATCCCTTCCACACTGAAGACAAATACAATCTGTGCCCTGTCCAGCTCCCTGATTATCCTGGTTTCGGGACTGCCTCTTTGCCTCGGCCTGCTGAACAAGTGTCTCTTCAAATTGGGAAAGGCCATGTGTAGGGTCACGAAATGAGAAGGCTGATAGTTTATGTAGTCACAAGTAATTAGGATAGCAAATAGTCTTAGAGAATAGAAGTTAAAGAAGTCAGCCACACACAAGGATGTCTGCCAGCAGTGCTCCTGATGGGCGAATAGTCTGAGAAGAAGCAGAATGAGAAGACTGGCCTGCCCCCAGGAGGACTGTGTTTTATTAACCTTACAAGCTCACAGATAGTTGACAGAGTTCAGATAGGACAATGGTTACATAATGCCATTAGGATTGGCCCAAGGAAAAGGCTTTGAAGTAAGCTCTCTATCACCTATGAGAAAGAGGAAGAATGGGTAGCCATGCCTCTCAGAAGCAGCCGCATCTTGCTAGGAGGGTATGCCCTCACTACAACAACAATGTGGCTTAGGAACCTTGGGAATGGCACTCCCACAGCCATGATGCACCGCCTGCCTCCAGGCTGAACGCTCAGATGTCAAGGTTTCCCATCTGTTGAGGTCCATTCCTAAGGCCTTCAGATCCCGCTTGCAGATATCCTTGTATCGCAGCTGTGGTCTCCCTCTGGGGCGCTTTCCCTGCACTAATTCTCCATACAGGATATCTTTTGGAATCCGACCATCAGCCATTCTCACGACATGCCCAAACCAACATAGACGTCGCTGTTTCAGTAATGTCTACATGCTAAAAATTCCAGCTCGTTCTAGAACTACTCTATTTGGAACTTTCTCCTGCCAGGTGATACCAAAAATGCGTCGGAGACAACACATATGGAACGTGTTCTGCTTCCTCTCCTGCCGTGCGCAAAGGGTCCAGGACTCACTGCAGTACAGGAGTGTGCTCAGGACACAGGCTCTATACAGCTGGATCTTGGTATATGCCATCAACTTCTTATTAAGCCATACTCTCTTTGTGAGTCTAGAGAACATGGTAGCTGCTTTGCCAATGCATTTCTCCAGCTCGACATCTAGGGAGAGAGTGTCAGAGATTGTTGAGCCAAGGTACACAAAGTCATGAACAACCTCCAATTCTTGTGTAGAGATGGTAATAGAGGGAGGTGAGTCCACGCCCTGACCCATGACTTGTGTTTTCTTCAGGCTGATTGTTAATCCAAAGTCTTGGCAGGCCTTACTAAAACGATTCATAAGTTGTTGGAAGTCTTCAGCAGAATGGGTGACAACAGCTGCATCATCGGCGAGGAGGAAGTTCCGTATACATTTTAGCTGGACTTTGGTCTTCGCTCTCAATCTAGAGAGATTAAAGAGCTTTCCATCTGATCTAGTCCGGAGATAGACACCTTTTGTTGCAGTTAGAAAGGTGTGATTGAGCGTGACAGCAAAAGAGACCCCAAACCGGGTTGGCGCGAGGACACAGCCCTGTTTCACTCTGCTTCGGATGTCAAAGAGATCTGATGTTGAGCCATCAAAAACTACAGTGCCCTTCATTTCCTCGTGAAAGGACCTGATGATGTTAAGGAGTCGAGGTGGACATCCAATCTTGGGAAGGATTTTAAAAAGGCCGTCCCTGCTAACCAAATCAAAGGCCTTTGTAAGATCTATGAAGGCCACAAAGAGTGGCTGTTGTTGTTCCCTACATTTCTCCTGCAACTGTCTGAGGGAAAATACCATGTCAATGGTGGATCTATTAGCTCGAAATCCACACTGTGATTCTGGATAGACTCTGTCTGCAAGCACCTGGAGTCTCTTCAGCACAACACGAGCAAGCAGCTTCCCTACAACGCTGAGAAGAGAGATGCCACGGTAGTTACTGCAGTCACCCCTATCTCCTTTGTTCTTATACAATGTGACAATGTTTGCATCCTTCATGTCCTGTGGTACTCCACCTTCTCTCCGGCAAAGACAAAAGATTTCATACAGCTCAGTGGTGATGATCTCTTTACAGCACTTCAGCAGGGATGTTATCCTTCCCAGGTGCCTTGCCGGAGGCGAGGGAATCCAAGGCCGCTTTTATTTCTGCTAAAGTTGGTTCGCTGTCCAACTCTTCCAAGACAGGCAGGCACTCGATGTTATTTAATGCCTCTTTGGTTACTACATTTTCTCTGGAATATAGCTCAGAGTAGTGCTGCACCCAGCGTTCCATCTGCTGTGCTCAGTCCTGGATGATCACGCCTGTAGCAGACTTCAAGGGAGCAGATTTCTTCTGTATTGGACCTAAAGCCTGCTTGATACATTCCCTTGATGTTACCTGTGTCTGCTGCTATCTGTATCTGAGAGCAGAGCTCAAGCCAATCATCGTTAGAACATCTCCTGGCAGCCTGTTGGACTTTGCTATGAGCAACTCGAAGAGCCTGCAAGTTGTACTCACTCGGACAGGCTTTGTATGCTGCTAGAGCTCTCCTCTTATCCTTGATGGCTGGCATCAGCTCCTCCGAATGGGCTTCAAACCAGTCTGCTGTCTTTTTGGTCTTCTTGCCAAATGTGGACAAGACAGTGTTATAAACAACGTTCTTTAAATGTTCCCATCGTTCAGGTGCATTTGCATCAGCCGGGCCTGGAAGGGTTTCCTCAAGAGCTTGGGCAAATTCCTCCACTTTTCTTTGATCGCGAGTCTTGCTGATGTCAATACGTGGTCTTCCTTCCCTTTTCGTGTGATACAATCTCTTTGTTCACAGTTTTACTCTACTACACACCAGAGTGATCAGTATCGCGGTCAGCACCCTGATAACTGTGTGTGATCATAATACTAGGAAGGCTAGAGCGTCTAGTGAGGATCAAATCGAGCTGATGCCAATGCTTCGATCTTGGATGTCTCCAGGAAACTCTGTGTTGAAGCTTCGTATTAAAGAACGTGTTGCTGACACAAAGACCATAATAACAGCAAAACTCCAGCAAGCGTTGGCCATTTTCGTTCATCTTCCCAATGCCAAAACGGCCTAGACAAGTGGACCAAGAATTGTGATCAGCACCTACTCTAGTGTTAAAGTCTCCAAGAATAAACAGCGGCTCTCTCTCGGGGATTTTTTTGATAGCAGCTGCCAGATCGTCATAGAATTTGTCCTTGACTTCTGTTGTAGATGACAGTGTTGGTGCATATGCACTAATGAGGGTGACCGGTCCTGCTCATGAGTGGAGCTGCAGAGACGGGATCCTTTCACTCCCCTCAGTAGGTGGAACAATGGATCTCAGCAGAGTATTTCTGACCGCAAAGCCAACACCATATTCCCTGGTCTCATTCAATGGTTTTCCCTGCCAGAAGAATGAGAAATCTTTTTCTTTGACAGATCCCGAGTCTGGCAATCTCGTCTCTTGCAGGGCAACAATGTCCATCTGCAGCCTACTCAGTTCCATGTCGATGACAGCTGTCTTGCGCGCAACATCTATTTCCTGCAGGTCGTCAGAAAAGCCAGGGGTCATTGTCCGAACATTCCAGGTGCCCAACTTTAGGGCAGAAGTTTTCTTATAATTGTTGCAGGGTGCAGGGTTATCGATCTGCTTGTCAGCTTTCACCCTAAACCCCACACACCCCGTGGGGTTAACAGACCATGGCGAGGCAGCACCTTACTGGCTGGGGGCTGCCCAGCTTAAGGCGGGCGGTAGCTACCTAGTGAGGTACAATTACCTCTCCCACTGTCGGAAGTAGCTCCTGGCGTCACACTCTACGCCAGTCGAGCATAGACTTATAACATGGCAACTGCTACTTCCCATGTTATTTCAACGTTGTATACGAAGCTGGAGTGTCCTCTCCTGAGCACAAAGCCTGGGTAAAATAATATGGAGGATAGGCTGTTACCCAAGCAGCAAATCCCCCCTCTCCACGTCACTGAAATAGTCCAATGGAAAGGCAAGAGCAAATACAACTGGTTCCAGCGACGTTGCAGGAGTTGCCAGAACATCATGAACTGCCTCCGGGACTCCGGTTCTGGATTTTGCCTCAAGGTTTACTCCTGAAGCCTTTTCCATCAATGGATATAGCCACAGGGCAGTGGAAGTTTGAAATCAGTTTTCCTTCTCCTAGATGGGCTGCCTTCCAAGGCTAATGAGCCCCACCTACCCGGGTGCATAGATTAAAGTGCTTTTGGGGCACGGAAAGGAGTTCAGAAGGGGTGGAAAAGGAAATGGGGGCGGAGAGGACCCCAGAAGGGGCAGAAAGGAAAGGGGGTGGAGAGGACCCTGGAAGGGGTGGAAAGGAAATGGAGTGGAGAGGACCCTGGAAGGGGTGGAAAGGAAAAGGGGTGGAGAGGACTTTTCAATAAATGGGTTCAATAAATCCAGTTCAATAAATGGGACCTATTAAATGAACATTTCTGTAAGTCCCATTGGTTCAGTGCATCTACTCTGATCAGAACTAATCAGAAATAGGATTTAGACCTAGGAATTGTGACAATGATATGAAGGATCAGCTAGCTCAATATTGTTATAAATAATCTCAATGTATTACTTTGGTGCCATCCTGAACACAATTCAAAGAGGCTGCCTTCACTTTAGTGACGCTAAATGTGGAGCAGGCAGATTTCAGGCTTGCAGGATCTACTTTGTCTTCTTCTTCTTTTACTATAATTCTAAGATCCATCAGCTGTCAGTCTTTAATCTTCAAAGGTTAACATTTATTTCATTTTCCAAAGTACCCAAGTTAGTCAGTCTCAGCATGCTGGCAAAAGAAAGGAAGAAAAAAGCAGAAGAAAAACTGAAACATTGTACCACTTTAAAAAAATTATTTCAGAGTGTGCTTTTATGGATCAAAGTCCACTTCTTCAAATACCTGGATCAGACATGTAGATCCTGACAAGTGGATTTTGAGCCATGAAAGCTCATGCTGAAATAAATTTCACCTTTACCTGCCAACCGTGCCCCTCTGCACTCTACATACAACAAACAGGACAATCTCTATGGAAAAGAATTAATGAACATAAATCAGACATCAGCAATTGCAATACAAAGACACTAGTCTCAAATGGCTTCAATCTACCATGACACTCTTCACAAGATATGAAACCTGCTATTCTGGAGAAGAAAAACTACAGAACAAGAATCCAGAAGGAAATAGCTGAAATAAAACACATAGACATGCTGGACACTAATATCAATAGATTAAATATCAGTTAAGGTTTCTTAAGGTAAAGGTTCCCCTTGACATTTAGTCCAGTCGTGTCCAACTCTAGGGCGCGGTGCTCATCCCCGTCTCCAAGCCATAGAGCCGGCGTTTGTCCATAGACAGTTTCTGTGGTCACGTGGCCAGCGCGACTAGACACGGAACGCCGTTACCTTCCCACCGAGGTGGTACCTATTTATCTACTTGCATTTACATGCTTTCGAACTGCTAGGTTGGCAGGAGCTGGGACAAGCGACGGGAGCTCACTCTGTTGCGTGGATTTGATCTTACGACGGCTGGTCTTCTGACCTTGCAGCACAGAGGCTTCTGCGGTTTAACCTGCAGCGCTACCACGTCCCTTTCTTAAGTCACTACCAAATGTAATAACTTTGTCACAACTACCAGACACATTTTTTCAGAACAAAGCTCAAAGGTAGAGTCGGCCATTTTCCATATTATCATACGTTGTTCTTCTGTTTTTTCCTTTAATCATGTTGCTGTTTTACAGAACCAGACTTCAAAAGAACTGAATATCAAACAGGAGCCATAAATAATTACTTGGTGTGAAATGCAACCAAACACCACTGTCTCTTAAGAGACTTGTATGAATGTTTTGCCATGTCTCTATATTCTAACTCATATGTCTGAAGAAGTGGACTATGTTCCATGAAAGCTTACATTAGAATACAGCAGTTAATATTTAAAGTGCCACATTGTCTTTTTGCTTTTGGGTTTTTTTGGGGGTGTTTCTTGTTGAAATAAATTTACTAGTCCAAGTTTCACAATATGTTGCTCTCTCCCCTCCCCCCCCCACTTTCATAGAATCATAGAAAAGTGAAGTTGGAAGGGGCCTACAAGGCCATCAAGTCCAACCCCCTGCTCAATGCAGGAATACAAATCAAAGCATATCTGCCAGGTGATTATCTAAGTTTTTCTTGAATGCCTCCAGTGTTGGAGCACTCACCAACTCCCGAGGTAACTGGTTCCACTGTCGTACTGCTCTAACAGTTAGGAAGTTTTTCCTGATATTCAACCGAAATTTGGATTCCTTTAACTTGAGCCCATTGTTGCATATCCTGCACTCTGGGATGATCGAGAACAGATCCTGCCCCTCCTCTGTATGACAGCCTTTCAAATATTTGAAAAGTGCTATCATATCACCCCTCAGTCTTCTTTTCTCAAGGCTAACCATGCCCAATTATTTCAGCCTTTCCTCCTAAGGCTTGGTTTCCAGCCCCCTGATCATCCTTGTTGCCCTCCTCTGAACTTGTTCCAATTTGTTAGCATCCTTCTTGAAGTGTGGTGTCCAGAACTGGACACAATACTCAAGGTGAGGCCTAACCAGTGCTGAATAGAGGGAGACTAGAACCTTGCGGGATTTTGAAACTATATTTCTATTAATGCAGCCTAAAATAGCATTAGCCTTTTTTGTAGCCACATCACACTGTTGGTTCCTATTTAGCTTGTGATCGACGACATTTCCAAGATCCTTTTCGCTCGTAGTTTTGCTGAGCCAGGTATCCCCCATCTTGTAACTGTGCAATTGGTTTCTTTTTCCGAGGTGCAGTACTTTACACTTATCCCTGTTGAATTTCATTCTGTTGTTTTCGACCCAGTGCTCCATCCTATCAAGGTCATTTGGAATTTTGTTTCTGTCTTCCAGGGTATTAGCTATTCTGCCCAATTTTGTATCATCTGCAAATTTGACAAGCATTCCCTGCACTCCCTCATCCAAGTCATTAATAAAATTATAGAAGAGCACCGGGCCCAGGACTGAGCCTTGGGGTGCCCCACTTGTGACCTCCTCCCAGTTAGAGAAGGCCCCATTAATCATCACCCTCTGAGTATGATTCTGTAGTCAATTGTGGATCCACCTGACACTTGATCTATCCAGCCCACACATTGTTCGCTTGCTAATCAGGTTATCATGGGGCACTTTGTCAAAAGCTTTGCTGAAGTCAAGATATACTACGTCTACAGCATTCCCTCTGTCTATCAGGGAGGTTACCTGATCAAAAAATGAGATCAAACTAGTTTGTTCTTGAGAAATCCGTGTTGGCTTCTAGTTATTACTCCATTGTTTTCCAGGTGCTTGCACAATGACCGCTTTACAATCTGTTCCAGAATTTTGCCTGGGATTGATGTCAGGCTGACTGGCCTGTAGTTCACAGGTTCCTCTTTTTTGCCCTTTTTGGAGATAGGGACAACATTAGCCCTCCTCCAATCCTCTGGCACCTCACCTGTTTCCCATGATTTCAAGAAAATAATGGAGAGCAGTTCTGAGAGTTCTTCAGCCAGTTCTTTCAGTACTCTTGGATGCAGTTCATCTGGCCCTGGAGATTTGAACTTGTTCAAAGTGGTAAGGTATTCCTTGATTATTTGTTTATCCATCTCCAGATGCAATCCTGTCCCTCCCCCCATTTGCACTTCTAATTTGTTTGGAAGTTCATAGTCTGTCTTATGGGAAAAGACTGAACTAAAATAGAAATTGAGCACTTCTGCCTTTTCTTTGTCATCTGTTATCCTTTTTCCATCTCCATTGCGGAGCTGTGCCACTATGTCTTTTGTTTGTCTTTTGCTACTCACATACCTGAAGAATGTTTTTTTATTGCTTTTAGTGTCTCTAGTTAACCTCAGCTCATTCTCAGCTTTTGCTCTCCTAATGCCATCCCTGCATTTCCTTGCAACTTGTCTGTACTCATCCTTGGTGGCCTGGCCTTCTTTCCACTTCCTGTACATGTCTTTTTTGGTTTTTAGGTCCTCCCTGAGCTTTTTCCCCTGAGCGGAGTGAAACAGGGCTGTGTCCTCGCGCCGACCTTGTTTGGGATCTTTTTTGCTGTCATGCTGAAACACACCTTTGGAACTGTAGCAGAAGGTGTCTATCTCCGGACTAGATCAGATGGAAAGCTCTTTAATCTCTCTAGATTGAGAGCAAAGACCAAAGTCCAACTGAAATGCATGCGGGACTTCCTCTTTATCGATGATGCAGCCATTGTTGCCCACTCTGCTGAAGACCTCCAACAACTCATGAATCGTTTTAGCAAGGCCTGCCAAGACTTTGGACTAACAATCAGCCTGAAGAAAACACAAGTCATGGGTCAGGGCGTGGACTCACCTCCCTCTATTACCATCTCCACGCAAGAATTGGAGGTTGTTCATGACTTTGTGTACCTTGGCTCAACAATCTCTGACACTCTCTCCCTAGATGTCGAGCTGGATAAACGCATTGGCAAAGCAGCTACCATGTTCTCTAGACTCACAAAGAGAGTATGGCTCAATAAGAAGCTGACGGCATACACCAAGATCCAGGTCTATAGAGCCTGTGTCCTGAATACACTCCTGTACTGCAGTGAGTCCTGGACCCTTTGTGCACGGCAGGAGAGGAAGCAGAACACGTTCCATATGCGCTGTCTCCGACGCATTTTTGGTATCACCTGGCAGGACAAAGTTCCAAATAGAGTAGTCCTAGAACAAGCTGGAATTTTTAGCATGTAGACATTACTGAAACAGCGACGTCTACGTTGGCTTGGGCATGTCGTGAGAATGGCTGATGGTCGGATTCCAAAAGATATCCTGTATGGAGAATTAGTGCAGGGAAAGCGCCCCAGAGGGAGACCACAGCTGCAATACAAGGATATCTGCAAGCGGGATCTGAAGGCCTTAGGAATGGACCTCAACAGATGGGAAACCTTGACATCTGAGCGTTCAGCCTGGAGGCAGGCGGTGCATCATGGCTGTGGGAGTGCCATTCCCAAGGTTCCTAAGCCACATTGTTGTTGTAGTGAGGGCATACCCTCCTAGCAAGATGCGGCTGCTTCTGAGAGGCATGGCTACCCATTCTTCCTCTTTCTCATAGGTGATAGAGAGCTTACTTCAAAGCCTTTTCCTTGGGCCAATCCTAATGGCATTATGTAACCATTGTCCTATCTGAACTCTGTCAACTATCTGTGAGCTTGTAAGGTTAATAAAACACAGTCCTCCTGGGGGCAGGCCAGTCTTCTCATTCTGCTTCTTCTCAGACTATTCGCCCATCAGGAGCACTGCTGGCAGACATCCTTGTGTGTGGCTGACTTCTTTAACTTCTATTCTCTAAGACTATTTGCTATCCTAATTACTTGTGACTACATAAACTATCAGCCTTCTCATTTCGTGACCCTACACATGGCCTCTCCCAATTTGAAGAGACACTTGTTCAGCAGGCCGAGGCAAAGAGGCAGTCCCGAAACCAGGATAATCAGGGAGCTGGACAGGGCACAGATTGTATTTGTCTTCAGTGTGGAAGGGATTGTCACTCTCAAATTGGCCTTCTCAGCCACACTAGATGCTGTTCCAAGTCCTCCATACAGAGCACGTTACCATAGTCTCTCGAGACTGAAAGATGCCTAACTAACTAAACTAAGAGCTTTTTGTGAAGCCACACAGGCCTTTTTTGCCACCTCCCACCTTTTTTTCTTGTTGGGTTTGTAGTTGTGCCTTTAGAATTTATTTCTTCAGAAGCTCCCACCCTTCTTGGACTCCTTTTCTTGTTAGGATCTCCTGCCATGGGACCTTACTTATTCTTGTTCTGAGATTATTAAAATTGGCTTTTTTAAAATCCAGCAGAAGTGTGCGGCTACACTCTGCTTTTGTTTCCTTTGAAATCAAGAATTCTCGAAGGACATGGTCACTCTTGCCTAGAGTTCTTCTTACTGCCACTTCCCCCACCAAGTCATTTCTGTTGGTCAGAATCAAGTCAAGGATAGCAAATCCTCTAGTTTCTTTCTCCACTTTTTGTAGGAGAAAATTGTATCTGTAGGTTTTATGAGTGATGGCAATTCTTCCATCGCATCCCTTATCTGTCCTCCAGGGAGACAGCATACCTGGCGAGTCCATGGATCCTCCCGGCATATTTCGGTCTCAATTCCAAGTAGTAGGGAGTCCCCTACTACAACTACTTTTCTCTTCTTCTTTTTGTAAGGTGTGGGTTCAGTGACTGTATTCTGCTGCGCTTCAGCCCTACTCATGTCTTCCTGTGGGGTCTCCTCTGCATGCTGTCTGACAGACTCTTCTTCAAGTAACTGAAAGCGGTTTTGTAGTTCCACCGGAAAAAGAGTGTCTTCTCCTTCTTTTGCTCCTAACTGTGATTCTTTTCCATGGTGGTTCCTCCACTATGTTTGTAGACTCTACAGCATTTTCCTCCACTGCAATGTTTTTGTTTTCTTCCATCAACAGTGCCCCCCCTGACAGCTGCGACTGCTCAAGAGTTCTATCAATGTAGGCTTCATTTTCCCTTATCGCCTTGAGTGTGGCTACTCGCTGCTACAGGTCTCTGACTTTCTCTTCTAATAGTGCCACCATTTTACACTTGTTACATGTATACAGCATTTTACACTCAGGAACAAAGACAAACATAACACAAACTTTGCAGGTAACCACAACTGAATAGTCTCCACCCTCCATAATCCCTTCTAGCTTTTTTACTTTCAACTGTTTGTTTAGGATACCTGTCCCTCTTGTTTTGTTAAGTTTAAATGTAGTTGCACGTATACCCAAAGCAACTAAATTTTTTTGTTAGGGGCCTCCCCTGGTGAACTCCCACGGCAAACTCCCTGTTTGCTATCCTGTTCACGAGCTCTGGTAGCAAGCTCCCTGGGTCTGCCTTTAGCTTTACAGTATTTGTCAGCTGTGCTCTGCCTGTAGTCAGGAATCAAATTTCCCCTTTCTCTTGCCATTTTCTCCCTTTAGTTTTGCCATATGGAGATAGATTAACATAGCTACTTCTTTAGAAATTGCTTAAAGGGTAATCTATTTATTTCAGTGTGAACTTTCACAGATTACAACCTGTTTCCTCACACACAGAGCAAACTATTTAGCCATTATTATACAGGATTATATCAGCCAATATAGTAAAACTGGAGAACAAGTGAAGAGAACCGAAGGAACAGATAATGAATTTTGAAATGACAAAGATAAGGGTAGGTAATACCTTTATTAAACCATTAAAATCACAAACAAATGCTAGCTTTCAGACCATTTAGGCCTGCAAAGTTAAGTCAGGAGTGTTGGTTTTAAATTTCACCTCTGGCAATGTTGATTGAATTGTTCCACATTCTCTTCTGTATCATCCCAATACCCAGACAAAAAAGGATGTTTGTTTCAATGTAAGGCAATGAAAAGGGGACACGGGAATGCTAAGTGGCTGTCAGCCTTCTGGATGGTGAGTTTGGGACAGTTTAAAAATAAAAATGTGAAAATAGTGCTTTTTAAACCACTTCACAATATTGGCAAATTGAAAGAGGATGCTTTGTTTTGGATTGATTCCACCAATCCTATACACTGGAACCAATCCAAACCACAGTGATCTTACTCACACCAGAAAAGCAGAAGCCCCTGACAAAGACCCAGAAAGGTGTGCATAGGAACAATCTGGGAGTGGGCTGGTGTGCTCTAAGATGTCATCCGATTGCTGTCTTTAAGCGTGCTTCAGCCTATCTCTGCAGCGCTCCAAACACAGGGGTAAACAGCCTATGTAGTCAGTCTCTAGATTTCAGTTTTTTCCAGCACATTTCTAAGGTTTCAAATTTTAATGTCATAAAAATAGAATAAAACAAAAGAAAATGATGTACACCTCAAAATACACACCGATGGCACAATCCACCTAAAAAGAGATCCTCAGCATGTTTGTTTCAAATGGGAAATTTCCGAAAAGTTTGAGATCTGTTCAAAGTCTATATTATCCTTAATTATATGATGCTTATGCTCATATAATTATGGGACGTCGTGGCGCTGCGGGTTAAACCGCAGAAGTCTCTGTGCTGCAAGGTCAGAAGACCTGCAGTCGTAAGATCGAATCCACGCGACAGAGTGAGCTCCCGTCGCTAGTCCCAGCTCCTGCCAACCTAGCAGTTCGAAAGCATGCAAATGCGAGTGGATAAATAGGTACCACCACGGTGGGAAGGTAACGGCGTTCCGTGTCTTGTCGCACTGGCCACGTGACCACGGAAGATTGCCTTCGGACAAAACGCTAGCTCTATGGGTTGGAAACGGAGATGAGCACTGCCCCCTAAAGTCAGACACGACTGGACAAATTGTCAAGGGGAACCTTTACCTTTACCTATGCTCTTATGCTACCATATACATAACAGGATACCTGCTTTGAAGAGTACTCAGTTTAAGTTTCTCTGCAGGGTAAGTGTATTCAGTAACCACAGCTGTCACTATTGCCTGGTCTACTGCATTGGTTCTAGTAAAAGAACATGTGTTCCCTCTTCCTAGTGGAGACAGCTAGTTCTATGCAATCTGTCTTGACTTTATCTGCAGAACATGGCAACAGCCCAGTTGCTATGGCTAGGAATAAGAGCCTAACTATGCTGGCTTCCAATCTAATTGTTTCATAAGTGTAATGATCTCTGGTTTTTAGGGCTATAGATAGGCTGGTAAAGAAAACTTGGGGTGTAGAAATTGTAGCATTCAGTTCTGGGCCGTGTTTATCTAAGAGTTGGTGTGTGTGGTGTATTTATAAGAACTGGTGTGTGTGTATACACACCCACACACCAACTCTTATACATACACACACACATAACACATTGACAGAATATATATAACGGAGGAAAGATAAACTTCCATTGTGGTAACCTGCAAAGTGTGGCAATACTTGTCTTCAGCTTTGTGCCTGAGAACAACATTGTGTACACATATAGCAAGTTGGAACCGAAAGTGGGAGAACTGGAACAGCGAGTGGCCACACTTAAGGCTGTAAGAGAAGATGAAGAGTATAGCCAAAATAAGCAATGGAGGTGGAGGAACAGCAAGACAAAGCAAAGAAGGAAAATGCTGAGGAGAGGATAAACATAGTGGAGGAAGCACCATTTAGAAGGGTCACATTTAGGAGAAAAAGGAGTGGAACTGCAAAACCGCTTTCAGATTTTTGAAGAGGAGCCTGGCACATAGCATGCTGAGGAAGACATACAGGAGACCCTACAGGAGGACATGACGGAGGGTGAAACTCACCCAAGCAGAGTAATTGAATCCATACCCTACAAAAAAGAAGAGTAGTTATAGTAGGATCTAGGGCCTGGAAACTAGCCGCCTGAGGAAAGACTGAAAGAACTGGGTATGCTTAGCTTTGAGAACAGAAATCTGAGGGGAGACAGAATAGCACTTTTCAAATATTTGAAAAACTGTCATACAGGGGAGGGGCAGGACCTGTTCTCACTCATCCCAGGGTGGAGGACACGTAATAATGGGCTCAAGTTACAGAAAGCCAGATTTCATCTGAATGTCAGGAAAAACTTCCTAACAGTTATAGCAGTGAGATAATGAAACAAATTACCTCAGGAGGTGCTGAGTACGCCAATGCTGGATGCATTCAAGAGAAAATTATACAACCATCTGTCAGATATACTTTGATTTGGATTACTGAATTAAGCAGGGGGTTGGATTCAATGACTTTATAAGCTCCTTCCAACTCCATTATTCTATGATTCCAAACACATACTTTAAAAAAAACAGGTTATGCATGTGTGTGTGTTTGTGTGCGTATATGTGTGCACGCACATAAAACAAGAACAATAAGATAAACACAGCAAAAAAACGGATGCTAAAATTTGTATATCCCAAGTTTTTTTCACCAGTACCAGAGCAGAAACTGCTTGAAGAAGCAAGGAAGAATGTAAATGATTCTTTGAAGCTAAATAAGAACAGAGTCCCAGATTTATTTATCAAACAAGGTGGGCGATCCACAACATAAAGTAAACAGCTCCAAGTATATAGTCTTTAAAATACAAATACATAAGATCACCACATGGATTCACCATTCCAGTGCTCCTCCTGCACAAGCGTATTGAATTTCTACTACCTAAACCAAGATGGTAAAGGCCTTACATTGTCTATGGGAACACCAGTTCCTTCCTCTCCAGCTCTTTCTCAACTAAAATCTGAATTACAGACCCTTCTTAAGATTTCTCCACCCATTGGGCTGATTGAAATAGGCCACAGGGGTTACATAAACATGCCACAAGCTGCTGTTCTTGACTTACCAAAACTTTAAAGGAGCCTTGGGCCAAAATAACTCATAATATGATGTCATATTCCCCTAATATGATGTCATATTTTCTAAGACAAACAATGCTTTCTTACAACCACTGTCACTATTACTTAGACTCTAAGAGGAAGGACATGTAAAGGCAATCTTGCTGAGAAGCTGAAAAAGATGCAGTTTGCTCCAGTTTAGATCCACACTAAAGCTTAGGGAGGGGACAGTTTGAAAAAGTTTTAAGACATTTTCATCCAACCAAGTTGCAGATGTTACATTTTTAAACAATTTATTTTGATTGCTTTGGGAATTTTAAAACAGTAGATGAATTTTATCATTTTTCCCACAAGGTTCAAGCTTGTGGAATGAATAAAGTATATACACATAGTTCAGAAAACACAGGTGCATTATTTTGCCAATATTATCGAGCAAAAGAAACTGTGATAGTGGGAGGGAATAACTTTAGTATTATATGGTATGTATTCATATGCTCATTTTTGTGTGGTTTTGTATACATCTTCTAAGAAATTGTCAAAGCCTTTAAGTTCATTCCATTCTCTATTTCTGGATGCATATTGAGAATCATCCTCCCTCATCTTTGAAAGGCATTCTTTTTCTTATAACAGGAATAGCTCCAAATGGGACAATGTTACAGAATAAACCAAGTACGAAATGCCTCCCATTTTCATTTTGTCTGCAAGATTAGTCCTATTCAAGAATTATCTATTTAGATAACATAAACATGTGAGAAAGGAGAGTGCACTAGTCCTGCCCCCTTGTCATTGCTTCCAAAACTCTCCCATATGGAAAGGACTTTTCTGCAGACTGCATCATCTATGTGGCTCTCTATGTGAAACAAAACACAATTTTTCAGCAGTCTGCATTGGGTGAAGTGCATCCACACACAAAGGTGATTGCTCGCTTCTACCAGTCACCATCTATGTGTGGACGCAACAGAAATTATGATGAAGAGAGAGGAACTAGCACGGTCCCATTCTATGTCTACTTTACGTGAATGTATAATGCCAGAATAGAGGTACTGTCTCATCCAAATCGCATGTCTGCAGCTTCTCTAGTTGAGAGATGGGCAAGCTCTCAGCGGAGTATTTATTGATGTAAGCATCTCCTTGAGGAAAATGCCGGTGGTGAAGTCCAATCTATTTAAGCACTCCAATGTGATTTACGTTTTCCTGGAAAGGAATTGCATTATGTAATACAATCATGTAAATGTATTCAGATAATTTGCTCCAAGAGTAATGATGCCATTCCACCTTTAAATGAATATTTTCCTTGATAACAAGACTTCTAATCCAAGGGTTTATGCTGACCATCCCGTCATGCAGAAAAGCCTCCAATGTTCTTTTGCATCTTGAAGAGCCCAGTTATTCTGGGAAACATATTTGAATTGGGTTTAGGATGCTTTAAATCAATTTTATACAGGTGATGCACATGGAAGTGCAGATTGTTTTGACAGGGAATTGTGTTATTTTGATCAGAAGCAAGGTAAAATACTCTTCCAGGAGAGGATCATTTCTTTTAATTTGGATGTCAAATCAATGCATACTCAATTATTGTGGCATGCGTGAACGCCTCTGTCAATGTAAATTCTTTCTGTGGAGTTTGCCACTCAGTGGTGTGCTTTCCGTGCTCTCTCTCCTTCTGCATTTCCTCTCTCTCTCTCTCTCTCTCTCTGTGTGTGTGTTTCACACACTCCACTTGGTGTCTCCACCACTTTGCAAGTCTTCAGTTTCAGCCAGGGTTAGGTGTCTCACTGCTCCACAAGTCCACTGCTTGCTGGCACCCTCACCTTTTCCCTCTGAGCAGCAGCAGGCGAGCTGGCAAGAAACAAGTCTCTAGCTCTGGCTGTGGCAGACAGGAGGCAAGCAAGCCTGCCGAACAGCTGTTCCGCATAGTGGATGGAAGGAGGACCCGGCCGGCTGTTGCAGAGAGCAGGCGAGCATGCCCGCACCACTTAACAACTGACCAGTCTATGGAGCAGCTTCTGCCCAGCAACCAAGGGTGCACTGGAAGGACAGCCTGTCAATAATTCAGAAAATTTGAGTTTACGCAGTGCAGAGGGATTGCCCTAAAAATGAAAAGTGCATTTTAAAAAGAATTCTCGCAGGTTGTTGAGAAAGCAAAAGTACAATTGGTAAGTGCTTCCTGGAGGATAGTTTATGTTACAAAACACCTAGTTTGTTTTGGAACAAAGTTACTGATATGATAACAAGGCAGAAGTAACTCATTCAGTTTTGTGCCAATTTTCATGAGATAGAGTAAACAACAGTTCAATGATGTAATGTTGACAAGGGGACAAGAGGAAAAAAATGAAGTGCATTTTAAAATGCTGTTATGTTGTGTTTTGCTTATAATTGTAATTAACAAAGAGATACTGCAAAATAGATGTGGAATCCTGTGTTAGGCAAATGAGAATAAACATATATTGTACAATAGAAGATTTTACTGAATATTGTAAAAGGACAAAAAGATGAATGTTATTTTAAGCTGTTTGTTTCTTGGTTAGCAGGTAGAAAAGAGAAAGAAGGGTGTCATTTGTTTTATGAGGCTTTAGCCACAAATCTGTAAGAAGTAATTGTTATAAGACAGGGTAACATTTTATGTTATCCTATAGTAACATCCAACAATGGTAAAATAAATAGCAATGAACTGCTATCCTAGCAGACCACTGGGGTACCGATAAGCTATACTTGCCCTTGACAGGAGAACTGGAATGCTTCCAAAGTGGTAAGTTCTAGTACTGATAAGATACACCAGATTACTTTCATAACAATGAAACACCAGATCACTTTCATAGCAATGTTCTGGCCTTGCCAGATCTTTTATTTAGATTATGCAGAACAAGGGGTATAAACATAGGGAGAGATCACACACTGTTATTGAATGGTGAGACATCATATCCAAGGAGGAAGAAGGAGCATGAGACAGAGAAGGGAATGGATGCCAGTTGAATGTCCTTAGAGCAGCAGAAAGATAACAGTGTGGCACTGACAGCCAGTAATGGGTTTTACATAAAGCTGGGTGACAAAATGTTTTTCTTTGTGTGTTCTTAACATGCTTAGAGCTCATGAATGCTTTTTTACTTTTCATATATATTACTTTTAAATGTTTAAATATTTGTCTGTGCCTTTCACTGAAAGTTATAATTCTTTTTGCTTTTTATAATGTTATTCTCAATAATTTAGATGCATTCGAGAGATGTATTCTCTGCCTTTATAAGCTATAAGTGCCTATATTTTAGAATGTAACTTAAAACATTATTTTTGGTATGTTATACTTTTGCTTAAGACTTTATAGTTTCACCTTGCAAGGATGGATTACTCTGAAGTAATTTTTACATTATGGAACCTAGAAGATGTAGAAAATAAAACTTGTTGAAAATCAGCAAGGTTTGAAAAATACTGGAATTATTGCAACAATGAAAATACATAATCAGATACCCTGATTAGTTTGGATAAACTTGTCATTGATTGTATGGTTTCATTCTAGGATTAACCCTTTACTGGGATAATGTCAGCTATGACAAATCATAGGCTTCTGTACTTTGCCTGGGAGGTCTATAAATCTCTGTAAGACTCCTGGGGGTGTCAGGCATACTTATCAGGATCTGACAAACCAGCTGTGGAGACCTGGATCCTGCTGGAGAGCTGGGTGGTGGCAGCGCTGAGGGAGAGCAGGACAAAGCTCTGTTTTGTTTTTCTTTCATTTCCTTCTAGCACTATCCCACTAATTTAAAAAAAATAAAAGCACCACAATAAATAAAATAAGAGTTTTTATTAATAAAATAAGTTAAAATAACACCACAATAGCAGTGACAGGTTGACAGTGCAAGTGTGGACGGGTGTGCGCATGACACACAAACATGATGTAAGATCTTGTCCCACCCCCACCCCCCAAAATCTCAAGTACAGGGATAATGTACAGATGAGACTCAGGTGTGCAACAAATTTCCTTATCTCAAAACTGATATATACAGACAGCAAGCAAAAACACAAATGAATAGATCATTGATTTGGAGCTCACTGTTGCCTTGAAGTCTTACTGTTCTACAAATAGACACACAGGAGATGAAATATGAAATTTTCATTTTCCAAGCAGGAAACATTAATCCTGTTACAATGATTTCATTCTCATTTATCTCAGACGATGGCTGTAGATTGACCTGTTTTAATTACATGGATGCTAGCCAGAGACACAGATGCTCAATGAGCTGTTTGCAGCCTGCATCGTTGCAACTGACTGCCTTATGTTATAAAACCAATTAATCTGTTAAATGCTTATATGCATGTTCGATGAATCTTTAGTGTTTAACTTTCCACCCATGGATTTGCAACCCTTAGGGAGAAAAACATTATCTTCCACACCCGCAACTGTGATAGCAGAAACACATTCCATGTGGAGCAGCTCAGAATTAAACAGAAAAATTTTAAGTCCTCCATTCCAGAAAATTTGTTAAATCTCTTTGTCTTCAGTAAAACTGCTGAAGTCTAGAACTCATCTCCTGCAAAAACAAATAAAATAATATCCAAGTTGAAGGGAAAAGGAATATTGGTATGCTCAACTTTAGAATTGTAACATTTAATACTGAATGTGTGCACAAAATGCTTTTAAAAATAGAGCAAAGAAACCAAACCCAGTTTTGGTGACCAAAGTGGAGTTCACATTTTATATAGATATGTATGGAGAAGTCATTAAATCCTGAAAATCTTTCTGCTCTTCTGACTGAAAATTGTAGTTTTACATTCTAAGATATCTAATATTACTGAGCCTGAATTATAATTTGCACATACTGTTTTGTACATGACCTACTTTACTGTGAGCATACAACCCACACACGAAGCCCTCTTTCCACACCTTCTATTGCCACTTACAGGTATTCCCAGAGGCTGTTAAAAGGAATAAAAATTCTGTGTACAAGTAGATCTGGAAAGGGTACAATTCTCAGAGGACCCAGGAACACAGCCCTCTTTGCCTGACTTATCCTTAGGACCTCAAAGAAAGCTACAGTGAAAGCTGCTTGAAACATCTTTGCCTCAAAAACCAACCAGCGTACCTGTTGCAAAGTTCGGATTAAGATACAGATGGTTGTGAAAGTGATGGATTTCTGTTGATTCCTCTTTTGTGGGGTAGCCCTCCTCTAACCTTCAAGAATCCTTCTGGTCAAGAATGACCCACACAGATCCTGACCCCCATGTAAAACAAATGATGTATCATCCTAAAGTCCCCTGGGGTCTTCTTTGGGACAACACCTAATGGGGACACTTAATATCTGGAAATAGTTGGTTAAACAAAGAGGCCAGCCACTCTGCCTGCTGAACACACCTTCATGAATTTTGCCTACACAAAATCAGGCAATTCGCTTGCAGATTTTACAGTTTCTTGGCTTGGTAGGCAGTGAGAGTCCTACTGCAGGGATTCTAAAACCCTCCCGTGTAATCTGAGCAGCTGACAGGTCCATGAAGAAGTGGTACTAAAGCCACAAAGCAAACTGGGGTGATGGCCAGCTGCTCATGGGGCTCCCCTCCTTCCATGAATCTATTTTCCACCTTCATTTGCTGAAACACTATCTCTACTGAGCCCACCATCTTTCTTACTGGAGACATTGATGGCAGGCCATCTTTGGCAAAAGGGCCACTAGGAATTTTCTGGCCTTGTGCCTCGGATGTGGGCCAAAACAGTTGTTAAAACTACACTTAAATTTACACTGAGTCCTTTGGCACTTTCTTTGATTATACTCACAACAGACCCTCTTGGGTAGATCCTGACTCCCAGGCCATTGAGCTGCTCTTGTTCCATCACTATTAACCTTATGTGGGGGCCAACTCAGACCAGCCACAGTTTATAACTAACCAAGCCCCACCTGGCCTAACTGCTGTGCAATGCACGTTTTCTGAAGGCCTCATCATATTCTATTGCAGCATTATCATTAGCAAACATACTGGCATCCAAAACATTACCCTGGTGGTTTGAAAGATACCAATCCCTCTTTGGATAAGCAGCCTGCACAACCCCCATGAATACTGTGTAATGGATGAGCCAACTGCTGAATGACTGCTTTGCCTCTTCCCTTTCCCTCCCATCCCTTTCACTCTGTCTAGTGCTCCTGCCTTCTTCTGCCTCAGATTTTTACAAGGAAAATAGATTAACATAGTTTCAATTCAAGATTTTTTCCCCTTACTTTCCTAGTTAGAAAAATACCTGGTGGGTCCTAGCTATCCAAAATGTGGGACACCAGCAGAGATGCTTCCACTGCTGTTTCCTCCCGGCAAACAGCCGCTGGGTGTGTTGACTGGCCTCCCTTTGCTCTCTCTGTGTAGCACTCACTCTGGTAACCCAGAGGCATTGTCAGCCACTATCCAACAATCCTCACCCCTTTGCCCTCTGATGAAGACTCACCTGCAGATCCAGCACTGCCTTGTGTCCTCATGCTGCATCTTATGCCTCTGCCTCTTAACCTTCCTCTTCTTCTTGGCTGTAGCCCTGCCATGGCCACTTATAACTTAACCCCCGTTCTGTTACCAATATGCTTTTACAAGCTCCCCAGCTGCTCCTGCACAATGCCCAGTTGAGTATTCCCACTCATATAATTCCCTTTTAATGATGTAAGCTGACTTGGGTCAAGGAGAAAGGCAGGATAAAAATATTTTAAATAAATAAATAAATACTCCCTTTCCCCTTCCTTTTTTTTTTTTTTTTAAATAATGTTTAGGTTATTTATTTATTTATTTATTTATTTATAGCCCTATTTTTTTACTTGCCCAGTACTTGTCTCCTTCTCTTATTAATTCTATTTCTGACTTCTACATTTTCTCTTATTTCCCCTACTAAAATAGGGGAAATCTATTTTGCAATGTGCCACTTTGTGTCCTGGTGCTCAGAACCACCTGCTCACTACTATCCTAAATTAACTCATCTCTTCCCTTCATCCAATTCAGTTCCTCTCCTCATTATTAATTAATTAATATGGAGGGTTTATTTTCCCTCAGAGTCCCCTCACTCTGAAGCCAACACCACAAAAACTGCCACTGCCATCTTCCTGTCCAAGGACTCACTCACCTGCTGCTGCTGCCTCAGTTGCTCCCTCCATCACTGCTACCATCCATGTAGGGCTATTACATTTCAGCTTGTAATGCTTAAACACATTTCAAATCGAGGAAAGCTCTTTTCTGGCTCAGAGGTACCATGCTTCTAAGCACATGTAGGTCAGCAAATGCAGTGTAACCACTTCAGAGATGTACAGTATTCTAAAAGCATTATGACAGTATTAATCCTGACCAATAACCCATCCTGATATGTGCCACATTTACTAAAACTGGAACCTTGTCCACCAAGTCCTATGGGAAGAACAAAGGCTTCTTAATATGTTTCATCTTTTCTGGAAAGAAAAAAGTGTACAACTCTTGTCCCACATCCCCTATTCAAAGCAGAATTTGTCAGAGCAGGCAGGCAGCTGGTGTAATTAACCTGTTCCAACACAGTGGTGCAATGAAACTTGCACACATTAATCATGTATATGTTTATGTACATGTATATGTGTTTATTTTGATTTTATAATTATTATGTTTATTGTTTTAAATTCCTGTTGATGTTATATTTGTTTAACATGTAAACTGCCCAAAGTGGCCTTGGCAGCCAGATGGGCGGTACAGAAGTCGAATATATAAATAAATAACCCTATTAATACTAATGAGAATTATGGGTACAATATACTGCATTTCATACTCCTACACAGAAAGGTATTTGGCATATGCCTGCATCATGCATAATAATTTTCTCTGTCATGCAATTCTATCTTTGTATTGACACTGATGATCCTCTCCAACTTAACAGGGAATTGCAAGCTCTCTTAAACAAGTCAGTTGACTAATGAGTTGCTATTATCCTTTTTTGTTTTTAAAATAAGAAACATATAAATTGTACATATATATTATTTATAGTATTGCACTGTCTGTGAGTAAAGATAATGTTGCAAGCATCTGGTGAAATTCAGCTGGTGAGTCAGTAACTGGGAAAGAGGAGCTGGAAATCATGTCAAGCATCAGACAATGCAAATCATTATTTTTGTCTGGGCAAAGTCATAGCCTAAACTAAAAGTCTTCATACTCTTTTCTGTTTAGGGTTCAGGGTAGTTGTGGTTGGTGAAGTCACTCCAAAGTTCAGGAACCATTTACTTTTATTTCCTCCTTTGTTATTAAAAACAAAAAAAAAGTATTTTGGTGAACCTATTTGTGAAGATTGCTTGCTCAAATTTGGTTTTAGCACTGAATATTTTCCTTTAAAATAAAAGAGCATACTCTTTACATTATTGAACAACATTGTGTGCCACCTCAATGTGGCAAAGCAAACTGCAGATAAAATGAGGCCAGTGTCTAGGGGTGAGAAGATATAATGTAGACATTTTTAAAAATAAAGATGCTTGTTGACTGTGCTTCCATTTTAGGAATAATAATAATCATGTGTCATCAAGTCAATACTGACATGGCTACCCTTCTCAGAATTTTCCAGGTAGAGAATACTCAGAAGTGGTTTATCATTCCCTTCTTCTGGGGGCACCCTGGGACTCTGCAACTTGCCCAAGGCCACACAGGATGGCTCTTCTTGCAGGAGGCTCAGTGGGGAATTGAATTCCCAGCCTCTGGTTCCACAGCCAGATACCTAGCCCACTGAGCTATCTAGCCAGCTGTTGCACAAAATATTTGTGTAACCTCTAGCCTTGCTTATGGTGATATGCATGATTATTCCTAGAAGATTGGTGAAGCTGAAAAGTGATATTATGTCTAGGGGTGAATCTGATCTTCACATCATTCATGTAAACTCATTTGAGGACTTCTCATTACCTGCTCCTGTTTGGTAATGCCCAGACAGGAACACACCTCTCATATGGTTTATAAACTGGTTAAGTTTATATACCACCCCATTTAGCGCTATAGGGTGGTATATAAGCGGCTCACTTTGCTTTTTTAAGGATCTACAACACAAATAAATGTCAGTATCTGTGACATATGAGATGTATTATCTAATTTTTCCATCATACTATTGTGGATATGAATCTCTGCATGGTAGATGATCAAACTTGCAGGCTTCATTAAAGGTCACTTTTCGAGCATGGAAAGCATAGTACAATATACTGGCTGCAGTGTATAGACTTTCTTTAGGAGGCCAGACGGGGGCAGCACATACTCACAGAGAGAATTGGTGGGGTCACATATAGTAATGGGGGAGCAATCTTCAGTTGCTATAAATGACAAGGCTAGGACATCATTACAAGACCCTAATAAGTAGTCCATGAGATATTTGGATGCCAACACTCCTGCTCTCTTCCCAAAGTATTTAACATCTGACCATCTCATTTTAGGGTTTTGCATATGTTCTGCTTTTCCTTCAGTATATATCATTCAGTACCTCTGTTAAGCAAAGAGCAGAGAGTGAGGGATACCCTCTCATTTTTGGGTTTCGGAGTTTTTCACCAGAATTCTCATTCTGTTGGTGTTTCCACATTAGGTTGTGAGATCTCCCTGAACCATAGAAATACAGTATATGCACATTTTTGTTTTTGTTTTTCCCCAAAATGTATATATTTTTGTACATTTCTTTATGTTAACTAAAATAGTCTTCTGCTTACTTTTCAAACTCAGGCAATTTTAACCATGCTCATTTTTGAAATGTGCATTTGGTTTGGAACACACATTATCCCTTCAAAAATGCACAATAAATCCCCCAAAGGCACCGATTGTTCAAATGAAGAAGAGTTCTGTTAACAGTACTGGGAGAAGTAAAATGTGTACTTCCATATGGAAATATGAATCTAGTTAATTTCTTTCTCATCCCTTGCAACAGATGCATGGATGCAAAGTAATTTTAAAAAAGGAAAAGACAAACGTTTTTCACAAGAGATTTGGCACAGCACAAAATGGACAACTATCATACTGCTGGGAAATATCTTTTTTAGAATAAAGCATTGTATAAGCTTCAGGTTTATTCCTTTTTACTTTGCCATGAAAGTAGGAACTTGAAAAACAAACTTAGCATGCAAGGATAACTTGCTATCTATAGCAATAAGAAAAAAACAGCAGAATGGAAGAAATGTAGTGTCATCATCATGCAGCTAGTAAGTATAGTCCAATAAAAATACAGTAAACTTAAATACACCAAAATAATAGGATTCTACACATTACTGAGAGCCAGTGTGTACAGTGGATAAGCAGAGTGTCAGACTGAGGCTCAGGAAAACTGGGTTCAGACCGTCTCTTAGCCTTGAAAACTCACTGAGGAGCAACTACAGTAAAACCATTGCTTAAGCATACCTAGAAAACCCTATTAAGAGTCACAATAGGTCAGATGCTACTTGACTGCACATAACATATATGACGTCATGGGGAAGGGATAAATGGCCATCTGAGGAAGTCCAAGATACTAGACTGGGATGCTAGGAGGGCTGCATTCACCCCCATGACCTATGCTTCCCCCCTCCTGCTCCATGCCATCTTCCTAGTTAGCCAAAAACATTGATTGCCAGGTGCAAGGTAAGGAGTATTTAGATACAGAACATGGTAGGGATTTAAGATGTCAAAGCAGAAAAAGCAGGTTCTTTTTCTACCTCCAGCCCTGTCCTCCAGTTCAACTGGTATAATCTGCTACAAATCCATTCATGGTTTAGGACAATGGCCTGTGCAACCCCATTAAAAACTCCAACGAAGACAGCTGTCTCAGTAATATGGTATCTGAACAATTCCAGAGAAGTGCTCTTTCACATGTACACAGCCCACATTTTTATGTTTCCTAAGCAGAACATATCTGAACAAACACCCAGGCAATCAACAAAGCTCACCATATTTAATAAATGATGATTGATTTGCTTGGACATAAATGCATCTAAAATTAATGTCAACAATTTGCTTTGCTAACCTTGCTTCTAACAAAAATACCTGCAGAGAAGAAAATTGCAATAATTACAAACAAAAAAAGTCAAGTTGCTTTTACATCCTAATATAGAAATAAAATTGTTTTATTACTGTGTTGGATAATGTGGTTGTCATTCTTTCTCATTGCCAAATGAATAATGTATTATATTCCAGCTATGAAGAACCTGACTTAATACTCTCTGTACCATACAGTATACCCTGACTATCATTATGATTTAGTCACACTGCCCGGTATTAAACTTATACAAAGAGCATTCAGTTGACAGAACAGTAGTTAAAGACAACCAATACAAAACTTTTATCTGATCACTGACATGCACCACTGTTTCCTGGAACTTCCCAACACAGTCTCACATCAGCAGAAAAGTATACAAAGTCTGTCAGCGTACAATTCTCTTTAAAACAAGACCTGTTCAGGAAGACTTGGGAATTATGCCTTGGGATGACTCTGAATACTATTGGCTGGGATTAGAAAAATCTTGCATATTTTGCTTTGCTTCAGCTATGTTCCCTGTCTGCTCATAAAGATACATTCTCTAGCTTACTTCCTTTAAATTTTTTCTCAGAAATCCAAACATAACTGAACATGACTGGAAGCATGGACATGCTACAAATTTGGAGTTTTCACAAGTGAAATTTATTAATAGTAAAGCAGACTTACCTTCTTGTAGGCACACAGGTTTATCACTTGGCTTCCAGCCTAGGGAACCATTAAAATGTCTCTCACAAAGCTTTTTGAAGGGACCCTTAAGCCTGTATCCTTCTTGGCAGTGAAATCGAACTACTGAACTTTCAAAGAAAACACCTGCGCTGGGCATCTTATATCCATATTCAGGGAACCCAGGATCAGCACAAGCATGGAGTTCATCAAAACCTGTATCAACAAAGAGAATACTGATGTTCAGTCAAATGTCTTCAGTCGTACTTCTCATCTCAAACATCAGATTAAGGCGGGTGTACAGATTTAATTACTCTTTGACAGTTTCAGAAACTGAGGAGTGGGAACTGAAACAAAATGTTGCAGATGATTTGGGTCTTTGTGCTCACTTCCTGTTTCACCAGGCACAATCTCCTCACCCTGTTTAATCCCATCTCCAGTCTAGCATTAGGCACTATTTCATATGCTGTTTAGCTAGATAAAATGGTCTGCCTTCAAGTACTGTACTGTGTAACTAACAGGAGGAAAATAAAAGGAACAATCAGATAAAGACAAGGAGATAAAATGCGGTAGTGAAACCAATAAAAACAGCAGCCAGTTGAACAAACTGCAGACTAATTACATAGCCATAAAAAGTCTGTATCTATCAATCCAAAGGGCAGTCTAAATAAAACTGTCTTTCACCAAGTAAAGGTCACTTGAGCAAAGCATGCATATGTATTCCTTGGCAAACTGCCAAGGAGCAGTCACTAAGAAGGACCTCTCTTAAGTTCCAGTCAAAAGTATTTCAGATACTGGCAAACCAAAAAGAGTTTCTCCCAAATACTTTTGAAACCTTGGGAGGCTTCTATGAAATACTGCTCCTAAAATCCCTTCTTAAGCCTCCCCCTTTAAAGCCCCTATCTCTCCCACAGACACTTACACTCGGCCTTAAAAATTCCATCTCAAATCTAGAAAGTCTCCCCCCACACACTCACCAAATACTCCAGCTCAATGCTTCCACTCCACAACCTGTTCTTACCTAAATCTCTGTCTCCTAATGCACCCATGTTTGTGTTCCAATCATATGTACACAAGAGCTTTCTCTGCCTCCTGTTTCCCTTCTGAAATAATCCTGTTTCCTTCATAGAAACTTATAGGGGTGTCTAAACAACAGTGTTTTCCACTTTAACCCTCCTATCTCCCATCTCTTTTAATGCAAATAATCATCATTGTAACAGTCACCATTATAATCATCATCATCATCCCTAAAGGAAACAAAGAAGTAGGTGCACAATGTGTTTTGATCTCTAGAATGAAACATTCTCCGTCAGGAAGCATCCCAAAATCTGAAAGCTTATTTCCCAATGTCCCTCCATGCCATGGTTTAGGTAACTGGCTGCAGAGCCTGAGGCTGGGAGTTCAATTCCCCACTGTACCTTCTTGATATGGGCTGGACTCAGTGATCCATAGGGTCCTTTCCAGCTCTGAAATTCTTTGATTATAGATTATAAATGGATGTTTGAATGATGCCCCCACCTATCAATTCAAAGGTGTACTTTCAGAGCCCACATTATACGGAGCAGAAATGGTGAAGGACAAAAATGAGAGTTGCACGAGCAATTGAATTAAGTATCCCTTGGGAGAGGTTATTTCTGTTGGGGTTGGATAGGAATTTATCATTTGGTTTCCAGCTCAGGAGCTCAGCAAAACAACCTGGAGTTCCTTTCAGCATGCTTCTTGGTGGCTCCACTTAATCTCCCCCAGCCTGTTTCCGTTCCAGTTTTTGAAGTGGTGGTAGCAGAGTCAGCGGCAGAAGAAGTAGGAGGACGAGCAGCAACAGCATTGATGCTGATGCCATGTTGGGGAACAACGACAAAGGTATTTTTATACAAATGTGGTGGAGGCCTTGCAGGTTACTTGGCTATTATAAAAGGAGGTTGTGACTTGAAAAAGTTTGGGAACCACTGATGTATATGGATGCATGGATGCTGTGAAGAAAGCTGATTTCTTTACTTCATTCTGTGCTTTGCAAGAAAGCTCATGTTTGACTCAAACAGAGCTAACACAGGGAAGGTGACAAAATGTAAGGTACTGACATCCCAAGTTATTTAGGATTTAAAAGAAAGAGCAAGGACCTTGAACAGAACCTGGAAACAAACAGCAAAATTGGGCAGTACTTCAATTAGACTTTTAATAACTCAAAAACATGCATAGATTAACTTTTAAATCTAGCACGTCTCCTCATCAAGTTGAATACTGAAGGCACCTGTTGGATTTAAAAGACGTCCTGTGCATGTTTTTCAGACTTCAGTGGTCTAATAAAGGTACTGTCAACCTTTATTTTATGATTTCATACAAGAACCACACTGGGTTTCAATGAATTTGTGCCCTTTTCATGCATGTCCTTGAGTAGCAACAAACATTGTGCTACTAAGATATATCTGTCAAAAATAAATGAACTGTGTGGTAATGACAGTGTATGGTAATATCTGTAAATCTTGGCTCTTGAAAACAGAAGAATTCTGTCTGATTTCCGTACATTTCAAAGGACTGTATCCTTATTTAGTCAAGAAAACTGTTCAGTCTTACAGTTCCCTCCTCGGAAATATTATACTCAAGTAACATACAAAATGTTCTGGCATGCTGAGCTTTTAAATTCACCCCAGGCAAAAAATAAGAATAAACAACTTAAAAGACAATTTATTTGGAAAAAACAGAAAAAAAAATATTAAGAACACACACACACACAAACTCCATATAAAGCAGCAGGGGGTGTCTAAAATCTGGAGACAGAAGCTGCTATGTCAGGGCAAGACAGTTGGAATTAAAACAATTCCCTAGAAAACTAACACTCTAATACTCTATCTCAGTGGCTGTCAAAATGGAAATGCCACAGAAGGGGAAGCAACAGCAAACCTACACATGATCTCCAACTGTATGAGCAAAATGTTATGTGCCAAAGGCTTGTGCAAGACTTTTCCCCCTGCAAAAAGTAACTGAAGGGTGCATATTTTGCACTCAAGCTAAGGGTAAAGTTCTCACCGAAGCAATGGCTAAAACTACAACTTTTTGGGAGTAGTCTGACTAATCAGTGAGAACTGATTAGTCAGAGAACTCTTTCCGGTGAGAACAGATGTCAAGAGCTATGGAAAAAGAAGGTTACCTACCTGTAACCATAGTTCTTCGAGTGGTCCTCTGTGAATTCACACATATGGGTATTGTCTGCGCCTGCGCTGACAGTTTCGGAAGATTCTAGAGCTAAAGTAACAATTTTATGGTATGATCTCCCATGATGCACATGCTCCGCCCACCCAACGGTCCCCTCAGTTCCTAAGATATGTCCGCCGGGCAAAGTTATAGAAGTATTAAGGCACCGTGACGGACAGAGGGGAGGATGGGTGGGTAGTGTGAATTCACAGAGGACCACTCGAAGAACTATGGTTACAGGTAGGTAACCTTCTTTTCTTCATCGTGGCCTCTGTGAATGCACACATATGGGTGATTAGCAAGCTTCACTTACCGGCAGGTGGGACGTCACGGTAGGAAGGAAGCCAAAACTGCTCTGCCAAAACCAGCATCGGTGCGTGCTCTGACATCAAGCCGGTAGTGCTTAACAAAGGTCGACGGTGTGGACCAGGTCGCAGCACGGCAGATATCAGGAATGTCAGTTCCACGTTGGAATGCAATTGACGTGGAGAGTGCTCTAGTAGAGTGAGCCTTGACATGGTCAGGTAGTGTTTTCCCTGACAATTGATAGGCAAGGGATATAGTCTGCACTATCCATCTGGATATGGATTGGGAGGAAGCATGACTTCCCTTGGAAGAGCCGGAGAAGCAGATAAACAGTCTGTTGGTGGTTCGGAGATCCTTAGTTCTATTCAGGTAGAAAGCCAAGGAACGGCGAACATCAATTTTGTGGAGCATGTGTTCTAAAGGAGACGATGGAGACTTGAAAAAGGCTGGCAAGATGATTGGTTGATTTCTGTGGAAGCTAGTAACAACCTTTGGAAGGAAGGAGACATCAAAGTAGAGAGTAACCTTGTCAGGGTGGAATTGAATGAACGGAGGGTCCGATCGGAGAGCAGCAAGCTCAGATGCCCTCTTAGCCGAAGTCACAGCCACCAAAAATGCTGTCTTCAGGGTCAGAAATTTGAGGTCCAAGGAGGCCATGGGTTCGAAGGGGGGCCGCATCAGCGCATTAAGAACGATTTGTAGGGACCATTGTGGTGTAATACGTTGGGTGGGAGGGCGGATGTTGTTAAGTCCTTTAAGAAATTTCTTTACAGCTGGATGAGAGAAAAGTCATGCAGATGAGGAATTGTCGGGTTGGTGTGCGACGATCGCTGCAATATAAACTCGCAGAGTTGGGAGAGATAATCCCAGATTGAAGAGATGAAGAAGGTAAGTAAGTAAAGTTGTGATGGAAACAGGTAAGGCAGGTAGGTTGTTTTCCGTCGTATATTTAAGGAAGGATTTCCACTTATTTTCATAGAGGAGTCTGGTGGACGGTTTGCGAGCTCGATCTATGATCGATCGAAGGGCGGGAGTATCCGCCAAGCTGTCAAGTGGAGGGACGAGATGTCTGGGTTGTAAACCATCCCGTTGTCCATCGTCAGGAGATCGGGGCTCAGGGGGAGTCGGAACGCGTCCGTCGAGATCGATCGGAGGTAAGGAAACCAAGGCTGTCTCGGCCACCATGGGGCTATGAGAATTGCGTTGGAATGGAAGTGTCGAATCCGAATGACAGTGTGCTGTATCAGTGGAATCGGGGGGAAAAGATAGAGGAGCCCTCGCGTCCAACTGATCATGAAAGCGTCCCCGATGGAACCGACATCGGTTCCAGCTCGAGTGCAGTATATCTTGCATTTTGCGTTCAATCTCGATGCAAAGACATCTATGTCTGGTACGTTCCATCTGCGACAGAGGAGGTGGAAGACCGAAGTTTTGAGGGACCATTCGTGTGGCCTCGACGTGAGGCGGCTGAGATGGTCTGCCAGACAGTTTTCGTCTGTGGAGATGTGGACCGCAATTGGAAAAATATGGTGTTGGCAACACCATTCCCAGAGTTCGATAGTCAGGTAGAGGAGGGAGGAGGAGTGGGTGCCACCCTGTTTGTTGACATAGAAGAGGGCAGTAGTGTTGTCCGTTGCCAGTTGGACAACGCGGCCGCGAATGAGTGGTAGGAAAGCATGGAAGGCTTTTATGATCGCCATGAGTTCTAGGTGGTTTATGTGTAGTCTCGATTCCGACCTTGTCCAGAGTCCATGAATTTTGTATTGCAGGCAATGAGCGCCCCATCCGTATGGACTGGCATCCATAGTGATTTGGATGGTCGGTTGAAGAGGTCGGAAGGGGCGGCCGAGAAGAGGATTGGACGGTGTAGTCCACCAGGTGAGTTGACGAGAAAGTTCTCGTGTGACCCTTAGTTTTTTTGATTGGTCGTCCGTTTGCGGATCGAAGTGTGCCAGGAACCATGTTTGAAGGGATCTGAGCTTGAGCCTCGCATGTTGGATTACTGACGTTGTCGAGGACATCAGTCCGAGGAGATGTTGAGCGTGTCGCGCTGATACTAAGGCTCAAGGTCGAAAGGGAGTTATGGCACGGTTTATCCTGTCGATTCGGTCTGGTGGAATGAAGGCTCTGGCGCGTACGGAGTCCAGTTGAGCTCCGATGAAGGTGGTTACTTGAGAGGGTTCGAGGCGAGACTTGGAATGATTGACCTGGAGACCGAGGTTTTGCAGTGTGTGTAGGGTAACGCGGGTAGCTCTTATGGCGTCGAGACGGGTGTGTGATACAATGAGCCAATCGGCGATATAAGGATAAATGTGGATGCCTCGAAGGCGGAGAAAAGCTGCAACCAGTGCCATACACTTTGTAAACATTCTCGGAGCTGTTGAGAGTCCGAACGGGAGGGAGCAAAATTGGTAAGCCAAATTGTTGAAAAAAAATCGAAGGTACTTGTGGTGTTCCTGATGGATAGATATATGAAAATAGGCGTCCTTGAGATCGATCAGGACGAACCAGTCTCCCTGCGAAAGAAGGGGAATAACGGTGTCAAGGGTGAGCATGCGAAACTTTCGAGGCCGAATGTACGTGTTAAGTTCCCTGAGGTCGAGGATTGGACGGAGGCCTCCGTCCTTCTTCGGAACCGTGAAATATTTGGAGTAAAAACCATTAGGGAGGTCATGTACTGGAACCAAAAGAACGGCCCTTTTGTCAATTAAAGTGGCGATTTCCTCTTGAAGGGTGACAGAGTAAGGAGTAAACTTAAAGTTGCCCAAGGGGGGAACAGAATGGAATTCGATACGGTAGCCCGATGAAATAATATTAAGAACCCACTTATCGTTGGTAATATAGTCCCAAAATGGGAGAAAAGAACGCAATCTAGGGAAGGTCAAATCATGCAAAGTCAGAGGATCAAATAGAGGGGTATCAGTAACGTCGATAGCCCTTACCCTTCTCTTGATTTTTTGAGAAAGGTTGGCGGTGTTGTGGCTGGTTCCGAGGGCGGGCGCTCGGTGTCGATTGTCCTGGTGTCGACAGAGGTCTATCCGATTGCTGCTGTCGGAAAGGTTGGTAGGGTTGGTATCTTTGGAAAGGTTGAAAAGATTGTTGATAGTATTGGGGCTGTCTATATGGTGGCTTGTAGGGACGAAAGGACGGTTGAGTCATATAAGTTTTAGCCGTTTTACGGATTTTATGGAGATTCTCCATAGTATCATCAGTTTTTTGGTTAAAAAGTCCAATACCATCGAAGGGAAGCTCCTCTATTCTATGTTTGGCATCATCATTCAGGGAGGTAGATCGGAGCCAAGCGTGGCGACGGATGGCGATAGAAGATGCCAAGGCTTTGGAGGCGGCTTCAGCAGCATGCCTTGCAGCAATCTTCTGTTGCTTCACTAGAGAGGTCGCTTCTATGTGGGCATTCATGAGGTTTGTCTTTATGGATTCCGGGGCAGACTCGAGGAGGGGCAGGATTTTAGCCAAAAGATGTCGCTGGTAGGCGCCCATAGCAGCCTGATAGTTTGCGGTCCGAAGTAGAAAGGATTGCAAGGAATAGATTCTTCTGGCAATGACATCAAGTTTTCTCCCTTCTTTGTTGGTGGGGGAGATGGCCGATTTGCCTCTTGATTTCGGCAGGTTAGACTCGACGATGATTGAATTTGGGGCAGGATGTTTTGCCAGAAAGTCCATGTCAGGGCCATGGGTTCTGTACATGTTGTCAGTACGTCTAGACATCCGTAAGTTTGTGGGAGGCGTATCCCAGGCATCTCGTATTAATTGTGTCATGGCAGGAATAAAGGCCAGGCTCAATGGCTGCGACTTCTCACTGTGGAGGTCGTCGAAGATGGTATCCGCTTCAGGGGAAGGAGGTTCTTCAACCTGTAGCTTGAGTGCAGCAGCCATGCGGCCAACGAGGTTAGAATATGATGTAAAGTCCTTCGATGGAGACGATGGGCGGCCATCGATAGGGTCAGAGTCAGGGGTAGGAATGTTTGCAGGAGATTCAGGAGATGATTCTGCATCAGTGTCCTGATCTGATGTCACTGGAGTGGTTGAGGAATCATTCTCAGTTGTCTGGGACACGTAGATGTCAGAGGCAGTAGGGTGAGCTACAGAGGTTGGCTTCACGTGGCTGTCCTTCGAGGAGTGTCTAGGTTGTTTCGAAGGTAGAGCGCCAGTGGTGTGAGAATGGCGCTTCTTTGATGTCGAAACCGAAGTCGAGGTCGGACGTTGTCCGGTCGGTTTCGACGTCGAAATCGAAGGTGGAGCCCGAATCCGACGTGATGGAGATTCGTGTCGGGATCGCTTCGTCGGGGCCGTTTGAGAGAACCCCTGATATGCATCCATCTGAAACTGATTAGTGAAGGGGAACAAATGTTCCATGCCAAGCTGCTGAAAGGCAAGCTGTTGATAAGCCGGGAAGAATGGTAGTTGGTAGCATTGGTTAAATGGAGGCATTGGAGCAGCAGGCTCAAGATGTTTTCTCTTCTCCTTTCGCTTTTTTGGAGACTGAGGAGGAGTCTTGGGTTCAGATGGCTCAGTGTCGAAAGCCCGCCCAGAGGTTGGGCTCAAATGGGCAGTGGCCGGACTGGATGGATACTCAGTCCCAACATGGCCGGTGGAAGGAGAAAGGCTACCAGCCAGGGCTGGTGCCTGTGGCGCGGAGACACGCGTCTCATCCCTTCCACCTATAGATGCAGGAGCCTCCATAGATGATTCCTCTAACACTGGAGAGGGCGGTCGCTCTCCTGGTGGGTCCAATCGGACAGATTTGACTTTCTTAGGCTTTTTGGTGATAGGTTTTTCTTTTTGTTTCTTAGGCAGCGAATGTGCCTTCGGGGCTTTAGGTTTTGAAGCCCTGGACGTGTCGGAACCTGTTTTGGAGCGGGGAGAAGGAGTCGAATGCCCCGGGGTGGTGGATGGGGCTTGTCGAGCGGGAGTCCCCTCTGCCTGTGGAGCGTCTGCAGGAGCCAGCGTGGCCGGATTCATCGCTGCTTCCCAAAGGTGAGATCGCAATCTCTGCAATCTGTGTTTTAGCGCGGGTTTGGTAAAACTTTTGCAGGCTGCACAGGATTGGGTTTGATGTTCTTCACCCAAGCAGAATAAACACTTTTCGTGTCCGTCCGTAGACGGGATCTTACTATTGCAGCCGACGCAGCGCTTAAAAAGAGCTGAAGAGGCCATAAATGGCGGGAAAAAAGGGAAACGGCGGTTGAAAGTCCCAGGGGAAGGGGAGCAGGGGGAATCGAAGAAGTAAAAAGGGTGATCAGAGGAAAAAACTCACGGGAGATCAAATGGAAAGGTTTTTTTGATTGAGAAGAATATGTTTTAAACAGCACAAAGGCCAAAATATCGCTCTCTCTCTTCCGTAGAACCTTATCGCACGGCGGAAAAAAGGAACTGAGGGGACCGTTGGGTGGGCGGAGCATGTGCATCATGGGAGATCATACCATAAAATTGTTACTTTAGCTCTAGAATCTTCCAAAACTGTCAGCGCAGGCGCAGACAATACCCATATGTGTGCATTCACAGAGGCCACGATGAAGAAGAATATTTCAGCACAATGCAAGCCCAAAACAGCACATTCGCTTGTTTGTTTTAATTTTATTTTGACCCTGACTTTCTTCTCAAAAAAGACCCAAGGTGGCTTACATCATTAAAAGACAAAATTTAAAGCTAAAAACAGTAAGTATACAAATATTAAAAACAAACAAACAAATACCACTCTGACTAATGGTAAAGAAAAGCAGTACTAAAACATATTCAAAGCATTAAGGCGTAACAATCCATTTAAAAGTCCTACTCAGGGAGACAGCCACTAAGTGAAAGCTTGCCTGAAGAGAAAGGTCTTTGCCTGCTTGCAGAAGGACAGCAAAGTTTGGCCTCCTGTGGGAAGGAGTTCCAAAATCTGGAAGCAGTAACAGAGAAGGCCATCTCCTGTGTCCCCACCAAATGCACCTGTGAAGGTGGCGGGACTGAGAGAAAAGCCTCTCTTGATGATCATAACACCTGGGCAGGCTTACAATGGGGACAGTCTTTGAGACATCTTGGACCCAAGCCATTTAGGACTTTATAGGTTAGAACTAACACTTTGAATTGTGCCTGGAAATGGATCGGCAGCCAGTTCGTCATCAAGTCTGAGATAGCGAACATTCTGTTCATGTTTATGTATGTTGGATGACATGTATGCTTACCCCACTCATATGTTACACGCAGGGCATGATCTGTGAACAGCCAGGTAAGCAGAGAGGAACATAAGATTGTGTGTCTAATTGGGATAATGCCCACCCCCAGTGGCTAGGAGAGTGTCATTCAAACCAGGTCAAGTGTGGTAAGGTGAGTAGCAGGCTTCAGTCCCAGGCTTTATGTTCAAATTATTATGGATAAACTGAATTTTCCACAGGCCACTTATAGACAATACAAATTGACAATTGCTTCATAAATCTCATTTTGATTTACACATGCAGTTTACAAAATGGTTTATAGTAAACAAAACTAAACCAAAATATACACAAAATGAGGCTGTCAAACTGAACACCTGCTGAATGTTGGGAGAGAAACAGCTTCACAGCTGGCACAGCAGGAGTGCAATTAACACCAGAGGGAGAGAGGCCTGGAAAATTTGAAAGCTATCAAATTCTGACTTTAACGTTTGATTTTTGAATGAGACGTATCCTAGGAGCTCGCTATATTTTGCACACTCAACATGAGGCTTTTTACAGCAAAGACAGTGCTCAAAAACAATGTCACAGTGTCACAGCAGACTGAACAATACTTTTTGCAAAATCTGTTCACCATGGTGCAAGCATCAAAAAACAAATAACCACCATTCAAATAAAGAGCATCTTACAGAAGAAATCCCAACAGTAGCCAACCAAATGCCTAAGGGGAGCTAGTTTCTGTACACCTACTGATTTTTATTTATTTCCTGGAAAAATGAATTCTAAATTCAAGCAGAGAAAGGTTTATAAATACAAGGCCCACATTTATTAGTGATGAAAGTGTCACACTTATACAAGATCAGTCTTCATAACATATACAGAAGAAATTTATTTGCACATGGATATACTGTAATTTATAATCATACAATGCACTCGTACTATATAAAACACAAAATATGGCTGTCCTTGAGTTTACATAACTGAAATAAAGGTGGTAACTGAAGCTATTGTTGTATCTTACACACCATCCTAGTAACGTGATTAAAATCTCCCATTCTCAAAGACCCTCAGCATGTCAAAAGAACTATATTAGACTAATCATACTGTCATGTAGAAGGCTCAGACACCTGAAGCAATCATGAATAATTCATTTAAAAATAAAAGTGGAGGTTTCTCACTGGGCTTTCAGTACCATGTGCCCTTTATTAAAGCAATAACAGAGTCCATAAAAATGTAAGGTCTTTTTTTTAATTGCATATTTTACAAATATTTCCCATGTCAAATGATCTTCATTCTAGCCAATCAATAAAAACAATTTTTTTCCAGATATCAATATGTATAATGTTATCATCATCTTATAACTGCAGAGTTGGAAGCGACCCTATGGATAACATTCTATGCTTTTCTCTGATCCTTTGACTACAGTGTATCATCAAATTCAGAAGAGTTAAAGCTCAAGAAACTGTTTCACATTAAAAAAAATATTAAATTAACCACAATGTTATCATGAAGGCCTTGACATCTTTTGCTCTGGTCACTTCAGAACATTATTAAGCCAGCCAAGAGAATTTTCAGAGTAAAGCAAGAGATAAGCCCTTGAAAAGAACCATGAAAATGTTGCAAGCATGAAAACCAATTGAGCCAGTTTGAACTGAAAAGCCTTATCTTGCTGGAAAGGTATATCCAACTAGGGAAGAAATGATTTGGAACCAGGCTTCAATCCATTTTCTCTTTGAACTGATAGAAAATACAAACCTTTATTCTATTTTCTGGAACCTTTTCTGTTACTATATTGAACAGATTTTGACCAACTAGCAGAGTAAGGACCCATAAAGTCTATGGGGAAAAAAAAGCCTTATAATGTTATAATGATTAACTAGGTGCTGATATAACTAACAGTGCATGAAGATTAAAGCAAGGTCAAAACCTCTTAACTTTAACAATAAATATCAAACCAACAGCAATCATATGGATGGAAGTTACTACTCTTATTTATAAAATACTACAGCTATGCATTTAAGACTTAGTATTAAAACTTTTCCATGTCCCTCTTGTGGAGAACATTGTTATGAAGTTAGTGGCCTTGATTATTCATTCATTCATTCATTCATTCATTCATTCATTCAATTTGTATCCCGCTCCCATTAGTATCATAGCACTACTCTGGGCAGGTTACAACACGTATAATAAAAAACAAAAGTAAAAATAGACATTAAAACCAACATCAATAACCCTAAAAAACCCTAATCCCCAGAGCAGATGGAGGATGAGGGGAGGGAAGAAGAGGAGGGGAAAGAAAAGAAAAAGGGGGGGAAGGTGGTCAGGTGGGGTCGGTGTGGAAAGCCTCCCTGAAAAGCAGTGTATTTAATTGCTTCCTAAATGTCCACAGGGAGGGGGCTAGGTAGAGCTCCTCCAGAAGCTGGTTCCATAAAGTTGGAGCCACTGTGAAGAAGGCCCTACCTCCTGTAGAAGATTTATGGGCCTCCCTTGGGGTGGCCACCCGGAGGAGCCTCAACTAGGATGATCTTGTGAGTCAGGCAGATGACCTTAAGGAAAGATGCTCTGACAAGTAACATGGGCCCAAACTGTGGAGGGCTTTGTATGTGAGTGTCAAAACCTTGAACTTGATCCGGGATGCCACGGGCAACCAGTGAAGGTGGGCCAGAACTGGAGTGATCAATGGTCAAATTTACTTGGACCAACCACGAGTCAGGATACTGCATTCTGGACCCACTGTAGTCTCCAGATCAGATTCAAGGGGAGCTCCACATAGAGAGCATTGCTGTAGTCGATCCTGGAGATAACCAGAGCTGCACCAATGTCCTGAGGGAGTCCTCATCTAGGTAGGGGCGAAGTTGGGCGATTAGCCTAAGCTGGTTAAAGGCTGATCTGGAGATGGCTGCAATCCGGGACTCCCAAGAAAGAGCTGGGTCCAGAAGAATGCTCAAATTAAACACTTGGTCACTAAACTGGAGGGGAGTATCATCCAGCCTAGGGACCATCCCCCCTAACCTATCAGAAGTCCCCTCCAGAAGCAAAATCCTTGTTTTGTCCGGGTTCAGTTTCAGCCTGTTAGTCCTGGTCCATTCCAATACTGCAACCAGGCAACGCTCCAGCATCTGGATGGCATCCACTGCAGAGATGGTAACAGGGAGACAGAGTTGCATGTCATCAGCATACTGATGACACCTTACTCCAAAACTCCTGATGATCTCCCCCAACTGCTTAACATAGATATTAAACAGCATTGGGGATAGTGCCAGTCCCCGAGGAACTCCATGCTGTAGGCCCCAAGGTGCCGACACCTCCTCCCCTAGCTTAACTCTCTGGACACAGTCCTCAAGGATCAGAGTCAGCTCAATGCTAAAGCCCCAATCCCAACCTCACAGAGCCTGTCCAGGATACTGCGGTTGACGGTATCAAAAGCCACTGAGATATCTAGGAGTACCAACAGGGTGCTTCTGCCCCTGTCAGGCTCCCTTTAAAGGTTATCCTGTAGCGCGATCAGTGTTGTTTCAGTACTCTGTCGTGGCCTGAATCTAGACTAGAATGGGTCAAGGCAATCCTGCTCCTCCAGGTATGACTGCAGCTGATTTGCCACCACCCTCTCAATCACCTTGCCCAGGAATGGGTAAGGTGATCTTCTGTCTGATGTTAGCAATCAGACAGAAATTGTTAAGGTTGTCCGATGCTAACTGGAGGTGTTTGATGATGGGTCAGACAATGGTTTCTTCTAAACAGGAGGGAAGCATTCCCTCCCTCAGTGATGAATTAATAATGTTCATGAGCCAATAAATCATAGCCCCCTTCGTGGCTCTAGTCAGCCACGCTGGGCAAGGATCCAATGAGGATCACATTATTATAAATATGATTAACCTTGTGCATCTAATGGGCGGTGAGGAATTTTTGAAATATTGAACAGTATATTGATGCCACTGGCTGAACAGCTTCGTGGTTTAGGTATCTGGCTGTGGAGCCAGAGGTTGGGAGTTCAATTTCCCACTGTGCTTCGTAAGAAAAGAGCCAGTCTGTGTAATCATGGGCAAGCTGCACAGTCCCGGGGCATCCTCAGAAGAAAGGAATGGTAAACCACTTCTGAGTATTCACTACCTCAAAAACCCTGGAAAGGGCCACCATGTTGCAGAATCTACTTGATGGCACACAACAATCATCGTCATGGCTAGAAGACCCATTCTCACACCCTCCACCTTTAGAGGGTGACACCTTCAGCTAGTAAGAGGTCAAGAGAGATAGATAACAGGAGCAAGAAGTTTGAATTTGGACAGAGCAAGAGGTAAGGGTAAATTCTGGATTGAGGGAGGGTCACCACTCCCCACCAAGAACTACATACCTGGCTCTATGCTACTCCTTAGACAAATATGCCAACCCAATGTGGTATAGTTCTGCCCATGGAAAACAGGTAGGTGTAGCACTCAAAGCTGTAGACTTGCTACTGGATGCCTGAAGCCAACCCCTATTCATAAAATCATTTACACAGCAGGCATTTAACCAGTGACATATGCTCTTGATGTAGCACATTACTGGAAGAAAATTATCTGATACATTTATTAATTGTATTGTAGTGCTTCTGACATGAACAAAGAATCTCCCCCCAGTTTTGGTCATCATGAGCCACCTGTAGTTAAAGACACAGATTAGAAGCTGCCTGGAGGAATGCAATAATCAGCCTAGCTGTTCTCACTGGAAATCTGACATGGTTTTGCAGAGCCTTATATCTTACTCTAAAAGTCTATGCTTTTGCTCTTCTCTGTTTCTAGACTCGCAAGACTTCATTTTCATAGACAATACATCCAGGAGTCCCCATAGCTGAAAGGGTATTCGATCCAGTAGGTATGTTAGTCTGTTGTAGCAAATGGAGAAAGCAGAAGCTTTGCAGCACCTTTAAGCTTTATTTTTCATAAGCTTTTGTGTTTCCAAGCACATTTCCTCAGATGAATGGAATGGCTGTGTCTCTCTTGAGAAGCTTAAAACTGTTGACAGGGAAGGTGTGTTAGGGGAGGATAACAATAGGGTGTATTGGTCCAGAGTGAAAAAGATCTTTATGTATGAGCATCTGATTTGTCCATCAGAAGAGAATACCACCCCCTCAGTTTACAGAGACTGTACTGCTTGTGGGTTTCCTTGGGACATCTGCATGTTGTACTCTTCTAAAGTAGATGGAATCAAAGAAGTCTGGTCCATGAAGAAAAATTGGGCATAGCCCATTCCTGCCAACCTGCTTGCAAAGGCAGAGGTTCAGGGCTCAGCTGTATTCCCCTCCTGCTGAACCCGCAGCCCATCATTATGTTTTGTGCTAGTGTTGTGAGGAGAGAGGGAGAACATGGAACCAGCACCAAGTAGGATCATTTCTGATTTAGGGGGAAGGTGTTTTTCTGCTCCTGAGTTGAGTTGTGCAATGAATGAATCTGCGAGTTGCCATGGGTCCCATAACTGGGAGAAATAAAATAAAATAAAAGGGGTGGGAAGTCGGGCATTGTATAAACAAATGCCTGCTCACCTGTGTTTGCATGCATGGGTATATAAATGCCCCCTTTTGCTATGGTTCCACTTGTTGTCCCTGTGTCTCCTCACCAATTGGTTACTTTGCATTCTGCCCCACCAAACACAAAGGGCACTAACCACCACTGGATGCAATATAGGAATTTGTCTCACATAGATTCCTATGGGGAAATGTGTGGCTCTCCTTTGTATCTCCAGTCAGTCCTTGCAGCACCTGAACTGGGTTGAGATGTGATGGGCACTGCAGTATAACAACTGGGGAGGCACATGCACCTCATCCCCACCTTCTGCTGAGTCTGACAGTGGTTTCATGTAGCTCAGTACTGTTGACACCAACTGGCAGCAATTCTACAAGGTTTTAGGCAGGAGTCTTTCTCAGCCACATCTGGAGAGGGCAGGGATTGAACATGAGGCCTTCTGCATGCAAAGCATGTGCTCTGCTGCTCAGTTATGCCTCCTTTCCCACTTTGGAACTTAGGTCTAACTCAGCAGGGACTCTTCTTATGTTCTTAATATGCTCTCAATCATAAATCATGCAATGCTTTCCACGGACTTCCTGCTGTTCAGGGAAGTGAAGGAAGTACAAGCTTCTTTAGCAGACAAGTATGTAAATTTGTTCACATTTCCTAGTAAAAAGCTCAGAAGTAGATTGTATTTTCAGGACAGATCCTGAAGCTGAGGCTTCAATACTTTGGCCATCTCATGAGAAGAGAAGACTCCCTGGAAAAGACCCTGATGTTGGGAAAATGTGAAGGCAAGAGGAGAAGGGGACAACAGAGGACGAGATGGTTGGACAGTGTCATCGAAGCTACCAACATGAATTTGACCAAACTCCCGGAAGCAGTGGAAGACAGGAGGGCCTTGCGTGCTCTGATCCATGGGGTCACGAAGAGTCGGACACGACTTAACGACTAAACAACAACAGCAGATTGTATTTTATTGGCAACCAACACTGAGAGAAACATAGTAACCAATATAGAAGCAAAGCAGAGGGGACAAGAATCTCCCAACAGCACATAGCTGTCTGAAGCTGAAAGCTTCATAACTACAGGCAGGCAGGCAGGCAGACAGACAGACAGACAGAGATATTGATAAATGGACAATTTTTTGCATATAAGCACAAAGTCAGTGTATCAGCTATATACATGGCGCATGAATACCTTGAATTTCAGGGCAATATATATATTAAAGTGATACCAACAAAAGTCATATATCCATTAGGAAAGATAGCTTTGACTATCAAGAACTATACCTTCAAATCACAATACTCCAAAAGGAATTGAGATATAAGCACAGAGACCACCATATAGACTGCTTGATGTAAGATATGAACCATTATGTAAGAACACACATTTATGCAAATATATATCTAAATTCCAGCAGTCCTTGCAGGAATCTAGGGTGGGGGCTCTGATGACACCCAACTACATACGTATTTTGTTACCTGAGCAATCAGAAACAGCCTTGACAGTCCTCAGTCATTGTCTGGAGGCTGTAGTCAAGTGGATGAGGGATGACAAATTGAAGCTGAAATGTAGACAAAACAGAGGTGATGCTGGTCACTCATCAAAACTGACAAACTGAGTTGTCACCTCTCTGATGATTTGACGGGGTAGACAATCCCCCTGTGAATCTTGTAAGGAGACAGATTGTTTTATTAGGCCAAAGAGCCCCCTGGAGAAACAACTAGGAACTGTGGCCAGATTTTATCACCTGTCCTTCTGCTAGGAACTGTTTCTCTACTTGGGAGGACTGGTGTAGCCTTCCTGATTTATGCTACTATAACCTCAAGATCACACTGTTGTAATTTGCTCTACATAGACTACTTGGAAGACAACTTGGAAGCTTCAGTTGATGCATCATGTGACTGCTAGGCTACTGTTATGTGACAATGACATTACATCTTTTCTGCACCAGGTACCATTCATCATCTAAGTACAACTAAGTGTACTGGTTATTACCTTTAAAGTCATGCACTGTTTGGGATCCACATTCCTATTGGGCCCTATGAGCTTCTGCACCGAATTCAGCAGGGCCCTTTTAAAGGAGCCAGCTGTCAAAGCTCTCTAACTAAGGGTTCATCCACACTGAGCATTTCTTCAATTTACCTTGCAAAAATTATACTAGTCCTGCATCCTGGTGCCCATATGGCATAAGGCTGAAACCAGTTTGAACAGAATAAGAGACCAAAAAAAACCTTGTTTTTTTTTTTTACTCCACTGCTAGGTGGTAGGGTATTTTGTTCTGCTTTGCTGTTTTGCCCCAGTACATGATCTGCTCATGTGGCCCCCCAGAACTACTTGGATGCATGCTGAGCCATGCACAAAGTATGTCACTAGATTACATTTACTTATGGACGTGTTTTTGTCAGTCTGTCTTCACCCCTCCAACTCTTACTGCCTTTCGTGTTCAGTTTTCTTGGGATATTAGCTGTTTCTGCAGTCTGCTTTTTCATTTTTAAAATGTTATCACTTTGCATTATAATGCAAAAGGAAAAATTAACACAGGAAAGCATTGCAAAGTAATACTAGGAAAATGTGCAAGTTTGAGAATGAAGGGAGGGAGGAGAAAATGTAGTAGATGGCTACAGGGCATTGAAAATGTTAGCTTTCTGCTGCATTCTGTTTTTAATTGTTTTAAATGTCACTTTTGCACTATAGCACAAAAGTAAAAAACATTTTTTATATAAAAAAAGTAGAAAGTACTGCAGCAAAAAACCGAAGATTTGAGAACCATAGGCAGGTAAAACAAGGAAGGAAAGGAAGAGAGGGTACAGTAGGCAGGAAGAGGGCAGAGAACAGAAGGAGACAGCAATCTGTGTTGGAAGCGAGATCTCAGGGAGCAATTTCAGATGTGTGGACAGGCAAAAACAAATACCTTCTCCATGTGTGGATGCCAATACTGAGATGATCTATTAAAATCATCAACCAAAAATATAAGAGCAACCCAGAAAAACTGGGGACAACACCATAGCATGGACAAGCCCATAGACATATTACAAAGAGATCCTTCTGAATTCTTGCTGCTATGCTCAAAACTCTATTCCTATCTCCCAGCAAAATATGACATCTTTGCAGGGATAACAAAAGGGATGTAGGGCAGAATTTTTCATCAGTCTTTTGGATGCTGCTAATTTTATCTGTGTTTTCAACACTTCGTGGTGATCTGGAAGTTGAGTCATGACAACTGGACTTCTTTCTTGTTAGGCTGAAACGTTTTGCTACTCATCCAAGTAGTTTCTTCAGTCTGAGAAGAGTTGATAGGAGATCACTGATATATCCTCCAAGTTGGTTTCACTTCTCCCTGGTCTGAATAGGCTCGCTAGAAGGACAAAGGAATGGCGGTGAGCAAAAATCCCACTTCTGCAGTCCTTCTCCACCCATTGTCATGGATCATTAATGGTCTTTCTGGTGTTTGTGGTCCTAATCTTTCTGGGGATGGATGAAAGGGCAGCATGATAAATAGGGGACAGATTGTATCTAAGGCCTCCACCCCTGTTGAGTGAGGGATTTTCTATATGCACATGTATGGCCTCCCTGACCCTCTCTCTCAAGCCACCTATCTTTTCGGTCCAAAATATGTACATTTTGGTCATCAAATGAGTGACCTTTGTCCTTCAAATGAAAGAACACTGCTTATTGTGGTCCTGAGCCATTGCCCCTCCTGTGCTGGGCCATTCTCCTGTTTAGTGGCTCTTTGGTTTCTCCAATGTAGAGCTCTGAACACTCCTCTCTGCATTGGACTGCATATACTATATTGCTCCTGTTGTGTTTTGGTATCCGGTCTTTTGGGTGGACGAGTCTCTGCCTTAGTCTGTTTGTGGGTTTGAAGTGCACGGGTATGTGGTGTTTACCCAAAAATCCTTTTGAGCTTTTCAGACACACCCGCCATGTAAGGAATGACCAGGTTCTTCCGTCCACTCTGGGTCTCAGACTGTTCCATTGTTCTCCTGGGTTGGGACATTGCCTTGTTAAAGGCACATTTTGGATATCCGCAGGCCTAAAGGGCTGTCTTCAGATGTTCATCTTCCTTCTTCTTGGCTTCTGTGGAGGTGGGGATGTTTCTTGCTCTGTGGTTTAGCGTCGTGGTGAAATACAATATCTTTTCCCTTTTAGATTGTTATGTCTGTTGCATGTTTTGTTGTTTCAACCATATTACACACCATTCTAAGTGTCCTCAGATAGAATAACAACATATGAATGAAAATAATCAATCAACCCTCAGAAACATTTTCACAATCGTTGCACCTTTTCCTCTATGCAGGTAAACTATGGCTCCCTCCTCATCCTTCAAAATTAGAATATCCACAAGTTTTTTCTGTATTTAGGTGGCAAAATTATTTATAAAGTCTAGATAAGAACAGAAATATCACTCAGGCCAAGACTAAGAAAAGAAAAACCAAACTATACATTGTAGATAGAAGAAGGAATACTTTGTGTGCTGAGAACAGCTGACTGTCTCCACAGGAGATCTTCACACCTTCTTTACTTTGCAAATTAGTTGCTTTGTTTGTGATTGATCATGAGGAGGTAAGGAGCAGCTTCATTTGCAAGTATGATTGCCAGTCACAAAGGTCTGCCAAAATCAAGTCTCGGGAACACTTAATGGATTTCAGCTTCACATAACAGCTAACTTGTAACACACACTATGGCTCTCAGACCATGTTTGGTTTCAGGGGAAAGGGAAAGGCAGCTACATCAAGATTGTAATATATTATTTATTTATTTATTTATTTATTTATTTATTTATTTATTTATTTATATGCCGCCCACACTACCCAAAGGTCTCTGGGCAGCTTACAACAATTAAAATACAATAAAAAGATAAGACAATTAAAATACAATTAAAATATTAGTCTCCAAGTCTCCACAGACTGGCTGTGGAGCAACTATGCAATAGCTCTACTCGCAGCTAAAACTCCAGAAGACAATCTCCATTTTAAAAAAAGAGGGGATGGGTGGATGAGAGAAGCCAAGATATGTATCCAGAGCAATGTTGTGATCCACAACACTTATTTCTGCTGCACTATATATTGTACTGTATAATCTCTCTATCTCCCCCTTTGAACCTACTTCTTTCAAAAGCAAGTCCCTTATATAATCTAGAGAATTTGTATTCCTTGGGCTTTGAAATCTGGATGGCCTTTTCATTTCTTTGCTGTTCTGCAGCATCATAAAGTACAGGCTTTGCTGCTGACAGCAGGACACAATCTTCTGCTCATGCTTCTCATATGTGCTCAGTGCCTACTGCAGCTGCAAGGTTACCTCAGATCAACTCATAACAAAATGCTGCAGAGGGACTAGAGCAGAAGGGGCACAAATATATTAAAGCGCCACACTAAAAGGAGCCATTTGAGTCTCCCAAACAATCACAAAGACTAAGAGCTCCTGCTTTTAAGCATGCAGATGCAGAGCTCTCTGCCTCCGGCTGTTTTTCTTCCTCATTAGGGACATTAGCTGATGTGTCCACTTACAGCTATGACAGGAAAAAGGACAGACGTGCGCAGATTAGCAAAGCTTCTCCTTCGGTATTAAGTGCTATGCATACCATTCCATCAGAGAAACAAGCCCTGAAACTGTACATGTGCACACACACTGACATATTCTCTCCTCCATTATCCCTTATAGACTTCTGTTATCTACAGCTCCTCCAGGCATAATGCAATTCTGTAAACTCCCTCTTTAAAATGCAGTTTGCTTACCGCTCTCAGAGGACTTGCTGGGATGTGAGTGGCATTAGAGAAAAACGGAAGATGGCCTGTAAAATATATTTCAGCGACATTACAATCAGGGAAACCAGAACAGGCAGGCAGGGTGTAAATTAGCAGACAAAAATGGGAAGATTATAGGTTGTAGATTATAGGTTGGTGGGGGCTTGGAAATCGAGTGCAGATTACGGATACAAAATTTGATGTTGGGCATTATTATGTATCTATAGACAAATGCCATTCTAAACTATTTCTCATACCAAAACCTGAGTCTAAAGGGATGATGAAACATGATGGGGTATAAGGTTGTATTCACTTTTTATGGAAAAGTTGCCTGGTAAATCCAGAAATAGCATCTCAGCACCATGAAGAAAAACATCTGCTAGGAAACAGAATATGGTTTCAGAAAAGATATAGTACTAAGAGTTAGACATTTCACCAGTAAAAGTTAAAACAAAATATATCTTTCATTATGGAAAGGCACTGTGTTTACATTAATTATAAAAACTAATTTTAAACTGTTAACTGTGAAGCAGTAAGCTAGCTTTTAAAATGCATTTAATTGTTTTGTTGTTGTTTAGTCATTAAGTCATGTCCGACTCTTTGTGACCCCATGGACCAGAGCATGCCAGGCCCTCCTGTCCTCCACAGCCTCCCGGAGTTGGGTCAAATTCATGTTGGTAGCTTTGATGACACTGTCCAACCATCTCGTCCTCTGTCGTCCCCTTCTCCTCTTGTCTTCACTCTTTCTCAACATCAGGGTCTTTTCCAGGGAGATTTCTCTTCTCATGAGATGGCCAAAGTATTGAAGCCTCAGCTTCAGGATCTGTCCTTCCAGTGAGCACTCAGGGTTGATTTCCTTCAAAATGGATAGGTTTGTTCTCCTTGCAGTCCAGGGGACTCTCAAGAGTCTCCTCCAGCACCACAATTCAAAAGCATCAATTCTTCGGCGGTCAGCCTTCTTTATGGTCCAGCTCTCACTTCCATACATCGCTACTAGAAAAAACATAGCTTTGACTATGCGGACCTTTGTCGGCAAGGTGATGTCTCTGCTTTTTAAGATGCTGTCTAGGTTTCTCAACGCTTTCCTCCCAAGAAGCAGGCGTCTTTTAATTTCGTGGCTGCTGTCACCATCTGCAGTGGTCATGGAGCCCAAGAAAGTCAAATCTGTCACTGCCTCCATATCTTCCCCTTCTATTTGCCAGGAGGTGATGGGACCAGTGGCCATGATCTTAGTTTTTTGGATGTTGAGCTTCAGACCATTTTTTGCACTCTCCTCTTTCACCTTCATTAAGAGGTTCTTTAATTCCTCCTCACTTTCTGCCATCAGAGTGGTATCATCTGCATATCTGAGGTTGTTGATATTTCTTCCAGCAATCTTAATTCCGTCCGGCTTGGGATTCCTCCAGTCCAGCCTTTCGCATGATGTATTCTGCATATAAGTTAAATAAGCAGGGAGACAATATACAGCCTTGTCGTACTCCTTTCCCAATTTCGAAGCAATCAGTTGTTCCATATCCAGTTCTAACTGTTGCTTCTTGTCCCACATACAGATTTCTCAGGAGATAGATAAGGTGGTCAGGCACTCCCATTTCTTTAAGAACTTGCCATAGTTTGCTGTGGTCCACACAGTCAAAAGCTTTTGCATAGTCAATGAAGCAGAAGTAGATGATTTTCTGGAACTCTCTGGCTTTCTCCATGATCCAGCGCATGTTAGCAATTTGGTCTCTAGTTCCTCTGCCCCTTCGAAATAATCCAGCTTGTACTTCTGTGAGTTCTCGGTCTGTGGGAAACTCCTGCCTAAAGGAGAGGCTCGAGAGGATTTGCATGCTCGTTTGCAATTTAACTTATGGGAAAGGTTGACGGAAATTGTGAACGTCTCTCACTTCTGTCTGCAGGAGGCATATGCTATACATGGATTACTAGGAACTTGCTTAATTCCTGTCTATAAAGAACCTTGCGACATTACTAATGACACTTGGCTAGGACAGTGGTTGAATGCCACTGTCATTAAATACACTAATTCTCCTTACTGGGGGCAAACAACAAAAACGCTACCCATTGATGCCTTTTTCCTCTACACCCCTTTTGTAGCATCTAATGAAAACACTTCATGTGCCAGAGTCGTCAACTGTTCCTCTGACACGTACATTTCTACAACCAAAGCCACATGGAATTGTACCCATGCCGTCAACATTTCTTATTATTTGGCACATATCATCCTACTTGCAGGGTGGTTTTTTACTGTTCCTCTGACACGTACATTTCTACAACCAAAGCCACATGGAATTGTACCCATGCCGTCAACATTTCTTATAATTTGGCACATATCATCCTACTTACAGGGTGGTTTTTTTACATGCGGTCAATGTGCTTTTAACTACATTCCAGCCAATCTGTCAGAAACACAATGCTGTCTTAGTAGATTAGTAATCAACTTAATGTAACCTTTTGCTTTGCAGAACTCCTCGACTCGGCTGAGACGAGAAAGCTTATCTCTTGATAGTACTTGTGATGGTAATGTTACTTTGTTATCCAAAGCAGAATATGTTTCGCTGGCTGTATTGCTTGTTGGCGTTCCTGGCCTTGCTGTTCATAATTCTCGCACTCTTGCCAACATTGCGTGCTCCTTAGCTAGAGCCATTAACCGCACTTCCACTGCTATTGCCCTGCTGAATCAGGAACGACAACTAGATGATGCTATTTTAGACAACCGCGCAGCATTGGATTATCTCATGTTGCGCAATCACGTCGGTTGTGAGTCTTTTGCCAGTCTCTGTTGCTTTAACTTATCTGATAATAGTCATACAGTAAATAATCAGCTTGCTCAGCTTAGACAGCTTGCCAATAACATACGACAGGATATACTTCCTTCCTGGTGGGACAGTTTGTGGTCATGGCTACCCACTTTGGATGGCTTCGCACTGTGTTAATGTATGGAATTATACTCCTCATACTCCTTATAAGTTCCTGTTGCTTTATTCAATGTATACTAACCTTCTTTTCCATGATAACTACCTGTCTCAAAGCTTCACCCTCAGGCCTTCGCCGAAAAGACTTATATGTAGTTCACAAATATATGAAAGAATATGTGCCTTTGCTTAATGAACAAAAAAAGGGGGAGATGTGGGAAACTCCTGCCTAAAGGTTGTAGCTGTGATTCTGTTTCAGTGACGTGCATACACTCCTGGCAGGATATGGCAGCGGCCAGCAGGCGGGGAAGCCCCTTCTTCCGCCCTTCCACTTAAGAGTTAGAGCATAAGATCAAAGTGTTATTTTAGCCAATCCTAGTTAACCATTAGGTAACCACTATCCTATCTGTTTCTCTCATAACATACTGTGTAATCATGCTAAGTCAATAAAAAGAGCCTTCAGGGCGTTGCCCGGAGGCTCCGCTGGTTCGGACAACTGCTGCCTACTCCTTTGTTCTCTCTCTCCAAGGCAATTAGCCTTTCCTTTGTTCAGTGATCACTACATCAGTCCACATACTGCTGAAGCTTACCTTGTAGGATTTTGAGCATAACCTTGCTAGCATGTGAAATGAGTGTGTGAAATTTAATTGTTAGAACATACCAATTTAGGTAAGTGTTCCATAAGCCTGAGTAATCAATGACAAATATTTCTCTCTGAGTAGTATTATGTTATCATTATATCCTGCCCTTCTTTCAAATAACTCTCAGGGGCACACTTCCCTCCTCCCATTTTATCTTAACCTTCTTGTGAGGCAGGTTAAGCCAAGAAGTCATGTTTGCTTCTCAGCATAACCTACCTCACAAGTCAGCCTGTGACTTTCATGAGTAAATGGAGATATAAGTTTTGGACCTCCCCCTTCATACATTCTTGACTATTACATCATGCTGTTATTGTACAGTTTCAGATCACATGGCTTGTGCTTTCCAGATACTCTGGACATCAAGTCCAATGATCCCTTACCACTGGCAAAGTTAACTGGGGCTGATGAGAACTGCAGTCCAAAACATCTAGGGAGAAGCATGTTGGAGAAGCCTAACCTATAGTTAAAATAAAAGGAAATTTAAAATAGAGGTAAAGCAAACTACCAGCTGTTATTCTTAAAAGAGTCCTTTTAAAAGGCAGTTTGCGCTAAGCAGGCATCACAGTAAACCAGCTCTCCAAGTATCACAATGAAACATTTGACCATATTTAACCATAATCAAATAATAAGTAGCTAACTGTTGATCCCTGACTAGTTAACTGATTGACAGCTGGGTGGATAGCTCAGTGAGTTGGTTTCCTGGCTACAGATTGAGAGTTCAAGAGTTCAATTCCCCAGTGTATCTACCACAAAAAGAGCTGGCCTGCATAACCCTGGGTAAGCTGCACAGTCCTGGGGCACCCCCATAAGAAGGTACAGGTAAGCCACCTCTGGGTACTTCATCCCTAGACTGAGAACTGAGTTTTTAAATGATTTATCCAAACACACAACAATGTAGATTTATTGTTTCCAACCATTTAAAGAAACAAAAGTTGACAAGTCAATCTGCATAATTTATTATTCCTGTTGAAACAGGTGTTTCTCTGGATGTAAGATCTTAAATGAAAGACAAAAATGTACAAAGTAAATCTGCAAAATGTTCTGTCAAAGCATTACCTGCTACTAGATGGGTTTTGTTTTTGAAAAGTTTGGGGAATTATAACCTTGAAGATTAATTTGCTGGCATTTAACATTATTTGCTAGCTCCTCTCAATGTACTCCTGGAGGTGCAATGCAAGCCAATTAGTAGACTTTTTCAATGGGAAAAGGCTTGAGGCAGCCAGCAGTAACCCTGCATGATTCATTAAGAACTACATCCACTTGTTTGGCATGTGCTGATTTATACCATATGGTACTAGCATATTCTATTGCGCATGTTCGCAATTTGGTCTCTAGCTCCTCTGCCCCTTCGAAATAATCCAGCTTGTACTTCTGGGAGTTCTCGGGCCACATACTGCTGAAGCCTACCTTGTAGGATTTTGAGCATAACCTTGCTAGCATGTGAAATTCTCCCAGCTTCTACTATATGTTCATCAAATGGTAAGTCTTCTATTCAGGAACTTGAATCATCAAGAGATTCCTGCTGACCTCAACCAAGTATAACACTTCAGTGCTACCACTGCTGCTATGTTCTTTGTAGCACAGTCAGTGGGTGTCACGTTGTGTGCATCTCTTGGGTTGTAAATGACGTGACCTACTGTTGAAAGGTCAGGCCAGAATCTTTCCATCTTCCAGCAGGCTATTAAGAAGTAGCTGATTTCCCCCCCCCCAGAGGATTCTAGGATATGCACCTACTGCTGCTTTATAGTTTGCCACTCTTATCCATAGAGCAGCAGTGGAATAGATTCTCCAACTATTATATTGATTTTACGCTCCTCCCTATTGCTTGAGGTTGACCTATGGCAACCTGGTCTTGGGAGACTCAACAATGATGGAATACAGGTATATCAGCAGAAAGGTGGCTTCCTTACCATGTATTTTGTAGAGGTTCTCAGCCCATCTTGAAGTTAGTGGCGAAGTGGAAGGCTTTTGCCATGACTAGATCCAAAAGTAAAGGGAGCATACCAGTATAAACAGGGGCAGCCATATTGCTTTATGCACATTGATTAACCCACTGTGATGAATTGCTGCTAACTAAAAAGGCACCAATCACCTTAGAAGCACACAACTGCACAGGAGTGCAGGCCTAGCAAAGCAACAGATACCTTGTTAGTTAGCAGCAATTCACCACAGTGAGTTATAAAATTTAACTTATGCATGCATAAACTACCAACAGGAAAATGTGAAACTGCAGTAGAGGACAGGTAGAAACATTCGTGAGATTTTCTGTGTTACATGTGTCAAAATACCCCTAGCTTTCTCAGGTACTATGAATTTTGGTTTGTCGTCTGTCTCAGGCAGCTGATTTGGAGTATAACAAAGAGGTAAGAAACAGTTAGCTATTTTTATTACTGTGTTCTTACTGTCAGAAAGAAGGAATCATTCTTGTGAGTTCTTTATCTCAGCTGCCTAAATAATTTGGCAAGCTACACCGTGGTGAATGAATTGGCTGCTCTGCCTCAGCTAGTAAGGTTCTATGGGCTGCAGATAAATGGTAAAACAAAGTATTTTTCACCTCTTGAGAGTGGGAAGTGCAGAGATGTGGTGGTCAGTTGCAGAAGGCAGCCACCATGGAAGGCTCAGAGGTCACGCAAGTCAGGAAGATAAGAATGTTCTGTCTTTCTCCAAGAGAAGCAGAAAACACATAGGAAAATCCTGTGTCTAGCCAGACATAGCTTACAACTAGTCATGTAGTGACTACACTATGTAAGGGCATTACACAAACAACAAGTATTGAAGCAACTTCCACTCAGTCCCTTGTTGCTCATGCTAAAGGGTCCCGAAGAGTTCTACCTAATTCCTCATACATTTTGGCATCAATGTGAAGTCACTGTGCAAGGTCATCTGAGAATGTGAAATGAAGCATTCAGTTTTATTTCTCTTTTTTATCTATGTGAGATGAGAATGTGGAAGTGCTGAATCAGTACCTGGTACAGTACCATCACAACTAGTGATGAAGGCTTCTGGGAGCTGCAGTCCGAAAACACCAGGGTTACCCAAGTTTGGGAACTACTGTCCTAGGTGGCTGTGTTTGTCAAGGATCCCCGGGTTCAGTGAAGGCCACACTAATCACTCAGGCACACTACCCTAGCTGCCCTGGCATGGATGAAACCAGGAGGGCCAAATGGTCACACCGACTAAATATTATTTTTATTGGTTGTGGCTCCAATTCAAGATACTGTTTCTTGCTACTAAGACTCCAAATGCCTTGGGACTCAAATATTTGAAGTTGAGTGCCTACTCTCATGCCAATCTACCTATTTTTAAGAACTTCTGGCCAAAGTTATGACAATCATGAGAAATGATTTCAGCCTTGTAACTGTCTTCCCAGAATAGTTTTTCTGCAAATCGATATTGTTATCACTTAGACACTAAGCAAAACATTTTTATTTACACAATATTTCTGTAGTGTTTAAGGATTTAATCAAGCAAGTTCTAAACTGAAATCCGATACATGCTTTCCTTGGAATATGTGTCACTGAAATCAGTGGGGCTTACCTTTCAGGAAGTATGTCTATGATTGCTCTGTTGCCCATTTAAAATGTTTTATGTGTTGTTCTCTTGTGATCTTTCTTTCTTTCTTTCTTTCTTTCTTAGCTTAACTCTAAAGTCTGCTGCTGCAAAGGGTGGCATACACGTATTTTAAATAACTTACTATTCAGTGCCAGAAGGAACAAGGGGGTGTCACAAGGCAAGAGTCTTTATTATAAGAGATAAACATAAGAATAGTATGATTATAAGCATTTAAAAATTAGTATTTTGCTCTTGACACCTATAGATTAGTCAGACTGGGAAAACTATTTCTAATTCCCAGGCATGAACAACACATTTTTGCAAGCCAGCATCAAATTATTTGCTGCCTTCGCTACATACAGCTGCTAAGAAATAACATATTTGAAATTCTTAAACACCAGCACAACGGTTATAAATATCTTGGCATCCTGGCACTGGTAATTCCCTGGCCCTAAACATAATTACCGCCATCTATTGAGCACTATGATTCTTGAAATGACAGTTTGTCTCCAATTAAGTTGATTCAAATGACTTGTTTTCTCCCACCAAGTATTAACTTCAGAATCCCCATGGATCTGTAGAAATGACCAAAGGGCAAATGGATGAGCCCAGCAGGACATTATGCTTTCTGCGAACTAGGTTTTTAACAGCTTGGTAAAGGACTAGGTTCAGAGGATACAGAGCCCCTTCCTAAAACTGAGCTTCCATACTACTTCTATGATAAAGTCAAAGGTATGGATAAAGGAACTGGAAATCCACTTTAATTTGGATTTTTAGCTCATAATGAAGAAAATGCAGAATCCACTGACAATCCATAGAAAGTTGGAGATCTTCCAGCACTTTCAAATGTTCTTCAAAATTGTCAATAACAACAAATTCTTAAGTAATGAAATACTTCCAGCCTTAGCTTAACATACTGTTTTCTGATTCTGAGTTTTCATCCCTCACAGAGTACCTCTTATTCCAAAAGTACCATGGCCAACCAGGCTAATCTTTTTTGAAGAATCTATTTCCATTAGTGAAACCATGAGGGGGAGCCCATGAAATCCAACAGAAAGATCAATCAATACTGACAAGAAGAAAATAAGGATTATGGTCAAAATAAGAAGAGTTCTCAGTGAAAGCACCAGTTAATTCATCCTACACTTGATCCTTTAACAGAGGGTTTTGGGAAACTGAAGCTTACTGTATTATTTCATTAAGTCAATGATTAAAATAAGAGGGATATAAGCTTTTTTCTTCTTCAGTAGCTCAAGGAACCAGGAGTCAATACAGCTAAACAATTGACTAGGAGAAAAGATTTATCTCTGTGGTTGTAATTTTAAATTTAGATGACTTATTAAGAAGGTATGATTTTAATCTGTCAAATATTTGATAGGAGGGGAATAAGAAGCTTGTGCTGATGTGCAGTATCTTAATTAAGTATCATGACACAGCAGAGTCACTGCCAAGTATCCTGGTAGAAACAGACTGCTCATCAGATTGAAGACTGGTAGCCATGTTCTACAGCAGGCATTGAGAGGGTGGATAAGGAAAGCCAAGAACCTGTTTGGTATTCTCTCTCACCAAGGTGCTTACGTAAGGACAGCAGAAGGTCCTCTGGCATCCCAAATTATTTGGTTCCTCTGGGTTTATGGGGGGTGGTTGTCTCTATTTCTGACACTGTCAGCAGGTGGCATGGAAAAGAATGACTCAGAAGGACCACCCTTCATGCCTATAAACTATCTCAGCATCTCAAATAGTCACGTAGGCTCAGTTGCCAGACTCCCCAGCTCAAGACCTATGCCCCCCATGCCTTCTAGAGCAGTGATTCTCAAACTTGGGTCCCCAGATGTTCTGGGACTGCAACATCCAAAAATCCTGACTAGCACAGCAAGTGATGAGTGGTTCTGGGAACTGGAGTTCAAAAACATCTAGGGACCCAAGTTTGAGAACCACTATTCTAGAGCAATAGACAGATATATAAAAATTAGCTAGGGGGCTGCGGGGGTCTAACAAAACACAACAGAATTGTCCCCCATACTCCTTAAAATAATTTGTTAGCATATTTAAAAAAATACAAAGAAGGCTTATGCTTTTGGGGGGGGGGAGCTGCAGGGACCCAGGATAGTAAAAAACAACAACAACACATTCCAGTTGTTGCCTAACACCTACAGGCAACGTGTTGCCTAACACCTACAGGCAACAAGTTACCCTCTTCTGGACTTTTTACAGAGTTAAAGCTTGGAATCTGAGCCAGCTGATGGGCTAAACAGCACTAGATGGCAAGCATAAAGTCCAGCCCAAAAAGAGCATGCAAAAACCACAAAGAAGCCCTATTCTAAATTGTGCAAGTAATTTTCACTTCCAGGGTATGAATTTGGCCAAACACAACTATCATCATGCAGACAACCTTATAATAAGAACTTAGAACAAACATTCCCTTTTGTTCATATTAGGTCATCAAATGCCCTCCAGGGAGAAATAAAAATTCCCCAACCCTATTACCGATTAATCCAATTTTTAAAAAATCCAAAACAACATAACTCAATGGCCTCACTTCTGTAATTTTACATACTAAAACAAGAAGTGTGTTGTTTACATATACACAGGATCTAATATAGCCATAGCAATTTTAAAAGGCACATTCAACTCAGCTGCAGAAATTACAGATATTTTGCACTATGTACCTAAAAGCACTCAATTTGTTTTGTCTTCCTACCTTCATGCAGTAACCAGACATTCAGTCTCAATCACTGCACTGAAGCATGTATCACACATGTTGCAGGTAAAAAAATATTCTTACAGACTGATCTTTAAACAGCTAGTCAAAATAAGAAGCAACCTTACATTCAATTTAATTGCAACTTTAAGATGTAAAAAGAAAAAGGCAGAAACACTTCAACCACCTCATCTGTTTTTGTAATAGAAGTAGAAACGCAAGACCAGTGAATAGTAAAAGCTATGACCTGTCACTGTGTCACCCTAGTTATATCAAGATAAAATATGGCCCTGTTGTGCATTCAGAAAGACACAGATGCAGAACATTATTCCACAATTTGAACAATCTATTACCGTGTTTCCCCGAAAATAAGACAGGGTCTTATATTAATTTTTGCTCCAAAAACGCATTAGGGCTTATTTTCAGGGGATGTTTTATTTTTTTCATGTACAACAATCTACATTTATTCAAACACAGTCATGTCATCTTCTTCTGGTTGCTGCACAATGGTGGACGGCGGGGTTTCACTTAACTGGGGATTATTTTTGGGGTAGGGCTTATATTACAAGCATCCTGAAAAATCATACTAGGGCTTATTTTCAGGTTAGGTCTTATTTTTGGGAAAACAGGGTACTGCTGGACATACAAAATAGTCCAACCTGTAAAATACTGAAACCCAAGCAAATTTGAACTAGCCATTTTTCTTTCGAGTTTCCCTCATCTCATTCTTGCTGTCTTCTAGTGCTCTTAAGCAATGTGAACAACAAGAAAATAGATACATTTGTAATGACACCTCTCCAACATCATAAACCTACCAAAAAAAAAAAAAAAAAAAAAAGCCGCCGCAAACACATTACAAGACTACTTTATCCTTTCTGGTTGCTATTTTTCAAGGCAAAGACTGAATTCTGCCACAGCTGCCACATCAGAATTATTTCCCTGAAATTCTGGGGCTAAAACCTGAGACCAAGGTGTGCGCTCCTGCAATATAATGGGAGTGGTTGATTGTATTATCACAGAAGTGGAATAAGCAAGGGTTGCAAAGGGGCAGAACTGCTTCTTGTCCACCTTTAAGAGCTGTAGAAGCAAGCACAAGGACAGTCGAGGGAAATGGTTTCAGAATCTGGAAAAAAGCTAGCTAACCATAATGTGGTAGATAAGATTTGGGGTGGGGAATATTTATCAGCAAGCAGGCAGGTTGCAAAATACTATTACTGGACTCATGGATGGCTCAGTGCCAGCCAACAGGAAGTATTTTCCAGGCCCTGTCCCACCACTGCCAGAGTTAAATAACAAAATGATGTTTCACAAGTCAAAACTCAGGTCATTACTCCCTCTCTTGCTCCAAATGGCCCATGTATGTGAACCCACTGGTCATCACCCCCAGTCCCCTTCCGTCACCCATGGATTTTTCGTGCACCAACTCAGCAGAAGTACAACATGACAAGCACATGATCCCTGGCACCAGCTGGGAATGAGTGGAAATAGTTGTAAAAATTTTAAAGCCACCTTATGTACAAAAATCCAAAATGTCACTTCTCTACTATAGGTCCCCCTGAGATTTGTCTCACTGTCTCGAGACCCAGGAAAGCACAGCTATTCCTTAATGCCTCTCCTCTGCCCAGTGCCATGAGAGCAGGCGACCCTATATGCTAGTTTCCTCCCAGACAAGCTAGTCATATATAGCCCTGGCAACCTCAACTGCTGCTCACGAAAACCAGACACCTGAGTGTCCTGCCCGCTCTTTGTGAGGCCTGCTTCCTCTTATCAATATTCCATCACCACCATCTTCTGCCAATGTGTTATTTAGGTGCCCATGTCAAGCCTCAGAGAAATTAATCCAGTATCTATGGAGTCCAACTGACCAAAACATCCTCTTCCTGTAAGGAGCTCAAACTGGCACACATAAGGAGTCTCTGAAGTAAGTTAAGTCCAAGAAGCACCAAATAGCTAGAAATGTTAGTACAGTACAGGTTTTAGAGGTTTAAGTTCTATACTGTATCCATCACACTAGTTTTATATGTAAATACTTTCAGAACAGAGGTTGTAGTAACAGGTTACAAGCAAAAGTGTCATTTTTAACATACTGGTTGAACTCTAGTAGTAGGTCACAACTAGAGTAGACCCACTGAATCAGCAGACATGTAGTGAGTTAACCCCTCTATAAATACCACTGGTTGAATGGGCCTATTCTAGTGTGACTTACTACTGGGTTTCAGCCACTATTTCTGGGGTTATGAGGGTATAATTACATTATTTTAAAGAAATAACTTGATAGGTAGGATTGTTACTTGGGCCTCTGTATGTATGTGTCTAATGAGCAATATTTACTCCCCATTACTCCAAAAGATGCTTCGTGGTGTGATGGGGGGACTTCACCATTTTTTTATCTTTAATATATTTGAAAACAGATTTTAAATTTTAAAGTTACAGAATAACTTGTTCTCATTGCTTCAAATAATAAGCAATGAGAACAAGCTATTCTGTAACATAATATGTAATTGTTGATTTAAAAAAAACTTTTCAATTGCTGTTTCAGAAAGCAACTGATGCTTGGCCAGCATGAAAGCACACAAGGCTATTCTGCCCACTCATTTTATTAGAAAATGTTTTTTCACTCACGTGCCAGAACTATCAGCCAAATAATGAAATCACAGCAGTAACAGACACTCCGATTAACTAGAGAAGGAACTTCCTGGTTCATTTTGAATTCTTATTGGCCCTCCTTGCTAGAGAAGTGATTGTTGCCTTAACAAAATAAATCAGAAATCCAGGATTTAAGTTAGTTGTGGGTGGACAGGTTTTGGGTTGTGCGGTTTTTTGTTTTTTGTTTTGGCTTTTTCTTTCTTTTTAAACAATTCCTCCCCCATGTTTGTAAACATTTTAAAAATCACACTGTCAATGCACTGGAAATAAAATCCATCACTATTATAAATGTACTAGAGCGTGTGGGCTGTGCCTGACAGCATGTAGGTTACATCAGTAATGCAAAAATAGACAAGTATCATTGTGCTTATACTGTCATGGAGTAAAAGAGAGGGGGTAGTAAATGACAAGAATGCAGGGTAGTCCAGCATTATCTAGTTTGAATCAAAAATACTTTCCACGTATACACCCTACACTCAAGTCACAGAAAACATCTATCTCCCAGAGTTGTGAGGAAAGAAATGTTTACTGCCTTGAGCTCAATGCAGCAAAGACAGGATATAAATATAGCAAATGCATGAATAAAAGTTAATCAGTGGCTCCCAACCTTGGACAACCCAGGTATTCTTGAAAAACAATTCCCAGAAGCCTTTACTACCAAGCTATGCTGGCCAGGGTTACAGGGAGCTGCAGTCCAAGAACACCTGGGTTATCCAAGGTTGGGAACCAGTGATCTAGAACAACTGTTCTCTCTCAGACTGCACCCCAGACCAAAGCAGTGCTCAATTGTACACAAAGGCATCGTTCTCCACTGACCTGCATGCAGCAATATGCCCACTGCACATTTCAATCAATGGTAGAAGAAGGTAATATTCCTAAACTTACACTGCATCTTCCGTAGGGTAGGCCCCTTTTTCAAAATTTGACCAGTCTTTCAGATTCTTGAGACAAGCCTGAGATGTCTCAGATAAGCCTGAAGTGAGGAAGGTGTAGCGAATTGAACATACCCCCACTCACAGGAAGATATGGACAGCACTGCACCTTAGGATTCTTGTAATACGCAACTGACTTAATTTTTATCTAGCCATTAAGGTTTCAGACACATATGCAAAAAGTACACAAGAAGACTCCAATAGTCTGCTTCATTTCCTTCCTTAGAAAAGCATATTTGAAGTGGGAAAGCACCAGGGGATGGGACGTTGCCTAACACTTTCTGAATTCCCACAAACATTTTGAATAATATGTAAATTAGGCTGCCTGGATTTAGTGAAGTGCAATACGGCAACCTTTGGCCATCTGTACTTGGAGATTGACCGGTTCAGGGGAATGACACCTATCGTCCCTGTATCTAGCAGCTTTCTTACTCCCTGATCCATTGCATTTCCTCTACAGAAAAGAACCTGGAAATGGCTGCTAGCCAATTAATCTCCAGATTGTGGCTTACATCTCTGCCATGCTAATTCTGGAAACCCACTACATATAGAGAGAAACATAAAAAAGGATGCCAATTCAGCAAAATAAGAATCAAGAATAATACAAGACATAAATCAACTTACTGAAAGATCTCACAACAAAGATTTAAAACTGTAAAATCTCTGGCAAGACAAATGTAAAGTGACAATAAAGGAAATAAGAAAATGTTTTCCGGAGAAAAGCTGCTAGGTTGATTTCACAAACATAAATTTTAAATCCCCCCCCCCCCCCGTTTTTGAGTATACCAGTGAAAAGAAAATACTGTGTTACTTTCTCCTCTTCATTCGTAAATTTGTTCCCCAGATCCATTTTGTTAAAGGGTTGAATAGGTCACTGAAGCATGACTTCATGTATATATTTTCTTGACCAATACATTCTCCAAAGTTTTCATCAAACTAAGATTCTGTTTGTCCATGATTATTATTATTATAAGCTGTTTTAGAAGCCTTTCACACCTGTGAAGGAGAGCAGGATACAAGTGTGCTGTCCTCATCAACAGGACCCGAAAAGGAGGAAAAAGAGATGAAAGAGGGTAACGTAGGAGAAGTGACAAGAGTGTTGGGAAACAGGAAGAAAGAGATAGAGGTTTGTTTGATAGAGGAAGGGGAAGGAAGCAAAGGGGAGGAGTTAAAACTCTCTATGTGGGAGGAGGATATAAAAGGAGGAGGAGAACAAAGGTTCAGCAGCAGAGTGATAGAGGGAGAGAAATGAGAGAATCAAGCTGGAATAGATGCAGGGAAAGCGGATCAGACACAGGAGAAAGCGCGCAATTTACTTAAGGACTTCCCCAATTTGAGAGTAGGAGGTCTACTTCCGAATCCTGAAATCCCTAGAGGGGGAGAGGCAGTCTATGAGACACAGGAATGGACTGTGATAGTGTTTCCGCGCGGTCAAGGACGTGGGAAGAAGGTGATTCACCCCGATCCAGTGTACAACAGCCCACCGAAGGAGGGAGACTGGGCGTGACACCCATGTTGTGGGACGGTGTGTGCGATGAGGAGTGCTCCCCTGCGGAAGATTACCGATCGCGAGCGGTTCGGGCCAGCACCTCAATGAATAGGTTGAAGTTGGACGAGGAGTCCCCATTAACTTGTTATGGACAACTACCTGACTTGTCATGTTTTGACCCTGTTGGTCTCGATGTTGAAACTCCGTATGTGAATAAATCAAGAATTGTTAATCCATTACTCCAGTCTCAGTCCCTTCTTCCCGCCAAAAGTGAGGAACTGTCACCAGTTTTAAAAGAACCCAATCACAACACCAATCAATTAGGATATAAATCATGTAAATGAATACATTTCGCATTTAGAAAAAACAGCCCTAAGAAATATAGCAACAAAAAGAAGCCTAGAGGTTTCAACTCAACAGATGCAATCTATCTAGGAACATGGTAGTTAGCATTTACTGCTGACTGCCCAATCAGGGAGAGGATGTGGAGGAAACTTTAAAAAAACTAACTGCAACGATTTCAAAGAGACATAATGTAGTAGTGATGGGAGATTTCAATTATCCTGATATCTCTTGGGAGGCAAATTTTGCCAAGTATGGCCCTTCCAAGAAATTCCTGGCTTGAGGGGCTTATAATTTTCTCCTACAAAAAGTAGAGAAAGAAACCAAGGACTAGTTATCCTTGAGTTGATTCTAACCAATAGAGATAACTTGGTGGAGGAAGTGGCAGTAAGTGGAACTCTGGGCAAGAGTGGTCATGTTCTACTAGAATTCTTGATTTTAAGGAAACCAAAGCATAATGTAGCCACACATATATGCTGGATTTTTAAAAAGCCAATTTAATGAACTCAGAACAAGGATTAGTAAGGTCCCATGGCAGGAGATCCTAGCAAGAAAAGGAGTCAAAAATAGGGTGGGAGCTTCTAAAGAAGGCACAACTACTTACAATTCCAACAAGAAAAAAAGATGGGAGACAGCAAAAAAGGCCAGTGTGCAAGGTTCCCTTTAAGCTAGGCATGCGCACCTCTGCCTCCCTCTGGACAGCTGTCTTCCTCCTCCACACAGCAATCCGATTAGGTTCTGGTCACGACGGAACCCTGTGTGCGGCGGGGGAGTGGAGTCGCACGCACAGGAGCAAAGTCGCGCAAGAGAAAGAGGCAGAGCTGAAAGTTAAAGGGTACGTTGCCAGTGTGGCTTCAACAAAAAGCTCAGAGAAGACCTGAAAACAAAAAAAAAGACACACATAGGAAGTGGAAGGAAGGCCACAAAGAAAGATTACAGACATGTAGCAAGGAACTGTAGGGATGGCATTAGGAGGGCAAAAGCTGAGAATGAGCTGAATGAGTCTTCTTTTTTGTTGAAGCTCTGCTTTTTTAAAAAGAAGAAAAAAGAAGGAAAAAAAGAAGAAAGTTTAAAACTCAACAAAGCCTGGCTCCCAGCACTGAAAAATACAGCCTGCAAAAGGTCAACGAACTCTACCCAGCTACAAGGACCGGTGATCACTGCACACAAAAGACCAGCTAACGACACCCATCAATCACAGTGACAGATAATCTCTCCCTCTTATCACAACTTTACACCCACAACAAAAAACACGCTGATCACCACAATCACCCATCTCCTGAAAAGGACAAAAGCTGATCCCACAGCTATAAATACTCAGCTATCCAAACAAACTGCACCAGAGCACAGACAGAGTTCTGACTCCTGTCATCTGAAGATGCCAGCGACAGAGACTGGTGAAACGTTAGGAAGAACAACCTTCAGAACACGGCCAAAGAGCCCGAAAAACCCACAACAACCATCAGATCCCAGCCGCGAAAGCCTTCGAGAATACCTTACTACCTTGAATGAGTTCAAATCTCCAGGGCCAGATGAAATACATCCAAGAGTATTAAAGGAACTGGCTGAAGAACTCTCAGATCTACTGTCCATTATTTTCTTGAAATCATGGGAAATGGGTGAGGTGCCAGACGAATGGAGGAGGGCTAATGTTGTCCCTATGTACGAAAAGGGCAAAAAAGAGGAACCTGGAAACTACAGACCAGTCAGCCTGACGTCAATCCCAGGCAAAATTCTGGAACAGATTGTAAAGCGCTCACTATGCAAACACCTAGAAAACAAAGCAGTAATAACTAGAAGCCAACACAGATTTGTCAAGAACAAATCCTGACAGATTAATCTGACCTCATTTTTTGACTAGGTAACCTCCCTGACATACAGAATGCTGTAGACATAGTATAACTTAACTTCAGCAAAGCTTCTGACAAAGTGCCCCATGATATTCTGATTAGCAAGTTAACTAGGTGTGGGCTGAACAGAACAACTGTCAGATGGATACACAGTTGGCTACAGAATCATACTCAGAGTGTGATGATTAATGGGTCCTTCGCAAACTGGGAGGAGGTAACAAGTGGGGTACCCCAGGGCTCAGCCCTGGGTTCAGTGCTATTCAATATTTTTATTAATGACATGAATGAGGGATACAGGGAATGCTAATCAAATCTGCAGATGACACAAAATTGGGTGGAATAGCTAACATCCTGCAAGACAGAAATAAAATTCAAAATAATCTAGATAGGTTGGAACACTGGGCTGAAAACAACAGAATGAAATTCAACAGGGATAAGTGCAAAGTACTGCACCTCAGAAAAAGAAACCAAACACAAAATTACAAGATGGGGGATACCTGGCTCAGCAATACTACAAGTGAGAAGGAGTCTTGGCAGTTGTTGTAGATCACAAGCTGAATATGAGCCAACAGTGTGATGTCGCTACAAAAAAAGGCAAATGCTATTTTAGGCTGCACTAACAGAAGTATAGTCTCCAAATCCCATGAGTACTAGTTCCCCTCTATTCAACACTGGTCATCTTGAGTATTGTGTCCAGTTCTAGACACCGCACTTCAAGAAGGATGCTAACAAACTGGAGCAAGTTCAGAGGAGGGCAACAAGGATGATCAGGTGGCTGGAAACCAAGCCTTATGAGGAAAGGCTGGAAGAACTGGGCATGTTTAGCCTTGAGAAAAGAAGACTGAGGGGAGATATGATAGCAGTTTTCAAATACCTGAAAGGCTGTCATACAGAGGAGGGGCAAGATCTGTTCCCATCCATCCCTGAGAGCAGGATACGCAACAATGGGCTCAAATTACAGGAAGCCAGATTTCAGCTGAGTATCAGGAAAATCTTCCTATTAGAGCAGTACGACAATGGAACCAATTACCTCGAGAGGTGGTGAATGCTCCAACATAGGAGGCACTCAAGAAAAAGGTCCCCCTACCATTTCCCTAAATAAATGCAGGAAACCTGACCATAGTATTTATTTTCTCTTTTTCTCATTTCAACACCTGGGCAGGGCCTTTGGGGAGGGGAGCAGAGGGGACAATTATCTCACATATGGAGGGCACTGCACCCAACTGATGCAACTCTTTTAGGCCTCTTGCAATCTTAAAAAGACTCTTCATTTAAGACACGCCCATGAGTGTCAAGTTTCAGGAAAGAGTTCCACAATAACCCCAAAGCCTTCTGCAAATAAGAATTCAGATCAGAACACTCTCACACACATACCCTTCACAAAGTGGTTCAAGCAGGCATATTCAGTTGGGAAAGCCTGACAATTATAACTAAGATCATATAAAAGAATAAGGTAAATTATTTTCTAACGTTATGTTTGCTTATAAATAAACCTCTTTAAATGAATGACAACTACATCCAATTCTGAGGTAACCACTCTGAGGAAATTCTGATGTAATTTCTTTGAAATTTTAACCGTGGTTAATTTTAGTTGTTCTTCCTTAGTGCTCATTTTGTCCATGTGTCATTTTGTTTTGTTTTGTGCCAGTCTTGAAACTGGAGCAACACTACCAACCAGAAAGCAAAAAGAACCTAATCTATGCTTCAGTAACAAAGGAGTGGGAAATATGGAGCTTCAGATGTTGTTGAACCACAATTCTAGTGGCCATGCTGACAGGGCCAATGGTAGTTATACTTTGTTTCAAGTCCAGATAGTCCTTCAGACTTTAATCCTGTAGGGATCTCTTTTGCCTTCAATGAAATCTTCATGGGGAAAAATGCCTAATTTTTAAATACTTTTTGTTGATTTTTAAAGGTTATACAGCTGTGTATACATATAACATTTCCATACAAGGTTCACTCAAACAATGAACAGCATAACAAAGACAAAATAACAAAATCAGTATAAACTGCATGCTTAAAGGAACAGAAATCAAGAACGAGTGGCAAGTGGAGTAAATCATACCAGATGCAATGGGAAGAAAACTCACATTTCTGTTACAGTGTAATAGTGAAAATATTGTTTTAGCAATTTTAACTCACAGAATATATTTTGGTACTGGGGAAAGTGCAGAAGAGGATCAGGTAATAAGCAATGCCTCTTTCAGAAACCATGGAGAACTGCTGCCAGTCAGAGTAAACAATACAGGGCTATATAGGAATTGCTTTACAAGAGCACAACTGTGCTCCTAGCTATCTGATTAAAGAGGAAAAATGGCTTTAATGCACCATGAATTTTTAATTTGAATAGACTCTTTAAAAAGTCCAAAACAGACAGAACACTCTTCCCCTTCCTGCTAACATGACAGTTTATTTTTAGATATCTCCACAAGAAGAGCAACCACTGAAGTATGTTAAGATTACAGCTCTTCAAATGGACTCCACACACAGCTGGAAGATGAGCATGGCATCCCATTACTCACCCCTTGGATATGATTGACAACAGTTCAGAAATTATAGCACTAAAACAGAAGCAGTTAAGAGCAAATGCTGTTCTAGTTCTGCACTGTGGGAGTCAAAGAACAGATGGAAAGAATGTCATAAATGCATGCTAAAACAATACCTACTTCTGTGTCTTACTTGTCCTATGGATTGATACATAGCAACTAATTATTTTAAATGCTGTTCATGTACCTAGTGGAACCAGTTACCTCAGGAGCTGGTGAGTGCTCCAACACTGGAGGCATTCAAGAAAAACTTAGATAATCACCTGGTAGATATGCTTTGATTGTATTCCTGCATTGAGCAAGGGGTTAGACTTGATGGTCTTGTAGGCCCCTTCCAACTTCACTTTTCTATGATTCTATGATTGTAGTCAAGAGTAAAGCTATTAAGAAATAAAAAAATGAAGAAATGAGGTCCGGCATGGTATGAGGTCTCCTGCCTTGGGCAGGGGGTTGGACTAGAAGACCTCTAAGGTCCCTTCCAACCCTACAACAATTCTATGATTCTACCTAATACAGACCAAGCACACTGCTAAATCTATTGTGCACTGAGATGGTGCTGTGATCTATCTTGCAGAGAAATCTTGGAGGTTCTACTCCCACAACATTATCTTCTATTTTTTTTACAAACAACAACAATAAATGCAACACAGATGCAAAAAGGAATACCTACAGACCATTGCATTTTTTGCTACTGATCCAATGTATCTCTCACTAATAGCCAGGCTTCCACAGCGCAGAAGAAGCTTAAAAATAGCACTGTTGTGGTTTAATTGCTTCAGCTTTGCCTCCTAGTGCTGACGCAGCTGAAACTGACACTTTCAGTTCTTGAAAACATATAAAATGTGTATGTGCACAATAACTGACCTCATGTGCATACAGAGATATTTAAAAAGAAGTATATACGCCCCACAAAGATTTGTTCTCCAGGACAAGCAGCAATTGAATGTACTGCACAAAATGAGTGAATGGGTATTCAAATCAAAACATTATACCATTAACTTTTATATATATATAAAATATGGTGCCGTAATGCAAAGTGTACTTGCATTCTATTGAGATTCATACATAGGAACTAAACTACCTATCCATTATTTGTACACAGTGTTTAATGAAAATAAAATAAGTTTCCAGACTCAGTGTTGAAAGAATGTTAGTTTCTGCAAAAGAAACAACTAAATATGTTGTTGTCATCCTCTTTTTCCTAACGATTAAGGTCTTGCTCCCAAACAAGTTTCTCTGGATTCACCTATGACTGAAGCTGCAAGGTTGGAGCTTCCTTGCCAAATCTGGCACAGTGCAATGTAATCTCAACAGGACCAGGCAATTTGTAACTTGTTACAGAAACAAATTGTCCCTCTAAGTGTTTTTACACTATTGATCTTGCTATGTCTTTCATCACCAGCCACTATTAGCTATGTGACAGTCAACCCATGCCAATTGGATTTTATTCATTCAAATGAATACTGCATCCATTTGTTCTTAGCCTCGAACTGCGACACATCTAAATACTATGATTTCTCAGAAAGCACAAGTACCTAATGTGGATAGAGTTAGGGATGTGCAGTTCTTAGGATTCTCCAAGAATTCAAACCCAAATTTATAAACTGGTAGGTTTTGCTCCCCTAGAGAAGAGCTTTCCAGTTATCTATTTGCAACACTGGCTTCTCTGGCCTTTCCTTCCTGTCACTGATTTACAAAAAAAGGAGAAAAAACTGCCACAGTGCTTCCTAGGAAGTGCTGCCTATTAGGTTCGATAGAGGGCACCTCCCAAAGAACTATGATTCCCAGGAAGCACGACATCAGCTTTTTTTCGTCCCCCCGCCCCAATCAACAACATGAAGCAAAGGCCAGAATACCTGAAAGCCCTTCTTGGCAGATGTGTATGAAAGCTACCAGATCTGCAGATTTCAGGTTGTGGTATACAGTCTAAACACATGAAAGAGCATACTCCTAGATCAGTGGTTACCTTGGGTTCTCAGATGTTCTTGGACTACAACTCCCATAAATCCTGGCCAGCACAGCTAATGGTGAAGGCTTCTGGAAGTTTTAGTCCAAGAACATCTGGGGACCCAAGGTTGAGAACCATTGTCCTAGACAGAGTGACAGACCAGGATTCAGGAGATCTCTGTTTGAAGCCTCATTCGGCCATGGAAATTTACAGAGGGGAGCACTAGCAGAGTTATCCTTAGATATCTGTCTTACCTTGAAAGCCCAATAAGTAGCCCTATAAGTTTCACTATAAATTGGCTGTGACTTGATGGATTATAACACGTATATATTGGTGAGGGAGGAGGGACAAATATTGTTGCTGGGTTTTTTCCTCAAAGTGGGCTCTGCCCTACAGATTCTTAAGCAACTGTTTCTTTAGGTTATCCCAAATTTCTTTTATTGTTTTTTGATATTTGGAGGGGCTGAAATCACACATCCATATTAAACTTTCCCAAGTGGTTAAAGGATGCACAAGAGGTTGTTGCCCTGGCATGGATTTATAATCTAGTACATCAAGCACCAAGCCTGTAATGAACTGACCAGAAAAAAAAATCTAATACATATTAAAGGTGTTGAAATAGAATATAAACAAACAGAAAGAAGAGCTGCAGATGAATGAGATGCATTATTTTTTTAAAGGTCAATAAATAAAATTGCAACAAAGCATAAAAATCTTACCTGCAAAACTATTAAGGTTTTTATGTTTGAAGCACAAATAAAGCCTTTAGAAAATGATGACTTGCTGTAGAAAAAAATCTCTCGCACACTGCCAGAAGAAAACTATATTCTTTGGAGACCTTTATTTTTCTTTTGCTTCCTCCCTTATCTGTCTCAGCATATTACTCTAAATCCAATTCGAAAAGGCAATCTTGTTGATCTTAGTATTATGTGTAAAGCTGGAGGAGTTATGAAGATTCTCTGTGTTCTCTGCCTTGCATGATTATTGTGGGAAGGGACCTCATCTGAATAAATTTATTAAATAATAAACAAATTGGTTGTTGTAGGTTTTTCGGGCTGTTTGGCCGTGTTCTGGAGGTTTTTCTTCCTAACGTTTCGCCAGTCTCTGTGGCTGACATCTTCAGAGGACAGGAGTTAGAACTCTGTCTATGTTCTGGTGTAGTGTATGGGATAGTGTGTATAACTAACAGGATTTTGGATATCCCACACACTACACCAGAACACAGACAGAGTTCTAACTCCTGTCGTCTGAAGATGTCAGCCACAGAGACTGGCGAAACGTTAGGAAGAAAAACCTCCAGAACACGGTCAAACAGCCCGAAAAACCTACAACAACCATCAGATCCCGGCCGTGAAAGCCTTCAAGAATACATCAAAATCAACAAATTCTTCAAACCAATATTTATTCCTAAATTAACCCAGCTGCAAAGGAATGGGTCAGCTTTAACAGACAATACATTAGCACAATATTTGATAGTCATCAAAGCTGTTTAAAATTTAAATTTTTGTTTTGTTTATAGCTTTTAACTTATAGAGTACTGTACGTGGGATTTGAACAAGACGTTTATATGTAACAATTTATTTTATTTTATTAAAAGCTGTCTGGACAAATTTGCTGGGATCTCCTTGAAGACAACCATTATGCAAGTATTTATTTCTCAAGAAACATATATTAATATATGAAGAAACTATCTGCTGTATTGTATACATGAATTCACCCAAGTTTCTCTGGTAATGTACTGAGATACTAGAATAGAATTTGATCTATGTGCACTCCCACAGCAGGGAGGGGGCTCAGCTGGACAGACAGTAATCAAGTCTTCTATAACTCGTACATGCTTTAATGTGACAGAATGATAAACATTGCTCAGAATGCACTAACCATAAAGATTCAGCATTGAAACTCCTAGACAGGAACTACAAGCAGAGTGACTTCCAACAAATCTTACCTTTGTCATCTCAAAGATGACAAAAATTTAAAATCCCCTTTAAAAAGCATATAAAACACCAACATGACTGATTACAGGAAAGAAACTACTTAATGTACTGGGAATACAGCAAAGGAAGGGTCTAGAATTCCACAGTAAAGCACATAGTTCGCATGCAAAAGGTCCCAAATTCATAGCACTTCCAAGTAGGACTACGAAAGCTCCTGCCTGCAACTCTGGAGAGCTGCTTCCAAAAACAACCCTAATTGTAATGAATACTGGACTGGGTCAGCTAATCATCTGGTACAATATAAAAAGTTTTCTATGTTCCTAACGATTCAGAAGTAACTAGTTATAAATTGACAAGAATTCTGTTAATATTTTAATCGCAGCATAATACAATCAGCATAAATCTCAGTGGTGAATTGCTGGAAATTAAGAAGTCACTGTAGACATCTGGTGTTGCATGTTGAGTTGCATAACTGGATATGCAACAGCAAATGCCTTCTTAAGCTATCCATTATTCAGATTTAGACCTACTGAATTACTCTGGTGTGTATAACTAACAGGATTTTGGACTATAGGTTAGCTATAATTAATTACTTGTTGCAATAACTAAGACATAACTAATAAGGACAGATTACTGTACTTAGCTGTAACGGTAGTTCTCTGAGTGGTAATCTGTGAATTCACACATATGGATTCTTTCTGCACCTGTGCAAAATTCCCCCAGAACATTCCATAACCTAAAACGTCTATTAGATTGACTCCCTGCACTGCACATGTTCCACCTGCCCTGTGGTGAATCCTCAGTTCCCACAGTCTGCTGCTGCCAAAAAAACAAAAACAAACTGTTGTGACAGACTGAGGGGAGGATGGGTGGGTTGTGTGAATTCACAGATGACCACTTGAAGAACTGCTGTTACAGGTAAGCAATCTAACCTTCTCTCGGAATCACACATATGGGTGACTTACAAGCTCACTTGCTGGTTGATGAGATGTCATGGCAAGACAGAAGAGATTACCACTCTGCCAAAGGCTCCATCACGTTTGGTTCTTGACATCGAGCCTGTAATGTTTGACAAAAGTCAAGTCTCCTGACCATGTCACCAATTTGCAAATGCCATTTGGCTGAACACTTGTTAGAAAAGCAGTGGAAGCAGCAACCACCCTCATGGCATGTGCTCTCAAAGAGTCTACGAGTGGCTTTTTTGGATGATCCATTTCGAAATCCATTATTTGCTCACCTTGTTAAAGTCCTTGATAGCTGACAAACAGCCTGTTTGATTTTTGGAAATGCTTGGTTCTGGAGGTGCAGAATGCAAGGGCTCTCCGAATGTCTGGACTACAAAGGGATCTCTCCAGCTCTGAAGCTGGGGAAGGAAAAAATATTGACTATACTGGGGACTGCTTCAGTAGGTAGGAAGGCCATATCCAGGAATACAGTGACTTTATGCCTGAAAAACTGTAAGAATCACATCTTAGAGCAGCGAGCTCACTTGCTCTCTGAGCTGAGGTTATAGCAACAGAGACTTGAATGACAGGCGCTTAAGATCTGAGGTTGCCAAAGGTTCAAAGGACAGTTTCGTGAGTTGGTGAAGGACCAATGGGAGTGACCACTGTGGCAAAGGAGGTCACACATCAACATAAATGTTTTACAAACCCTTTAGGAATTTTCTGAGGGTAGAATAACTCAGAAAAACTGAGAGGCTTAGGGTTAATGTACTACTATTGAAGATAGATATACTTTAAGTGAGGATTAGAGATAAACCTTGCTCTTTCAGATATAATAGAAAGTGTAGCATGGTATGGAGACTAGGTGGTAGATAGGGCACTCCGTTAGACTTTGCAAAGTTTACAAAATGGTGAGGTTGGAAACATTTGGAGTACGTATGCCAATTCCAGGAGCTGGTGCGCCAATTCCTGAGTGACAGTCAATCTTTTCGAGCTGCCTTCCCTCTGAATATTGAAGGATACAAAGTATCATGCTTGGAGGGACCTCATTCTTAACTGAGTGTGTAGAATTACCACTGTTGTTATTGACATGAGGCCAAGCAGCTTTTAGGCCAAATGCACCATTACTGAAGCATTGGCTTTGAAGTGCTGTGTCACATAAAGAAGTTTTTGTATTCTCTCGTGGGAGAGTTAAGCTCATGCAGTTATGGAGTTCAGAAGTCCCCCTAAGTAATGGGCAGCCCCTCACCCAGACAGCAGAGGCACTTCAAGCGTCCACCTGAGAGGAAGATTTTGTTAGTGCAATAAGCACACTTTTTAAACAGGTTCACTGGGGTCATAAAAGATGACAAGACCTCAGGGCAATGAACAATCTAGGTTCCCCCCCCCCCCCCAAACACTCATGACAATGATAAGACAACAATGGGCAGGGAGAAGAGACAGACAGCAACATAAGTTTTATTTATTTATTTATTGAAAAGGCTCCAAAACTACCCAAAAGGTGATTCTTCAGTGGCAGCTCAAAGGGAAACTGAGGATTCACCACAAGGTAGGCGGAGCATTGCAGTGCAGGGAGTCAATCTAATGGACTTTTTAGGCTCTGGAATGTTCCAAGGGAGTTTTGCGCAGATGCAGAAAGAACCCATATGTGTGATTTACAGAGACCACGAAGAAGAACAAAGTAGCCACATAGTCCATAAAAAAAAAAAAGCAATAACCAGACTTAGATAATTTTTATTATAACCACAGGCAGGGACTTGAGCATTCTACAAAAAAGTCATCCCAGCAAGATGGTGCAAAAATAGGGGTTGTGGGAATAAAAGTATATTGGCCATTGTGGGTTTCTGTAGCAAAAAGATGGAAATTGTAGGAAAAGAGAAGATATTATAAAGTATCAATTTAAAGCTTGCAGAGCCATGATAGCCGAATATTCTGGGACCTGTAGTCCCAAAAAGGAGCTATTCCAAGACCTGCCTGTTTATAAGGCTGAATACACCTTGGATGGTGTACAACTGTCTGCCTTGCTGTGCCATCAACTCTTTGTTGGGCTTCTAATTCCAGGTCACATAAAACTCACCCCTAACCTCCCCATACCACCTTCCTTTCAACTCGGCTTTCCCCCCTAACTTTACTAATTTATGTCCCATTAACAGCTAGCCTGGGTTAGCTAGAAATTTGAAAATTTCTTTGAATTGCCTCAGTGCTAGCACCCTGAGACTGGTGTTTCCTAACAGAAAATTTCCATTAGCTTCCCTTTATTCAGATGTTATTTCCTACCAAACTGAGTCCTACAAGTATATTCAACCTATCCATTCCCACATACACAATTATCTCCTTAAATCTTTAAAATTCCTTCAATCAGCCTTTCTCAACTATGATTCCCATCATCTCCATCCAGTGCAACCACCCTCAGTTAAGGTATCTGGATGGGGATGGTTGCCAACACTGCTCACAGAATACCCTCAACCAGAAGGGAAAGCAAGTAATTTTATTTAAAGAAATAAAAATAATAATCCATCCAGTCTACATAAACTTTACCAGTGCATGCATACATACTTACATACTAACAGCAAATATTTTATCTCACTTGCCCTTACACCCCAAGACTGTTGTGGTTAAGGCTAGTGAACAATTAGTCTCTATTACGCTGTCTGTGAAAGAAAGACTCTTATAATTTCAAGTTACACTAACAAAAAAAATCTAATTACCACATCTTTGGAGTGGATTGATTCTATTCTATTGTTCATTGTGCATACAGTGTCTTTAAAATATTACAGCACTGTTTGTGTGATGAGATGCAGAGAAAAGTGCCTATTGCTCTTATAATTTTCTACCTTGTTACCAAATGTTAGCATAACAAGAATATTTTCTATTGGCATCTAACACATTGCTTTGTACACCGCATGTGAAGAAGAGTAGGCAAGCAGGTATACTCTTAAATTTTGAGCTGACGCAAATAACTGGTGGTGTTAACTTTCTTTGCTGGAAGAAACAGTCCTCAGCATCCCTGGTCCAATTAGATGAGTCATAACTTGCATATTGTCCTTCTCAAATTTGGTCAGGCTGTGGTTCCTCATAGCGTGTTTGTGCACAGTGGCCATGAGAAAACAAGTAGGACAGGAAGGCATGCCACTTCTGACTGAAGGTCTGTATAGTAGTCCCCCCCCCCCATATTCGCAGAATAGGTATTTGCAGTCACTACTGCTGTAACCCAACGTGCAGTGCACATGTGCACTTACCTACTCCTCTCACCCTTCCCTCTCCTCTCATTCAGTTTTAACCAGTACCAATCCATCTCCCAGTGAGTTTCCACAGCGAGTGGGGATTTAAGTCCTGATCTCCTCGGTCTTAATCCATCGCTCTACCCACTACATCACACTGGGTATCACAAAACAGTACAACTTTACACAGGATGAATGTTTTACCACCATCTGCAATGAACACCACACCACTCGTCTACAGTTGGTTCTCAACCAGCCCTTTAAGAAAAAAGCAAACTAAAATCACCCTCATTGCTCTCTTCTATCACCTCCCACTTCTGGAAGGAAGTTTTCCATTTATCTTTTTTAAAGTGAAGCAGCATACCTGCACTGTCCTAAAACATTTTAATTTCCCCCCACTTCCTTGGTCCTCTATGGAGCCAAGGAAGTTTTTAATTTGACAATATCCTGAAGTGGCTCTTTTCTTAAGCCACTTCACAATATGGTGAATTCAAAGAGGAAGGCTTGCTTTGGTTCATTTCCAGCAATCGGACATGCTGGAAAGGAACCAAACCAGAGCAATTCTACCCAGATCAAAAAAGTAGAAACCCTGATAGGGCCAGAAAAAGTGTGGACACGAACACTCTGGAGGCAGGCTGGTCCACTCCAGCAAAGTTGTTGTCTGATCACCCGCTTTAGGAGCAAACCAGGAGCAGACCAAAAAGTGGTCTAAATGCCAATGTAATCACCATCTTAGCTTCCACTCCTAACCTTGAATTTTAACCCCTGCTCTGACAAGTAAATAAAGCATATCAGTGTACCTGTATTTTATTTTCCAGTGTGTATACTCAAACATGTTTTCCAAACAAAACTTTTAAGTCACAGGAGTACAACAGTTGCATATTACTGTTATGTTTAAAATACTAGGATGGAAAAGATTTATATACATACATGGGAGCTTCTGAGAAATGCCCATGCATTGTGAAACCAGCTACAAAACTGAATAAAGTTTTAATAGGAAGGAAGAGGCTATATCTCCTTTCCACAATAGCTGATAAAAGAGAAAATATGCCTAAAACAGTTCTGCTACCCACTACAAGACTATAAAATTTATACAAGAATATAAAATCTATTAATAAGAACTTATACAACCTCCTTCCTTTCCAAATAAGTGCTCAGCACTTAACATGCTAGCTAAGAATATGATCTTGCCAGCTGCAGACACAGAACGAATTAAATGCATTCATCCATAAAGTTTTTGAAGTGTATATTCAAGTAAGATAAACATGAATATGGACTTATTTGTAATTAACAGTAACATGAATTTAAAAACTCCTCAATTAAGCCCAATAGGATAACTGCAACACAGCCATTATACATCAATGAAGGGCATTATGACTGGACTAGCAAACAGGTGAGGAACCTTTGAAAAGGAGGTAGAAACCCCTCCTGTTTCCTTGCCCCTGTATTTGTGAACTAGCACAGAAAGATTTTTTTTCCTATTTTCCATTTTTAGTACCAAAGAACATTTCAAAAGCTGAATAATGGAGATAGGGGAAGAGGCAGATTACTCACATAGACTAAATAGAGTCCAAGGCATCTTTTTCTTACTCCTGGTTGCCAATCAAAAAAATGCCTTATGAGATGTGGCATTACACAATTTTAAAGATTAGTTTGATTAGGTGTATGCCAGTAGTTTAGTCTACTAGCTTCCAATACCTGCTATGGTTATTGCCCTGGTTCATGGAGCCCTTCTATAGCCATTGAGCACACTACCTTGTTTGCGCCAGAGTGGGTGAACCCAGGAGAATTAGTTGTGGCTATGACTACGAAACCAACCTGACACCTTCATCACCTTCATCTCCCAACAATTCAGTCTTGCTAGATCTGGCAATGCTTCCAGGAAGCCCCAAAATCCACAAGGCTAAGCACTTTGAACCAGAATGTCCGCTTTGCAACATAGAGCTCCCACCACACCCACAAAGAACCAAAAATCCCAGTGGGTTGTTAAAAGCAAGGATTAGATTTAGTACTACAAAGCTTCTGGGCCAAAACCCAGGCTATTGGTTAAGGATATTTTATCAAAGTTCCAAAAAAATTCAAAAGCATTTAAAACAAAAAGTACTATGAGACAACGTTCAGGCAATCAAGAGGACAACCAAAATGAGAAAGCTAGACTATTCTACCTGATATTCACAGACCAACGTAGAAATCAATATGGTTCTGAGGCATGCACAAAGCACATCCCCCACAGCAGGACAAAAACAAAGCATAGCGCCTCCTAAGGCCAAAGCCAAACCCTCTACGAATAATTTCTGACCCCTTTTCATACATTCATTTTCCTGTTCTAGACCCTTCCAAGCTAACTACCAATCAGGTGTTTTCCTTCCTCAAATGTCTAGGAAGGCAAGAGCATTCCACTCTCATGCAGCTGAAGTTATTTTCCCTATTAACTTTGTACCAGGGAACTAGCAGGCGCAGCCTTGAAGGCCTCTGTGGTGTCCACCCAGGTCATGAATATTAATGTGATATCTGCATAGACCAATGGGAGTGCTGGAGGGGCGGAGTCATGAGATATAAGAGTTAGTCAGGAAGTGGAGGAGTTTGAGAGTTGAAGAGTTTTGGAGATTGGGCGGGATAGTGGTGGTTGAAAGTGGATGAAGGAGGATGTTTGTTTAAGAGTTAACAACATTACTTGAACTATCTTCATCTGTAACAATAAACAATTTCTATTTGGTTCTTTTAAAAATGACACATTGCCTGGACCTCTATTATTAATATTAAAGAATGTTGACATAATCAACTGGTCACAGCAGAAAAACACCTAGCGTGAGCTCTTAGTTTGGTGAAACAATCTGGTGCCACGTGGAATCGTGACAGCCTCTTTCTTAAGAGATAAGCTGCAGGTGCTACCCCTCGTCAGCAGCCAAAGGTCTGACAGTTTCTGCTCTAGCCAATTTCCCAGGCCCACCCAGACAAGTCTGATTTTTCAAGACGTATCCCAGGTTCCATGTTCTTCACATTCTCAGTTTCTTCTCACCTGCCATGCTCCAGTCGGAATAGCTGAGCTAATCTTTGTTGTTACCAGCGAAAGCTTGGGAGGCAGCTAATTGTTAAAATCTCCTAGTGGAATAAAGTTTCTACACTGTACCTTCAACAGTTGTTTTGTGTTAGCGATAGTTTAAAAATTCAGATAAAATTTTAAAAAAAACTTAAAATATCAAAAATATTGTTTAGTCACCACCTACAAGATCTCAGATAGTGAGGCACATGGAAAAATGACTCAGAAGGCCATCTAGGAAGATGAGCAAATCAACACAGGGACAAATAGATCCAACAAATATCTAGTTTCTAAATCACATAAGGCAGCAGTCCCCAACCTTTTTGGGACCGCGGACCAGCTGAGCCTCTGAGGAAGGCGGGGCACCCCCCGTGCTCTTGGGCGCATGCACGAAGCGGTGGGGGAGCGCACGCGCGCGCGCCAGCAGGAGCACTCCCCCACCCCTTCACGCGGGTGCGTGGGCGCATGCATGAAGGGGTGGGGGAGCGCTCACGCCAGCGCTGGCACACGCGCGCATGCGCAAAGCAGCTGTGGGGAGGGGAGTGCGTGCGGGGGGGCTGGAGGTCTGTCTCCGTGGCCCGGTCCAGCTCAGGCCACGGACTGGCACCCGGCCACGGACCGGGGGTTGACGACCTCTGACATAAGGATTCAAAAAATGAACACAGCACTTCAAATTAATATTTGGAACTTTAGGTCTATTAATTTGCTGGTGTTAACTGTTAAAAAAGGAAAAATCAATTCACTGGTGTTAAAATTTCAGCCTAAAAATTTTTAATTTCTTGAATTAGCATAATTAATTTAATACTTAAATAATTTAAAAACAAAAAACGGGATTCACTGATCAATGGCAGCGCGTTTGTTATCAGAACTTTCACACTGGGTGAAAACAAAGGAAAAATGGGTGGGCAGAAAAAAAGAGAAAAAAGCAGATGAGAAACGAGAAGGGGAGAAATCAAGTGGATTATCAAGATCAGAGGCAGAAAGAAGCTCGGCTAGAGCAGAAGAGCAAGCGAGAAGCTCTAAAAGAAAGTGCACTATAGAGCAGTGGTCCCCAATCTTGGGCCTACAGATGTTCTTGGACTACAACTCCCAGAAGCCTTCACCACCACTTCTGCTGGCCAGGATTTCTGGGAGTTGAAGTCCAAGAACATCTGGAGGCCCAAGGTTGGGGACCACTGCTATAGAGGATCCAGGAGGAGGAAAGAAAACCTTAACAAAAAAAATGGACTAAATGAATAAAATGGTTAAAGACTGTAGGATATAATGGGTATAAAATGGTAGAAGAATATTAATGATCAAAAATCAGTAACTATTAAAGAAAATGCAGATGTTTTATAGATGATATATGATTTACTGATGTTACACAATGCCAACAAAATTAAAAAATATATATAAATGTTTTTAAATAGTGTAGGAAACGTAAAACAAAGGAGGAAACTTTTATTATGTTTGGAGGATATATAGGGAATAATTTCATAATTAGACTCAAAAGATAGCTTGGAAAGCATAGACTAAAGAAGAATGTGAAGGTCCAACTACGGCAGCGATGGCGAACCTATGGCACACGTGCCACAGCTGGCACACTGAGCCCTTTCTGCAGGCACGCGAGTCATAAGTCACTGGATTGCTATTCCCCCCCCCCCCCCCGCAGCCAAACCTCAGGAGGCGGCTGCAGCCACGGTGCTGGCGCTTCGACAGGCGGCGGGCCGGGATCTGGAGCAGCTGGTGCTGGCGGCGGATCTGGAGTGGGGTTTTGATGCACCTCCGTGCCCGGGATTCCCCCTTCCACCGCCACTTCTGGTTCCACTGGGCTGGGTTTTTTTGTTTTTTGTTTTTTCCCCCAATTTGGGCACTCGGGCCCAAAAAGGTTCGCCACCACTGAACTAGGGAAAAGATAGATTAGTAAATATAGCAATACTAAAAAATGTGCTGTTTTTCTTTTTATCTCTCTTTCTAGTATACATTGTATAAGTTGATGTAAATGTACTATCTCACTCTCTGGAATTTTACCCTTTCCCTAACCATACCTACCCCCTCTAACCCTAAATTCCCTTTCCCATAATCCTACCCCCATTGAAAAGAATAAAAATTAGATGAAAAAAAAGAACTTTCACATTGGGTATTTTTGTTACTTAGGAATTGCTTCCTCTATCTGGCATTTTTTTTTTTTTTTTTTTGCCAGTTAGCTCTCAAATCTCATAAAACTTAAGTACACTTGTTCTTTACAAAGCAACAGTTCCTAGATGTCTAAAAATCGTTGGATTACAGCATCCAAAAAGTCAGCCAGTTGGTTTTTTGTAATCAGGAAACATGCAAAAAACCAAGGCTAAAGATCACTTGTACTGAGCTATCTTCAAGGGGAGATGCATGGGTGCCTGTTTTCTAGAAAGGAGGAGTGATTGCTACATATATGCAGCATAACAATTTTAACATGCATACATTACTTTTAAAGCATTAAAGTTTTTTTCTTCCATCTGATGAAGGAGCTAACAAAAGAATGCATTAATTTTAATGCACTGTTTCCAAGGTCTACTTTGAATATTACTCAGAAACATACTGGGAGTCAATGCACTTATGCTTCTATGCTCTCATCTTTGCTGTTAATTAAGTGAAAACAAAGTGGCTTGCCTGAAACAAGCTTGTTGAGCCCAAAACTGAACCGAAACATGAACATTAATGATTGCATTACCTCTATGTTTTTGTACCAAAGTCCAAGCTTATATTTCACGCGCTGTAATCAAACTGCCCCAATAAAATTTTCTCTTTTATCATGAGAGAGTATGTATTTGGAATCATTTATAAGCTGAATATGAAACAGGATCTCTAAATGATTTTGAGTACATTACTGAAAATTAATTCATTCATTCATTGTCATCTGTAGGCCACCTTTCTCCCAATGAGAGGATTCAAAATAATTTCAAAATGATAGGATTAATCACAGAAGAATTGGTCCACATAGTCCCTTTAAGATTAAACTCCTTCATATCAGCCAGATAGTTCCATCACTGCAATGGCATGTAGACAGAACAACAAATATATTAATAGCTGTGTTGTTTGAAACAGGTGCAGCCAAAGAGGATAAATGTATTTCTCACTTCTACCTTCATATGTTTTCTATCAGAGACAGGGTATCAAAAGTAATGAGAAATCAAAAAGCAAGGGTAGCCATGCAGGCCACAAAATCCATGCTATGCAAATACCTTTATGAAGCCAACCAGAAAGACGGAAAAATCTATGCTGGCTTTCAAAATCAAAATCTTTTCTGATGGCTTTAATATCAAATTCCCCTGCTTCTTTTAGTAAAACTAAACTTAAATAAGAGACTGGTGATTTTAAAAAGCTTGTACAATTTTTTGAGAAATCCAAGAACACAAGATGGCTTTGCTCCACTTGTTTCTGTTCCAGTACAGGTCATCCATCAAGATAACCAAGGCAGCTCCAGTGCAAAATCCAGACAACATACCAAACCAAAATAATGTGGTTCACCTGGGAGACTTTGTTCTAAAAGGGAAAAATCGTGACTGGGCAATAGTTTCTAAAAATATCTGGACCCAAAGGCTCAATTGAATATTCTGCATTTTCAGAGCACCACCTGCCTTGCAATGATCTCTTGAATCTACCTTGTCTGTCATTGCTTAATTCTCAGTAGCTTTCAATAATATTTATTTCATGATTTGCACCACATTCTTTCTAACTGTACTTCTTCTGATAGCTGAAGCTCCGCAGTGAACCACAGAAACAACTGGGCTCAACAGAACAGGAAAGGGCACTTGGGAATGATTGTGTCAGCAGCCTTATCTCACCGTGCTACAGTGAAAACAGGATCTCACAGGTGTAACAGCCATAGGGTCATTGGATTAAACTTTTTTTTAAACTTTTAATCTTTATTGCATTTAAAAAATAAATTATAAAAATAAGTAAATAATTATCACAATATTAGCACATAACCAAAATAACTTTCTATTATCTCTTTCGCAAAACAGTAAGTCTTTAACATTTTTACTTCCTTATTTTCCACCAAACATTTATTTTCTTCGCAATCTTAATAATACATTTCTTAATTCTTATTTTATATCCATATTAACAATCTGCTTTACTTTGTTTTTACTTCTGTTGAGAGCAGTTCTGCTTCTAATTTAAGCCTAAGTCACTTGGTACAGGTTTGGAATCTTTCTTCCATTTCTCTTTAAGATAATTATTTACTTTCCCCCATTGGGATTCGTGCTCCGTTCTACAGGCATATTATTCCTACTTGATTTGTTTCTTGTCTTGTTCTTAATCTTAGTTGTCCATCATCTTCCTCTATGAGTAGATTTTTATATGTTAACCATTTATCATTCTTTATGTCAATTTCCTTTGAGAGAGCTTCATGGGGGGACATCCACATTGGAATCCCACGATAAAATTTCCCTTTATATTTTTCCCATACTCTTATTAATGCTTTTATTATATTATTATCAAAAGCTTTGTTCACTTTCTTTTTTCCATACCATAAGTATGCGTGAAGTCCATATTTTAAATCTTTGCTTTCTAGTATTAATATTTTTTCATCCTCCAGTCTTATCCACTCTCTTAACCATTGTAGTGCTGCTGCCTCATAATATAATTGGAGGTTTGGGAGACCCCATCCTCCTCTCTTCTTGTCGTCTTGCAAGTATTTCAATTTTATTCTTGGTTTTCTCCCCTGCCAAATAAAATTTGAGAGTTGTTTTCTCCACAAATGAAATGGTTTGTTATTTATTATTATCGGGATATTCTGAAATAGGAATACGAATATTTTTGTTGTTTAGTCGTTAAGTTGTGTCCGACTCTTCGTGACCCCAATACGAATACAGTGGTGCCTCGCTAGACGATGTTAATCCGTTCCGCGAAGATCGCTGTCTAGCAAAAACATCGTCTAGCGAAGCACGTTTTCCCATTGGAATGCATTGAAATCTCTTCAATGCGTTCCAAGGGAAAACGCAGTCGTCTAGCGAAAATCTCCCATAGGGAAACATCGTCTAGCGAGTGCGGGTCCCCATCGGAATGCACTGACAGCTGCACTGACAGCTTTTCACCACTAGTCGGCGCATTCCTATGGGGAAACCTCATCGTCTAGCGAAAATCGCCATAGGGAAACATCGTTTTGCGAAGCGCAGTAGCGATCGCAAAAAGGCATCGTCTAGCGATTTCCTCGTCCTGCGAGGCAATCGTCTAGCGAGGCACCACTGTATAGGTAATACCATCATTTTGATAATTGCTATTCTGCCCATCAATGAGATTTTTAAGTGTCTCTCTAAATTTTTCTTAATTTCTTTCCCTTTCTTCTCATAATTTTGTTCAAATAAGTCCTGTGATGTTCACGGCCCCCTAAAGGGTCATTGGGCATTCAGCCAGAGAGTTCATCCGGCACTTATCTACCACCTTTGCGCTGGATCGAGTCCTTAGACCTCAGCAGTGCGTAGCATAAGCCCTTTGAACAAGTCTGACCTAAAAAGCACACTTTGCACTAACTCAGTACTTTGCAAGTACAGGCACATGGGCTTTGTGATTCCTTAGAACTCACAAAAGCTCAGTGAGGTAGGACTCTTAAATGATAGCAAGTCTGTGGCCCTCTTCACCACTGGAATTAGCCAGACCCTGCTGTTCAAGAGACCAGTCCTCAATAAGGATTTTTAATATTAATTTTTATTAGAAAAATAAAGTTTCATTAGAAATCAGTTTATATTGCAAAAGCATTAGCATTAAGAACATATTCAAAGATCATTGCAGTTAAATAAGATAACTATTTCCCATTAAAAATAATAAACTATAAAAGCTAATCTAGGGTAGGCTATAGTGGGCTATGGTGGGTTAGCCCCACCTCCTTCTTTGTCCTTACTTACATCCTTTCTCAATCAAGTCCTTTCTCTCCCATCATCATGGAATAGAAATCCATCATCAGAACAACACACGAACCATTGAACACACTTCACATAACCCATCTTCCATTTCTACTTTCCCAAACTCCTCCCTTCTTCATGGCCCATATGGCTGTTAACCAATTAAACTTAAGAGGTTGTACCACCTCTCTCCACCCTTAATTCCCATGAGAGTGCAGGTGTTGTTTATGTCTTCCGTAACAAGCTTGGAATGTTGAGTCTTCCAGGGCCTCTCAATTTGGCCTTCAAGTTATCTGGATGCTTGGCTGTAACAGTCTTCAGGAAAACACTCTCAGGGTGCATAGAAAAACACATTCCAAAGTCCCACAAATCATCTTCACACAGAACCTATCTGACTCCATTTTACATTTCTCTGACTACATATCCCATGATCATGACAAGTCCTTTGTCTTTTTAGTTATTGTTATACCCAGTTATCTTACTTTATTCACTACTTTATAACCTGTCTTAATTTCTAATTCTTTCTCTTCTTTTCCTGTCATATTTTTTGTCAGTATATTAGTTTTTCCTTCATTTATAATTAAACCTGCTCGTTCTCCAAAGTCACTGATTATTTCTTTAAGTTTCATAATACTACATGATGGGTCTTCCAGAAAGATTACCATATCATCCGCGAAGGGTCTTACTTTAAAGTGTTTTTTCTCAATTTTTAAACCATTAATTTGTTCCTCTTTTCTTATTTTCCTTAGTAGTACCTCCAATGTTGTTATGAACAACAGGGGTGAGAGTGGACATCCTTGGCATGTTCCTTTAGAAATCTGACATTGATTAGTTTTCTCTCCGTTTACTATTATTCTTGCATTTTGTTTGCTATATATGCTTTTTATCCATTTAAAAAAATTATCTCCTATTTCTATTGTTTCGAGAACTTCAAACATAAATTCCCAATTAATATTATCGAATGCTTTTTCCGCATCTAGAAAAAACATTCCTAACTTCTTCTCCGGATGTTGTTCATAGAATTCCAAGACGTCTATTACTAATCTTACATTTTGTCTCATATGTCTTTGTGGTAAGAATCCTGTTTGATCTTCCCCAATCCATTCCTTTAATACCCTCTTGAATCTCTCTGCTAATATTTGAGCAAATATTTTGTAATCTACATTTAACAGTGATATAAGTCTATAATGTTTTGGATCCTTTGGATCACTATTTTCTTTGGGGATAATTATGATGTTAGCTTCTCTCCATGTTTCTGGGTATCCTTCCAGTAAAATCTGATTTATCGTTTCTTTTAAGGGAGGCGTCAGTTCCTCTGATAATTTTTTATAATATAGTGTGGAAAAGCCATCTGGGCCTGGTGTTGTTCCCTGTTTTAGTTTTTTAATTGCCTCTTGTACTTCCATTGTCGATATTAGTGCATTTAATCTAATTCTCTGGTCATCATTTAGTTTAGGTAGGTCTTGACTTCTTAAGTATATTTGATTTTCTTCTTTTTTCCTTAAATTCTTTTCTTTAAAAAGTTCCTCATAGTATTTTTCAAATGTATCCCTTATAATCTTTGGGTCGGAAAATATTTCCTCTCCCTTTCTGATTTCTCTTATTATATTTTGTTCTCTTTTTTTCCATACTTGGTAAGCTAACCATTTACTTGGTTTATTTCCTCGTTCGTAGAATTTTTGTTTAGTAAAGTTTATTTTTTCCCCCCTATCCATTTCAATCTGGCTTCAGGCCTGGATATGGGCCAGACATTATTATTATTTATTTGATTTGTATATTACCCATTTGGCTACTAAGGCCACCCTGGGTGGTTTTGGTCATCTCAGTGGATCACCTATATCAGAGGTCTCCAACCCCCGGTCCGCAGCCCGGTGCCGGTCCGTGGCCTGAGCCGGATTGGGCCGCCGAGACAGACCTCCCGGACCCCCCGCACGCACTCACCCCCGCACAGCCCGTTTGCGCATGCACGCGCGCTGCCGCATGCCCGTGTGAGCGCTGTGCTGCCATTTGCGCATGTGCACGAGCGCAAGCACGCCCAGACAAGCGCCGTGCCGCCATTTGCGCATGCGCACCCGTACAAGAGAGTGCTGTGCTTGTTCGCGCATACGCGCGAGCACGGGGGTGCCCCGCCTTCCCCAGCCAGTCCGCGGACTGAAAAAGGTTGGGGACCGCTGACCTATATCAAGAGGTGGACAAGGAAGCACTTCCCTGTTGGCTCTGCTGGATAGTCTTTCAGTGTCAACAATCATGGTATCTTCTTGAGCTGGCTCTCAAGAATAGGACTTGGAGGCACTATTTTTCAGTGACTTCAGCTTTTCTTGGAGTGAGAAACTCAGATGATGTTTCTGGACTATGTGCCTCCCACCCCCAGTTCTATCTTGACTTTGGACATACATAAGAAACTACTGGAGGATGTTATATGCTGTCATGTTGCCTCCAACTTATGGCGACACTATGAATGAGATATTTTCAAAATTGTAAACTCAAAGCAATTGTAAACTCAAAGCTGTGGCTTCATTTAAGATCAACCCATATCCTATCTGGTCTTCCTCTTTTCCTGCTGCCTTCAACCTTTCCTAGCATTATTATTTTTTCCAGAGAAAGCTGCTTTCTTATGCTCAAAGTAGAACAGCCTTAGTTTCGACATTTTTGCCTCCAGAAATAGTTCAGATTTGATTTGATCTAGGACCCACTTGTTTGCCTTTCTGGCAGTCAGGGCTATCCACAAAGCTCTCCTCCAGCCCCATATTTCAAGCAAATCAATTTTATTTCCTATCAGCTTTCTTTACTGTCCAGCTTTCACACCTGTACATAGTGATCAGAAATACAATACTGTAGATGATCTTGGTCTCCAGTGACACATTCTTATACTTAATGATCTTTTCTAATTCTTTCATTGCTGCCCTTCTGAGTCTCTGTTTTCTTCAGATTTGTTGGTTGCAGCCTCCATTTGGATTGATGATTAAACCAAGGTATACAAAAACTTTCATTATTTCAATTTCTTCATTGTCAACATTAAAGTTGTTCTCTACATATGATTTTTGTCTTCTTAATGTTCAACTACAGTCCTACTTTGGCACTTTCTTCCTGTACTTTCACTAAATGTTGTTTCAAGCCATCGCTGCTTTCTGCCAGTGTCATCTGCATATCTTAAATTATTGATGTTTCTTCCACCAATTTTCACTTCTTCATCTGAATCTATGTTTTGTCTACTGATTGAACAGATAAGGGGATAACTGCCCTGCATTTATGGATTCTCTGTCACTAAGTATGCTAATGACATCAAAGCTCTTTTAGTTCAAAATTTATGTCTGTTGTTAGTAATTGATTAAATGAAAATAAACAAGTTGAAACTTAATCTTGACAAGACAAAGACAGTCAAAAGGTAGGTCAGATATAGAGATTCAACCTGTGATGAACAGAGGTTACACACCTGCTGAAAACTCAATTTGGATGAACTCCAGAACAGCCCTGAGTGTGTACCGCAGATGCCAACACACCATCCTGAAGATGACTGATCTGGTACTGACAACACACATCTTAGGCACCTCTTATTTAGAGTACTGTAAGGCACTCTATGTGGGGGCTGCCTTTGAAAAGTGTTTAGAAACTTAAGCTGGTCTAAAAATCAGCAAACAGATTGTTGACCAAGACCTGTTATAGAGAATATACAACTCCCCCATTACAGTAGCTTCACTGGCTGCTGGTCTCTTTCTGGGCTCAATTCAAAGTTCTAGTTATTACCTACGAAGCTACATATTACTTTATGGGCTGCTTTTAATTAAATTAACTTTTAATTCAGATATGCATTGCTTGTTTTTTTATTGTCTTTTTAAAAAAATTGTTCTGCCTTTAACAACTTTTCACCTTTGATGTATTAGTTTGTTTTATGCTTTTTTCCTAGTACTGTTTTATTCGTTGTATTCATCACCTTTAGTCCCATTCATTAGGAAAAAGGTAAAGTAGCAAATAAATAAATACACATAATCTCCAAGAGTGTTTAAGAATTCCTAACTATCACCCTGTGTAGGATAATTACTACTTAAACTTCATCACAAAGTGTTGTAATCATGACAACAGGACCACAAAAACACCTACCCACCCTTATCCTAATTCAAGGCTTCCACCCTTCAAAAATACATGAAGGTAGCTTTGCAATTAGAATGTAGCAAAATATCGTTCTAAAGAAAATTTCCTTCAGAGCTACTATCCCCAAGCAATCAGACTTGCAAATGAAGCCCATTGTCTATCTCCCAATGAACAATCACAAAACAAAAGAAAGCTAATCTGGAACATGCAGAACCAAGGTAACCTTATAATAGGATAAGCACCCTGCTTTTACCTCTTAAGGGAGCTATGCTTCTGATGAGGAGCTAAATAAAACATATAATTTAACCCTCAGTCCAAAAGGCCATGCCTAGAAGTATGCCCTGTCAAATGAAATGGATTGGCGACATACTGAGAAAACCCCATGATTGTCACAGCATCTATGAATTCCTGAGTTGCCTCTCCTAAGGCATCGCCACTATGAATATTGAAATCCCTTAGGATTACAATAAAGTATAGGGTTTTCCAACACCATACTAGAGACCATCTCACTCAACTCTGGCAAGGATCTGATGAACTGTAGTATAAACCAAAAGAATCCCTGATCCTTGCACCTAGCAAAACACCAAGCTCCAATACTCAAAAGTCACCATCTGAATGACCTGAACTCTTAGTAAGCGGGAATAACTTCTTACAGATGGCTGCAGTAAAGTACATCTGGAAAGAACCTGTTATGGGTGTTTTTTCTGTACAATAGGCTTTGGAGAGTTTTTTTTTGTTTTTGTTTTTTTTAAATCTCGTCAGGAATCTTTATTGGAGAGTCAAAAATTAAAACATATCAGCAGAATTATTCATTACAGTCAGTAACATTATATATTTTATACTGATTTAAGATGAAGCAGCAGAGCTTTCAGAACAGGCAGATAAAAATAAAAGGAGCAAAAAGTCTAAATTCTATCCTCAGGCAAACATTCACAGGAGCCAATACAGAAATGAAAATTAAAATAGCAAGACACTTTATTACTAACAGGAATAGTTTGCCTTATTTTATTATCAGCATTTCAGAGTAAAGAACAAGATAATTTACTTATCTTCAAAACAAAGTGTCTGCCTCTATTTAAATTCCACCTAAATCTGAAAAAAATTGTTTCAGCCCTAGATCAGTGTCTGGTGTCAGTAATGGACTGGATGAGGGGGAATAAACTGAACCTTTGTCCAGACAAGACAGAGGTGCTCCTGGTCAGTCAAAAAGCAGATCAAGGATCAAGGTTGTAGCCTGTGCTGGATGAGGTTACACTCCTTCTGAAAACACAGGCGCACAGCTTGGGGGTGCTCCTAAATTTGTCTCTGAACTTGGACGCCCAGGCTTTGGTGGTGGCCAGGTATGCATTTGCACAGTTAAAACTAGTGTGTCAGCTGTGTCCATTTCTGGAGAGGTCCGATCTGGCCTCAGTTACATCCTTGCTTGGATTACTGTAAAAATACTCTATGTGGGGCTACCTTTGGAAAGTGTCAGGAAACTTCAGCAGAAACAAAACATTGCAGCCAGATTGTTAACTGAGGCTGGTTTCAGAGATCACATAAACTTCATTAGAGCAGCTCCACTAGCTACTGATCCATTTCCGGACACAATTTAAAGTGCTTGTTTTAACCTATAAAGCCCTAAAGAGCTTGGGTCCAAGCCATCTCAAGGACCGTGCCTCCCTTTATAAGCTCGCCCAAGTGCTAAGATCAGCATCTTTTCTCTCTGTCCCACCACCTTCATAGGTGCATTTGGTAGGGACATGAAAGACAACCTTTTCTGTCACTGCTTCCACACTCTGGAACTCCCTTCAACAGGACACTAAGCTGGTCCCATCTTTGCTGTCCTTCCACAAGCCAACAAAGATAGGCTTCAGGCAGGCTTTCCCTTAATGACTGGCTGTCTGAGAGGGTTTTAAATGGATTATTGTGCCTTGTTGCTTTTAACTATGCTTTTAGTATTGATTTTATTTACCATTTTTAACATAATGTTTATTTAATTCTTTTTAAATATTTGTACACTTACTGTTTTTGGCTTTTAAATATTGTCTTTTTAATAATGTAAGACGTCTTGGGTCCTTTTTAAGGAGAAAGGCAGGGTAAAAATATTTTAACCTAAGGACTGCAGAGGGTCGTGAATTACACCCATCAAGGTCCGGTCTGACGGTCGAGAGACGTACAGAAGATTTCACAAAGCAGTCCCCAAACAATAGCATCCAAAAACAACAGTTGCTTCCTGCACTGATATTGCACAGGAGCCAAACCTATATGGGGCCGTGGTGATTAGTCATCGCTTCCAGCTGCACTCCCTGGCTGATTCCCTTCAACACTTACAGCCTGGTCTCAGCTAAGCCCTCAACTGAACCACCACACAGAGCTATGGATCATTTTTTGCCTCCCAACCCCTGTCAGGGAGGCACAATGGGGAACTGAACTCCTAACCTCTGGCTAAACCACTGAACTATCTCTGTGAGGGTTTGTGCTGTGAGTCAGGCTGCTTCCCCTCCTCTTGGGGTCCCATGTCTTCAGATACAGGCACAGACTCCAGTTGCAATGTTTTAACATTTATTTTAAGAACATCAATAAAACTGTTTATATCAATTTGAACATCGTCTTTCTCCTTTTCTTCCCATGGGGCTGAAAAGGGTTCCCATTCTTCTTTAACAAACGGGTTCCCGTAACTAAGATTCCAAGGTCCTGGTTGTTCGGCTGGCAAGCCAGTCTTTTACTGTCGTCCCCGTCGATAGTGGCAACAGGGGCATGGACGCATCTCCCAGGTATTATTCCAACCGGGTTCTTTCCCCGGGTTCCATGAACTCCGAGGTTCCCAAGGCCCTCGTCTCCTCCTCATTCTGCCTTTTCTCTCCTTTCTTGTTCTACTCTCTCCTTCTCTTCCCTCAGTCTCCATCTCCACTCTCGGGTTTCAGTTTCTCCCCAGTATGATGGTTTCGGAAGAATGACAACTCTCGACCTACGATCAGCTTCTTCTCTCGGCACCATCAATCTCTCCCACCTATGGGTCCACCGGTTTTATAACCAGATCCATTCCCACCCCGGTGGTAGGTTTTTCTCCCTTCTCTCTCTCGCTTTCTACCCCCTCTACTACTGTTACTTCCCTCTCACTTGTCCTTTCCCCCCTTTCCTCCTCCTTTGATTGGTCCCTCTCTTCACCTTCTTTTCCCGCCTTTTCCAACTGCTCCTTCAACTCTCCCATCCCCCTCAGACCCCCCAACCGCTCTTCCTTCTTGGGCCCCACTTGAGGGAACCTGTAGAAGTAGTCTCTGGGAGAGGTACTATCACTCCTGAGCTTCTTTCCCTCCTCCGCTGGAATGGACGGCGTTCCGGCGAGAGGTGTCTTTATCTCACCTCCTTGCTCACACTATCCTGTACCCAAATAATCTTTTCTACAGATACAATACCTTGTGCATATTATTTCTGTTTTAATTGATATTTTACTTTTCCTCCTTGGTAGCATATTTTATTTTTGCTTTTCAGCTATTACAAATGTTTGTAAAAATTGTTTTGTACTGACTGAATTATTAATTTTGCCCCTTAATTTTATTTTTCGGGATGGCCTACAGATGAAAGTAAGAAAACTAAATTGATATGGATGCATGGGAAGGGGCTGGAGAAATGCTCAATTCTGCATTTTCAGCTTTGATATTATGACAGATAGAGATTATCCATCCAATTTTTGCAGATAACTGGTCGGTCAAAATTACACACTTTCAGATACAACTGATTACAGTAGGATAGGATAAAGTGTGAAAGAATGAAGGAAGGTATTTCACCTCCGCACTGAAACCAGCAGAATCAAACCAGATGATGGTGCTCTATGATGTCATTACTTGTATCTTAAATTCTGGTGATCAGTTACGGGCCGATGCTAAACCCAAAGATAATCTAAACACTCATTCAATTACATGTACACGGTGTTGACATAACAGTTCAAAATGATTTAATGTGTCTTCTCTAGCTGAAACTATCAGTTGGTTTGAGGCCCAGAATTTTAGCACCAAGGGAAGAAATCAAGCCTTACCTACACATTATTTGGGGGGGGGGGAATTCCCCCCACCATCATCCAAACTAGCTACTATTTTCACTACTGTGGAAAATTTGCATGGGCAGGCTGTGTACACATGTTTTCCACGATGGTCCAAGAAGCATGTGGTACAATGGTAGAGTTTCCATTGAAAAAAACATGCAGAGTTAAAAGAATTAACTCCTCTCCAAATATCATGTTTTTATAGCTCAGTGATTCAGGTATCTAACTGCAGAGCCAGAGGTTGGGAGTTCAGTTCCACACTGTGCCTCCTTCACAGGGGCTAGACTCAATGATCCATAGAGTCCCTTCCAGCTCTTTGGTTCCAAGATTTTTTACATCTAGCCCTCCATTCTGAACTGCTATTTTATGTGTGCTATGTGGCATCAAGTTGATTCCTATTTAGAGCAACCCAAGCAGGATTTCTGAGATCTGTGAGATGTTTAAAGAGTAGTTTTAGCTGTGGACAGATAATTTACACTGAAAAAGCTTTAGAAGATGTTGTTTGCCGCAGATCTTTGAAGAATCAAACTAAAATTCATGGAAGAACTCAGGCTTCCAAAAGGGCAGATTATAGCACACAAATGTGCCATTCAAAGAATCACAAAATCCCACAGAGGACACACAAATCCTTGGGTGTACCTGAAGTATATCTTTAGATCTCAGCCAGAAACATCACAGTCCAATACAACAATCCAGCTGAGGATCGTATTTACTGCTGTGTGCATGCTGAATGCAGCTTTTAAAGGAAGGTCAAATTCTATAGATCAGCTCCCTATCTGGAAGCAAGTGTTAATATATTCTTCTTCCAATCCTATCTCTCCAGCAAAAGTTGTAAGCATCATTTTAATGTTCCTTTCATATCTATAAGCAGCATGCAGCCGGAGCTACCAAGCATGCTGTTGGACTGTATTCTCATGTTAAGCAGTACCAAAAAATCTCACAGCCCGCTATCAAAGAGAAAATCAGTTGTTTTAACCACGAATGCTGGATGTTATATAAACAGAATTCTGTGACATCTTTAGCCCCATCTACAAGAGAGAAAAATTTCTGGACTGAGACATAACTGCATAAATCAAGCTCTACAAAGCTGTTATTTTGCAGCTATGAATGAGACAAGATAGGCACAAAATAGTGATGTCATAGGTAAAGGTTCCCCTTGACATTTAGTCCAGTCGTGTCCGACTCTAGGGCGCGGTGCTCATCCCCGTTTCCAAGCCATAGAGCCAGCGTTTGTCCGAAGACAGTTTCCGTGGTCACGTGGCCAGCGCGACTAGACACGGAACGCCGTTACCTTCCCACCGAGGTGGTACCTATTTATCTACAGTCAACCCTCGACTTACAAACTTAATCCGTTCCGGAAGGAAGTTTGTAAGTCGAAAAGTTCGTAAGTCGAATCAGCATTTCCCATAGGAATGCATTGAAAACCAATTAATCCGTTCCGGCTGTTTTTGGTTCTTAGGTCGAGGGGCGGTTTGTAACTCGAATCATTAGTTCCCATAGGAACTAATGCAAAGCCGGTTAATCCGTTCCTACCACTAGGGGCAGAATTTTTTTATTTTTTTCCTTTTAACCTAAGATGACTTAGGTTAAAAAAAGAGGTTTTTTTCGGTTCGTAACTCGAATCTAAGTTCGCAAGTCGAGTCAATATTTTTCTATCAGAGCGGTTCGTAAGTCGAAATGTTCGTAACTAGGGCCGTTCGTAAGTCGAGAGTTGACTGTACTCGCATTTTTACATGCTTTCAAACTGCTAGGTTGGCAGGAGCTGGGACAAGCGACGGGAGCTCACTCCGTCGCGTGGATTCGATCTTACGACGGCTGGTCTTCTGACCTTGCAGCACAGAGGCTTCTGCGGTTTAACCCGCAGTGCCACCAGTGATGTCATACCCATGGTTATTTAAAACACAAACCTGAAGCAGGCAAGCCAGTGCATTGGCCTTGCATATTTAAGCAGTTTGTGTAAATGAGGACACTGGGTGTGGGACAAAAGTGCCAGCTTCCTCTTTCCTCACTTTCCTAACCAAATGATCTTCTAATGTATTGAGTACTACTCCTACTATCTCCAGCCATCTCAGCTTTATTGACAGCTGTGTAGTCCAACCCACCTAGAAGCTGCCAGGTTAGGGAAGACTAATCTGACTTCTTATTCATAGTTACAGATTTGATGAGGCCATTTATAGTATATATATATTAAGCACTCCTAGAATTAAATAAGCATGAAGAGTATTTTTCATTGACCTATACTTGAAAATATTGGCCAAAACCCTGTTGATAATTTACACATATGTAAGTTAAATTACATAACTCACCATGGTGAATTGCTGTTAACTAATGAGGCACCAGCCATGTTATAAGGTGCATATCTGATAGCAAAACGGGCATGCACCTAGTAATGCATCTAGTTCCTTGCAAATTAACAATAATTTATTGCTGTGATATATACACTAGTCAGAATTTTATTATCAAAGTATGCCTGTGTAAGAAAAACTACAAAAATCTTGGCAGCAAATTCCTCCCATTGATAAGGAGCTGCTGTAGTGCTGGGCTCCTTCTGAATTGTACAGTAAGATGTGCACCAAGGAATACAACCAGCACTTTGCTAGTGAGTTGCAATTTGCAGCCAAGACTTCTGCAGTTTTCCTTACACAAGCATAAATCAGCAGTAAGGTTACAGCCACTTCAACTTACTTAAGCTACCAACAGGATTATTGGCCACAGTTTTTGAATGAAAATCAATGTTTTTCATAAATTATTTTCACTAAAAATATTGCTTAACAAAATATTGCCCACAGACTGGAAACACTCAATATACATTCCAATCCACAAGAAGGGAGATGCCAAGGACTGTGGTGACTATAGAACCCTTGCCTAATTACTCAGGCAAGCCAAGTGATGCTCAAAGTGTTGCAACATAGGTTTTCACTTTATATGGAGTGAGAAATGCCTGCTGTTCAAGCTGGATTTCGAAAAGGAGGAGGCACTCAAAATCATATTGCAATTATTGCAGTGCACCAAAGAGTTACAGAAAAAGACCAGTTTATGCTTTACAGACTATAGGAAAGCCTTTGACTGTGTAGATCAGGGGTCCCCAACCCCCGGTCCGCAGCCCAGTGCCAGTCCATGGGCTTGCCAGAACTGGGCCACGGAGACGGATCTCCGCGCGTGCCCCCGCACGGTGGGCATGTCACGCTGGTGCAGGGGCGTGTCACGCTCGCGCAGGGGCGTGTTGTGCACGGAGTCCACCCCCCCCAACTGGTCCGTGGTCCCAAAAAGATTGGGGACTGCTAGTGTAGATCATTAGAAACTATGGAGTGTTCTGAAAATATTGGGTGTGCCTCAGCACTTGACTCTCTTGATGTGTGATCTGTATTGTGAACAAAAAGCTACCGTTAAGGACAGAATATGGAGAGACAGAATGGTTTCCTATAGGCAAAAGTGTCAGACAAGGATGGCTGTTTAATCTATATGTAGAACATGTAACAGGAGAAAGTAAGACTAAATTCAGATGGAGGAGTGAAAATTGCTGGAAGATACACCAATAATTTAAGATATGCAAATGATACCATCTTACTGGCAGAATACAGCAATGACCAGAGAAACCAGAGATAATATTAGGAAAGAACGCAAAAATACAATTTGTGTGGTAAAAAAGAAAGAAAAATCTAAATGGATGACAGAAGAAACACTTAAAGTTTATTATTTATGTATTTAATTAAAATATTTCTATCCCACCTTTCTCCCCAAAAGGACCCAAGGCAAGAGTGAAAGGTGACGGAAATAGCTGCAGAATCCTGAATGAAGCATCCAGTGGTCGTCACATGGAGACAAAGAAAATTATTATAACTGCCAGTGCAAAGAAGTAAATGAGAACAACAAAAGAGAAAAAACATGAGATCTCTTCCAGAAGATCCAAGAAATCAAAGGGAATTGTAAGCCTAGTTTAGGAATGCTGGAAAACCAACAAGGTCTTATGAAGAAGAAAATAAAGAGAAAGTGGAAAAAGTACAAGGGAGGCCTATACAGAAGACATAAAAGGATGACAGATTCCTTTGAAGGAGTATCCTATGATGAAGAATCTACAGTTCTAGAAAGTGAAGTGAAAGCTGCTCCGAGAGCACTGGGAAGAAATAAATGGCATGGCGTAGATGGAATACTTATAGAACTATTTCAAGCCATAGAGAAAGAAATTCTCAAAATCCTAACAAGAACATGCCAACAAATACAGAAAACAAAACAATGGCCCACAGGGTGGAAACATTCAATATACATTCCAATGCCCAAGAAAGAAGATGCCAAGGAGTCCTGTAACGATAGGACCATTGCTCTAATTCCCCATGCAAGCAAAGTGATGCTCAAGATGTTGCAACAAAGGCAACTTTATATGGAGCGGGAAATGCCCACTGTTAAGGCTGGATTCAGAAAAGGAAGAGGCACTAGAGATTCTACTGCAAATATCCTCTGGCTATTGGAGCACACCAAAGAATTTCAGAAAAATATCAGTCTGTGCTTTATAGACTACAGCAAAGTCTTTAACTTTGTGGATCATGAGAAGTTATGAATAGTTCTAAAAGAAATGGGTGTGCCTCTGCACTTGATTGTCCTAATGTATGACTTGTATTGTGGACAAGAGGCTACTGTTAGAAAGAAATAATTGTTTCCCATAGGCAAAAGTGTCAGACAAAGGTGCACATTATCTCCCTATCTGTTCAATCTACATGCAGAACGTATCATACAGAACAAGATTAAGGAGGAGGAGGAGTAAACATTGATGGAAGAAACATCAGTAATTTAAAATATACGGATGACATCATCATACTGGCAGAAAGCAGCAGTGACCTGAAATGACTTTTAGTGAAAGTGAAAAAAGAAAGTGCCAAAGCAGGACAGCAGTTGAATGTTAAGAAGACTACACGACTACAGAACTACACAATTGTAACGTTGAGAATGAAGAAACTGAAATATACCTTGTATACCTTAGTTCAATCATCAATCCAAATGAAGACTGGAGGCAAGAAATCAGAAGAAGATTGAGACTCGAAAGGGCAGCAATGAAGGTCATTGATCATCAATGATCATCAAAGATCATCAAGTATCAGGATGTGTCACAGGAGACCAAGATAATCCATACTCTTGTATTTCCAGTCACCATATATGGGTGTGAAAGCTGGACAACGAAGAAAGCTGACAGGAAAGAAATTGATTCGCTTGAAATATGGTGCTGGAGGACAGCTTTGTGGATACCCCAGACCACAAGAAAGACAGACAAATGGGTCCTAGATCGAAGCAGGCCTGAACTATTTCTGGAGGCAAAAACGTTGAAACTAAGGTTGTTCTACTTTGAGCATGAGAAAGCAGGGTTCTCTGGAAAAGACAATAATGCTGGGAATGATAGAAAGCAGTAGGAAATTAGGAAGACCAAACATAAGATGGATTGACTCCCTGAAGGAACCACAGGCTTGAGTCTACAAGAACTGAGCTGTCGAGGACAGGACAGTTTGGAGGTCTCTCATCTATAGGGCTGCTATAAGTCAGAGGAGACTTAATGGCACACAACTATACCCACCACCATCATCACCAGGCCAAAAAGTCCTTTTATTCTTCAAAAGCCCATCTTAGTGATAGCAACTATATCACACCTTTTAATTTGCCCCGAAAAGTTAAAGTGATTTACATCTAGTTCACAATATCTGCAGTGCAAATGTTGGATCATTTTTTGCTCTATCTATCTATCTATCTATCTATCTATCTATCTATCTATCTATCTATCTATCTATCTATCTATCTATCTATCTATCTATCTCTCACTGTAGTAATATTCTCAAAGAGGGACATATGGTGTCTTTTGTTAAAGCAGCCAGGTTTGGATTCTTCAGTTTGGAAAATAATCAGTGGCTTGAAATTAAGTTGTATTAAATTTCAACAGAACCAAGAAAAAAAACCAAGAATGCAGCTTCGAAAGAGCACACACATACACTACATGAATAAATGAAAACATTACACAAATGCAAGAGTAGGTGATACCTTATATTGGACCACTGAAAATAAAACATATAGTAAGTTTTCATGGATGGAAAGCACACCCTCTTGAAAGTTGGTGCAACATCCATGCACTATCCATGAAGAGTGTGTGCTTAGAACCTGAGGAAGTAAATTTCATCCATGAAAGCTTGCTATTTGTTTTATTTTTAGTGGTCCAATAAAAAGTATCACCTACTCTTGTGTTTGTGTAATCTTTGGGGCCACACTGGCCCTCTCCTCTTTTCATTGTGGAAAAATAACCTTTTTGTCTTCCAGGACTCTGGGAGTTACCATTCAAAATAGTAAGATTACGCAACACAAAATATCTGGCAATGTGCATCTCTTCAACATAAAATACGCAAAATATGCAATCTAGCAGCTGTAATTACAAGTTAATTTCCACAACAGAAAAAAAGCTTAAAAGACAGACATGCTTATAAAGTTCTTATACATCTTGATAATATAGTACTGCTATCACTTACTATTATACTAGTGACTAAGTCAAGGAAAATTCTATCTATTGAAATGACAAAGGTGGGAAAACACTGGAAGGACACTTGCAGACCTGCACTTCCAGGTCAAGACAGGGAGCCATATGGGATAGGAGCATGACACAAACAATACAGTTCCTGTCTCAACAGCATGCCATTAGCTAACCAAAAGAAAAAAGAAAAAAGGAAAGCCGAGTTATACCATCAACAACCCTGCAGAACTAAAATTCACTTATAACAAAACTTACAATTCACATTTATTTGAATTAAACACCTTTAAAATCTTTTATTCCAATATGCTCATTTTCTTAGATCTCTTGCTGAAAGATCTAAATGTCTTCCTGTGATAATTTAGGCCAAAACCCAACACAGAATTAACACGGCTTAAGCCCAGCTCTTGTTGGATTGTGGCCTCTGTGATTCCCTTGGGATCAAGCAGCTTCAACCTTGTTAAACCTTAGAACACTGGACTATAACTAAAAAAAAAGGGGGGGGAGGAGAGATTGGCTCAGAAACAGATGATGAATGGTTTTCATAACTAAAAAGCTTCAATCTGCAATTGAAATATTTACTTCTAACATTAAAATGCACCTACTTCAAATCAACTCCAATGAAAAAACCAAACAATTCCTTTTCCAACACACTTTCCCACAGTAGATATTAAGGGTTCTCTATGATCCACTTAAGCAGTACATTAAGCTACATGTAGCAGACAGCACATCAATGAGAAAGATATTTGATTGTCGCAGCACTTCTCACATTGCTCACAATTTGCATATTAGCTTGCTTTGTTTTACATTTGTTCAATGGGGGAAACAGTTTTTGCAAATAAGCTTTATTGCTCAAACACAAAGATCTGCAAGAATGCATGTCTCTGGAAAGCTAATACGATTTCAGCTTTTAATAATGTCCTATGTAGAACATATAATTGGACCCATGGGGATGTAGACACACACTATTATCCCAACTGTCACTTTTTTGCAGTAAAACTGACTATTTCACCTGTACTGGATTCCAGTTTAGAGCCTCCGTTTTTATTCCACTTTTAAATGCTCCATATTAACATAAGGTATGCTCTGCTCAACAGTTTCCCATAGTGAACAACCAGATGCCTTTACAAAACTCACAAGTAGAATGTCAGGATATAATAGCTGTTACCTAGTGCTGCTATCCCAATGACATTGAGAGAAATTTAGCATTTTAAAACATCTCAAAGTCCTCAATAGTTTTTCTTGAAATGGTGTACAAACAATAACTCAAATCTAAAGCATACAGTAAGGAATTTTAAGAATAGATTAAATATAACTGATTTGAATTTCTAAAATATTATCCTCAAATGGAATAGTATTTTTCAAAACGGATTTCCATTTGGCACTGGTTCCAAAAATTGAAAAATATCATAGAATCATAAAGTTGGAAGGGACCTATAAGGCCATTGAGTTCAACTCCCTGCTTATTGCAGGAATACAGTGGTGCCTCGCTAGATGATGTTAATCCGTTCCGCGGAAATCGCTGTCTTGCGAAAACATCGTCTAGCGAAGCACGTTTCCCCATTGGAATGCATTGAAATCTCTTCAATGCGTTCCAACGGAAAACTCGTCGTCTTGCGAAGATCGTCCATAGGGAAACATCGTCTAGCGAGCGCGGGTCCCCATTGGAATGCACTGACAGCTATTGACCGCTAGTCAATGCATTCCAATGGGGAAAAGTCGTCGTCTAGCGAAAATCGCCCATAGACCATCGTTTTGCGAAGCGCAGTAGCGATCACAAAAAGCCATCGTCTAGCGAATTCCTCGTCCTGCGAGGCAATCGTCTAGCGAGGCACCACTGTACAAATCAAAAGATATCTACCAGTTGGTTGTCTAAATTTCTCTTGAATGCCTCCAGTGTTGCAACACTCACCACCTCTCGAGGTAACTGGTTCCACTGTTGCACTGCTATAACAGTTAGGAAGTTTTTCCTGATATTCAACCGAATTCTCTCAGAAGATTTGTCTCTAGAAAATTTTGTGGGTGAGGTGAGGAGAGTATGATCTGCCAAAATGACAACATAGAATGTTCCATCAAAAAGAAAATGTATAATGTTTTATCAACATTTGGTCCACGAATGATCTGGACAGTTTCTAATGTAGTAAGTGAACAAAAAGTTTTTGCCCCTACTCACAGTAAATTCCAACATGACTGGCTGACATTTCACCCTCATCTCACAAGACTGGCCCATTGTCCTTCTCAAGCTCTTTGCATGAAATAAAGTCCCATTCCTAGAGTTTCATGCACTCTTCCAGTCTCTCTCCTCTCATTGAGGGAACCCGCACTACACAGAACATCTGAGTTCACAAACCTGAAAGACTACCTTTGCAATATTAACTCACTTCTAGTTATAGGCTATATCTAGCATCTGATTCTGGCAGTCATAATCTATTGTTAGGAATAGCTTATATATGCTCCGTGAATCCCAGTGGAATTCCTAACCAGGTGGGTGGATGCCTCATATCATTAGAAAAGAACTCACATCAGTGTGGGTGTGCAAAGAGAGGAGAGGACTTTTCCCCAGCAAACAATCTGAGTGCAGCTTTTTTACATGCACATTCAAGAAAGTGAGAGTGGTAGGACTTTCTCACACAGGGGTTACCTTCTTCTTTTAAAACAAGAATAGAATGATTCTCCTACTTCTATGGAGTGATGCATGAGGCTGGAGCACATGACTACATACTACCCCAGCATGATTTTGGGGGTGACAAAGAATAGTCTTGCATCTATCTACATGAAACATCATTTTTTTAAGAGAAAGCAATTTCTTTACCAAATCTTTAAAATAAATCCTCCTTCTCAGTATACAAATGTTAGTAAGAGAAGTAATTTATGTGGTCATTCCCCCCTCTTGCTTAGAAAGGGAGAAGGGTGTTTGCCTTCAGTCTTTCTAAGGGGATGGGTGGATTCTTCTGCTTGCAATTCACAGATTTGCAAGGCAGCCAGGCTGAAACCTGGGAGGATGTTTTCTCCTTTCAGCATTTTGTGCATACAAGATCAATAGCCAGAGGCTGTCACCTCCTACACAAAGGGGGACCTGCCTGCCAGCAGCAGTTCTCTCCCACACTTCTGCCCTCCACATGGCCCAGTGCTCAGCTACTACCTATCCTATAAGTCAGTCAGTCAGTCACTCACTCACCACCTGTGATCTGTGCAGGGCCAAAGCACAAAGCCAGCTGAAACCACAAGACCACGAGGGAAAGCCTTGACTGTGAACGCTGAAGCAACCGTGGAGGCTGTTGCTGCTGCTCCTGCTTCTCTAGGAACGGATCCCTGCTGTTCGGGTTCATTCCATGACACATCTTTCATCCGCAAAGGGCATCAGGATTGCAATGGTCTGCAAACAGAATGGGGAGCCTGCTTGATTGAGCACAGGGGTACTTTCCCACGCGCGCACACCTCCTTTTAAAAGAAAGCACTCTGACTTAGAAAGGAGCGAGGCACTTGGTGGCAACCTTCACCTGTCAGCTTACCGTCGTTGCCCAGGCATCGCTTGCGCGCCCCCTACCGGCAGGTTGAGAAATGTCTCATGAATAACCAGCCTGGCCTCCCTTCCAGGCAATCTCCTGCCTCTCACTACTGGGGGGGGGGGGGGGGAGATTGTCTCTCCAGACGTGAGCGATGGCCCCTATTCTTCACATGTCACCATTTTTCTAGCCCAGAAAAGCCCTGCGCTTATCGAATCTCGGTCCTTCCCTCAGCCGGTCCATGCCTCTGGCTGACGTGACACCAGGCCACTCGGTTCTTTTGCACGGAGCCTCAACATGCTTCTCCCGCCTCTCCCCCCCCCCCCCCAACCATGGCAAAAGTCTCGTTTATGATTTCCGACAACTGAAACACGCCCCTCGCCTCCATGGTAGAGCCGGCCTGGGGGCCTCTTTAAACCTCTCAGGCAGCATTTTTGCTTTTGATGGGGAGCGGGGGGGGGGGAAGAGGGTGGCGAACCATGGAGAGAAAAAACCTGCCAAGTACTTTCCTTTCATGTCGCAGCCTTTTCCCCCTCCGCAACCGTGTGGCAAACGGTCCCACGTTTGCTCGGTTTTCCCGCCCCCTCCTCGCCGCCGCCGCCGCGCCTCCTCCCCTCCCCTTCCGCACCGCTAGCCCCGAAGTCAGCGGCGCAGTGCGCCCCTTACCTGAGGGCTGCCCGCCTGCATGGAGCCACCTTTCTTTTCCCTCGCCAATTTTTCCCGCTGGTTACGCCGCGACCCTTCACTGCCCTTATTATTATTATGATTGTCGCCGCCGCCGCCGCCGCCGCCGCACTCCCGGCGCTCGCTAGCGGAGGAGGAGAAGGAGGGCTGAGAGAGAGACACGGCGCGCGCCGCAGCTCGCGCTCATCCTACCTGTCTGCGGGGAAGGGGAGGGGAGGGGAGGAGAAGGGAGGGAGGGAGGAGAAAGGCGAACACCCGCGAGGCTGAGCCGGCGCCGGCTGCCGCAGCTGCTGCCAATGAGAAGGCTGAGCGCGCACCTGCTTAAGTGCACGAGCCGCCTTCCACGCGGCTCCCGAGAGGGAGCTCCTTCGTCTGCGCTCTGGCGGGCAAGGAGCCGCCGCCGCCGCCACGACGTTGCGTTCCCTGGTGGTGGGGAAATGAGCGAGCTGAGAAGGTCTCCTCTCTGCCCGCGAAGCATACTCTTGGTTTGTCACGAGAAGCCCTGTGTGAATGCTGTGAGAGCGCCATCGCCACCGGGAGCCGGGCATGAGAAGGGGGCGTCTGGCTGTCGTTCCCCACCCCGACACCCACCCTTGAAGCCGAGCAGTTAAAGAGGGAAGCGGGGGCTCACACTGAAGTTTGGCTTTTTCCTGGGGGGGGGGGGGTGTCTTTTTAAAAAAGAGCAAGATGCCACGTTGGAATAAATGCCGAGCTTTTCTTGACGGTCACGAGAGGGTGCGTTGAGCCAACTCGTCTAATTTGACCTCTTTGGGAAGTGGCGGCCATTTTCCAAGAACGCCACTCCAGTGGAAGGAGGGGAAATTGAATAAGGTGGCATTTCATAACTTGGTTCAGTTGCAAAAGGGTTGCAAATAAATCTCCATCTTCAGTTTGCGCGAAAAGGCCGCTAGGAGTGCTGTTTACAGGTTTGCGTGCGAAGTCCAGCTCTTTCTGGGTGTTGTGTATATGTATATGTACACTTTTTTTAAAAATACGATAAATGTGTTGATCATAACAAAATGGCTCAGTAAAAAGTCAGTATGACCTGGTAGGCAAACCTGATCATGCTGCTGGGGTCTACACAACACCTTTTTGCTGCCTGAGGCAGATGAACAAGCAGCAATTTCCCACCAACTTCCCATCAAGGTGTAGAGTACCCTAATATACCCTTTATGTACACATGAGTTAAAAATACAATAATAAATTAAATGGTACCACTTACTGCTTTGTTATGATATACAAAACCTACTGCTTGGCAGGCCCACTTCACCTTGCCTAATGGTCAGGAAGGACTTATATTACAATTCCTGAGCCTCAGTGTACTTGGGTTTCAAGAAAAGCTCTTTATGATGCCTATAAGTGCTCCAATTATCGAAGAAAATATGGGGCAGGGGATTAAATTCATGATGAGCAGTCCTGATTCCTCCACTTACGATCAAAGCATTGCCCTTCATAACTTTTTATAAACAGTAGCCAATGGAATTGATCTGAAAGATGTGAGGACTGGGAGTCTCCACAAGTTGAAGGTTGAAACCACTAAATTACATATATAGGTTAGTTTGGGATTAGTACAGTTTTCAAGAAGAAAGCTCAGTAATCCATTGATTCTTGAAAGCCAATGTAAAGCCAGTTCTCTTTTTGGTATTCTCATTTGTTGAATGTTTCCATCATACTTTTCAGATTTGCAATTAAAATGTATGGGTTTTTAATGAGGAAGTAATGTTTTCAGATCAACTTGGCATCTAGAACAAAGGAAATAAAGCACAGTGGTTGAGCAATAGATTGATCATGCCAGTGAAATTATAAGAGCAGTGTGCTTATGTGGACTGAGTGCATGATTGACAGGATGTATGTAAGCTCAGCAGGATCAAAATACAAATTTGCCCTTGAAAACACTACAGAAATTTCAGCAAGCCCAAAATGCAGTGGCCAGACTGATTTCTGGGATTAGTAAATTCAATCGTACATCCTCAGTCTTGGCACACCTTCAGTGGCTCCCTGTCAGTTTCTGTGCTCAATTCAAGGTGCTGGCTATGATCTATAAAGCCCTTAATGATTTAGGACATATCTCCCAGAAATTAGCTACCTATTTCACCCATTCTTCTCAATCCACAGTGCTAAAAGTGGCTACACAGAGGGAGGCCAGAAAGGCAAATATGCTTCCCAGGCAAAAATAAAAAACTCTGCACTTCCGTGTGCATCATGTAGTCAGAATTTTAAAATCGATTTTAAACATGCTAAACCCAATTCAACAACAGTTTTTTTCCCCATATGTAACTGAATTGTTCAATTTCATATCAAGGTATTCCCTCTGTCACGTTCCCGCCTGTCCCTTGATTGTTTCACCAAACACAGGGCACAAGCTACGTGTCTTTCAGCTGCCACCAGTTGATTACATCAACATTATGTATTATTAATAATAGCAGCCCAGGCCATGTGTCATTTTAAATAGAACCAAATAGAAGTTGTTTATTAATACAGGTGATGAAGGTACAATCAATGTCTTTTAACTCTTAACCAAATATCTCACTTCATCCACCCTCAACCGCCAAACTCCCCAATTCCAAAACCTCCCTTAACTCCTCTCAAACTCCAATCTAATCTCCCCTTCCTCCTGCAGAGAATATTATATCTCATGACTCCGCCTCTCCAGCACTCTCATTGGTCCATGCAGATAGCATATGAATATTCATGACCTGGGCGGATGCCACATCCTCCTTCTCATAAATCCCCCAAACCAGCTCTGCAGGGCTAAGAAACCCCCTTGAATTGGCTTTCAATCAGTGAGATAGGGTTGAAGTGGCAGCAGGGAAGGAGGGAATAAATATCTCCTATAACTGGCCCAAATCAGCAGTCCAGCTGCACTGTTTGGGGGTAGCTGAAAAGCTTCTGAACTCTCATAAGGGCAGCCCCATGTAGAGCTTACTACAGTAATCCTTAATAGAGCAACTGTCGCTATAGCCTAGTCGGACACCTCCAGAACATGCACATCTGATGCTTCACTGAGACTTGAGCATCCAGGCTCAGGGATGAATCCTGAAGTACACCAAAGGTGCTGGCCTGAAGTTTTAGGGTGAGTGTAACATCATCTAGCACAGGCTGAATCCCTATTACCTGATCTTTCAGTCAACTGACTAGGAGCACTTCTGCCTTGTCTAAATTGAGCTTCAACTTACCTTCATCCATTCCATTACTGACTCTAGACACTGGTTTAGAACCAAAAGAGCTTCCTCAGATTGAAATGGAAAGAAAAGATAGAGTTGGACGCCATCAGCGTATTTGTGGTTCCAAACTCCAATCATTTTCTCCCAGTAGTTTCATGTAGATATTAAATAGCATAGGGGACAAGACAGAGTCCTGTGGGACACCACAGACCAACAGCCAAGGTGTCAACAGGATTCTCTCAATGCCACTTTCTGAGTCTGGCCCTCCAAGAGGGACCAAAGCAACTGTAACACAGTGCCACCAATAATCCAGAATTGATGGTACTGCTTCTTGTCCAATTCTCAGCATGGGTCATACATCAAGTCAACTAAAGCTGTTCGATTGCATACCAGGATTATTTGGATAATCCATTTCATTCAGGAATTTGGAGATGGGCAGCTATTGCACATTTAAGCTTCATAATTTAAACAACGTTAGAACCATATAGCTAGGAAAACACACACTAAATTTACAAGCTGTGATCAAAGATCATATTTGTTTATTTCAGTGACTGTAGTATCAATAGCTTTTGCTAATGTCACTTGTGAACATGATCAAGATACAGTTTATTCTAAGTATTTCTAAATAGCATACCTTGTGCGACATGTTTTCATAATGGCAGCAGCCTTGAACATTAACCATCACTGCCAAAGACTCATTCTGTAGAATGGTCATTTCATTTGTGCAGCATCCAACCAAGCTACCCAGCTTCAATCAATATGCTTCCATAATAGATTAGCAATTGCCAAGTCACAGGAAGTCTTCCAAGTTACAGAAAGATAATGTGGTTACCAGCAGCACCAGCTGTATCTCTCAACCTAAAAGTGTCACCAGTTCATGAAATGTCAGCTCCTATTCAGTTACACCTAAATATTAATTATTCAGACTTTGTGAAAAAGAAATAGTGTAGATACACAACTGCCTAAGAATAAATAAACATGTCACCTTCCAGATCAGTGGTTCCCAAACTTCGGTCCCCAGATGTTCTTGGACTAAAACTGCCAGAAGCCTTCACCCCTAGCTGTGCTGGCCAGGATTTCTGGGAGTTTTAGTCCAAGAGCATCTGGGGACCTAAAGTTGGGAACCACTGCTTCAGATGTTGGACTGCATGTGTTATCAACCTCAACCAGCATGGCCCATGGTCAGAGATAGTGAGAGTTGGAGTTCAAAAACATCTACACATCTGGAATCCACCACCAGCAGCATCTATTCACTGTTAGCCATTTACTGTGCTTCATATATTGGAATACTTAAGAAAAGTCTCTCTCCAAGATTTTAGAGTATTGGGCAGGGCAGGCACATGTGGAAAAGCAGTAGACGAGTTCTAAGCTATTAACTAAAATCTCCAGATCTCAAATGCAGCACTTTGAACTGAACCTGGAAACTATTTGATATAATCATATTTCTCAGTACAGGTTCACAGTATCACAAATCTAACTGTAATTTGTGATCTATCTTCATAATCAGCTTCATACATAAGAAGATGCAATGGTTTAACTGAAACTAGTCTCAGTCTGTCCTAGTAAGGTCATAGGTGGTACAAGATACTTAGTTGGTAAAATATTCTGAGTTCCAGAGGCAAACTTTTCAGTATAGGGTGAAATCTATGTACGCAAGAGAAAAAAACAGTAGGATTTCCATCTTTTATGGAGCTTCTGGGTCTTTGTTCTGTCTACGCTGGGTTGCAAGTTCTTCATGTTCATCAGATTAATTACCACTCCCAGGATCTGGCTAATGGTGATTATATCTTTTTAACTATCCTGGAAGTTAAATTTTGTGTTATTAGGTTTTGGTTTTAGTATATTTTGATACTTTTACAGATAGTACTGCACTTCTGATAAGCTGCCTTGTCCTTATTGAAAAGGCAAAGTTAAAACGGATAAACATGTAAAATTCTGCAGAAAGTGTTTTTAGTAGCAGCATCTCTGTGATTGAAGATAATATTGTTTGGACAATGGGTATCTACTCCCCCACCTTTCTAAATTAATGCAGTGAAATGTGGACAGGGAATATTGTTCTTGCTGCTGATTCATCACGCCTTTCAGGCAAGGATAACCAACCACAAGTGTAAAAATCTAGTTATCATTACAGTCTTACCAATTACTGCTAATTAAGCTTTATTAGAAAGGCTCCAAGCAGAGGAAGAACTCTGTTTGAACCTGTTCTTCCCCTTGGCTAACATGACCTATATAAATGATTACTTGACTTTTAAAAACTGTTTTCATAAACCTGGCATTAAATCAGCTTTAGTAAACTCAGATTTTTATATATATCTTTTAGGTTTTTGAATTCTAGAAGCATACAACACTGGCTTCCAACAAGCCCTTTGGTCCATGTAGCCTATTACGTCAGCTCCGACTGGCAGCAGTGATCCAAGATTGTTTTGACCCTAGTCCTTTTCTCTGAAATTATAGCTCTTGGCCCACCTACTTTTTAAGGAGCATACAACTCACACTGTTGTTAACTTCTTCCATTCCAATGCTTTGTGCATTGTCAAATGCTTTTTTCAAACTGGATGTGCAGCACTATTTGTGTTACACAATTCATCTGCACATGCTGCCTGTCTAGTGTTGATAGGCAGAGTGCTGCTGAGGACTATGAACAGTTTTATGCCTTTAAATACATCTTGTTTGCCAGTTCAGTCCATTTTCTTCCTGGATAAGTGCAATTGGGCAGTTAGTAATGAATAGCCTATTAACTGCCCCAGTCCTTTCCTGCACAAGAGATGGGGCAATGTTGGCCAAAATCCAAATGCTATTACTAGCTAGAATATTACTGGCTCAAGACAGACATACGTATACCCAATAAAATGAAAGAACCACTGCCTCACTTACTGAAGAATGGTTTGAGGCTTATAGTAATTTAATTGATTTAATGGGTCTACTCTAGTTAAAATTGCCAGTTGGATTCAGGCCACTATTGGTTTCTTATATATTCCCCTTTGAGTGGAGATGTGAACCTGAGTTTCACTGGCCATAATCTAACACTCTACTCACTTATTAATATTAGAATCTTTTATGTTTAAGGTGTTAAAATATTGTTAAGAGGATACAGAAAAAGTTGTCCTGGAAATGAAAGTGTGTTTAAAAGTGCAGCTTGGAAATAGTTTAATACAGTGATTGCAAAACATTTTCTTAAGTGTGTCAAAACAATTTGCCAGCTCCAGCTGAGCAAGGTTAATGAATCATAAATATTCCTAGCACCTGAATGATGTTTAGGACCTCAATATTTGGCGGAACGCCTACTCCCACCAAGGTCTACCCGGATCACCTGTGCGAGTCAGGAGGTGAGGCTGAGGAGCTTGACGCCGAGGAAGGCCCGTAGGGAAAGAACAAGAAATCGGGCCTTCTCGGCGGTGGCTCCTCGCCTCTGGAATAATCTTCCTCCGGAGATTCATGCCGCCCCTACGCTGGGTATCTTTAAAAATCAATTAAAAACATGGATGTTTATACAGGCCTTCCCTCCAGTCAATACCTGATCTTTTTATCTTTTCTATTTATCTTTATTTTTTGTTTTATAATTGTTATGGAAATTGTTTTTGTAATAATTTTGTGATTTTATCTGTTGTTTTATGTTGTTTGGAAGCCGCCTAGAGTGGTCGCAAGACCAGATAGGCGGGGTATAAATGAAATAAATAATAAATAATAATAATAATAATAATAATAATAATAATAATAATAATAATAATAATAATAATAATAATAATAATAATAATAATAATAATAATAATAATAATGTTTTCTTTATGACTTGTAGATATAAAGATGGTGTATGCATGTCTGATAGTTTGCACTGTTTGTAATTCCAATGTCTTTGTGTTGCAGTATCAGCCTTTCCAGGATTCTGGGTTTCAAAACTTTGATGCTACTGTTAATCAGGTCTTACCTTTAGGGTGCAAAGGTACAATGGGCAAAAGGTGTGTGGAAATGTGGCTTGGATTGACTTATACATATACGTATGGCCTATGCAATAGACGACCAACCTGTAGAATGGCAGATTTGATATCCACTCAGATTGAGTGTTGGGAGAGTGAGAACAGACAAAAGAAAACATTTCTTTACCCAGTGTCTTGTTAGTCTGTGGAACTCCTTGCCACAGGATGTGGTGATGGCATCTGACCTAGATGTTTTTAAAAGGGGATTGGACAGATTTCTGGAGGAAAAGTCCATCGCAGGTTATAAGCGATGATGTGGATGTATAATCTCCAGGCTTAAAAGGAAGGTACTTCAAAATGCCAGCTACAGGGGTGTGATCTCAGGAGACAGGTATCTATTTGTCTTTTGTGCTCCCAGAGGCATCTGTTGGGTCCACTGTGAGATACAGGAAGCTGGACTAGATGGGCCCTTGGCCTGATCCAGCAGGGCTCTTCTTATGTTCTTATGTTCTTATTTAATGGCCTACCTGTGGAATAGCATCAAGGAAATATTTGTGTTTTTTTTATAAACAGAACAATTGACTATCTGGAAATTGAGTCATGGCAACTGGGCTTCTTTCTTATTAGGTTGAAACATTTTGCTAGCTTCTTCAGTCTGAGGATAGTTGGTAGGAGACCCCTGATGTATCCTCTACATTGGTTTCACTTCCCCCTGGTCTGAATAGGCTCATTAGATGGACAAAGGACAGGGGGTGAGTGAAAATCCCACTTCTGCAGTCCTTCTCTACCCATTGTCATGGGTCATTAACAGTCGTTAACAGTGGTCTTTCTGGTGTGTGTGGTCCTGATCTTTCTGGGGATGATAGGAGACTCCTACCAACTCTCCTCAGACTGAAGAAGCTACTTGGATGAGTAGTGAAATGTTTCAACCTAATAAGAAAGAAGTCCAGTTGTCATGATTCAACTTCCAGATAACCTCACCTGGATGACTGAGAATCTTCACAGATATAGCACAATTGACTGTTTTCTGTTGGCAAAAAGGGCTGAGGATTCCTTCTAGCCTAGACTTCTGCATGATGGAATGAGCCACGAATCCATTCCTTGGAATAGGTAGCTATATGTATTGTTTCCCAATCTTTAAGCCAAAGACGGTTGAACATGGTGACCTTCAACCAGAGGGCTGGTGGAAGATTAGGGGCTAGAACAGTGTCTTATAAAGGGCTAATGGTGGATAATTTTGTATAATTGTAGTTTCATCTGATATTTTAATACAGGTTGTTCTGCTTTACAATTTTCATCTCATCGTTGCATTATATTGTGTTAGAACTCAATTGATTTTCCTTTGATTTCTTTTATATTGTGTCTTTATGTTGTGGACCTTATTTCTAGCTTTCACACTGTGTCTATATATACAATAGTGTGGATGGTCTTGATCTTGGTCTTCAGTGACACATCCTTACTTTTGATAATCTTTTCTAATTCCTTCATTGCTGCCCTTCTGAATCTCAGTCTTCTTCTGATTTCTTGGTTGCAATCTCCATTTGGATTGATATTGAACCAAAGTACAAAATCTTTCACCATTTCAATTTCTTCTTCATCAGCATTAAAGCTGTGTAGTTTTCTGTAGTCAATATTTTTGTCTCGACTTACAAACGTCCCTAGTTACGAACATTTCGACTTACGAACAGCTCCGTTCGCAAAATTTTGCTTCAACTTGTGAACGGAGCTTCGACTTACGAACGGAAAAAGGCAGGGGGGAAAGGCGGGCAATTCAAATTTCTAACTGTAGGTGGCGACGAGGCTGCTTATTTGTACTGTAGCTCTTTCACTTTCGGCAGTTAGAGAGTGTGGCGGCGGCGGCGGCGGCTTGGGAGAGCCTCCTGCTTCGGAGTGAGCGTGTGTGTGTGTCTGCAAGGAGGTAAGCTGCTGTTTTCTCCTTTTAAAAAACTGTTCTGGGTGGGTTTTGGCTGGGGCGGGTATGTTTCTGTGCTGTGTTGTTGGTGGCTTTGCTGTTTATTTTTGGAGTTTTTTCTTCTTAAAGTCTCAGCAACGGAGGTGGCTTTACTGTTTATTTTTGGAGGTTTTTTCTTCTTCTTAAAGCCCCAGCGCCTTCCGACCAGGCTTGCTGTGTTCTTTTTAATTTTTTGGTGATTTTTTCCTTCAGCTGGAATGGATTAATCGGTTTTCAATGCATTCCTATGGGAAATGGTGCTTCGACTTACGAACATTTCGACTTACGAATGCCATTCCAATACGGATTAAGTTCGTAAGTCGAGGCACCACTGTATTCAACTGCTGTCCTGCTTTGACACTTTCTTCTTTCACTAAAAGTCATTTCAGGTCACTGCTGCTTTCTGCCAGTATGATGGTGTCATCTGTATATTTTAAATTACTGATGTTTCTTCCATCAATGTTTACTCCTCCTCCTCCTTAAACTAGTTCTGTATGATATGTTCTGCATGTAGATTGAACAGATAGGGAGATAATGTGCACCTTCGTCTAACACTTTCCCCATCCAACCTTAACAGTGGGCATTTCCCGCTCCATATAAAGTTGCCTTTGTTGCAACATCTTGAGCATCACTTTGCTTGCATGGGGAATTAGAGCAATGGTCCTATTGTTACAGGATTCCTTGGCATCTCCTTTCTTGGGCATTGGAATGTACATTGAATGTTTCCACCCTGTGGGCCATTGTTTTGTTTTCTATATTTGTTGGCATGTTCTTGTTAGGATTTTGAGAAATTCTTTCTCTATGGCTTGAAATAGTTCTATAAGTATTCCATCTACGCCATGTCATTTATTTCTTCCCAGTGCTCTCGGAGCAGCTTTCACTTCACTTTCTAGAACTGTAGATTCTTCATCATAGGATACTCCTTCAAAGGAATCTGTCATCCTTTTATGTCTTCTGTATAGGCCCCCCATTGTACTTTTTCCACTTTCTCTTTATTTTCTTCTTCATAAGACCTTGTTGTTTTTTCCAGCATTCCTAAACTAGGCTTACAATTCCCTTTGATTTCTTGGATCTTCTGGAAGAGATCTCATGTTTTTTCTCTTTTGTTGTTCTTTTCTACTTCTTTGCACCGGCAGTTATAATAATTTGTTTATTTATTTATTTATTTATTTATTGTATTTATATCCCGCCCATCTGATCAATTGACCACTCTGGGCAGCTAACAACATTAAAGTAAAATAATTTAAATATAACATCAATATATAACATCAATAATCAATTGTTCAAAATGGAAAGAAAAAAGAAAAAAACATAAATCAAATAGTGACTGGAGGGAAGGCCTGCTTAAACAGCCAAGTTTTCAATTGGCTTTTGAAAATGCCCAGCGAAGGGGCCATACGAATCTCAGGAGGGAGTTTATTCCAAAGGCGAGGAGCCACTGCCAAGAAGGCCCGGTTTCTTGTTTTTTCCTTCCGGGCCTCCCTCGGCGTTAGGCTCCTCAACCTCACCTCCTGGCTAGATCGAGTGACACGGGTAGATTTTGGTGGGAGTAGGCGTTCCGCCAGATATCGAGGCCCTAAACCGTTTAGGGCTTTGTACGTAAGCATTAATACTTTGAAATCAATAATTTTCTTTGTCTCCATGTGACAACTACTGGATGCTTCATTCAGGATTCTGCAGCTATTTCTATCACCTTTTACTCTTGCCTTGGGTCCTTTTGGGGAGAAAGGTGGGATAGAAATATTTTAATTAAATACATAAATAATAAACTTTAAGTGTTTCTTCTGTCATCCATTTAGATTTTTCTTTCTTTTTTACCACACAAATTGTCTTTTTGCATTCTTTCCTAATATTATCTCTGGTTTCAGTTCACAGTTCTTCTGGTTTGTTCTTTATGCAGACTTTAAATTCCTCAGAAATACTGTTTAAATTATATTTTTGCAGTACAATATTTTTAGTAAGGCCTGCCAAGATTTTGGATTAACAATCAGCCTGAAGAAAACACAAGTCATGGGCCAGGGCGTGGACTCACCTCCCTCTATTACCATCTCTACACAAGAATTGGAGGTTGTTCATGACTTTGTGTACCTTGGCTCAATGATCTCTGACACTCTCTCCCTAGATGTCGAGCTGGAGAAATGCATTGGCAAAGCAGCTACCATGTTGTCTAGACTCACAAAGAGAGTATGGCTTAATAAGAAGCTGTCAGCATATACCAAGATCCAGGTCTATAGAGCCTGTGTCCTGAGTACACTCCTGTACTGCAGTGAGTCCTGGACCCTTTGTGCACGACAGGAGAGAAAGCTGAACACGTTCCATATGCATTGTCTCCAACACATTTTTGGTATCACCTGGCAGGACAAAGTTCCAAATAGAGTATTTTATTTATTTATTTATTTATTTATTACATTTATAGCCCGCCCATCTAGTCATATAGACTACTCTGGGCGGGTAACAACATATCATCTAACAATTTAACAATTTAAAATCATAACAATATATTACTAAATAAACAATGATCCAAGATGGGAGAAAACACAAAATAACAAAAATTCAGACGGTGGGTGGAGGGAAGGCTTGCTTAAACAGCCAGGTTTTCAGTTGGCATTTAAAGATGCCCAGCGACGGGGCCATGCGAATCTCAGGAGGGAGGCTGTTCCAAAGACGAGGAGCCACTGCCGAGAAGGCCCGGTTTCTTGTTTTTTCCTTCCGGGCCTCCCTCGACGTTAGGCTCCTCAGCCTCACCTCCTGGCTAGATCGGGTGATACAGGTAGATCTAGGTGGGAGAAGGCGTTCCGTCAGGTAGCGAGGCCCTAAACCGTTTAGGGCTTTATACGTAAGCATTAAAACTTTGAAATCTACGCGGAACCGAACGGGCAGCCAATGCAAGGCAGCCAGAGTGGGAGTAATATATTGATGTTTCCTTACCCCACTGAGAAGTCTGGCTGCCGCATTCTGCACCATCTGGAGTTTCCGCATAGATTTCAAAGGCAGCCCCACGTAGAGAGCATTACAGTAGTCTAATCTCGAGATTACGAGCGCATGGACCAAAGTGGTGAGCGACCCAACGTATAGATAGGGACGCAGCTGGGCTATCCGCCAGAGATGGAAATAAGCAGTGCGGACCACTGACGCTACCTGGGATTCCATGGCGAGCGCCTGGTCCAGATAGACCCCCAAGCTGCGCACCTCACTCTTCGCGGTGAGAGTCACCCCCCCAAAAGAGAGGGAGTTTCCCAAACCGCTGATGGTAGGCCCCCCGACCCTCAGGACCTCCGTGTTGTCCGGGTTCAGCCTCAGCCCATTTTCCTGCATCCATTGCAATACAGACCCCAGGCAGCGCTGCAGGGACAGAACGGCATCCACTGTAGTTGGCAAAAAGGAGATGTAGAGCTGTGTGTCATCGTCATATTGATGGCACGATGCTCCACACCCCCTGATAACCTCGCCCAGCTGCCTCATATAGATGTTAAACAGCATTGGAGAGATGGTCGAACCCTGCGGAACCCCACAATTGAGGCTCCACGGGGCCGACTCATGCTCCCCAAGCTGAACTCTCTGAGGACGGTCCCCCAGGAAGGACCGGAGCCAGGCCAACGCCTGACCACCGATTCCCAACTCGGAGACCCTCCTCAGGAGGATACCGTGGTCAACGGTATCAAAGGCGGCTGAGATATCGAGGAGGACCAACAGAGAAGTTTTTCCCCTGTCGGCCTCCCTCAAGAAGTCATCTAACAGGGCGACCAATGCCGTTTCTGTACCATGGCGCGGCCTGAAGCGGATCCAACCCTCTCGACCACTTTACTCATGAAAGAAACATTGGCGACGGGCCTATAATTGCCAATATCGTCCGTCGCCAAATTAAGTTTCTTTCGAATGGGCCTAATGAGTGTCTCCTTGAGGGCAGGGGGAAACCTGCCCTCCTGGAGAGACCCATTAATTATCGCTGTAGCCCATTCGGTTGTTATAGGCCTGGCTGCTTTGATTAGCCAGGCCGGGCAAGGGTCAAGGGAGGAGGTAGTGGCCCGACAGCGAACTAGTGCCTTGTCCACAATGTCAGGCGTCACAGGTTGAAAGTGGTCAAAACTCACTGAGTAGTCCTAGAACAAGCTGGAATTTTTAGCATGTACTGTATACATTACTGAAACAGCGACGTCTACGTTGGCTTGGGAATGTCGTGAGAATGGCTGACGGTCAGATTCCAAAAGATCTCCTGTATGGAGAATTAGTGCAGGGAAAGCACCCCAGAGGAAGACCACAGCTGCGATACAAGGATATCTGCAAGCGGGAAACCTTGACATCTGAGCGTTCAGCCTGGAGGCAGGCGGTGCAGCATGGCCTCTCCCAATTTGAAGAGACACTTGTTCAGCAGGCCGAGGCAAAGAGGCAGTCCCGAAACCAGGATAATCAGGGAGCTGGACAGGGGATTGTATTTGTCATCAGTGTGGAAGGGATTGCCACTCTTGAATTGGCCTTCTCAGCCACACTAGACGTTATTCCAAGACCTCTATTCAGAGCACATTACCATAGTCTCTTGATACTACTACTTTTAGTGCTCTTCTTCAGCTTTACTCTTTTATTAACAGTTCATGTATCACAATCTGCTCCTGGTCTTGTTTTGGCAGACAGGATACTGCTTCTCCATTGCCTGCTGTCAATTACACATTGGAAGCAGTCTATTTCATTTCTATATTAGCTGTCTGGAGATACCCATATGTACAATCATCTGTTTGGTTGCTTGAAGCAGGTATTTGCAATAAACAGATTGTTGGCATGACAGAACTCTATGAATTGTTCTCCTGCTTTGTTTTTGTCCCCTTGACCAAATTTTATAAAAATATTTGTTTCTACTTTGTTTCCTACTTTTGCATTCCAGTCACCTATGATTTTAAGCATATCTTGTTCTGGTACATGATAAATTTCCCCCGATTACTTGCATTAAACCTTTCAATTTCATCTTCTTCAGCATCTGTAGTCGGAAAATAGACTTAAAAGATATTTATGTTGATAGGTTTCCTCAGAGATCTGGTGGATATTATTTGGTCAGATCTCAAACTTTTAGCCTATAACTGCCTGTGCCACATCTTGCCTCAGTATTGGAGCCACTCCATTTCTCCTGAATTTGTCATTTCCAGAATAAAACACTTTATAGTTGTCTGACTGAAAATGTCCTATTCCAGTCCACTTTAGATCACTGACACCAAACAATGGAATGTTTGAACATTCAATTTCTTGTTTTATAGTTTCCAGTTTATCTTGATTCATGCTTCTCATGTTCCATGTTCCAATTGTGTATGTTCTGCAGCATCGGACTTTCATTTCTATGCACATCAACCACTAGAAATCCTATCAGCTTTAATCTACAGCAGTTGTGCCATTAGTGATATCACTATTCATACTTGTCCTTTGCTCTGCTCCAGTAGCTGATTGAGTGCTTTCTGATATAGGAGTCTCATCTCCTAGCACTGTCTTTTGTTTCATTTTGGACTGCCTCATCACAGGGTTTTCAAGGTAAGAAAGGTTCAGCAGTGATATAACGTCCTTTTCTGCACAGTACTAACAAAAATTAGTTTGAGTGTTGCTGCTGTTCTCCATGAAAGATCCTCCATCCTGTCACCTTCAGCTACTGCTGCTGTTCAGTAGCTGCCCTTCAGAATTTTCTCTGCCCCCCTCACTATTGGAACTTTCTGTTCTCTTCTGCTAATGAGGCTGTTGCTTCTGAAGAGGGTGGATGCATCTTAGTCTGGGACGTCAGCTGTGAACGTTCTGCATTGGGTGACCAAGCTAGGAGTCCAGTCTCAAAATGGAGTATAGCCTCCTAATGATATTGCTCTTGGCTTCTGTGACACACTCAAATTCCCTCACCACATTAAGGTGTGCATCCAAGAGAGGATATAGCTTCTTCATTGCCTTATGTGGGCTATTTGATTTCTATATTGGCCATCAGGTGATATCCATGTGCACAGTTGTCTGTTCAACAATGCAGGAATTGCAAGTGCCATTTGCTTTGTTTACATCAGTAGGCAATTAGTCAGCATAAAAACTGATCCGTAGTTATAAACAATCACAACATATGGCAATGTCAAGAAAATAGGGAGGCAAAAGTTTGCATTGGACAATTGCATGTGTATCACACATTTGGAGATATAAAGAAATTTGAAGGTATCAGCTAAGGATAGATTCTAGGCAAACATTCCAGCTAAAATGCATTGACAAGTTTCAATATTTTATGAATGAGCAAATCGTAAGTGGCAGGACTGTGTCCAAGAGCTGCTTTTTATACTTAGGTCTCTAATTACAGGTTTATGTGTTTTTTTCATTTTCCCCAGTACTTCCCAGCAGATTATGCCACCACCAAGTCTGAGAATGAACTATGCAGGAATATTAAGTACCATTACATTTGTTTGCATCAGTAGTGGAACTCATTTGGTTCTACAGATATTTTGGCCTTATAATTATGTGCCATCAAGGCAATTCCAACTTATGGCAACCTAGAATTTTTTAAGTGCAAAGTACTCAGAAATAGCTGACTGTTCCTTTCCTTGGGTGATGTTCTGGGACCATGCAGCTTTCCCAGAACATACAGGTGGCGAAGCATAATAACCCCATCAACCATACATGGTCCAAGTTATCTGGGCAGGCCCCTGTCCTAGCAGGCGCAGTGAGAGTTCAGACTCCCAGCCTCTGGCCCTACAGTGAGGCACTCCACCCTGCTACGCTATGGCCTTCAAGTCCCATCATCTTTTACTACTGATCATTGTGGGTGGGCCTTTTGGGAGCTGAATTCCAAAACATCTGGAAGACCAATTTATATGCAGATGTTATTTTTATAGCAGCACTTGCAAAGGCACACACAACTAGCAATAATCAGCAGTGACCTTACAATCTGAAATATGCCTTGGAGGTTAAAACAGACCCTCGCTCTGCACCCCCAATAAAAAGCTAGTAACAACAATAACAACAATAGCATATCCAGACAAAACAAACAAACAAAAAGTATCTGATGTCAGAGATACTAGAATGTAGTCTAATGATGAAGTAGATTTGTATTAAAGATGTCACAATGTTTTTGTTTTTTGTTTTCTGTTGCAGTTTTGTCTGGATATGCTTGCAGAGACTAACAGTACTACTTTTTAGAAATGTGCCACCATGTCAATTCCAACTTACAGCAACCCTTTCCAGGATTTTCAAGATATATAATAGAAGTGATTTACCATTTGCTTCTTTTGGAGCCATTCTGGGATTGAACAGCTTGCCCAAGGCTACCCAGACTGGCTTTTTCCTCCAGGAGGCACATTAAGAATTGAACTCCCAACCTCTGGCTCTAGCACCCAGTCTAATGTGCTATCCAGCCAGCAGTAAAAATCTATTGTAATTGCAGTAGGGCATAGAAGGCAGTTTGGGAGGAAGCGGCAGTGAATAAAACTGTAGTGAGATTTGTTTGGAGAGCAGGTTTAAGTGCTGATATCTGACATCAGCGTCTGAAGATAGCCAACACAAAAATGAAAATAATGTTCTTTCATCATGCAATATCCAAGGAAGATATCAATAAAGATAAACCATATATTTCACTTGAACTCACATAGGCATGAGCACAGCCCTTTCTAGCATTTTTCAAATTCTTTGGAAAAGGTTGAGTTTTTTAACCTTTAAAATAGAAATGTACAAGCCTCCTAGGCTTTCTCGTAGGAAAGCCAGCCCCTCCAATCCTACTTGAAATGTACCGTATTATTGCCAAAGAGAGATATCTCTTGCTAATGCTGTTAATTATTCCTTTTTATGAAAAGCCCTTTCTTCTCCTTTGCAATTAGTGGTCAGAACTGAAATATTTATATTACAGTAAAAATGGAACTTTCCTTTAAATGAAAGAATTCAATCTCTGAAGAAGGAAGCAAAATTAAACAAATTTTTCTTTTCTCCTTTATATTTCTGTACAAAGGATTGTGCTTACATGTGTAGAATTGAAAGCAAAATATTTTCTCTGAGGCTAGAGCTATAAGAAATGTTTTATACTGTAATAAGTTAGCAAACTCTGGAATCCACCGTTTTAAACTCTGGAGCTCATTTTAACCAAAGCAGTTGATTTTGATTCTTTCTTCAGCACTGATTTAAGAGGCAACATGTGCATTCCATAAAATGTTTTTTAAAGTTTGTTTGCTATTGCCCATGTCAGAATGCTATGATTCTAAAACTCCAGTTGCCCAAATGTATCTCAAACAATATCAGTCATCGCTGACTGTACATATTCACTTGCTCAAATTAAAAAATAAATAAATAAAGGCTTTCAAATGAAAACATACAGTCCCTCAGCCACTCTGAAGTAGATTCTTCTTACAAAACCCACTTTAGATTTTAATAACCCATTTGATGCCACCACACTTCTGTTCCAAAATTTCAGATATTTGGATGGCAGGTTATAGAAATCTACATATACAAATGCATTCTGTTTAGAATATTTGGCAAGTCATGATCATAGCGGAGTTGTTCAGACAATGAAAATCACAACTCCTTTGTATGCATTAGATTTTGATTTCCATCACCATCAACCAGGTGGCTAGATATGGAGTGTATTGATTCAATATACCATCCTGGAGGAGGCCAGGTTGAGGGAGGTAGATCTACAGTCTTCATCTGAAGTCTGATGTTTAAATTGATCTTCTGAGAGTCTGATTGTTGTTTACTTGGATGTTGTTCCCTGCATTTTGTAGCTGGCTGCATCAGATGGGACAGCTGAATTGGGTTGGACTGTCCTGCTTGGACATCGCCACTCCAGGTTGGGTGGGTTTTTTTCCTTTTTGCAATATCGATTCTGCCCAGAACAAGTACTAGAATGTTCTTTCTGCAGATGACTTGTGGCTTGCTGCATCCATCTCATCTAGTCACATATGTGTCATGAATTCTGGTTCGGCTATCCTACTTGGAAGTAACTGTATTCCATTCCAGTGGGTTTCAGGGCAATACAAGGTTAATGAAAGAGTAATATTCATTGAGTCTGAGGTCTAAAATATTGCTCTTATGTTGTCCATCACATCCCACTATTTTTGGCATCAATTTTTATGAATAAGTCCCCTTTCTGGCCTGTTCCACTTCATTCCAGCTTTTACCTAGCCTTGATTTCATTTGGAAGCCAAATCATTTCAGTGCAAACTCCTACAGCAGAATTACACCACTGGTAATTAATTATGACATCACACTTCATTTTATTTTACTGTAACTCGTATTGTCTGCCCGGAGAGTACCCATGAATGGCAAATCAGAAGAATAACTTCAGAGCAATCATCTCTTCCAGTTATGGGAGGCAGTGGGGAGGGAAGGAAGGAAAATATGCTCTCATGACTCCTGTGAAACTCTTGTCAAAGCCTATGTGTGTCCCTCCTGGAAGGAAAAAAAGCAGAGGGCAACACAGCAAGAAAAATACAAAAATGACATGAAGACATCAAACATGCCCATGTAGAGGAAAAGAGTCTTGTGCCAACCAGCCAGCCAGGAGCAGATCTGTAGACCCACAACAGTTGTTCACCATATAGAGCAGGAAGGTGGAAAACGGGGGAGAAAGATGCTGGGACTTTAACATACTCTGCAGGCTGCAAAGAGCAGCTCCTGAATTTTACAGCCATAGCAGCAGGCAGGTTTTAAACACACAAGACACACATCAGATCTCTATCCCTTCTGTCTCCATCCCCACAATAAGTCAGGCATAAGAAACTGTTACCTTCCACATGCTTCTTAACTGTGGTTGCCATCATCTGTCACCATTGAATGCAATGGCTTAAGCTGATAGAAGTTTCTTTGGAATCCCACAGCTGCCCACCTCAACCTTGAGTCCTGCTCCTCCACTGTGTCCCTCTTTTTCTCTCTATTTGTCACACAAACCTCAGTAATTAAATCCTTTCTAAATGCCCTTAGAAACACTAAGAAGCCCCAAGCAGATATCTTTATTACAGATTAGCATTTGTAAAGATTTTGGGATGGAGAGACCATAATGCTGAACCAATGGAAATGACTTCACATGTATTTTCTTTTCTTCTCCCCATCTTCCAAAATTATGTGACTGAGGATCTTTTGCAATAGCACAATTCTTAAAGGCCTTTTCTGAGATGTTAAAAAAATCATTTAAGGGCTTGTATAGCTCTGTAATCCATAGTTATTTACATCTGACAGAAGTTAAACCTGTTCAGACTTACAAAACAAAACACACACATCTGGTTTGACCTAGAAACCTATATCTAAGATTTTCCCTTAAACTGTGCATACAAATTGCTTTCAGGCTGTGAAAGATCAAGAATCGTTTCCCTCCAGAATTATCTACTATATAGATTTGGCATTTGGATCCAGCAGGAGGTCTTCAAGAGATTCCAGATGAGGCTTTTATCACATCATCACTGAATTTTATAGGGAGTTTCAAAGACATCATTGTCCATTTGCAATGCTTCTATGTCTTTCTACCATTTCTATCTTCTTTTTTAAGAGTGAGACCCATCAAGGAGAAAATATTGGAATAGCTGCGCCATACCATTTAATTGCTAAAATAATAGCACAGCACCTTCTAAATCTTATGTTTTAAAGCTCTGAGAGGAGGTTTTCAAACAGACAAAATAATAATAATAACTGTAGAGCTGGGAGGGGCCCTATGGCAAATCAGGTCCAGCCCCTGTCAAGGAGGCTCAGTGGAGAATTGGACTCCCAACTGAGATGCTTAAACCATTGAGTTATCCAGCAGAGAGAGGTGGGGGAGGGGGAGAGGGATGGAAGGAAGTGGGTGTTTCTAAACTAAGGACTCTTACTGCTTACTATTAAATTTCTTTAATGGATTTTCTCTGATTAAAACAAAACAAAAGAAAAGAAGGAAGAAACAAGGGGAAAACAAGAAAGGACTGTAAATTGAAGATGACATCATCTAGATTTCCTGCAAACTTCAATGAACAAAGCATTAAGAGGCCATGATAAATGTGCAGTCCATAAGCACACAGTGAGAGGAGGCTTCTGCCTGTAATTGCCCTACTCGAGGGATTATTCATTTCTCAGATCTGTTGGTTAGGATGCTTCGAGGCCAGGTTTTTATTGCATCATCATCATCCTCCCCATGCATGGAATTCCACATGGGGAGGATGGTCCACACATTGTCACCTTCCATGTATGTTCCATGTTTTCCCACAGTTTTTTTTTCCTGTCCTTTTTTATTATTGCAGAAAAGTAGGAATGAGAAAAAATACAGGATAGCTGTATAAAATCTTTCAATGGGTAATGCTAGGGACCATCTGTCCAGGAGCACTATTAGGTTGTTAAATCTCCCTCAGCAAATACTTCCTACCATTATAGACTCTAATAGTAGCACAGCATCACAAAACATGAGAACTTAGTCTAGCATTTAGCACAAATCAGAGGCATAATTTCCAAGCCTGTTTTCACTACCAATATGAAGAAAGAACAGTACTCAAGCTGATTACTTAATTTAAAATACTGGTGTATAGTAACCACCCTGGGCTATGTCTCCAAAGAAATTCTGAACCAGGGTGATCTTAACTAATTTCACAAATGCTAGCAGCAGAACACTAGGCTTCATCTGTGAGAACCCCCTCCCACTGGTGTGACCAGGGAGTCTGAGTCTTGTACTTTTAAAAATATGAGAGGCCTGTCAAGCTGGGAACAGAAATCCACAGGAAAGAATCCTCAGGCTGGCTAGGGAGGGTGGAAGTGATGGTCCCACATATCTGGAACACACTCTTTAGCCCATCCTCATGTTGCTACATAAATAAACACATCAGTAGTTGCACCTTCGTGTATAACTGCTAGATGAAGATTCTCTCATACAGTGCACTTTTGTGGGAGCATAACCTGACTGCAGAATTGGTCACTATGCACATCTGAAGTGCTTGCTGGTGAGTGTGAAGTAGGCCAAGATTACTCTTTGAGGCTCTTCCCTTCCACAGTCTAGCAGCTTCTAGCCTTGCAGTACAGGTAGAGGATAAATGAGCTAGCACAACAATGTACTTCAATAAATGTGGGGTGGGAGAGCATAAAAAAAAACCTTAAGCACAGAAAGCGAGGGAGAAAGAGACAGGGACATACCTGCTGCAACTATGAATTTTTATGAAACAGCAGCTGTCCTCCAACTCCTCTCTTCCCACAGGGCAATGCTATTAAAGAGACATATAGCTTCATTTTCACATCTGAGATTAGCAGAAGCCTCCTTGTGTATATTTAGGGGAAAGCACATGACTCCCAGAGGACTGGCTGAGACATTGATGCCCTTTGAAAAATCTATGATGAGCAGAAGTAGTGGGGGTCATAAAAAGTATGTGTTATACACCCTTTCCTGTGCCTGATTTCCTTTCCTTTTTTTCTTCTGCAACAAGATATCAGCATTTAGCGAACAGCTTGCTCTTAAGCATCTTATAGACATCATTCAGCCATTAGCTAAGTCGGGACTACTCTGCTCCATTTTGCAGATGGCAATCAGGCACGGAGCCCAGTCCTTTTTCCACTGTTGTCGACACTGTTTTAAACCCCTTTGCTGTCATGTGGGCTCACTGTGCAGTGAGCAGTCATGATTGTGTCAGCTTGCCTAGCCATCCTCTTGTGCTTCATTCATCAGTGGCTGCCTCAGCCTGACCCACCTCACACTGTTGTTGTGCGCTAAGCATGTGGGAAAGAGCCAAGTCCACTGCCTCAAGCTAATTGGAGGGAAGACAAGATACAAGTGTAACTTCTTTATGTCAGAAGCACTCCAGTACAATTAATAAACACATCAGATAATTTTAACTCAATAACGAGCAAAAACAATAGTATTTGGGGCAGTTAATGTCAAATCTTACATGGAAAGGGTTGATAGATGTAACCAATAAATTACAAATTATAACACTAGTTGGACTGCATTCTTTATGCTACAGCCCAAACAATGTATCTATACTCTAGAAATTATCTGTAAAAGCTTTGGTCCAAAATTCCAACTAGAAGAAGGCAGGTACCACATATGGCAAAAACAGACTTTTGTGCAAGGAATTTTCTCATAAATGTGTGTCAAGGATAAGCAACTTATGGCCCTTTGGATGTTGTGGGATCGCAACACTCATCTTTGCTCACCGTGGGCTGTGCTGATTAGGGCTGATGAGATTGCAATTCAACATATGGAAGGCCACACCTTCCCCATCCACGGGATAGGAAGCCATTGTCCATAGGTTTGCTGGGGTTAAGGGCCAAGTTATACAAGCTTTTAACTGTGTGCTTTAGTTGACCCCTCCTCGGGGCTTTCTATGGATGAAGCACTCAGAAGTGGCTTACAATTCCCTTTTTCTGGGGTTTCTCTAGCACTCTGCAGCTTGCTCAGGGCTACGTAGTGTGGCCCTTCTCCCAAGAGGCACAGTAGAGAATCAAATGTCCAATCCCTTGCTCCTCCACCAGGTATTCCAACTCACTGAGCCAGCTAGCTACACAAGCCTTTTGAGATCCCTAAATCAGCACTCCAAACATCCTTATTTTTGTGTAAAGTTGCAGCTGTTACCAGATGGTGGGCCAGAACACTAGCACTGAGGAAAGGGCGTTGTTCCTCTTGTCCCATTTCCCCAAAAGAAACTTCTGCCCAAACTGCTTTAAAAAAAAAAAAATCCCCTGTGGCACAGCACTCATCAAATTTCATACACAGGCATTCAGAAGGACTACCATAAAGGATAAAATACGGACACAATCCCATTACAGATCATCAGTGCTGCACACCACTTGGCCCTAAGCAGAGGGTTGCCATGCTAAAACTGCCTTTTCTGGATAGGAGTGCTTTCTGGAAATGACTCTAAAAAGGATAGAACAACAGAAAGAATCAGAGCCACCTCCTTAAAACGAGATGCATTGTTGACTGCAAATTGACAGAAAGGCTTCTGCTGATTGTACTCGGCTTTGATTCTGATGAGTTTAACATGCTCCAATTGACAGCATTTGAAGCAGTGCCCCAAAGGGTTGCTACTACAGAACTCTGTACATTAGGACACTGGCTCCTTCTTTAATCTCCTGACTTCACAATGTCATCTCATATCCCATGGGTAGCTGCAGTTATTCCTTTTGAGAAACCTAATGCATAGACCCTATGTTGTTTCAGAGAATACTTTATCTCCTGGCTTCACATGGAAGAGAATCACACAATGCCCCCTCCTTCTCTTCAGTTCTTAGCATCTGCTCAGTTTCTAGGGCAGTAGTTCTCAACCTTGGGTCCCCAGATGTTCTTGGACTACAACTCCCAGAAATCCTGACAAGCACAGCTAGAGATGAAGGCTTCTGGGAGTTTTAGTCCAAGAACATCTGGAGACCCAAGGTTGAGAACCATTGCTCTAGGGAATGAATCCAATTCAACCACACTGTTATGTTTTGGCGGACATGCTTGTCAGCATCGGAGAATATATGGGGCTCTTCATTGCTAAAGAACTTGATGTTTCCTGGTGCTGGCAGTGAGAAGCCAGATGGCTGATTCTGATTAATGGTTGTTCTAAGTTTCATTTGCAATCAAGCCATTAATCAATTCATTCTTTTAGCTTGTAACTATTGTTTTGTCAGAACTGCCTTTTTTTTCTAAGTTTCAGGTTTTCCAGAAATCTTACGTTCCAAATCCAGTTGTAATATTTCAGTTGCAGCTATACATTTAGATTTTCTCAGGCACACTTGTGGATTAATGTTTGAATGCTGTGCACACGTGTGTGCTTCAGTTACAGAAGAAGGTTTGGCCCATGTCATCATGGGTTCTTGGAATCAATAAGAACTATTAAACAGGACTTGGAGATGAGATTTTCAGGATGAAATTTTATTGCAGAGTAAAAATACCATGAGAGGAGAGTTCCAGTCAAAGCTGTAGAAGAGCAACATGGGTCTTGATGTTCCATAACGTGAAGCTGACATGAGTGTAACTGATTTCAGTCACCCTGAAAGTTGATAGCTTTGATAAGCCTAATATTTCATCCACATAAATGTTTTACGCATGTATTTTATTCCCATCTTTGCCTCAAAAAGCTCACAACCTAGTGTGGTAACTTAGGCCAGCAACTGGCCCAAAGAACTTTATGACAGATGAAGAATTTGAATCCAGGTCTCTCTATTAAACATTTTGTCCTTTGCTCATTGCCTCAAACTGGCGTATTTGTGTACTTCAGCCCCACATGTCGACTTCTTAGCTGGCACCAGCAAAATAAATATTTGCCGTTCAAGGTTTTATGGCTGTCTTCTCAGAGGAAACCAGCCTTATACCAAGGGCTGGCTCATGATATATGAAGAAAAGGAAACAGTCAATGTTCATGGTACTTAAGGCAAGCAGAAAATTAAAATGTGCACTTCTCCCTTTCCCCAGCACTAAAAATACAGTAACAATCAGTTCAAAAAATAACAGTTGGCTGAAAGATACCCCAGCCCAGCTAACCTGAGGTGACCCCTTTACGTTGTGCATTAAAAGGCAGGCTGTGTGATTTATTGCTGTGATTGTGAGGCCAACTATCTAGACATCTAGCATACCTTTTCCAGTGCACCATCATGGCAAAGTCCAGCACCAGCGCTCTAGGCTGAATATGCCCTCCTTTGCACTTGTGTGCTACTTAAAAACCTGCAATCCCCCTAACTTAGCAAATGGCCAAGCAGAGGACCCAACAGCGATGTTTTAATTTGTTTCCATTAGAGGAAGAAGCCACGTCCGTCAGTCACAGATTTTTACTTCACGCTTGTGTAATAAAGTAGCTTTCAGTCTCCATAAAGCTTCACTGAGCCAGTGGTGCCGAATCATAGCGATTTTTAACTCCAATAGGCAGGAGTCTCATTATCCCAGGTCTTCGCCATCAGTCAGGTATCCTTGGGCAATAGCTGACAGGTGTGACAAAATGAATGTAGAAATCTTCTGCATTCAGGTAAGAAGCTTTAGCATATAGGATGAGTTCAGGAGAGAAAATAATGGGCCAGACTAGACATTTCTGCAATTACACAACTGTAAGACTGATTTGGTGGGCACGGCATTAGCTGAGTAGCTCAAGCCTATGTTATGGAAGATGATTTTAGCTAATAGGCTGGCTAATTTCAACCTTTCTCCATGTCCAGTGTTTCTGCTTCTTGCTGTTGGCTTAATAGTCCATTGAGGTCTCAGCATCTCAGAACAGGTATTAAAACTTGCTGCTTCTTGCCATGCATTTGGACCTCAAGCTGATATTTCTCCATTTGCTGAAACAAGAGCAGAAGGCACAGAAATATTCCTTAAAACAGGATCATGCACCATTTTTCTCCTTTTGTGGAGTAGGAGTGGGTTCTTCAGTCCCCTACCCTATGAGGGAAGGCTACAACATGCGGGATGTTCTAGTTTACCAAAGAAGCCAACAAATAGGAAGACACAAAAAGGGGACCTGTTTTGCCGAGATCAGATCTGGTCTCCTGTCATATGCTTTGGTGATGCACTCCTCACTCGGTAGACAATCTGCTGCTAAAGATGGAATCTGGATTATGGCTCTCTATATGTGTAAAGCAAGGTACCAACATCCCCCCTGGCTTTAGGGCAAAAGTCTTGCAGAGGCTGGCAGGGCTTGATGAAAGCTAGCCTGGTAGCGAATCCCTATCTCCTTCCCAAACCCAGAACAGGGCAGAATATAAGAAGCCCTTGCCTCAAACAAAGCCAAACTATTGGTCTAGCTAACTAAGTATTATCTATACTGTCTGTTAACCCCTCTCCAGGTTTTCAGACAGACTTTTTCCAATCCTGAAGATGGAAGGAATTGATGTTGGGACCTTATGCCTGCAAAGCAGTCATTGCACTGCCGTGCACTTTTATCATGAGCAGTATCTTCAAGAGCATGTTTGTAGTTTCTCCTTTGTAGGCGGCAGCAGCCCCACGCTTGTGTGGAAAGGACTGGCAGCAACCTAGGATGATGAGCCCAATGCATTGTGCTCACAAGGAGCAGCACAATTATTCACCCATCCCTATCAATCTCTTTTGGAACAAAGGGATAAGCTCTTATGCACAGCTATTTGTTTCTAAAGTGACTGAATGTTGTTATTATGTGCCCCAACTTATGGTAACCCTATGAATGGGTGATCTCCAAAAGGCCCTGTCCTCAACTGCCCTCCTCAGCTCTTGTAAACTTAATCCAGTGGCTTCCTGTAGGAAGTGAATCTATCTCATGTTTGGTTGTCCTCTTTTCCTGCTGCTTTCCGCCCTTCCCAGCATTATTGTCTTTTCCAGAGAATCCTGTCTTCTCATGATCTACCCAAAGTAGGACAGCCTCAGTTTCAACATTTTTGCCTTTAGAGATAATTGGCTTGATTTGATCCAGGCCCCTGTTGTTCATCTTTCTGGCAATCTAAGGTATCCACAAAGCTCTCCTCCAGCACCACATTTCAAACAAATCAATTTTGTTTTCCTGTCAGCTTTCATAACAGTGACTGAATAGGAAGAGAAAAATCTGCTCAGGTTAATTTTCAGTCAGATTTTGAAGACTTAATTGAATTTTATATTTTGATTTGTAAGCCACTTTTTTGAATCATGGGTAGGAAATTATCTTAATCTATTGATAATTTCAAATACACAGAGAGAGATGATACAAACAGGTTGAATTCATGCTCCATCCCCCAGAATTCCTTCCAAATGCTCCTTTATTACCCTTACATCCCTAGAGGTGGAATTCCAGTGACCCAGCCCTACCAATGTTTACTGCAAACTAATTGATTTCTGTGGAATTTATTCCTTCAGATGCTTTAGTGTTCTGGGACCACCTCCTTCCTAATGAAAGGATTAAATTCGGCAGGTAAGGGCAGAGAGGATCAAATCCCATGTTCTTTGGTCCTGTGTCTTACCAGTATGTGTTTCTGAGTTTGCAGTTGTTTGGCAAGAAGCCTCAAGATGGAGATTTCACGCATCATCTCAACAGCAACAAGCACAGTATTTAAATACACTCTAGAGGTGGTTCAGCTGGGCTGGGAATTCTTCCAGGAGATGATAGTTAATTAGCTCTGAGTAAAACCAGCGGGGGTCTGATTGTGCAGTCTGCAGATAGCCAGTTGTTTCAGAAGCATTGGTTTTTAAACTTTATTTTGTGTGGATTGTTTGAAAATTGCCAAAGCCCTCAATAGAGCACTCAATTCCCCTTTTTGTTTGTGTTCTACAAATCAAAGTATACATGTAATTCATGTTTTAATAACATTTTCCCTTCAAATCATACTGAACACCAGCACCTCATTATGAAACTAACGGACTCTCATCGTTGTTAGGCTCTATGATAATCTGGCCCTGGCCAAAACAGTATAAAGTGAAACTGTTACAGATCGCTTGTTACTAGAAGCTTAAACAAAATTCCTGTTCCAGAGATGTGAATCTTTCATATTTATTCGTTTATGGGATGGGGCATCAATGTACATGGCTCTTTACAAAAATTTAAAATGGAATAAGAAATCTCTGCCCCAGGGAGTGTATAATCTAAAAAGCCCAAGGAGAACAAATGGAAAAAGAAAGAAGGAATAATAATGAAGGAAAATATGACAAATGAAATGAATAATGTAAGATTCACAATGCAAATAAAAACAAATTCATGAAGATATGGTATTTGTTGTTTATTAATATTTTTTTAAAAAAAATATTTTTACCCCACCTTTCTCCTAGAAAAGGAGAAATCATTTAAAAGAAACAGTATTAAAAGCTACAAGCAGTAAGTTATTTTGACATTAAAAAAGAATTAAACAAACATCATATTAAAAATATTAGATAAAATCATTACTAAAACAGAATTAAAAGCAAAAAAAAAAAATACAAAAACTCTTAGACTGCCAGCCACTAAGAGAAAGCCTACCTCAGGAGAAAGGTTTTTGCCTGCTGGCAGGAGGACAGCAATGACAGGGGCCAGCCTGGCCTCCTGTGGGAGGGAGTTCTTATGGTAATCAAACAGAAGTCTCAGAGAAGAGTTGAGTTTTTAAGAGAGACTTAGGTCCTGTCTAGACTGGCTGTTTTCAGTGCAGGGTGGATCAGGTTACACAGGGTGTGTTGAGGTGTGTGTAGGTGATGTGCCATTTAGCACGTTCTTCACATCCCAACAGCAAACGACCCCTTGTACATCCTGATAATCTTGCACAATTCTGTCAAACCCATACAACTCTATCAAACACTATGTTGTGTCATCATAACAAAAAATAGATCAAAGAAAGAGGGCACAATTAAGCCAGAGCCAAGCAGTTTTATTATCATTCATTCATTCATTTAATAAACTTATTTAGCTATTATTCAGGACCATTGCCTTCCTAAGGTGGCTTACAGTAAGTGTCCATGCTGCCTGGGAATTCAGGGCATTGCAGCCCAAATACATAATTTTTCAAGTCTGATTTCTACAGTTTGGGACTCCTGTCTTAATCTGCATCTATCTAAATATCTGGTCAGATTCTGCATTGCCAGAATCAAAAGTAAGCTGGTTCAAAGACAGGTATCCTTCTCAGCTATAAAGGAAATATATGGGCAGAAGTCCCTTAAGAAACATTCCTTGATTTGACCCTGAATTGAAGTTAAACCTATTCATTGAACTGTGTTAACATGCCCTATATTTTCTCACACTATTACATAACTCTCAGACTCTGAAGATCTTCCTTCCAGGTACAACTGTCTTTGTTCTATCACTTGAGTCCTTTATTTTAAGCTTAAGCCCTTAACAGTGCAAAGCAACCACCTGACTAGAATTTGATTCAACATCTGCTGGAAGCAATATTACAGTTCTGCATTATCTACCTGCAAAGGTCACTTACCCTCTGTGGAAAAAAATCCCCTTTTTAATTCATTTCTTATTTTAATGCCATGAAATTTCAAAACGTTAGGTAACACATCAAAAATGCTAGCTGAAGTGTTTTGGAAGCTGTATGTTATTAAAATAACTTTTCTGAGTTCTTGGGCTAGCCTACCATATTTAAAGTCATACTTGCCACCATCCAGAGAGAGGGGAGATATGTCCATCCATAAGATCATTTACTCCATAATCTCAAATGGGCCAGCTGCATCACTGAAGAGACATCAATTTCCCTCTTGAGATGACTCGCAGGCATAAGGTCAATTACTGTTGTAACAAGGTCCTAAACTGCATGAGTCTTGGCCTCAGTCAGCGAGGCATTTCTACTTTTTTTTTTAAATTCTCAAGGACAGGGCACATAAAAAAATTAGCTTGAATTTCATGAACATGCAGTCTAAGGAGAACTAGAACCACCTCTAGACTTTTGTGAATGTGGAATCTAATTACTACTCCTAATGCAAAGTATTTGTGAATATTATTATGGTCTCTCATTTCCATTGCATGGCTATTAAGAGTTAAATTCAACAGGGACAAATCCTCACTCACTCCATTTGGCTTACATCTCCTTGTAGCTATCTGGAAGATACTGTATTCCAGACCTGGGCAAAGTGCGGCCCGCGGACCACATACGGCCCGCGAGCCGCTCCTGTCCGGCCTGCCGCCAGTTGCTTATCTTTAACATACCGCAAAAAACCTCTTTTGTATTTGTGAAGATTAACAAGTTTAAAATAAAAACAATCATAACATCACTGTTTCATTTTATTTTTAAGTAAAGTTGGTTCGGCCCCTGAACACAGTTCAGATTTTTCATGTGGCCCCCTATAGAAATTAATTGCCCACCCTGCTGTATTCAGTTAACAAAAATACAACAGTTCAGGCATTTAGTATCTAGTTAAACTAAAGAGATAGAGTGTGTGCTGGCTGTTCCCAGCTCTACCACTGTACTCCATGTGGGGAGAGCAACGATCTGAAGAAGAGAACGTCTGCAGTGCATGGGGGTGCTCCAGGTGATCTGAATGCCAGATTGCAAGGAGAGGAGCTATACATGCGCGGAGAAACAGTCTGAAGAAGACAGGGACTTAAACTGCCAGCTTGACCTGGGTTACTCTTCTTGTTTCCAGTCTAGTAGATGTAAAGCTTGAAAAAGTCATCCTTTTGGAGCGGGGGGGACGGGACACCACAATTCCCCAGATTCCCCAGCTAGCCATAACCAGTTGCCATATTTTCCTCCAAAACTCTGGTTAGACATTTGATCCTCTACATCCTGATTCACTCAGGCTAGCTCACCCTCTTCTGTCCCTTTCACTGTTTGACTACTATCTGGTGGGCGGCCTGAAAGAGGACATTTCTCTTATCTGGCCCTGTGAGGCTCTCTTATCTGGCTCTCCACATGTATAGCTTTCGAACATTACAGTAGGTGGCCAGAGCTAGTAAGCTATCTCTCCTCATATGTATAGTTTAAATAGATTGTGAACTCCTGAATAGTGCTAAGCATAGCATCCGAAATAAAGGAGTTGCATGAAATTTCTCGGGGGGGGGGGAAATAAGAGGCCCTGCCTGCCTGCCCGCCTGCCCGCCCGCCCTCCCTCCCTCCCTCCTTCCTTCCTTCCTTCCTTCCTTCCTTCCTTCCTTCCTTCCTTCCTTCCTTCTGGCATTAAGAGGGCACCAGGCAGTGGGCTCTCTGTTGAGACTCTTCACTTGTTGGTAACACTTGCCATGTTTAACTGGAAATTAGCACTAAGCAGCTGGGCCCTAATTTTTACATTTACACAAACACCCCCATTACATCTTGCACTATGGTGGTGTGATGGGTAATAAAAGAAGCAGATGGGCTCTGCTCAAACTTTTTTGAAGGCTCATCCAGGAATGGCTTTATCAGTGGTCCATGAAGTCTCTAAAACTCTGGCAGCTGACTAAGGATGGCAGCTATCCAAAACTGGATAGGCTGGCTGAAGGATTCCAGGAGGTTCTATCCAAACTCCTTAGGTACTTGCTGACTTGGGCTCTATCAGAAACAGCAAAGGATCTCCAATTTCCTTTCTTTAAAGAATAATTGTGAGTCCCTGATGGATCCCCCTGAAGGTCCAGTTTCACCATTTGGATACTCTTAGATTCATCTCTTAAACTGGATTCCCTGGGTTCTGTGGTAGCTGGGAATGCATATGCACAGTTAAAACTAGTGAGACAGCATCCCCCATTCCTCAAGGTGCCTCATGTGGCCACAGTGGCCTATGGCTTGGTAGCATTCCATTTGGATCACTGTAATGTGCTCTGTGAGAGTCTGTCATTGAACAATGATTGGAGACTTCAGCTGGTCCAAAATGTTGCAGCCAGACTGTTGGTCCAGGCCAGCTACCAAGAACATACAACTGCCTTGTTACAGTAGATTCACTGGCTGCTGGTCCATTTCAAAATGCTGGTTATGACTTTTCAAGAAAACAGATAGGACCTATGTGACTTAGGTTTCATCTATTTTCTTGGGGGGGGGGGGGAATCAATTTTTATTGCGCCAACTTGTTTCTGTTGAATATAGAGTTCAGTGACTCCCTGCAAAACATACAGTCACATTTGCTCCAGTGAGGCAAGACAGGATAATTTCATAGTCTTCCTTGAAATCTTTTATTACTTACCAAGATAGTCAGGAAGCTTATGCTCTAGACATAAGAACACTATTGAAACAGAAGTCTTAAGTATCCATTCATGCACGGTTGTTAGGAACATTTCAACATTCATCTTACCAATCTACTACCAGTCAAAATATTAAATGTAAAACCCAGGTGGGGAAATGACTCAGAAATCAGGGTGAGCCAGACCTGCAAACTTCAAACCACACTTTTCTGTAAAGAAAGCTCAAATCTGGATTTAGAATTATTCTGTCATTAACATGCTACCAACATTTGGGGTTTTTTTGTTGGGTTGGGCTGAGTCTTTGGAGCCTTCAGAATATACAGTTGAAAGCCCAGGAAAACTCTGGGGGTTGTGGATAGGAGGGAAACTGATTTTTTTCCCAGTTATCTTCTATCTGTCCCAGATGGAATGTTTCCAATTTTTACCTAAGCTTTTTGATGAGAACAAAGAGATTTGTATCTCTCGTGGCATGGACTTGAACATAGAAGGTGAGGGGCATGTTAAGTCTAACCATATCCATACATTACGACTGTGGTCTGAAGTGAACATCCAGAGAGTCACTACTCCTTTTGGTCACTTTTCTTATAAGGAGACCGACATGTCTGAAGAGGAGAAATTTCTATGAAGAGCCTTCATATGTAATAAGAGATCTTTTCAGTGATGGGGAAAAGGAGAGCTAGTTTTTACATCCCAAAGAATTGAAAAGGTCTTCTGTGTCACCCATTCACATAAACAGAGAAGATCTACTTCCTCATCTTGAGAGAGACTATTGGTGTGGAACCTGGGATTAATAAATTCAGCCCCTGAGGAAGGAAATCTCATTGAGTCAGACCACCATCACCCTTAAAAGCCAAGTTCTGTCAAGCAAAACAGCCATCTGCTGTTCACCAGCACAGAGAATGCACCTAATGGGAAATAAGAGGAATGTGCCAAAATGCTAGGCTCCAAGCCCAAGGATCTCCAGTCTTTGGCTATGAGGAGCAAAGACTAGGAAAAGTAGACAGGTTCTAGAAAATAGAGCATAATTTGTGGTGAACTCTCAGGGCCAAAACAGACAAGATGGGCAGCTTTGAAGTTAGGAGACCGTAATTCATTTTCCTACAGAGATGCACCTTTGAAGCTGCCATGCCTTCAAAATCAACAGGGAAATGGGACCTCTCAAATCAGTCAGCAAACAAAGGCAAGCTACTTTGGAACATGTACAGCTGTGAAAGATGTTACAGAATAATCACACATCTTTTATTGCTTAAATCACCTCTGCTTCTAATTACAAAATGTGAGACTGCATTGACAAATAATGCAGGAAATGCTCCAGGATTGAGACAGTCAGATTCACATTATTTTCTGTTGGCTACGTGATGTAAAAGTCAACGCGAATCAGCCTGGATTCCAACCCCTCGCTCCCAAAATCCTTAGATTTTCCTCCGCTGCTGAAGTTTCTACTTTTTTTAAAGAACCAAATGACTTTGCATTAGTTTAGGCAGTGCGATTGTTCGAGCTGATGTAGATGGGTTTGTAATTAAAGCCGGCTCACACTGATGCCTGGGTCTGCTTTCATCTTCCCTTCCTGTTTCATTCACTTTCTTTCTTTCTTTCTTTCTTTCTTTCTTTCTTTCTTTCTTTCTTTCTTTCTTTCTTTCTTTCTTGGGATTGCTGTCCACAAAAAGTGAGGCATCAGAGAGAGAGAGAGAGTGAGCGAGAGAGAGAGAGAGAGAGAGAGAGAAGGAAGTTTTGAGGTAGCTCTGCTCTGGCTGTCCAGAGGAAGCATTGCTAGGGAGCAGCTACCTTAAAAGTTCTCCCTGTCTCTCTTTCAACTTCTTCCTCCTCACCCACCCAGCCCTTTAATTGGCTGTTAAAAGTGCAGACAGGGCTGATTTCCTCCTTTGTCTCTGCTGGCTCCTATGTGGTTGGCTGAAGCCTGGGGAAATCCAGCTCCCCGGGTGTGACTTCCCAGGAGATCTAATTGCATTTTTATCACTGTGTAGACACACCCTAAGTTCGTAAAGGGCAGAAGTAAGCCCCACCTCACCGTTGTCCTGATTGGCTGAGACTTTCCAGTGCTTGAGACATGACTCTCTCCCAACCTTGTCTAGGCATGGCAAGGAATGGAATCTGGGATCTACTGATTGAAAAACATGGGCTCTGCCACTGAGCTACCCCCAACTCCATCCTGCTGCCTCCAAAACTTAAAACTGCTTGCTAGACCTGGGTTACTCTTCTTGTTTCCAGTCTATTAGATGCAAAGCTTGGAAGATATCAGGCAAAATCCAAAGAAACAAAACAATACAATACAACAAAAGGCAAAACGTGCGGCACCTTAAAGACTAATGTAGTGTAATGTAATGTAATGTAGTGTAAGCATTCGTGGACGCATCCACTTCGTCAGACATTAAGAGACAGAATGAAATGGAATGTGGATGAAATCTAAGTTCATCTGATATGCTTGCACAGGTCAACACAGCTACCTCTTCTAAAACTAAAGCTTGAAAAAGTCATCCTTTGGGGTGGGGGGCAGTTTACCACAATTCTGCAAATTCTCCAGCTAGCCATACCCTGTTGCCCTAGTTTCCTCCAAAACTCTAGTTAGACGTGTGATCCTCTATCTCCTGATTCACTCAGGCTGCATCACCCTCTTCTGTCCCTTTCATTGTTTAAGAGAGGACATTTCTCTTATTTGGGCCTGGGAGCCTGAGAGCTGACCTTTTCTCACCCAGAAACCCAATTGCAGACATTGTTCTATAGCAGAAACCTTTCAATCATAGTGCTGTCAAAATAATATTCCTAATCTTTATGAAACTGATTTTCATTTCTTAGGCAACCATTCTTTACTTTTCTGTTTGTTTTTTTCTCTGCAAATAAAATAAAAGCAGAAAGAAGTAGTTTTCAGTTAGGCATGGCAAAATTCCAATGAAACCCTCTAAAGAAAAATGTATCCTCCGCTATAAAAAACGGGAAAGAAGAGAACAGAAGTCAAAGCCCTTAAGGCATTTTCCCCTGCAATTTTAAAATGCTACAAGGTCTCTTGCAGAGGAAAGCTTCAAGCACTTCACTGGAGAAGCCCTATCCCGCATCCCACCCTCCTTCCCATGTAATATTGCCCAGGGGTAGCATGGAAAACAAATCTGTAATCAACCTCTAAAGCATTCCCATACCCACCAACAGCGCACAATTGTTCTGCACAGCAGTACAGAGCTATAAACTAGAGAGATCTTCCACTGCTGAAAGAGCTGGCAGAAAGCAGTTGTGGTGTACTATTTCAGCACTCCATTTTGCCATACTGTTGAAAAAGAGGAGATGCAAGGACAGGGGAGAAGTGGGATTAGCTACGGCCTCTGCATTGAGGAACACAGCTGCTAAACTGGGCTATACTAGGCATCTGTGGAGAGAAGATGTTTTCCTATCACAGCCTGGCCAAAAACTCTTGCATGGACTGTCCAGACAATGCAAGTAACTAATGGCTTTTTGTTGCTTTCTAGACACATTTCAAGGCAGTTGGCTTGACCTGAGAAGCTTTAACAACTCAGGCTTAAATACTTCACAGAGCTCCTTAGTTCATTGCAGTAACCTTCCAGGTCAACTGAGGATGCTTTCTGGAATTGTTTCCTGCATGTGTCTAGGGCCCACAAAGAATTGTTGCCAGTGGCCTCAACTGTAGCAGTATATCTGGAGATGTGTATGTGTGTTTACCCAGGTTACACGAGTAAACCAACTTTTGTAAGCTATGCTAGGCAGGTTCTTTAGATCCAAGATCTCACATGGTCTTTCCAGATCCCATGAGAGACGATTCAGAGACCCTGAACCTCAGCGGTGTATAAAGCTCACATTTTGGCAAACAGGTCTATCAGGCCCAGTATTATTTACTCTAGTCTCCCTCAACCCAGAAACCTATAGGTGCCTTGAGCTACAACTGCCATCACCCCAGAACAGGCATTGACCATGTAGGTTGGGATGATGGTGATCCAACATATCTCTAAGGCACTGGCTTGGGAAAGGCTTTTCTGTTCCACCCGAGAGTAGTTCTCCAAGGTGTTTCTAAGCCCTGCTACTCTGGATCATTGAAATCTACACAAGAAGCCCTTATGTGAAGCCTTATGGGATGAAGGACATATGTGCTTGCATATTGCATCTGTCTGCCTTCTGCCCTATCCCTCTGTCTTTGTGAACCCATTTTTATGACACTGCTCACATCTATATCCATGCATACCCATGTGCTTACATATACATGCATACAGTACTTAATGGCATTTAATGCACACATATATACCTGCATATGTATGCAAATATTTGACTGGCCTTATGTGGTTTGGGAAGGTGGAAGAAGAAGCCGGGGAATCATGAGAACAGAGACAAGGGGCACTGAATGAACTCTGTGGCTTTTTAAGGTGAACAGAGGCAGTGTGCTCCTGAGCCTGACCTATCTGGCAGGTTTGTTGTGAGGGTAAATGGGAAGGAGGAGATTTTTAGCCATCATTCTGATCACTTATAATTTTTATAAATACATTTTATGGGAGCGATATTCTTCCATATCACCTAGAGCATGCATGAAACAGGAAAGACACAAATTAGAAATCTAAATAAACCAATAAATAAATAATGTCCTGGTGGAATCTGTCCCACCCTGACATGATAATCCAAGTTTTAAAAAGCCAACAGAAGGAAATCTTACCAGGATGCTATATAATTAATCTTAAAATGGCTTATTTAATGGAACTGTAAATTATCAGTGTTGTGTTATCTCACTAGATGACAGGTTGATTAATTTTATGCTGCCTGAGGGTATGAGACAAAGAAGAGCTGTGGTTAACTTGCATTCAGTGCATGCCATGTGTAACATATTAATAGTCTCCGTGCACCACATTCCCAGCTCTCTGGCTTACTAGATTTCAAGCACGTATAGAAGAAGACATCCTGGTACAGTCTTTCATTCCCATCTGTGTACAGTATTAAGCCTGACATAATTTCAGCAGCCACTCTTTAATACAATGCATAAAAAGTGTCTGTCCTGTCTCCCAATCTAGCCTTGTGATTCTGAGCTGCAAAACATTAAATCTGATGAGATGTGCAGTGCCTGGGAAGAGAGCCCTTCAGATAGTCAATGTTAGGAAATGCAAACAGGGAGAGTGATAGACACAGCAAAAATTAACGATAAAAGAGAAAAACATATTGATCTTGCAGGAACTTTATGGCCTTGTCATCAGTGAGGCCCCTGCCCTATCCATTGGTCCTCTCCAGACATTTCATGGCCCAGATGGATCTCCTTTAGTTATCTACAATGTCATTTCCCTACAGGAGTGAAAGAAGCTGTGTGTGTAATAGAATGCACATGTAGACTTGCGCACAACCACCCCCATAGAACACATGTATGGTCTATTCATGTAGGGCTGTGAACTTGGTAACATTTGTTTTTTCAACCACAAGTCCCAGAATCCCACAGCAGCCATACTGGTTTGGGGATCTTGGCAGTTAAACGACAACAACAGCAACAACAACTCCTAACGTTTGAAAGCTCTGGTAGAGTTCTAGAATATCATATGAAAGTCTTCTGGGAAATGTTACTGTGGGCACAACTCCACACACACCAAGGATGCTTCCATGCTAAGTTTCTTTGTTGTGACAGAGGTCTTGCTTTCATACAGGTTACTGGAATTGAAATTAAAAACAGTTGGTCTACAAAGTGCTTAATATAGTATTATATTATCAACAGTGTCTGTCCCTATAGCCAAGATCCTTCTATAATAATTACTCACAAGTAAGTTTCACTTAGGGCGGAGTTTCCTTTACTGACAGGTAAATCAATGCTAGTGTCTATTCTTCATGGAGGTGGAAGATTTAAGAACTCACATTACTTTCAAAAAATTGCACTGCAATGAAGAGAATAGGAAAGAGTTTGCCAGTAAAATAACTGGAAGCTCATTTCTGTTATGGTAAGCAAATTCCTTGCTTGAATATCTAACCAGAGATAGCCTGTTCATTAATTCTAAGTACATTTCTAGACCATACACTACTATGTTTCATTTGGTTCTATCTTGTGTATCAAGAGAAATGAATAAGTACTCAGAGGAATCACCAAAGATCAAGAAATCATAAAACACATAAAATATAGAAAGTGAAAATACTTTGGTTGTGCAATGAAAAAATGAGAAGTCCAGATTGTTAGGACTGAATATTCAAGCTAAAAGAAATTGGGGAAAGAAAATGGAAAAGAACTTACTGGCTGAAAACTGGAAACTGCTTTGGATGCAACACAACATAATTGTTTCGTGCTGCTACATCCAAAGACAGATGGACTATAGTGATCAAGGAGGAGGAGGATTGTAAGATTCTGGTGGAAAAAATGCAGTAAATTCTCTGAGCCTGGACTGCTAAAATAAGAAGCATGTGCTATCAAGTTGATTCCCACTTATGGCAAAACTTTTGCAAGTTTTCGAGGTATAGAGCACGGTATACTTTTTCATTCCTCTCGGGGTACTCTGTTGCTAAGAAACATGCCTATAAATACTATGAAATTGGATTATTGACCAGCAGAAAAACCTACAAACAAGACTTCCCTGCACTCACCTGTTGGGTGGGGGACTGTTAAAGTTTGATGTTTTGTATAAATAAAGTATTATATGATTAAAGGTATAAGAATTATAACCCTGGAAATGTGAAATGTAACTATAATATGGAAGTTGGAACAACAATGAGCTGCTTGACAGAGGTTACTTCAGGAAAAAGAGATACAACTTTGAAAATGAAAATGAAAAAAAAGAAGAAGAAGAAGAAGAAGAAAAGTAACTGTTTAAGTGGCAATGTACTCTGGTTTTGCAGGCGCTGAGGGCCTACTTTGGATTTTAGTTTACCTTTTCCAGGAGCTGTCTGAGGTGCTTAACCTTATCTCCAATATAGATTCAGTACCTTGGAGAACCCCGTAAAGTGCAGACTGAAACCCAGAGTGGATCCACAGCTTCAGAGATTCTTGGGCACATGGCAAGCCAGCAGGCATGGGCACACCCAAGAATCCCAGTGAGGACTCATATGTTGTTTCTCTGCAGCTATGTGCTTATCTATATTACTAATTAACTCCACTATATGCATAGAAGTTTTGAAAGTCATGTGACAGTCACATGGTATATAAATCTCTGTCTGTGTCTCCTCGAGACAGTGCTTAAGGCATTGCATTCTTAGACTGCTGAATGTGCGTCCTCTTGGTAAAACTTTTAATATGTTTTAAATCTGGGTTGAGGGGGCTACACTGGCTTTTAAAATCATTTCATTTGAGGCTTGTCCTGTCTGCCCTCATGCTGGCCACTCACCCTAGTTGCTGTGGTGAGGCGAGGGTGGGGGGGGTAGAGGACAAAGCTGCTTATCCCTTTAGAAAGCTTGGCTGCTTCTGTCCCTTTAAGAATGCTCCAGCCATTCCCATTGGTATCCACAGAATGCACCACAGAAACCTAACTTAGGGTTCGTGCATTCAGTGGAGAGTCTGGATGGTGCTTTGTCATTCTTAGTTGTGTGCTATCAAGACAGAACTGATTTATAGTGACTCTAATAGGGTGTTCAAGGTAAGTAAGATATTCAAGGAGTAATTTTACAAGTTCTACACCTCCAGTGAGTTTCCATGCCTGAGTAGGCATTTGAACCCAAGCATCCTGAATCCTAGTCCACCATTCTATCTACTACACCACACGGGGTATTTCTCTTTCTTTGCCTATCTTTATTCTTCCCATCACTAAATGTGTTCTTTCTTCCTGATCTGGGTCTGAAAAATATAATGCATTTCAGTTTATGCTGAATATTTGGATTTGAGACTATTAGCTGTGCTTGCCATCTTAATTAACATAATTGCAGATGCTGATTGCAGTATTCAGATACTCTTAGTTTATCTTTAAGATCAACTAACAGTATCCAAATACTGGCACAGAGAGGTTTCAACAGAGTGTGACTGCAAAATGAAAGTGTGGATGAACCCTTTCTCCTACTTTGGACATTCCTCACAGATGTATGTTCACTCAATGAACTATAAAATTATAAATAAATCCACTGAACAGCTATAAAGTGCTGATTACCATGCAATGCTAATAATACCTATTTACATGTTAATCACATGAACAGGGTAAGGATGTTGCAAACCACTGCTCTCATTGCTAATGACTAGGAATTCTGAGACTCAGGTTATCGCTACACTTCTCCAGATCTCCAGGTATGAAGACAAATCTCAAGATGAGCAACACCGAAGAAGAGAAAGTTTGATTTTTGAATGTGAGGTGCTTTTAAGGCCTGAGGACCCATTTCCACCCATTCCTAATCAGTGCCATTCCCTGGGGTTGGTGGTGAGCTTTCCACAAGTCCCAGAAGGAGCATTAGGCCTTTAAAAATCTCCATCTGCATCATGTGTAACAAGCCCCAGTAGGAATAGGAGCAACTTTTGCAGCTATTGGGAGCATTTTGCCACCTCCAACCTCTTGCCTGCTCTGTCTTTGCATCCTCATAAGGGCCTGACTCTGTGACATCGCAAGATCCACCCCTGGTCTCGGGTTTTAGCCCCGGAATCTCTGGAAATGGTGTGTTGGTGCCAACTCTACAAAAGATGTGGCTTCTTCTGACCCAGCTGCCTCTGTGTTTCACCTCCCACATATTTGAGGATTCCACACACAACTACTGTTGTATTTTTTTATTTAGATTCTTAAATATGTGGGAGAGCTCTGTTAGGAGGTTGATTTGTTAGCAGAGTAAGACAGCAGTAGTGTTTCCCATGAGCATTTAAATCCATCTTTATTTAGTTTATCCTCTGGAGCAATAAACCACGCAGAAGCTGAGCGTAAAGTAAATGCTTGTTAAGATTTATTTAGAAAATACAGTTGATGGAAAAGCCTATCTCCTAAACTAGAGAGCTGGCTATGCTCAAGGAGGGAGTATATGGCCTGGGAAAGAGGGACACCTATCTCTCAAAAGAGATCTTAACAGAGAAGACAAGGAGTTGTAAATCCTTATCTCTTTAGGGCAATAGAACAGTAAGAGAAACAGCCAATGAAATGAGAGACAGAGCTTACTCTGATTCAAAAAAGAAAGAAAAAAGAAAAAAAGAAAAAAAAAGAAGCTTATTAGGCATTCTTTAGGAAGGAATATAAAAGAGGTGACACTTTGAGAAGACTCTTCCAACAGTTGTGATGCTTGCCTATCAGGGCTCTCAGCTAAACAATGGAAAGGCCTCTTCTGCCAAACATGGTGATAGCAAGTGTGGAAGAAGCAGGCTAACTGTTGGGGGCAGGCCTGAACATGCAGCCCCTTTCACCATGCTTACCCGATTCACATGGGCAGCAAGTGACACGGCTAAGCTCAAAAGGCAACCAGAGACCAAAAACCCAGCTGAGATCAGTTGAGCATATCTAAATGGTAACCTAGAAGACAGGAGTATGACGACAACAGCAGCAGCACAAATTCAACAATCTTAGAACTGGAAGGGACCCTATAGTTGACATGTCATAAGAACTGCTGGATAACTCAGGAGTTTAGGTATCTGGTTGGGAGTTTGATTCCCCACTGTGCCTCCTTGACAGGGGCTGGACTCAATGATCCACAGAGTCCCTTCCAGCTCTGCAGTTCTAAGATTATTATTACTATTAAGATGCAGGAATTCCTGAAAGATACCTGCTTTCTCTCCATCTGTTTTTTGCAAATTTTATTTTTTGTTTTGTAATCATCATCATCATCATCTTAGAACTGCAGAGCTAGAAGAGGCCCTATGGATCATCAAATCCAGCCCCTGTCAAGGAGGCACAGTGGAGAACTGAACCCCTAACTTCTAGTTCTGCAGCCAGACATCTAAACCACTGAGTTATCCAGCAGTGATATGACATTGGGAAATAAATTCAGGCTTTACATATTTGATTACTCAGGAATGATGCTCTGAGGTCTCACACCACTGGAACATAAACGAGTTATCAATTTCTAAAGACAAAGTTCATCATCTTGTCTAGTTTGAACCTAAGGTGGATGCCAAAGCAGAACTTGGAGATGTTACCTTCTTGGACTCTCTATCAGGAACTCTAGAAGTTGTGGTCCAAAACAGTAACATTTCCAAACTTTATCCAAAAGCTGAATGTCATGATTTACTTCAATAAACAAAAGACAGAGTCCGATAACCCAGTCCAAGGTCAGAAGCCAGAGAATCAGTCAGAACTAGCAGTAATAATGCTGGAGTCAAGGAATCATGAAGAGAAGTCCAGGTCTGGTCCAAGGGTCAAGATAGCTCCAGGAAATACCAAAGCAGGTTGCAGGTAAAGACAACAGTTGTTTCCTGCCCCGATTCATCATGGGAGCCTGCCTTACATGGGGAGTCCAGGCCTTTACATGGCTCTCAGCTGGAGTCCTTAGCTAGGATCCTACAGTAATTACACATTGGTCTCAGCTGAGCCCTTAACTGAAACACTACACTGAACTGCTGAGTTAGCCATTTTGATGAGCCTGATTCAAACAGCATCTTTATGAATGAGAGCCATAAAGAGGATACTTGCATTCTAATGGAAAGGCCTATGTCATGTGTACTCTGTCAACATATGTCTAAAGTGACAGCTTCATATAGGCAATCATGCTGGCATGAACTAATTCACTTACTCATGCTCTTGACTGTGAAATCTCATGCTACAATAATTTTGTTACTCTTTAAAATAGCATTGGCATCTTTGCTGCTTTGATTACAATAGAACTCTTCTGGAATTTGTTTCCATGCTCTTTCTACAACATCATGCATTTATGAAGTCCCTGTAGGATGAATTGTAATGTAATCTTGGATTACCACAAGCATGGACTGACTATAGCTATTTGGGGGGGGGGGGGGGGGAATCAGGGTACTGTTGTTGCTATTGATAGCCAAGCTAATTAAATCAGGCTTTCCAGTTTTGGGCTGTCTTTTCCATGCCATTGTCCTCATATCTTCATGGACAGAATTTTAAAATCAACAACTGAGAGGTTGTTATCAGAACAGAGCAGACAGTATCTACTGATAAAAGGTTTGTGGTAATTCATATTTCAGATAAAGGCATTTTAATAGACTAGAGTGATTTTCTTGGGAATTAGCAAGGGCATCGTGGTGTAATTAAGGAAATCAATTAATCACGTATGTTTCAGGCAAATGACAGCACTATCTTACCAAGCATCTTCTCCCTTTTCCAGTACCCTCCCCGCTTGTACTGTGAGTCTCTAACATGCTGGAAGTATACGTCAGTGCAGTCTTTCCCCATCACCTAGTTCTCATTTTGTACTGGGGTGCATCAGATATTCAATAACACATATATCCTATATGAATTTTCAACCTTCCCCTCTATTCTAGGTAGCATGACCTGGAAAACAAGCAATAGGAAAGTATCTGAGGGTCAAACTACACTTCAAAGGAAAAGTGTATTCCCTGTGATTAACCTTTTTCCTCCAATACAGGAATTTGCTCAGAGACACATGCCTCAGTATTCAACCTTGCAAGGTAAGCTTGAGCATATTTTAAAGCACACAGTCACAAAACAAAAGCAAATCACAGGATACAGAGGTGAGAAAAAGCATGTGCTATGACAAACAGATACCTTTCACTGCTTGAGGGAGCAGTGCTTCTAATTATGTTCTAAGCATGTTGTCTGTTTGACAATGGGTTTGGTATGAATTCTCGAATAGATATATAATCAAATCACTGATCTGCCAGGAAATCAAATATCTCTATTTAATAGAAATATGACTTTCCTATTCATGTCTACTCAGACACAAGCTTTATTGAATCCAGTGGGACTTATCCAGGTAAAATGAAACAAGATCACAGCTGGGGAGGGAAGGACTAGTATGCATTTGTAACTTGTGCTTATTTTGGGATGTCCAAAATATTTTATGAGGGTAGTATCTTGTTGGCAGAAACTCTGATGGCAGAAAGTGAGGAGGAATTAAAGAACCTCTTAATGAGGGTGAAAGAGGAGAGCACAAAAAATGGTCTGAAGCTCAACATCCAAAAAACTAAGATCATGGCCACTGGTCCCATCACCTCCTGGCAAATAGAAGGGGAAAATATGGAGGCAGTGACAGATTTTACCTTCTTGGGCTCCATGATCACTGCAGATGGTGACAGCAGCCATGAAATTAAAAGACCCCTGCTTCTTGGGAGGAAAGCGATGAGAAACCTAGACAGCATCTTAAAAAGCAGAGACATCACCTTGCTGACAAAGGTCCGCATAGTCAAAGCTATGGTTTTTCCAGTAGCAATGTATGGAACTGAGAGCTGGCCCATAAAGAAGGCTGACCACCGAAGAATTGATGCTTTTGAATTGTGGTGCTGGAGGAGACTCTTGAGAGTCCCCTGCACTGCAAAGAGAACAAACCTATCCATTTTGCAGGAAATCAACCCTGAGTGCTCACTGGAAAGACAGATTCTGAAGCTGAGGCTCCAATACTTTGGCCATCTCATGAGAAGAGAAGACTCCCTGGAAAAGACCCTGATGTTGGGAAAGTGTGAAGGCAAGAGGAGAAGGGGACAACAGAGGACGAGATGGTTGGACAGTGTCACCGAAGCTACCAACATGAATTTGACCCAACTCTGGGAGGCAGTGGAGGACAGGAGGGCCTGGAGTGCTCTGGTCCATGGGGTCACGAAGAGTCGGACATGACTTAACGACTAAACAACAAGAACAACAAAGTATCTTGTTCAGTTTACTATGTGCATACCTCAAAATGCAGAAGTAGATATGACACTAATCAGACATGCAGCTAATGACCTACAAGCAACTAGACCTCTCTACATTATGCAGCTCCATCTCTGCTTGCATTTACTATGCAGTATATTGAACAGTGGCCTAAGCACTGGTCAAGAGAACATAAAGCAGCACCCTCTACTAACAGATTTAATAGCACAATCCCATGTATATTTAATTGAGAGTTGTTAGTTCTTTGAAGCCAGTACACCCAAGGCTGTATTATACAATAACAATCCTAAACTCATTTATGAGAGAAAACATTTCACTGAATTTAAATAGGTAAGATTTATTTCTGAAGCAACTTGTACATGGATGCATTGTACATTGCTAAAAATGCTTGAACTGAGAGATTTATAGCGTGTGAAGGTCATACGATGCTGAATAAAAACCACTAGAACAGGTTTTTCTAGTTTCATAGTGGCAAACATGGAAGGCAACATTCCGTTTTTAAATATCTGATATACTTAATACATATGGCTAAGACTTTGCGCCTTGAGGCACAGTGGTTAAACTGCAGTATTATAGTGAAGAATCTGCTTACAACCTGAGTTAGATCCTGGGCTTGAGGTTGACTCAACCTTCAATCCCTCCAAGGTCAGTAAATTGAGTACCCGACTCGCTGGAGGGTGTGTGTGCAATGTGTAGCCTGCATAATTAAATTTTAAATTGCCCACAGAGTGCTTTGGGGAGTTATATAAGCAGCACACTTTGCTTTGCTTTATTGAAATTAAGAACTGGAAGGATTCATACAAAATTTCTCATTTTTAGTTTAGAAAGACTGCCTCAACACAGTGAGGCAATAGGTTGAGAAATCACTGTCTCTGACACAGTTCTTGCCTCTAGCACTAGGAAAGACTATAAGTATTTTCCTTTTTGTTAACTTTTCCAATTTTGCACAAAATATCTCTGTGCAAAACTAGTCTCTTTTCCCTTTGTGAACTAAACACGCAGGACATACAGAAGGGCTGGCTGATCGATCAAACAAATGCACACAATGAAGCCGAAGTTTTTAGCTTTTTCAATGCAATCGTAGTAAATACTGTATTTGGTGCAAAAAAATTGTAATTTGTACAAAAATATTCTCATAAATCCAAAATCTTTTGCTGAGAACTACAGAAGAAACCTTGATGCTTTGCAGTCGAGACAAGAATTCTCATTCTCACGGGCAAGAACACGAGAATTTAAGGTTTACTGTACATTCCTAATACAAATCTGAATTAGACTAGCTCCACTGGTTAAAATACAGTGTAACATGTCTTCTAAAGCAGGGGTCCCCAACCCCCGGTCTGCGGCTCGGTGCTGGTCCGTGGGCTTCCTGGAACTGGGTCGCAGACGTGGATCTCCGCCCGCCCGCATGGTGGGCGTGTCGCGCTTGTGGGTGGGCGTGTCGCTCATGCACGTGAGCGCGACACGCCCACCCACGAGCATGGGGGTGCCTTGCCCCGCACACGGAGCCTGCACCCCCAAACCGGTCCGCGGACCCAAAACAGTTGGGGACCGTTGTTCTAAAGCATGGTAATTTATTTAGATTTTTCGATTAGCAAAAGCGAGCTGCTTATATACCACCCCATAGCACATGAGGCACTCTCTGGGAGGTTTACAAGTTAATTATGCAGGCTACACATTGCCCCCCCTCCCCGTGAGCTGAGTACTCATTTTACCAACCTCAGGAGGATAGAAGGCTGAGTCAACCTTGAGCTGGCTACCTAGAATTGAACCCCAGGTCATGAGCACAGTTTTGGCTGCAGTACAGCAGTTTTAACCACTGCATCACAAGTTCCTTTAGCCTCTCCTGAAGGTAAGTTGTCATTGAAGCATTACCTATTTTACTCTTCTAATGCTCACATTAATTTCAACCTCTAGAATCATTTGTCCAAAGCTTTATACAGTATTCAGGTAGGAATATGGTTCACTGTGTGCTAAATGTTGCTCTTTAGGAAAGCAGCTCCCCTATTAAAGTCAACTCCTCCTGTATTCTTGCTATGAATTGTAATGGTGTGCCTATGTGCTTTTCTATGTTTCCCTTGGAAACATTTCTCTGGGACACTCACAGAGATTCTTTAACTGATGGTGTTTACAAAAGAAACTGAAATGTAGTACTTAATTATTTCCACAAGTTCTTTGTAAATCTCCTTTTCTTGGCTTAATCTACTTTAGTCCAGTTCTTATTAAAAAAGCTGCTTTTTCATCTACTTCCTCTCATCAGGCTCCTCCATTTGCACTGACACTTCATTTCTCTTTGAGGACCTAAAACATGTTACCTAATGAACAGTGTAATATCTGATAGCTCCCTTGGGATTTACTCTAGGGATGGACAAATCTATCAGTTTTGCTTTCTCCCATGCTCACATTCTTTTTAATCTCAAGCACTTTCTATGGACTGGGATTCTGTCACTGTAACTATATCTGCAGGACGTCTTTAACTACTGAAATCACCCCTGCTTGGATGACATTCTGGGTTGTGATTTTCAGTAGTTAAAGATTTCCTCCTCCCATCCCACAGCTTCCATGTGATAAAAGGGATTAAATCTGAGCTGTGGGAACCACAGATCAGAAGTAGGAAATGTTTAATTTCCAAAAATTGCTCTCTGCTCATGACATCATCAGCATTCCACAGGCATAATTGTGCCATCAGGATTTAAGCCACTGCATTTATGAAGTCATTTGTGAATTTTGAAATATTCTTATTTAGAAACGAGAAAGATCCAAATCAAACTGGTCCATTTAGACTGACCAGATTCAACAGATACAGTATTTCCCAGCACGGAGAGGACTATGCAGTGCCTGCCTGTCAGATAGCCTTTAAAAATGATGAAATTAAACAGAGATGGTAGCAGCACAAACATGGAAGAATACACAAGGATGCAAAGACAGCTAAAAATGAAGTGCCCAAAAACCTATGCTGTAGAAAGTGGCTTTGCCTATTTTGGTTTCTCCAACATACATATTTCTGAAAATCTCAAGAGCTTTCTGTCACAGGTGAGAATTTTGGAGAGTTGTTCCAAGAAAATGGGGTGTGTATGTGAAGCATTGTTAATGGATTCATCCCACAAGACACACACCTTAATTGCTGGTCCTCCTGGGAGATGTGAGCTGTTACCATTGCCCTCTAGTGAAGGCATGTGAGGCATTGCAATGAGTGGGTTCAGCCATTGTGTACAATTATGTAAATCTAAATAAAAGCACAGCATAACACTTTTGCCTGAATAATCCCCAAGCTTTAAAGTTAATCACTCTTGCTAGGCTCCCACACAAATTACGAGCTACACAGAAATAGAATGCAAGCATTATCTGTATTTAAATTTTAAAAAACAAACAAAAAAAGGGAATATGCTGTCAGCTATACAGTGCAAAAATGGGAAAGGAGTATGACAAGGCTGTATATTGTCCCCCTGCTTATTTAACTTATATGCAGAATGCATCATGCGAAAGGCTGGACTGGATGAATTCCAAGCCGGAATTAAGATTGCCGGAAGAAATATCAACAACCTCAGATATGCAGATGATACCACTTTGATGGCAGAAAGTGAGGAGGAATTAAAGAACCTCTTAATGAGGGTGAAAGAGGAGAGCGCCAAAAATGGTCTGAAGCTCAACATCAAAAAAACGAAGATCATGGCCACTGGTCCCATCACCTCCTGGCAAATAGAAGGGGAAAATATGGAGGCAGTGACAGATTTTACCTTCTTGGGCTCCATGATCACTGCAGATGGTGACAGCAGCCACAAAATTAAAAGACCCCTGCTTCTTGGGAGGAAAGCGATGACCAACCTAGACAGCATCTTAAAAAGCAGAGACATCACCTTGCTGACAAAGGTCCGCATAGTCAAAGCTATGGTTTTTCCAGTAGCGAAGTATGGAAGTGAGAGCTAGACCATAAAGAAGGCTGACCGCCGAAGAATTGATGCTTTTGAATTGTGGTGCTGGAGGAGACTCTTGAGAGTCCCCTGGACTGCAAGGAGAACAAACCTATCCATTCTGAAGGAAATCAACCCTGAGTGCTCACTGGAAGGACAGATTCTGAAGCTTAGGCTCCAATACTTTGGCCATCTCATGAGAAGAGAAGACTCCCTGGAAAAGACCCTGATGTTGGGAAAGTGTGAAGGCAAGAGGAGAAGGGGACGACAGAGGACGAGATGGATGGACAGTGTCATTGAAGCTACCAACATGAATTTGACCAAACTCCGGGAGACAGGAGGGCCTGGCGTGCTCTGGTCCATGGGGTCACGAAGAGTCGGACACGACTTAACACGACGTAACAACAACATACAGTGCACAGTGTGTCACCAGTTCTTAATCCCTAATGAATAGCTCAGTTGCTGATCTACCACCCTATTCTCTTGTAATACCAGATAAGAAATTCTTACTCTTAAGAGCTGGATAAGTAACAATATTAGATTGATGAGAGATGGTTCTGGGGGTTCTGCCATCTCGGAGATGTGTCATAGCTGCAATTTCAAACACAACTAGACTTGGCATGTCTAAAATTCTTCATACAATAGGTTTTCACAAATGCACATTAAACATTTCTGTCTCAGAGGTGCATTTTAAAAATTCACATTTTGCAAACTTATGATTGGCTGCAGCCTCTTTTACAGTCACGCAGGAGGAAGGAATGCATATGAAATATAAATTGAGAGCTATTTGTAGGAGATTTACACCAGGTACTCATTGGTTTCTGACTCTCAACTTGAAAAGCAGTAAATATAAAAATTGTTCACTGCTATGGCTGACTTTTCACTAATTACATCTCTCTCGGCCTTAGCTGTGAAATGTTACTCAGTTGCCTATTATCCAGTCACCGGATAGCTCTGTTAATTAATGTTAGAGTTTTGTATTAGGAATTCTGATCTGTAGTACTGGAAGAAAGTTGGGATATAAAATACATTTTAAAATGAATAACTTAGATATGAGTTTATCCTAGTGGCTCATAAGATACAGTGGGTAATGGACTTTAACCCAAGCCACTGTTTTGCATCTAGCTCAAAGCCGGTAGCCCCTATTTTGCTGCACGCCCTGGCTGGTCCTAACAACATACAACGTCAGTCTTGCATGCTATAGTCTACTCAGCCCTGCTTTACTATGCAGCTTCTCACAGTAAAGCTCGATTGACTCCAAAGGACTCACATGTGGGAAATAGCCACCTCAGCTGAAGCACAACAAGCAACACATGCTTCAGGAAATAGCAGCAGAAAAACAGCACTCTGAGCATTCATCTCCCTCCATCCCCGCCCCAAAGACAATGAAACTTGTTGCAGAAGTAGAGTCACATGACCTGAAATCTGCCTTCTGGTTAGACCTTTTCCATCATTTTCTAAAAGGGGCACGACTTGCACCAGCCTACACTCAGCAAAGGCATCTCTGGCTCTGGGTGCTATCTGGCCAATTTGATCCTTTATGGGGAGTGCAAAACAGGCTGTATGCTTCACCTTCGAGCCGCACTCCTAATTACCAATCTTTTCTTGCATGGAAACAACCTTCATTTGCTTCGTCACATCAGACTTTTATCATGCAATCACCCAGCCTCAACTCAGGGAATAAGGGGTTTCCAGGCAACCCTGTCTCGCCTTGTCACTGCTTTTCCTACCTTAATATTTCCACAATATAGCCATTAAGTAGGAAAAGCTAGAACAGTTTTGTAATTTTTGTTTTTACTGGTAGTGTACTGCTAAGAGATTTCGATCTGGAAGCACCCTAACCCTTGGGTCAAATCACATGTTCAGGGAAATGTGTATTTTCTGCTGTTACAATGTTTTCCCTCCAGGCACTCAGTTCTTTTAAAAATGTATTTGCCCACCCAGTTCCGGAATAAAGACGCGAGACCAAGTTATGGATTAAAATACGGGCCACACTTTATTAAATGAGATCAAATTGTCGTTAACGAGATTATCAAATGAGGGGCCTGCTGTAGTGCGAAAACAGGTACAAAACAGGGTATACAACTACCCATATATCAGTCATAGGGCGAGTCCCCAGCCCCAGGTTCCCTCGGTCTTAAAGACTGCAGGAACCTGGCTGGCCGCTAATAAACACCCCCAGACCTCAATACATCTTTAATTGATGAATGTTGGTCCGGAAGTGGCCCAGCGCATCTTCCCCACACCAGCCCTGTAATCGCACGATCCGCAGAGCCGGGAGGTCGGATACGCTGTTGGCTTACCTGAATTAAAATTGGGACACACCGAGACTACCTGTTTCGCGCTACCCGCCAGTGTGACCGGTCCCACCTTAAATTGCCAACAACCCTTATCCAGTGTGGGATAGGCGAAAAATCCCCCCATCCAAAAGCCAATCAGGATGAGGGTCAAAAATTCCTATCCGGCCCCAAAATGGCGACCTTAAACACACTAGAAAGAGGGAGGGCGGGTGGGTGCCCGAACGGAAAGAGGGCGAAGAGGAGGCGAGCGCTCAGCTAAGTAGCCGTGCTCGCCCCCCAGTTACCATGTGACCCGTGACGGTCTCCATCCTCCGGAACGTGGGGCAAACACCAGAACGCTCTTCCAGAACGGTAAGTCTGTTCGTCCAGCGTCTGGGACCTTGCCCACCCAGTTCCGGAATAAAGACACGAGACCAAGTTATGGATTAAAATACGGGCCACACTTTATTAAATGAGATCAAATTGTAGTTAACGAGATTATCAAATGAGGGGCCTGCTGTAGTGCAAAAACAGGTACAAAACAGGGTATACAACTACCCATATATCAGTCATAGGGCGAGTCCCCAGCCCCAGGTTCCCTCGGTCTTAAAGACCGCAGGAACCTGGCTGGCCGCTAATAAACACCCCCAGACCTCAATACATCTTTAATTGATGTACCCTTCCTGATGACCAGCTACAAAAGCAAAGCTTGCTAAGTTGCGGAATAAAGAGTCAGGCACTCTTAAAGTCCTCCATGGTTTGGGACCTCATGACTTGTCGGAGCATCTTTTCCCAACATCATCTACCCACACCACCAGATCCTCCCAGGTCATGCTCCTCCAGGTGGCCAGGCAGAAAAGGGCAAGGGAAACATCCACTGGAAGTTGGGCCTTCTCAGTTGTGGCACCAGCCCTGTGGAACTGGCTCCCAGTCCGAGCTGTGCCTCGCCCCTGACCTGCCTATCTTAAGATGTGGCTCTTCATAGAGGCTTTTGACAGCAATCTCATATGAATTTGCCACTTCCCCTGCCCACCCTACGACAAGGTAAAGTTTGTGTTGCCTTGGCTCTCTGATGTGTTTACTGATATGATTTTTAAAATTTTATTTCTCGTATTATTTGATTTATTGTTTATTTCTGTTTGATTTTATCGGTTTTGTGAACTGCCCAGAATAGTGCCTCACACTAGTGGGGCAGTACAGGAATCTATGAAACAAACAAACAAATAAGGCAAGCCGATACTAGGATAAACATGCTGTATGTCTTTTATTTCTTAAGGGAAGCCCACTTCTAATGATGTGCTGACTGTATCACCTGTTTTGAGCTTCTATTTCAGTCTCCACACTGGGTCAGAAACTAAACAAAAAGGGATCTGATCTGAATAATCTTTATTATCTAGAAATGCCAGACACTGGACTTGAAAACACTATATGTCACCCAAGTTTGCTCTGGTGTTTGGGTGATTAAAAATGCTAAAATTTGAACGAAAGTACTTGCTACAAGTTGGTGTAGAAGAAGAAGGAAACCCAAAGAGGAAAGAGATTGACAGCTAAAGCTTCAATCAAAATGAAAACCTCTTCTAGAACCTCCAAGAGCTGAGCCCTGAGGAAAGGCTCAGATCAGCTTCACCTAGGGTTGCCAGATACATGGGTATCAAAAGGAGGACATAGAAAGACAAAAAAAGAGGACAGAGGAGGACGTATTGAATGTTTCATTTGAATCGTTCCGGATTAAACCCTCAATCAATACAATTTTATTACAATAGCTGCCAATAAATGTCTCTTAGTGAACCGACCAAGAAACAGTCATGTTAAAAAAATTAAAATACTGTAAATATTATATCACCAACAAAGTTAAAATAGAGCAACTGGTATTATTAGGCTGCCAGCTTGCACAAAAATATATTCCTTTAAAAATACAATCTCCCTGCTTAGACACTCCAGAACTTGCTCTACAGTCCCCCATTAGCAGATTTTGGAAAAAACTTTACTGTATTTATTTACTTTAATGTTGGCATAGCGGGTGTTGGATTTCAACACCATCTGGAAGGCCACAGGTTCCCAAGCTCTGAAAGACACCCTTCTCTTCAGAACCACTCATTTGGTTCACAACGGCTGCTGCTGAAGGAGGAAGCCCAACTCTAAAGAGCGCCGCTGCCCCTCCCCATTTCTTACCTGACCTGAGCAACTGGTATCAGCCTCCTTCCTAGCAACCGGGGAGACGAAGAACGAAACAGGCACCATGTGATCACAGGACTTCCGCCCGTAAAAAAAAAAAAAGACTACGGCATGATTCCATGATGGGCTAACTTCCGCCCTTACAAAATAATTCTTCATTACGGTGTCTCCTTAGTTCCAAACCATCTGTTTTTCCTCGGGTAAGATGAAGAGGAGGAGGAGGAGGAGGAAGGCCACGTAGACAAAAGCTGGACATTTTAAAGGTTTTTAGCTTTGCCTGCCAGACGGAGGACATTAGGCTTAAAAGGAGGACATATCCTCCTTTTGCTGGACGTCTGGCAACCCTAGCTTCACCAGAGTCTATTTATTACCCATTCATAGATATTTTACTTCTAAACATGGCAAGGGGAGTATGATACATCGGTTATTGTTGTAGTTATGTGCCATCAAGTCAGAACTGATTTATAGTGATCCTAATAGGGCTTTCAAGGTAAGTGAGATATGTATGGGATAGTTTTACCAGTTCCATACCCACAGTGAGCTTCCATGGCTGAGTGGATTCAAACTCAGGCTTCCTGAGTCCTAGTGTATCACTCTATCTACCTACACCACAGTAGGTATCATACACTGCTTACTACACCAGCCATATTCCAGAATTTTTGGTCTTTTTAAAACTTTAGCTACACCAAATCTTCATTAGGACTAAGTGCGTGTGCATGCATGCACATGCATGTGAATGTGGGATGAATGAATGGCTTTTTTTGTGGGGGCTTTGATTGGATTGGTCAAAGTAGTTCCCTATCACCACCATTTTCTATTTGCTTGTAGTTTTTTAATGCCTGCTGCTAGTCTTTTGTTTGTAGAACCAACATTTTCTATAGGTGAGTGCCTTTGTATGTTCCAAAATGACTGGGTCCCTAACACGCAGTGCTCTTATTTGGACTAGGCAGTGACTAGGCACACTTGGGTAAGCCAGGCTACTGACTGGGGACACTAAGGGGACATGTTTCACACCCCCAGTGCATGCTTTCCCTGAGCATGGCTCCTGAGAAAGGCAAAAGAAAGGAGGGAAGGAACGTGGTGGGAGTTTTGGCTACAAACTGCAGCACCACCACATTCTTGAAGTTAATGGTTAGTCATAATCGTCTATTCCCCAGGGGTTTTTCTCCCCTCCCCCATCTGAAAAAATACAAATACATACAAGTATCTGCAGAAAAGCAAAAGCAAATTGACTCAGGCCACCTCCATATCAGCTTGGGGCAGGTTTGTCCTGATATATATGCAAATATTTGAATACAAATCAGATTAGATGGTACTAACACATCCCATGTGGAACTGAAAGAGATACTATGAAGCAATGGGGTGCTGATAATGAAGTGCTACAGAGGAAATTCAAACAGAAATTAAAAGGTGTTTGTAGGCAAGGAAGCCAATGCCTGGGGTTACTCCTTAGTAAGCATATTAGAATTGAGATGTGCATTGCATACTTGAAAGTTGTTGTACTGGAGCATTTCTCCTTCAATGTATTTTCTGCTCCCTCCTCTTCCTTCCTTCCCTACCAGTTTCATGCTAAGATGCTATGTGGGTGAGAACAATTGTGAAGAAACTGAGAAATTGGGGAAGCATGGATTGGGGACCTTTCTGGAAAATTTAGGCTTTGCGCAGTGCCTGGGAAAAGCTGGTTGGGAGAAAGGTGCTGGCAGATTTTGCCAAAAAAGATATGAAAGCACCACCTGTGATTTCTCTTTTGGATGAAGACTTCAAGACTGAGCCGGCTTGTTCCCTGGTACTGTGCTGATTGGGCACTGTGCTGACAGGACAGCAACAGAGCATACTGTCTCCTAAGATAGAACTAAGCCAACTAAAGTAACTTCAGAACTAACTAATGCTTTACCTTATTTTGTTCATTATTTGCTAGCATCTCTTCACGTAGTTATGGGGGGGGGGGGCAATGCCAGCCAAATAATAGACGTTTTCAGTGGGGGTAGGTTTCAGGCAATCAGTAATAATCCTGCATAATTCACTAAAAGCCACATCCATTTGTAACACATCCACTTGTGATGTGCTAAAATAAGTAGAACAATAGATTTAGAGACAGAGTGACACTGACAGTATATGGATGGATGGTAAGCAGGTGAGATACGAGGAAGGTGAAAAGGGTGGAGTTGGGCCAAGAACTTAAGAAAAAAAGAGAGGATGCACAGAGCTGAGGAAAGAAGCCTGGAAACAACTGGAGCATGTGTGGGGACTGGATAAACTACTAGAAACAGTTTATCGAGAAACAGCGAACAAGAATGATCTTTCCATATCTGGACAGAGGTGCTGAGATAATCTGCTTCAAAACATTATGATGAGATATGAATAGCAACAAAATGAAACAAAATGAAGAATAACCGAAGCCCTCAGCAGCTTGGCTGAACCTACAGGCTGCTTTTTGCCTTTCTCAGAGTTAACTGATGTAAGTTCTCAGTTCCTTCACCTCAGGTTGCTCCAGTCTGCTGTGTCCCTAAAACAGCTGGAAGGTGCTTTTTCTCCCAGACATGTTATTAATGGTAAGAGAGAAGAGAGATTGATGAGCTCAGACTTGCTCAGTTTGCAGTGTGATGAAGACACACTAGGCAACCTCAATCAGCTTCTCACAGATGCAGCCTCCAGAGGGAAGGAAAAGCAGACAGAGAGAAAATAAAAGTCCTTGTGTCCCCCCGCCCCGCCGTTGTCTGACACCAGCACACACACACCCCTTGCTCAAAGCACAAACAAAAGGAGCAGCACTTCTTCCAGGAGGACCTGCCGCCCAAAGATAAAGGAGGATAAAGTGCAGCACTCTGCCTGAGAGAGAGAGAGAGCTACAAGAGAGGAGGAAGGAATAATACAGTTAGGCATATCTTGCCCAGTGAAGATAACAAGAAGCAAGAGCATCCATTTTGTGTCATTCTTCTCATGGCTGCCACAGGTATATGCGTTGCTATGAGTGGGAAATAAGATTTTATGAATAGCACATGAGAGCAGAAAACTAATTTAGAGCTGGTACCGGAGAGTCGGAAAAGAAAGTGTCACAAATTGAATGCTTGGAACTCCATGATTACGAAAAGGATGCACTAGAATGGCAGGCGTGTATTTGAAACCTGAAAGCATTGTTCTCAACTTAACAGAGACATTTGAAGAAACAAATCACGTATTTTTCCTCGTTCCAGGAGTTCTATAGCTTAGTCTTATAATCACAGCACTAGGTCGCATGACTTCGTAGGGGAAAGGTATAACTGTTGGGCTTATTTCTTTGGTATTTGTGCTGGCAGAGTACAATGGCCTCATGCTGAGCTTAGAACCACTGAAGCAAAGTGTTTGCTTTGAAGACTGGTATAGAGCTGAGGGAGGAAAATGCTTGGCTGTTCATTGTTTAAAGAAATTCATGCAAAGCTACAGCAGGAGGGAAATAAGCTTCTAAAGCATATTTACAGAACCCTCTATACCTGGCTTCCACATGTGCAAGATCTGCTGGCAGCCAGCATGAAAGGTTGTTGTCTAGCATTCCTCTCCCTAACTAGGAGAAAGAAATAGAAAGTGGTGTTAAAGAAAGAAGGAGGAAAGAAGTAAACATAAGAGTATCAATCTATGTATAGACTTAGAAAAGACAAGAGAGGAAAAATTCACTCAGGCACATATGACCAGCTTATCTGTCTATCCTCCCACCGACTGGTCAAGATTACTTCTTACATGTGTTGGTGATTTATTTCCTTCAGGCAGCTCAGCTTCCACACGTAGATTTTTGGGTGACAAGGCTGCAATGTTGTCTTTATTTTCATGTAACAAAATACATTGAGCTGCACCTGGTTCCTTATTGTAGGTGCACAGCATAATTATGTCTGATAGCAACAGATATGGCTGGGCTTGGAAAGCAGCCCATGAAGCATTAAGCCAGAACTGCAGAGTTACCTGTAAGCAATGTACCCTCTAATTTTCAGCCCTGCTGGGTGGGACTCCACCTCTCTCTCCCCTGCGACTTCGCCCCTGCACACGTGCATGACTCCACCACCCCCGCACAGGATTCCGTTGGGACCAGAACCAAAGGAGCTGCACAGAGGAGAAGGAAAGCTGTGTGGAGGGAGACAGACTTGCGCACGTTCATGCAATCACACGCCTTAGACAGATCCTTGCCTGGAAGATTTTTTTTAAACTACACCTCCCAGAATCCCCCAGGCATGATGGACAACAGGATTCTTGGAATTGTAAATCAGAAAAGTAATATGTTTAGGCTCTGACCTGCAATCAGCTGTGAGTTTTCAAAACAGAAAAGCAACATGAGAATCACAATTTTGTTAAAAACAACAATACACAACATTTACATATGAAATTATTTTCATATTTTACAGACATCAGAACCAATTGGAATTGGAAGAAGTAAAAACTGACCCCCCTTCACAGATTGCTGCCTTGTCGTGGCGAAGGGGCTTGAGTAATTCAGAGAAGCTATGGGCTATGCTGTGCAGGGCCACCCAAGATGGACAGGTCATAGTGGAGAGTTCTGACTAAACGCGATCCACCTGGAGCAGGAACTGGCAAGCCACTCCAGTATCTTTGCCAAGAAAACTCCATGGACAGAAACAAAAGGCTAAAACATATGATGCTGGAAGATGAGCCCCTTAGGTTGGAAGGTGTCCAACATGCTACTGAGGAAGAGCGGAGGACAAGTACAAGTAGCTCCAGAGCTAATGAAGTGGTTGGGCCAAAGCCGAAAGGACGCTCAGCTGCGGACGCGCCTGGAAGTGAAAGGAAAGTCCGATTCTGCAAAGAAAAATACTGCATAGGAACCTGGAATGTAAGATCTATGAACCTTGGTAAGCTGGATGTGGTCAAACAGGAGATGGCAAGAATAAACATTGACATCCTGGGCGTCAGTGAACTAAAATGGACGGGAATGGGCGAATTCAATTCAGACAATTACCATATCTACTATTGTGGACAAGAATCCCATAGAAGAAATGGAGTAGCCCTCATAGTCAACAAAAGAGTGGGAAAAGCTGTACTGGGATACAATCTCAAAAATGATAGAATGATTTCAATACGAATCCAAGGCAGACCTTTCAACATCACAGTAATCCAAGTTTATGCACCAACCACCAATGCTGAAGAGGCTGAAATTGACCAATTCTATGAAGACTTACAACACCTTCTAGAACTGACACCAAAGAAAGATGTTCTTCTCATTCTAGGGGATTGGAATGCTAAAGTAGGGAGCCAAGAGATAAAAGGAACAACAGATAAGTTTGGCCTTGGAGTTCAAAACGAAGCAGGGCAAAGGCTAATAGAGTTTTGTCAAGAGAACAAGCTGGTCATCACAAACACTCTTTTCCAACAACACAAGAGGCGACTCTACACATGGACATCACCAGATAGGCAATACCGAAATCAGATTGATTATGTTCTCTGCAGCCAAAGATGGAGAAGCTCTATACAGTCAGCAAAAACAAGACCTGGAGCTGATTGTGGCTCTGATCATCAGCTTCTTATAGCAAAACTCAAGCTTAAACTGAAGAAAGTAGGAAAAACCACTGGGCTAGTCAGGTATAATCTAAACCAAATCCCTCATGAATACACAGTGGAAGTGAAGAACAGATTTAAGGAACTCGATTTGGTGGACAGAGTGCCTGAAGAACTATGGATGGAGGCTCGTAACATTGTACAGGAGGCAGCAATAAAAACCATCCCAAAGAAAAGGAAATGCAAGAAAGCAAAGTGGCTGTGCAACGAGGCCTTACAAATAGCAGAGAAGAGAAGGGAAACAAAATGCAAGGGAGATAGGGAAAGTTACAGAAAATGGAATGCAGACTTCCAAAGAATAGCAAGGAGAGACAAGAGGGCCTTCTTAAATGAACAGTGCAAAGAAATAGAGGAAAATAATAGAAAGGGAAAAACCAGAGATCTGTTCAAGAAAACGGGAGATATTAAAGGAACCTTTTGTGCAAAGATGGACATGATAAAGGACAAAAATGGTAGGGACCTAACAGAAGCAGAAGACATCAAGAAGAGGTGGCAAGAATACACAGAGGAATGATACCAGAAAGATCTGGATGTCCCGGACATCCCAGATAGTGTGGTTGCTGACCTTGAGCCAGACATCCTGGAGAGTGAAGTCAAGTGGGCGTTAGAAAGCATGGCTAACAACAAGGCCAGTGGAGGTGATGGAATTCCAGTTGAACTATTTAAAATCTTAAAAGATGATGCTGTTAAGGTGCTACACTCAATATGCCAGGAAGTTTGGAAAACTCAGCAGGGGCCAGAGAATTGGAAAAGATCAGTCTACATCCCAATCCCAAAGAAGGGAAGTGCCAAAGAATGCTCCAACTGCCGTACAATTGCACTCATTTCACACGCTAGCAAGGTTATGCTCAAAATCCTACAAGGTAGGCTTCAGCAGTATGTGGACCGAGAACTCCCAGAAGTACAAGCTGGATTTCGAAGGGGCAGAGGAACTAGAGACCAAATTGCTGACATGTGCTGGATTATGGAGAAAGCCAGAGAGTTCCAGAAAAACATCTACTTCTGCTTCATTGACTACGAAAAAGCCTTTGACTGTGTGGACCACAGCAAACTATGGAAGTCCTTAAAGAAATGGGAGTGCCTGACCACCTTATCTGTCTCCTGAGAAATCTATATGTGGGACAGGAAGCAAAAGTCAGAACTGGATATGGAACAACTGATTGGTTCAAAATTGGGAAAGGAGTATGACAAGGCTGTATATTGTCTCCCCGCTTATTTAACTTATATGCAGAATACATCATGCGAAAGGCTGGACTGGAGGAATCCCAAACCGGAATTAAGATTGCCGGAAGAAATATCAACAACCTCAGATATGCAGATGATACCACTCTGATGGCAGAAAGTGAGGAGGAATTAAAGAACCTCTTAATGAGGGTGAAACAGGAGAGCGCAAAAAATGGTCTGAAGCTCAACATCAAAAAAACTAAGATCATGGCCACTGGTCCCATCACCTCCTGGCAAATAGAAGGGGAAGATATGGAGGCAGTGACAGATTTTACTTTCTTGGGCTCCATGATCACTGCAGATGGTGACAGCAGCCACGAAATTAAAAGACACCTGCTTCTTGGGAGGAAAGCTTTGAGAAACCTAGACAGCATCTTAAAAAGCAGAGACATCACCTTGCCGACAAAGGTCCGCATAGTCAAAGCTATGGTTTTTCCAGTAGCGATGTATGGAAGTGAGAGCTGGCCCATAAAGACGGCTGACCGCCAAAGAATTGATGCTTTTGAATTGTGGTCCTGGAGGAGACTCTTGAGAGTCCCCTGGACTGCAAGGAGAACAAACCTATCCGTTCTGAAGGAAATCAACCCTGAGTGCTCACTGGAAGGACAGATCCTGAAGCTGAGGCTCCAATACTTTGGCCATCTCATGAGAAGAGAAGACTCCCTGGAAAAGACCCTGATGTTGGGAGAGTGTGAAGGCAAGAGGAGAAGGGGACGGCAGAGGACGAGATGGCTGGACAGTGTCATCGAAGCTACCAACATGAATTTGACCAAACTCTGGGAGGCCGTGGAAGACAGGAGGGCCTGGCGTGCTCTGGTCCATGGGGTCATGAAGAGTCAGCCACGACTTAATGACTAAACAACAACAAAAACTGAGAAGAGGAGAATTGGCACTGACTGTGTTCAGTAAGCCAGAAAGCTGTAAGAACTGGTTTGAGTCTCATGCAGCCCAGCCTTTCAAAACTCTGGGGATCCTGACCACAACTAAAAAGCAAACAAGATGGTACGCTTAGCAGTTTTACAGAGGTTACCCCTTGAATGGTGAAAAGAAGCCTGTGAAGGCACATGCTTTCCCTCACCTATGCAACTTCCATTTATCATGTTTTGTTGGTAATTGGGCACAAACTGGGAAAACACAGGTTCGTGATGGTTTCTGGTTCCTCACTATTCATGAACCACAAACCATGAACTTTCACAAACTTTCCAATGAAATGAACCATTTTGTGGCTCTTGTGATTTGGGATTTCTGGGAGCGGTAGAAAGTTCACCATATGAGTTAAATAACCCAAACTTGCAGCAAGTCCCAAATCCCAAATTACACAAACCACGAAGCATACAAATTACCAATGCCAATAATAGTTCAGCATTTCATTTCATTCTGGGCAGGCACATTTTCCTGATGCGCCATGAAACAGCTCAATTCATGGGTTTTTTTTATTCATCTCTATTTGTGAATAGTCATTCAAAAGTAATTTGCAAGTCTGATCGCTTGAGGTATGTATCTTTGAGGAAGTCTCCTTAGAGAGGGAAAAGTATGTTGATTGAAGGAAATACACATTCATGCTAACATCAGCTTTCACTCCTTCTTGCATCTCTCTCTTGTCTCTGGCTTTGCTCAATAAATGGACACTCATTAGACAAATATTTCTTCAATTTGATTAGTGCATAGTTCATATTTGCTCACATTTTATCTTATTACATCACCATAATCACAATCAATAGTGAAATATCTGAAACAGCCCATAATAAACAAGCTGATTAAACTTTCTTTTTGAGGAAGCTCCACCTTATCCTGCTTGTGTTAAATCTTCTTATTTATATTTATTTTTAAAATGGTGATGAGGTAGCAAAGTGATTGCTGATAATGTACACATATTACTGTGTAAATACAGTAAAACAAATAGGATTGCTGTAAAGAGATACAGAACCAGTCTGCCCTGGCATATAGTTATGGTATATGGAACCCTGATGGCATTCTTTGGCACACACACAAAAAAGACTTCATCCACTTGTGTTTCTACTTAGAACGATCCATCCTTCCCCTTTAAGAGCTGTACCGCACCAAACTGTCACCAGGCTAGGGCATGCAATCTTTTTGGCATGATTTATTTAGATGCAAAATAGCTCTTTGTTTAGCCTTTGCAGACAAGTACAATCAGAAGTATGCTCAAAAATTTCTAGCTATAACTTAGGTGTTCTTCCCAGAAGAGTTCCTTGCACAACAGTTGTTAAAGCTTCAATTTAAATTCTCTCTCTAGTAATCAAATAATTAAATAAAGAAAAAGAGACTAAAAAAGACCACCTTTGCTAACTTACTTTTGTGCAATACATCTGAAATTTATTCACAATTTTTTAAATTAACATTTTATTAGTTTTTCAATCTATCTACATTGAGTTCGTGCTTGTTAAACATCGTGTTACATGGGTTGCTTATAATTATTTGTTTTTGCATCTTGGTGTCTTCTTAGGTGTCCCTTCAAAATCTTTACATTTGTAAAACATAGAACCAATCATGTATGTATTTTAGTGTACAATATTGGCTACTATCATAATATTGCTCTCATAGTATACAATGTTCTCAAAATCCTCTAATAAAGTACCTAATACAAGCAATTCTGGTTTCAAATCTATATAATTTTGAGGCAATTTTACCAACCAACTTTGTATTTTATACCAATAATAACTAAATAGGTTCCTAACACATAATGTTATCTAAAGCATTTTATAGAGATTTTCTTTATATAATTTAGCCATTTCTATCTCCACATTTTCTGTCATATCTATATCAATCATATCTAATACAGTGGTGCCTCGCAAGACGATGTTAATCCGTTCCGTTTCGCTGTCATGCGAAAACATCGTCTTGCGAAACCAAATTTCCCATAGGAATGCTTTGGAATTTAATTAATGCGTTCCGATGGGAAAGAAAAGCACAGAAACTTAAAAAAAAATTAAAAGAAAGTCACTTACTAGGTACTGTAGACTGAGCCCAGCTTCTCATAGTGCCTGGTAGCAGCGAAACATCCAGAAAAGAGCACCAAACAGCTAAAAGCCGGCAGGCAGCCGGCAGCCATTTTGTGCTCTTCTCCGCTCCTTCCCCCCTCCCCTCTCCCGACCAACAGCTGATGGGAGGCTTCTGAGGCTTCTGCGGGCTTTCCCAGCAGGGAAACAGGCAGTGGAAAAGCACCCCAGAGGCTTCTGGAAGCGGGGCTTTGTCAAGAGGTGAGTGGGTGGGGGTGGGGGTGGGGTGGCAGGGGCAGGCCTGCCACCCCCCCACACCACCCCCACTGCAAAGCGCTGCTTTCAGAGGCTTGCCGGGTGCATTTCCACTGCATGTTTACCTGCTGAAGAAGCCCCGGCAGCCATTTTGTCCTCTTCTCCGCTCCTTCCCCCTCCCCTCTCCCGACGAACAGCTGATGGGCGGGCTAAAAAGAGGCTTTCTCTGCCCTGAAAATTCAGGGGGGAAAGCTGGAAATAAAAAAATTCCGCTTTTCCCCTGCGCCCCGGGAGGCTTCTGAAAGGGGTGGGGAGGTCACGGGAGAGGCCCCCAAACATCGTCCAGCGAAAAGCGCCCATAGGAAATCGTTTTGCGAAGCGCAACAGCGATCGCAAAACCTCATCGTCTAGCGGATTCGTCGTTTAACGAGGCAATCGTCTAGCGAGGCACCACTGTATATGTTAATTAAGTACTATTTGTTTTACCTCTTATGTCTAGCTTCAATTTATCTTAAGAACCACCTTGTTATGCCTTAACCCTGATTAATGATCCCTTATTTCAGTTTGATTCCCTTTTCTAATATATAAGATATGCCCCCCCATGATCAACAGGCTTCTCCCCCATTTCACCACCTCTTCAGGGTGGTTTTAACCCCCTGGAGGGTCCCAAACAGGTCGGAATTCAGCCCAGGGGACGGAGCTCCATCCTCCTCCTGCTGTCTCGTCGCAGCGTCAAGCTGGAAGTCCAAATTTATTCACCATTTCGAAGCTTTTAGTCTCATTGTAGTTTGTAACACTAAAGCTGCTTATATGGATATATGTGCTATATCAGGCTACATGTTGATTCCATAGATAACTGTTTATTTTGTAAAGGATCGTTTTACATTTAAAATGTGTTGCCAAGACACAGAAATTTAATTCCTGTCTCATATCTTTAAGACTTCTGTGGAAACATCTCCCCAGAAATACCTTCATGAAAATGTATGCCATAGAGTTCTCAAATTAAATCCAGAATCAGTTCCTTACACCAATGCACAACACAGCCACTATGGAAGAAAAAGAGAGCAAGTGTTATAATTAAATAATAGCTAGGTCCTTTAGTGAAAACTTAACTGTTATCATAATCACCAGTGTAATGGCTGCTGGTATAAAAAGTGATAAAGTGAGACAGATTATGTGGATAATGTGCATTTTTAAAACATATATTATGTGTGCAACATACATACACACAGACGCGCATGGAGCCAATGAGTCCTGGCACCAGTTGGGAGTCGGTGGGTGGGTGGGTGTGAAGCCCTAAAGGTCTTATGGCTCAGCCCATGGAGATTCAAGGACAGCAATTCTCTGAGGGTCCAAATGGCACCCAGCTCTGAGACTTTACAGTCCCATGTGCTAACCTGCTACCCTCCAGTATAATGGAAGACACTGTTACATCATTGCTGCTCAAGTAAGATTGCTAGCAGTCAAGTCACCTTCTGTACCTAAAATTGGGTAAGGAGGAGGAGCCTCGTGGTGCAGTGGGTAAACTGCAGTACTGCGATCAAGAATCTGCTCATGACCTGAGTCTAATCCCAACAGGCTCAGGTAACTGGTTCAAGGTTGACTTAGTCTTCTATCCTTCTGAAGTTGGTAATTGAGTACCAGTTCGCTGATCTGTGTGTGTGTGTGTGTGTGTGTGTGTGTGTGTGTGTGTGTGTGTGTGTGTGTGTGTGCAATGTGTAGACTGCCTAATTAAAATGTAAACTTCCCAGAGAATACTTTAAGCACTATGAGGCGGTATATAAGCAGCACGTTTTGCTTTGCTTTGCATTTAACTCATCACCTTAGATGGCAAAATATCTATGACTGGCCCTGATTTCCAGATGCACAATCTCATTAAATCAGGTGCCAGGTACCATACATTTTGCAAGCAAAATAATTCAAATATTTGCTGATCAACAAATGAAAAGGTATATAAAGGCCTACTCTTTCTGTATGTCATTAGAATGTTCCTGACAACTCTGATGGATGTGAATTTCATAATTTATTATTATTATTATTATTATTATTATTATTATTATTATTATTATTATTATTATTATTATTATTATTATTATTATTATTATTATTATTATTATTATTATTAATTTATTTATTTATTTATTTGATTTATATCCCGCCCATCTGGTATATTCTACCACTCTAATTTCACAACAGAATATTTTCAGAGATGTCCATGAGAACTTGTGTATGGTCCTAAGAGCTCAAAGGCAACCTCCACAATAATTCACAAAGGGATAGAGAACAGAGATGGGCACGAACCACTGGTTGGCGGTTCATGCCCATTTGTTTAGCAGCCAAACAGGTGTTCAGCACTTCAAAGCCATGTCTCCTCTGTGGCAGTGACTGAAGGAGGTGAGGCACGGAAGGCAGGCCACTGCCTCTGAGTGGATGCCCACCAGAGGAGGCAGGGCTTTGAAGCTCCAAACACCTGGCATGAACCACCAAACCAGCAGTTTGTGCCCATCTCTAATACAGAATCATAAAATGTATATAATTATGTAATAGTGAACATGTTAATAGTAAGCACATATGTTTTGTAAATTAAACAAAAATAAATATGTATAGATCAGTGTCAAGCTTTGTTAGATCAATTATTTATTTTACCTCACTCTGTGTTTACCAAAGTGCATTTTCTATTGACTTGCTTAATTTTCTTGGAAAGGGGGAAATACTGATAAAAACTGAGCCAAGTCCAATTAGAATAGACCCATTCAATGACTATAAAGTCATCACTAATTTATATCCATTAATTCAATGGGTCTGGTCTGCTTAATCAATTGGATTTACCCCACTGAGTTATCATAAGAGAAAAATATGTCTTAATATACGATTTAAGAAACATTAGAGCTCATATCTAATTTAATTTCTCAAGGAATTTGTGGTACTAAATTTTTCTCAGCGTTTCTGTTTTTTACTGTAAAACTTACAGTCCAATTCTACCCCCCCTTCCCCCCCTTTTTTTTACTTAGAAGAAAGGATTGGTTTGCAGTGTAGCTTAGGAACTTAGCTCTCTTTGGAGACCTACAGTTTCCTATAGCAACTATACACTTATTATAGTATATTACCAAGCAAGGTGCCCTCTTCAGGCCCCCGGGTAACACTGTTGCCACTGCACCAGTTATTGAGATAATATGTTTTTGAAGGAATGCATAAAATGTATAACTAGCATCAGAAAATAGGTCTACCATTTTTGAGGACAATAAGGTCTAGCTATCAGGTTTATCAAGACAGGTTAGCCCCAGCCTTCAAGAAACTTCTATCCTTCTGTTGTTTCTTAATGGCTAGAGTTATGCTCTATTCAGGCATTAAATTTATATGTGTACTCAATGTGTACTCCCACCCCTTCCATTGTCATTTTCATTATCTTGTCTTATTCATGGAGTAGGATTGCCAGGTCAGCAGCATCCCATTCCCTAAAATTTCAGGACCAAAACCTGAGACCTAGGGGCATGTCCCTGTGATGTTACAGGAGGCAGAAAAGCCTTCAACAAGCAATGATTGCAAAATGTGTGTGTGTGAGAGAGAGAGAGAGAGAGGCAGAGAGAGACAGAGACAGAGGGAAACACAGTGGAAACACAGTGAATTGGTGCTATTCCTTGTCTCCTCGATAATCTTTTGGAAGAGATGAGCACACTGAACACTAAAACATACCTTGGGAAGAAAGTGCATTACTAAAAGAAAAACAATGTTTTCTAAATTAAAGGTGAGGCAAATGTAAATTGTGTGTTCTGCAGTATGTCAGAGTACCCACTCCCAACAACAGGTCAAGGTTGCCAGGTCACCAACTGTCCATTTCTTGAAATTTCACCAACCAAGTCTAATGGTCCCTAAAACCTAAGATTGAGGGCTACAGTTTGACATCTGGCAATGAAATACATATGAAGGTCAGAGCTACCTATATTGAAGCATTAGAATCCCGAGTTCTAATTCATGTGGAGAGCCCTCAGACTTGTTGCCTTTCATTAACAGGAGGGTGGAAGAAACAATGGTGGAGAAAGTAAACCAGAGCATTCTCCCTAGTCATATAGGCAGTGGCTTTGAATTTTAATGTCCAATGCCCAAAAAGTGTCTTTTCATTCATGACTGGAACTTTTGGTTCTTTCCTTTATTCCTTTCACACCCTTCAGACCTTAATTAATGTTATAGTTCTGTCTTATTACCAGTCTATCATAATCTAATATAACCATATAGCAGTTCAATTTAATCATCATTACCTCAGCCAGAGAGAGCTGGACAATCCCACGCTTATCCTTGTCTAACGTGTGAAACATTTCTGGATAGCAAAAGGAAAACAAAGAAATATGAAAAAGAAAATGTTATCTCTCTTAACACTCTTTGCTATGTGGTAGGTGCAAACATGGGTATGAGTCCTGGAACTCAGCTTCTTCAAATCTGAAGACAGGCATTTTCTTCAAAACATCATTTTACAAGGTATTTATGCAATTGCCACAACTGCACATTTGCTTGTGAGGGGAAAACATTCTGGATATTGTACAGGCATTTCTCATTGTGTACACAGAGCACAATGTAATAAAATTAGGAGATTCATAAGCTATCTAACTAATTCTCTAGCCTGAAGGCAGTATTATCAACACAGGCACACCCTCCCATAACAATCCAGATTTTTTCCAGTCATATCCAGAAAGCTGGATTTCTACAAAGGTGTGCCACTCCAGTAAATAATTTGAGATAGGTAGAGTGAGACAGCCACCATGAGGCAGAGTGAGGCAGACAGCTCAGGAGGCAGATATTGGAGTCGTCTACCCCATATAGTCTGCCTTGTAACTCACAACCTAGTTTACTATCCTCAGGTACAATGGAGGATGCTCCCTTGACAGGAGGGGATGCTTTGCATATAATGGCCACTGTGCATTCCCTCTTCAGACCAAAATCTCTTGTCCAAACTTGACCCTGCACTAGATTCTGACATGATGTAACAGTTTGAATGGTCTAGTTCCACACTGAGGCATGAAGCTCACCTTGGATCTGTCACTCTCTCTCAGTCACAGCCAACCCTAACTCACAGGATTCTTGTAAGGATGAAGTTGGGGTGGTGCCATGTCTGTTGCCTTGACCCCTTTTATTTATTTATTTATTTATTTATTAAATGTATACCCCGCCCATCTAGACCGAAGTCTACTCTGGGCAGCTAACAATAATAGATAGAATAAAAACAATATAATAAAATAAAAAACAACAATAGTAATATAGTTCAAGATGGGAAAAAATATTCAAGTGATGACAGGAGGGAAAGCCTGCCTAAAGAGCCAGGTCTTACGTTTGCTCTTAAAAACACTCAGCGAGGGAGCCAGACAGATCTCTGGGGGCAGACTGTTCCAAAGGCGAGGGGCCACTGCCGAGAAGGCCCGGTTTCTTGTTTTTTCTCTCCGGGCCTCCCTCGGCGTTAGGTCCCTCAGCCGCCCTTCCTGGCTGGAACAAGTGATTCGGGTAGATCTAGGTGGGAGGAGGCGTTCCGCTAGATATCGAGGTCCTAAACCGTTTAGGGCTTTATATGTCATCATTAACACTTTGAAATCAATGCGGAAACGAACGGGCAGCCAATGCAAGGCAGCCAGAGTGGGAGAGAGATGTTGATGTTTTCTCACCCCAGTAAGAAGTCTGGCCACCGCATTCTGCACCATTTGAAGCTTCCGCATCAATCTCAAAGGTAGCCCCACATAGAGCGCGTTACAGTAGTCTAATCTCGAGACTACAAGCGCATGGACCAGAGTGGTGAGTGCCCCAACATCAAGATAGGGACGCAGCTGGGCAATCCGCCACAGATGGAAATAGGCAGAGCGGATCACTGACACCACCTGGGTTTCCATGGTGAGCGCTGGATCCAGATGGAACCCCAAGCTGTGAACCTCACTCTTCGCAGTGAGAGTCACTTCCCCAAAAGAGAGGGAGTTTCCCAAACCACCGATGGAGGGGCCCCCCACCCTCAGGACCTCCGTCTTGTCCTTTGGAGGAATGACGGGGTAGAACTGCAACTGACAGATTAATAAAATGCCAGTGTGGTTTAGTGGATAAAGCATCAAACTAGGATGTGGGAGACATGGATTCAAATTCCCCACTCAGCTATGGAAACTCTTTGGGGGGGTGGCAATGCTCCTTCATGTGCCTTGAAAACCCTATATTAGTGTTGTCATAACTCACAAGTGACATAACAGCAGCAGCAGCAGCTAAGTGTAACTAATAACTATTTCAGTTGTTCCACACTTCAATAAATAGCAAGATGGCCGCCACATTGCCTGTCCAGAGAAGAGTCTGAAAGTCTCTTTGGCAGCTTTGATGAGTTAGATTTGGCTTTGGTGGCAGGGGGAGCCTCTTCTCTGTGTTTCTATCTCTGCCTTGTCAGAGACTGTTGCTGCCAGGTCTGAGATCTTTTCCTGGCTTGGGAGCCGAGATACTTTGGCCATTTATCTAATTTTCCAAATTAAAGACATTTTGCAAAGGCACTTTTTCACTGGCATACACTTCTTTGTACTCAGGCGAAAAAACAGGGAGAGCTCTTTTACTTGTTAGTCAAAAGCCTGCGGCAAGGAGAGAAGAGCACTCTGCCGGATCCTCCCCCTCCCCCTGTTTCTTGTCTTCAGGAAAACTTACTGAAGAGAGTCTCCAGGCGAATCATACAGGCCAGGAAGCCATCAAAGTCAATGGTCAGCTTGCTGCAGGCATAGCGGAGAACTATGCTCTGCTGGACTTTGTTGTTCAGAGTGAAGCCTGTGAGAAAGGAAATCCAAAAACCAGTAAAGGCATGTGTGGTTATGTGAGCCGAGGCACCATTCAATTTAATTCACCTTATTTTCTGTCGTTTTACAACTGCAGAGAGATACCAACAAACAATCATTCATCCTGACAGGTTTGTTGGTCTCCTCCGTCTCTGCAGTACCTACTGTTTTCCAGTATCTTTTGTTCTGAAGTGATCACAGCCCTAACCAACCCTCACAAACATCTTCAAAAGCAATATATTTTATGCCATTTCACATAGCTTTCCTTGTCCTATATTCAGAAGATAAGCCCCTAATTAGTGCTGCTTTAATTCACTCTCAGGGCTCTGACCAAACAGAATCCATTGCAGGGAGTCAGTTTCATACAAAATATACATTTGCCCATTTTTACAGCTTTGTTTCAGCACTGGTTGCAGCCACATTTTGCTAGTTGGGGTGAAAAAACACATTTGCAGAAAGTCAGCATTTTTCTCACATTGTAGAGATGATCTCTCTTTTTTCTACAAAGACCAGATACTGCCCCCATCCATGTGCTCATGCTGCAGAAATAACAAAGTCTCTTCTGGTACCTTAAAGATTAATAGATTTATTGTGGCACAAGCGTTTTGCGGGCTAGCTTGCATCCACTTCATCAAAGGCATGAAATGTTATCCTCACCTGACAGAGAGACGCATACATAGGTACAGAGAAGAATACTGTGAGCAGTTGGGTCAATGGTCACAATATGCATCAGCTCTGAAATCTGTATATAGTAGGCATTGTTGACTATACAAAAAAGCATTAATGGCTGACACCACAATCATCAGACTTTGTAATTGAATAGTGCTAATGGCAGAAAAAAACCATTGCCTCAGCCCAAGTTAAATGAACAGAATTCAACTTATTGATACATTTTAGCTCGGCAATCCTACACTGGAGACTCCCTTTGAAATTCCTTTGTTGAGATAGATAATCCCCCTATGTTTATTGTTTCTAACTTCATGTAATAAAATTATAAGGAAGGGGGCTTATTTTCTCTTTTTTTGATGAAATGTTTGTTAGGTGGAAGGTTGGGTGTTTTTGTGTTTATGTTTTTTTATATGTGTAAGCTGCCCAGTGTAGTGGCATGCCACTAGATAGGTGAGATAAAAGTATAATAAATGAATAAACAAAGGAACAAATAAATTACCCTTCTTTCTATGCAGCTCCTCAGGAAAAGAGGAAATATTACATTAATATATGCTTTTCTTTGCTACAAGAACATCAGATGGAATGGCTGTTCCCATAATCGTGGAGGTTTCTTGACAGAATCCTACATACAGGAGGAATCACACAGGGAAAATAAGCAGCCTGCTTGCATGTTTCAGTAACTAGGGGATGCTGGAAGAAATGCCCACTGCAGGTGGTAACCAAAATGCTGAGTCCCCATTAAGTTCACCAAGATCAGTGGGGCTCATTTCAAAGTAATATGTAGAGGGCCAAGATCTAAAACTTTTAAGAATACATTTTTTCCCCACATCTTCCCAGACAATGTTTTCAGGAACTGTCCATTTTGAGATGGATGGTTTTGAATGTTTCTGAGCTGTTCTCATTCTTCTCCTGTGGCGAGGTTTCCAGTTATTCTCATAGCAATAAGAGGGTAGGACAGAAACGTTTTGTAATAATTAGGTATTTTAAAAGCCACACAAAACTTCATCTGACATGCTTTCCTGAACGAAATCTTAGGTTTTAGATCCACTCATGGATGGGTGAGGGGATGTATATCTCTTGGGAAACTTCATTGATTGATTGATTATAAATAAAAGACAATCTGTATGGCTTTTGTAACTTGCTGCATCTTATTGACAAAGTGCTGGGTTGTGTCTCACTTGCAAGGCCTATTATATGACCACTTGCGCAACCAAGATACACCCTGGCCAACTGTCGATTAGCTGCAATTAGGTTCAACCTCACAAACTGCACACAAACACAAATAGGTTTCCAGTCAATGTGCTGTGGTCTTACATGAACTTTATGCTAAAATGTTTCCCTCTAGCCCCAAATCTCTGCAGACATGTTTGTATCAGAGTTCCTTTAAAGAGTTGTTCTTAAGAGATAATAGGATTCATACCAACGTAAGAAAACCCACGCTGGATGCCCTAATCTAATCCAGCCTTTTGCTCCCAAGGGGCCAACCAGATGCCCAAGGGAACAGGACAAGAGCAAAACAGCCCCTTCCTGTTTACGTTCACAGCAATCAAACTCCCCTCCCCCACACCTTCTTTAGAAATACAAAACAAGACAACCTGGCAGCAGATATACCAGGGTATATTTTCAGCCCAGGTGAGGTGACAGAGGGTTAGAGAGACTCAACAGACCCGTGTATCTCACAAATGGGCACCCAAAGGCATGTCCTAGAACTCTTTGCAACACAAGTGGGGTGATAGTGCTGGCAAATGTACAGGGCTCCTTGGCAGATAAATCTGTTGGGAGTTTTATTTGCAAGCTTTCATGCTGTCTGTAGTTTGTGTGACTGGGAGGGACTTTTTTGGGCTGAGCTGACTGTATACCTATCTAGCACTAACCAATCATATCTTCCAGCTTTGAATTCAAAGAGAGCTCCACCTCTTTGCGGAGGTCTCTTTCCCTCTCTTTCATCTGCTGGAGGCTGTAGTTTGTTTCCTGTTGATCTGTTCAGTTGGTTGCAAAGTATGTGTGCAGTAAAGAAAGCAGCATACACAAGTCTGTAATTTCAAGCAACTGTAAGCAAAGAAATTGTTTTATTCTTTCTCCTACAAATATCTCAGAGTGAGTCATTGAGATTTTAAGCGCCAGTTAATGAGAAAAAGGTGGATTATATGAAGAAATTAAAGCTATTCTTCTCTATGGGTCTCTGTATTTCTCCTGTGCAGCAAAAAGAGAATTCAAAATTCTGCAACAAAATCAACATGGAATGGATTCCTGTAAACTTACCTGCTTCTTTGAGAGCATTTCTCATTTCGTGGGCATCTATGGTCCCAGAATAGTCAGTGTCCACTTTCTTATAGATTTCCTAGGCCAAAGAAATGGGAGACACTATTGCCTGCTATATCAAACTGATTATGGAAGATCTGGCTGGTTAGCTGACTGGCCAGGATATGCAACTGCTGCTTCTGCCAGGCAAGCAAGCTTTCTCTCTCAGAAAGTGTAAATGGCCAAAAAGGGCAAGGGGGGTGGTGGATTTCAATTAACTAATGGCAAGCTATGTGCCCTGGGAAATAGTTCCCACCGGGCTGGCAACATGCCCACCCACAGGGCAAACAGGCCCTTGAGGAATGCCCCCTCCCTCTAGCAAAGGCTGCAAACTTGATTGAGATTAATATTTCAAAAGGAACAACAGACAGTTCTCAGTGCCAAATGGTTTCTTATACAGCTCTAGCTGTGTAATTAGAAGCTAGGCTGGCCTGAAACTCAGTGGGAAGTTCTGCCATACTTGTTCTTTCATACTCACCATCCACTGTAAAAATAAATCAAACGTTGAACACTGAAGGCCAGATAAGAAATTGATTATGAACCAGAGGCCTAATCTGTTCATTTCAGTTGCATGACATTAACATAATTTTCATGTCATTTTCATGCACGTGCCAGAGGCTCGCAATATAGCCTACTCCCCCCTCCTTCCAAGTCTTTCTTGCTAAACAACGCTCTGAAAGTTCATTTGTCAACTTGCTGGAGCCGCCCATAACAACTGGGCTCAGTTACAGATGGCTTCAGCATTTAATTAGATTCATTTGCCTCAAATATGAATGAAAGTCAGGCTTTGAAACATGCAAACTACAGAAGGCAACTGAACTCCATAATGTGTGTTTTTAACGTAGTTTGACATGTAGCATTCGTTTACATGCTTGAATAACACAGTGCTAGTTCTGCTTTGTGCTTCTGAGACACTGCTGCAATCTGGACTACATACAAATCCTCTGTGTTGGTTTGGTGAGGGTGATCTATAAACGTCTTGCTTGGTGTCAGAGGACTTCTAAGCTTTGAATAACCAGATGGTTCTTTTATCCCTTTTTACTCGCTCACTAACTGGCTGAATAGCTCAGTGAGTTATGTTGGGAGTTTGATTGCATACTGCGCATCCAAAGAGAACAGTCAACCTGTGTAACCTTGGGCAAGCTGCATAGTTCCAAAGTGGTACTAGAAGAAGGGGATGGTAAACTGTATCTAAATACTCTATACCTAGGAAATCCTGAAAAGGGTCACCATAACTCAAAATTGACTTGGTGGCACATCATTGGTCCCCAAACCCACAACAATGTACAATGTGAATATAAACCTGAAGCCAAATATTGCATTCCATATATGTGAGGGATTGTAATCCACAAAAGCTCACACTGAAATAAATCTGTTAGTCTTTCAGGTGCAATAATACTTCTTCTCATTTTCTTTTATTTCTACTATAAATGACACAACTATTTTGTCCTCTATCCCTATGACCTTTCTCCACTCAAGTGCCAGAATTCTGCCTAACAGAATACACCTTCTACTTGAACGTGATGCATAGTAAACTCTGCTTATCATTAAAATGAAGCTTAAGTAGAAAGAAGGCCTGTAAAAATATGCACAGCTATCTATCAGATGCAAAATAATTCTGAACCCTAGCTTTGAAAAATACACCATCTATACCTCAAAGCTCTGCAAACAATCTTTCTGGACGATGAGGCCCACTTTCTCATAGATTTAGGAGTTTGTCAAGGGGAAGGTTGTGCTTTGAAAGATTTTTTACCAGGTATTTCTGAATCTTCATCCAAAGTATCTTGAATTGTACAAGTCCCAAGGTACCAGTTCCATCGTTCTGTAGTATGTTAAGGTCTAATTCAAGATTGAAAAGAACTTTTTTTTTTTCTTAGCCAGCTTTTGGGCTAGATAAAAATTAATGACTCATTAAAATGTACACTGTGCCACTTTACGTGATGCATGGATCTGCACTTCCAACACACCCAGGGGAAACACACCTGCTGTTTTCGGTTTGCTTAGCTAGGAATGTACTAAAGATGCCTGAACTCTGTTTTCCAGCATGATTTATTAATGTTTTGTAAAACCACATAGATCATGCTCACCCACTGGACTATAAGGAACAACCATCTGCTTTAAATTGTTTTGTAAAAGAAAAAATTCAAATCTTGGTGAAGATCATTTTTGGGCTGCTTGAATCCCATTATTTATTAATTATATTTTTCTCCTATTCTTCCTTTAAAAAGTTCACAAATGATTCACAAACAGCCCTCACTGATTCCCAGGCAGGTACTTACTATAAGCAAGTCTACACTTCTTATGTTTCAATAACACCACATCACCAAGCACTCCCAGAACATTTACTCCAGACTTCATTGTTGGACTGTAATAAATTATATAATAAAGCTCTGAGTGTGCAAATACTTACTTGTGAATAAGACCCACTGAGCAGTGGCTTAGCATGGTTTGCCAGCACTCGGGGAAAGCATTGCACCCCCTAGTCCAGTGATGGTGAACCTTTTTGAGCCCGAGTGCCCAAACTGCAACACAAAACTGACTTATTTATTTCAAAGTGCCAACACTGCAATTAAACCTGAATACTGAGTTTTTAGTTTAGAAAAAACAACTGCCCCTGCACTGCAATGTTTAAATGCTTGTTTTCCCCCCCTAGGGGCGGTATTAACAGAGAAATACTTACCAGTCCTCCAATCCCCCATCAGGTTAGACCGGTAATGGCCGCCATTGCACCCCTCTGCTGGACCACTGCACCAGCAGAGGGGAGTGCCAAAATCCGGGATCGGAGGATGGGTAAGTATTTCTCAATGGCAACTTATGGCTCGCGTGCCCACAGAGAGGGCTCTGCCTGCCAGCTGTGGCACACATGCCATAGGTTCGCCATCACTGCCTAGTCCGTGGACCTGCTCCCCCTCCTCCCTCCTGCATTCCTAATAGGAGTGCCCCCCCAGGCACCATCCTCCTCCTCCATCATCATCCCTCCTTCCCCCATCTTCCCCCCGGCTCTTCCTCATCTACGTCGCACTGGGCTCAGATATTGTGTGGAGGGCCACGCTGCAGCCTATGCTGCCATAGCCACCTCCTGCCGCGTCCACATGGCTGAGCTCCACTCCCGCTACCGGCCCAGCCACGCTCAGCACCGTTAGCAGCCCAATGGCAGACCGGAAGAGGCACAGCGGCGCTTGGACCCCCAGTGCCCCCAACCCAGCCCACATGGCTCCGGCTGCCTAGCAACAGCAGCAGCAGCCAAACCTGCTCCACTGGCTCCAATTGGATGGAGGGTACCGGCACGCTCTCCTTGACGGGGCGGTCTACTCCCCCCCCCTTCATCGCCCGGTGGCACGCTTGTGCTGGCCCAGAGGTGGCTGGCTCATCCTGCTCATCAGACAGCCTTGGCAGGCTGGGGGCAGCCGCGGGAGAGGACTGATGGGCCGAGCCACCCGGGCCAGCCCAGCGGCAAGACAGAGTGCGGGGCACACAAAAGGGCAGTGGTTGCACCCCTAACAAGACTGTGCCCTGGGGCGACCACCCCTCAGCCTCCCCCCCCCCATGCTGCGACACTGCCACTGAGGATGTTGGACATACCTCTGACTGAATGTGTGCAAGACCAGATTACATGTGTACAATCCACCTCTCTTTAATTAAGAGCTCCTGAAATCACTGATCATATTGATACAGGGTGAGCATTCAACTCTGTTGGTGCTTAATTTTATTGATTTATATTTATTTTATTTTACTTTATGTATTTATCTGAGTATTTATAAACTATTTAGACAGGAAGATTTCAAAGCAGTTTATAATAACAACAAAATCTACACTATAACCATGCAGAAAATTATAATACAGTATTTACGTTGCCCAGCAAACAGATGGTAGGTTTGACAATAGCAAAAGACCTGCAAAAATAAGGGCACTTTCTACATAGGTAAAGGTTCCCCTTGACATTTAGTCCAGTTGTGTCCGACTCTAGGGCACGGTGCTCATCCCCGTCTCCAAGCCGTAGAGCCAGTGTTTGTCCGTAGACAGTTTCCGTGGTCACGTGGCCAGCGCGACTAGACACGGAACGCCGTTACCTTCCCACCATGGTGGTACCTATTTATCTACTTGCATTTTTACATGCTTTCGAACTGCTAGGTTGGCAGGAGCTGGGACAAGCGACGGGAGCTCACTCCGTCACGTGGATTCGATCTTACGACTGCTGGTCTTCTCACCTTGCAGCACAGAGGCTTCTGCGGTTTAACCCGCAGCGCCACCACGTTCCTGCACTTTCTACATAGATCTGAAAATAAAAATTGTCGGGACATGCCAAATATTAGCATACATGGTTGTTTTTAGTTTGCAGTTGATTTGAGCTTGTTGTAAAGGTAAAGGTAAAGGTTCCCCTTGACATTTAGTCCAGTCGTGTCCGACTCTAGGGGGCGGTGCTCATCCCCGTTTCCAAGCCGTAGAGCCAGCGTTTGTCCGAAGACAGTTTCCGTGGTCACGTGGCCAGCGCGACTAGACACGGAACGCCGTTACCTTCCCACCGAGGTGGTACCTATTTATCTACTCGCATTTGCATGCTTTTGAACTGCTAGGTTGGCAGGAGCTGGGACAAGCGACAGGAGCTCACTCCGTCATGTGGATTCGATCTTACGACTGCTGGTCTTCCGACCCTGCAGCACAGAGGCTTCTGCGGTTTAACCCACAACGCCACCATGTCCCTTTGAGCTTGTTGTACAGGTGCCTTATTGATGACTGTCACTATACTTTTACAATGCTATTCTGCTTTTCATTTTTTGACAATCAGTTTGAACATCTCCTTGTTTGTAGGGAAAAAGCAGGTTACAATTTGTTTACCTAAATAATAAGTTCCCGGTGTGGTGTAGTGTATAGAATGATGGACTAGGACTCAGGAGAACAGGGTTCAAATCCTCACTTGGCCATGGAAATTCACTGGCGAGTGGAACTGGTAAAACCACTTCTTAAGTATCTCACTTACCTTGAAAACCCTATTAGGGTTGCTATGAGTTGATTCCAACTTGACAGTACAGAACATACATGCAAATAATAGAAGATGTTTGATTCTTGTTCCTTGTTTGGAAGGAAACGAAGAGCAAGGACAATTGAAATGAATGGTTTCATTTAAAACTCTTGGTAGCTTTTTTAGATTTCCCATTTTGTTGGATATTGACTGTGTGCTAAAAATATATTGATTGGTCAAAATGTTCCTGCTGGTAACAAAACCCTTTTTCAACACTACACAAAGCTAGTAAATGAATCATCGGTAGTTAGCCCCATCATCTGAGCAAGGAGGGGATCCTGAAACTGTGTTACTACATCTGCTGTCCTGCTCTACTTCACAGTGAACAAAAGGAAATGCCATTCTTCAGGGTAATGTTTTCTTTAGTTCTACATCTCTTTTAATTGTGCAAAAAACTTTACAGCCCATGTAATCATCCTCACAACCCAGCCATGAAGCTGAGTGTTAATTCTTCTCAATTCAGAGAGGAGGCATTACTGCTACAACTCCTTTTTTACATATATAGAATCAAACAATATACCAGGAAAATTCATAGAACAGGAGTGATCTCATTTGTGCTCAAAGCATTATACATAAAACAGAGACAGCATGAAGGAAAGGGAAAGAGGGAGAGATTGAGAGAAGAAAAAATCTGATAATTGTGAATACGAAAGTAACACTGCTGTTTACAAGAGTCGTGCTACTGGCCTCTCCAGAGGGCAAGGCTTAGGTGAGAAGCACATTAGAGATAGCACATCATTAGGAAAAGAAAATTCTTAACTAAATGTAAGCCTTGAGTCACAGCAGTAGCTCTGGGATTATGCAAATTTGTCTGCTTTGTTTGATGATTGGCCTTCAGGATATAGGGATTTCTTTGAAGTCTGACCTCACTAACAAGGACAGACTGCCTTAGGGTGTTACCAGATGATGAGAAGGGATCCTGTCTGATTGCACTGGAAAGGATTGCTTTGCGGAGAGTGATCTCCCTTCAAGTAACCCTTCTGTCTGTGGAGGAATCCTTCCAGCCTGGAACCAAGAAAGAACAGCCTTTCTGCTGGACCAAAAATGTCCAGCTTGAGCATGGCTCATGGTCAGGCTGATTCAGGATCTCATGTACACCATGTGATTGCTGAGAAATACCTCACACCTGACTGTGCCACAAGATGTCGAAAATATGGATAATTTCCTTGTCTGGTCACACCCTCAGTCCCCTTTCTGCTCAGTGCTGTCAGCTCTCATTTCTGGTTACCTATAATGTCTGTTTCTGGCCTTAAAGATAGCAGAATACCTATCTTTCAAGGTAAAGTGATGGCAGGGTGATTTAAGAAAGTCTTTCTTTGACCAGAGACAGAGAGAAGTATCTTTATACTAGTTGTAAGGAGTCACCCCATTACTGCACCCACTAACAGATTTTCATAGCAATTCAGAGATAACAGAGGGAAGCAAGAGTTGTATAGGCGAATCAAAAGCCATAAAGCCTCCCATCCTCTGACTTTCAGCTCTTAAAAAAACCAACCTAATTGTCATTCTTCAGAATTAAAAACATCTGAAGAGGCATTTGAAAATGAAGAGGCTCCCAGTTCAATTGCCCAGAAAGAGAGAGAGACATAGAGCAACATGACTTGATACCAATACAGTGGTGCCTCGACTTATGAACTTAATCCGTTCCGGAAGATGGTCGTAACTCGAAATGGTCGTAAGTCGAAGCACCATTTCCAATTGAAATGCATTGAAATGCAATTAATCCGTTCCGGCCGAAGAAAAAAATCACCAAAAAATAAAAAAATAAAAAAATCACTGCAAGACCCATCGGAAATGCGATTAATCCGTTCCGGCTGAAGGGAGAAAAAGAAAAGAAAAGCAAGCGAAGTGTGCAAGACCCATTGGAAATGCAAAAAAAGCAAAGTAGAAAGCAAGCGAAGCGTGCAAGACCCATCGGAAATGCAAAAAAAAGCAAAGCAAAAAGCAAGCGAAGCGTGCAAGACCCATCGGAAATGGGGAAAAAGCAAAGGAGAAAGCAAGCGAAGCATGCAAGACCCATTGGAAATGCAAAAAAAGCAAAGCAAAAAGCAAGCGAAGCATGCAAGACCCATCGGAAATGGGGAAAAAGCAAAGCAAAAAGCAAGCGAAGCATGCAAGACCCATCGGAAATGGGGAAAAAGCAAAGCAGAAAGCAAGCGAAGCGTGCAAGACCCATCGGAAATGGGGAAAAAGCAAAGCAAAAAGCAAGCAAACACCCCAGCCGGAGCTGGTCATAACTCGAAATGGTCGTAAGTCGGAACGTTCGTAAGTCGAGGCACCACTGTAATAATAATAAAAAAGCAAAGCATGCTGCTTATATACCACCCCATAGCACTTCAAGCACTCTCTGGGCAGTTTACAAGTTAATTATGCAGGCTACACATTGCTCCCCCAGCGAGCTGGGTACTCATTTTACCGACCTCAGAAGGATAGAACTAGGCTGAGTCAACCTTGAGCCGGCTACCTGTGATAGAACCTTGAGTCGTCAGCACAGTTTTGGCTGCAACACAGCAGTTTAACCACTGTGCCACAGGGCTCCTTCAATATGTATGAGAGTAGGAAAAGGAGAGGAAGAGGAAGGAGTAAAGCAAAGCTTGCATGTGGCGTAAAGAGTGAGAAGAGACTGAGGAGGCTGGTGAGAGAAATGGTCAACTCCTCCTCTCTTCTGGCGTCAGAAAGATGTGGTAGAATGAGACTCCTTCAGTGGTAAGGTTGGCTGGATCACTTCAAAATACAAGTAGAGGGAGGAAAGTCTTCACTTTTAAATTTTCTCCCCCAGAAAAAACTCTTTGCAAAAAAAAGAAACACACCAGAGAGAGAGGTTCTAATCCAGTTGCCTCTCTGCTCTGCTAGCTTTCTACTTCAGAGAAAACATGTGATTGCCTCTGATTGGGCCGTTGTATTAAAAATGTGGTTCTCCACACCTGTAGCCTGAGCTGGTATAGTTCATTCTACCAGCTTCCAACCCTGATCAAGCTGTCTGCCACCTCATTTTGTTCAATTTTTTTCCCTGCGTGCATAGATTAAAGGCCAAAACAGACAAATGGGCAGCTCTACAAGAAGAAGTGGAGCTGACTTAAGTAGTAAAGTATCTCAGTGGCTTTCTTAACTTTGGAAGTGGTAAATTAGCTTTCTTTGATTGGTAGGAGGTCATTGGAGGGAGGTGGACAACAGACTCTGACTGGTCACTGGGAGGAAACAAGAAGTTCTGGTTTGCATGTTGGTTTTGCAAATGTCACAGCTTTGAAGATTAAGCAATTAATGTGTTATTATTTCCAGTCATGACTGGCTGAGAGTTCCAATCAGGAAGAGATGGACAAAGAATTTTTTAAACAGGGATTGGAAAATGCCTCAGGCTTCTTTGTAATGCATACCTCTGCTCACTTTGAAAACCAAACAACCCAACCTGGTCCAGTTGTTGTGCTCCTTCTATGCAAACACACTGAGACCTGCTGAAGCAGCAAGGGTTGTCCTTCTAGACAACAGCTTGCCCTCTCTGTCAATCATGTCTGTGGCTTTCTGCCAGGCACCTGGGTTACCATCTATAATAAATTTGTTCTAGCATGTTAAGCTATTTGCATTGTTAATTACTTTTCTGTGAGAGAAGAACATGCTGTGAAGATTGGCAGGTTCTCCATCTTTTATTTCCTCCATTATCTCCTGAGCCATATGGGTAGAAGGGAGCGGTTCAGCCTCAACAATTCATTGCCTCCTGCAGTTCACCAGACCTTTCTGTGTATCTTTCTCATGTATCAAGGGAGAGCAACACATTGTCAAATGTAACTAGAGCTGCATGCAGACTAAGACAGAGGTGGGAAATCTCAGCAGGGCTGGTTTTCTAGATTTGCTGGAAGTTCAAGAAAGCAGGGCAGAAGGAGTGGGGCTAATGAGGGAAGAGGGTGGCTACCGAGGCCGACATACATTTTTATTTATTTGTATGGGTTTTAAAGAATTTGTTTTGCAGTGGTTATGGAGTGTAAAGTTGCCGAGGTGGGTTTTCTTAAGGGAAAAATTGGCTAAGATATTGCAAAGGTTTAGTTTTCAGAAAAGCTCACTTGTACGCTCTAATGTCCAAAATATTATTTGAAAAATTAAATTTGGGGGAGCATGGAGGGTTCTGGGAGTGTCCAGTACTTCACCAAACGTGGCAGAAGTGCCCCCATGTTCCTAGAGGGCGTAAGGGAACTTTTGAGCAACAAATAATATTGGAAGGGGAGGGAAAGCTGTATTGCCCAAAAGGTCCTAGGGACTGGAGAAAAGGTTGTAAGAGTCTCACCTTGCCAACACTGATATAACAATTTGTGTTGTCATGCGTACATTTTGGCAGGCTTCAGGTAGTGAAGAACAGATGTAATGGTAAAGTGTAGGCAATGGCATGCGTTAGGGCTGTCCCCTATGGCCACACCCACAAGAAGAACCTGAAAATCCATTATCAACAAACTAGTTGTTCCATCAAGAACAGGTCTTTCATAAAACTAATAGTCCATTCAAGACCAAGCCACCACAAAATATTTTGCATTTCCATAGAGATTGCTCTTAGAAGATCTCTCCTCCCTCCATTTACTGTGTAAATTGCAGTTATGAACAGAGGGAACAAGGAAGCCTAAACGGCTTACTGTGTCATCGTCTCTCTGAATCAAAAGGTCCTGAGATTTCAACCCTACAAGCTGAGGCTCCACTACACCGCTAATGAGAAGCCTTCCTGTGGCCATGAAGAAAGCAAACCCAACATGGCAGCAAACCAACCAACCATCTAGCAATAAAGGGTTACTGTTCTTACCACATTAAGCTGTTTACATCTACACTTGGTGCCTTACACCTAACAGCAAGTGAAGACAGATGTGCCAAGAAAACGAAACATGTAAATCTTACTTCATCTAATCAACAGGTTCACAAGGGAAATTCAGGAGAGAAGAGTGACACTTAAAGGATACATCTAAGAGGCTGATCATCTCCCTGCAGGTGTTTATGTTGAATCCATCACTTTTAACGTCTCTTCCTACACAATAAAGAAGAAGGGGAAAATATTTTACACAAATATTTATCTGCCTCCCATGGAAACACTGGCAAATTATCTTTGGGCATGGGTACCTTCTGTAGTTAAGACAAAATATATTTCATATTTCTGCTCAGTCATTTTTCAGGACAGCTGAGCATGCCAGCGAAGGAAAATTACAAGAGCACTGAGGGCAAAATGTGGTTATTAAGCAAGTAGTGATGCTATGACAAAGCACTTACCCTCATGCTCTGGAGGAGGGGGGCACATTTCTTTAGAAAAAAATTAAAAGAGACTTGGGAACACAGGAAGAAAGAAAACAAAACAAAATTTTGTCTGGGAAAGTGGCCTCAGAATGCTTTCTGTTAATAAATAAATAAATAAAATAAATGGTCCATGGAATTCCCAGCTAATCTCCCATATTGAAACCAGCTAGATATATACCTGTTTAGCTTCAGCAAGACGGCTGCATTGTGTCCCCTCAGAACATGTTCCACCCTCTTATAATCCATGGACAGAATTTGATTGGACTAGCAATCAGCCTTCTATCAATGTCCTCCTCCCTCACCGCTGGGAGCAGGAGCTTAGGGAGTGCAGGTCAGGCTACACAACACACACAGCTCTGTCCTCCACTGCTCCCTGCATCCTTCGCATCCACCACCTGTGGGCTTGTTCAGATGGGCATTTGTCCCACTGCTTGGCGTGTTGTGGGGGCTGATAGGTTCACTCTTTTTTGGTTGCCAGAAAAAACTGAGAGAATCAATTTGTCCTCATAGTGTACCAACCTGTACTTTTTTGAGTCCCTGTCAGGGTCTTCTACTTGTTTGGTGTGGGTTGGTGCATTCTAGTCCATTTCCAGTGTGTGTAATCGCAGGAATAGACTAAAATTGAGCCTTGCAGCTGTTAAAGTTGCCAAGGCTCCTTCCAGTGTCAATTTCTAGTATCATGCAGTGGCTTGATAAGAAAGCCACTTCAGGATATCAGCAAATTCAACCACTTCTCCTCTGAGGAGGGGCAGGGGAAGTGATTTTTTCTCTCTGCTAAAACATTGCTGTTCTGCTAAATCACTAAGATTAAATTTATTTATTTTTCCTTGCCTTTGTGTGAAGCACCAATTGAAACTGCAGCTGCGGACAGTTTCTCAATAATCACTATATACAAGGCAAAAAAATAATAATAATCTAAGCGATTCAGTGCATCAGGAATTATCTATCATGGGCAAAAATAGTAATTTTACTTCCCCTGCTCCTCCACAGAGGAGCACAGGAAGTGTTCAGTTGACAGTGGAAGGAGCCAGAGGGTTGCTTGAGGTTGATATGCTATTTGGATGCAAGGGTTGAACCAAATAGCATATTGCTCCTCCCCCCTCTTCCCCTCTCTGGTAAAGGGTAGAGAATTCTGGTAAAGGGGAAATCAATATCCTTTTACCAGAGAAAATGAACAATGTTGGAAGTGTCCATTTTCAGTATTTCTGCTTTTATTAGGCAAAACTATGTGCACTAGTTATATAGTAATCAGTTTCAACAATAAGCTCTAACAGAAAAACTAGCATACTGGCTAGAATGGGTGAAGAAATATTCAGACTTATTCCAAATGTGATTGACTATATAAGTATTTATTGTGTGTGATTACTCTGCCCTTTTTGCACAATGATTAAGCATTGATTGCAACTTACGCTTTGATATAACTCTGTTCAAAATAGTCTGTAGTTCATTTGCAGTCAGTTCACAGTCCTGTACAAAAGAGGCAAATCAGAGGTTTAACCACCAGACACAATAAAGAGGAGACATCCTCCAGGCATTTTGGACAGCAATACCCAGAATCCCTGACCACTCCTATGTTGAATGGGACTTATGGGAAATCTTGAGAGCACCTGCTTTGAAGCAAGCCTGCAATCAAGTCTCATGTGAAACAAGAGTAAGACCAGAGTCCTCCATACATTTCAGAATTCTGTGTGACTAACTTTGTACACCAAGGTTTAGAAAAACAGAATCATAGAATCATGGAGTTGGAAGGGCCTGTAAGGCCATCGAGTTCAGGGCCCTCCAAATGTTGTTGCACTACAACTCCCATCATTCCTCAATGTTAGTGATGCTAACAATACCTGCTGTTAGTCACCTATTTCTTGCCCTCATATTTTACAGACACAGTGAGTGTATCCCATTGGTTTTTCTCTGGGTCAGGTAAATTGATGGCCAGTGAAATATTGCATAATAATAACACTGCCCCCACTCATGCTGCAGGGAATACTTGAGATCTGAATTTCTGTACTGATGTTGATGTTGGTGGTCTGATTGTGGTGGAACTCTGTTGTTCTGTTGTCATGGACAGATCATCATCTGGTGATGTTTAGACTTACTGGAACTCAGAGCCTCTGCAGAGGTGGGGGACCAATTAGGATGGTCTTCCCCAGTAGATGGATGGATCCAAAGGGTTTCCTGATGGCTCTTGGGGAGTTTCCTGTTGCCTCAGCAGGCAATTCTGTTGAAGCCCTGGTTGATCTCTGGAATGGGGAAATGGCCAGGGTGGTTGACACAATCACCCCTAAGCATCCCCTTCCATGAGGTAGAGCCAAAGTAGCCTCCAAGGATCTGGTGGTGATGAAACAAATGGGACGGAGACTACAGTGATGATGGCAGAAAACTCAGATGAATCCGACCAAACATGGGCTACAGCACATTAGAAGGCCTATTCCATGGCAGTGATGGCAGTGAAGAAGTCATTCTTCACTTCCATCATTGCATCTGCACAGTCACCCAGCAGAGCTGTTCCAAGTGGTCAATGGTCTCTTACATCATGGCCCTCAGTAGCTCAATGAGAAAAATCTGCATAGCACTTTGGAGGCAAAATTTCTTGGATCCACTCTGACTTGGGTGCTGTAATTCATACAGGTCCTGTAGATGTAAATATGGCTCCTGCTTATCTGGTGTTGATGGATAAGTTTCAGTTTTTGCAGCCTGATGATGTGGACAAGATCCTTGGAGAGGTGAAGGCTATCACTTGTCTCCTGGACCCTTGCCCATCCTGGCTTATAAAAGCTGCTAGAGAGGGACTGGCCAAGTGGGTCCAAGGGGTAGCAAATGCCTCCTTGCAGCAGGGTAGCATCCCAGCATGCTTAAAGGAAGGAGTAATAAGATCACTATTGAAAAAGCCCTCCTTGGACCCCACAGTACTTGATAATTACTGGCCAGTCTCTAATATCCCATTCTTTGTCAAGGTGCTGGAGCGGGTTGGGGCTTCTCAGCTCCAGGGGTTCCTGGATGAGACAGATTATCTAGACCATTTCAATCTGGCTTCAGGCCTGGTTATGGGACAGAGACTGTTTTGGTCACCTTGGTGAATGACCTACGCCAGGAACTGGACAGGGGGAGTGTGTCCCTGTTAGTTCTGCTGGACCTCTCAACAGCTTTTGATACTATCAACCATAGTATCCTTCTGGGCCGTCTCTCTGAGATGGGACATGGAGGCATTGTTTTACATTTGCTCTGGTCATTCCTGGAGGGGAGAACCCAGGGGGTGGTGCTGGAGGACTCCTGTTTGACACCCTTTGGCCTGTGGTGTCCCTCGGGGATCTGTTTTGTCTCCTGTGCTATTTAACATCTACATGAAACCGCTGGGAAAGGCTGTCTGGAGTTTTGGGGTTCAGTGTCTCCAGTATGCTGATGACACTCAACTCTGTCTCTCCTTTCCATCTAAATTCAAGGAAGTTCCATTCTAAATCAGTGTCTGGTGTCAGTAATAGACTGGATGAGGGCGAATAAACTGAAACTTAATCCAGACAAGACAGAGGTGCTCCTGGTCAGTCAAAAAGCAGATCAAGTAACAGGGTTGCAGCCTACACTCCCTCTGAAAACACAGGTGCGCAGCTTGGGGGTGCTCCTGGATTCATCTCTGAGCCTGGATGCCCAGGTTTTGGTGGCGGCCAGGAGTGCCTTTGCACAGTTAAAACTAGTGCACCAGCTGTACCCGTTTCTTGAAAGGGCTGATCTGGCCATTGTGACACATGCCCTAGTTACATCTTGACTGGATTACTGTAATGCGTCCTATGTGGGGTTGCCTTTGAAAAGTGTTTGGAAACTCCAGAGGGTCCAAAATGCAGCAGCCAGATTGCTAACTGGGGCTGGTTGCAGAGATCATGTGACCCAACTGTTACAGCAGCTCCACTGGCTGCCAATCCATTTCCAGGCACAATTCAAAGTGCTCATCTTAACCTATAAAGCCCTAAAGGACTTAGGTCCAAGCTATCTAAAAGACTGCATCTCCCTCTGAGTCTGCCTGGGCTTTAAGCTCATGGGGGGGGGGGCTTTCTCTCAGTCCTGCCACCCTCATAGGTGCGCTTGGTGGGGACTTCTCTGCTGCTGCTCCCAGACTCTGGAACTCCCTCCTAAAGGAAGCCGGGCTTGCGGAAGGAGATAATCGCTGTCCTTCTGCAAGCAGGCAAAGACCTTTTCTCTTTAGGCAGGCTTTCCCTTAAAAACGGGTGGTCTGAGAGGTGTTTTTAAATGAATAGTTGTGCTCTGTTGTTTTAAATGCGTTTTAGTATTGATTTTATTACTGTTTTTAATGTAATAGTTGTTTAATTCTTTTTTAAATATCTGTACACTTACTGTTTTCAGTTTCTACATATTCTTTTAATGATGTAAGCTTGCTTGGGTTCTTTTTAAAGAGGAAGGTAGGATAAAAATATTTTAAACAAACAAATAAATAATGTTATGGCAGGAATTATTAAATCTTTCTATACTGTCTGTTTTCCTGCTCCAAACTCTTCTCCCCATCCCACCCACTACCATTTTGATTCATGTGGAAATCTACATGCATGTCTGCTTTGTTCTCTCTTTCTTTAAAAGAACTTTATCCCTTCCATTGGCCTGAAGACCTCCAAGACAACTTTAGAAAGTGAACTGTCTTTCCTTGGTGATAAGAGTAATGGCAAGAGGTCAACATGGAGTGGGGAAAATGTCAGTAGGAAAAGGTTAAGCACACTTGCACCACTGACATTTGTCCAGCCCCAAATGTTCCCACTCCTTTTTTTTAAAGGTATTTGGAGGATTCTGAAAGTGTTGGGAGTGACCATTTCCCAGGCACTGGACTGGAGGGAAATGAATGCTTAATGCTTAATAGAGCCAAGGGCTGCAAGGGAAGAGATAAGAGGATTTCTAATGGGGGTCCTATAGTGCAGAGGTCCCCAACCCCCGGTCTGCGGCCGGGTGCCGGTCCGTGGCCTGAGCTGGACCGGGCCGCCGAGACAGACCTCCCGCCTCACCCCACCCCACCCCGCACGCACTCACCCCCGCACAGCCACACATGCGCTCCAGCACACCCGTGCAAGCACCACGCCACCATTTGTGCATGCGCACGGGCGCGTGCATGCCCAGAGAAGCGCTTCACCGCTGTTTGCGCTCGTGCGAGAGAGAGAGCGCACTTGATCACGCATGCGCGTGAGCACGGGGGGTGCCCCGCCTTTCCCAGCTGGTCCGCGGACCAAAAAAGGTTGGGGATCGCTGCTATAGTGGATTGATGGAATTTTATGAATGACACTGCTATTTGCATCAAGTCTTTGGGATGGGCAGGCCATCTATATATATATTACTATATAAAGTAATAAAGGATGCAATCTGCATTCTCTTAATTGGGAGTAAGTCCCACTGAAGGTAATGGAGCTAACTACTGAGCAGACATTCATAGGATTGCATTGTAAACAAGATCAATTGTTTTGAATTTTATTCCAGTGGAAACAGTGAAGGAAAACTGCACTGCCATCCAGTTTATCAAGCTTGAACTAATCAAGCCTAAGTAGTGTTAGTAGAACAAAGTTTCCTGTGCAGATGGACATTACCTACACAGTAGTTGTCTAATTCTGAAACTTTATTCATATCAGAATGTCCTTCTTACCTCCCCAGAAAGTTTTTGGAACAGACTCTTGAACTCACTGTCTATCTCCTTGTCTTCAACATGAGGCTAAAAGAGAAGTGATGACAAATAATATTACATTTTCACCAACTATTGGGGTGGTTCTTGTGAAAGGCCCAAAATAAGGATAACAAAATAAACTCTGAAAGGAACAGAAGTCTAAAGTCTGCCTTATGTTGTTGCACATACATCATATGTGTATTCTATTATAAAGGTACAAAGCCAAGGCCAGAGACTATAAAATCAAATTTTTCATACATTGTGATCTTAAGACTGAACTATACAAGACACCAGCTTTGCAATCAGAAGGTGATAAAACCTTATCCTTTCAGATACTTTTTCCTTCAAAGCTGCTAGGTCTATGCAATCAACATGCAAATGAAGCCTGTTGTTTATCGGTCCTGGTGAAACTGTCAAACAAACGCAATTTTACAAACTTGCAGAGTTGTGAGGACCTCATTCCTCACCTCTTAAGGGAGCTCAGCTTATAATTGTGTAACTGGCATCTCCTATAGTATGTACATAGGCTCTAAGAAGTAGAGTTTCAGTTCTCCACAAATAGACTGTTCAAAGAAGTCAGTGGAGGAGGTCTTATCAATGCAACGAATGCAGTATACAGTACAGTTAATCTGGTATGCAGCCTGTGGTCCTCCATTCTCCTAGCAACAAAACTGTGGATGCTTCTTGACAAAGGGCTCCTAATGTTACCAGTCAAAAGGCATTGTGCAGCTATTCTACCTTTCTTTCTTCACAGATGTTTTGTGAAATGAAAGAACAGAAAAGGGGGTGGGGAAACACAGGAGAATAAGTCAAGACAACTTCAACTGCCCTTCCCCAATACATTTTCATGAATGAGTCATGATGAAAGCCTCAAAGCACCCCTTGGCTCAACCACATAAATTGAATCAGTAAATGTTACCCTGCTTGATTCACTTACCTCATATGGATTTGCAGCTACAGTGTCACCAATTTCCCTGTGATCGGAAAAAGAAGAAATAATAATTATAGATCATGTTCTTATGGTCTTGGAGCACTCAAATGGGATTACAATATCAAATACAATACAATTAAGCAGAATTAAACAATCAGAAAATTACAAACTTTATATATAAGCAAAACTTAAAACAAGAGCAATCTAGCACAACAATTTTGGAATCAAATTAAAACAACAGAACTATTCATGAACAGCTTGTTGAAATAAACATGCTTTCAATCTTCATCTATAGAATAATTAAGAAAGACCCTGATGAATCCTCAAGCCTTATCTCTCCTCTTAATTTGCCTGGTGACCACAAGATAACACACAACACAAGATGCCTGAGACATATCTCAAAAGCAAGCAAGAAAATGTTCCACATGGAGACAAATAGCACTTCAGCAGGCAGGGACAAAAGGTAGCCCTTAAGATGTTGTTGGACTACAACTCCCATCATACCTAGCAAGCAAAGTCACTGATGGGGAATGCTGCAAATGATGATGATGATGATGATGATGATGATGATGCCGCATTTCTCCCAACAAGGGACCCAAAGCGGCTCACAACATTAAAATTCACACAATTTAAAAACACAATAAGTTAAATATTAAAAGATAAATTAAACAATATATGACTTAAAATACACTTAAAAAATTAAAACACGAAAACATAAAAAAGATTTAAATTATTTGCTAAAATGGGGTTCAGGGATTCAGTTATAATTGTTAAAAGCCTGCCTGAAGAGGTGGGTCTTTAGCTTTTTTCGGAAGGATAACAGGGAAGGGGCCATCCTGATCTCCCGAGGGAGAGCGTTCCATAGCCTGGGAGCTGCCACAGAGAAGGCCCTCTCCCGTGTCCCCATCAGCTGTGCTTGTGCTGGCAATGGGACAAAGAGGAGGGCCTCCTCTGCTGATCTTAATTGCCGAGAAGGCGCATATAGGGAGATACGGTCCTTCAGGTAACCTGGACCCAAGCTGTATTATACTCCCAATAACATCTAGAGCAGAGGTAGTCAACCCCCGGTCCGCGGCCCTGTGCCGGTCCGTGGCCTGAGCCAGACCGGGCCGCGAAGACAGACCTCCCACCCACCCCCGCACGCACTCCCCTCTCCACAGCTGCTTTGCGCACATGCGCACATGCCAGCACCAGCGTGAGCACTCCCCCACCCCTTCACGCATGCGCCCAAGTGCCCGAGCGCCCACGTGAAGGGTGGGCGGGTGGGCATGCAGGCGCCCCTGCGCATGTGCGAAGGGGTGGGGGAGCGCTCACGCCGGTGCTGGCAGGCAGGTGCTCCCCCATCACTTCACGCATGCACCCGAGAGTGCCCGTGCCTGCACGAAGGGGTGGGCGCGCGGGCGGGCGGGCATGCAGGCACCCCTGCGCATGGTCGAAGGGGTGGGGGAGGGCTCACGCCAGCGCTGGTGGGTGGGCACTCCCCCACCGCTTCGCGCATGCGCCCGAGAGAGCACATGCACCCACGCGCACCTGTGGGGGGCGCCCCGCCTTCCTCGGAGGCTCAGCCGGTCCGCAGTCCCAAAAAGGTTGGGGACCGCTGATCTAGAGGACTGCAAATTGCCTACCTCCATGAAACAGTAAATGTCTCCAAGACCATTTGTCTTTTGTTGTCTGAATATTTTATTTTATTTTATGCATTTCTTCTTCATTTTTTTTGCTTTCCAAGGCTTCCAAGGCCATTCAAAACAAAATCATAATAATCAGTAACAGAATTTTTTTAAAAAATTCAAAAGATATTTAAATCGTTCAAAAATGGATTAGAAATATTCTAAGCCAGATAAAAATATTCTCCAAAAGACTATTTTAAAAACTAGACTTGAGACACCAAAGGCCATTCAGAACATTATAATCTCAGTTGTCCATCATAAGCTCAACAAGGATGGAAGAGAGGTCCAAGGGATGGATTCTTTTGAAGACTTGGGACCAGGCTACCTGAAAGATCACCTTCTCCTCTACATTGCCCAGCCAAATATTAAGATTCTTGTTAAATGCAGAACACTGTGTACTCCTACCTAGAGAAGTGATATAGGGGATGGCCTTCTCAGAATTGGAATAGTCTTCCAAAACAGAATCATTTGGTACCTTCTTTACTGTCTTCTCAGTGCTAGGTTTATTCTCCCAAGAATTAAAAAAATTACCATCCTAAAATCTGAATTGTTCGCGCCGTTCTTTTATATATTGTATGCTTTCAGTTGTACTGTCTTTGGTCTGAGGTCTTCTTTTCCTGAAATCTTTTGTGCTAACTTTGTTTTTATGATATCTTTATTACTGTATTTATCATTTTAGCTCTGAGAGCCAAGCATGATAACTATCTGACTGTCTTACTGGGCAGCAAAAATAAATACCATTAAAAATATATATCTATGAATAGTATGATCAAAATAGTTCATTCTCATTTATGACTCCAGTGCCAAATTCTACAAATTGGCTTTTCCTGTTTCCTAACATTCCTACTAAAACTTGGATTGAATTTTTACCCTCATCCTAAAATGCAGCTACTTCCAAGTAATGATTTATTTACTTGCAAGGAGAAGAGGATGAACGGACTAAAGACGTGCAGATTAAATAAGGGACTGAGAATAGAATAGAAAAACTGTTAAAGAGGAGGCTGAAATATAAAACAGACATCTGAATACAACACATTTTCCAGATATTGCATGTAAAATGTAATGACAGCTTTTAGCCCATAGAACTGTAGAACTGCAGAGTTTGAAAGCTTCCTAAGTATTATCTAGTCCAATTCCCTGCCAATGCAGGAAATTCACAGCTAAAACCCACAGCCCATTTCCATATAGAGAATACCTACTGAGCTTTAGCGTGTTTCTCGGAGAAGACTCTGAGACAGAATTCTCCATCTTTGAAAGGCTCAAAGGTAGATGGCACAATGAGGTATTCTCCCTGAGGCAGCTGGAAGCGACTTGAGACACCACGCAAGTTGACATATGTGTCAGAGCGAGCTACTGGTCTGTTTGTTAAGAAGAAATCTCTGCCTAGATGAACATCCGTTTGATTTTCCAACTGGTAAGAACAACAAGAGTGGAAAAAATATTTTCAAACAACTATACATGTTTGCCACACAGGGCACAACAAACATTCCAGTCAAGTGGCTGTTTAACCCATGCATACTAGACAGCAATAGTTAAGACTTCCCTGTCAAATCCACAGTGAAGTATGAAGTACCCTCTCCAATTTGCCCTACACAGTTTATTTGCTGGACAGCAAGGGTCATTTGGTAAGGAGAACAGACCTGCATGTTGAAGCTGTTTCTTCTCATTTGGGTGGTTGGGTGCTGGGATTTAATTCAAGGTGTGTTTAGGCACATCCACCCTGACTACTGTACACTCCTTCAGATATGCAAAAGGAATAAGCATTATACCATTGAACACATATATAGATGTACTTTTCTCTCATAATGTACCTCTAAAGAAAATGTTCACCAGATGTGGTGAACAACAAGGGCAAATTTAGATGGGGAACATGTCTCCAAAATAGCATTTCTCAGATGCTTTACTGTGACTATGTGCCAACTAGCTATGGGAACAGAACATGCTGCACACACCACATGGCCACCCACCACACTTGCCTATGCAGTTGTAACTACTTGCAATTACAACTGCTTGACTGTGATTTAAATTCTGTGACACTCATTTCTTCAATAATATTTATGCTACATTCTGCAACCAGCATGATGTTTTGTGTTTATATATAACATGGGAACAAATATGGACAGCATCACTTCATGTTTCTGAAGTTCAATAAGTCAGCTATGGAGATGTGCAACACTTCAGATGTTCTTGCACGACACCTCCTCTGATTCTTCACTATGGCTACGTTGGCCTTGGGTATTGGAATTCCAATTCAACAACATCCAGTATTGCCCACTTCTGGAAAAGTGTTTCAAACCATAAGGTCTGCTGGTTCCGCTCAGCCACAACTAGTATGTAGCACACAGTTGGCCTCTGAATGTCTCACCAACCTCTCCTCATTCTCCTCTCCTATTTATTTCTACTAATTGATGAATGGTTATGCTACTATTGGTATGTTTGTGGGTATATGTCATTGTGGGCTGCTTTGCACAGAATGAAGGAATATCTTCTGCCCCCAAATGTCAAAATAGCATTTCCAAAGGCTGATTTTCTTGCTCTCCTCCCACCCAACTTAAATGTTAATCTATTAACTGAGCTCCTGGTACTCAAGCATCTTTCGTAGCACCAATAATATAAATCTGTACCAACATTGTTCATGAGTTGCAAAGCAAATTTAACAGCCTAAGGATGAACAAAGGCATGAAAGGGGGGGAGGGATCACTGTTTAAACAACGCCTTTATTGCATTGGCATTTCAAAGTATGACTCATTAAAGCTTACCGAGTTAGGTGGGGTTTGTTTGAAACAAGGTGTACTGCATTATGCACTGATACTATATCTTTTTAACTGTGAAGGCTATAAAGCAAACAGGCTAAATACTAGGAGTGGAAATCAGGTGTAATTGTGTGTGTTTCTTTGAGGCAATTTTTCTTCTGTGGCAATACTTCTAGTTTAGTCCTGATCTAGTCCAGAATTATGTAGTATAACAGCAAGGTTTTTAATCCCCCCACCATATTAGTATTCAGGGTTAAATTCATTTGCCATAGATTATTGCCCAGATAGAAGTCCTCCTTAATACAGCATACTGATAGAATTCTCATGCACAAACAAACATCCACAATACATACATGCAAACACCTATGGGTAAAGACATGAAAAGAAAGAAGGCAGCAAACAAAGCTGAACCCTATTTCACATTTCCCCAGGAAATATCCTCCCCCAGAAAATATGCGAAATTCCCATGTATCACCAGCACAATTCACAGTTTGGGGACATCAACCTTTAAGCAGCAGCAGATGGTCAAAAGATTTAGCCCTGGCATTTTGGAGAATGGGTATTTTCAGTGCAGCATATGTACCTCTTTTGGCACCTGCAAAAGACAGAAAGGGAGCCTGATGATAGTCATCTACTTTTCTCAAACAGCTGGATGAAACATCAATAATCAGAAAATTTAATATGTTTGAGAGATTAGTCTTTCATACCTAATGCAACCATCATGTCCTGGATTCATGGCTATGTATGAAATTTTGTCAGCAACATTGCTACCTCAACTAAAGAACTAAGTTATTTTTGCCTGATACTGAAATCTACTTCTGTAGTCTATCTAAGACAGTGTTTCCTAAACTTTTTTGAGTCACAACCCCCTTTTATAACAGCCATTTAATCTGCAACCCCCTACCACATTAGTATAAAAAGGCATTTTTAATAGGGTAAAGAAAACACATTAAAAATAGATTTTTCAGAATATAATTCTAACCTAATATTTTATGGGATGGTTGTATGTGCATCTGGGCAATGAGCTTCAAAATTGGCAGCTGAGTGTTTGTTAAAGCCACTCACCACCACCACCACCACCACCAGTCGCTTAATGGGATCCAGGAGGTGGAGGTAACGAGGATGGGTTAAAATTGGGTTTTGTTGGGGGAGGTTTTCCCTCAGGAAGGGAACAATCATGCTTTTTGTTCTCCCTTCAAATGGTGTCACTGCTACTGCTGTCCTTCCTAAAATGGTGGCGGTGGCGCACGGCTGAGGAAAGGAAGGGGCGAACTCACTTCAGTGGCAGTGCTGTGCCCTTTTCATCCTCCACCACCATTTATTCTACTCCCTTTCCATTCTGCTGTTGCCTCTCAAGCCCCACTGTGGCCAGCCTGGCTTGCAGGGGCTGCTACTGGGGGTCTGACCCCCTGCTTGTCCCCATCCCAGTTCCCCAACTGAGCCAGCCAGCCAGCCAGCCACCAGAACCAAGGAGGAGCTGCCACTACCAGGGAAGGAAAGTGCAAAGCCGGGGGCCCCCGGGGGCCCAGGAACCCCACAGCAGGGAGCAAAGAGAGCTTGGCTTGGGGGGCACAAGCGAGGGAGAGGGGCAGGGTACATGCAGAAGGCAATGTGCCCCCTCCTCCTCTCTTCAATTTAAGTGGCTACACAGTTTTTTCAGGTATTGGTATTGCAGTTCTATTTGGGAAAGAAGTTTTGCCAAGAGAGTGAGTGCTGGCAGGAGGAAGGCGCTTTGGTGAAGCACCATTTTGTGTGTGTGCATGCGTACACTCAGTTGGCCTTCTGCATCAGTTTAAGTGATCACATCCTTGAACTGAAGCGAAAGTATTCAACTTTTTAAAAAGTACTGTAGATGGGTCTCTGGTAGTGAGGAAAAATTACAGATTGGGAGTGTGGCAGTCCAGGCTGATTTGCATTTTCCATTGCATCATTTGATCCACAGAAAGAAAGGTGAATCAGCCCACCCCAAATATGCATTTTTTTCCCTGTGTAGTCAGGCTCTAAGTGGTTTCCAAGTTTAGTAATCTGGCAGATGGCCAAATTGCTTTTCACAGGTAAAGATGAATATATATTACTTACTAGCAGAATTAAATAACCACTAAAGCTTCTTATAAAGGCAAATATGTTTACATGAAAAATGCTGATTAATCCATCACACAAGCATAATTACTTAAGTATGCAATCAGAATTATTAATTTTTTCCTACCAGGAATTGGTCTTATTATGATACAGTACAGCACACTTTGATACAGTAGCTAAAAACAACCAGTTTCCTATCATCCACTTAAACACTGCATCTCTCCAGCCATTATATCCAATTGCACAACACTTGCATAGTTTTTCTTCCCAAACTATTTGCCATGGCTGGAGAAACAAGATACATTATTACAGCATGCCAGTTCACGTTATCCTTATACTTTACTAACAGTCTGGAATATATTTATTGATGTCAGCCTGTGTCTTGACTGAGAATCTGGATCTTTTAAGGGATGATTTGCAGCTGACCTTTGCGGGTAGAAGTACTCTAGAGAGACTTGGGATGGTAGATCAAATTTACTTTTTTACTATGGATACATAAAGCTGTCTTCCTCTGAGCCAAACCACTGATCCATCTCATCTAACACTGTCTATTGTGTCTCCCCCATCTCAAGTCAGGTGCTGGGATGTAGTGTAGGCAGAGCTTCGTCTCTACCACTAAGCACAGCTTCAAGAAGTTACTCCTTTGGCCTACATCTCCCAGAATCCTCCAGGCAGCATAGCCAAAGCCCACATTAGCTGGGTTCCATGAGACTCAGGGCCTGTTTCCCCTGCCGGAGTAAACCAGCAGAGCAAGCTTATTTTTTTTATTCGTGCTTAAGTCACGTGGACTTTAACCCGAATCCCAAACTTTTGTGGCAATGTGTCCTCACCCTGCCATCGCCAATGCTATCGCCTTCATCTTCCGTCAAATGGATCTGATGGGGGGGGGGAGGCACAGGGTAAAATGGAAAGGGAAGGGGAAGAGGACGAATGTGAAAGGGGCAAGGATTTCACACACACCCCGGCAAAACCACTACATATGCACAGGCACAAATGCACATGCGCACATGCACACACAGAGGAGAGAGAGTTATAGTGAGGGAGGTGCAAGGGTGACATCTCCCCCCTAGATGCAAGAAACCCAAAATTCCACCCAGAGAGCAAGCCAGTGGAGAAGGGGGAGGGGGAGGAACCACCATTCCCTTTGGGCTCCAATTCCTGGAGAAACTCTCCCCATGGACCCCCACGGTTTTATGTATAGGATCACTCCAAACCAGAGAAACATGGGTCCCAGGCATGTGTCCCCATCGATCCCTGTGCATTATATATATAGGATTACCCCCAAAGCACAAAAACATGGGTGCCAGGCATGCCTTGGATTTGTAGTCTGTGGGCAGAAGATGGGATCTATAATTTGATGGTAGTTTGGTGAGGATCCCACATAAAAATATGAAATCATGAAAGGGGTGGAAATGGGAAGAGGTGCAAAGGATGAGGGTGGTGGCAGGTGACTGAGAGGAATAGAAAACAGGAAGGATTTGGGGGGGGTGAGGAGAAGAGGTTGGTCGAGGGATGGTACAGAAGGGGAGGAAAGTGGTGGGGGCTGAAAGGGAAGGGGAGAAAGACTTGGATTGGCTGACTGGCAGCTGTCCAAAAAAACCAAAGAAACACGGAGCAGGGGCATTCACATATGCGGAAGTGATTCACTGGAATCTGCCTCAAAATAAACTGACCTCTGGCAGGAAGCTGAAAAACTTGCTTCCCTGGAAGAATAGTCGGCTCGTGCACATGCCTTGTGCAGATTTTATTGTCAGTGGGATAGGACCCATGGTTAAAAAAAAAAAAACTTAAATTTTCAAAGTCTACCACTAAGATAAGGTCCCAGTAAAGATCTAGAGAAAGAGGAGAAATGTCACAATGGATAGTAAGGGTCTAGGGTACACAGGGACAATGGTGGCCTTTTGGTCACATACAGCCCACAGAGGCACTCAGCATGGTCACATGGGTTTCCAATCCATTGCTACCAAATAAACCCCCTGCCACCACTAAATGTTGGCATTGCTTCCATCAAATTCTCCTCCAAAATGTGCTTCCCAGAAGCCTACTGATTGGCTGGTTGGTGAATTAAGGAAAGCACTATTTTCTTGGACAGGACATTACACAGGAATGATCCTCAATGAACACCATCTTCTGCGTTCCTCACAGTCAGCCAAACAGCTCAGCACCAAACTCGAGGCCAACATACAGAGGCATATAGGTGAGACTGACATCCCTTTATAGTAAGTATCCTTTTCCTGTGACAGTTAGGCTGCAAAAAGTGCAGCTGGCATAAGAGATTATTTAATGGGAGATGTAAATCCTTTGTCCCCATGTACCAATCCGCCGTATGAATACGCATGAGTGCTTGGGTGACTGGGAGAAAACTGTGTATGTATGTGTGTGAGAGACAGAGAGAAAGAGAGAGAGATTGAGAGAGAGAGAGAGAGCAAGTGCAAAGTGGGTGATGTGTGAGAGAGCGACTACCAGATTCACAGAATAATGGAGTTGGAAGGGCCATTGAGTCCAATCCCCTGCTCAATGCAGGAATCAAAGCAGATCTGAGAGATGGTTGTTCAATTTTCTCTTGAATGCCTCCACCATCTCATGAGGTAATTGGTTCCATCGTCATACTGTTCTAACAGTTAAGAAATTCCTCCTGATATTCAGCCTATATCTGGCTTTTGTAGCGTGAGTCCATTGTTATGTGTCCTGCACTCTGGGAAGATTGAGAATAGATCCTGCCCCTCCTCTGTATGACTACCTTTCCTACAGGGTCCTTTTTAAAGGAAAAGGCATGATAAAAAATATTTTAAATAAATTAAATAAATAAATAAATAAAGTATTTGAAAAGTGCTATCATATCTCCCCTCAGTCTTATTTTTTCAAGGTTAAACATGTCCAGTTCTTTCAGTCTTTCCTCATAGGGCTTATATATGAGAGTGTTGGTATGGGTGGGTGTGAATGAGATTGCTTCTGGAAGAGAGGGAGAGAAAGGTGGTAGCTGTGTGTGCATTTGATTGTATACACTCTCCCTGGTCTCACCCACAGGCAGTCCAGATCACACTCATCACTAGCTCCAACCATGCCTACTGGCATGTGGGCTGACTCAACACTGCCAGATGTAGTCTTCAGAGTAAAGAGACGGCCCATCCATCTTTACGCTAATGGACAGAATAGGGAGGAATAACTAGCATACCTGATACATGGAGTAGCCGATACTCAGCAGCCCTTCCCCCATCCTCTTCTCCCTCCGGCGATTCTTCTGCATCAAGCCCACCAGCACAGTGCAACATGGTTCGCTCACACTTCCTTCATGGCTATCATCTGGCTCATCCAGCCTAATTTTGAACTGAGGATTGGTCCAGTAGGTTGCTGCAAAGGCCAAAGTGTAGTCAGGGGATGGCAGAGCAATGATAGAAGAGTTTCTTTGCCACTAATGCAGCCACATTCACCACTGGTAGAACCGCAGGGGAGCATTCTTAAGAGCAAGCTTTGATTTGATTTCTGGCCCAGCCTTCCCATTACATTGAAGCAGACTATGCTTCCTCACCCTCCCCAGGCTGGCAATGCACTGCTATCAAATTAAACTACTAAGAGATATTGCCTAGGGAGTCATAACCAGCTGAGAAAGGCCACAGTCATTAACACAAATGCGTCATTTATCCACAGAAGACTAGGACTGGGCAGTTCCTGTAAGATAAAACTCTCAAACAAAACTTCAAAACAATCCCTCCCCAAGTACAAACTATTAAACTGCAGCCTTGTTCAAGCCCATATATTGCTACTTGTTCATGATTGCTCACACCCTCCAAATGCACACAGTCACTTAACAGGTTTTTAACCTGCTGTGTTGCTAGTTGAACCATTATTGATATTTAGATACTTATATTTCATTTCAAACAAAACAGAAAATGGTGGCTAAACTGTAATTCCTGGAAGGACAGATCCTGAAGCTGAGGCTCCAATACTTTGGCCATCTCATGAGAAGAGAAGACTCCCTGGAAAAGACCCTGATGTTGGGAAAGTGTGAGGGCAAGAGGAGAAGGGGACGACAGAGGATGAGATGGTTGGACAGTGTCATCAAAGCTACCAACATGAATTTGATCAAATTCCGGGAGGCAGTGGAAGACAGGAGGGCCTGGCATGCTCTGGTCCATGGGGTCACGAAGAGTCGGACACGACTTAACGACTAAACAACAACAAAAGTAATTCCTGGAGATGGGAGAAGTGGGAAGAGTGCACCAAGCCAAAGGTCGCTAGAGAATATTCTTAATAGCAAACCACAATTTGTTACAAGATCATGGAGCACCAAAGCAGGCAGTGGTCACCCAAAGATTTAAGGCAGGCTTATATAGGCCTTCCAACTTGTCTCTGGAGGCTCACAAGATTTTGTCAAGAGTCTTGTGAGATTTCTTCAAAGCTTTGAATTGCTTTAGGTGAAACCTGGGAAGACCTAACTATGACCACTCTCCCAAGTGGCACAGCCTCAGTCTTCCACCAGTCCCTCCCCAGTCAGGTGTTGGCTATGCAATACCTGGCCGGTCACCAATCACTTTGTCCTCTTTTCACTGACACATGGAAGTCACTGCACTTCAATCTCCTCTCTCCTGACTGTGAAAGCTAAGCAAGTTTGCGCCTGGATACCACTTGGTTGGGTGGCTTATGATAATACTTGGTGTGTCCAAGTAGGGCTCAGAAAGAATCTTTCTTAAAAACCTGGCAAGGTCCTGTTAGTCATAGTTAACAATACTGGGCTAGAGGGATCAATGCTCTGCCTTAGTATGTCAGCTTCCTGTTTCCAAAGAGGAAGTGGCCAAGTTTGGGGACAGTGCAGTAGCAGCTGAAGAGGCACAGTGCAAGTCGTCCCAATTCACTGCCTGGTGGTGGTGAGGTAATTTAAGGCTCCATCTTACCAAGGGGTCATGATGGGCTGATATTCAGGGTGCTCAGAAATATATTCATGACCAAGGCCTAGAACTACATTGTTTTTAGACTACAGATTCCCACAATCTCCCAACCAATATGGCCAGTGATTGTAGCTCAATCAAGGTTCTCCAGCCCTGAGAGGACCATGAGACCAGACCTAGGAAGATCCCTAATTTATTGTTATGGCTGATTGCAACCAAAACTTTAACTACCAGAAACTATACATTTCCTAGTTAAGATTATTTTTGTAAGAGGGACATGTGGTTCTTTACTTCTGATCCTTGTCCACCACAGAGTGTCACAGAGCTAATATCTAGTTCCATCCCACACTGAAATGTGGCACTGGTTTTATACAAACAAGGATTCATGGAAATACTCAATTATCTGAATTTGCAAAGTTTCATTATTCTAACAAGATTAGATTCTGTAAAGCTTTTCAGAGTTATATATTTACAGTATGAAATGTATCCAGGAATGGCTCTTACAACTAAAATCATGGTTTTATTATCCCACAGAATAACTGTTTTTCTACTTGAAGCCATTTTTGAAAATGCTTAATTAACCCACACCATATCGCTATTCATTTTAATTACATGTTAGAGCCAGAGCCCCACACAGTAATGGATTTAGAAATTAATTTAGCATTAGACAAATGAAAATAAAACTGCTTTGCTAGGCTGTTAATATATGCAATTGTATAGTGCATATTTATCGCAGTTTTACCATACTGAAAATGGAATTAGATGTATAAACAATTTTTTTAAATAGTGGTGAATGAAAACAAATATAAAAAGCAATGGAAATAGTAATATGAGCACTAGAGCTTGATCTTCAGATATCATATATAACAGGGCCCTACTAATCGAAAGCATATAAAGATGAAAACCTGTACACTGTAAATCATGTCTCTCTTTCACAAGCCCACCGTGACCCCTTGGTCAGCTGGAGCCTTAAACTACCCCACCATCATCAGGCAGTCAATTGGGAGGATTTCCACTGTGCCTCTCCAGCTGCTGCTGCACTGTCCCTAAACCTAGCCACTTCCTCTCTGGAAACCTAGGAAGCTGACTGATACTAAGACAGAACATAACCCATCACGATTTTATCATGCCTACATTGTAGGCTTCAGTTTTGTTGCTATTATGAGTCATCAAGTTGCCTCCACCTTATGGCAACCCCATAATGCCTCCAACAGCCCTGCTCAGCTCTTGCAAACACAAGGCTGTGGTCTCCTTTATGGAGTCAATCTTAGGCTATAACATTTATTGTAGCCTTGGCTGGAAGGCTTGCTGTAGAGTGGCTTCTGACTAAGAAATCTTAAATAATAATAATAGAGAAGAAGAAATATGACTTGTTGAATGCAATATATCTTATATTAAGGAAAACAAAAAGTTACACATAGCACAGGGAATTAATATAGTTCTTCCCAGATCCAGTAGCTGTAGTTAAACGGAGCTCAGAAAAGTTACTTTTTTTGTTAATAGAATTTTCAGTGACAATGGCCGTTGGTATAGTCTTAAAAAGTAACTTCTCAGAGTTGTTAAAAATAGTATGCTAATACCTTCCTAGGCCAAATAGCTTCATCATTTGTTGCTCATGTGGTTTCTTAGTTCAGCTGAAACAGAATGGCTGTGAAAGAATTCAGAGACTCCTCTTTTTCTCACTTGATTCTACATTACAGCATATCGTCTGACAATTTATTTTGTTTTTATTGTGTTTATGCTGTTGAAGAAAGGAGAGATGCTTGTGAAGTTTTCTGCCTAGCATGGCAAAACAAGTTGTCTAGCTCTGGGGAAAATGCACCTTGCCTTGGTTGACTGGGACCACCATTTACTTCAAGAACTTCCCTCACAGACATTTATGTGAAAACCTCTCCTCACAAGCCAGGTGGGCTTTTTGCATTTTGACCGGCTGCTAAGAAAGGCTTTCTAACAGGTGGGCATTGTACATTTCAATTCATATATTTCCTCTTTTACCATTATGTTTAAAATGACTTTTAAATTTTTTTGGCCAAAATCCTGTTGGGTAACTACACCTGTGTGACTCAGAAGTTCTGCAAGCAGTTGTGAAATTCGCAGCAAGGTAGAAGTCATAACCAGCAAGCAGTTCCACAGACACAGTTGTGCAATTAGTAGCACAATCAATTGCCCAATCAGGCATGCAGTGTGGACTGCCTTGGCAGAGCTCCCTGAAGACTTCCACAGGCATAATTTTACACTGCACCAATCCTGCAATAGGATTTCAGCCAATGAGCTTTAATATTTTAATTCATTTCATATTGTATTAATATTACTGCTTATTGCATTTTTACCTGCAGCTTTTCAGTTAATCCTGTTGTGCACTGGAAAGAGTCCCAGTTTTGGAAGAAAAACAGGAAAGGCAAGGTATATATCAAATTAGAAAATGTGATATTGGCAGGCCCTGAGTGTAAGCACGGAAACCATCTTTGTGCCATCCTCTAATGCAAAACTGTTCCTGTCAGAAACAATGAAGGTTAGTGGTTTGCTTTCTTCCTGGATACATTACCTGGATAATTTTGGCAACCACCAGCTGTAGAGCCCCGTCGCCAGTTTCCGTTGAACAAAGTCATGCTCCATTTATGAAGGTGATCACTTGTCAGGGTGTCAGGAGTCAAGTTGCAGATGTCAAGTCTTGTAAACTGCTTTTGAAAATCAGAGAAGGACATCCTGCCACCATAAGAACACACAAGAGTGCTTATTGAATCTGGAGTGCAGCCATATCCCCTTTGCCATTGATCTATTTTGCTCCTGAGGCAGTGGATCACTAGAATTACTTGGCACTACAAAGCATAAAAACCTCTAGGAATTCTCATATCAGTTTAAGACCAAAAATCTCAGTGACCAGCATTCTTGAGTCCATTCCCCACACAATTTATTATTTACACTGGAATAGATTCTGGGATATATCCAACATGGCCTATAAAGTAATGGTTTCAGGGGAATCTCGGAGCAAGAAATTATTAAACAGCCTCATTCTTCTTCACAGCTTGTTGAGGGAGAGATGCTGGGGAAGAGCAGATCACATGGCCATATCACCGCAACTGGCTTTGTTAACAGGAGCTTGGCAGTCAAGGCCACACAAGCATCTCACACTCATTATTGTTAGAAAAGAGTACAGTTATTCGCAGCCTCTTTACACATGAAGAATTGGTGTGTTTTTTTTTAACCACCATGTCACTACATTCAAGAGATAAGGAACACTGGAACGCTTTCTATCAGATTATTGTCATTCTTTTTGTTGTTGTTGTTGTTTAGTCGTTAAGTCGTGTCCGACTCTTCGTGACCCCATGGACCAGAGCACGCCAGGCCCTCCTGTCTTCGACTGCCTCCCAGAGTTTGGTCAAATTCATGTTGGTAGCTTCGATGACATTGTCCAACCATCTCGTCCTCTGTCGTCCCCTTCTCCTCTTGCCCTCACACTTTCCCAACATCAGGGTCTTTTCTAGGGAGTCTTCTCTTCTCATAAGATGGCCAAAGTATTGGAGCCTAAGCTTCAGGATCTGTGCTTCCAGTGAGCACTCAGGGTTCATTTCCTTTAGAATGGATAGGTTTGTTCTCTTTGCAGTCCAGGGGACTCTCAAGAGCCTCCTCCAGCACCACAATTCAAAAGCATCCATTCTTCGGCAGTCAGCCTTCTTTATGGTCCAGCTCTCGCTTCCATACATCACTACAGGAAAAACCATAGCTTTGACTATGCGGACTTTTGTCGGCAAGGTGATGTCTCTGCTTTTTAAGATGCTGCTGAGGTTTGTCATCGCTTTCCTCCCAAGAAGCAGGCATCTTTTAATTTCGTGGCTGCTGTCACCATCTGCAGTGATCATGGAGCCCAAGAAAGTAAAATCTGTCACTGCCTCCATATCTTCCCCTTCTATTTGACAGGAGGTGATGGGACCAGTGGCCATGATCTTAGTTTTTTGGATGTTGAGCTTCAGACCATTTTTTGCGCTCTCCTCTTTCACCCTCATTAAGAGGTTCATTAATTCCTCCTCACTTTCTGCCATCAGAGTGGTATCATCTGCATATCGGAGGTTGTTGATATTTCTTCCAGCAATCTTAATTCCGGTTTGGGATTCCTCCAGTCCGGCCTTTCGCATGATGTATTCTGCATATAAGTTAAATAAGCAGGGAGACAATATACAGCCTTGTCGTACTCCTTTCCCAATTTTGAACCAATCAGTTGTTCCATATCCAGTCCTAACTGTTGCTTCCTGTCCCACATATAGATTTCTCAGGAGATAGATAAGGTGGTCAGGCACTCCGATTTATTTAAGGACTTGCCATAGTTTGCTGTGGTCCACACAGTCAAAGGCTTTTGCATAGTCAATGAAGCAGAAGTAGATGTTTTTCTGGAACTCTCTGGCTTTCTCCATAATCCAGTGCATGTTAGCAATTTGGTCTCTAGTTCCTCTGCCCCTTCGAAATCCAGCTTGTACTTCTGGGAGTTCTCGGTCCACATACTGCTGAAGCCTGCCTTGGAGGATTTTGAGCATAACCTTGCTAGCGTGTGAAATGAGTGCAATTGTACGGTAGTTGGAGCATTCTTTGGCACTGCCCTTCTTTGGGATTGGGATGTAGACTGATCTTTTCCAATCCTCTGGCCACTGTTGAGTTTTCCAAACTTGCTGGCATATTGAGTGTAGCACCTTAACAGCATCATCTTTTAAGATTTTAAATAGTTCAACTGGAATGCCATCACCTCCACTGGCCTTGTTGTTAGCCATGCTTTCTAAGGCCCATTTGACTTCACTCTCCAAGATGTCTGGCTCAAGGTCAGCAACCACACTATCTGGGTTGTCCGGGACATCCAGATCTTTCTGGTATCATTCCTCCATGTATTCTTGCCACCTCTTCGTGATGTCTTCTGCTTCTGTTAGGTCCCTCCCATTTTTGTCCTTTATCATGTCCATCTTTGCACAAAATGTTCCTTTAATATCTCCCATTTTCTTGAACAGATTTCTGGTTTTTCCCTTTCTATTATTTTCCTCTATTTCTTTGCACTGTTCATTTAAGAAGGCCCTCTTGTCTCTCCTTGCTATTCTTTGGAAGTCTGCGTTCAATTTTCTGTAACTTTCCCTATCTCCCTTGCATTTTGTTTCCCTTCTCTTCTCTGCTATTTGTAAGGCCTCGTTGGACAGCCACTTTGCTTTCTTGCATTTCCTTTTCTTTGGAATGGTTTTTATTGCTGCCTCCTGTACAATGTTACGAGCCTCCATCCATAGTTCTTCAGGCACTCTGTCCACCAAATCTAGTTCCTTAAATCTGTTCTTCACTTCCACTGTGTATTCATAAGGGATTTGGTTTAGATTATACCTGACTAGCCCAGTGGTTTTTCCTACTTTCTTCAGTTTAAGCTTGAATTTTGCTATAAGAAGCTGATGATCAGAGCCACAATCAGCTCCAGGTCTTGTTTTTGCTGACTGTATAGAGCTTCTCCATCTTTGGCTGCAGAGAATATAATCAATCTGATTTCGGCATTGCCCATCTGGTGATGTCCATGTGTAGAGTCGCCTTTTGTGTTGTTGGAAAAGAGTGTTTGTGATGACCAGCTTGTTCTCTTGACAAAACTCTATTAGCCTTTGCCCTGCTTCGTTTTGAACTCCAAGGCCAAACTTATCTGTTGTTCCTTTTATCTCTTGACTCCCTACTTTAGCATTCCAATCCCCTAGAATGAGAAGAACATCTTTCTTTGGTGTCAGTTCTAGAAGGTGTTGTAAGTCTTCATAGAATTGGTCCATTTCAGCCTCTTCAGCATTGGTGGTTGGTGCATAAACGTGGATTACTGTGATGTTGAAAGGTCTGCCTTGGATTCGTATTGAAATCATTCTATCATTTTTGAGATTGTATCCCAATACAGCTTTCCCACTCTTTTGTTGACTATAAGGGCTACTCCATTTCTTCTACGGGATTCTTGCCCACAATAGTAGATATGATAATTGTCTGAATTGAATTCGCCCATTCCCCTCCATTTTAGTTCACTGATGCCCAGGATGTCAATGTTTATTCTTGCCATCTCCTGTTTGACCACATCCAGCTTACCAAGGTTCATAGATCTTACATTCCAGGTTCCTATGCAGTATTTTTCTTTGCAGCATCGGACTTTCCTTTCACTTCCAGGCACGTCCGCAGCTGAGCGTCCTTTCGGCTTTGGCCCAACCACTTCATTAGCTCTGGAGCTACCTGTCCTTGGCCTCCGCTCTTCCTCAGTAGCATGTTGGACGCCTTCCGACCTGAGGGGCCCATCTTCCAGCGTCATATCTTTTAGCCTTTTGTTTCTGTCCATGGAGTTTTCTTGGCAAAGATACTGGAGTGGCTTGCCAATTCCTGCTCCAGGTGGATCGCGTTTAGTCAGAACTCTCCACTATGACCTGTCCATCTTGGGTGTCCCTGCACGGCATAGCCCATATATGCATTTTAATGTTTGGTTTTCAAGCCAAGCTGCATAACTTCTGACCTACAACACTGAACACTGCCACCACAAAGGAATAGCTGCTTATCAACAGAAACATCACGCTTAGACTTGGAATTGTCTTTGGTATCAAAGCATGCAAGGAGACATCAGACAAAACTAGACATGACGCTAAATACATCATTTGATTTCATCTCTTTCATTTTTTAAGACTCGTGGTCCAGAGGTGGAGGAGGGAGCTTTGATGTTCCTCAAGTCTGTGGCATACTGGGCAATGATGGTGGTAGTGAATCTTTTCTTCCGCCAGTAGAATGCTAATGAAAATGCCCACTCACATGTCTATTATTAGCCCCTGGCTTATAACGCCAAGGGGTTTTTTCCTCTTTGAGCTAATAGCAGCCACTGGTGAGGGTATTTGTGACATCATCAGGACTGTGTGGGGAAGGAAAAGGTTAAACCTGCCTCTCTTTATGCAAGAATCAGACCTCCTGATAGCAGTTTTAAAATGATCAATACATGGATAGCCTTACCATTAGGCAGAGTAATACAAAGATAGCAGATACTAGAGGCAGCACCCCTCTCCATCTCCAGCTATTCCTCCTGAGCCCCCTTGCCATTTTCCTCTCTTGGAAGGCAGAGCTATGTGTCTCACACAGCCTGGCCTGCAACCCTAAATTTGTCTGCTGCCTTCAGGGGTAGTGAAGGACCACGTGTTTGTATCAGCCCAGTTGGCTGATGTACTGTATATGAGATGGAGGATGACACCACCCTGGTCTTTGCCTCAGCCCACAAAATGTCTTGAGCTGCCTGCCCCTGGAAAGGTAGAAAAGCACATGATGCATATAAAATCACATCCAATGATCCCTTATGTTCAGTGGCACACATGTGCAGGCTTGCAATGTGAAAAGCACCAGTGCAGCTTATGATCCAAGCAATGGGTTCAACTCCCCTCCCCCCAAAAAATCTTTTTGGTGTGTGCTGTGCCCCAGACTGGACCACAAATTGGCTATGAAAAGCACATTTGTCAGCATTCTACTATAGATGGCAAGATTCTCACCAAAATTCTCCATCATCGGCTTGCTTATCGAGAGCACTCTTTTGCTTGGGGTCAATATAATTCCATTCAGGAGCACTGCAGGGATATAAGAAGAGTAGCTTCCCTTAACCATTGCAGAACAAAACATAAATTAGGGGTGGGTGCATAGCAGTAAACTCTTCCAAGAGGAATTAGCTTTTATGCATTCCAGCATACATTAAATGTAATCCAATGTCACAGAGGATCAAGTGGGAAGACATTGTTCTGTTTAAAAACACACACATAGATACCCATGCGAACTATGAAATGTACATATAGGCTGAAATCCTGTTGCTTGGCATAAGAAAATCAATAAAATTCAGTCTGTTCCAAGCCAGCAAAGACAGCCTGCACCTTGAATGGACTGAAAGTTATGAATTTTCTTAGCACAGGATTTTAACCACAGTGTCTTTTGGAGTAAACCATACGCTACTTTTTTTTTAAAGCACCTGCAAAGGAGGCAAATTTAGGTTTAAAAATAAAACAGGTGAAGGGAGGGTATATATCCCCCCTACTAGCAATTGGTGGGACCGGGGGGGGGGGGGCAGGGGTGCAATTTAACGTACATGTAAAAAAAGAAAATCACTTTAAAATACATTTAATTGACAAAGTCAGTTGCACTCATGAAAAGTTTGGTGATGTTGGAACTTTGGTAAAAACCCAGATGAAATTATACCTCCATGATTTTAAAGGGTTTCCTTTGTGCCACGTCCTCAATAATCAAGACACTATTCTGGAGGAAATCAGCTTTAATTCAGTGTGAAGTGGTGTCATCCTTTTTAGATTTGAATTTTAATTGCTGCTGTATTACAGCTTAGCACCAAGTTACATATGTGGACTGAAATCCTGTTGGTGTAACTTTCTACCATGCAAGTAGGATGATATCATTAGTCCATGATGATAGTATTCAATTTAATTTACTTGAAAACTTCCAATCTACCTTCAGATTCCAAAGCTCTCTAGGGCTCCCTTTTGACTTGGGAACACCTTGAGATGGGGGAAGGAGTCTTCAATAGGGAAAAATCACCACTAGGTCAGCAGCAGATCCCAGTTGGCAGGCTCTCAAAAGCTTCCCCTGGTTGAAAAGGAGCCCTAGGAAGCTTTAGAACCCGAAAGGAGGGGAATAGGAAGTTTTCAGTTTAATTAAATATTACTGTATTGGACTGATGACATCATCCTAGTTGCATGGTATAAAGTTATGCCAATAGGATTTCCGACAGAGTTTTCTAGTACTAATACAATACCAGAGCCAAGAGGAACAATTGGCTCTGTAAGATGATATTGCCACAAAATAAAAATAAAAAAAGACCTGGAATACCTTGAACTGACACTGCTTTTTACATGGCATTTTATTTACTTCCTTATGTATATTTGTCTCACCTTGTAGTCAAAGATGCCAGGCAAAGTACAGTCAGTAGAAAAGCTTACTAGCAATTTAAAAATATTAAGGCAGCTCAACATAATAAAGATAAAAACACAAGAGAAAATAAATGAAAGATGTGAATCCTGAACCCTCAAAGCCTAGCTGAATAGCCAAATTTTAATAAGGCCAGCTTTGGTGTCAGTCAGGCCTCCAAGGGGAAGGCATTCCACAGTTAGGGTGCCACACCTTGAGAAGACATTTTCCCACAGCCTTGTAATTATCAGTCCTTCATCTCAAAGGCTACTCATTACATTTTCAATATGTGATTGCTTAATGTCAAGAAGATTTTACCAATGTGTCTGGTTTGGTAAAATATTTATTTTGGATTGAAAATAATCCAGTAAGAAAGACTTATTTTCTCTTCTGTCTCTCTCCCAACACCCAATTTTTCTACTTTCCCGTTATGGAAAAAGAAATATGTGCCCAGTGTAAGTTAATAAATCTGCCTACTAATAATACTTTTTTTCTCCCATCAGTCGCCATGTGATTTATTAACTGCTGGTGTAACTTTATAAGAATTTCATGTGTCTTAAGGAACAACGAGAGCAGAGGCAGAGAGAGACTATATATAGTCTATATGAGGCCACTGGGAGAGATCATCTGGAGATTTGGAGTTAACGGCCAACAGTATGCTGATTACATGCAATTCTACCTCTTCAGCAGTGGAAGCTGTTCAGACCCTGGAGTGCTGCCTGGTCACGATCAAGGACTGGATGAGGGCTAACAGGTTGAAGTTGAATCCTGATAAGATGGAGGTCCTGTTGTTGGGTGGGACCCTTGATCAACCAGGTAGCTGCTTGCCTGATCTAGACAGGGTCACACTCCCTGTGAAGGATCAGGTGCAAAATTTTGGTATGCTCCTTGACCCAGCCCTTTCAATGGAGAACCAGATCTCAGCCATGGACGGGTCTGCCTTTTTCCATCTGAGGCAGATTACACACCTTCACCCCTATCTTGGCAGGAATTTCTTAACAGCACTGGTCTGTGCACTTGTAATCTTGAAAATAGACTATTGAAACACTCTCTATGTGAGGCTTCCCTTGACGATGGTTCAGAAGCTGCACCAGGTGCAGAATGCAGCTGCAAGGTTGGTCTCTGGCACATCACTATATGATCATATATCACCTGTCTGGGCCCATCTGTACTGCCTGCCTGTATGCTTCTAGGCCAAGTTCAAGATATTTATATTGACATTTAAAGCCTTGAACAGTTTAGGACCTTGCTATCTGTCTGAGCACCTTCCCTCAAAATGTCTACCTGTCCCACCCACACTTCTTCTACTGAGATGCTACCAGTGGCCACCCCAAGGGAGGCCCAGAAATTTGCCACTCGCAACTGGGCCTTCTCTGTAGTGGCTGCATCACTTTGGAATTCCCTGCCATTAGAGGTGTGATTGGCCTCATCTCTCCCTGGTTTTAGGAGACAAAATCTGGCTGTTCTCACAAGTCTTTCATAGCCTTGCCCCAGATTAATTTTGGTTTTTTTATTAAATGTATTTTGAATTTGTGAACCTCTGTCTGGCAGCCACCTATTATCCTTGTAATTTTACTGTGGTTTTTTTTTTAAAGTTGTATTTTTAGGGATCATGCCATATTTGATGGCTTTTCTGAATTTTACTGTTGCTCTTATTAGTATTATATTATGTTATTTTGATCTTGATTTTTTTTAGCTATCCAGAATAGTGACTTCACCACTAGCTGGGTGGGGGGAAATGTAAATAAATAAATAAATAAATAAATAAGAGACTAATGCATATCCTTATTGTTCATTTCTAGTGTAATGTTCAACAAAGTGGCATGAACATCTCACCTCCACTGATATGTCTAAGCTACATATGACTGTGAAACTTGGGTGTCTCAACAGTGAGATATTATAAAAAGGCAGAGAGTGGATTCACTGAGGAATTTAAAATAGAAAGGTGTCAGTTAAAATCCCTACTGAGCTAACTGTGGGCAACCTTCAATTAGTCACTAGGGATGGGCCTTTTGTTTTTTTAATGGGGGGGGGGGGAAACAAAGGAAGTTATTTTTCTCATTTTTGTTTTCTTTTGTTGATTCCTAAAAGATATCCTCTAAAACTGTGCTTCCCAACCATCTGGTTCCACAGATGTTCTTGGATCTCCCAGAAATCCTGGCTAGCAGGAAGCAAGTGGTGAAGGCTTCTGGGAGTTTTTGTCCAAGAACTTCTGGAGACCCAATGTTGGGAACAATTGCTCTAAAACATAAATTATTCATATCAATAAAAGAGAGCTAAGTGTATATTTCATGTTCTTTCATATTTCCCTCTTTTGTGTAACCTTTACTTCACCCTTTGTCTGTCAAGTTACCCAAGACATTTTTCATCAAACAACATTGCAAGGGCTTTCAGCAGCCAAACAGAAGGTCCAGGAAGGAGAAGCAGGAATTTTGAATCTGTAAAACAGTCTGAATTGTTTGGAACCCATTTAGGAGTATTCATTTGCTTCAGTTGTTCTTGTGGATGGGATTACGGTGTGTTGATGCCCTCTATCTTGAATTATGCTGCCTGTTTGTCTGTGTGCCTGCCTCTGTGCCTCCATCTTGGACCTTTTCCTCTCTTTTTTTTCTTTTTTTTTTTTTTTTTTGCCTTTTTTAATACATGGGGAGCATCCCCCCGTTTCTTTCTTCCTGAAAGAAGAGAGAAGAAGGCATGAAGTGGTAGGTGGGAGAGTAGTCTCCCCATATTCCAGTGGCTTTGGTTTCGTTAGGGGACTTTGATTTGTTTGCCTTTACTTGCTTGTTCCCTTCCCTTGGCTTTTGGGAGAGGGGGTTGTTTTTAGGTATTTTTATTTTGTTATTTTTTTACCCTATGTGGGTGCTTTCTCTGTCTGATTTTTAAAAAAATGTATTTGGTTAGTTTATTATGTATTTATTCTGTTAAAAGTGTATATCTTTGTAGGTGTGGGGGACTGTTTTGTGTTGTTGTTTGCTTTGCTGTGTGCCAATAGCCAGCCATTGCCTTTTTTCTGTTGTGCTGGCTGGGAGGCACTTAATTCATTCTGGGTTAGGGTTTTTTTGTTTTTGTTTTTTACCTTTTTTAATTAGTGGGTAGGTGAATTGTTTTTAATTCTGTGCACAGGACTGGTAGTGGCAGGTTATCTTGTTTGGAGAAGCACCTTTGTGGCCACTAGTAGTGATGGGCATAGTGGTGGGACACTGACAAAGGCATTCTTTCTTTATAAAGTGTGCCTTATTTTGGAGTAGATTGATTCTCTATTGCCTTGCCTCCCTCCTCTTTTGGAGCACTTTTAAAGGATTCTGCAGGGCTTTTGGGGGGTCAAGAAACAAAAATAGGAAATCCAAAATGAATGAACCAAAGAGATGCTTTCCATTTCATGTTAAATGAAAGGACCAGTACAATAAAAACACACAGAAAATGAAAAAAGGCACTCATGAAAGAACTCAAAAATGAAAGAAATATGACAATTTTCACTATGCACATTCTTGTTAAATACTATCCCTCAGTCTAACCAACTTAATGGGACTGATAGATGGCTAGGATGGGATAATGCCCTGAGCTCCTCAGAGGAAGCGTGAAATATAAATTTTAATATATAGATGAATGAATACCATTTCAGATGGTACTATGCAAAGATGAAAAAAATGTGGGTGACCCAGAAAAAAAGATAGAACACAACAATGTACTTGTCACTCCAGGCTCCAGTCCATTCCACTTCACCCCATGGATTTCTTATCCTGAGCAGTTTCTCTGGCTGGCCACGGTAGTTAACCTGTACAAAGCACCACAGGTAGAATTACAGATTTTCATTCTTTCACTCATTGTTACCATCATGGTGCATCACCCTGACTGCTCTTCATTAAGAATCAAAACTATATGTACAACTTGCCAGGCTGTATCACATCTTGTGTGATACCATAGAATCCATTGACACTGGAAAAGATTTCATGAAATATTTAGTACAGCCCCCACAACAGCATGTTTTTGCCAGGTATGAGTCTTCTGGACAACAAAACAAAACAAAAACCTCCAGTAATTCCACACAGACCCTTGGAAATAATGTTTTCCTGCTCAACTGTTCTTACGGATGGAACTAACAGCCTTATAGACAGATCTTGTTACTTTTTTAAACTACAAAAGCTAGTATCTCCCAGCCGGAGAAATTGGCTGAAGAAATCTAACAGTTATACTCTGAAAATATAATGTCCCCATGCTTTCCTAAAATGCTGCTAATTTTCCTTCTTCTGATTTATACTGATATTTTTACAGGTTCATTCATATTTTCTGTTTCTAAAACTTTAATTTAAATCCTTAAGCCTCGGTATAAACATGGAAAGGAAGAAACAATAAAGGGCAATTTACCAAAATAAAAATGCCACTGAGTATTAGTTTTATTGCAGATTAGTAGAAACTAAAACAAAAGAAAGATTAGTTTACCTCTTCAGCTCCAGTAATAGAGTAAGCATGACCTTTGACCAATTTAAGACGTGTAATTGCTTCTGTTTCAGCTGCACTGGTAATCTAGGGCAACAAAATGGACATTGTTTAACATGAAAATCACGGAACCACACAGGTGGTTGGAGATTTCTAGGCCACAAGGAAATCAAGTTCTTGAGCATCATCAACATTTGGTGGTCCAATCTCTGCTTGAAGAACTCCAGAGTGGGAGAGACAATCAACCTCCTGGAAAGGCGACTTCATTGTTGAACTGCTCTTATCAGAAGCAGTTTCTGTTCCTACGTTACTGAGGGCACTTCTAGTCTGGGCATTTGTATCCCCTTGTTCTGCCCACTTCCTTGCTGCTTCATAATAAGAATTTGTGGCATTTACCTTGATTTACCCGTGCAGCTCCTGAGGCATTAAAAATCAGCCCCCTCTTGTTCTCCCCTGAAAACAAGAGAGTGGTTTGATGTGCAGCCTCCATGTGGCTCTGTGTGCTGAGACAAAGGGGCATTAGTGGGTGTCCCCAAAATCCCTCTTAGCAGCTACATATACAGGCTGCAAACTTTGCACTAACCCCAGCTCCCAGGCATTGTTCTGGCACCTTCACTTCCTCCCGCCTCCCTTAAAAAAAAAATATTTTGTGGAATAGGGAAGCACAACAGTACTAAATCACCACTACAGCCACTTTTGGATGCAGGCACTAGGGTTCTTTTAAAAAGAAAAAAGTATTGGACTTTAACCTGTGTTCTAGATGTCTTTTCCGTTTTAATCTAGTTGTTTCACAGGCAACAGTACTAGTCATGCATAACAGTTGCTCTTCCCCAGTGTCTGCTTGACTGCTTTCTGACCTGGAAGGCTCATCTCCCGTCACTATTTCTTGCTTTGTTTGTTTGCTTAAAATAAAGTGTGGATTCATTTTTGTCATAGGGTTTTTGTGGCATGAGAAATTCAGAAGTGGTTTACCATTTTCTTACTCTGTGCTGTACTAACAAGAGTTAGCTAAAGGGCCACGGCTACCGTTCACAAACAATCCCTCACCTGTGTCATCTTCCACTGCTGCTGCTGCTCTTTGGCTATCCCTCAGGACTTTCGCTATCCCCATCCCCACTAGCACTGCCATTTCTCTTCTGCTGATGAAACCATTAATTCCTAAAGAAGCCGGATGAATCCTACTGATTTCTTAGGTTTGACCATTCTGCCTTGGGTGACCCTGATAGGACTCTAGATTCTCGAAAGGGGGTGATAAGAAGTTAACCACACAGAGAGAGAGGGGGGGGGGAGAGAGAGAGAGAGAGAGAGAGAATAGACACACACATATATCTTACCACATTGATACTGATAACAATATCAATATAGAGACAGGTGCAGATGTAGTGTGGCTAAGTGGCTGGGAGTATAAAACCATGCCTATTGCTTAGTCACCAGTACCAACAGAACAAAAGAGAAGTAAAGGCAACAAGTCAAAGTTGTACACTTTGTGCATAAAGAACAATGGGAGGTAGACCTGGTAAAGGTCCTGATGGCAGCAACTACCCTGAGAAGAATGTGAAAATTTATTTGCAGTTGCCTCTGTAAAGACCAAGGAAATGTTTAAAGTTGCAGTTTCTAGGTAGCATTGCCACAGGTGGCTATTGCTGTAAAATTGCCAGTTGGTGCTGGTAATGCCATAAGTAGTGGTTGTCCACAGTGGGATTGCCACAGAGACTAATAATCTCACAGACTCTGTTGCGTTTAATTTTCTTAGTGTCATTCCAATTTTCTGTTCTGTCAAGCTCCTTCTGAATGCTGTTGAACATTAAATGTAATTTTTAAAATAGTAATGTATTACTCTTAAAATAAAGGATCATCTTAAAATAAAGCATAATGAGTAACACCTGTAATGATAACATGCTTGCTTTTCAAAATAATATTCTTCCATCTTTCTTTTTATCAGGCAAGTACCTGTTGAGGAGGAAAACACAGGCAGGCTCATAACACCTGGGGGGTTGTAGTGCCAGGAGCCCTTCGTCTGGAAGCACTGGCCCCCTGTAAAAAGCAGGTAAACAAAGAATGGCAATGCCAGACTTACTGGCTAGTGTGGCAGCAGTCTTTATCAAACTGGCAAACTAATTTCTCAAGCTGTGGAACTTCAAGCTCCTTCCTGCTTCACCTGAGCCAAAGTTTAGATTCATGGAAAGTGTCCCATTACTTTCCACTCCTGATCTATGTTTCACTATAAGGCAAGCCAAACTGTAGAGAGCCAAGAAGAAAATAAATAAGAACCTCACATCAATGGAGCAACCAAACAAGGAACCAGCTTGCAGGCCCTTTTCAATGATTTGATAGAGGTTGGGTGGAGCTTTCCTGAGGTCATAAGATTCACAAATGCCACCAGTAAAATCTTCAAAACCTTCCAAAGGAGATCCTCCTGTAAGAGCTTCATAGGAACCATTCAACCTACAATCAAGGAATGGTAAGGAAAGCAGAACAAAGATTAAAGGGCATATAATCACTACAGGACTTCTTAGTCAGGTTAGGAGCAGAATCTGGAAATGTTATTTGGGGTTTAAATTCAGGTTTCAGCTCCTAAACTAGAGCAAACCCACTGAATCCATGGAATTTACGTAAGAATTGGCTTAGTAAGTCATCATCATTATCATTCATTCAGCATGCTGGCTGAATGATTCTGGGAGTTACAGCTCAGAAGTTTAATACTTCCAAGTTCTGGTTAGGACCAGTGTCAGAATTTGGCCCATTGGGTCCATTTAGTAAAATTAGTAAAATTATCTAGTCGGGGCTGTTTTTTTAAAAAGAGAAAAAGCGGGAAAGGGGGAGAGAGAGAGATGGATTTGTACACACAGAGAAAGTTATATCTCTGGAATTGAGCTGCCAGGTCATGTAGCCAGGGATAGTGAGTTTGAATCCCAATTTTGCCTCCCAAGAGAGGGATCAGCTGAGATCACCTGGAGGGTGGTGAGATTACATGGCCTCCCACCTAGCAAGCTGTACAGTCCCAGAGTACCACCAGAAGGAGGGAGTGGTGAATAACTTTTCAGTACTTTTTACCTAGAAAGTCCTGGGAGGATTGGCACACACTGACCTGATGGCACACAATTACTAATTAAATTACTAGCCATAAACCACTGGAAATAAAGGGCTTAATGGAATTGTTAGTCCCAACTACAGTAGACTCACCAAACGAAAATGACTTGTTAAGCCAACCCTTATGTAAATTCCATGGATCCGATGCATTTGCTCTAGCCTAGGGGCTAAAACCTAACCCCCACTGTTTATCAGGGCCCATTTGTGGTGCAAATTCATTAGCACTGTTAGGCAGTATGTACAAGACAGAATAGAACTGATCAGCCAAATGCCAGCAGGTTTTAGCAGCCTCTGTCTCAGAACTAGCTGTGGCTTACTTGGCATAGGCCTTCTCAAGTAGGGCACTCCAGAACTCATTGCCTTCTTCTGAGTGCAGAAAGAGGAGCTGTCCATTTTTAGTGGGGAGCCGATCATCAACAACGACATCTACCCACTGTCCGTACTGCCAGATCTGTCCACCAAAAAAAAAAAAAAAAAGTCAGGGGTAAGGTCCATGTGTTGAAATCTGAATTTCAAAAGCACTCCAGGAAAAAACAAGCTGGCATAAAATCACAGGAAGGAACTAACTGCTTTCAGACTGATCCACCTTTCTGTGCAAATAACTACAAAGTTTGCAGTGTGAGGTCACATACTTGACTGTGATTAGGGAAAAGAAAAGGCAGTGGTTTCTTCTGACATGACATGAGATTATACTACTAAAGAAGGAAAGGAAAAGGTTTAGGTGTTCCCCTTTGTCTTAACAAACACATTTTTCAAGCATATTTGCTTCATCCGGGTTTTTTAAATTCATTTCAGATTTTTAGATTTAATCTTAGAATGTTTATACACATTCTCAATGCTATTTTCCCTAATACACACACTGTAAAAGTTAGAGAAATGTGAAATACAATGGATAATTATGCTCTGATTTGTATATTTTCTTTCAGAAAGAGCGTATGTGATTGATTCATATTAAAACATGTACCAAACAGATTTTGCCTCCATCCCTAGCTGATGTCAAAGAGGCAATATTCTTCTCCCTTCTCTGTGAATCGGTTTCATAAGCAATGGGTTTTCTACACCAGCTTTCCACAACACAATACCTTCCAGATGTATTGGGTGACAGCTCCCATCAACCCCAACCAACACGGCCAATGTTCAGAGAATCAAAATTTAGAAAAGATACTTTTTGGACCACAATTCCTGAATCCCTCAGTTTGTAAAATTGTACTTACCCCCCAAAAGAGTGATTTCTCTCTACACTCTCCAAAACATCTGGATGATTCCAGATGGAATCCAGAATTCTATGTTTTATATGGCACTACACTATCCTTTGGACTATTCTTTCTCCTTTTACTCAGTGTAATAAGTGTAAGAAGATAAACATGTGCAACATGGAAAAGAAGAGATACCTGGAAGTGAAAAATGCCAGCATAGTCCTTCTGGAAGCTCTGGTTTGGGGGAACAACTCGCTCTAAAATTTCTTGATCCAGTGTGAGAGATGCAATAGCTGCCAAAAGCCAGCAGTCACCTGGGAACATGAGATTTCATGAAACAGCTGGAAGTGGTAGCATATAAAGATATTAAGCTGCCTGGTATTAAGTCAAATAATATAACCCAAGATTGTCTACTCATCACACACATGCATGTGATGCCACCTTTTTTTAAAATAGATTCTGACCATCTGTGAGCAGCATAGATTGTGCCAGGTTCCAGAACTGTTGAGATTTTGATATGAAAATGTATTAAATATTAATGTTGTATAGTTAAATGTAAAATGGCTGATTTTACCTGAGTCATGTATAGATTGTATTCAGGTGTGGTATCAAGGATTAAGACTTAATGTTGTACAGCTGTGGTACATGATGAAACTTTGTGTAACAGAAAATGAAGTAATGTATTTTCTGATTGGTCACAGAACTGTACATAAGTCATGTGTAAAATGAACGTCTTTATCTGCTGTAAGTCAGATCACTTTTTCCTATGCTGTGTGTTGCTTCATGTCATGTTATGCTGCCAGAGGAATGTCTGTTCTCTATGTATATATGTAAACAGACTAAGTTGTTGGTTTTACTCTCTCAGTGTCATAGTGTCATAAGTATCTCTGCTAACCAATACTCTGCTGATGTTATGAGAATACACGTTATAATCAAAATTCTCAACATCTTGAGAACCTTGCATCTTGACAGGTCTCCTGAGACTATGTGATCCTGTTATAGCAATCACGCAGGTTCAGGAAAAAGGTAGGTAGAAAGATCACACATCATCCACCAACACCCCTCCTAAAATTGTGTCTTTATCCTGCTACTTTGCAGCAGCTTATATATAATGCAGAGATAATTGGTAATATTAACAGTCAGAAAAATGCCAGCCCTAAAGGCCGTCTAGTGATTCAGGAATAACAGGGGTGTCCCGATGATGCCAATTCCAACACACATCAGTGAGTTACTTATCCCTTGTGTTGTACACAGGTTACTTTGTTACACATGTGTGTGTGTGTGTGTGTGTTGTCAAGTCAGAACCAACTTATAGCACAAGCCTATGCCTATGTTGGGAGACATCATATCTGCATCACTTCCAGCTGGTAAAAGTGACCCCCATAGTGGCCAATGCCCACATGAAATCCTATTCAACCACTCTTTTGCTTTCCCAGCATGCAGGCTAGGGCAGGTACATTGACTGGCAGGTGAGTGAACCAATGCAAGGATTTCAAGGTAAATTAGATATTTAAGGAGTGGCTTTACTAGTTCCGCTCCCCCAGTGAATTTCAATGGCCAAGTGGGTATTTTAACAAGTGGGTATTTATGTTCTCCAGAGTCTATCCATCACTCTATCCACTATACCACACTGGGAATCTTGTTGCACATGGTTATATGTAATTTAGAGTCAAATTAGATATTACATGGGATATCAATGCATAGTATTTCTTGCTGCTGTCTTTTTAACTTTTAAAAGCAACACATAAATCCTGATTGTCATTAGGGGTACAGGACTGGGAAGGGGGAGTTAATCCTTTTTTATCTTGCTGTTTTTCTCAATTAAACTCTCCCCTCTAAATTGGCTGTGTGCCACACAGTGCAAAACATAACAAGTACTATGTGAACATGTCAGAGGGTTGCAGCTGATTTCAACCAGGAAAGTAGCATGAGCAAGAAAGAGGCCTAAAATTTATGTATATGCAAAATGCCTTCTACAACCAGGTACCCTCCATATCTGTTGGATTACATCATACATTATTCCCCAGCATGCATTGTCCACACTATCTGGAGATTACGAGGGTTGCAGTCCAGCACATCTAGAAGACACCAGGCTGAGGAAGATTCAAGTTTGTATCACAAAGGAACTGGCCCTTCTCTGTTACAAATGTGTATGTTACTCTGTTACACTTCAAGTTATTTAATAAGCGTAAATAGCAAGGATATGGAAAAGAGATTTCAAACTTATATTAGAAGCTGTAATATGATATGAACAGACAAGCCCTTATTTCCCAAAATAAGCCACTGAGAACTTTAATGCAGAGAAAAAGAGTAGGGCTCACATATGTGTACAAATGCAGCCTCTAAGTACTCCTTTAAATGTTAAACACATACCATATTACTCTGCAGTCCATTGCAGAAGAAGCAAAAAGCTTATTTTATGGCATCTTAAAGACTAAAAGGTTTTATTTGGCATAAGCTTTCATGAACTATCTGGCTGAATATCTGAATGAGTTAGGTATCTGGCCACGGAGCCAGAGGTTGGGACTTCCATTCCCCACTGTGCCTCCCAGGAGAAGAGCCAGTCTGTGTAGCCTTAGGCAAGCTGCACAGTCCCAGGGCACCCCCAGAAGAAGGAAATAGTAAACCACTTTTGAGTACACTTTACCTTTAAAAAACCCTGAAAAGAAAATAATTGACTTGGCAGCACACAATATATATTATTCAGAGGCTAAAAGCTAGCTGGATAGCTCAGTGGCTTAGGTATCTAGCTGTGGAGCCAGAGGTTGGGAGTTCAGTTCTGCACTGCAGCTCCTGGAAGTAGAGCCAGCTTGTGTAGCTTTGAGCAAGCTGCATAGTCCCAGAATGTACTCCAAAAGAAGAGAATGGTGAACCACATCTGAGCATTTTGTACCTGAGAAACCCTGAAAAGGGTCACCATTAGAGATGGGCACAAATCACCGGTTTGGCAGATCATGCCAGTTCATCCTTTGGACAAACAAGTGTTCAGTACTTCCCAGCCCTGCCTACCCCCGTGTGCGTCCACTCAGAGGCAGAGCCCAGAGGAGGCAGAGCAAGGAAGCCAGAGTGCTGCCTCTGAGTGGGCACCTGCCTGAGGAGGCAGGGCTGGGAGGCAGCGAACGCCTCTTTGACTGAAGGACAAATTGGCAGGAAGCACCAACCAGCAGTTCGTGCCCGTCTCTAGTTACCATATATTAGAATTGACTTGATTGCACAATGATTATTATTTTTATAATCTATGCAAGCATATGCCAAATAGAACTTCTTTGTCTTTAAAGTGCCACAAGATTTTCTCCTGTTTTTGTTTTAAATCATAGTTTTGTACATGGTGGGACCTTTGACTTGAAATAGAGCAACAGTCTTTTGGTGTGTGCTTGTCTAAAACCAGGCAATTCCTACTATACAGTATATGTGAAATATTCTGAGTCTTTCAAGTTCTTTTGAGAGTTGCCAAATTGATTTCATCTCTCTTTTGCTATTGACAAAAAATAACATTTAATGAAGGGAAATCTTAGATACAGGCTGTCTCTTATCCCTTCAAATTCCTCATAGTGTGCAAGCTCTGAAGATAACATTTCAGATGGTGAATATGAGGATGAAGAGTGCCTTTGGTTCAAAGGCTAGGCAGTGGAACACAAGCAAAACAAGCCATAAGGTCTAAGTTGGTTGTTTGGTTGGTTGTTTATATGCCACCTTTCTCCCTACAGGGGACCCAAGATGACTCACAACAATTAAAAGTGTACAACAGTAAGTTTAAAATACTATGCATAGCTATATTTAAAAAGAAGTAAACATTCATAAAGATTAAAAACAAGATTAAAAACAATTTTAAAAACATATTTGAAAACATTAAAAATACATAAATTTCATAATGATTATTATTTTTATAATCTATGCAAGCATATGCCAAATAGAACTTATTGCTTAAAAATTTGTCTGAAAAGGAAAGCTTGCCTGACAACAGAAGGACCAAGAGGGAGGGGAACAAAGTCTGGAGGCAACAGCTGAGAAGGCCTTCTCTCATGTCCTAACCAAAAGAGCCTGGGAAGGTGGTGGAACTGAGAGAAGGGCCTCCCCAGAAAATGTTAAAAGCCAAGGAGGCTCATATTAGGTGATACAGGTTCAAGCTGGCATTATGTCACATATGAGATCCACATCAGTCTTCTGATTTATTTATTTTTTCAACTCATCTGGCAATAATTTTTATACACTTCCTCTCTGATGCTCAGTAGCTTGGAGCAGAGTTTAAAAATGTTACTTTTTTGAACAGCTCCCAGAATCCCGCAGCTAGCAAAACCGTGGGGAAATTCTGGAAACTGTCCAAAAACATTCTTGAAATCTGATTTGGAAGGCATTGCAGTTATTCCACATAAATGTGTGACATTAAAAAGGGGAGAAATGTGGTGTTCCTCTACTCACCCAGAGCCCCTTGACGAATATCAGTGCGAGTGGCTCCTCCCACAATGAATTGAGGATTAGGAATTAGCTCCTGAAAAGAATGATTGAATAAAACATTTCATTTGTTTCCTGTATCACATATTGCCTTAATCTTACACAGAATCATATTTCTGACTTGCAGTGCTGGAGCCTTTACAGCCTGTGTTTTTTCACCAAATCTGAGCTTTTCCTGTGGATTCAGAAATTTTATTGCTAACATGCAGTAAAAAATTAACTCAGCCAGGTGTAATGTGGAAACCAGTACTTAACAGATTTCAGCTAGTCCTGGCCCTACTATTACTATAAGAGTAATAAAATTGTTTGTTGTGTAATTTGTTGTTATTGTATTCTTACTGGCAGGGACTGGGAGAGGTACCACTGGGAATTTTTGCCTCAGGTACCAAAATAATTTGACTGGCTTAGGGTACAATGCATTTTTCCATGAGTGGCAGTCTCTGTCTGCTGCTCTGTTTCAGGCATAAATTGTTTTGAGCCAATCCTGATCTCACCCACAATGAGATCCATGCACCCAGGTGATTGGCTGTTAATGGACTGCCTCAAGTGTGAGTTCAGCAGAGTTTAAATGCCCACATTAGAGCAGAACTTGATGGCCACCAGTTCACAGAAGACCAGCTCCCTGATTCTCTGGGGTGGGTCTTTGCATTCTGGAAGGGTGGGATAGAGGAAGAAAGAAAATTAGTGAGCACCTTCCTTGGTTACCTTGGGTGCTCCTGACTGATGACACAGCTATGCCAGCAGCAGGAGCATTGAAGCCATGCTAGAAGATCAGAAGCACCAGTGGAGAGGAGCCTATGCAGTAGACCTCAGAGGATGAGTTTCCCCTACAGTCTACCTAAGTCTACTTATACTTGTCTGCTCCGGTACTCATTTCCAGTGCAGGACCAGACATCTCCCAGAGCATCCTCCCTATTTTCATATTGTACATTGCTGTGGCTTTCATTCAGTTGCCAGTTGACTGAGCTAAGGTGGGATTTTATCTGTGGATGGATTGGCCCTAGCTACAGAGCTTTCACCCCCTTCAAAGCTATTCACATTGTGCTAGATAATACTCTTGATTGCTTCTCACAGATTATGTGTGAGGCCCTGAGTGCATCCATTTTGGCATTGGCTCGTGTCTGCTTTTCAAAATGGGGATCCCTATAAAGTATCTTGCAGTGAGGCTTCCAAGCATATGCCTAGGTTGGGAGACATCATGTCTGCATCACTTCCAGGTGGCAAAAGGGACCCTCATAGTGTCCAATGCCCACCTGACCTCCCATATTCCACCACTCCTTTCCTTTCCCAGCATGCAGGTTATGGCAGGTACATTGGCTGGCAGGTGAGTCGCCCAGTGCCTAGTTCCATGTCCAATGCAACATTGAAACTGTAAATATAACCACAGTGATAGTTGCACCCAACTTATAGCAACACTGACAGGGTTATAGATGCTGAAAGAGTGGTTTTATCAATGACACTCTCCCCTCAGTGAGTTTCTCCAGTCAACCAGAGATGTGAACCCAGGTCTAATGAGCCCTAGTCCATGACTCTAGCCACTACAGCACTCTCACTACACTATACATATGGTTTATCCATGTGAAATGTTCTAACGAAATTAACATATTTGAACTGAACAAGTTTTATTGCTTAAAACCATAGGTTGTCACAATATATCAGCAACACAAAACTGCACTGACACAACATATCAATAAATAAATACAAGATGACATAGCTTCCCTTCTTTCTTAAGACTTTTGATGTTTGGCGCATATTTTCTTTGCTGCCAAAGAGGGCGATCTGGCCGCAACATCTGTCACTCCATGGATTGCTAGGGTTGATTCAGCTGATCTGACTGGCCAGATGGGTGTCCCCTTCCTCCCTCACCGCTCCATGTGCATTCCTCCCAGTGCTGTGCACTCGGTGGTAGAGGACGAGCATCCCAGGTAGGAGTGTTTAACATATTTAAAGTCTGTTTGCCTTGCCTTGCCTTGCTTTGCCTTGCCTCAACTTGCCTCGCCTCAAATGCACAACATGGCACATCCTGGCTAGCAAATTTAAGTTCAACAAAAACATTGTGGTCAAAAATTAGCACAACCCAAAGCCAGAAGCAGCAAGAGACAACTTTATCCCCTAAAATACAGCACCAGGAGCATTAGAATGGGTTAATTTTAGTTAATGCAGCACAAGACTCAATAAATGTTCCAAAAATGCAAATTATCGCTTCTCCAGTTCTAGTTCCAGATTTTGGAATATTTTCTAGGACACAGTGAATCATTATCACAGCTGATTGTTCCAACATAGCTTTAAAAAAAACCTACATGTATTTGGGTATTATTAAAACCAATAAAAATACTGAGAATGGTGTCAACATCAGCTCTGTTGATTAATCTTTTTTTAAAAAATACTCAGCACACATATTGTGTCAGTTTTGTGTTATGCTTAACATAAGCATAGAAATGTGTATATGTTCTCAGAACTCTCTTCTGGTGGCTCTGAAAGAAAAGGTTTTCCCAAGAGGTCCTGCAAATTTTCCTTTCTTTGTATGCAACTTATAAAAATATTCCTTTCTACATGTTATAATAACACATTCTCAAAGATTTATCTAAACTCAGATAAGGAGACTGTGGCATACTTGGGTGCAGTTCACTAATGATGGACTCTAGACTTAAGGGTGTCATCACATGGGGTGGGGGAGCAACGGTAATGGCAACGTACATCATTTTGTTTATTCCAAAATGTGGCATTACTGGATGCTGTGTTTTCAGGGGCCTATGAATCATTCTGCTAAGAAATGTCCCTGGACTTCTGCTCCAAAGTCTCTGAATGCATCATAGATGGTAGATGGCATAATAGCTCCTCCTCTCCATTACAAAACTATAGCAAATGGAATTTTTTTTTCCCCCTCGTTTTTTCTCCCTCTGGGTCAAATCAGATGCTATAATTAACATGTCATTAGAAGACATAGGGTTTGGCCATGCAATCCTCTCCTGGCATTATATTTGAGCAATGAGTATGTAAACTAAGCCAGTAATAAACCCCTAATGGCCAATCACAAAACAAAGCAAGATAATTTACAAACTACTGGATATCAGAAAACATTATGATCACACAGCTTTTTATATTTGAGGAACTGTCACTTCTTATACTGCACTCTCTAGCATCTAATCTGATCCTACTTCTACTCCTGCTACTACTACAGCAGTGAGGCTGCTGTGACAATTGCGACTAGGATTGTCCTCTTCTCTAAAACAAATAATTAAAAGCAATACACCAAAGTAAAAACTCAAAATAATCAATAAAATTACCATTAAATTGCAATTTAGTAATCTAGCAACAGCTGCAGAACATTTCAGAGCAGCACTTGTAAAAACCTTTGAAAAGCAGCAGATTTAAAACCAGGTACTAAAAGTCTCCTGAAATTTATGTCAAACCCACACATATCCTCCAGGGACCAAACATCAATTTAAAAAAATAAAAACTGGTATGGCTCCAAGCATATTGCACACTGTTCTAGAGACAAAGGCTCCAAGTATGGATGGTAGGAGAAGAGAGGAAGCCAGGGTGGCTCTGCTCCCAAGAGTAAAGTTAACGTTCTCCACTGAGCAGTTACTGAAAGATCAGCTCTCCCCTCCCTGCATGTCACACTGTCAGATCTAGAGATGAGTCAGCAGCTTAACGGGGTTAGCAGCTGGTTGCCTGGAGCGTGTAGGCGAGAGATGGAGCTGATCATCAGAAAACTTACAAGACAGGAGCCGGGAGCTTTAGGAAAGGGCAGGGAGCAATGAAGGATGCACCCAGAATCCAGTCTCATATGCAATGCTGTCAAAATATCAGCATCACTTTATGTTATGCACTTGCTTGACCCTAAAACACTCCATCTCAAAAGCACCATATTTGCTGTAGAAAATGATGCAATACACCTTTTTAAGTAAAAAAATAATTACAGTCAGCATTTGTAAATATATACCTGCCTGGTGTGTTGCTCCCTTAGTATCAGATTAAAAAATAAATAAAGGGGAGGAAGAGGAAAAGATGCGGCACTGAGAACTGTCAGCTTTGGCATGTATGTGCCATTCCTTGTGCAGTGGAGAACACATTGGATAAATATATATATACAGTATTGAGAGAAAGTGTGTGAGAGAGAAAATATGCACTGAAACAGAAGACAATCTCTTAAAAATATATTGAAATGCGTTTTGCAGTGCATTTTTCTGTGTGAATGGTGGATTCATAAAGAACTAGAACAAAACGGAAAAATGGCAGGGACCTGGTATAGATAGATTTGCCTATCATTTCTCTGAAAGCTCATATGCCAGCAATATATCTTTGAAACCCTTCCTGCCTCTAAAATAAGCACTGTAAAAAACAAGCCTATTAAAATCTCCAAAATTGGCAAAGCACAGAAGGAAATCCTAAATGGATATATTTCCAGACATTTTCAGTGCTGCTGAATGTTGCCAGATGTTCCTTATTGCAGACCGTCACCGTCCACAGAGCATAATGGATGCCTTTCATTTACACACTTCGCATTTCTGGGAAGAAGAATGAATGTCCCTGAAGTCAGATGTTGTCGCTCCCCAACATCCCCAATTTCAGATGCGTTGATTAGCAACCTGAGTGGCTCGCAAAGGACAAACCCTCTCGGAAGGAACAATTTCACTCCTGGTGAAGCCTACAAGAGCAAGGTGCAGGCCAGGTCTATGAAAACAAACTTTTCTGAGGTTCAAAGAAGCACGGTTAATATAAGATCATAGCAAGTTTTCGGCATTGTCATTTGATCACTAAAATATTATTTGAACCTAGCAATCAGCAGAACACAATATTCTTACCGAAGGTCGTTTCCAGATAATGCCTTGAGTTTTGGGAGAATAAGGCCCCAGGTCCTTATAGCCGAGAGCAGAAGGACAAGCAGGGAATTCTTCATCTTTGAACAGGGTACCAGACTGTAAGCATTGCTTCCTCAGCAGCTCAAAATCCTGTTTTAAGTATTTCACTGCATTCCCCTGGGAACCCAGGCCTTCCAAGACTTCCTTCTCCTTGGCCAATTTAATTGCTACGCTGGCCATTGCACTGGATGTCTTGGGAATGAGTAGAACAGGATAAGACTTGAAATCTGAATGCCTGTTGCAAAACATGTAAGTAAGTGGCCAGAGAAAGGTGGAGTTATTATCGCCCAGTACCTGTAAAGAGGGAGGTGACACACTAAGGTAAATATGTACACAATTCAAGCGGAAAAGTTAGGATGACAAAAGGAAACAGACGTGAAAGAGAATCGTTCAGTGACTGTAGCATTCATTCAGGTCTTTATTATTTTTCAGAGAGAAGAAAACCAGTTTCTGGCAATTGCTAAAGATGTATCTACTTACTGGAGCTTTCAAACATTACTTTTTTGGACTGTAACACCCCAAATCCACCAGTCTAGGAATTATGGGAGTTTTAGCTTCATTTTTCAAGCTTTACTCTATACCTATATTGTCAATTCAGAAATGACTCATTTTTAAGAAGCAGAGAACATAAGGGAAGAAAATCTAGGCTTTTATGTCCTTGCTATTTATTTATTGCTACATTTATATATTTCCTTTCTTCTAGCAAGTGCAAGGTGACATATGTAAAAATATCAGGGCCAACTGGGTACTTTAAACCATATCTCCCACTCCCAAATGCATCATTTTAACTGCTACACCATTGTATGCAAGCCCTGAGGCTGGTTTTGTGGCCCTAGTTCTTATGGACATTCATCTTTTAAATGGGTTGAACGGAATCATTGACACACAAAAACAGACATGCAGAAAATCCAGTTTTCAAAATCAGCAATGGAATCCGAGCCACTTTGGGTTTTGGTGTGTGTGTGTGTGTGTGTGTGTGTGTGTGTGTGTGTGTGTGTGTGTGTGTGTGTGTGTGTGTGTGTTGCCATTTTTGGTGGTTCGTGTAGCTCTTCAAGGGTCCAGGAGAAAAAAAGAGGGAGGGACCTGGACCTGCCAGAATTGTCTACCCCTGCTTTATGGCACTGGAACTGACCAAAGATAGCTCATGGTCCAAGAAAGGTGATTGCAAGACTTTCTAATTTCAGGTTAATGCTGCCAGCCACCCCATTTGGATGACAGACCACGTATGGAGTCAACAGTGTCTTAATGTCTACATTGTCCAAAGGGATGAATCTAAGGATGTGACCACAAAGAAGTCTGTCCAGTATTGATGTGACCTTCTCTAGACCTCATTCTAGCATTTAAATCACTGTAACTATTCACACAACAATGTTTCATTATCCCAAGGAAAATGTGTTTCAAATATCTAGATGTCACACAGCCCTCTTTCCCCCTCACCCTTTTCTACCATTATCACCACCTTCCTTTCCACTGCTTTCACCTGCATTCAGATCCTTTAAAAAATTTTTAATGCTTAACAAGTGAAATTGTGCTGAACTGACAAGGCATGGTAAGCATTTGAATCAGTGCAGTATCAATGTAGCGCTACAGCTATAGTGCTAAACTAGGAAAAAAAGATATTTTTAAAACAACAATTTACAAATTGCATTCCAGTTGTAGTCTACCAGTGCAAACAGAAGGCAGACAAGGAGAGTAGGGTTCACGCCCACATCACAACCCACTCCGCATGTCATCTGTGATATCAGTTGGACATCTCCAGCTACTGCCCCAGAGGACAAATATAAGTGATCACATAAGCCAAAGGCAGGACCAAATAATGCAACTGGAAACAACACAAATAACAACAACAACATAAGCCCTGCCAGCCAAATAAAATTTATTTATTTATTTGTTTTACTTGTTTAAACTTGTACCCTGCCCATTTAGTGGACAAGCTACTACTCCGGGCAGCTTCCAGAAAATAACCAAAATATACTATACAACAATTTTAAAAAGAGAGAGCATATAAAACAAAAACCTGTTAGGCAAATCATGGGTCAGCATAAACTAAGTACAAAATTAATATTACAAAGGAGTGTGGTTTGTAAAGGCCTAGGTAGAAAGCCAGGTTTTCACTTGCTTATGGAAGCTCAGGAGGGTGAGGGCCAATTGCACCTCCACAAGGAGGGAGTACCAGAGTGGGGCAGCCACTATCAAGAAGGCCCAACCTCTGGTTGACGACTTCCAGGCCTCTCTCGGAGTGGCCATCCGCAGCATCGATTGGGACGTGTGGGTGGGATGGGAGGATGACCTGAGGGACAGGTGCTTTGACAGGTAGCGAGGTCCTAAACTGCAAAGGGCTTTATGAGTTAACGTCAGTACCTTGAATTTGGCCAGAAGCATACTGGGAGCCAGTGCAGCTGAGCCAGGACAGGTGAAATATGGTCAAATTTAGATGTACCAGTGACCAACTTGGCTGCCACATTTTGCACTTGCTGCAGCTTCTGAACTGTCTTCAAGGGCAGCCCCACTTAGAGAGCATTGCAATAGTCAATCCTTGAGTTTACCAGTGCATGAACCAGTGCTATTATAGACTTCCTGTTGAGAAGGGGGTGATGTGCCATCTGCCTCAGATGGAAAAAGGCAGATATGACTACAGCCAAGATCTGTTTCTTTGTCAAGAGAGCCAGGTCCAAAGGCACATTCAGATTTCGAGCCTGATCCTTCAGAAGCCCTGTGACCCCATCAAGATCAGGCAACCTGGCCCCTAACCAATCAGGATGACCTCCCAACAGCAGGATCTCCATCTTGTCAGGATTCAGTTTCAGCTTATTTGCTCTCGTCCAGTCCATAACCACAGCCAAACAACACTCAAGGGTCTGTACAGCTTCCCCTGCTGAAGAAGAAAAGGAGAGATAAAGTTGCATGTCATCAGCGTACTGATGACAACACATTCCAAATCTCCGAATGACCTCCCCCACCAGCCTCATATAGATGTTAATGAAATTATCAACCCCTGTGGAACACCACATTGTAGTGTTCAGCTACAATGATGAAACAGATTCCCCAGGCTGGACTCTCTGGCACTGGCCATCCAAGAAGGAATGAAGCCAGGATAATGTTAGGCATCCTGGCAACTGGTCCAGGAGGATACCATAGTTGACGATATCAAAGGCAGCTGAAAGGTCCAGGAGAACCAACAGGGTCACACTCCCCCAGTCAGCCTCCTGTAACAGATCATTAGCAGAGTGACCAGAACTGTCTCAGTCCCATGACATGGCCTGAACCCTGAAATGAAATTGAAATTGAAATGGATCCACACCATCAATATCATCCAAGAACACCGGCAGCTGGTCGGCCACCAACCTCTCAATCAGTTTCCCCTTGAATGGTATGTTAGCAACCGGATGATAGTTGTCAACCTCATCAGTTGACAAGTTGACTTTTTTTCAGAATGGGCCCGATCATCGTTTCCTTCAGAATGGAAGGTAAATATCCCTCCTATAAGGAGGAATTCACAATCTGAGTGGCCCATTCAACGATTTTAAGAGCCAGAAGGGGCATGGATCTGATCAGGAGGTGGTGGCCTTACAGAATGCAAGTGCCTTGTCCATGTCATCAGCACATGGGCTGAAATGGATCCAATATTACTAGACCAGACAGTGTATTGAACATCTCATTATGTCTTATTGTACTAACAGAGTCAAGATCCCTACGGATGGCCTCAGTCCTGGCACGAAAATGGGCGGTGAACTGCTCACAAGTAGTGACATCCAGTTGACAGCCTGGATGTTGTCCAGCTCTGGTGAGGTTGTGGAACACCCTGAAGAGTTCCGCCTGGTGTTCAGCTGCCTCACCGATACACCTGATGCTTTCTCGGTGGCCTCTGTGGCATTACAGTATTTGCCGGACCTCTTTTTTACTGCAGTCCAATTAACATCCATGGGAACTTTTCTCCAAATGCTCTCTAGCCTTCTCCTAGCTTGTTTCATGGTTTGCAGCTCCTCCGAGAACCAGGGGGAGGGGCGAGCCCTGGGACAGAGAAGGCGTTTAGGTGCAAGGGAGTCAACTGCCCAAGTCACAGCTGAATACCATTCTGCAACCTGGGCTTCATCACTCACGCCAACCCACTCATCCCAAGGCATCTTGGAAACCAATTGGACCCAATAGCCTCCATGGGTGGACCAACCTAATCAGCCCTGTCTCCCCACAAGGGGGGTGTTGGTATTGCCAGGCCGAATTTCAGCAGATGATGATCTGACCATGACAGGGCTCATACTTGTACTAAAAGATCAGATCTATTCACAATTAGCACTAACATCACATAGTCAATCGAATACATATCAAGAGGAATAGAGAGGAACATAGCACAAATAGCAAGACAAATACTCATCTAGTCACTCCCTACATTCTTCTTTCAGCTGTTATGGTGACACTCTCACAGGCACAGAACAGTTGACTCCAAGATTGCTGCCTATTATATATATATTAGATATATTATACATATATCTCTCCTTAAAATGACTCAATATATATAAGCCACCTTGAGTCCTTTTAAGGAGAAAGGTGGGATAAAAATATTATATTATATTATAATATTTTTACCCCATCTTTCTCCTTAAAAGGACTCAAGGCGGCTTACAACAATAAAAGACAATATTAAAACTAACAACAATAAGTATACAAATACTAAAAAAGATCAAACAATAACATACTGAAAAACATAAGCAACACCAAAACACATTCAAAGCAGTAAGGTACAACAATCCATTTAAAAGCATGAACACCTAGAGCTAAGTGAATAAATATCCTTCAAAATCGGAGTCTTTAGTTGAAATGTCCAAATGTACCTTAATCAGATATTTGGCCCAATACCAAACAAACTTTTGTTGTGATGCTAATACAAATTCATAAAATGCAAGTTCAAAGTAGAAAAAAATGAATGTATGCATTTCTAGGCAGACAGCCTTGACTTAATGATTCTCCAGTGCTCTTGAGGAATTACTCACAATTACTGTTTTTCTGAAATACCTTAGATTGCAGCAGCCAATTCCTATACAGCATGAAATACAATAGACAGATCCATGCCTGAAACAAAGCCGCTATTGCTGTTTTTTTACAGAGAATTTTCTAGAACTTAGAGCTTTGGTATAGTGGTCTGACTGCAAAAGAGCCTGTACCATTTTATACAACACGTAAATATTGATTCACAGTGTTTCCAGCACACATATGGGTAAGGTTTGGAAATTTTCCTTTGAAAAAAAAATTTTTTAATTTATTTTTACAGTGCCCCAAGCCACTAACCATATTGCCTAGGGGATTCTGAGAGTTATAGTCAAAAATTGAATTTTTCCTACCTCTGTACATGGAGAACATTTAAGTCTCCAAGAGAGAACAACAATCTGAGGGGGAAAAACAGATCTTAGAAACATTACCGTTTTTGACTACAGTTCCCAGAATCCCTCAGGCACCATCACCACAGGACATGGTGGCTGGGGACTCCAGGGATAGTTTTCCAAGCAAGTAAGGTTTCAAGCTCTGAGGAAAATCCTCTAATAGGTTTTCCATTTCTAACAGCCTCTAGGCTCATAAATATAGCAGGTACGAAAGTGTAGAAAGGAAGAAAGTATCCTGATTATTTCAACACAGCGCAGAACAATTTAAAGACTGTTTGAGTAGCACCTGAGAGTCCTGGGTGATGAGCATTTTTTCTACACATAAGTGCTTTCCATAATCTGTGAAAGTAGGCGTAATCATACACATTTGTTCATTTCTGTTATGGCACACATAGACATTATTACTCTAAATAGTGTCCAATTGGATCCCTCAATCCAAGTCATTTGCCTGTGCCTTGCTGTTAATATCCTTTGTTCACTCCGTGAGCTTTATTAGATTTGGTCTCATGTTCTTTATCTCTTGGGAGGTTCCCTCCCATTAAAAGCTCATTTCTTTTTCTACACTTACAGGTTCAACACAGGAGCACTATGATCAAATCTTTTACAAATCACAAGCCTGTTACTCGCCCGAAGCAACACTATTTGTCATTTCAAATCAACTTAGGTGGCAGAATGGCTGGGTACAAATATTGCAGAAACTCCCAGATTTCATTTTAAAAAGATCCAAAGAGAAAAATAGGTTCATCTTTCAGCTCAGTATAAATTAGAAAGAGAGAGTGGTTTTTATTTTAACAAGACATTACTTACTGGAAGCCTGTCAACAAAGAACTGGGAGGTTAGTTAAAATAATTTTGAAATTCAGTGAAGATCTGACTTTTCCCTACCTTTTCTTTGGGTTTCTGTTTTTGTTCCTATTGTTTACTGTGTACTCTAAAGCTCACTTCCTTACCTCTGTTTTTCCTGCCTCTCAGTTTCCCTGCCTCCCAGGGAATCCCCCAACCTCTGGCTATGCTGCCTGTTCCTTTACTTTCCAGTCTTCAGTCTAGCCTGCTGCTCATGTTCCTAGAAGCCATGTGCAGTATTAATGCCAGCAAACAGACTGGATTGCAAGCATATAACTCCCTTCCCTGAATACATGGAATGTTCATGACATTAATGTTCATGTTCACGGAGCTCAGAAACACTTGCAAGGTTCCCTCCCTTACTCCCTTTTTCCTTTTAACTATGGTTGGTTAGGCAGGTAGAAAGAAAGCCTGGGGCAAGGCAATACTCTGAGCTTTCTGACTGGTTGGGGATTTGCATTTGATTTTTCAAAAAGGCCAAACTATACACCCCATATAACACATGATCAATTGATTACATCCTGTCAAGTCAATTCCAATTTATGGTAGCCCTTGCCAGAATTTCCTAGGTATAAATACTCAGAAATGGCTTACCAGTTACATTTTCATTTTGTGGATGTGCTTTATGCAACTTGGCGAAAGTTACATAGGCTGGCTGTTCTCCCAGGAGGCACAATGAGAAATCGAACTCTTGAGCTCTGAGGCCACAGACAAATACCCAACTCACTGAGATTTGCAGCTGGCTAACTCATAATTAAAAGAGGACGTTCCTTCAGTGACAAGAACATCTGCTTGTTATAGTGGGAGCTTTCCATATTTCCCATAGTTTGCAAATTTGCTCGCTTGACTTTGTGATTGGTGATTGGGATACAAGCACAGAGTTCATTTGCAAGTATGACTGCTCAATTACAAAATGTGCCTGAATCTCTAAAACAATAATGGGTTTCAGCTTCTAATGATGGAATATGTGCAATGTATAGTTTGACACACACATACAGTCCCACACTCCAGTCACATCAGACTGGTTTTGTATTTTCCATGATATTGTCATTGTCCTAGGCGCTAGATGTACACATTCAGAAAAAGGAATTTAGCTGAATGCTGTTAATGCTACATTTTATTTTGAGAAATAAACCCATATTCCAATCGCTTAATCATGCATGAAGCTTTCCCAATGCACATTTCAGCCGTGTTAGTCTGTGCTAGCATATCAGGCAAAAACAAAAGAAAAATTAAGAATACACAAGACAAAAACATTGTGGCACATTAAATACTAACTGCTATGTTTTAATGTGAGCTTCCATGGACAAGTCTTATGTCTGAGGAAATGGACTTGTCCATGAAAGCTCACATTAAATATAGCAGTTAGTCTTTAAGGTGCCACAATGTTTTTGTCTTCTATATTTTTAACTTTTCTTTTGGTTTTGCCTGCTAGCACAGACTAACACAGCTACCTCTTTTAAAACCAAAGCACATAGTGACTTTCTAGCATACGTACTTTGCAATCTAAACATGAAACCTTTGCTTCACAAACAGTAGTATATCTGGTTTTCTATACATTGGAAGTTTAGCTGCATCTGACAGTATGTAAAGTATTCTGCAGAGCTTACTGTTGCTATTAGTAACCATCAAACGTGAAAAGTGATGCACAGGCGCCACCTAGGGTAAAAGGGAGGCCTAGGAAGAGGTTGTAATTAATTCCCAAGCCTTGATGGATGTTCTACTTGGTCCTATTTGACAAGGGATGGAAATTTCTGTGTCCATTAAGAGTTGTCAGGGGAATTGTGCTTCAGTTAATGAGTGGAAATTTTAACCTTTTGGAGTCATGGTTTTCAAGTAGGCCAAGCTTTCTCCATCACTAGATCACAGCTCTCTGTCTCTTACGTCCACCAAACCATTCTAAGCAATGCACAAGACAGAAAGATGTCCAGCAAAAAAAACAAAAAAAAACTTCACACCAAAACAAACAAAAAAGGCAAGGTGGTAGAAGTTATTGAGGAGACCAGTCCTACACCATCCTCCTCAAATTTAATTGTGGTTGGAAGTAATTGCCAAACAGACCTGTAGTTCCTTTTCAGAACAACTTAAATTTATTTACACTTCTCCCTTCAACAATGTTGGGGTTAGGGCATCACACCCCCATGTAGTTCAAAATCCATGTATAACTCTGATACCACCCAAAATATAACTACAAAGCACAAACAGTGAGAGAGAGAGAGAGAGAGAGAGAGAGAGAGAGAGAGAGAGAGAACAGTTCTCTATTAGGGTTCTCTTTCGTAGCACTGGCAATCCTTTCCATACAAAACCGTATGTAATGAGCCTTAAAGGTCCTAATGACCCTCTGATCTAGAGGCTGAATTAGAGATGTTGTGTTCAGGAGCAAAGACACCACTTTGACACCTTCTGTGTTGAACTCATGGGGTTCTGTCTGTTTAGCTTCTTTTTCTCAGGTAATTTTAAACAATCCAAATACAGTAATGACATCTCAAATAACCACAGAGTTGGAAGGGACACTGGGGTCATCTAATCCCACCTCTTGCACATTGTAGGATCAGAGACAGAGACATATCCAGCAAAGGAAAGCCCACCACCTGCTAAGGCAGTCTGTTCCACTGTTGAATACCTCTTATTTGTATGATGTTTCATTTAATACTTAGCTGGAATCTGCTATCCTAGGACCCAAAAGATCTGGGTTCAAATGCACACACCCCAAAAAAACCCAAATCATTGGATGAACTTGACCCAGTCAAACTTTATTATCCTAACCTATCTCACTGGGTTGATGACACAATAAAGTGAAAAGGAGGAAGAAAAGGAGAGCCATTCATTGGAAGAAATGTGAGATATAAATTAATTAATCAGTTCTAGTTGTGTCTGCACCATCGTCTGTGTCACAGCCTTGCTGTCATTACCCTTATCTACTTTTCACCAGCTATATATATCCAAACCTTTCAACCATTCCTCTTAGTTTTTGCTTTCCCTTCTATTTTGTGGAATGAGAGATAAATGAGAATCAAAAATATCTGGGATACAGAAACAATACTTCTGTTGCTCCCAGTAATGCAGGAGTAAGTTATGAAGTACAGGTGCTAATTGTAACAGTTCCCACAGCCATACTCCCAAAGAAAATCAAAAAATGTAGGCAGCCATGTTGACTGATGTCAACCAACCACATCTAGCACTTGTCCTGTCCATTAAGAGCAGGTCTTTTGAGGAGCTAATGGCTTTTAATAACCCTTTTAAGAACAAGCCATTCCTATGAACCCTTCACTACAACACTATATTATTGCTGGAAAAAGCCAGTCCTCATCTTCTGCTAAAAAAAACTTGTTAAAAATGTATTATTATTATTGTTGTTGGAACTTCCAAAATCCATAAAGTGGCATAGCCTTCACCCTTCCTCACTACAGCTCTAATCCAAGAAGAATTTTCTGAATCAGTGTTTCCAACCTTTTTCGAGTCACAACTCCCTTTTATAACAGCCAAGTAATCTGTGACACCCTCCCGCCGTATTTGCATAAAGAGGCATTTTAACAGGGAAAATAAAACTCATTAAAATAGATTATTCAGAATATAATTCTACCCTAATATATCAATATTAATGTAACAATACATAATTATGGGGGCCCTGTAAATCTGTCTCTACCAGATGAAATTTGAGAAGACAAAAATATCAATACACTTCAAGTTTAATTTACTTTTTTGGATGTGGAAACAACAACTCTCCCTTCATTTCTCCTCTCCCAAAAAAGCACCCTCAGTAAAGAGCCATTCCCCCTCAAGCCTAAATAGACATCTCCTCCATGGGCCCCACCCTGCCCCATGCCCCACCCCTCCCTGGTTCACCCCCTCACCTTTTTGCCCTTCTTGTCTTCCTCCTCAATGACTCAGGCAGGGCTTGGAGGCATCTCCCTCCCCAGGTCCCCTCTCCCTTCGCTGTGCCACCAAAAACTTTTTTTTATCCTGCTGCCATCTTGTGTGTCAGCATTCCTGGCATGCACCACACACTTGCCCCATTCAGGCCTCTTTGAGCTGGGCTCACGCTCTGGTCTGAAGGGCTGACATCGGTCCTCCAAAGGTGGATGTAGAGGAGCAGAGAGAAACAAGCAAGAGTGGCACTTTTGGAGGGGGGTAGAAGTGATGTGCATGCATAAAAGAAAAATCCACCCAAGGTGTACAGAAGTAACTTAGAAATCTAGGTTGCTACAATTCCAGTTCAGATTAAAATTATCTATCTGTGGGCCAAGAGGATTATAATAAAACAGCATTGTGTATACCATATTTAATATCATAAATATTAAAATAATTATAATAACACAACCACAGTGACCCCCCCCAAAGAACACTTTATGACCCCTTTGGGGGTCCTGACCCAAAGGTTGGGAACCCATGCTTTAGATAAACTCAGATGGGACAAAGAAGCCAAGGGAGTGGGTATAACCACTGCTAATCAGAGTACCATCAGTTCAGAGCTGTGAGCCCTGACTTCACTATAGCATGGGTTGTGTCCTCTAAAACACGGGTCCGCAACCCCTGGTCCGCGGACCATTCCCAGTCCATGGTCTTGGAAGGACCGGGATGCCCAGACAGATGAGCGGCAAACAGGAGGTGAGCAGTGAGCGAAGTTCCGCCTCCTTTCAGTGTGCTCCTAGTAAGTTCTAATGCCGCTGCTGATCTGACAGGAGGCGGAGCTTCGCTCCCTGCTCCCCTCCTGCTGCTGCTAGATCAGCTGTGCCTGGGGCATTAGAATCTAATAGGAGCCTGCGTTCCTATTAGGTTCTAAGCCGCTGCTGATCTAACAGGAGGTGGATCTTCAGTTGCAGCTCACCTCCTGCTCCTGCTCGCTGCTCATCTGTCCCAGCACAATACACGTAATGAACTCAATTCAAAGCTATCCTCCAACAACCTACTGCATAACAAGTACCCCCCCCCCCCCCCCCCGGTCCTTGGGCGAATGGTCTTCAACTAAACCGGTCCCTAGTGTCGAAAAGGTTGGGGACCACTGCTCTAAAACAAATAGATCAGTGTACAGTCAACCACAAGATGCTACACATGGCACAAGACAGGTAGTAGCTCTTCATCAGCACTAGGCTGACATCAGACTGAACCATATGGGCATATACATAAAGGACAGATGGCTCTTAAATATTATTCATATATGCAGTGTGGAATATTTTAAAGCACTCTTTGCAGGGGAATAAACCAAGATTGGCTCCAAGGACTTCCTGACTCAGCAACAAACTATGCAAACAATTGGTTTAAATTTCCCATTGGTACAAAATAATGTTAAATTGGCAGCAGTTCTGCTTCATTGGTTTCTAGCAGCAGAACATCACAGAATTGAAGAAACTGTCTTTGGGAGAACAGACAGTGAAATGCGAGATGGCAGCAAATCAGCAGCTTGCGGTTTAAAGCTGAACAAAGCTGAGTGGAGTGTATAGATAAGCATATCCTGACTTCAAACGCATCTCTTCCATTTTCTTTGCAGCACTTAAAAGCCTGACAGTGCAACATGGCAAGAGTGGCCGGGGGGGGGGGGGGGGGGACACAGTGTAAAAAGATCAAAATAAGAAAGGAGTTTTACAAAACCAAGATGCTACCTACAAAAGGAAACCAGTTAAATGCCTTCTCCACTTGTCTTGCTGGGGTTTGTCCTCCCATTATGCAAACTGTGGCCATCACTTCAAGCAGCAAATGTTAGAGGGCAGCACTGAGGTGTGGAAGGAAAGAGGTGTAATCAGATGTTCTGTTCTGAATCCTTTAACTGCTGCCCACAGGTCAGAGCAATGGTTCCCAACCTTGGGTTCCCATATGTTCTTAGACTAAAATTCCCAGGTGCCTTAATCACTAGCTGTGCTGGCCAAGATTTCTGGGAGTTGTAGTCTAAGAACATCTGGGGACCCAAGGTTGGGAACCACTGGGTTAGAGCATGAGGGTGCAGATATACTTCATAATTAGACTAGTACTCCCAGGATTCCCCAGCCAGCATGGCCACTGGCTCTGCTGGTCCAGGGATTCTTGGAGTTGTCCAAACAAATGACCTTTCCACATTGTGCTTCAAGTACAGCGGAAGATGCTGCCAGATGGTTGAAGAGTTGAAGGCAGGTTTGTTGTTCAGTCCTTGTGTCTTTCGTGCATAGAATGGAGAGGGGAGCCATCTTATTCCTCACCTCTAGAGGCAAAATGTTATGAGCTGAGCTAGGTCTGTTTCCTTTTGAATGAATAGCATGTGGGGCTGCAGGAGAGAGAGAGAGAAGGCAAAATATTGCATCACTTTAAAGTCTAACAGATTTGTTCCATTGTGGGGCTGGTAATAGCCAGAACCATGAAGAGTTAAAGGAAACATAGCCTCAAACCCCCTTTCAAGCCAACCAGTTATGCTCCATTGCAAATAAGAATCATCACATTATATTCATTCTTCTGCCGTAAGATGGGCATCATTCATACATGTATATACATTTTAAAAACATCTGTGTGGAGAGAGGTGTACAATAAACTCCAATGTTGTCAGGATTCCTCCACACACGTGCCCTGGGGTTTAGAAATATATGTGCATTAATCATGCTGCTCTGGAAACTCCTTTAAAAATGTGCAAAGGTCCCTTGCTCTGTGAGGGCTATATTGGCATTGCAGAAACTTCCTATATGTTTAATCATTCTTGCTTTTATTGTGCATCACATGTCCGGTAATTCACCCTGTAATTTCTTTTCTTATCAGTTTTTTTTTTCCGGAGAGTTGGAAAAAAGTGATTGTAAACCACAGTGATCATGTCCCATGAGAAAAAGATTTTAACTGGCCCTTTATATTCTATGTTTTGCCTTTCCAAATAAGGTTCAAAAAAAAACAAAACGGAAAAACAATTTTGTGATTAGTCATCTACCCTGTTCCTCCTTCCCCTCCTTTCGCTCATTTGAATAACACTGTTTTTTCCTAAGTAAAAATTGTACCCACAGGCATGGAATGTGGACCAACAATAAGCTCTGCTCTTCCTGTCTTACTACATTCCATCACAAATGCAACAAAGAAAGGAAAGTCTGCATTGCTTTCCTAGCCATATCTTTTGATTCAATATGACCATATAACCCCTGTCCTGGTCCATCTGCACTGGTTGCCTGTATGCTTCCAGGCCAAATTCGAGGTGCTTATGTTGGCATTTAAAACCCTTCATGGTTTAGGACCTTGTTATCTGTCTGAGTGCCTCTCCCTCAAAACATCTGCCTGTCCCACCTGTACCTCTTATATGGGGATGCTCCAAGTGGCCACCCTGGGGGAGGCTCGGAAGTCTACCACCGTAATTGGGCCTCCTCTGCGGTGACCACTTCACTCCGGAATTCCCCTTCCACCAGAGGTGTGGCTGGCCCCATCCCTCCTGGGTTTTAGGAGGCAATTTAAGACTTGGCTCCTCTCCCAAGCCTTTTTGTTGCTTGCCCCAATGTTCCCCTCTTGGCCTGCCAACCACAAATGTCTTTTTTTGGATTCTTTTCCTTTTGATGTTTTTTATTGCTTTTCTATTATTGCTATGTTTTGTTGTGTCTAGTAGCTTCGCTACTAGTTTATTTTATTTATTTATTTATTTATTGTATTTATATCCCTATCTAACCTATCTAGTTGGGTTAGATAGATAGATAGATAGATAGATAGATAGATAGATAGATAGATAGATAGATAGATAGATAGATAGATAGATAGATAGATAGATAGATAGATAGATAGATGAGTGAGTGAGTGAGTGAGTGAGTGAGTGAGTGAGTGAGTGAGTGAGCGAGCGAGCGAGCGAGCGAGCGAGCGAGCGAGTGAGCAAGCTTACTCTAGTTGTGACTTAGGCTGAAGCTACACCACTGCAATAAACTCAGGAAAGTGCCATTGCCGCAGGTTAGCTACAAACAGGTGTGACTCCACTTGTAACATACATCCAAGTTGCAGCACTTTTTTCTTTGTTTTTAATCCCGTGTAAGCAATGGTAGACATTCCTTGAACATCTTGCGTATCTCTAAAACCCTAGTAGAGTTGCCATAAGAATATTTGACAGCACATAACAAGATATTTATATTTCCAAGGTCCAATATCATAATTGACCAATAGTGGGAAACAGTTTTCTGGTCTGTCAGTAGGGACAGCGTAATACGTTACCCAATTACACGGAACCCAATGCATTACTAGTATGATCACAGCAGCGATAATGGTAATAGGAACCTGCCTGCTGAGAAGTAATGAGTAATGCAATTAATTCCTTGTAAAATGTAATATTCTGAATGCTAGCCAGATTATTGATTCATCTCTGTACCTGCAGCTTTGACAGCTGGAGTTCTCTAGGGCAGTGGTTCCCAACCTTGGGTCCCCAGATGTTCTTTGACTATCCAGAAATCCTGACTAGCACATCTAGTGGTGAAGGCTTCTGGGAGTTTTAGTCCAGGAATATCTGGGGACACAAGGCTGTGAACCACTGTTTTAGGGGTTTTCAGACAGAGATCTTGCACATCCCTACCTAGGACATTTTACATGTAAAGCTATGTGTTCTGCCACTGAGCTGTGAGCCTTTTCCAAATCTTTTGTATTTCTATGGAGAAGAGCCCCCCTTTCACTTTTAATTCAATAGTTGATTAATGCAGGGTCAATGAAACAGCCTCCAGCAATATGTAATATTGGGTGTGAGTTGCTCAGACAATGAATTCTTGGTGAGTGAGAAGACTACAAATATACAAGAATGTCTCTGTTTTTCATCAGCAAAATTGTGGAACAAGATTTGTGACTCCACAATTATGTTTCCTATTAAAATGCTCTAAAATAAGAACGGGGAATGTTTTGCCCTCTAAAGGTGGTTGGACTACAACTTTCATTATCCTTCACAATCAGCCTTCACACATTTTTCCTCTCCTGTTCTAAAGTCACATTCTTCTATTAGAACTTGATACCAGCTTAGTCCTAAACACATGATGTAAAACGTCAGGTCCTCTTCCTTTTTCATATCTAACCATATGTCCTCGTATGGCCCTGTTTGGATAAATTAATTGCTAAAAACGGAAAGAAAGTGTCAACATGGGCAAATGATATGGCATGAAAGCAGATTTGTCATTTAGAATGAGGAGCTAGACCAGACCTCAGATGTTTCCTGTTGCTCAAGTGGAAATTCTTTTCCATGGGGATTGTGTCACCTGACTCCTGGCAGCTGCAACACTGCCCTCTGATCATTCCTATGGTTGAAGTCAACAGACAGAAGAAAATATCAGCAAGTGTGAAATGTTGGCTAAAAACCTTTAGGTATGCAGCATATAGTGCAGGAACCTAGAGAGCAGAATTAGCTTCAAGTCTCTCCACAGTAGGCTACATTTTTAGCTTCTCATCAACTGGCACTTATAGCCTCAAAAACTCTCTCTGAGACATTGGTAAAAGAAAGAATAAAAGGTTCCATTTATTCACAGTTCTGAACAGATTAAAAAACAGCATACTGTAAAAAAAATGACTGTTTAAAGGAACAAGCCTTAACTGACTCATAACTGCATACAGACTGCACACTGCATACTACATGACTAATTCTAACACTAACTGCCAGCAGACTACCACATAAGTAACTGTAAACTAATGAATAGCAGACTGAAAAAAGAGGGGGAAATTTTGTTAAGGAGAGATGCATGGCTGTCTTCAACATCAGAGACAGAGGGGGAACAATTGGTTACTGCTGGATTGATTTATTGATTTATTTTTCGGCTTTTACCCCACACATCTAGATTCAATGAATCGACTCTGATTGACAGTAACACCAGAAAAGAAAAGTCCCTTGCAGCCAAACGTCTTAAATGCAGGTTGGTAAAAGTTTAGCAACAAAGGTTGCTAGAACTCCAACAGAAAATGAACCAGGATTTATTTTCTCTAACAAGCTGTTATAGAAAAGTAGACTATAAGATACCTGATTCTGACTCTGTTGGGGATCCCAGGGCATAAACTGTTGTATTATAATTCAGATTAGGGTTTTATCTAGTTTCATATTGTTTACATGGATTGACAATGCATTTCCAGGGTCTCAGAAAGGAATCGTTTTCCAGTTCCCTGAAGATGTGATGGGTTGATCCTGTCATCTTTTGCCTACAAAGCATGTGCTCTCTCATCAATGTATCTAATGGTACAGCAGGGCCAGTCCTTCCATTAAGCAAAATGAGGCAATTACTATTGCTGAGTGGAAGCAGCAACTTGCTGGAAGAGACAGCTGTGTGACAGGCGGCTTCCTCTGCAGCCCCTGTGCTAGCCTGCTGCTGCCTTCAGGCACAGTGAAAGTCAGATTATTTAATTTCCAATGTAAAAGAAAGAGTTGACTGCAAGTCCAGTCAACCTATCTACATGAAGCACCATGTTGTGCTTCACCTCAGGCAGCAAACTATTTCGAGCCAGCCCTGAAGGGAACGAAGAGAAGTCATTCTCGTGTTCCCAGTTGACTAGTCACCAGATTCTTCCATGCTTCCAGCGCTTGTTTCCCATCTTCTCAAACACCTGAGGCAGGAAAGCTACATCGAGTCTTTGTGCACTTGCAGCAAGGCTGAGGAACATTTGACTCTGTCAAAGCTTGGGAAAATTACTTATTTGGATTACCACTCCCAGAATCCTCCAGCCAGAGGTTGGCCATGTTAACTAGTGAATTCTGGCACCAAGAGTCCCCAAAGGTACCTTTTTGAAACTTAGGACCCTCTAGATGTTACTGGACTACAATTCCCATCAATTCTAGTCAGCATAAGCAGTTGTGAAGGATTATTGGAAGTATGGTCTAATAACACCTAGAGAACAAGCCCTGTACTCCTTTTCAGATGATCGAAATAAGCCCTACTCGCAGAAGGTGGAAGTGTTTGGGTAGGCAAGTCACAATATTTATTTGTAATGTCTGAAGCTCCTCCATGATTTGACCTAGTTGGCCTTTTTTGTGCACTAATTATGAAATAAGGATTCTCATATAAAGCATGGGTGTAGCATGGAGGGGCCAGAGGGACAGTTGCCCCAATGCTGAGCTGGGCCAGCAGTGTCTTCCTCCAGGGCTGCTGGCAGGAACAGAGTCTGTGCAGGTACTGCAGGAGGCGGAGGTGGCAGTGTAGCACCAGAGGCTGGAGGCCCAGCGGACCCCCTCCACACCCTGGCTGAGCCCAGTGTGAGGTAGGGGAAGATGGGGGAAGGAGGGATGTTGATGGAGGAGGGTGCCTTGGGACACTCCTATTGGGAATGGAGGGAGGAGGAGGGGGTCAGGCCCATGGGTTTGGGGCATAATAATTGCCCCGGGTGCTGGCAAGCCACTGGTATAAAGATAGTTTTGCTGACAAATTTTGTAAGTTCTTTTAGATACTTTGGAATAACTGAATAGCTCTCTCTGTTTGGGTGAAATCTGGCAGCTAAAATTGGCAAGAATGTAGCCATCACATGGAAAAAATGACTTGGAACAACTTCACTAGTATCAAAAGGGGGAAAGAAAAACAATACTGGAATTGATTGACCCCACCCTTCCCTCCCACTGCCCTGAGTTTAAATGTGGCTCACAATGCCAGAGGGTGTTAGCACAAGATCTTCCTCCACAGTTGCATAGCTATGTTGTTTGTAAAACTGCAATGCAGCTCTAGGATTATGCAATTACAATATAAATATAATTATTTTCATAGTGGGGATTCATAGTAAAGCTGGATTTTAAACCCTCTCTGTTTTTCTACCTCAAACCTGCAGGAGGACCCAAAATTAAAGCCTCGAGTCTAAGTATTATTGGAACGCAATAGCAGTTTTAGCAATGTGAGGTTTGAAAACTGATTAACACGGTGACCAAGTAGGGTAATGATCACTGGATTTTCTTACAAATGATGTGCTACCGGAGGAAAAATGTTCAGACCTCCCACTAAGTAATGACTGACCATTTCCAGCACATTAACACACTCATCTGGAAAGACTGTGAATACTGGATAATCTGAGTAAGACTTGGTTTCATGATGAGAAAGTGTTTCAGAACTGCCCAGATACATAACATTACAAAAAAAAGGAAATGACCTATGAGCAGGAATATATTCTATAATCTTCACTAATAGTGATGGAAGTTGTGGTACAACACAGCTAATAAGGCCCAGGTTAGAGAAAACCTATCATAGTTGTGCAAGCGTTGACTGATCTACTTAGACAAAAGGAAACCGCAATAGTAATAGCTTTCAAAGAAGTAGCCAAGTCAGGGTGCAACTACATTGCCTATAAACTAAGAGTACTGTTACTGTATTGATTCATGTCACGTGCTTTTTGTGCCCCTGTCTCTGCCCTCATGGGGCTTCCTCAATTGATCAGACAGAAAGAAAGACCAATGAGATGCAATGCTAAAGTTTAATGGTTTATTTAAAAAATAAATGAAAGGGGAACAGTTCAGACAGCAGGCATAATTGCTGATTTCCCAATGGGACAGCATCCCACATTACCGCAAACACATCACCAAAACATCAGCACAAAGAATGCCCCTGCACACAGAATACAATGACATGGCCGTTCACATAACCAAAAATGGGTCAAAAATGGGTAAAAAAACCAGCACAATGTAGAGGAATTTAAAATAAACAGTCTCCCAATGGGTGTTTAGAAAGAAATAATTGGAGGAGTACATTGCAATGTAGTCAAGCCCTTAGTCTTTCTCAGCATGTTGGTAAAATTAAAAGAGAAGAAAGAAAATAAGAGAGTGTGAAAGCAAAACATTGTGGGACTTTAAAGACTAACAGATTTCTTTCAGTGTGAACTTTCATGGATCAAAATCGACTTCTTCAGACACAGAGAGTACAAATAAATGTTCCCTATATTATTGCTGCACAAACGAGCAGCAATGATCTTGTGCTGGCAGAGCAAATCAACATTCTATAAGGCAATTCTAAAAATGGGGGCAGCCCAAACAAAAAGTTAAAAATTTTAATCTGGGCTTCAGATCAGCACCCACTTGGTGTCTTTTTGTGAATGGTAGTGAGCACAAGAAGGTATCTTGCAGACTATCTTGACTGCTGAAATAGGTGTTGTCAACATTCAGGGTGCACTTTGTTATATTATGTTTGGCCTCCTTTTTCCTGCTGGCAATGTGACAGTGGTTTGTTAATATAATGAGACTATCATGCTGTTAATTACTTCAGTTAGCAGGTCTTGGGCAGGGTTAAAAGCTATATGCCAAGCAGACTTGGCTGTCACAGAGTCTGGGACAGAGGTTAGAGTCTGTTAAAAGGAGATAACTATTTTACCCATAAGATATTACAGAAAGCTGGTTTATTAAAGAAGCCTTGGTCTTTACCTAGGCCCTTCAAGTGCAGTGGAACTTGTTTATGTAGCCATTTCTCCTGCCTCTCTCAAGTCTTCCTTTGTAATTCTTTTTATTCTTCTACAATATCCACTTTGAAATGCATATCAGAGTGTCCTGGAAGGTGAAGCATTCTGGGGGGGAAATGCAAAATATCATTTTAAGAGCTATAGGCCCCAAAAGTAACTTTTCCCATCTCTTTAAAAAATGATAGCTGAATTAGTCCGGGGGGGGGGGGGAATTCCAAAATCCATAGTTGGACCAAAGTGCCATAAGCTTTTGAATTATGCAAAACTCTTCCTTATACTTTGTCAGTTGTGTGCAACCTGTGATCCTCCAGAAGTTGTTGAATTACAACTCCCATTTTCCGTCACCACTTGTTATGTAGATAAGGCTGGAGGGAACTAATGCAAGAACACCTGGGAGAACATAAGTTGCTCAGCTGGTACAAAAAGAAGGACATGGGGGGGAAAAAAGGAAAATCCTCAAAATCTCACCAGATGTTGTGGAATTAAAAAAAAATCCCCACTAGGTGAGTAAAAATTAAAGCAGAGATATATGGGGATGATGGGAACTGTGGTCCAATACTTCTGGCTGGTGAAGTGTGGTTAATGGCATCAGTTCACGCAGTTATTATTTTAAAGATTCTACCAGTATAATCCTGTGCAATTCTACTTAGAGGTAAGGCCAACTAAGTTGAAAGGGATTTCTTGTTGTTATATGCTGTCAAGTCGCACATGAGTTACAGTGATCTTAGCAGGATTTTCGAGATAAGTCAGATGTGTGTTTTACAATTGCAGCCTTCCAGTGCATTTCCATGGCTAAGAAGGGATTCAAACCCAGATCTCTTAAATCCATCACTCTATCTGCTACCTCACGCTGGTTCTCAATGGGACTTTCTTCCAGGTAGATGTGGACAAACAGGACTGTTACTTTATCCCTCTGGAAATTTAAAGTTATTGTAATAATTTACAAACACAAACTCTGGTCAGTTTTGAAGCCAGTAGACAAGACAGACTTAGAATTTGAGAGTTCAATTGTCAGTGCTGTTGTTTTAACCTGTCTTCTCTAAATTGCTTTGCTATGCTATATCTGGCTTCTGGGTTGCTGTTTTTAGTTTTATAATTGTAGAGGAACTGGTGCTTATATTTTTCTAGTTTATGTGGTCTGTATTTGAAGAAAGATTCTGCCCTGCAGGTAGCATATAAATTCAACAAAGAAACTAAAAAGCATCACCGGATAAAATAAAAGAATGCACAAACATGCAAAGATTTCTGGTTTGAGGGAGGACAATTTGTGTCCCGCCTGCTCAGTTTCTGAAATAGAAGATTTCCATTTTAAATATCTTGCCTCTGAAATAACTGATGTGGTTTTAAATATTTATTTTGATTGAGTTTGTTTATTTAAAATATTTTTACCCTGCCTTTCTCCTTAAGGCAGCTTACATAATTAAAAGACAATATTAAAAGCTAAAAATAATAAGTATACAATTACCAAAAAGGATCAAACAAATGCCACACAAAAAGATGGTGAACAGAAGCAACATCAAAACACATTCACATTGAGGATTGCACCCTTCTTTTAATTTCCAAAGGTATAGACTGTAGATCCATTGTAGCAAAACACAAGTACTGTATGTTTACTTGAAATTCTGGATATTATTTTGTAAATCTGGTAAAGTGGACTATAGTCTATAAAAGCTGAATAAATAAGTTTGTGTTTTAAGAGTCTTTGTTGCTTTAGCCATATTTTAACTTCTGACGACTGATTTAGGCTCCTGCAATCCAAAGTACACTTATCCAAGTAAGCCACAGTGAATACAATGAGATTTATATCCAAGTCAACATGCACAAGACTGAACTCTCAGCCATCATTTCTCCAGCAGTCCAGAAACAGAGTTGGGGAGGCATCCATGAGAGGGAGGATGGGAACTTCCAGGGCCAACACTACCATTAGGCAGAGTGCAGCAACAACCATCTCCGGCAGGAGCAGGTCCTGGAAAGAAGCAGCAGTAGCCTCCCAAGCCATCCTTCTTTGTTGAAGAGGAATATTGGTTTCATTTTATTTCAGCACTGGCAATGGGAAAGTTTGCTACCCTGCATCTAAGACTGCAAGTTATCTTATAGGGTGTTGTGACGTGCCCCTGTGTGTCCCCAGATTATTTCACTAGCCTGAGGCCCATGATACGTTCCCTCCTTTACGCTGCCACCAATTGATCTCTGTCAACAATGTTCAATTAGAAAGATTGAGGTCCGTGCTGAGTGTAAAGTTTAATCAAAAACAGGTTTATTGGATACAGTTCACTTGAACAGGTTCTTCAAAGACTTTAAAGTATTCAGTAGTTTAGTAATAACTTGTTTCACTCTTAACTCTCTATAAGTTCCACACTCTTAACTGCCTCCCTTAACTCCTCACTCTACCACTCACTCTCTCACAGACTAACTCACTTTTCACTTCAGACTCTCATCTCTGACTGAAACTGACTAACTCACAAAACTCTTCTCTGCCTCACCCCTCCCTTCTAGTTTCTCTGGCTCCGCCTCCCAACAGCTCCCATTGGTGTATGCAAATAACCTCCTATATGAGCCAAACGTAAATAACTATGTGTCCCTCTAGCACAATGGAGCATGCTGAGTTCTGAAATAAAATTCCAGCACCAGTCTGGTTCACTTTTGTTTGTGGAATGAGGAAAGTGTAATTCTGTCTCAGAGAGCAGAACACCAGTCTCCCTTAATAATGTCTATAGACTACAGTAAGTGGAATAACCTTTGGACCTCCAGGTATTTTGGACTACAACACCCATAATCAAAGGTCTATACAGACTTTTTTTTTTTTGTTAAGAGGAGGGCAAAGCTGCATAACGGCATGTTAGTATAATGGGCCAGCATAGTATAGACCACTACAACGTATCTGTCCAAGCAGATAAAAATTCAGTTCTTCAAATAACCTCCGGTTTATGAGTGTGGGATATTGTGCTTCTATACACACTTTTCAAAAAGGCAGGAAATGGCCTCATATTTTGTAGCAATATCATGCCCGCTATCTAGCAGGAAAAAGAATGCCAAGCTTTACATAGCAAAGGACAGCTTGAATATTGAGAATATTCATATCAGCAGTCAAAATGGTCAACAGCAGTGGTTCCCAACTTTGCACTGCATTTCCCAGAACTCTTTCCCACAAGCTGTGCAGGCCGGAGTTGTGATCCAAGGACACCTGGGTTACCCAAGGTTGGGAGCCTTGACCCACTGTTCACAAAGACACCAAGCAGGTGCTGATCTGAAGTACGGATTAAAAATTACATTATTTTTTTGTTTGGGCTACCCCTATTTTTAAATTGTCTTATAGAATGCTGATTTGAGATAAGAGAAGGGGATGGAAAGAGAAGCTAAAATAAATGTATTGCTAGACAAAGAAGGAACGCTTGACGCTCCTTTGTGAGAGAAGTGGAAACGTGCCTTTGTTGTTTTTCACCTGGGAAAATCTGGCAAGGAGGCCGTATTTTCCCCTCAACGCGGGGCAAGAAAGGGCGGGAAGGTAGAGGTGCTGGGCAAGGACAATTCGGACTGAGAAAACAGCACGGAGCAGATAGGGTTAATTCCACACCAGAACCCCAGACCCGTTCCGAATCGTTTAAGAAAAGGGCGGGAGAGGCGGCCGAGCTTCTGCCCTTCACAGAGCAGGCCCTCTCTGACATGGCCGGAATTGGCAAGCGGACCAACTCAGCCACACCCGGAGCGGAGCGATGCCGCCTCCCCCCCCCCCCCCCCCCCCCCACCAGGCGCGCCTTTGTGATGAATCACCCGAAACGCCCCGGCCTCGGAGGGGAGGTTTCCTACGAGGCTCCTTGGCTGGGCCGCCGGCAGGGTTACGTTTCTAGTCGGCGGAGGAGCAGCCCCAGCCCCGGCGGGAGACAACCACCATGTCTGGGATTGCCGCTAAAGTCGCGAAGGACCGGGAGGTCGCCAAAGGGCTGGGCTCCAACAAAAGAGCCGTCAAATACTTAAACCAGGACTTCCAGAGGCTGAGGGACGAGTGCCTGGAGGCAGGGAAGCTCTTCCAAGACCCCTCTTTCCCTGCGGCTGCCTCTTCTTTGGGGTACGAGGAACTGGGGCCAAACTCCTACAAAACGAAGGGCATCGTCTGGAAGAGACCGACGGTAGGAGACCGGGCTTATGTCACGCCCAGTTTTGGGGAGAGAGGGAACGACGGAGGACGGGGAACGCGAGTTCTGGAACAACGGGGAATCCTGGGATTCCCTATTCTCTTGGGAATGCAAAACACAAGGAGTGAAGCAGACACGGAGAAGTGCCGTCTGAACGCAAATCGCGGCGTTAGCGCCCCGCCCCCTTTCCCTCCTTTCAAAGTATATAAATAATAACAGGAGTTGTGGCTGTCTGAACTTTACATTTAGAAGTCCCCACAGTGCGTGAACCAAAGGACTTCTCCCCTTGCCCAGGACGGTGTCCGATCGTCTTTGTGACGTTTTTTGAACCAGGTCACTCCTGAACTGGCCTGGATTCTGTTTTGGATCTGGGATTGTTGGCTCTGGCCAGTGCCAGTGTAAAATGGGAAGAAAAGGGTGGGCAGGACAAAGAAGATGTAATTCTAACTCTCAAAATAATCTCATGCAGACTACACATCCTTTATTTGGGTGCTGCATAATAACGATAAAAGCAGAATTAAAGGCTTAAGGAAGAGGGGTATGTACCTTGGTCAGCAGTTTGTGCCTCTCCAGATGTTGGCTTCCAACTTCCATTTTTTCTCACTGTTGCTGGCTGTGGTTGATCGTAATTGCAGCCCAACGATATGGGGGGGGGGGGGGCACAAGTTGACCACCTTTGACAGAGTGTATCATTTACCATTTTTTAGCCAGTCTGTCGTGTTTATGGTGAGAGTGCTGGTGTGGGGGAGATTGTTCTGTACAGATGCTGTGGAGCTAGTATAGTTTAACAAAAGTCACGATTGTCCTTTCAGCATTCAAGTACATGCATGCTGCCAAATACAGAGTAAGAAATTTCAAGTGCCTGCTCTGGGAAGTGCCAATAGGTGTCCTCCCAAATGCAACAGTAATTGGGAGGTACAGCAGCGAACTAATTCAACAGAGTCCACCTTTGAGTTATTTAAGCTGACTGCTACTACTGTCTTTGTTGTGAATGGAATTTTGGCTAGAAAGAATATACGGATTTAGGTAAACATCTGCACAGAGGTGAAAGAAAAGTCAGGTGCTGCACAAGACACATACTAATGCAACATGGAGCGTAACAAATATGAATCAAGGTGAACTGGAAACTGTAAAGCAAGAAATGAAATGTTTAAACATTGGCAGTGCTTTGTGTACGTCAACTAAAGTGGACTGGAATGCAACATTTTGAGTCAGACAACTACAAAGTGTTTTACTGTATTCTAGAAATGACAAACTCAGAAAAAATGGAGTGGCTCTAATAATGAAGCAAGATGTAGAATGGGCAGTTATGGGCTATAATGCAAGGTCTGACCAAGCAATGTCAATCAGACTCTTGGGAAAATCCAGCAACATAACCATCATCCAGGTCTGTTCCTGAACTAAAGATTGATTGATTGATTGATTGATTGATTGATTGATTGATATACATTAGTGCATAGCACTATTCTGGGCAGTTAACAATAAAAATCTGAAAAAGCGAAAGAAAAATAAAATAATACAATATAAACAAAGAATAGAGAAAACAATTAATTAAACAGCTGTAAGGCAAGATGGTGCAGCATTTCCAATAGGCAGCAGGGCACGAGGGAAATACTGAAGAAGATGAAATTGAAAGCTTTTATGCAAGCATCTGGGAGGAAATTGATTACATGCCAAAACAAGGCATGCTTATAATCAGAGGTGACTAGAATGCAAAAATTGGAAACAAAACAGAACCAAAGATTTTTGGAGAATTTGGCTTACGGGTCATAAATAAAGCAGGAAAATGAACCACAGAGTTATGTGAAGCCAACAATCTTTTTATCATACATAAATGGTTCAAGAAATCAAACAGATGACTGTACATCACTAGATAATCAATATACAAATCAAATAGACTATGTCAGGAACTGAATGTGGTACTGATAATTAACTGTAAATATCAAACATTAGAGTAAAGCTGAAGAAGAACAATAAAAGAATCCTAGTGCCAAAATGTAATTTAAACACAATTTCTGATTAATTTAAAGTTCATATAAGGATCAGATTAGCATTAATAAATACAATTGACTGTGAAACAGAAGAATTATGGGTTGAAATGAGATATTACAGTATTTATTTATTTATTTATTTATTTTTATTTATTTTATTTTATTAGATTTATACCCCGCCCATCTAGACAAATAGTCTACTCTATTAGGGAAAGACAATTCCTGTTGAAAATAAAAAGATAAATCTAGATGGATGACAGAAGAAACACTTAAAATTGTAAAAGAGCGGCAAGAAGCAAAAGTAAAAGGTGACAGAAGTAGGGTCAAAATCCTGAACACAACTTTTCACTTACTGTCACATAGAAAAAACTATTAAAATGGCCAGTGCTAAATCTGGGAGAGGAAAACTTCAAGAGTGGCCTAATGTAGCCCACAGAAGTTCCCTCTCTGGCCCATCACACTTTTGCTGCCATCTCTGATGACTGAGATAAGGAGCTTTTTAAAGCCCAGAGAACTCCTGCAAGGACCTGAGTTGTAGTTTGCCACCCAGAAAGCTTTTGCAGGGAAGTATGATCTTTGTTGTAGCCTAAACAAGTGTGGCACTGGAGCTTATTTCTGAGTTAAGATGCATGGAGCAGGAATGTTTGCACTAAAGACTCCCCCCCCTAAGTAAGATATGCATAGAAGGACTGAACTGTTCTTGAGGTAGGAAAATGTCCAAATTTCTAAGAACTCAATCTTGTTCCATAACATGTAGAATCTGAGTATTATGGTTGGGGGCACGGATTGCTCACTGTGCTGGTTTTGGTGACACTCCCATGGTGACTATAGTGTGCACAAATTCTGGTTTAGTTCTCTTTTGGTAATAATCTTGCATAGTCTGTTTCTGTTTAGCCAGTGGGCGTATGTCTTACTATTCATGCCCCTAACCTAACCTGTTCTCCATGATTTGCCCTGCATTGTGAAATATTCCTGCTTTTAAGTTTTCAGGAATGACAATAGACCTTAATCTCTTTCACTTCCTTGTGTTTTAGGGGTGGGGATTCTATGGCCCTCCATGTATTATTAGAATCACATCAGCTATGCCCAGCATGCCATTGATGAGGGACAGTGGTAGGTCTAGCCAACAACATCTGGAGGTTTACAGGTTCCCCACAGGTATTATTAAGCCTAATACCTCTCTACTCTTCAGTGCCTTGCCCCATCATCTCATCCTGTCATGGCATCCACCTTTGAGGCATCTTCTTCTCTGTCCTTTTGGTGGACATAATTTACAGAAGGAAAATTGAATAGAACTATTTATTTATGTGTTTTTGTTTTTCATTTACAAAGCAGAAAGAGTTCATTTCACTTGTGATGTAGCCCCCTTTTTAACAAAATGGATTCTTTGACTCATCTGTCTGCAGCAACTTTATAGAGAATTAGGAGAACATTGGGGGGGGGGGAATTAATACATGTTTTTGAGAGGACAAGCCGTCCAGAGCTGCAGAACTTTATCAATATGCTCTTTGAAGACAGGGAGGCCAGTGAGGACAGTGGAGGCAACTGTTTGTTCAAGGATTTGGGCTGAAAGAGCCAGTTCAAAGTTTCCTTTGCTGCACCCATTGCATGACGGCAGTGTGTTCACACTTCCAATGAGCACATCTGTCCAAAAAATATTCACTTTTAATAGATATTCAGACTTTTTACAGTTGCAAAAATGTGCAGCAAAGCAGTGTATGTTACATTTTACTAAAAATGAAGAATAAGACCTTGTGGCTCCATAAACAAGCAATTTTTGATGCTCAGGTAGGAGTGCTGTTTCCTTTGTAGGCAAAAGAAAGAACTAGCTTGGTGGCACGCTCAAGGTTTTACAGAAGGACTGAAATCTTTAGGGAGGAAATGTAAAGGGGAGAGGTTTTGCCATGCAACCTAGAATGGACCAGCTGTTGGAAGAGAGAAAGGAATGGAATATCCGAGAGGGAAGAACAGAACAGGAACACTCTGCACTGCAAAATTCTCTTACAGGTCACATTCATATGTATGAAGAGAGAGGGAAATGTGACGATATACGAAGCCTGTAGTGGGGGAAATTACGCCTTTCCCTTGTTTCCCAGCACAGTTCTTTACCAATTAAAACAGAAAAACATTGTCCCCCATTGTCTCCATCCCTGAGCTAGATCAGAGATAGTTCCAAATCCAGGAGTTGGGAAGGGGTTAAGATGCAGCACCAATTCCATCAGCATTGTCTCCCACTCCCCCGCCCTGTTGCTTATATCCAAGATTCTAAAATATGCAGTTAGAATTGTATTTTGAACAAATAACTGGACTGATGTTAGAATTTTAGAATAAGTTGGGAGTTATTGGGGCCTATGGAAGGGGCCTGTGAGTCCATTGAATCCAACCCCTTGCTCAATGCAAGAATTCAAGTTGAAGTACATCAGACAGATGGCTGTCTAAGTTTCTCTTGAATGCCTCCAGTGTTGGAGCTGTCACCACCTCCTGAGGTAATTGGTCCATTTCATACTGCTCTAGCAGTAAGGAAGTTTTTCCTGACATTCATCTGAAATCTGGCTTCCTGTAACTTGAGCCCATTATTACATGTCCTGCACTCTGGAATGATTAAGAACAGATCCTACCTCTCCTCTGTATGACAGCCTTTCAAATATTTGAAAAATGCTATCCAGTCTTCCCTCAGTCATTTTTTCTCAAGGCTAAACATGCCCAGATCTTTCATCCCTTCCTCCTAGGGTTTGGTTTCCAGTCTCTTGATCATCCTTGGTGTCCTCCTTTGAACTTGTTTATTTATTTATTTTTATTTATTCGACTTGTATGCCGCCTGCACTCTGCAAGAGTCTCCAGGCGGCTAGAGTCTCCAGTTTATATGCATCCAGCTTAAAATGTGATGTTGAAAACTGGACATAGTGCTCACGATAAGGTCTAATTAATGCCAAATAGAAGAGAACTAGTACTTCACATGACCTGGAGACTATACTTCTGTTAATGCGGCCTATAATAGCATTTGCCTTTCTTGCAGCAGCATACTGCTATTGGCTCATATTCAGCTTGTGATCTACAATTTTGTGATCCTTCTTTCATGTGATATTGCCGAGCCAAATATCTCCCTTGTACCTGTGTGTTTGTGTCTTTTCCCCCCATGTGTAGAACTTCACACTTATCCTTGTTAAATTTCATTATCTTGTTTTCAGCCCTGTGCTCAAGCCTATCATGATCTTTTTGAATTTTGTTTTGGTCTTCCAGGATAACCCAATTCACAAATTTGATTGAAAACATCTGATTTATTTTTTAAAATGTTTTTATTAACACTTGATTATGTGCTTTTAATAGGAAGACTGATCTGCAATCTTAGTAGGTGGTTCACAAGTGGAACTAGGAAACAAGTTGTTGCGGTGTGGAGTTCTCAGACTTTGATACTGTCAAGAATGCCCCTCCTTAAAGGGAGGTATTCCACTAGGGGAAGTCATCATCTCTAGTTCCCAGCTTCCACCACCCTTTGAACCCTGGGCTGGGTGAAACCTAGAAGGTGCATGAATGGGCAACTATGGTCAGTCTTCTAACCCTAGATTTCCACTTATCTATCCCCTTATTCTGGGACAAAATTCTGTTGGCTGTGTACTTTAAGACTTGCACACCAGCCTGACGAGGTAGGACACCCAAATAACAAAAATAGCCAGCATAACCCTGTGGCTAAGGCTCTTTCTTTAGACACTCAAGCCCTTGTTTCCTCAAGGACCACACTTCGGTAAAATATAAAATAAGATTTATTTAAAAATATGAAAAAAGGTATAAAGCATAAAGTATTTAAAAGAGATACAAATGGTAATGTTAGAAGGCAAAGCCTGTAAAGGATTAGCTGAGTTCATGGAAGCAAACCCCAATAAAACAATAAAATCTGGCTAACTGGCCCCTAATTGCTTTAATAATTGATTACAGTACTACCATATGTTACCATTGTTAAGTCTCCCAATCAATCACTGAAGGCTGTTAAACTGTCAGTTTCATCTCCTTCCTCTCTCATCCCCCCCCTCTCTCTCTGGCCCCCCTTTCTATAATGTAAATCAAGTCTCTGCATAGTGATGGTATCCAGTCAGCTTAAAGTTCTTTGTTCATAAGTCCACACCCCTTGAGGAGAGTTCTTGGCAGAAGAAACAAATCTGCTTGCCTAGGCAGACAAATGCTACCTGTGCAGACTCTGAAAAACAAGTACTACAATGCCCATTTCCTAACAGGTGCTCCAGACATTTTGGACTTTATCATCCAGAACCCCTGACAATTGGCCATGTTAGCTGGTGTTTCTGGGAGTTGATGTCCAAAATATCCGAAAGGTAAAAACACTTCTTCGAGACACTGTCCATTCATTAAGTTGTGTCCTCCTGTATAATACTCCATTCTATCCAGATTATAAGTTAAACATAAGCATAACAAATGGATACCACAAACTGCCAGAAAAACAAATAAGTGGACCCTAGCCTAAACAAGCCCTATCTTTGTCTAGAGACAAAAATGATTGAACTGAAACAATCATACTTCAGGCGCATCATGAGAAGACAAGACTCTGGAAAAGGCAATAATGCTGGGAAAACTTAAGTCAGCATGAAAAGAGAAAGGCCAAATTCAAATTCTCAGTTCAAAAAGGATGTTGACAACCTGGAACGTATCCAGAGGAGGGCGACTAAAATGGTTAAAGGTCTGGAAGCCATGTCCTACGAGGCGTGGCTTAGGGAGTTGGGAATGTTTAGCCTTACAAAAAGAAGGTTGGGAGGGGACATGATAGTCATGTTTAAATATTTGAAAGGATGTCATGTTGAAGAGGAGACAGGTTTGTTTTCCAGGGCTCCAGAGACTAGGACACGGAGCAATGGTTTCAAACTACAGGAAAAGAGATTCCATCTGAACATTAGGAAGAACTTCCTGATGGTCAGAGCTATCCAGCAGTGGAATAGGCTGCCTTGAAGGGTGGTGGAACCTCCAAACCTTCTTTGGAGGTTTTTAAGCAGAGGCTGGATGGCCATCTGTTGGGAGTACTTTGATGGATGTTCCCGCATGGCGGGGGGTTGGACTGGATGGCCTCAGTGGTCTCTTCCAACTCTATGACTCTAAATATGAGATGAGTTGACTCAATAAAGGAAGCCACGGCCTTGAGTTTGAAAGACCTGAGCAGGACTGTTAATGCTCTGACCTTTTGGTGGTCACATTAGGTTGCTATATGTTGAAAGCGACTTGATGGCACATAACAACAATATGTGGACTTAGACTGGGTTGGGCAACTGTGGCCTTCCAAATGTTAATGGCAGGGGACTGGAAGTGAATTGATGGCACATAGCAATCCAAAGCACAAGTTTCATTTGCATGTATGATTTAGTGATTCACAAAATCTGTCAAAATTATATCTCTGAAACCAAACTAGATTTCAGCTTTTAGTACTGACAGTAATGTATATGGTCTTCAGGTGTTTATACTTTTTGCCAGATCCCCTGTCATGCCAAGACACATTCCAATTTATTGCCTGTTTTTTGAAAACTGACAATATTTCTGAATCCTTGCCTAAAATTCCCTTGCTCGTTTTTGATGTTTTATGTTTATCATGTCCTCTCCACCTGCTTTCTAATTAGAGTTGTTATTTCACTGAAGGGAGGAAAAATAATGAAAAGAAACTAGTCATTAAAGCCCCCATCTTTGGAGAACAGAAACTACAGAGCAATTCATCAGTAATTCCCAAGACATGCTGAACATTAATCAGTAGCGGGTTAGAAGCTGCAAGGGGGAAGATTTTGATTAAAGGCACACTAGCCATAAATCAGATTTGAACAAACGTGGAAGAGTAACAAGAAAATGTTGGAAGGTATCGCATCTAGCAGTGACTTTGTTTGTGTCCTCTGTAAAAAGTAAACAAAGAATGACTGACTGGGAGAAATGAGCTAGTGTGGAAGTAGACTCAATAACTGCTTTCTGTCTCACTCAGGAAAATATCATTCTTCTTTCTGTCTGAAGCCCTGAACACAGCTGGGCATCTTAAGTCACACTGCCTTCAATGAGATTTAATCAGCCCACCTGCGTATGAGACTGGTTTATGATGATAAGACATGTTGATAGTTTTCCATTGTAAAACATGGTCTTAACACTTCATAGACAAGCATGTAATACCAAATATATCATCACAGATTAGCCTGGATGTCCATATCTTTAAATGAAATACCTCATGAGTTTCTTCTTATTTTTTCCTTTGCTAGGAATTATGTTCCAATCCTCAGTTTATTGTTGGAGGGGCCACCCGGACAGATATCTGCCAGGGAGCTTTAGGTAAGATGAGACTGTACACTTCACTTCTCTATGGAAACCTTCTTAATATGATGTCTACATTGAGTAAATACTGCTCTCTCTGTATCTGATGTGGTCCTTTGTGTGCCAGATTGTTCATTGTCTTTAATGGAATTTTCCTTATCTTTTGCTATTGTTGTTGCCATTGATTGTGATTTAGAGAATTAGTGGGGAACCCAGAGGATCCTTCTATAGGTCTGATGTGTTAAGCAAGCAATCCCTTTCTTATGAAGGCTGGGGACATTAAAATTATAATGGAAAACTATTTCAGATATTCTGGCATATCATCTACAAAGGTTTTTGATGCATAATTGCCTCTTGCTCTGCATTTGGTTTAATATATTTAATATCCAGTACATTCTGTGTCCACTCGTCTGCTTTTCATGATATTTCAGTGATACTGACTTCTTTATCCTTTTCATTTGCTAGTTATTCTTGTGTGGTACAACCCAGTGGGGCTGATTCCCTAGGAAATGTAGCTTAGGATTGCAGTCTTAGAATCTCTCAGAGTGTACAGTTAATTCTGGATTCCTTTTAAGAGAGTGTGGTTTTCTTTATTGATGTGACTGCCGTTATTTCCTAAGAATGTAAGAACTTAAGAAGAGCTTTGCCAGATCAGAATTAGGCTCTCTAGTCCAAAGGCCTGTTTTAAAGTGTTGTGATAGAACATTGTGTAAGCCTAATAGCTGTTGGACTTTGGAGTACCTCAAAGTTATGTATGCCCCTTGCTTGTTCTTTTTGGCAACCATGTGAAATCACTGGAGATGTTGTCGGGAGGTTTGGGTTAATGTGACATCAGAATGCAGATGAGGCGCCTCTCTTTTCTACCTACTAGTCCTGAGGAAATGACTGGAGGCAGTGTGCGGATGGATGAGGGCAAACAACTTGATGCTTAATCAAGATATGATGAAAGCTCTGTAGCTAGAAGTCTGCTGATCTGAATGAAAGCTTGTGCTGGTTTTGGATGATGATGCATTACCCTTGCAAAACCATGTTTTAAATTTGAGAGTTCTTCTGGATGAAATGCTATGTATTGCAGAGTAATCACTTGTATTGCTCAGCAAGTGATGTTAGGAGATTAGAGTGTCTTTTACCAGGTTGGGTTAGTTCTTAAACTATTATCCTATCTAGTGAAGTGGATGTTGCCTCTGTCGCGTGCATCTTGGTTACATCTGTGCTTTCAGTGGAACAGTGGCAGTGTGCTTTGCCCATGTACAGAAACCTGCTTTGAAGATTCAGGATTAACCAGACCCATCTAAATTAGAGATGGGTGTCATATGGCCCTCCACATGTTGAACTGCAACTCCAGTCATCCCTTGTCTTTGGCTATGCTGTCTGAAGCTTGTGGGAGTTGCAGTCTGACAACATCCTGAAGGTCACCAATTCTCCATTCTGATTTAAGTATTATTTGCAAACTAAGATGTGTGGAAATTCACTGTTGCCCTTCTGAGTAGAATTTTCCATCTCATGGTTTTGCCACCTGCAAGTCAGGGAAGTTCTGAAGGATGACTCTGTGTTCAAGAGCGACATGCTTAGCCACAGACTGATGCCAGAGGATGTGCTCCAGTATGCCTTCTGTTTATATGGTGGCTGGTTGCTCATCTTGCCAGTAATAACTAGGCTTTACCAAACATAGACACGCATAAACACCAGTTTGTTGAATGAAAAACAGCCATGGACAACTAAGCTCAGCGTTCTCAAGTTCAATAAACATGCCTCTGTCAAAGTCAACTTTGTGTGATGCATCAACACATTTAGAGACCTCTTTCTATCCAAAAGCTGAACAGTCTAGAGAATCTCAAGTAGTGGCTCACAGTGAAAACTAGTGTCTCTATACCATTACCAAGCAGTGGCTGAAAAGAGCAAGCAGGAAGTAATTCTTGTTATCAGTGCTGATCAGCAGAGGGATGGTGGAACCACATGCCACTTTGCAAATATTGCCTGTGTGCATGTACTTGTGCTGTCTCTTCTGTCCCCACCCCATCTGACTTTCAAAAATACTACACCTGTAAATAACCTTAGTGAGTAACCATGGTATAATAATAATAATAATAATAATAATAATAATAATAATAATAATAATAATAATAGTAATGTGCCATCAAGTCAATTTTGACTCATGGTGACCCTTTTCAGAGTTTTCTAAGTAGAGAGTACTCAGAAGTGGTTTACGATTCTTGTCTTCTGGGAGGACCCTGGGACTGTGCAACTTGCCAAAGGCCACATAGGTTGGCTTTTCCCCTAGGAGGCACAGTGGGGAATTGAATTCCCAACCTGTGGCTCTGCAGCAGATACCTAAAGCACTGAGCTAGTCAGCCAACTATAACATGGTGACATACTACTACTGTAAAAGAAAAATGCTACATGGATTTATATAGATAATGATCTTTTTTGCTGAAGAGAAGACATCTACAATCAAAATCAGAGGGGAAACACCCATTTGTTTCAGAGATCCTTGCTATGATACCATGGCAATGTCATCTGAAACCAAACATAAATTTTGAACAAACTTCCTTCCTGTGCAAAACCATTGTCTCCTTTCTTCTATCACAATGACTCACAACATCCTATGAGCTTTGCAGATGCATTTAACTCCACATCAAGAAAACACACAAACCAATATAAACATACTACCTTTTGAAAAAACACTTCTAAAAAGTTGCTAAAAAGGAAATTATGTTTGATGGTTTTTAATAAAACTCTTACGAGTTCTATACTGCAAGAAACATCATGTAACTTAGATGTGGTAAGTGAGAAATATGTCTGAATAACTATCCTTAAAAAATAACTGTAAACCATAAAACCCCATAGAACAGGTTGAGTGACAGCATTTAATTACCACCCCAATTCAGTTTTTTACCATATCATTGTCATGAATTATTGGCAAATATTAAAATGAAGTACACATGGTGGTCTGCAGCACTGAGAATTAAACTGCCTACTGTGCTGAAATACACAGCATGCAACTTAAGAGTTACTTCTCTTTTTATTCACAAGTCAGCACATGGGGAACTGATTCATATTGGGCCCCTACAGTGTATGGTTGAAAAAACCTTTAGCATGTTTCCCCCTCTAAATTCAACTCCCCAGCAGAGTCTTTAAAAACAGGGGAAATAAACATCCATTGACATTCTGCCCATTAAAAAAAAATCTCCCTGGAGGATTGGGTAGATATAAGAGATTTAGGAGAGGAGATTAGAGCCTTCCCCATATATGTGTGTGTGCCTATTTATGAGTGAAGAAGTAGGTTAAAAAAAATGCTTGTGACTTTTAAAAGGCTTCTAATTCTAAGCAGCACCTTACCATTTAAAGTCATTTGTGTTAGAGGTCTTTGATTCTTTGTCAAGACACACACACCCCTCCTTGGTTATCTTGGTGCTACAGCTAGGGGATCTTCAGGTGTAAAGCTGCAATCCTGTGATCCCTAGGAAAGGGCATCCCAGAGACTTTAAGACAGGGGTAGGCAAGATGAGACCTCCAGATGTTGGGCTACATTTTCCACCATTCCTCACCATTGGATGGGTGGATTCAGGTTTAAGGGCGTCTCAGCCCAATAGTGTCACATTTTGCTCACCTGTGCTTTACGGTAGTAAAGACTTTCGTCTCTGTGAGTGAAAAGGGAGGTCCACAGGCTAAGAAAGAGGCCTAATGCTAGAGCTGCACCCACCATTGCCTTTTTATGTTCTAGCAGATGAGGGTGAAATGGGAGTGCCAATAAAGGAAAAGGGAGAACCTTGAATCCACAGAATCCAAAGTTCTCCTACTCTGCCAATATCCCCCCTAACGAGGACAAAAATGTCTATCATTTCTGGAGCTGGCGTGCTTGTTTTCACTCCAGTGAGTGTCACTGGAAATGAATAGAATTGAAAATGTGAAATAGTTTGGGGCACATCAGAAATTCTATCACACACACACACACACCCCTTCTGCTTTAGTCAGTACATACTGGTGGCACTGGTGTTTCCTCTGCTATGGATACCTCATATCCTGGCTCTAATGCTATGTTCTGCTATCTGACTCTAAGGGGGATGGCTGGTAGATTAGTTAGATTGACAACTCCATATGTTTGATTTGTATGGTTCTACAGTGGCCTGGGAACCAGTTAATCCACTTCCACAATGTATGCTCCTTTGATCTGGATGGAGAAACCTTTTGGGTGGGGGGAATGAAACAGTTTCTTCCCTCACAAATATCTCTAGAGAAGATGATGCTGAAGTTGGAAGAAGCAGAATTAATTTCCCTTATCGTAGTGGTTCTTCTGTCTAGATATTACCAGAGCAATACACTGCAGGACCTACTCAAAGGGGTTAGCTTAGATGTTATTATATGCCTGATTTATTAGAATCAGCTGTTTATTCATTTCTCTGGCATGTCTGATGTTCTATTGTCCCTTCCCAGAGGAAGGCAAGAGTATCAGGAGCAAGCCCAGTGCATATTAAATCAGTAGGAACACTGTCCCTCAAAGGAACTGGGCCAGAGCACAAGGAACTGGTAGAAGGACATTCTGCACCACCAACTATGAGGCACCACCTGAAGAGTTTAGCAAGTGACTCTGTTATGTCACAACTCCTTCAGCATCAGCAGTGCCTTGATTCATGGCAGATACTGTTTTTATTTTCCTACTCCTAACTAGGGTTTAAGGAGGAATGATCTTGAGACAGCAGATATGCATTGCATTTCTGGATTTGGCTGAAAGCCAAGCTTGACGCTGTCTCTGCTCCTGGGATCCAAAGTGTATATCCTTCTGGAAGACACTGAGTTCCCTAATTCCACAGCCTCTGTATGATGTACCTTTCAGAGTGGTAGTGACTGAAGTCCAGTAGTGCTTTGCAACTAGAATACGTCCCTTGAACCACAAGGGATTTGGTGAGTCAACTCCACCATTAGTTCCACTGATTCAAAGGGTCTCCTCTTCTTGCAACTTACTACTGCCAGAGTTTCTTTACTGATCTACTTCTTTCTTTAGGTCTCAGTGTGTGTGTTGGGATCAACTGGTGGGGTTTTCTTCAGTACAGTACAGTACCTGCAAAAAAATCCTTTTTTCTTTTCTTTTTCTTTTCCTTAGTTTTCTTTCTACTGTTATTGTTATTAATTCTATCTTAACAATTAGCTGTACAAATTACATTGGGTCTATAAAAGAGATAAAAATTCAAGAATGCTCATCTGATTTCCTTTGGAGAGTAGGCATCCTTCAGTCTCGAGAGACTATGGTAACGTGCTCTGAATAGAGGTCTTGGAACAGCATCTAGTGTGGCTGAGAAGGCCAATTCGAGAGTGACAATCCCTTCCACACTGAAGACAAATACAGTCTGTCCCCTGTCCAGCTCCCTGATTTTGCTGGTTTCGGGACTGCCTCTTTGCCTCAGCCTGCTGAACAAGTGTCTCTTCAAATTGGGAGAGGCCATGATGCACCGCCTGCCTCCAGGCTGAATGTTCAGAGGTCAACGTTTCCCATCTGTTGAGGTCCATTCCTAAGGCCTTCAAATCCCACTTGCAGATATCCTTGTATCGCAGCTGTGGTCTCCCTCTGGGGCACTTTCCCTGCACTAATTCTCCATACAGGAGATCTTTTGGAATCCGACCCTCAGCAATTCTCACGACATGCCCAAGCCAACGTAGATGTTTCCTTTAGGATGTGCCATTTAGAGTGCCATGGAGTTACACTGAGTAGATGAAATAGCTCATCAACAGGTATTTCTCCAGGGTGAGCAGTGTGATATTGGTGGTGTGATTTTATTGTCTTTCTTGGTAGTGTAGGTGATGAGTACCATCATTCGATGAAGTCATGTGCATGTTGATTGAGCAGTCATGAAGCTTTGGCTTGTTTTCATTACTTTTTCAGTTAAGATATTGTCCATAGGCAGTGACACCAAAGAATCAATGATATCATTAAAGTTTTCTTCCAGTTCCTTGTTATGATTTCTCCAGCTGCTATAATCATACATGTGAACATTTCCTGATAAAGTAAATCTGCATTTCAACTGTGAAATAAATATAACAGTGCTAGTTTTGTATCATCAACAGTAGGTTGATTTATGATTTTAATACATCCTGAAATACTTTTTTCTAAAATGTTTTAATAGTTGCAGAGATCCACTACATATATATGTGCAATCCTGTTTCCTTGTACTCTTTCCAGCCTTTTGGTGAGGTTGTGCCATATATGTGACACAGTATTGTTGGTGCTGGATACCACCAGTTGTTATAGTATTCTGTTCTAGTGCAAAATGTTCTTATGAACTCTGTGTCCATAGTGTTCTGTTGTGAGATCTTTATTGGTGCCACTGCCTATGCAGTCACCATTTTATATACATTTTGGACATAGAAGAAGTTCTCACATATGTTTTTGGAGTGAACAGGTGTGTACCACAGTGTACCTTGCTATCTTCATCTCTAGTCTTTGGCAACATATTCTCCATATTAAAGATTCAGAAATAGTTTTTTGTTCAGAGCAAAAACAGCATTAAAAAGGGCTTAATCTAGCTACAATTTCTGCCATTATCAGAGCAACAATGAAAATTAAATGGAATGTCATTACTTGCAGCCATGAAATAAGGCCAGTGTACTGTTGTGTTGCATCTCTTTGGCTTCAGCCTGTCAAATCACTGCATGCTTCCCCTGAAACACAAACAGTATTCCACTCCAAGCATAAAGTGTAATTTGCATGAAAGATGACAGCTTAACAAATAAAAGAAGCCTCTTATCTTGCAGTGGCTGAGCACAGTATGATAAAGTCAAGTGCCCCAATCCAACTATGATTTTGGGTATGCAAAGCACACACCCAATTCTGGAGCAGAATTGCGTTGGGCCTGAAAAGTGTTAAGATGTTGCTGGTTGTGGGCTTCCAATAGTTGTCCTTTGAAAAAGAAACTTTTTCAAGCTCTTATTGTGAATTTACCATTGACTCCCTGCATGTGCAAATGCATATCATCTCCAGCACAGCCCTGCTAGGTTGGCACTTTGGGTATTTCAAATGATTTGGGTGTGTGCGTGTGTGGAATTGTCAGGCACTGTTATACCATTCTGGAACTTTCTCTCTATCTCTTTCCCTTCTCAGACTGAGCATACTTAGGAGCAGCAATTCTGCTGCTGTTTTGATGGCATATATTCCCACCCTATGTAATGAAAGCACAGGATTGCTCTGGCTTGCACTTACTGAAATCTTTCCAGTAAGCATTAATGAGACTTAAAAGCGCCTAATTTCTAGCTTGTATAAATGTATTCAGCAGCAAGGAAACTAATGGGATATGCTTTTGTTTTGTATTGATTTCACAGGCGACTGTTGGCTTCTGGCAGCCATTGCCTCTCTCACTTTGAATGATGAAGTTTTGGCTAGAGTTGTCCCAAGTGATCAGAGTTTCCAGGACAGATATGCAGGGATCTTCCATTTCCAGGTACCCAGATACTGGCTCTCTGCTTTGTTCTGATACAGAAACTATTACAATTAATATAATAAGGGTCTTGCTAGCCAAGCTCTCTTCCACTGGGAAGGTTTTCTCCAGCCACTGTATTAACTCTGCACCTGCTGTTTGAAGTAATGTGCCTTTTGCTGTCGAATGGAGGAGCATGGGACTAGAGAAATATCATTTGTGGACATCTTGAAGACATGAGGAGGATCTCCCACCAATCTTAAGCAGATTTTGAGGGAATGAGATTGCTGCAGGAGAGCAGGGAATTGCATCCTTCCCATTCCATGACATAAAGTCCTTCCCAAGGAGAAGTAATTGTTTGCCACACTCTGCTGGAGATGGAAGATGTTTCTTTTTTGGACTTAAACTCTCATAATCCTACTGGCAGCATCGACCAGGCTTATGGGATTCTGGGATCTGCAATCCGAAAATAAAATGTTTCCCATCTCTGCCCCCTGTATGCTCCTCTCCTGCACATGGCAACCCCTTCTTCTCCAAAGCAAATATGCCAATTTCAAATGTTTGTTTTCCTGATCCCTCACGATAACAGTGTGGCCCTGGTACATTCACCATCCCATATAGCAAACAAACAAACAAAAACAAAGCTTGAAACCTATTTCTAAATCGTAATTGCACATACATTTCAAAGGACCAGTTAACATTTGAATTAAACAATGTTTAAATTGTTATAATTTTTGTTTTCTTATTCCTCAACAGTAGGTGCGGTACATGCCAGCATTTGAACTGTCTGGTATTTCTCCCTTGTTGTTTAGTGAGCCAACGTCCTCTAACCGTAAAAGTAATTAAAAGTTATCCTTACATTGGAAAGGGAGTGATGTTACCTCTCATTTAAAATTACAGTTGTAATGTAGTGTAGTTGTCATTTGTTACTGAAAATGGAAATAATTATAAGTAAGTAGTTGTTTGAAATGATTTCATTCTGGACTCAGAAAAAGATGCACTCCATTTTTCTGGACTCCTTGTAAATCCACAATTTACAAACAACCTGAGATATTTATAGAGATATATAAAATGTATCTTTCCAAGGAATAAAAGAGGCTCAAGGCACTGGTTGATTTATGGTCTGTAAGAATGTCCAAGCTACTTGTTTGTCTTCAGGTTATTTCTGGACCATACATGACCAAACAATTTGCTGTTTCCAAGAGTGAGTTGTAGGTATTTATAGAAACATCAGTGTTTGAACTATGCCTCGAAAATAATATAGAGATTATAGCATTTATTACAGAGTATCTTGGCTGCCCTTTAACTTTCAGGTAAGATGGTAGGTTTTGAGACTGAGTAGTCTTTCTCAAAATGCATTGAAATTCTTGCTGATGCATACAATATCTGATTTGACCTCAACTGCTTTTAGCTAGAGTCAAGAGCATGGCTCCTGTATCTGGCATTCAACATGTACTGGATTTCCCCCCCTCCTTTTCAGTTCTGGCAGTATGGAGAATGGACAGATGTGGTGGTTGATGACCGATTACCTACCAAAAATGGAGAACTCCTCTTTGTTCACTCAGCAGAGGGGAGTGAGTTCTGGAGTGCCCTGTTAGAAAAGGCCTATGCCAAGTAAGTGGAATCAGGAAACTGCTTTATGAAATGCAAAGTATGAGATGGTTTGTTTTGATACTAGTCTCCCTTTCTCCCAAACGAAAAACTGGAGTTGAGCTGGATGAGGACCAGATTGCTGGGGGAATAAATCTTTACTTACATTTTATTTTCCTGGTTAAAATTAATGATTTCCTTGTGGGAATTACTAGATGGTAACTTCTGGTGGTACATCTTGTCCATTAGGGCAAATCAAGCACTGCCCCACTTTTGGCAAAGGCCACCCTCCCCCAGATGGCACACTGCCTGTCTGTGAGTGTTTGAATGAGAGAAGAGGTGGGTGAGATGAAATGAGAGAATGGATATGAGTAAATAAGCCAACTGCCCAGCTTGCTAGCTTGCCTAGCTCTGTATGTGTATGCCTTTGCATGTGTGTGGGGGCTTTGTCCCTGGCTCTGTCTGTCACCCTTGGCTCCACCTACTGTATGTTCTTTTCCCTTCTGCCCCACCAGCTGCATTGCTTACTAGCCAGCCCAGGTATCCTGTATGTTTTCCCTTGTGGAGTAAGTAGTAATAAGAGGAAGCTTTTTAACTGAGAAAACATTATTGCTAATAAGTTAGTTGGAGCATGGGAAGTTGTTATTGAACAGGAATTGTTTCTGTTACTCATTTCTGTTTTAAGAAATAGTGTGATGCCGTTGTCCTCTTGCAGGTTTTTAAAAGTACAGTAGTTCATTAAATTACTAATTAAGTGTCAACTATTTTTGTTTTATCTTATGGTGTTTTTCCCCTGTTCAGTCTTATTTGTTGTTGTTATATGCTTTATTTTGTATGTTCCTTCTTTGTAAATTGTAAACCATTCCTGGAACACTGCATGTCGAAACATATAAATTGGAGTGGATAGCATTCTAGGAGTTGGGGGGTGGCTCCCCCCCCCCCGCCACAGCCAAAAGGGACCAGTGCTATCCAATTTTAATAGCTTGGCGGGAGCAGCAGCAAAAACAAAAAACAAAAATTGCTTTGTGTTTTTACAAGGTGTATGTGAAATGTGCCTTGTCTGAAAGCAAGATGGCACTTCTACGAGGCTTTCAAGAGCACTGTTCTAAAACAAGTTGTACATCCCCACAAGCCTTGTTTCTAAAGATAACTAAATCAAACAGAGCACAGACAGAGTTCTGACTCCTGTCCTCTGAAGATGCCGGCCACAGAGACTGGCGAAAGGTTAGGAAGAAAAATCTTAAGAACACGGCCAAACAGCCCGGAAAACCCACAACAACCATAACTAAATCGTTTTTTTTCCACTGAAAAAATGAACAGGAGGGCACATGTAGCCCATGGACTATCTGTTTCCCATAGCAATTGTCTGAGTATGAACCAAGAGCTGGATTAATCCTAACTAGTAAGAGCCATAGAACAGCAAAACATGTTGCTGTAATTTTGATATTCTATCATAATAGGATATATACATATTTGACATTCTAGACTCAAAATGCTGCCATGGCATTGCACAAAGCAACAAAGTCTGACGGCAAAACTATCAGTCCAGATTATTGGAATATGGTACAAAATGAAGCTGACTACACTTGACCATAGTCATCTGCATTAAAAAAGGATTGTGTATTTCAGATATTTTAGCATGACCAAATGATAGAGATTATGCGAGTTGTGGTCTGAAATATCTGGAAGACAGTGGATTGCCTCCTCTCAGGCTACATAAATTAACAATAATTGTGTGCCATCAAGTAAATTCTGACTCATGGTGACCTTTTTCAGGCTTTTCTAGGTAGAGAGTACTTTGAAGTGGTTTACCATTCCTTTCTTCTGGGGGCATTTCTAAGACTGTGCAGCTAGCCCAAAGCCACACAGGTTGGCTCTACTCCCAGAAGGCACAGTGGGTAATTGAACTCCCAACCTCTGGCTCCACAGTCAGATACCTAACTCACTGAGCTATCCAGCTAGCTGACATTAATTATTATCGCTTAATGATATAATACAAGCAAGGTTCATGATCAGATCAGTGTGTAACAAAATCATGATAGATTCTGTATTGAATTTGGGCTTTTCAGCAATAAAAAGAAAGAAACAATGCAAATCCTGATAAGATGGGATCTTGACTCTACTACAGTTAAAGGAGAAAATTTGAAATATTAAATTCCATGGATTATCTTTCTGTAGAATAAATGGATCATATGAGGCACTCTCTGGGGGAAGCACTACTGAAGGCTTTGAGGACTTCACTGGTGGAATTGCAGAATGGTATGAGCTGCGAAAAGCACCACCGAACCTCTTCAAAATCATCCAGAAAGCTCTTCAAAAAGGTTCCCTCCTTGGATGCTCCATTGACGTGAGTTAAAATAAGTTTCTAGCCTGCTGTCAGAGTTATTTGCAACAGAGAGAAAATTGGCAGGCTGTTCCAGATGGGTAACTTCCTCGTTACACACATTTTCAGCTCTCCTGGTCGGTCAGGGAAACAATGTCAGAAAAGCTGGAAAATCCATAGCCCTTCCCCTTCCATAACTAGGCTTGAACTACCTTTGAACTTAATTGCGTCTCTTACAGACCAAAAAATGCCCAAACATGGCAGGCAAAGAAGCAGCAGAGGACCTGCCTTCTCCCTACTTTTTCTGTGGCATTTATTGAGCTCAACATGATTTGGGAGAGGCATCAGCTGCTCCTCATATGCATCTGGGTCTATGATTATGTGCTTAGAAAAGTCTGCTTCACTGCAGTAGCTCATAGAATTGGGATGATAGCACCACTGTACAAATGTACAGTACATGCCAAAAGCATAGCTCTCGTTGTTTCAGGGTTTTGAATTTCTGGTAAAATTTCCTACTATGGAGTAGAAATACACAGACCCACAGAGGAAAATAGCTACAAGTTTCCCAGAGTCCACCCCTTTCTCGATAACTGCTACTTAAGGTCTCACTGAGACATTAGTAAGGAAGAATGGGCATAATATCTTGTGGCTTTCTCTATTCTATTCTAAACAGGGTTTATAAACAAAAAAGTTGTTTTTTAAAAAAACAAAACACAAGAATAAAAAGGCTTAAGGTTACAAACTGTCAGGTTCTTTATCATACCACCAAACTTTCTTTCTTTAGAGTTTAAATGTATTCAGCTCTATATATCTATATATAGAGATACATGCTTCTTTTGATACAAGTTCCATTTAGAATGTACTATTTTTCACTCCTTCACCAAAGCAGACCACCCTCAGCTCAAAGTAATAGGACAGCTTTTTCTCTCCCTCTTATATATGAATCTATCACTCTCATATACATACCCGTATATACAAAACAGCATCTCTCCAGCAAGGAATCATATTAATCAAGTTCCAGTCATGAACAAACTTACATGCCTCTCAACTGATTTTTTTGAATAATCATTTCTGGCACACACCCACTTTTCAATCAAACCTCAGTTACTTACTATGCATTCTAGTACAGCCCTATATACGAAATATGTTTGTAGTATAAAATCACCACAGACCTTCAAACGTCCAGTGGGTTTGTGGTTGTGTCAGCATCAGAACTGTGTGTTTACACATGAGTTTACACATAGGTCTACACAAATGCCTTTTAAAATTGCAGGTCAGTGTTTTAATTCAGCACTGAAATCCTGTGATATAGGGCAGGCTATACATACATACATACATACATACATACATACATACATACATACATACATACATACATACATACATACATACATACATACATACATACATACATACATACAGAGTAAAAAAAAGATATATGCAAGAATAGGATTTCTAGATCTTCACCGCTTTCTTCCTCTTTTGTCTACCAAGCCAAGAATGTGAATTTTTAACAGCTCGAATATGTTTGAAAGATACCAAGTACAGGCTAACTATTTTTGGTATGCTAAGAGGCTGCAGCTACTTCTCCAGGGTTATGGAGAAAGGATTCTTCTTTGTGGTCTCTGTGAATGCACACTAATGGGTTAATCTACACCTGCGCAGAGCAGCCTCGGAATTTTCTAGAGTTCAAGCACATGGTCCTGGGACCTCCCACACGCTACCCATGACCCCGCCCCAGCACCGAGTGCCTTAGTTCTCTTTCTGCCACCGCTGTTGCAGCATCTCGGTTCGGAGCTCCTGCGTTCGCGTTTTTTTCCTTCAAATTAATACTTACTTAGACCTTGAACTGTTGTACGTTTCATTCGGATTTGTGAGTTTAACAAAAGTGAAAAACTGTGTTGTTTCTTGTTCGTTCGTACGAGTTGTTTATGGCCGCTTCAGGCCCTTTCAAGCGTTATTCCACCTGCTTGAATAGATTCATTTATTGGACGGCCATTCCCAGTGCTTATTTTGCCTGGGGGAAGAACACCAACCGGCCTTGTGTGCTGTCTGTAAAAGTTTCACTAAGCCGGCATTGAAGCAAAGGCTGCAACGCCTGCGCTCCTTTTTGTGGGAGACGTTTCTCTGCCCGACGGGGAATTCGACTATGGAACCGCTGCAGGTTTACCCTGTCGAGGCCTCTTCAACCACGGGCCCGTCACCTAAACTAGTGAAAAAGGCGGCGAAGGCGTCGTCCTCGGGCTCGAGGTCGACCACCTCAGCATCGGTATCGAAACCGCCTTCGGCCTCGATGAAGCCATCTAGGCTGTTGGCCGAGGCCCTTCCATCGCCGCCGCCTCAAGCCCAGTCCCGGCGTGAATTGGTATGCCTTAGCATACCATCGGGAGATGAGGACATACCTCCGTTGAGGCTGGCAACCGGGGAGAGGCTTAAGCCTCTCCCCGGACTGGGCAGACACCTCGGCTGAGTGTTGCAAGCCGGCCCAACTTCTCTACCGGGCTCGGCGTCGAGGCGGGTGTCCCCATCTCTGCCCAACTCTGTAGTGGCTGAGCCGCTGAAAAAGAGGAGGCAGAAGACCAGGCACCTGGAACCTCCGGCCGAGCCCGAGATATTCCGATGCTGACAGCCGCTACCAGATGACTATTTCCCCCCCCCCCCCCATCCTAGGTCTCGCTGGGAGGGCTATTGGCACTATTATGAGCCCGAGGACTTCGGGTTCGACCCTCACCAATACCCGGCACCTTACGACCCTGGCTTCTACCATCGGCACCGACAGTGGCCATGTTTCTATGGACAGTATTCACCTTTGCCCCCCTCGATATCATAGGTATCCTGGCGCCTACCGCTATCCGGAGGACGATTTCAGACAAGACCCACCTCAAAGGATGCCAAAGTGGCTGGCCCCAGAGGAGTTTTTATTGCCAGCCCCGGCTCATTGGTCCTGTTCGGACCCGGCTCCCATTCCACTAGCTTCGCCAGGTCCGGAGGTGGAGACGGGGTGATTGCGGCTTCCACCCCGACCCGTATCATCAGGATCGGGATCAACATGCTCTTTCCGCGTCTCCAGACCAGGATGAAGAGTTCAAATCTGACTCAGAGGCCTCGGGTGTGGGAGTTGAGAAGGACTCTCCACCTAACTCCGGGTTCAGAGGTGGCAGAGAGCCACCCTCCATCCCCTTCGGAGGACTATTTGGCCTACTCGCACCTGATTCGCAGGATTGTGAAAGTGATGGACTTGGTGGTGGAACAGCCCGCAGCTGAGGAGGTGGATAAGGTCTATCAGGACATTACCCAAGACCAGACCCCTCCTCTCCACCTCGCCTTCATCTCCTCACTATGGAAGTTGGTTAAGGAGCCCTGGGACAAACCCTCCACATCCTGTCAGATCCCTAGGAGGGTGGAGAACTTATATAAGACACACGGTTCTAACACGGAATTCCTATCTAAGCATCCCCTGCCCAATTCCTTTGTTGTGGATGCCACGCAAAACAGAGCCAGAAACCGGTCGGCGTCCATAACCCAAAACAAGGAGGGAAGGAAACTGGACATTCTTGGACATAGAGTTTATTCCTTAGCGTCCTTTGTCCTCAGGGTGGCAAATTATTCAGCAGCAATGGGTGCCTACCATCGCCACCTCTGGAATACCACCTTGCCAGCTTTACAAGCCACCCTGGAGGAGCTCGGGGTTTCAGGTCTCACGTGCCATCAGGAGGCTTTGACTCTGGCGAGGCAGGAAAGGATAGCTGCTAGGCACATAGTGGATGCGGCTTCCAAACAAATTACCACAGCGGTGACTCTGCAACAGCATGCTTGGCTGCGTTCAGCTGGGATCTCTGAGGATGTGAGGTCGAGGATTGAGGACCTACCCTTTGACGGGGTAGGCCTCTTCGACGATAAGACCGACGAAATCCTGGACAACTTGCTCAAGCTGCGCAAAACAGCCAAGTCCTATACCAACCAGCAGAGTCGCCCGAGGAACACCTGGCACCGGTCCTATCTTTACCGGCATCCCGACCGCCAGAGGCCACAAAGCTCTGGGTTCTCTTCGGGTCTGTATCGTCAGCAGTCTGGCAGGCAGTGGCCTCGCCAACAGGCCCGCCGCCCAGACCGGAAGCCCAGACAGGACCTTTAACTCCATTGGCTCACCAGCAACAGTTCACACCTTGGTTCGTTTGGCTCCCTTTCTTCCCGCCTGGCAATCCATCACCTGTGACACTTGGGTTGTCACCATCATAGCCAAGGGCTACACTGTTGAGTTTGACTCTCCACCTTCCACGGGGCTGTTCAGGGACACCACTCCCTCACTCCCTTTAGAAGAGGAAGTGGCGATTGTTCAGGTTCACAGGCACTCAGCTTCCCCCCCCCCCTGTTATTTCGCTATCCCAAAGAAGGACGGGGGACTCCATCCCATCTTGGACCTCCATCCCTTGAATTCCTATATCACGCCCCAACGTTTTAGGATGGTCTCCCTTGATGGCACCATCCAGATGTTAAGGAGTGGAGACTGGTTTTCGGTCATAGACCTAAAGGATGCCTATTTCCATATCAGCATTTGGCATGAGCATCGCCGATACTTGAGGTTCTCCCTCAACGGGGTGATCTACGAATTCAAGGCATTCCCCTTTGGACTCTCCACTGCCCCACGGGTGTTCACAAAGTGTTTAGCCCCGGTGGTGGCCTACCTCCGCTGCATGGTATTACGGTGTTCCCCTACCTAGATGACTGGTTGCTGGTGGCGCCGTCTCGCGCCCAATCGGAGAAAGATATATCCTTCACCTTGTCCCTTTTGTCTACTCTTGGGCTCCAGATCAACCAAGAGAAGTCCACCCTATGACCCAACCAGAGGGTCTCTTACATTAGTGCAATACTAGATGCCACTTGTGGTCGGGCCTTCCTCCCAGAGGACAGGATAGTGAAGATCTGACTAATGGTGGCATCCTTCCTGCCAGGTGCCAGAGTGTCAGCTCATCAGGCACAGCGTCTGCTAGGCCTTATGGCTTCCACCACAGCAGTGGTCCAGCATGCCAGGGTGAAGATGAGGTCTTTGCAGGCCTGGTACCTGTCGCTTTACGACCTGCTACTGGACCCTCCATCCAAACTGCTTGTAGTCTCAGCAGAGCTAGCGTCACAGCTGACCTGGTGGTCCTCCCAACCGAACTTGTTAGTAGGGAGATCCTGTGGTCCCCTGGCCCCGAAAGTGCAAGTAACCACTGATGCCAGCCCGACAGGCTGGGAAGCACACTTAGGGAGCCTGAGGGTACATGGCCTCTGGTCATCAGATGAGATCCTGCTGCACATCAATCATCTGGAGCTCCTGGCGATCTCCAAAGCCTTCCGGGTGTTTGAGCATCTGCTCATCAGCCAAGTAGTCCAAGTGGCGTCGGACAACACCACAGCAGTTTACTACCTCAACAAACAGGGTGGCATGTACTCCCTCCCCCTACTGTACCTGTCAGTCCAGCTCTGGGACTGGTGCTACTCCCGCCACATCTATCCAATAGCGGTACACATAGCTTTGGAAGAGAATACCCTAGCAGATCGGCTGAGCAGGCTCCTGGACTGCAGCCACGAGTGGTCATTGGACAACGACGTTTTCCTCTCACTCTGTCATCGGTGGGGCACACCTCAACTTGATGTTTTCACCTCCTTAGCCAACAGGAAGTGCAACCGCTATTGTTTGAGAGTGGGAGTCAGCCGTCACTCAGTGGGCGATGCATTCATGGCCTCTTGGGTCAGCGGGCTCCTCTACATGTTCCTGCCCATACCACTGGTGCAGAAGGCCATCATATAGGTACGCCAAGAAAGGGCGAACGTCATATTTATCGCCCCATGGTGGCCTCGCCAACCGTGGTTCTCCACCCTGCACCAGGACGCAGTGGACTACATTCGGCTCCTGGCACTACCTCACCTCCTCTCCCTACATCAGAGCAAGACATTCCACCCAGACCTGGAATCCCTGCATCTGACAGCCTGGAGACTGCTCCCATGGTAGCTGATGTCTTAAATCATGCCTGCAGGCGCTCCACGACCCTCACGTATGCCTACAAGTGGAAAGTTTTCTCCACGTTCGCCACTGCACACCACTTCCCCACACAACCTACCTCACTGGATGCGGTCCTCCAGTTCCTCCTCCTTGCACTCTACTCTCAAGGTATATATGGCTGCAATAGTTGCTCATCAGCCACCCTCTTCAGAGGCCGCAAGCCTCTTCCGCCATCCCACTCTTAAGCAGTTCCTGTGAGGCTTGAAGAATTTACGCCCAACCTACAAACCCCCGACTCCACAGTGGTCCCTTCAGTTGGTACTCAACAAGCTCATGGGTCCGCCATTTCAACTGTTGGCTACCACATCAGACAAACTGCTTACACTGAAGACGGCGTTCCTTCTCACTATTACCTCAGCACGCCGAGCTGGGGAACTGGCGGCCCTACAGGTTGACCCACCCTTCCTTCAATTTCACCCAGATAAGGTGACACTCTACCCGGACCTCTCTTTCGTTCCAAAGGTAGCCACTTATTTTCACCTAAATCAGCCAATAGTTCTTCCGACCTTCTTCCCTGCACCAACATCACATCTGGAACTGTCTCTCCACTCCTTGGATGTTAAAAGAGCCCTCTCTTACTATGTCTCCTGCTCTGTGTCCTTCCGCTTGTCACACCGCCTTTTTGTCTCCTTCCAAGGTCAATCTAGGGGATCCCCGGTTACTTCACAGACAATTTCCCATTGGATAGTTTCCACTATCCACCTGGCATATGAGCTTGCCAACACGCCTTTATCGTGCACTGTAAGGGCACATTCAACCAGGGCTGTCGCATCCTCCACAGCTTTCCTTAGAGGAGTTGACCTGGCGGACATCTGTAAAGCAGCTATGTAGGCCACGTCGTCCACCTTTGTGGCTCACTATCACTTGGATGTCTGGGCCAAGGCGGAGGCTGCTGTGGGCCATGCCGTCCTGGCATCTGTGCTCTCGTGACGTCCCTCCACCTGGTAAGTCAGCTTGCTAGTATGCATTCACAGAGACCACGAAGAAGAAAAAGAGGTTACTTACCTGTAACTCTGATTCTTTGAGTGGTCATCTGTGAATTCACACTTCCCGCCCTTCCTCCCCGCTGTCTGTCACATGTGCCTTGTTGCATGCTGAGCAGCGGCAGACAGTTCCACAGAACTGTGGCACTCGGTGCCAGGGAGGGGCTATGGGTAGCATGTGGGAGGTCCCAGCACCATGTGCTTGAGCTCTAGAAAATTCCAAGGCTGCTCTGCGCAGGTGCAGATTAACCCATTAGTGTGAATTCACAGATGACTACTCAAAGAACCAAAGTTACAGGTAAGTAACCTCTTTTTATATTTATTGTTTTCAGGAAAGGTGGGGCAAGTTATTTAAAACTGCTGTTATTTTGCAGTGCAACACAAACATTTCCAAATCACAGGGTGGAAGCCAGGGCAAAGAGTAGTTGCAAATGAATACAGATTGATTTCTTTACAGCAGATTTGCCTAGAAGTGTCTACCTTTTGGCTTCTTGTTAGCAGCCTTGCAAGAAAACCTCATGCATTGAAGAATTAACCTACTTTATTGCCGTGTCACTGAATACTGATATGCTAATTCAGTCTGTATGAATCATGGATTCAGTCCGAACCCACGATTCAGTTCCACTACATCTCAATTTTGTCTCCTTGGAATTTACACAGCAACAAATATAAAATCATGAATCTGTTGAGGGTTGTATCACAATGTGTTCTAGATATGTAGCCCCACATTACCTATTCCTTTTCACTGAAGGAAATGAAGGATAGCTGTGAATGATATGACATTTTGGAGGTCACTCATACATGTTACATGTCGTTAAGTCACCTCCCATGTATGGTGACCCTGTGAATGAGTGGTCTCTAAAATGTCAAAATAACAATATTGTCATTTACACAATAGGCTCTTCCTACTGAGCTGCTAATATAACATAGATAAAACAATTTCTAGTACAGGGCCAACTTTTATCTTACTTCTTTGTTAAATGAATGCTTGTGCATGCTTTTATATATAGAGAGAGAGAGAGGGAGAGGGAGAGAGGGAGAATGCTGAATCATGCCAAAAGCTATTGAGGCCAACATTCTGTTTCCCACAGTGGCTATCTAGATGTCTTTAGGAAGCCCACAAGCAGGAAGTGAATGCTACACTACCCTCCAACTGGTGGATCTCAGCAACTGATAAGAAGTGGTATATTTCCTCTGATCTTGAAGATTATATACCACCAGCCTGACTAATAGCCGTCAGTTGCCTTCTCCTAATTAACTACTACAGCTACATGCAGTCTGGGTATAATTTTACCCAACTGCAGTTCATACTTCAGTCTTCCTAGTTTCCCTGAGTAATTGCTACTGAATTTCCTTGTATTTACAGATCACAAGTGCTGCTGAGACAGAGGCAGTCACAACACAGAAGCTGGTCAAAGGACATGCATACTCGGTAACGGGTGCAGAAGAGGTAACATATCCTTCTTAGAAAATACTGAACCCTAAGGATAGGATCTATTATTTTCTCTGTTACTGCTCTCCTTTAAACTTGACAGGCTCTTTTGTGAAATGTTTGGGTGCGCTGCCCTCTTATGGCTGTGCAGACTCATAACAACCTATTGTTTTGTTTAGTGCATGAAAACTCATGAGATACTAGAAAATATCTGCTGTGGCCACCAATGTAGATGGTCCTCAACTTTTGATCCTCCTTTCCAGAAGCCCCAGCCAGCAGGGCCAACAATCATAGGAGGTGAAACTGAAAATCCAGTGGCCTATGTGATTCGGTGAACCAAACAGGAAACCTACTATGTATTGTTAACATGTGTTTTGTAGTGAATTGCATAACAAAAGAGGACGTCACAATTCTGGTGGGGAAATGGAGTTGTCCAAGCTCCCAACAGGCCATTTCCTATAACATACATGAAGGATAGACAGCCTGGGACCCTCCAAATATTCTGGTTCCCAGCTTCCCATCATCTCTAGGTGGCATGGTCAGGGTTTACAGGAGCACTAGTCCAAAATATCTGGAAAGTTGCCTATTGCTTTTATTCTCACAGTGCAATAAATGCACATGGTCACCTTGCACCATAGAAATGTGGTAGATCCACTGTTTTCACAACACACACAATGGCCCTTGAAACACCAGAAAGTGTTTCAGTGTCTGCAGCATTTAGTTAGTTTGAGATGAGTGTATAGCCCTGCTTTTCTGCACCATATGTCTGTTTTATAAAACATATCTTATTCCTTGCACAGGGGTTAGAAGAGCAATTGAGATGTTTGTTGCTATCTAATTTATAATAGTATTTACTTGATTTTTATTATTTTGTTAAATTTTTATTTGTTTGATGCATATACCACCCTGTTAGTGCAACACTGGGTGGTTTACAGTAGCCCATGATAACAAAAAATACATTCAAAAGTAATACAACAGTACATTTTCGTAGATACCTGGCTTCAATCCCATTAAGGTTGGAAAACAGGACATCACATGTCAGGGATATCTTACTTCAGGAAAACTGCCAGCAAACTAAAACTGATTGTTTATATGTATTTATATTAGATGCCAAATATTATCTTTTAAGATTGACTTAATTTTTGTTTATGCATACAGGCTGATTGGCTATGAAGCAATAAAGTATTTGTAAAGCAAACACAAAACATTGAAACAAATGCAAAAAGGAATCAGACCAATTTTTCCAAAAAGACATTCGTAATCCAATCTGCCCGAATAGACTGCCCTCTGCCTTTACCTGAGAATATTTCCTGTTAGTATGAGGGCAAGATCCTCTCCTAGAATGAAGAAATTCTTACTTAACTATATCTGTGTCCAAACATCCTCCTTTCAGTGTCATATTTCAAAGGCTCACATTCACACTATTATGCCACTGCGCTTCACAAGTACTACTTGTAAGTATTGCCTATATACGTCTTCACTCAGCAATTTCAACAACATGGCCACAGGCCACACATCACTTCTTTATCCTGCCTTTTCATCAGGGTGGCTCAGAATAAGATTTTAAAAACCAGGTACAAATAAAATTTATAACAAAGTTTTAATACTAAAAAGAACAATTCATCAAATTGTAACATAAAAGCACAATTTGATTAAAAATCATTTATAGCCAGATTGATATAACATTAGGAACTCAGGAACATGTGGTTTGAGAGAAGCTCCACTTTCTGAAGCCTTTAGCACACCAGATCTATAAGATGCTTTAGCCCAGTGGTTCCCAACCTTGGGTAACCCAGGTGTTTTTGGACTGCAGCTCCCAGAAATCCCGGCCAGCACATCTGGTAGTGAAAGCTTCTGGGAATTGCAGTCGAAGAACAGCTGTGTTCCCCAAAATTGGGAACCACTGCTTTAGCCAGTCTGGTTCTCTACCAGCTTGTGTGGCTTAGGCTGTTTCATGAAGGACCAGAAATGAAAAAATGTTACTTTTTTTGTTCTGCACTTCACAAAAACTCATAGCCTGCATGGTGAACAGCTGTACAGTCTGGGGGATACTGAGGGTTGCAACCCAAAATAGTAACGTTTGGCATTTCTATACAGGACCTGTGTGGCTGGCTTTAAATTGTGAACTTTGAGGGTGTAGGTTTGAGAAGGTATACTGGCCTTTCTCTAGGAGACTTCAAGATCTGTTGAGTGACTGTTACAGGGGTCAGCCATGAAGCCACTGCCGCCTCTTATTCTTGTGCAAAGTGGTGCATCTGTCCAAATATTGCAATACTCTGTTCATGTCACCTGTTTCTGTGTTGGCCCAATTGTCTGCTGAACAAGATAGATATTTGAAAAGGTTTTATCTGTGGCATGAAGGCTATGGTAGAATGGAAAAAGAGAAAAGAGAGGATGTTGATCAACCTGGATCTCTTGCTGCTTAGTTTGCAAATCTGTGGTAGAAGTTCAGAGTCTCATTATGCCAGAAACATCCCTGCCCTTCTGATTAAAAATGTTGTGGAAAGCTGCGTCCTTGGCAGACTGCATCAGAGCTGGGAAGGATAATGAGCAATTGACAGAGGTTTGATTGCAGCTGGCCTCCAATGTTTTGGCTTCAGTGTTTACCAATGTAAACAAGCAGAAGAAAGCATGTTGTTTTGATTGAGAGCTAAATGGAGAATAGAGCTGAATGCTGTCTCAAGGATGTCCCATGAAGCTCTTTTATTCCAGGCCACAAAGCAAAGGCTGCCTCTGACTTTTATGAGGGATGCATGAATACTTATCATTGCCTATGAGATCACAAGATGGGCTCTGCAGTCTTCTTGTGAAAACTCATCTTCACAGCAGCCCAGTGACTTAGGTCATGCCTGGGCTGCAATCCCATACCCATTTGTCTGGGAGTAAGCCACACTGGGCAACATGGGACTTACTTCTGAATAGGCATGTATCCACAAGTTTGGGATTGTGATGTTGCTTTCATTTTACACATAGGGAATCTCAGGTTGAAAGGAAATGATTTGGTCAAGAAAACCCTAACTAAACACTATTGCAACATTTTTTTCTATGTATCACATAGAATAAGATTTTAGAACTGCCTAAAATCCTTTTTTGAAAAAAATCCTCAAATATGGCATTGTTCAGTCAAGTACAGGATAGGATTAAAATGTCTGCATAATTTTATTTGTTCAGATTCAGTGATGAGGCTATATGTGTCTCCTCGGAAAGGGAGTTCAAGAGGAGTGGGGTCACCACCAAAAAGGCTCTACCCTAGTATCCATCACCCAGTTAGCTTTCACTTGTGAACCAGAGGAGAGCCTCTGACTTTGGTCATGTACACTCAGGTATGTTCATACAAGTAAGAAGCAATTTCTAAGGCAAGGATAGGCCACATGCACCTGCGGGACCTATTGTAGCCCCAGCACTTTTGGATGCCCCACCCATTCACGTCAGGAAATATTTAAACATTTTTTAAGAAATAAAACTCAAAAATTCCTCTTGTGTCCTGCAGGGGGTGTGGGGCAATTTTGCTGTGTTTTGATGCCCCTCAGCACCCCTGCCACTCTATTCTTGTTTCATTTTTTAAAATTGTATTTTTGGTCACTAGGACGATGCAGCTATTGTGTAGCTTTTGCTTAAATTATTAAATCATTTTCCATAATTAAAAACTTCCTGTTTCTGTCCCTTGGCTTTTGTGACTCCTGCATAATCCGTTACATCATATGAAAGCTGTGAGTGTTGCAGGATGGAAGAAGCTAGTCTTTAATTACAAAAAAAATAACTGTTGGTGGATAATGTTACCTGCAGGGGAAATTAAAGACTTAATTTGTTCTCAAAGGCTTTCACAGCCGGGATCCGATAGTTGTTGTGGGTTTTTCGGGCTGTTTTGCCGTGTTCTGGAGGTTTTCTTCCTAACGTTTCGCCAGTCTCTGTGACCGGCATCTTCAGAGGACAGGAGCTCCTGTCCTCTGAAGATGCCGGCCACAGAGACTGGCGAAACGTTAGGAAGAACAACCTTCAGAACACGGCCAAACAGCACAAAAAACCCACAACAACCATAAACACTTAATTATTCCTTGTTCCATCCTGTACCCGCTATGGCTTCCACACAATGAAAGTTTTACACAAGAGCCAGAAAATCCATGTAACAGAAGTAGGAAGTTTTAACTACCCCCTGCCTGTGACATCATCACATTAGAGGTGTGCTGATCTGTGTTTTTGGACTGTGCTTTTGTTTAGCTGCCAGAGAAATTCTTGTAGCCCAGAAACACAGATTAGAACACCTCTAGTCATCACCTTTCCACAAGCATAAGTTACAAGTGGGTCTTTTTCAGTAATCACTGCTTATTTCATTCAGTGCGAATGCTGTTTATACATTGGATTTCTTCTGTAAGCCTAAACTGTGATAAATGGTTGCACATATTTCCAGATAACTGCTTTTAACATGAACAAGGTCACTAACAAAAGGTGCAGGGGAAAATATCTCTTTCTTAGAGGTAGACAGAGCAACATCCAGTGTCCTTTAGAGAGACTTCTCCCAATACAGCACCCCTTTTTCTCTTCTCCTTTGGGCCCCACTGTCCCTCCAGATTTGCTTTGCGTGGTTTTCCAACTTTCTGGACCAGAATTTAGAGTGTGTGGATGATGCTACAGAGGGACAAGGTTTCTTTCCTACCAGCAGTATCTGTTCTGTTTTCCTGAGGGACAGACCTAGGTGGATAAAATCTAGAGATAAACTGAAGTGTTTGTTTATTTATTGCATCTGTATCCTGTTCCTTGTCCAATGAGCTTGAGGCTGTTTACCAGTTTTGTTCCCCTCCCTCCAGGTTTACTAACAAAACAACCCTGTGGGCCAGGGGTGGGGAGAGAGTGAAAGAATTACTGGGCCAGGGTTACCCAGTGTTCATCACAGTACATAGGGATACCAGTTTTTTCACTTGCTAGTTTTTCCCCCTTATTAGCTTGCAGCAAATACAGAACATAAAGAAAAATAAAGCACAAAAGTTAAACACTGTATATAACATCTGCATTGAAAACCACAATGTTCTGTGTAATCCTTGCCCACTCATCTTCCTTTTTAATTTATTGATCAGATAAAGCAAAAATACCAACAGAGCATAATAACCTGAACACTTTTTCTTTTTCAAACCACTTTTGCGGTTACAGTGGTGCCTCGCTAGACGATGTTAATCCGTTCCGCGAAAATCGCTGTCTTGCGAAAACATAGTCTAGCGAAGCACGTTTCCCCATTGGAATGCATTGAAATCTCTTCAATGCGTTCCAACGGAAAAGTCGTCGTCTTGCGAAGATCGTCCATAGGGAAACATCGTCTAGCGAGCGCGGGTCCCCGTTGGAATGCACTGACAGCTATTGACCGCTAGTCAATGCATTCCAATGGGGAAAACTCGTTGTCTAGCGAAAATCGCCCATAGGGAAACATCGTTTTGCGAAGCGCATTAGCGATCGCAAAAAGCCATCGTCTAGCGAATTCCTCGTCCTGCGAGGCAATCGTCTAGTGAGGCACCACTGTATTTATAAAATCAAGAGGCAGTGGCTGTGTGGTCTCCAGATGGTGAAGAATTGTAACCTCCCTGAGATCCAGCCAGTATGGCCAATGGTTAGGGAATCATAGAATCATAAACAATGGAGTGTTTATGATTGGCCATCAAGTCCAATCCTCTGCTCAATGCAGGAATACAAATCAAAGCAGATCTGACAGATAGCTGTCCATCAACATCTGTTATTGATGGACAGATGCTGGGTGGAGTCCAACAACATCTGGAGGGCAACATGTCTGGAGGCCACATTACTGACCTAACCCACTCAAGCTATACATTGTATATAATATGCCACTAGGAACAAATTGCCCTGTCACTGAGTGGAGAAGTGTGAAGGGCAGCTAGCACTGATATCCTGTAATGCCTGCTCAGAAGTAATCCCTGTTGAGTTTAAGGAGACGTATTCCAAGTGTATAGATTGCAATGCAAATCACTTACGCTGATTCATTTACAGTTTATTCAGAAGCTCAGAACCAACTCTTTATTTGCAGAAGTCATTGTTGGAGGTAAATAAAAGTAACTGTGGCAAAAATAGGACAAACATCTTGGGAGAGATATATAATCTATTACTGATCTGGTTTAAACATGGTCATCCATGGCAAATACTTTTCAAACAAACCAGCCCCAACAGCAACATAAACCTATGGTATAGATATACAATGTTTTAAACAGAAGGAGAATAGTTTAAAGGCAAACTATTTTCTTCCTTGATTCTCAGACTACTTTATCTGTTACTGACTTGATTTTCCCCCCCTCTAATACTACTAGGTCAATTGCCGAGGGAGGTTGGAGAAGTTGATCAGAATCCGAAACCCCTGGGGTCAAGTAGAATGGACTGGAAAATGGAATGATAAGTAAGTTTCAGTCTGGAGTCCAGAACTGCACATTTTTCTGAAAACACAATGTAAATGTGTTAGGAAACTTTAAATAGAAGTCTTTGTCCTGTCTTCCTTGAAGTCAGCTTGGCAACTGTATGGTCTAAAGCAGCGTTCCCCAACCTTTTCCGGGCTGCGGACCGGCTGGGGAAGGCGGGGCACCCCCCGCGCTCATGCGCATGTGCGAACAAGCACGTGCGCTCTCTCGCACGGGCGGGCGGGCGCTCACACGAGTGCCGTGCCACCATTTGCGCATGCACACGGGGGCCATGGGCCCGCACTGGCACGCGCCGCCATTTGCGCATGCGCGTGAGCACTCATGCGCATGTGCAAACGGCAGCGCGTGCTTGTGCGGGCCCGCGCACGCCCATGTGCATGCGCAAATGGTGCCACAGCGCTCGCATGGGCATGCCAGAGCGCGCACGCAGGCGCAAACGGGCGGCACAGGGGTGAGTGCGCACAGGGGGGGCGGCAGGAGGTCTCTCTCAGTGGCCCGGTCTGGCCCAGGCCATGGACAGGGCCGTGGACCGGGGGTTGGGGACCGCTGGTCTAAAGCATAGATGTGTTTTCTAGTGCTTTGAGGAACACTTGTCAGTCCGTCCCTGTTACAGCTAAGCAGGTTGTCACTCTTTACAAATGTAGCTTTTCCTGCATTAACTATCATCACACCTGTTCCAGTTGGCATGGGAGGAATGATACTCCCCCACACTGCTTTCCTTTGATTATTTATTATTATTATTTATTTATTTAACTTATATGCCGCCCACACTACCCAAAGGTCTCTGGGCAGCTTACAACAATTTAAATTCTGGCCTGTATGGTCTCATGTTAGCCTTGAATGCAGTCCTATCACTTATGTGAACGGTGATGTGTCTGGCAGTGGCTCATCATCATTTCTTGTATGGTCCCTCTTGCATCCCTTTTCTTTCATTTCACAAGGGTAAGAGGGAAGCCTCATCAGTTGCTGTGCAGAGATGAGAAGATCTTGTCAATTTGACTGGTGTCTGATCAGATTTTCTTTAAACTGAAGTATTAATTAGCATGTGCAGAATTCCACCCATGACCCCAGACCTCTTCAAGGGAGGGGAGACTTCCACATGTGAGATTGACAAAGATTTCACCATACCTTGTAAGTCTCAGCAGATTACTGCAGTGAAGAAAATTCTCATTTATTTATTTAGATTTATATCTCACACTTGCTCACCAAACCCACTGCACTAACAGTCTGCATAAACAGACATATTGAATCAGTAGATTACAAGTGCTGTGAAGGTACAGTACAAGTACAGATGGCCACTGTCATGGAAAAGTAGAAAGAAATTGATACAGAGGCCCTACCTGTTCGAAGTGACTAAAGAGACCCTTCTATACAAGCTGGTCCCAAATGTGTTCAGTTTTGTAAGGACAAATAATGGTTGGGGGACTCAGAATAAGCTTCAGGTAGAATGCATGCATTCAGTGGTGGTGGAAAAATTCAGGAAGGTTGAATGGTAATTGAGAATCTGCTTCTTCCATGGCCAGCAATTGCTTGAGAAGTTTGATAAGAAATGTATTTAAAACTGCTTTGATAAGAAGTGTATTTAAAACTGCTTTCTTGCTTTTCACACTTGCTCAGAATCACTTCAAGTGACATAAATCATACTACTTAATTAAAATTTGAATTTATGTAACACATAAAGGCTTCCAAAAATTCTCTGTGAGGGATCCCCTGTTGACCTCATATAGAACAACAGGTTTTAGGTATCTGATAATATTCTCTCCCTAGTGTAGGATAATGGATAGTGTGACAGACTAAGACTCAGGAGCCACTCCATAGACACTCACTGAGAGTGAGAATAAGCACTGGTAAAACCCTCACTTACCTTGGAAACTCTTTTAGGGTCACTACAAGTCGAAAGCAGCTTGATGGCACATAACACAGTTGTATTGTAGCCTAGTTAGATGGGCTCTTTCCAATGCTACAAAGGCTATTGGTTGTTCCACGGAGGCTGCCTCTTTCGCTAATCTTATGCTTTTTGCTCTAAATTGGAATCTCACATACACTTTTCCTTTACACTTGTAGCTGTCCAAGCTGGAATAATGTTGATCCTGAAGTGAGAGACAGACTAACCAGGAAACATGAAGATGGTGAATTTTGGTAAGGGTGTTCTACCAACTGAAGAGGGCTGTACTATTGTTTCTCCTCTTAAACTGTCATGCATGTGACCAGCAAGCACTAACATGGATGTCTGGGCCAGGGTCCAGTGTGAAAAAGCACAAGATTCTCCTGAGCCCAGGATCAAGTTTTAGTGCCTCATTTAAAAGTGCTCTGTAGGAGAAAGATTAAAATTTAAGAATTAAAAATCTTTTTTGTCTTGTTAGGGGCATAATTCTCAATTGATTGTGTAGCTCGCCAAGACATCCTGCTGCCATTGTGGCTCATGATTGTTCTTAGGTGTTCAGGGATAGGCAACATGTGGCATATAGACCACATGGAGCCGTCTTCAACTCATTCCATCCCCCAGGTACCCATTACTGCTGCTATTCATGTTGCCGACATGAGCAAAAAAAAATTGCTACCAAATTTTGAAGGTACAACAGCACAAACTTATTGAAAACAAGCAGCAATGCTTTAAACCAACATTCATGGGAATTGCTGATTGGCTTTCTCTCCACACTTTTGTTTTTAAGAGGAATGCTTATTTTTAAGCAAAGTTGCTGCTGAATTTTGATGTTGTGGCATTGAGTGGAGTGCAGCTTCCCAGTAGGTTAGGGCAGAGGTCCCCAACCCCCCGGGCCACGGACCGGGCCGCGAAGACAGATCTTTGAGGGCTGAAGGTATGCGCGTATGCGCGTGTGCACACACTCCTGCCGGCCCAAACACACACACACCTGCCCGTCCCCCCTGCATGCACGTACAGACGCCCACCAGCCCCCCACATCCATGCATGCACCCCCCTGCCCGCCCACAGAGACACCCGCATGCCCCCGGCACACTCGCACGCCCCCCTGCACGCCCACACAGACGTACGCACGCCCCCTGCACACATACACAGATGCACGCACACACGCACAGATGCACGCAACTCCCCCACACGCACGCACAGATGCACGCAACCCCCCCATGCATGCACAGATGCACGCATGCACCCTGCACGCACGCCGCTGCCACCCGGTCTTTGGGAGAATGGTCTTCAACTAAACCAGTCACTGGTGTTAAAAAGGTTGGGGACCACTGGGTTAGGGGGTAGCAAGGCAGTCTTCACTTCCTGAGATTTTTTGGCCTCGAGTTTAATTCATATTAGAGTAGTTGGTAGGAAGAAACATCTCAGAGTCTTTCTTTCCATTACCTTACTCCATAGGATGTCATTTACTGATTTCCTGAAGCATTATTCTCGCCTTGAGATCTGTAACTTGACTCCAGACACTCTGAGCAGTGGAAAGTACAAGAAGTGGAGCCTGAATTTGAAGGATGGGAATTGGAGAAAAGGATCCACTGCTGGTGGATGCAGAAATTATCCTGGTAAGACATTTGTTAACCTTGCATTTGCAGAAATAGCTTTTCATCGACATGTTCCAAACTAGAACTGAACAACAATTGTAAAGAGCAAGTGGTGGTGGTGGTGGTTAGAGTAAGAGATAGCTCAATGCTTTAGGTAGCTGGCTGTGTAGCCCGATCAATTCCCCACTGTGCTTCCTTGACTGGGGCTGGACTCAGTGATCCATAGGGTCCTTTCTAGCTCGGCAGTTCTAAGATTCTAAGATCATGATTTGGGCCTGCTAAGATTACTTGGTGATGAGCAGTAAATTAGTAGGGGTTTTTTGGCTCTCAGTGGTTTAACAAAGGGGTTTTAGAAGGTTTGTTTGTTCACTTGCTTCTTGTTATGTTATTTTGGGGACAACAACATTTCCAAGTCAGCGTTCTGGAATTTCCCAAGATTCTATGAGTTGTCGTTTTTTAAAAAAAACTCTAAGAAGTTCTGTTTAATAAAATTAAATATCTTATAAACTACTGTGAGGTATTTTGATACATAGTTATTTATTGTAAGCTGTTTCGAGCACGGTCTGCCGCCAAAAAGCAGCATACAAACGAATTGTTCAGAAATTCCAATGGAAACTTTTGTCGCTTGGTTGAGGGACCTTTAGCACAGCATGGAGTACCTTGGAGGTTGTGGAAGCCATTTTCCATCCCCCTTCCTTCAGACCTTCTAAAAGCCACCTGGGTCTCTTTGATGAAACTTCTGATTTCTTAAAAATTGTAAGGTTTTTGTCGCTAAAACAGGATACAAGGAACTTGTTTTTGAGGAGAATTTTGCCCCCTAGAACCACACTTCTCCCACTTGTGGCCACTGATTTTGGGATGTCCCAGAACTTGGCTTACAATTAATAAGATGTATAACTATACCATCACTAGGGATTCAAGAACTACAAGCATTCACAATCTGTACAAAAAAAAATATTCTCCAAGCTCATTGCATACCTACACCTAGGTATAACCATAAGATGCACACTGTAATCTAAAATTGAAGGACTGTTTTTTTAAAGCCATAAACTTAGATATAAGGCTTAGATCATCATTGTGAGTTAAATCAGTGTAAGCTGAAGATAGATTTAGTTATTTCCTCCTTTGTCAGATACATTTTGGATGAATCCGCAGTATTTGATTAAACTTGAGCAGGAAGATGAAGATCCAGATGATCCTGAGAAAGGTTGTACCTTCCTGGTTGGCCTGATTCAGAAACACCGTAGGAAGCAACGGAAGATGGGAGAGGATATGCATACCATAGGTTTTGCCATCTATGAGGTAAGCCTCTTTTTGTTTTCTTCTTTGCAAGCCAAGGCACATCGTAAAGGAAATAAATGCTCATTACACTTGTGGGGTAAATGGTGATGGATTGTTCATGAATGGGTTGCAAAATTATAAGTCCATAAAATTTCTTCCCAAATCTGGGTGGCTCTCTGATAAAACTTGAGGGCCCTTTTAGGCCATAGATGTCCACTTCATTGGATGCATGTTTATCTCTCACATGACATATATGTGTGGCTCATAGACACAAGAGATAGAAGCTTCCAATCCTCTGTTGTCAATAGAAATGGATCACACATTCATCTGAGATTCAACAAATGATGGACATACCTATGTGAATCAGCCCCAGAGTCACAAACTACCATTGTTTCTTAGGCAGGCTAAGAAAAAAATCCTGTATAAAACTGCCATGTTGCTGCCAGTCAGTGTTGGGCGTACTGGGGTTGATGGACCGTAAGTCAGCCCAGTGTGATGGAATCTTATGTTTCAGATTTGGTGCTTGCAATGTTGTTTTGCTCCTGTCCTTGCAAAACCACATGTAGGCCTAGAGGCATTCTGTGGAAATTAAAGTGTTGGGTGACTAGAGTCTCAGCCAGTGCTGCACTTTGCAACACTTTCAAAACACAGGGAACATGGTGTGTTTATCCTAGGAAAGAGACATGGGGTCAGGAGAGTAAAATATTTTGGGCTTTAAAAGTATGGGTTTCATGGCAAAGAAAGAAAAGGATTGTGAGTTGGGTGAACATATTCTCTCGAAGAGAGGAAGGGTGGGTTGGCTGGCAGAGGGAGAAAGGTGGGAGTTAGGCTGTGTTAGCAGAGGGGAAATGAATGGATTGATACTTATTTAAAGAGGTTTTGTACTGAGAACTCACATCCAGCCTCTGCCTTGGTCAAGTCATGTATGTGTAGCTACACTCCATGGCAGCCATTTTGACTAGCCTTGCCTGTCATAGAGGCATTTTAAAATGCTACCTTGAACAGTTTGTTGGATTTCTGAATTTGGGTGTATAGTCCCCAAAAGCTGGAGACCCCTTACACAGAATACCCTTGCTGACAAGTAGAAAAGAATTGCCTCAGTAAAACTAGAGTTGCAAATCTGTGTCACCGGAATCAATCTGTGTCACTGTTTCACGAATACTATTATGTAAATTGTCTTTATTTTCCACAGGTACCTCATGAGGTATGTAACGTGGATTTTCCAGAGAATGAAGCATTGAATTTCTAGCCCAAGAATGTCCCAGAGAAGGCAATCTTCCTATCATTATCTAAAGTCGCATAGTTTTAAGCCTGATGTTTAAAGTTTCAGAATTGTATGTAGTTTTTATCGTGGAAGGGTTGTGTTTCATAGTCTAAGTCCTATAAAAATATTTATGCATAGGAAGATTTCAAATTGTTCAACAGTATTAAAAAAGTTGTTCCAGAAAGAAAGCTGAATTATTTTTAATTCAAAGTAGTTTATAATATATGGTCCTGTAGGGTTGCTTTACTTGATTGAAAATGGTTTTGTCAATCAAATACAGTCAGCTGCTGTGGAAAAGCTTATCATGTATTTAAAGCTTTAATTTAATATCACTTCCTATTTGGTTTTTTAAATAAAAGTAACAGTTTCCAACCATTTCCAGGCCTGTTGAGGTCCGCAGTAGAGGCTGGAGGACAAGAATTTGGTCTAAACCACTGAGATCACACACCTCCGCTTTGGCCTGTTCCTAATAACTACAGTGGTGCCTTGAGTTGCGAACTTAATTCGTTCCGGATGATGGTTGCTACTCAAGTTGGTCGTAACTCAAAGCTCCATTTCCCATAGGAATACATTGAAAAGCTATTAATCCGTTCCGGCCGTTTTTTGGTTGTATCTCAAGGCGCTGGTTGTATCTCAAAGTTCCCATAGGAACTAATGCAAAGTTCCCATAGGAACTAATGCAAATCCCATAGGAACTATTAGTTCCCATAGGAACTACAGTGGTGCCTCGACTTACGACCGTCCCTACTTATGACCATTTCAAGTTACCACCAGCTCCGGCTGCAAAATTTTGCTTCAACTTGCGGCTGAAGCTTCCAGTTACGAACACAAAAAGGCAGGGGAAAATGGTGGGAAATTCAAATTGCTAACTGTAGGTGGCGACGAGGCTGCTTCTTTGTAGCTCTTTCGCCCCAGCAGTTAGACAGTGTGCGATCGGAGGAGGCTGCCTGGTAAGGTAAGGTGCTGTTTTCTGCTTTCTAAAAACTGTTCTGGGTGGGTTTTGCAGCATGGTTTTGGGCGGGGGGGGGGGGGGTATGTTTCTGTGCTGTGTTGTTTTGTTTTTTGGTGTGTTTTTTTTTTTTTTTTGCAGCCCCAGCACCTTGCGACGGGGCTTGCTCCTTTGTTTATTTTTGGTTTGGTTTTTGTTTTGTTTTGTTGTTTTTGTTTTTTGCAGTCCCAGCGCCTTCGGGGCTTGCTTTGCTGTTTATTTTTGGTTTGGGGTTGTTGTTGTTTTTTAAGCCCCAGCAACGGAGCTTGCTGTGTGCTTTATTTTTGGTTTTTTGTTGTTGTTTTTAAAGCCCCAGCGACGGAGCTTGCTTTGCTGTTTATTTTATTATTATTATTATTATTATTATTATTATTATTTTTAAAGCCCCAGCACCTTCCGACCGGGCTTGCTGTGTGCTTTATTTATTTATTTATTTATATTTTTGTTGTTGTTGTTGTTTGCCGGAAGGGATTAATCGCGTTCCAATGCATTTCAATGGGAAATGGTGCTTCGATTTACGACCATTTCGAGTTACGTCCATCTTCTGGAACGGATTATGGTCGTAAGTCGAGGTACCACTGTAATGCAAAAGCGGTTAATCCGTCCACTAGGGGGAGACTTTGTTTTTTTAACCTAAGATGACCTCTAAGGTAAAAAAAAGGGCAGGAAAGGAGGGAGGGAGGGAACAATGGGGGAAAGAGGCCTTTTTTCCTGTTGTATCTCAAAGCGCCGGTTGCAAGTCAAAGCAAAATGTTGTGACCGGAGCTGGTTGTAACTCAAATTGGTTGCAAGTCAAGACGGTTGTAAGTCGAGGCACCACTGGGCTTGCCTACATGCCTGTTTTGGAGTGAACTAAATAGGGTTGATAGGAGGTCTGGTATGCCACTTGGTGCAATCTTCACATATGGACCAAAAGCAACCCTCTTTGGTCCCCACCAGCTCACTGTCAGAAGTGGGAGGAGACAGAAGGGGGCAATGAGAGGAGTTTTTATTTATTCATCTTAAACAGCCAGTTGAGAAAAGCAAATAAAAATCCCCCTCTTGCATCCTCTTGTTACTACCACTGCTCTGCTTGCCCCCTTTAAAAAGCCATGCCAAGCCCCCCCCACAAGCAAATAGGCAGGCACATACACATGCATGCAAGAGGGTTTGGCTTTCCAAATGCAGCCTCCCTGCACTGTCTTTGGAAAGTAAACACTTCCACAGAGCTGAGGAAATGTTTAATTTTCATGTATCATGAAGCGGCTCTCTTATTAAGCCATTTCACAATATTGACAAATTGAAAGAAGAAAGCTTCCTTTGGTTTGTTCCCAGCAATCATACACGCTGGAGACCAACCAACATAGAGCGATCCTACCCGCATAAAAAAGGTAGAAGCCCCTGACAGGGGCAGAAAGGTGCATGTAGGAATGGACTGGTTCACTCCAGCAAAGACATCATTTGGTTACCATCTTTAAGAGCACACCAGACCATCCTTGCAGCGGACCAAACAGTGGGCTAAATGTCCGTCCAGTCACATGCTAAGACAGCCTCAGCCTTGTGCTTTCTTACTTTTCATTCTCCATGCAGTTCTTGGAATCAAATTTATTACCACCGCTGATTAAAGGGATTCTTTTATGGGTAGTGACAGAACTTCTCTTCAGTGCTATATTTTCATTCCATGAGACAATCCTGTATTCCTTAACTTTTAACTCAATCACTAAAGCCTTCTCTTCAATTACATTCTGAACTAGAATAATAACTTTTTGTTTTATTGTTTTTTTTCTCTGTAGTACTTGGGACAAACCAACGTCCATCTGAGCAAAAACTATTTTCTAACTAATCGGGCGAGGGAAAGATCAAACACATTCATCAACCTCCAAGAAGTGTTAAACCGTTTCAAACTCCCCCCAGGGGAATACATTCTTGTGCCATCCACTTTTGAGCCAAACAAGAATGGGGATTTCTGTCTCCGAGTCTTCTCTGAAAAGAATGCAGATTCGCAGTATGTGACCGATTCACCTATCCCTCTCCTCCCCATGTAACTGCTTTGGGAACTTGTTGGAGTCCATCCATTTGGCATGCTTGAGTCCTAGGGGCAGGGCCAAGTGTTGAAAGGAAGTAGAGCTGGAGAGGAGAGGAAATTCCCATTGCATGAGTAGAGGTCTGCTCCCATAACATGAGATTTTGCCAGCTATGCACATATCTCTTGGGTAGAGAATTTTCCTCTCTCTGATATTAAATAATGCCCAGAGACCTTCTGTAATATCAATCTGAATCCCCCAGCATTAATTTTAATACTGTTTTCTGTCTTTATTTTCAGAGTTGTTGATGATGAAATTGAGGCCAGTATTGAAGAGGTGCGCTAACTTAATCTTAAAACCCTTTCCCCCCACATTGTGTGTGCTGATGCCAGATCTTGCAAAAGTTGCTTTGCTCGACACCATGCTGCCTGGAGTGGCCCAAAGCATTGTAGTCAAAACAGTAATTGTTCCAAGCTCAATCTTAAACCAGGTTACCTTAGGCAATATATACCGATATGTTTGTTTTTCAGGTGTGCTGTGCTATGGAACTACTGCAGAAGATGCACAAAACAACTAGCAATGTTTCTGCCCTTATTGACTCATAGATACATCACTGGAAGCAGTTGTTTGTGTTGGAGATCTTTTATGGAGTTGTGGACTCCATTTGTTGTAAACTCAGCAGAAAGCATGATGCAGGGGGCATTTGCTCAGATTTGCCATTGTGGGTCTATCATTCCAGAATGTGTTTGTGTTGAGGCATTGCCAAATAGAGGTCCTTATGATGTAGAGGTCTTTTGAAGTTGCTCCTACTAAGAATCCAGGCAGCCTCTTCCAATACTATATAAACTGGGGAAAATATGTTCTATTAATTGAAAGAATAGGTGCACTTAGGAGCAAAGCAAATGATACTTTGAAGGCAGAAAGACCAGAGTAGAATTGGGGCCATGCTGCAGCAGCATCAGACTGCACACCCAGCTGCTCTTTGTCTTGGGGAGAAAGTTGGCATTGGTGCCCTTAGCAACTTTCCTTTAGAGTTAACAGCAACTGGAACAGGTTGCTGGGATTCCATAGTGCTTAGAGGGACCATGTTACATATGTCTAAAAACATGTCATAATTGATGAGTACCTTCACTACTTTAGTGTAATGAATAGGGGTTACTCATTATTCCTAAAACATTGCTTTAGGACATTTTTCTATTTTTAAATTGTTTTTTTTATTACATAACTGATTGTAACAGATTAAACAGTGTATTAACATGCAACTTTTAAAATAACTAGTAGCATCAACAAGTTATTTCCAAAAAGGAAGAAGGGAAGGAAGAGTAACTAGCAATGCATATCTTTAAAAAAAAAATCCTGAGGTTTGGAACTGCAGCACAGTGAAGATTTAAACCTCCTCCAATCACAAACAAACACACCCCACGGTGCTAATCTTACACTTCCTTCCTTTCTGCAGTTTTTAAAAGGGGGGAGGCAATTATGTATTCAGTGTATGATCCTTAAATTGGTCCTCAGCCTGTGTGATTAAAAGATGCCCACAAATTTTACCACAATTATGACTTCACCCTTCTTCTTTATTTCTTGCTGCTGAGGTTAAAATTTCAACTACTTCTTAGTGTGTTTTTAAAAATCAGATAATACTTCTGCACACATTTCTTTCACTGGATTAGATTGAAAGACTTTTCCATAATTCATAGCAAATAGCAAAATAGGCTTATTTCCTTGAACTGCTTGTGATCTTAATGCTGCAGCACAAGGGGAGCAACCTGAGATTCTCTGAACGGCTTATGCATTTTTCATTCTGTACAGAATTCAAACCAGTCAATGAGAGTGGAAATTAAATTTTAATCTATCACAGCAAAAGGGATCCGCAGCCAAAGGACAACAATGTTTAATGTAGCCCTAGAAAAGAAAATGTTTGCTTAAATATGATGATGACTACTAGAGCAGAGTCATCCTTTGATAATTTCCTTCTCTTTCCATTCATTTCTCTTTTCTAGAAAGAAGTCACTGAAGACGAAATTGAACCCAGTTTTAAGAAACTCTTTGGGCAGTTAGCTGGAGGGGTGAGTCATTTAGTTTTCCATAGGGTGAGGTGTGTGTTGTCATTACATGGTGTCAAATCACTTCCATTGAATGGCAACCCTGTGGAATTCATAGCCTCCGAAAAGGTTCTGTCATTAACACCCCTGCTCAGTTCTTGCAAATTGAAGGCTGTGACATCCTTTATTAAGTCAACAGGTCTTACATTAGGTCTTCCTCTTTTTGTAGTGCCTTCCACTTTCCTAGTGCTATTCAGAGTTTTGTCTTCTGGTGGTAATGGCAAAGTAGAGTAGCTTCAGTTTAGACATCTGAACCTCTAGTGAAAATTCAGGCTTGATTTGGCTTAGAGGCGTGTAGCTCTCTATGAAACATCAGCTTTGACCATGGAGCTTAATGTTAAAATGAGCATGAAGAACTTGGAGTGGGCAAACATGCCAGTTAACAGTGACAAGTAAGAGATAATGTTTTAAGCAAACCTTGTGTTGTCTTTACCTTCCATTTCCATAGGATGCAGAGATCTCAGCCTTTGAACTGTGTAATATTCTGAAAAAGGTCATGGCCAAACGTAAGTCTGTCCACCCTTCTCATTGACATCCTGTTTCTAATTATTTGAGTTTGCTTTGTCTCATCAGCTGTGACATTTACATTTCCCTTTGAAATCAAAAGGGTTTTTGCAGATTATAGACACAGCATAAGGTCTTGTAAGGCCTACAGAAACATAGTAGCCAACTGTGTTCAGAAGATTGACAGGCTTAGAGCACATCTAACAAATTGACTATGGGCACATTCAGGCATCCATTTCCAGTGTTCCTAGTTGGGTGCCACATTGTATTGGGAAAAGGCAACTCTGTTCTCTTGCCCGTGGCATCTCAGGATGTCTCCACATTCTACAACAAAGTGAGAAAACTGTACAGACCCCCAGAGCATGTATTTCTGTCACTTTTCTAGACCAGTGAGGTATCAAGGATGTCTGAATGGTCTCAAGCTCAAAGTCTACCTGCAAGCTGGTGGAAATGCTAAAGAAGCATCTCCCAACCTTTGCCTGTGTCTGAGACTTGGTTCACTCTTCGAATGTTCCAGTTATCTACTCTGTGATTGCCTTCATTTTTTCTCTCTTTCTCTCAGAAATTCTGTTTGTAGTATACACTATTTTAATCAGTCTGTTGCAAAGGTGTTGCGAAAAATATGCTGTTGCGTTGGAGACTGGCTTCTTTGAGCCTTATGGTTCTGATGTCATTTCAAAAATATTTTCAAGTCTTGTTTACAGCCATAAAATAGATTTTGCAGGCGGCAGTTCCTGCTGCTCCTTCTGTTAATTCAGAGATGGAAATTGTGCAACTTATGGGCCACGTGCAAACCCCCTGAGAACATTTCTCAGCCAGGGAGTTCCCTCAACTCTGAGAGAGAGAAAAATTTCAGAGCAATAAAATTCTCACCTCCAAAACCAGAAGACTCATGCTCCTTTGTGCCATGCTTAAGCCTGTCCCTCCATTGAAATCATTATGGAAGCTATTTTTCAGTCTGCCCACAGTTGTAATTATGGTAGATAGAAACCAAAAACAGTTGTCATATCCTGAGTGTGCAGTGCTGTCTCCAGAGAGGATCATCTGGCATTTATTTTGCCAACATTTTGATGCTCAGCGAAGGCTTTATTTTTCTAAGGCATCTAATTTCAGATTTTATCTTTCACTATGTTTTATTTTTTCTAAAAAGTGGCTTCAATTTTTAATATGTTGTTTTTAACTGCATTTTATTTCATTTTATTTCTTATTGTATATTTGTGAGCTGCATCTCTGAACCAGATCTACTCAGAAAGATGAACAAAATGCAAGAATAAAAATAAGTTTCAAATACAGTGTAATAAAACCTGAAAATACATATAACAAAAACAGAAATTCAACTGGTCTGCAAACTGTAAATTGGCCAATGTAAAAACATCCCAGGATCAAAGCAATAAAGAAGCAGCATAACAAAAACAAACCTCCCTCAGTTGATGCTATTTTTTATATGTGTGAGAATCAACCACACAAACCTTGAGAGCCAATTCCATACCGTCGGGGCCACTACTGAGAAATGCTTGCTAGTTTATTGCCCTCTATTCTAGCTAATGTAAAATGTGGAACAATAAATAGGGCCCACATAATTGATTTTCTGACATTTGATTATTTATGTTGTTTGCATTATGTTAGGACAGGATATACATTGATAAAATAAATTTAATATTTGCTGCAAAAGAAAATGAGAAGGAAATAATAATCACTGAAGCAGGAACATTATGAAAAAAGATTTTCAACATGTAACAATTTTAACAAAGGAATGTTTTTTTGTTTTTGCAGGCCAAGACATTAAATCTGATGGCTTCAGCATTGAAACATGTAAAGTCATGGTTGACCTATTAGATGTATCCTTTCTTATAATTTGTTTCACTGCTTGTTTTCTGGTGGTGAGATCAACACCTGGAAAGGATAGAACAATATTGTACTTCCTTATTGGTTAAAACTGAGCTGGAACATAACAAGAGAAACAAGTGGTAAAAAAAATACCTTAAGAAGCTTTATCAGTGTTCCCCCTGGTGAAAAGTTTTATAGTTTTGATGGGGAATGTGGGCTTCCATCCCATCCACCCAAGAGGATAAATGAGAATACCTTTGTAGAAAATCAGATCTATTTGTTTATTGCCTTGTTTAACAAACGTCCAGTATTAGAAGTGACTGTTGCTCAGTGATATAAAATACACATACTTGGTGTTCAGAGGTTCTAGATACTCCTAGAAGGATTTCAAGTAGCAGGACTGGGAGATCTCTACTTGAAGGGTTGCAGAGGCATTGCCAATTAAAATATGCAGGACTAAGCTATATGGACCTTAGGTTTGACTCAACATACACAGCTTTGTATGTTCATGCAGACTTTGTGTATTTATAAAGTGCCCAATATATGCTTAATTCATGCTTAGATGTTGTGCGTGCATCTGTAGTACCATCAGCAGGACCTTAATCAGTAATTTATTGTGGTTTTAGTTTTACCTTTTTTAACATTGTGAACCACCTTGAGTCCCTTCACTGGGAGAAATGTGACCTACATATGATATGGGTATCTGTATCAGTCCACTCACTTTTATGCCAGTTTCAGGGCTTCTTAGGTGTTGAGCTGTTCCTATGAGCAAGGGCTGGTATGCCTGCAATGAGGACAGGTAGATGAAGGGGTTTCTCCCTGGAGACTCACACCTGCCCTGATTCACCAGTCCTCCCCCCTCCTCTCACTTGCCCTGGTGCTGACACTTGTACTGATGCTTCCGCTGCCAGCAATGGACATGCATAGCTGTTGGCTCTCTCAACGTAGCCTCTGTCCTCTTCCCTTGTTCCCTCCAGCAAGACGGATGTGATGGTGGTGGTTTGGGGTTTTTGGGCTTCTCCCCTTCACCTTTGGGAACACAGAGTTGTACAAGGACACTCCCCCCAAGGGTCCTCCTTATAAATATAATTCCACTGCCCTAGAGGTTCTGGTTTCTCCTCTGGGGATTCCTCTGCTCAATATGTCTCAGACAACTCTTCCTGAGTGCCTCCCCGTGTTCCTTTGTTTGGACCCTTGTCTTCTTTCCCAGGAGCCCCAGGCTCCCATTTCCTGGGTTCTGCCATTTGACAGCCAACCTCCTGTCGCACAGACTTCTTCAGGAGTTCTGTGTCAGCTCTTGGCAAGGCAGCTTTTATAGCTGCCTTCTGCCAGGCATAAACCAACTCCCTACTCTCCCCTAGGGGTCATCCTCCAATCCCCAAGGCCCCTATTTGAGTCTTAGATTCACCTTTCTCACCTCTGGATCTCCACGCCCCTCAGTGGGTTCTTGTGATGGCTGGGCAGAAGGCTCAGGTCCTGGGTTGAAGGGCAATGACTCACTGACAGGGGCATCCAGGCTCCTGTCCTCTTCACCATGCATGTTAAGCATGAATCAAATCAGCCCTTCAATTTTGGACACAGACATAAATCAACTACTCATCAAATGAGGCAGATGACAAGTCTGTCACACACAAAAAGCAGGGTATCCACAACACACATGATAAACTTTTAGATGTCTATGAAGGAAACAGGCACAGGAGTTTTGTGAAGCCTTGCTAATTGTCACTTTTTAGTCATGAAGAAAATAAAAGGGATTATGCCAGTATAATGGAGATAAACCTGATTTAGACTGAGACCGGGATTGTTATCTCCACTGATTTACATATATGCCCTTTGCCAAAGTATATCAGATTCTGGGGTGTGGGGGAGAGACAAGGGAAGGGAATTATACTCGCTGCTTGAAATTGCAGGTTTCCCTAACTAAAACAGACCGATGGAAGTGGTAAACTCGGGCTGAAGGAATTTCATATACTTTGGACCAAGATTCAGAAATACCAGGTAAGAAAACTTCTTAAAATGACACAAAGCAGGCGATCTAAAACTCACTTGGGCACCTAAGACTGTGCATGTTTTGTGGAACTGTATTACAGCATGGCATTGGCTGAAATATTGGCTGAAAACATGTTTGCAGAACTACAGTGCATAAAGCTGATGAGATCATCAGATGCAGCAATATTTTGGAAATTTAAAAAAGACCAATTTTCAACCCCCCCTCAACGGTCCCAAGACTCCCATGACTTTCATCATGGCAAAGTTTTGGGGGCTGTGGGACTGGGGAGGGTTTTTAATTTCTGAAAATCACCACCAGGGCATGATTTTATCTCTTCCTCCTGCAGTACCCAATGGGGATTCCATGGAGGCCTGGGGGACCTTTGGGAAAGGGGAGGATTGGAAATTTTCCTCCTAACCCCCCCCGCATCTGATGACATAATCAGCCTTATGCAGCAAAGAAGCATGAACAGGATTCCAGCCATTGCATTATCCTGAGTGCACACAGCTATTAACAGTGGTCTTAACAATAACAGCTGCAACCAGAGGATATAAATGCAGAGTTATGTTCAATAATCTTCCGTTAGATGGTGTTATCAGGGCCCTAATAGATGTCAGGTTTATAAGGCCCAAGAGTAACTTTCAAACAAGAATAATAGCTCTTTTGACTCATCCATAGAAAACTGGAAGAATGATGGGGCTATTAAAGCACTGGAAGCAGTCTGTACTTTTCTGGCCTTCTTTTTTCCTCAGTAAAGCACAGAAATGGCTTTGCAGAAATATTTCTCTGTTCTGAAATGCTGTTAAGTTCTTAACTGGATTTTGTGTTGTGTAGAAAATTTATCGGGAAATGGATGTTGATAATTCCGGAACCATGAACTCCTATGAGATGCGGAAAGCTTTACAACAAGCAGGTACGTTCTTAGGCCATCATCTTAAATAATGTCAGCAAGGGCAGGTTTGGGCACAATGCCTACAGGGTCTGCCTTATGCTTGAGTCTTGTCTAGGTCTTTGTTCAAGGTTTTTCAGTAGTTGTTTCTGTTAACTAAAGTCACAGGGAAACAGTAACGAGGCAGGTCCCACGTGATCCAAGCGAAACTCAATTTGGACCAGAGCCAATGTCAGATTTAGTTAATTTCTGCTTCCTGAAGTAGAATTACTACCTGGGGCCAAACCAAGACCCAGATTTGGCACCACCAACTGGGCCAACGGAACCCAAGGACCTCAGACTAGGGCTAAACCAACCCTGCAAGTAAACTACTGGCACCTCTGTACTCATCCTTCAGTTCAGGCTAGAGGGAACCTGAGCCTTTACTGGACTCCCTTGTGACTGTCCAGGAAATCAAGACCTGAAGTCAGAGAAGCCTTTTCCATCAGAGTATCAAGCAGAAACCAGAAAATTGTTAGCATCACTCAGGAGAAAGCATGGCTATAATACCAGATTGCCCCTACAACCCAAATGGCTCGCTTAGCTTATAATCGTGATTCTGGATGGTGCACTCCTTGATGTCTAGAGGGCCAAAGGTTCCCTAGACTAATACAGTACTCTGACTATATATAGTAATTTACAGAACCATATAAGCAAACTCACACCGCCAGGATTTTGCAGAAGAACAATGCAATCCTAGACATATCTGGTCCCACTGTTTGTGATAGAGTTTATTGCAGTGTGTATAAGATATCAGCCTAAGATTACAGCCTGTCTGCTCATATACTCACCTTGTTTGCAGCTTGTTTGCTAGTTGGCCACTATTTGATGTACTTTGTGGCTGAAATGAAGTAAAGCTAGACCTATTCTCTCTCTCTCTCTCTCACTCACACACACACACACACACGTACATACGTTTATATATAAAACATATATATATAACATACATATATACATACATATACATATGTGTGTGTGTTTATATATGTTTATATATTATATATATCCTGTTTCCCCAAAAATAAGACCTAACCTGAAAATAAGCCCTAGTAGGATTTTTCAGGATGCTCGTAATATAAGCCCTACCCCAAAAATAAGCCCCAGTTAAGTGAAACCCCACCCTCCACCATTGTGCAGCATTGTGCAGCAACCAAAATAAGATGTCATTGACTGTATTTGAATAAATGTAGATTGTTGTACATGAAAAAAATAAAACATCCCCTGAAAATAAGCCCTAATGTGGTTTTTGGAGCAAAAATTAATATAAGACCCTGTCTTATTTTGGGGGAAACACGGTATATATGTTTATATATTAAACATATATATGTGTGTGTGTTTTTATATATTTCACAAAATCACAAAGATGTAAAAAATATAGGTCTTTTGAAATTTCTGGTCTTTTTTAAAATTAGATTTTATATTATGGCTCAGTCCCTTATGTATATTTGTTATTCTCAAAAGAAAAAGATGCCCCTGAGGCCATTAAGAATTGCTACAATCAAGGCTGCCTAGAAAGGCATGGTGTATTAACTTCTTTAAAGCTATTTTGAAAGCATTTCCACTCAGATACACTTTTCTGAGTGCCAGGGGCACTAGAGATGTCCACAACAAGAATTAAAATCTATCAAACTGAAGACCTCCAATATTGCCTTCAGTCTCTTGTCTTCCACAGGATAACTGATTGGCAGTTTAACCTGTCTGTGGATCAGGTTCTGTATCACAAGTGCTAATCCCCTGAGCCTTTCAAAAAAGCCAGCAGATCTAAAGAATGCAAATAAGTCCACAACTCTGCTAACCATCCTGACCACATACTGTGAGATAGCATAGGCATTCAAATGTCTGATAAAGGAATTGTGGCTCTCTAAGTTGTGTTTATGTAATCATTGTCTTCCTTATTCATTGCAGGAATAAGCATTCCTTTCTTCCTTGTTTCTAGTGCAAGCACTGCCCCATATTCAGTTGAACCATCCAGGAATGCATCTATGTCAATGAGATTTTGTTTGCTTGTCTCTTTTAGGATTTAAGCTGGATTGTCAGCTGCACCAAATCATTGTGGCCCGTTTTGCAGACGACCAGCTAATAATTGATTTTGACAATTTTGTTAGATGTTTGATTCGACTGGAAACCTTGTTCAGTGAGTAACTCAAGAATGTGCATCAGGAACTCCATTCTGAATATACATTCTGAACATATATCAAGATCTTCATTCTCTATTAATTTCAATGTTTATCTGGTCATATATCCATGGTTGAGGATGGGCTGTGCTTCTATTTAATAGAATGCAACTGTAGGTCATTCTTTTCTTTTCCAAGAAGAAAGACAGTTTGTGCACAAACAGCACGTTAACATTCCTAGTTTGTCAGCTAGTGCCCAGAACAGATTGTTGGATACTGCCAGGGTATGGAATGTGTAGCCCTCCATATCATGTTGGATTGCAGGCTGTAGAATGTCCTCCCAGGCTATGGAATGCTCTCCCACATGAGGCTAGGTCACCATCCTCCTTATTGTCCTTCTGCCAGGAGGTGAAAACATCCCTCTTTAAGCTGGCTTTTGATATGTGAACACCCAAGCAAGACTGGAGTTTTTCGTGTGGGATGCTGGATAGTTCAGTGGTTTAGGTATCTGACTGCAGAGGCAGAGGTTGGGAGTTTGATTCCAGACTGTGCCTCCCTGACAGGGGCTGGATTCAATGTCCATCACAGGTTACAAGCCATGATGGGAATGGATAATCTGTAGTCTTAAAAGGAAGGTACTTCAAAATGCCAGATGCAGAGGAGGGGTATCAGGAGACAGGTATCTAGTTGTCTCGTGTGCTCCCAGAGGCATCTGGTGGGGCCACTGTGAGATACAGGAAGCTGGACTAGATGGGCCCTTGGTCTTATCCAGCAGGGCTCTTCTTATGTTCTTATGTTCTTAATGATCCATAGGGTCCCTTCTAGCTCTAGTTCTAAGATAATGAGGATGCAGCATATTCTGTCATTTTAAATTTTGTATTAATTTGCTTTCAGTTAGTGATGTTTTTTATATTGTTATATGTTTAATTGTATTTTAAATATTTTAAATATTTATATACTTTTTAAGTTGTTGCATACTGCCCTGAGCCCCTTTGTTGGGAGAAAAGCAAGATATAAATAAAGCAAATGAGTAAATAAATAAATGATGGGAGCTGCTGTTTGCAAGTCACCTTAGCAATATGCAAAGCCATCTCTGCTTTAGTACTGTCACATGCAGAAAGACCAGGTATATAAAAACATAACTAGCAGTTGTGTAGTACACAGATAAGGAATCTTTTCTGGGGCTAGGGTCAGATTTCAGTTTGGGAAGGTCTGGAGGGCTTGCATCCAAGTAATAGGCATGGCTACATGTCTGCTCAAGAATAAACCTAGATATGATGGTTTCAGTCTCCTCCGGTTTGATTTTGTTGTGGAGGATATATACAGTATATCACAGAAGTGAGTACACCCCCTCACATTTCATAAATATTTTAGTATATCTTTTCATGTGACAACACTGAAGAAATGACACTTGGCTACAATGTAAAGCAGTGAGTATACAGCTTGTATAACAGTGTAAATGTGCTGTCCCCTCAAAATAGCACAACACACAGCCATTAATGTCTAAACCGCTGGCAACAAAAGTGCTGCCCCCTGTATATATGGGAGAAGTTAGTAGTTTATATACGATAGAATGAATGGGCTGAATGACATGTCAGTAATGCTAGATGAGTGACAGATAAGAGAGATATAACAGTTGGAAATGGGAAAACATGTCTCCATGGAACTTTATGGTCATTGACTCCTTTCCCCAGCTGGAGGTGGAAAGTGTATGTAAGAGTGGGTGAGTGTTTAGAATGTCAGATAAAATAGGATTAGAGTTAGGGATGAAAAAGGATTAGACATAGATAGACTATGAGCTATGATAAAAGAGAACTATGAGTGTGACAGTGAGATGAGTAATGAGCCAGACAGAATTTGGATTTGCTAAGTTTATGAACAGTTAGGTAATGCCTTAGGTTGATAAAGGCGGCACAAAACCTATTTAACCTGCTTTTACTGTTGTTATTCCAACCCTTTATTATTCAGTCTGCTATAAAAATAAGCACACTTTCTGTTTTGTGCATTGTGCAGGTTATTTGTTAGCGTCAGTTCATGTCATATAAGTCCCCTCGATGGCTGCTTGGGTGTAGTTCAGAAAAGGGGAAGAAGGAAAGAAGAATATAACTTTATAAAGTCTTTCTGTTAGAGCAGTGGTTCCTAATCTTTGGGTCCCCCAGATGTTCGTGGACTACAATTCCCAAAAATCCTGGCCAGCACAGCTAGTGGTGAAATCTTCTGGGGGTTTTAGTCCAGGAACACTTAGGGACCCAAGATTGGGAAACACTGCATTAGAGAACAAGTGGTGGCAACATTGGCTAAGGGCTGAAGTTCTAACAAAAGGCTAGATTAAAATTTTTCTCCAGAGTGAGGTGAAGGTTGGAAAAGGGGTCCAAGGGTCCCATGTGTATGGAGAAGAGAACGTGAAGGAGCACACTGGATGTTTGTTTTAGGTAGTAACGGCCAGATCAATGGACAGGAGCTGAGTAAACCGGCAATCCAGCTGAGGGAGGCTTAGGGGTGTCACACCAAGGCAACAGTTTTAAGGCCTTCAAAGCACAGCTCAAGTCTATGCAATAGTGGTTAGGTTTGCAACTGCAGTTTATTCTATGCAGGGGTTTTAAATGCTATTAAATAGCTTCTTATATTGAACCACCAATTGGAGATAACCACAGGTGCTTGTGCAGGGGGCACCCAGCAGGCAGTTTCCAGCCTATAGGACAAAGGTTCCTAATTCCTGATGTAGTAGTTTCTGGAAGGATACCGTTACAGCCTAGAAAGATAAAGGTAAAGGTTCCCCTTGACATTTAGTCCAGTTGTGTCTGACTCTAGGGCGCGGTGCTCATCCCCGTCTCCAAGCCGTAGAGCCAGCGTTTGTCCGTAGACAGTTTCCGTGGTCATGTGGCAAGCACGACTAGACACGGAATGCCGTTACCTTCCCACCGTGGTGGTACCTATTTATCTACTCGCATTTACATGCTTTCGAACTGCTAGGTTGGCAGGAGCTGGGACAAGCGACAGGAGCTCACTCCGTCGCGTGGATTCGATCTTACGACTGCTGGTCTTCTGACCTTGCAGCACAAAGGCTTCTGTGGTTTAACCTGCAGCGCCACCACGTCCCCTGTCTAGAAAGATACTATGACCATTATCCTGTTGCCTGAACACATAGTGAAAAGGCAATTGCATAATCATCCCCTATGTTCTGGAAGGTTCCTCAGCGCATACTGGATGTGAGAAATGGTTTGCGCAACAGGAAACCGGCCAGATCAGGGGTAACATTTACGTAATTGCCCTTCTGCTCCAAGTATAGGCAATAGTATACTGGCCTTTGGTTCCTTCCTCCTACGTGGCTGAATCAACTTTATATCTAGAATGAAGATGTTCACGTTCCCAGTCAGATATTGTAGCATAAACAGCAAGCGTACAAGCATCCCATTGAGAGGCAAGAACCAGCTCTGCCTTTCTGGAGTTTAGATGAATGGATTGCCTTAGCTGAACTATTGTAGGTGTAGCTCAGGATGAAACATCGAAGAGGAAGAAACAGGAAGCTAGGATCTTCAGTTTTTCACCGAAAATAAACCTGCATATTGCTTTTATAATATTTTTTTTTTTTTAAGTAGGAGAATGGGCTGGGTATAAAATCTGATCCATTGATAATTGAGTATTTTAAAACAGGTGTGGGGGATGCCAACTTGAAAACTATATTTGGCTCATGATGACTTGACACCCATTTTATGGCCTCCTTTTTCCGCCCCACTAGTAAATTAGGATTAGAGAAAAGTCATCCATTTAAATGAACTGTAGCTTTTTCCCCTAAGCCTCTAATTGCTGTATGGTGGTTTTTTTTGGGGGGGGGGGCTATTTTAAAGGAGGAAAGAATAATAAATACTCCCTCTTCACATATTCCAGGACTTAACAGGTATTTAAATTTGTTTAGAATGAATCTGCAGTGTTCTGCCCAATTTCTTACGCTGAAAATTTTTTTACTGCTTTGTACCATTCTGGAATTCTCCACTTGTTTATTCCTCTTCTGTTTGCCTTTTCCCTCCATACAGAGATATTTAAGAAACTGGATACTGAGAAAAATGGATCGGTACAGATGAATCTTGCCACTGTAAGTTAACAAGATTGTCAATATCTAAAGCATGGCTTTGGCAGAAGCTAAAATCACTTTAGATGAACAATCCTTTTTGTAGCACATTCTAAATTGGTATTCTAGTTGCCTATTTTGCTTGTATCCCAAACCCTAATATCCATTTTTAAAATAGCTTCTGTCACCCTCCTACAGAGGCATGTGTGGTTTCTAGCTGAGGTGGTAAACTTATCAGAAACACAAAGTTTTTGTGTTTATGGCTCAAAACACACAGAGCAGCTGATTTTGCACAACATTGGGAGGTCTGTTTTCCTGCAATTACAGCAGGCTTGTTTATATCTCCAGCACTTCAGGGAGTATGAACAGTCACCACTGAGCCTTGGGATCAGGAACATCCACCCACACTCCTTTTGAATATCATTTTTCCATGCAGTGTGCCTATACAAGATTACACTTGCAGGCTTGAAGTGAGAATTAACATATAAATTGTCTTTTCTCAGATGTTTATTAAAATAATGGAGTACTTCAGTCTCCTCGCAAGTTAAATTCATGAATTTTTGCTTCGCACTTGTTTCTTCCTGACTGATATATCTGTCCCTTTCAATCATTAAGGAGGTGTGTGGAGCCCACAGGCATCGAAAGCAGTGTACTAGCTCTGTCCCATCCATCCTCACACTGAATGTGGAAATGCAGCTGTGTCTAAGAAGGGGGAGCACTCCTGAACTCGGGTAGCCTCTTCCTGTGAGCAAAATCCTCATAGAATCAGTATGCTGGCATTCATAAAGAGGCCACCCAGATCCAGAAGCTTCTCCCTCTTCACACAGTCATAGTTCCATGTTCCACCTTACAATAAAGGAGATGGGTCTACCATATTCCCTTTAATGCATGTAAGGCTGCTACTACACTGGCAAGCTGAATCAGTGCAATTCAGCTTTGCTGCAGCATGATTCACAGCCTATTTTATATTTCTGTTCATATTCGGTGATCACAAAGAGACTGTGGATTGTTTCAGGTGCCAATGTCTATGTTGTACCCTCAATCTGATGCAGTTTGATCTAAGCCACAGCCCCTCTTCCTTTGATCCCACTTTCTGCTGATCTCCAGCAATCCTTTTATGGTTCATTGTAAAGCCAATAGGCTGTTTAAAGTGTTGTTGGCAGTAGGAAAAAAGTTTTCCAGAGTTCTCCATAACATACAAACACACACATGCCATGGGAGCACAGTAATCTGCTGTAATTCACCAGAGTTGTTTCTATTTTAGGTTGATTTTTATCTTATTTTTTTGTCTATGCAGAGGTGATCTAGCAGTAAACTAATATATCAATGGAGAGACAAGGTGATCTAGTGTTAAACTTAGTAGTTTGTTAAAAAAAAACAACTTTGGGGTGACTCAAGAGAAAGAGCGCAGGGGTGAGTGTTCCTGCTGCCCAAAATGTCACGCCCAGCTTAATATGTTACCAGAATACCAACCCACAATCATGTACCCCATCCTTTTGGAGGTCAAAACAACTGATCGTATAGGGAAAAGTCTATTTGAATCGTTCCAGCTTGAAAAAAAGTAGAAGCTGTTAGTGGAAGAGAAAAAAAACTCTATGTTGGGAACAAGGATGGCTAGTTTGATTCAAATTGTCCTTTGTATTATGTGATTAGTAAAAAAAAAATGCAAAGTTATCTGTTTTACACTTGCAGCAAATCCTGCAGTATTTGACCATGTAGTCACAGGCTAAGTTTCCTTAACAACTGGGTAGGGCTAATGATACAGATACATGGGTCACATGTCCTTTTGTATCACTGGAAACAAAAATATAGGAATTGATGTATTCTCGAAGGCGGGATCCGATGGTTGTTGTGGGTTTTCCGGGCTGTTTGGCCGTGTTCTTAAGATTTTTCTTCCTAATGTTTCGCCAGTCTCTGTGGCCGGCATCTTCAGAGGACAGGAGTCAGAACTCTGTGCTCTGGTGCAGTTTGTTGGATAGTTGAGTATTTATAGCTGCGGGATCAGCTTTTGTCCTTTTTAGGAGATTGGGTGATTATGGTGATCAGCGTGTTTTTTGTTGTGGGTGTATTGTTGTGAAAAGGGGGAGAGATTATCTGTCACTGTGATTGATGGGTGTCGTTAGCTGGTCTTTTGTGTGCAGTGGTCACCGGTCCTTGTGGCTGGGTAGAGTTTGTTGACCTTTTGCAGGCTGTATTTTTCAGTGCTGGGAGCCAGACTTTGTTGAGTTTTAAACTTTCTTGTTTTTTGTTGAAGTTCTGCTGGTGTTTGTGGATTTCAATGGCTTCCCTGTGCAGTCTAACATAATGATTGCTGGTGTTGTCCAGTACTTCGGTGTTTTGAAATAGAATTTAATGTCCAGTTTGTTTTAGGGCATGTTCAGCTACTGCCAATTTTTCCAGTTGTTTTAGTCTGCAGTGTCTCTCATGTTCTTTGATTTTGGTGTGGATGCTGCATTTTGTGGTTCCAATATATACCTGGCCACAACTGCAAGGTATCCGGTAAACTCCTGCAGTGGTGAGGGGGTCTCTTTTGTCCTTTGCTGACCGTAACATTTGTTGTATTTTTGTGGTGGGCCTGAATACTGTTTGTAGGTTGTGTTTTTTCAAAAGTTTCCCCATGCGGTCCGTGACCCCTTTAATGTATGGCAGAAATACTTTATTTGTGTGTGGTTGTTTTTCCTCTTCAGTTTGGTGTTGTTTTCTTGGTTTGATGGCTCTTGTGATTTCATTCTTGGAGTAGCCATTTGCCCGTAGGGCCCAATCCAGATGGTTGAGTTCGGTGCTGAGAAATTGAGCTTCACAGTTCCGATTTGCACGGTCTACCAGTGTTTTGATTATTCCTCTTTTTTGCTGTGGGTGGTGGTTGGAGTTTTTGTGTAGGTACCGGCCTCTGTGGGTGGGTTTTCTGTAAACCTTGTGTCCCAATAGGAGGTCAGTTTTGCGTATGACCATGACATCTAAGAAAGGGAGTTGGCCCTCTATTTCTTTTTCCAAGAGTGCAGCAAGTTTCATGCATTTGTTATTTATTGACCCATGTAAGACACTCTAAAAATACATGCAGCTATTTTGGTTCTGCACATATTAAGCTGTGTTCTAGGAAATTTTATTCTATTTACATATCACTATCAATTTAATATGGGAGGTTAGCCATTCCCAAGAACCATTCCTTTGCTATGTACTGTGAGTGGGGTGGGGGTATTATTCAGAGAGTGGCTAGTCTATCCTGCTGCAGCTTTTAATGTCAGGAATGGCAGCCATGCTCCCTGCGATCATTCCAGTCTTTGACTGAAGGACCAAGGGGAACTTTGTCACGTTGTGCTTCAGCTGGGCACCTGGCTTCGCTCATCTCATTTCTCTGCACAGGAAAAGGATTCAGGAAGGGAACCTAATAACCAGTTGGAAATATTGGGTTTTCTCTTCAAGGTAGTCTCAAGGGCTCAAGTCTTAACCAGGAGATCTTCACAGCTCGAATCAAGCCAACAGTTGGAGGTCCCCCTCCTCTAGAATAATACTTAAAGACTTCTTATTACAAACCATAGCCTGTGTCACTTGATATTTTAGAGTATTAATGTTTCTTAGTCAAAAAGGAATTCAACACAGACACACTGGTCTTTATGAAATCTACAGTTCTAATTATTTCAGTCCCTTGTATACAAAGGCAAGTAAGTGCTCATTTTGACCCTTAATAATGCTTTTATTTGAAAGTTTAGGGGGGGAAATGCCCACAAATTGTTTCTATTAAGTTTAGTTTCCTGAGTTGGGGAGGTGGGGTTGTTTTGTGATGGGTTTTTTTTTAGTACAGTTTATTGGCAAAAAGTACTTTCTCTGGACAGATAACTTCCTTTTAGGAAATAGTATCACAATTTGGTTGAATTTTAGTTGGGTGTCCAAATTTATTCAAAGACAGATGTATCATTCCACACACACCCCTTTTTTTGTTCCACAGTGGGTGTGTTTTACTATTATATGAAGAAGCTATGGATCTCCATTGAAGCTGTTTCTGGAACATGAGCAACAATTTCAGATTGATATTCAACATGCAAAAACAAAGATATTCCAAGACTGCTGTTAAGAACAAAGCTGCTGAAGGAGAAGAAATGTATTTCTAAAAATGAATGCATGGTGGAAGTTGGCACCTTCAATATATAAGCTTTAATTTAAAAATGTATTTCTATTATATTTGCTTAAGATTTTTCATTTAAAAAATAATTTTAAATTAAACCTTAATGCAGGTATTTAGGAAACTGGCAAATGGCAAGTAGATGTCACCTTATGAAGAAGAGATATAACCTTTAATTCTTCCTTTACTAACTAGGCATTATAAATACTAAACATCTGAAGAAGCATTCTGATGCTGGGTAGTGAAACATATTGCACAATGATCTTTTTTGACCTCAGTTTAGAATGGTTGAAGACCAGTGCTCAGATCAAACACATATCCATCACACATCCATATTGAATGAACTGCATTTCCCTTGCCACAGAACTATAAGCTGATGAATATTACAATGTTCTGTAGTTTTTATATTCTTCAAATTACATTTAAGTCTTAAGTGCTGTCTAGAGATGGGCCCAAAGTACTTCATGACCCTTCGACATAAGTTCCTTTCCCCAACCCTGCCTCGCTGGCACATCCACTTACCAGCTAGCACGTGCTGCTCTGTCCCTCCCCATCATGCGATCACCTCCTCCAGCAGCTGGTCACTCAGATGAGGAGGCAGGGCAGGGATTCCTGCAGCACTGCCTTTGAGTGGCCAGCTGCTGGAGGAGATGGAGAAGGGATGTCTGGGCTCCTGCCCAGATGGGAAGATTACGCGATGGGGAGGGACACTGCAGCACATGCTGGCTAGTGAGTGGAGGTGCCAGTGAGGGGGGTGGGAGAAAGGAATGCGCAGCTTTGCTGCCGTGTAAACAACCTATGATGAAAGGGCACGAAGTACTTCGTGCTTATCTCTAGTGCCATTCTTTTAAAATGTGGAATATCAGTTCTTGAATCAAATTAGCTATCAGATCAATCTGATCAGAAAGACCACTGTACAACTCAAATAAAATAAAGAGAGTTGCACTTGTTCATCATGCAACAAAATTGCTGCCAGATTCATCGGCATCTGCTCAGATTTAATGACAGAAAGTAGGCATAATTAGAAAATGTGCTATGTTGTAGGAGAAACATACAACTAAATTATGTAATGGCATTCCCTTTTCACTAGTGACTTAATGCAGGACATTTTTTAAAATAGCTTTCAGAAAATCAGCTAAGCTAATAACTGCAACTACTGTGAATTGGATAAATTTCTTGGGATTACATAATGTCATACTGTCTACTGTTGTGATGTACCTGATAAAAGAATAATTAGATTATATTGACTATAATTTCACTCCATTTATAGTATATGATTGCAGTTACTTTTATAGTTACAAAGGTTATAATCTTTCTTCACTGTGGAGGAGATATCACATGCTTCAAAAGTGCTGGCTCGTGCTACTGAATGCAAAACATTTATCTATATTTCTTCCCAAGAAACTAGAGAAGGTAGTGAGAATTTAACCCAAAAAAGTTATATCTTATAGTTATCTTAAAGCTATTTCATCCAAGTACTCTAGAAGGAAACAACAACAACAACCCATGCTTGGGATTTGAGCATGAGTAGGAAAAAAAGTTCCAAAGTAAGATCAGATGGCTGGAAATTGTTCTAAGAGCCTTTCCCCATCTGGAAGACAGATTAACACATTTAGGCATCAATAAAGCCTTGCTAATCAAGAATGAGGAGTCAGGGTCAGCATGTGTATCACAGCCTCTAAGGAAAAAGTGAAACGCTGCTCTGAGGTTGTCAGTACTGCAGCTCAGGGCCCTAGAGTTGGAGATGGGAGGAAATAATTCAAGCAAGCAAGACTGTTGCCAGTATTAGATTCAAATAACTCAGCAATACAAACAGATTGATTATGGCAATAGATATCAGGTGCAATGTAATTTATAAAAGTTATAGGGCAAAAAGAACACTTTCCAAACCTAATAACCACAGAATGCTGACAAGACAAAGAGCTACAAACTACAGTCATTTAATGTGTCCATGTCAGCACATAAGGACAACTCAATGACAGAAGCACTGTGTACCAAACTTGACGTCAGACAAATCAATATTTTAAAAGCAAAAATTTAATCACAATTAAGAATAAAAAGATAGTTGTAACAAAATTTAAGATATGAAGTCTACACAGGTTTTTCTACATTTAATAGCCAAATTACAAAAGACAAGATTTTAAAAAAAGTCTATAAACTACATTACCTCTTTTACAGCATGTACTCCAAATAATTCAGAATTCTAAAATGCTACGGCATTTTAAAGTTATTGCTCAAAGAACTGGGTTAGGTTCTTTAGTTTAAGTTGCATTATACCATTATTGTTATCTTTGCTACTAAGATACATTTCATACACAGAATGTTTGGTTAGTTTCTCTATTAACGGTTTGACTGACTTACACTGTTTTTGTTTCTAGATGAGAGAATGATAGAAATTTAATAAACTATGGCCACCTATAACAGTGGTTGTGGTTTTCAGATGTTATTGGACTACAGCTCCCAGAGTCCCCGACTACAGGCTGCACTGCTTGGGACATCTGGAAGTGGATACTCAATGATATATGGGGCCCCAGTTTTGGGAGCCACTGGTCCAGAGCAGTGGTGTGCAAATTCCAGGGTTTCAGAGATATTTTCTTTTTTTACATCAGGACCCACCATGGACTGAATCTCCTCACAGAAAATCAATACAAGAAATGGCTGGATGTCCACTTCTGTTTGGGGGTTGGGAGAAATGGTGGCTTTAATAGGAAAATTTGCCAGGAGAGAAAACTGAATCCCCTTCCCCAAATTTGATCCTTTTAGCCTACATGCATTTTGTAACCCACAAGCTGCATTTTGTCCACTCCTGGTCTAGAGGAATGACTGGATGCTTCTATGATAAAAGATCACAAAGGGGTGGAAACAAAGAAAGCCACCTGCAGAAGGAAAATGGGCAGTAAGTGACCATTCGTTTTCCAAAACAGAGACAAGTCCATTGGCTCGAAAGCAGCATTCCAGATTGGGGAACATCTTCCACCATTTTTAATATAATCTATCCTTCATTTGTTTTCAAAGCATATTCAATGTAGCTTTCATATCACATTGTAATCAAAGTGAGTCTAAAAAAACTGATGCCAACACAAAAAGAATGCATTCTTCTCTAAAAAAGGATGAAACCATTCTGCAGTTGGTAGTTCAGCAAATTGCTTCCAAATGCTTTTACGCCAAACTTCTCTGCCTTGGCTTAATCCGTGGGTAGAGCTAGAAAAGAACAGAGAAAGAGATAGATTAAAATAATGAACTCAAGGTGGGTAGGATCTGTTGAAGAAACAGAGGTAAGAAAGAAAAGAGGCAAGAGGACTCGCACAGTCTTTCCTTCTTCCAAATTTCGCTTAGAGGAAGTTTTGTCTTCTGTGAACTGAGTTTTATATACGGGAAATGCAGATGATTATAACTGAACTAATTCGCTTAAAGAATCCTCAACAAGTTGTGAACAGAGGAAACAGACAAGAAAAGCAATAAATACATTGTCTCTTCTTTTGGCATTCTGTTCATGAAATGGCACTTCCAAGGCTACAAATAGTCCTATTTAGTCATTAATGAAGTACATGGAATCTACACATGTTGAGAGGAGCATGCTTTCTGCCACAAAAGTCAACATAGAAATGTGAAGATGGGTAGCCCAGGGTTGCTTCTCCCATATAAGCCACTCTTCCCCCTCCAGGTCTGAGATTCTGGCTCACATGAAAAGGCAACATAAATACAGCAGTTCCCCCTCTTCAGACAGTTGCCAACCACAGCTGTATGGGGGCATGTTGAAATTGACAAGGGCAATTTAAAATTTCATGAAAGTTGCCATGCTTCTACGCTCTAGTCTAGACAGTCTTCAGCCTCCACAACTGCTACCATTTGTTGTGCTGCTTCTTCATGGAGTATTTGCTATCCTAACCTTATGTTAAACAGAGAAGTAGGACTACAGTATACTTTGCAAATCCTGATGTTACAGCTAACACAGTGGCAAACAACTGTCTGATGCCTAGTCAAAGAAAGGGCTTATGAGTAAGCAGAGCAATATGAGTAATGACATAAGAAACTTAACAAGAACTACAGGAATGGCAGAATGACCTTAAAACAAAAAGTACAATTCTTTATACAAGATTGAAAAACACTGCATGAAGCAAAGAAAAAGGAGTCTCCTTTTGCTGCTTGTTCCAAAAACATCTGCTGAAAAATGTATTTTCAGCACAGATAAAACCAGCAGGCAGCAATATTTCTGACAAAGGGAAGAGATTCCATTTATAAACTTCATTTTGAAAGACCTAGGTTTCAAAGTCTTCAAAGCAGGCTTTTAAAAAATGTTCATGTTTGTGAATACATGGATTATCTGTTTGAAGATGCTAGGCATCAAATATTAATCATCTGAAACCAAGACTCTGGCAGCACTGGAGGATTATCTGCTGGACCAGATATACTAGACATGTAAAAAGAGATTAAGAAAGAGAGGAATTATAAAGAAAATGATGCCAAAGTCCATCTGCTACCATTTTACTGTAATATGAAGACCCAAAATGATACTAACAGAAGAGGTAAAGAGATATACCGTGTTTCCCCGAAAATAAGACAGGGTCTTATATTAATTTTTGCTCCAAAAAATGCATTAGGGCTTATTTTCAGGGGGGATGTTTTATTTTTTTCATTTACAACCATCTATGTTTATTCAAATACAGTCATGTCATCTTCTTCTGGTTGCTGCACAGTGGTGGAGGGCGGGCTTTCACTTAACTAGGGCTTATTTTTGGGGTAGGGCTTATATAACGAGCATCCTGAAAAATCATACTAGGCCTTATTTTCAGCTTAGGTCTTATTTTCAGGGAAACAGGGTATGTGGACAGTGCCCTGCAGAAAAGGAATCATAAACATACTTGTCCTGCTGTACGTACTGTCCCCTCTTGTTAGTGAACTTTTATGTTTTCCAAAAATTAACAAACAGTTGAAGAAAACACAATGACAAAACAAATACTGACAAATAAGAAACAATTTTTATAATTCAACCAAATCCAATCCCATGTTCTATGTAGTAGTTGAACAACATTTAAGCCCAGTCCCTTTAGCTACGGTTTCAGAAAGCTATCAAAGGAGGACATAACATAAATAAAAAATGGGGGTGGGTAAGGATCTCATAATACAAATCGTGAATTTATATCAAAAAATTTGTCACTGATCAGGTATGTAAGAATGTTGAGAATTATTCTTCTGGGAGAAAGATGGGTTAGAGATAGGATACATTAAAAGCAGTTGTGCAGAAAGGTTTTGAGTGGAGACGCTGAATGAAAAATTGGCTTTGTTATGTATGCTCTTGGCATTCTGTGGGTCCCAGACTCCACTCCAGTATAAATAGCTACACTCCTGCATCAAGTTTGCCCCATTCTGTTATGTTCTCCTTTTTACTTTCTTTTCTTTCCTCCCCCCCTTCCTCTTTTTTTAGAATTAAACTGGCCAGAATCCTTTGGTGATGTATGCATGCCTAACTCACCACAGAAATTGTGCACCTCACAATGCAACCAGTGCCTCGCTGGTTAACGGCAATTCACTGTAGTGCAATTTAACATAACACATGCATAAACTACCAGCAGGATTCTACTCACTATTTGCTACTATAAAGTTATATTATAAGTAATCATTTAGGGTCCTGTTTTATACTGCTTTGGCTATTTTGGTTTATGCTCAAGGATAAACAATGAATATCTAAAATTAAGTAACATTTCTAATGTTAACACATGTTGCATGCAGCGTACTGAGCAACTTAATTGTCAGTGCCTTATAAACATTTGATGAGTCAACTGCCAATCACTCTTTAAAGAGGTATCAACAGGACATCACTGTCACAAGGTGAAAGAAGGCATCATCACTGTATATGGCCTTAGGTACAATTAGCAATTTTAAAAAGTAAGACAGGAAAATCCCAGAACACCGCTGATTATACAGTGGCCGAAGGAAAACTAAGGGAAATTGAGGGAAGTGCTCCTGCCAAAACCCAATGGCTCAGCTTGGAACATTCCAGAATGACACTGCACAGACACAGAAACTCATAGATGTGAGCCAGAGACCACAAAAAAGAACAATCTTTCCTTGAGTGACTTTCAGCTACATATCAAGGATTGCAACAACAGCCAACGCTAGAGTACTAAATTCAAACTAATGGCACAGGTAGGTTTAAACACACACTGTATAATAAAACTTACAAAGTGACTTTGAATGAGTGACTCTCTCTCTCAACGTAACCTGTTTTACATGCTTACTGCAAGCATGCTACCTGGAAGACAACACGTACCCAGCCAAATCAATTGTTTAAGTAGCAGCTGCAAATACTCCCCAATGCCCTCAAGAGAAACAGTAAATATTTTTACTTACGCCAAGTAAGTTACGTGCCACATATCCTTCCTTCTCATTTAGTTGTGCCCACCACCACTCAATTTCTTCTTCATCTTCCCGGCGTAGTATTGTCATGCAGTCTCCTGTTTTCATGGACAGTTCATCATCATTCTGGGCTTCATAATCCCAGAGTGCATAGACCACTCCTTTGTTCATTATTCCCATTTTCTCTTGCACTCCTACAACAGAGGTGCAAAACTAGGCACTTAAGTTAACTTCACAACATACCCATATACAACATCAAATAAGGAAACCACCGTTTTTCTCATGAAGTAGCATAAAAATTAGAGTTGAAAACAGAGCTGAGTCACAAGAAAGATTACAGCAAATGTAAGAATTTGTTAGGGTTGCTTTTTTTTTTGCGAGAGAAGCGTGTCCACAGGAATGCCAAACTGTTTGAAAGAATAATTTACTATAAAATAAACTAGCAGTTAACTCAAAAGTGTGATAATCATATCTAACTGAAAAGTACGTAGAAATATTTTCTGAAAGGAACATACATCTGCAATTGCAATACTATTAGATCTACCCAGTAATGAAGTCGAATTTTGTTCAAGGCAAAAAAATAATCTGTTGTGATGAACTGAACAGAAATAAGTCATTTTTCTTTGTGCCAATTATCACTGTCACCTAATTAAAGCATATATTAGTAAATTCTCAATACCATTTGTAGGGCCTGAATTTGCACTGGTTTACCTCCATCACACAGTAAAAAAATCTTGTGCCATTAAAAGAGAGGGAATGGGTTTCATATCTTGGATAACACAAACACTTATGTCCTGTGAACAAGTCAACAATCAATTCATCACTTGCATACCAAACAGATAAGAGCTGTTATTTTCAGTGTATCATCTGATTGGTGATCTAAGAGATGAATAAAAGTCACTTGGAATACTTAACTTTCTGAGTGAAAATGTTTATCTGACCAAGAAATAAAATATTCACCTTCAAATATACATACCATGCTCTGCTCTTCTAATAAAGTTAATAGGTATTTGTGGGGTGAGAAAAAGCAAAGGGGAAAATACAATAAGGGCATTTTATTTTTAAATTGAAAAGACTTATGACTGACAAGAGTAACAAGTTAAAAGGCTTTTAACTTCAATCTGCTAAGTAGTAATACAAAGTGGTCTCTTCAATTAATTTGTGAGATGGGTGCTGGAGATATTCAATTAATTTTTTACAGCTAGGTTTTAGCACGAGTCTTCAATGTAGATAAGAACATCAGAGAAAAACTAATTAAAACGTGCTTATATTCAGCAAAAAGCTACAGATTATTTCAGTTTTTCTTAATATTTGTATCTGGTTTTATCACCTTAAAAGATGTAACAATAATAAAAAAGATTGTACTATTAAAGTACTCTTAGGACTTCAATTGGATTAATTCAATTCAATTCAGTAAAATATTCTAAAACAAATTCATTTATGAATGTATATTCTTTGTAACTAATATGAATTAGGAGGTTGTTACTCAGTAACTCATGTTAGCTTCTTCCCTGCTATTGAATATATTGGCTCCTACCTCAATCTAGAATAAAAAGATACTTCTTTTATATTTAGTAAATGTGTAAATAGACTTTAAGCTCCATTGGAAAGACTCCTTCCTTTAATTTTGCTATCTGAATTCAAGACATGAAACCACCTTTGAATATATACTCCAGACACCCATAGATACACCATTGCATTTTTGGTGTCAAAGTTCAAGCTTTATCCCTGAGAGGAAAATACACAAAAACAAGAGATTTCAGAGGAATATTATTTTTTACTGGAGATACACAAGTGCAACACCAAGGTCAATGAGCCTTATGCAGCAGATGTGGACCTGAACCTGTAAGAGGCAGGAAATCATAGGGGGAAAAAGGAGTAAGAATTGTTGCCAACAGAAAATAGAAAGAGAGAAATAATGTTTTCACTAGTTTTTACTGGGGTACAAAGATATTTAGTAATCGCAAGAGATCAGATTTTGCATGGTTCATCTTGCCATGTACTGAAGGCTGAAAGGAGATGGTCCTTATTCCAGAGTTTCTAAACACAGGCAGGACAAAAACACATAAAGCACTTCAGTGTAACTATTAGTCTAAATCAGTGGTTCCCAACCTTGGGTCCCCTGGTGTCCTTCAACTAAAACACCCAGAAGCCTTCACCACCAGCTGTGCTAGCCAGAATTTCTAGGTGTTGTAGTCCAATGACCCCTGGGGACCCAAGGTTGGGAACCACCAGTCTTTTGGCACGTACCATAGAGAAACTGGGAACACTGTGTGTAGCCTTCTTCCATTTCTTCACATTTGTCTGCTGCAGTCTGCATGTCACTGTAGGTTGTGGCAAATACAGCAGCACCTGATTCCACGAGGAATTTGCATACTTGAACATTATTGCAGGATGCTGCACAGTGCAGTGGCGTCCTAAAAATTGCAAAGAAGAAGAAAAAAAGTGGCAGAAAATTCTTTACTCATATCCTGACTTTTGGGAAGAAAACGAATAAAATGTGAAAACCAGGTCTGGGAGGCATGGGTTCTCAAGTCATTTTAATGCTAATTGCTAGACTTCCCTACAGTTATTCTCCACAGCGAGAACAGATATAATTATCAGAATGGGCACCCACTTTCATTCCATGCTACAGTATCTAAGTCAAAAATCCACATTTTGCTATCTAAGCCATGTATTGCAATGATTACTAACACTCTTTTTATGTGGTCAGATACCTTTAAAGTGAAATATTCTATTTCATACTGAAGAAGCAACTCGGCTCTAGAAATTCATTTCAGAGCTTTTAAAATTGTTCTATTCAACTGGCAGCAGCAACTCCAACCTCCAAGAAATAAAAATATCATAAAGGTGGTTTTCTTCTCAGGCAGAGAAACAGCAAAGGACATGGGATTATTCCGTTTAGCTGACATTATTATATTTATTAAACCTGAATGCCAGATTGGTACATGACCCAGGAAATTGGTAGTTAATTCATATACACCTGTTCAGGAAGACAACAATCATCCTTACCATCCATCACTATCGGCAGCATTCACATTTACACCAAATTGGACCAGGAATTTTACAATCTCTGTGTGACCAGCACACACAGCATTGTGAAGTGCAGTGATGCCCTCGTCATTGGGCATGCTGGGATCCTCAACCTATAGAGTAAGAAGAAAAAAAGCCAGGATTCCTTCATCAATGTAGTCATTAGTATTAGTGCCTTCTTTTATTTCCCATTTTATTGTCTCAGCAAACCTATATTGTACTACCATCTGAAAGAGCTCAAAAAGTAGAACTCTCATGTACCATCCCTGACTAAGACTCCAACCAAAAATTCATTGAGCTCCAAATACAGTTCATGCTTCATTTCTCAACAAAGGGAACAAGGAATTATACCTCGTATATGATTCGCTGTACAAGGTCAAATTCTCCTTCAAGAGAAGAATCTAGAAGCAAAGCAAGAGGGTTGAATTTCACTCTCATTCCATGGGCGATCCTGTCTGAGCCAATTTTGCGTAGGTTTGTCCTCTTACCCTAGGAAAAGGGGGGTGGGGGAATAGTTATTTATAAGGGCTTTTGCACAGAAAAATCACAAACTGAGGCAACTGTGAGAATAATTTCAGATCTACAGGAAACTAAAAGCTTTAACCTAGCATAATTAATAACGGCATTACATTGACATTTTAAGAGGTCTACCACCTACTTAAATAGAAAAAGCCTGTAGTGGGGTTGTGAAGATGAAGGAGGACTACATACCCTTAGAAAACAGTTCTTACATGTAAGTGCCATAACTTCCAACAAAGTGAAATGAAACAAAACAAAAGAGATTCCTATTCTCCTAGACACAACCTGCTGCAAAAAGGGAGACAGGGATCACTGCAAACCTGGGAGGTGGAACTATATGAAGATGCTATGTGGGATGAAGCAAACAATGCAAGGGACTAAGACAGCTAACAAGCACTGAAAGCTCGAAGCATGAGAAATAGAAGCTACCCACATAAATAACAAAAAGAGGTGGTTAACTTATGGAATGCAGTGTAGATGAAACAGAAACAAGGGATATGGCATATGATTACTTTAGTAGGCCTTTTCCTGAAGAGGAGCTGAGGCAGGAGGTGAGCTGTGTTTGGGAGGACATTTTATTTGGTGAGGTATTTTCTTCTAGGCTGACCTTTGTTCTCCCTGACCGCATGGTCTGAGGGGGCAGGGTTCTGGCTTTAAATGTGGGCTGGCAGAAGCTCTAAGCCCTTTTCCTGAAGAGGAGCTGAGGCAGGAGGTGAGCTGTGTTTGGGAGGACATTCTCTGATTCTATTTTTGACTCTAATCTGGTAAATAGGAAAGCCAAATAGCATTGCATACACCTGGGGGGCAGGAAAGTTTTAGGGGTAGGATTAGACTTCCTCCCTTTTTTAATTCACTGACCAATCAGTCGAGATGGAGAGTGCAGGATCTGTTGCACTTGTAACACCTGTGGTATGTTTGTTTTCTTGCCAATGAGGTGCCTGGGTAGAAATGCTCTAAGTGTTAGTTGGTGGTCCTCTTGGAAGACAAGGTCCGGCAGCTGGAGGCCTGTGTTCTAATCTCCACACTCTTAGGGAGCAGGCCGGGTAGGTGGGGCTCGTCAGCCTTGGAAGGCAGCCCATCTAGGAGAAGGAAAACTCCGATTTCAAACCTCCACTGCCTTGTGGCTATATCCACTGATGGAAAAGGCTCCAGGGGTTAACCTCGAGGCAAAATCCGGAGCCTGAGTCCTGGAGGCAGTTCGTGTCGTTCCGGCAACTCCTGCGACGTCGCTGGAACCAGTTGTATTGGCTCTTGCCTTTCCATTGGACTATTTCAGCGATGTGGAGAGGGGGGATTTGCTGCTTGGGTAACAGCCTATCCTCCTTATTATTTTACCCAGGCTTTCTGCTCCGGAGAGGACACTCCAGCTTCGCATACAGCGTTGAAACAGCACGGGAAGTAGCAGTTACCGGTTATAAGTCTTTGCTCGATTGGCGTAGAGCATGACGCCAGGGGCTACGTCCGACAGTGGGAGAGGTCATTGCACCTCACTAGGTAGCTACCGCCCGCCTTAAGCTGGGCAGTCCCCAGCCAGTAAGGTGCTACCTCGCCATGGTCTGTTAACCTCACGGGGTGCGTGGGGTTTAGGGTGAAAGCCGACAAGCAGATTGATAACCCTGCACCATGCAACAATCATAAGAAAACTTCTGCCCTAAAGTTGGGCACCTGGAATGTTCGGACAATGAACCCTGGCTTTTCTGATGACCTGTAGGAAATAGACGACGTGTGCAAGACAGCTGTCATCGACATGGAACTGAGTAGACTGCAGATGGACATTGTTGCCCTGCAAGAGACGAGATTGCCAGACATGGGATCTGTCAAAGAAAAAAACTTCTCATTCTTCTGGCAGGGAAAACCATTGAATGAGACCAGGGAACATGGTGTTGGCTTTGCGGTCAGAAATACTCTGCTGAGATCCATTGTTCCACCTACTGTGGGGAGTGAAAGAATCCTGTCTCTGCAGCTCCACTCATCAGCGGGACCGGTCACCCTCATTAGTGCATATGCACCAAAACTGTCGTCTACAACAGAAATCAAAGACAAATTCTACGACAATCTGGCAGCTACTATCAAAAAAATCCCTGAGAGAGAACCACTGTTCATTCTCGGAGACTTTAACGCTAGAGTTGGTGCTGATCACAATTCTTGGCCCATTTGTCTAGGCCGTTTTGGCACTGGGAAGATGAATGAAAATGGCCAACGCTTGCTGGAGTTTTGCTGTTATTATGGTCTTTGTGTCAGCAATAGGTTCTTTAATACGAAGCTTCAACACAGTTTCCTGGAAACATCCAAGATCGAAGCATTGGCATCAGCTCGATTTGATCCTCACTAGACGTTCTAGCCTTGCTAGTATTACGATCACACACAGCTACCAGAGTGCTGATTGCGATACTGATCACTCCCTGATGTGTAGTAGAGTAAAACTGCGAGCAAAGAGATTGTATCACACAAAAAAGGAAGGAAGACCACGTATTGACATCAGCAAGACTCACGATCAAAGAAAAGTGGAGGAATTTGCCCAAGCACTTGAGGAAACCCTTCCAGGCCCGGCTGATGCAAAAGCACTTGAATGATGGGAACATTTCAAGAACGCTGTTTATAACACCGCCTTGTCCACATTTGGCAAGAAGACCAAAAAGACGGCAGACTGGTTCGAAGCCCATTCGGAGGAGTTGATGCCAGCCAATGAGGATAAGAGGAGAGCTCAAGCAGCATACAAAGCCTGTCCTAGTGAGTACAACTTGCAGGCTCTTCGACTTGCTCATAGCAAAGTCCAACAGGCTGCCAGGAGATGTTCTAACAATTATTGGCTTCAGCTCTGCTCTCAGATACAGATAGCAGTGGACACAGGTAACATCAAGGGAATGTATGACGGTATCAAGCAGGCTTTAGGTCCAATACAGAAGAAATCTGCTCCCTTGAAGTCTGCTACAGGCGTGATCATCCAGGACCGAGCACAGCAGATGGAACGCTGGGTGCAGCACTACTCTGAGCTATATTCCAGAGAGAATGTAGTAACCGAAGAGGCACTAAATAACATCGAGTGCCTGCCTGTCTTGGAAAAGTTCGACAGTGAACCAACTTTAGCAGAAATAAAAGCGGCCTTGGATCCCCTCGCCTCCGGCAAGGCACCTGGGAAGGATAACATCCCTGTTGAAGTGCTGTAAAGAGATCATCACCACTGAGCTGTATGAAATCTTTTGTCTTTGCTGGAGGGAAGGTGGAGTACCACAGGACATGAAGGATGCAAACATCGTCACATTGTATAAGAACAAAGGAGACAGGGGCGACTGCAATAACTACCGTGGCATCTCTCTTCTCAGCGTTGTAGGGAAGCTGCTTGCCCGTGTTGTGCTGAAGAGACTCCAGGTGCTTGCAGACAGAGTCTATCCAGAATCACAGTGTGGATTTCGAGCTAATAGATCCACCACTGACATGGTATTTTCCCTCAGACAGTTGCAGGAGAAATGTAGGGAACAACAACAGCCACTCTTTGTGGCCTTCATAGATCTCAGAAAGGCCTTTGATTTGGTTAGCAGGGACGGCCTTTTTAAAATACTTCCCAAGATTGGATGTCCACCTCGACTCCTTAACATCATCAGGTCCTTTCATGAGGAAATGAAGGGCACTGTAGTTTTTGATGGCTCAACATCAGATCCCTTTGACATCCGAAGCAGAGTGAAACAGGGCTGTGTCCTCGCGCCGACCCTGTTTGGGAGCTTTTTTGCTGTCATGCTGAAGCAGGCCTTTGGAACTGCAACAGAAGGTTTCTATCTCCGGACTAGATCAGATGGAAAGCTCTTTAATCTCTCTAGATTGAGAGCGAAGACCAAAGTCCGGCTGAAATGCATGCGGGACTTCCTCTGTGCCGATGATGCAGCTGTTGTTGCCCACTCTGCTGAAGACCTCCAACAACTCATGAATCGCTTTAGCAAGGCCTGCCAAGACTTTGGACTAACCATCAGCCTGAAGAAAACACAAGTTATGGGCCAGGGTGTGGACTCACCTCCCTCTATTACCATCTCCACACAAGAATTGGAGGTTGTTCATGACTTTGTGTACCTTGGCTCAACGATCTCTGACACACTCTCCCTAGATGTCGAGCTGGATAAACGCATTGGCACAGCAGCTACCACGTTCTCTAGACTCACAAAGAGAGTATGGCTTAATAAGAAGCTGACGGCATATACCAAGATCCAGGTCTATAGAGCCTGTGTCCTGAGCACACTCCTGTACTGCAGTGAGTCCTGGACCCTTCATGCACGGCAGGAGAGGAAGCTGAACACGTTCCATATGCGTTGTCTCAGACACATTTTTGGTATCACCTGGCAGGACAAAGTTCCAAAAGAGTAGTCCTAGAACGAGCTGGAATTTTTAGCAAGTATACATTACTGAAAGTGACATCTACATTGGCATGGGCATGCTGTGAGAATGGCTGATGGTCGGATTCCAAAAGATCTCCTGTATGGAGAATTAGTGCAGGGAAAGCGCCCCAGAGGGAGACCACAGCTGCGATACAAAGATATCTGCAAGCAGGATCTGAAGGCCTTAGGAATGGACCTCAACAGATGGGAAACCTTGACGTCTGAGCATTCAGCCTGGAGGCAGGCGGTGCATCATGGCCTCTCCCATTTTGAAGAGACACTTGTCCAGCAGGCCGAGGCAAAGAGGCAGTCCCGAAACCAGCAAAATCAGGGAGCTGGACAGGGGACAGATTGTATTTGTCTTCAGTGTGGAAGGGATTGTCACTCTCGAATTGGCCTTCTCAGCCACACTAGATGCTGTTCCAAGTCCTCCATACAGAGCACGTTACCATAGTCTCTCGAGACTGAAGGATGCCTAAACTTTAGTAGGTACTACAGTAATAATGAGCAGGGCTGCTAGAGGTTTTTGTCCCACTTAAAATCTTGTATTAAAGTATTTCTGTTGCCCTCTGAAGCATCGGTTGGGAAAGTAAATACTACATGCCATAGCTTAATAAAGCAGTATCTACAATATTTACAATCTTCAATAATAATGGGCGGAGGAGTGGAGAATAATTATATTTGGTAACCATTTATGATATCTAATAGATTTTTTCCCCCTTGTGGGCTATGAACTGACCGAAGGTCAAAGTGACTAATTTTGGTTTACATTCTTTTATCCCAACATCTGTCAAAATGTCCATAGGCATCTGAAAATTGCTTACTGTACCTTCTTAACCAGGTAGCGATACCCAGTTCTAGAATAAAATGAGTAATCATCTTAGAATTCCTGGGTTGAGCCCAACATGCTATAGATTCAGATCTGTACTTTGACCAATAGTAAAAAGTCTGATCCAAGTTCCTCCAAATAAGCTATTTCCATCCCATCCCCACAGTTATCAAAAACTGGGGAGTGTCTATAGCTACTGAAGTCCTTGCTTTAAGAGGCACTTTCTGCAACTGAAAAATCAGTGTATGACTACAAGGGATTAAGTTAACTTTTAGTACATGCCAGATTACCATTTCTAATTTGGGCTTTAACATTCATAAATACCAGCATGACACAAGTAGCATCTCCATGGGACATTCAAACTTAGCCTGCAAACCTGCCAGAGGATTTAAATTTGTTAGCAGAAATTGTGGGATGAATATTGAAAGTAGCCAAGTATCAGAGAAATTAAACGAGGTAAAAAAGGTGCAAAGAAGAGTTGGCATAAAGAACAGTAGCTGCCACTCAGCATCACATGAATCCATGAATACATTACAATCTGATACCAGCACACAGTAAAAAGGAATGACATGACATACCCTGCCTTCTCAGTTACATGATTCTAAAATCAGCAAAATGCCAAGATTTGGCATATCAGAATTAGAAAAAAAAATACTTCGTTTCATAAAGGATCAATTAAACCAGAAACTGTAACTAAAATTATGCAAACATGTTATGCACGTGCATCATGAATACCAATTACATCATGCTTTTTGGCAGTACTAAGTGTATGGCAGACTAGAATTTGGAGATCTTTCCTGTGTTGCAACAGTTCATAAACATAGTCAGACAGCCAATTCAAACTTAACAGTTAAGAGTGGCAAAATTAATTTGGGTAATTTAACTTAAATAATCAGAGAATGTAGCATCTTCTAAAAAACAGTCCTCCATATGTAACCTGAGGAAAGGGGAGGAAATACTGAAATCTTCAATTTCTGTAAGTTTTTCTCTTGCTTTTCCTACTTTAGTTGCAGCAGCTGCCTCTTAATCTTTACCACTCTCAAGTTGCTTGTACTTCCAATGATATTTTCCACAAATGTTATTGATAGCTGCTGCCTTAACACTGAATCTGCTTCAAGAGTTGCCTTCCTTTGGCTTAGATCTCTACCTAGAACAAAACCTTGTTCTGTAATAATAGACACAACAGACTGAGTACCACCCAGGTGCATCCTCCCCTCACACCAGTTTGGACAGGTCTTTTACCAACTGAAGTTAGAAGATAATGTAGATCATCATGGTGTGGCTGATGATCAGAAGAGCTGTTCCATCTTGTCCATGAAGAAAGTGGTAAACAGCAGAACAGGCTTAATATACCATCCTAATCCCAAGCATCTAAAATGACAAGACAAGCAGTTTTCACTTACTGGTGGTAAAGAGAACTGCCCAGTAACTTCAGGAGGCTGCATACTAAAGGAGTCATCTCCCAAATTCTCTGGTTCCCCTGAAGGATATGGAGGTGGTGGGTAGGGAGGATACTCCTCCATGTATATTTCTATGGGCAAGGGCACATCTAGAGTTGGTTCTTCCATTACAGGCTGAGTAAGAGAGGTATTATCAGATATTCCTTCAGGAACAGTATCTAGTCCTGATGAAGGCAGAGAAGATGTGTTCTGATCAGCATTTGTACCTTCTGCCTCTTCTGCAATTGTTGGCTCAGGGGGAGTAGCAGGAACCACCTCTTTCACCACTTCTGTGCTTAGGTAAGGGTTTGGGATTTCTGCTGAGCTTTCAGTCATGGCTACAGAGGCTTGCTTCGATGGGTATGAAGGGGCTGAGACAGTCTCCATGGCAGCTAGAGTTGTTCTCTGGTACAAGAGCTTCTGAATATTAGGTCCATTGGGACCTTCTGGCTCAGTAATTGAACTACGTTTCTTCAGTGGCCGTGGTGCATTGGATAGCTTCTTCCGAAGGGCCTCCAAATCTGCATCACTTTGATTTCTGTAAGGATTTGACAAGAAAGGCAAAAGCTTGGTTGGGCTGAGTGGACGAGGAATACGTTCAGTTTCATTATTTTCAATTACTGAAGATGTCGTCTCTGTTTCAGGCTCTGGACTGGCTGGCTTGCCTTGAGTATTTGAATAAACGTTCTCCATCTGCTGCAGGTGATTTGGGGGACCAGCTCCAACAATAACCGGCTTTCCATATACTGAAGAGCAATTGAGAAAGAAAACCATAAATAATTTGGCAAGAACACAAACTCAGGACTTCTTAGAACTTTATACAAATAAAATTTGCATACATTCATTAGTTTCTGTTTGCATCGAAACTACTCATACAAGTTGGTGCTCATACCAGTCAAACACAAGGATTTCTCTCTTCCTAACTTTGAGGAATATAAGAGAAGTACACTGATTCCTGAATTCCAGGAACCTTCCCCACATCTGTGACAAAATCAGTGATTCCTGGTAAACTGTGGACCATATTTTTCTATAATAATGTCAATAAAGCTCTAAGTACAACTACCTTACTCTGGATACAACCCAACAAACAGGTAGTTGAGTAGAGACTGTGTGTGAACAGGTGTGACTAGAACAGGGAAATTTCAAAAATACTCAGTCCTCAAATTCTCACAATTATTCCCATTGATTTCTGTTCTTAAAGCGTCATGATCACACCACACGAATTGAAGTCTCCTTTGGAGAAGTGAGAGGACACTCACCACTTGGAAAATGTGGCCCTCTGGTTTGTGCCCTTGTCAGTGCGCTCTGAACAGCTTGTTGAAAGTTCTTCCCTGGAGTCTGCTGCTTTGTGTACATGCTGTAGATTGAACTTGCAGCCACAGTCTGTGGCTTTCGAAACAAGGGAGGAGGAGCCTCTTTGGCGGGCTGAGGTGTGAAAGGTCTTACAGCTGCTGCAGGAGGACTCTCTTGTTTAGCAAGAGTGAGATCGGGATTGGTAGGAGGGCCACTTGGGGACACACAGATTCTTTGCTGGACCTGCTGAGAGGCTGGTGGTGTAAGTGATGTTGGTGGCTTCTGTTTGCTTCCAGTGGCTGCAATTGTCAGAGGAAGCTTCTGGACATTACCATCTGACTTCATATCTTGTGAAATTAGCTGATTGCCTTGACCAAAGTAAGGCAAGTTGATTTGCTTAGGCTTAGTGGGAACAGGTGGTGGTACTTTTGCCATGGTTTTAGTGCCTGCCTGTAAGAGCAAACAAAGTCAAAAAAATGATAAAACTACAGATAGCAAATTCATTGCAGATGCAAATGCTATAATAAGATATTGCTATCTCCTATGTGCTTATGAATTGTAGAGCTTAATATACAGTTTGGAAATGTAAATATGTGCATATTTGTATGTGCATGTGTATTGATCACATGTATACATACATGCACATAATAAATCTTTTGAGTTATTTCCCACTTCTTCACTTGGCAACAGGGTATATTTGCTTACCCCATTGAAGGGGACACCATGGTACAGCCCCATGTTAAGACCAAAAGGGGCATATATGCATACAATCTTGCCGCCCAGAGTAGACCTTTGGTCTAGATGGGCGGGGTAGAAATCTAATAAAATAAAATAAAAAATAAATAAAATAATCTTCTGGTAAAAATCTACATTTTCCCCATACTCCTAAAAAGCAGATGGCAACACTTCCTTCTCATTCGTGCAATAAACCATAATTCTGTAAGGAATTAATTTTTGGCCACCAATCTCAGCTTTACAGATGGAGAACTTGAGGAGAGATCAACATTTGCCAAAGCCACCTACTGAGCCTTTGGCACACCTAAAGCAAGATACCTGGGCCTAAATGACATCCAGTAGGCCATACCAGTTAACAAAAGAATAGGCTACCTTGCATAAACTTATGGCTGTTGTACCACATGGCTGAGATCAAGCCTCTTAGCATGCAAAGAGAAGATCAGATCATAACTCAGAAGGCACTATCAACTTTCTGTATACCTGTCCATCGCGCAGCAGATCTTCACTGCTCTGATTCTTTCTCAGTGTACCTGTTGCAGGCACTCCAGTACCTCCATTTGGTTCAACAGAATCAAGCATGGAAAAGGGACGCACTTTCTTCTCTCTTTCTCTAAGAGGAACATCTCCTCCAGCTAAAACAGAAACAAGAATGTTGAATTTGAAATACCTGTTTGGTATTCCAACTGACTGAAGAAAGCTTGAGTATGTTTGTTTAAAGCAACCAACATAGAAAGTTACTTTCAACCAAGCACAGTCAAGGACAAACAAGAGGCTGTGAATGAGCACAAACATTCTCATATATATAATTTGTTTAGGCTTTTTAAAAGTACATTCTGGAATATAAGCACAAACTTTACCTTCTCACTTAAGAAAGATGAAAGAACATTCACAAACATCACTATAACTACCATTGATTTTTTAAAAAAATACACCACCATAGGAACTTACCCTGCCCTTCACTGTTACCACTGACTTTTGTCACTGAGGAAGTCAGTGCTTGGTTGCCAAAGTTATCAATACTTGAATTATTCCAGTCATTGTTAGTGAGTGGAGGTTTGGGACCAGCAGCTGTAGTAACTGGAGCAAAGGAGAAGAACAGAGATGACTTGAAAATAAGAAAATGTTTTTATGACAAGCTTCCAAACAAGACCTCCTCCTCCTCCAATATACAAAGTTACCATCTTTCTGTAAAATGGCATTCAGTTTTAACCCTGAATTTCTATATCTTCCTCTATTTTGAACATGAAAAGTGCACTTCTGAAGTGCAGTATGATGCTTGAATATCCTTTGTACAATAAATAAACCTACAGATGTCTTCTGCTGAAGTATGGCAGTATGTTTCCTTATAGCTATTAGCTTCTGCCTATTTGTTCATTTTGGCTATAGCAGTTAAGCTAATAAAGCACTATTTGGATTAACATTTTATTAGAAGCTCTAAAGCAGGGGTCCCCAACCTCTGATCCGCAGCCTAGGCAGGACCGGGCCGCAGACACAGATCTCCTGCCCTCCTCCCACGAGCGCTCCCCCCGCGAGCACGCCCCGCGCATGCGCGCAAGCGCGCTCCGCCCCCTGCGAGCATGCCACGCCCCCCAACCAGTCTGCAGTTGGGAAAAGGTCGGGGACCACTGCTCTAAAGAGTGTCCACCAAATGAACTGACACATAATTTTGATACATAATTGTGGTAGAAGTGCCAAAGAAAAACAGTCCATTATAATTAATTTTAGCACCTGCACAAAAAATATAATATTTATGTTTAATGGATTTAGAAATCACAAGTTTTGTTGATCATTACAAGCCAGGGAAATAGAAGGGGTAGTCAATCTTGGACTCAACTATTGAGATACAGTGGTCAGCAACTGGGAAATAATACCATGAATACTTCTAGTATCCAAACAAGAGTGAAAATGAAGATGGGGTACACAGTTTCCTTTCCTATCAATAGGTATTCCTGGTTGTGAACTAGAAGTCTACACTTTGTAGAGAATAAAAAGTGAAAAGAAAAATTATAGTTACCACTAGGTGCTTTCATTTGAGAAAGAGCCCCAGCTCTCATGTTAGGCAGGGTTTGGGTTTTCAAGGGACCATCAGGGACTTGTAAAGTTGGAATCCCATCTGGAAAGGCTGGTTTAACTAGAAGTTCATTTCTTGAGGCAATGCGTGGCATAGTGGCAGACTGGATGTAAGGACCAACTGCTGCCACCCGACTTTGAGTAGAAACCACTGGTTGTGGCTGATTCCCATCTGAAGACACCTAAATAAGATACAGAAAAGTCACAAGTTAAATACTGAAAGACAGCCTATGTTTGGGGGGCGGCATTGTGTGTTTTCTGCAACAAAGGTATGTTGACAACCTAACTGCATTCTTTATTACCAAAACAAAAGCACAAAAGGGGAAAAAGCACTTGTCCCAACATAAAAGGCTGAATAGATTAATACAAGTGTTATTACTTAAAATGCAACAAGGGAAATGCTATGGCTAGAGCAGACACAAATAGCCTCCCAACAACCTCTCACCCCCAGCCAATATATTAAATATGCTCCAGTGATAGAACAGTAATTTTGTTTTGTTTCAGGGGCTTTGGCACTTACCGGTACATTTTCCTTTTGCTGCAGCGCAGCCTTCTTCTTCCACAGCCGTTCCCTCAACTCATTAACACGCTTATCCATAACTGCCACCTCTGAGTTGCGTTTGTTTAAGCAGTCCCTCTGTTGCTGCAGCTTGGCATTCTGCTCCTGATTCAGTTTGTTTCTCAACTGAATGAATTCAAGAAAGAAAACCAAGAATTCAGCCCAAATAACATTCAGGGTGGATGCCATCAGTTACTTGACAATTTAAAAAATATGCAAGTTTTGAAAAGGTTGGACAAACAGGCAAACAAGTTCTTTTCACATCATGCCAAGTAGTAAAAAAGAAAAATTTACATAACATAAAAGACACATAATTATATTGACTGCTGAAGACAGTGCACAATTTTGGTATGTTTGCCAAGAGAGGAGACACCAGATGAGACTTCTTTGCAAGGCACTTAAGCAACCACCCCTTAAGCCAGTAAGATTTGCAGTTACCTGCAGCTCTTTGTACAGGCGGTCAAGTTCGGCTACAGCAGACTGGTTGTCATGGTAACCATCAATCCGGCCATTCTTCAGCATCTCCAATTGCCTAGTAAGTTCCTCTACCTTTGACACAGCCAGTACCAGTTCTCGTTGTTTTTGCTGGAACAAACTGTTCATCTGCTCAATCTCCTCCACTGGAGGGGAAGACAAAATACAATAGCTCTAGCTGAGAAATGACCAAATGTTGGCTGCTTCCAAGGCAGCTGTTAAGAGGACAGAAATGCCCTCCAGCTCTCCAGCACAGAGCTCAAAGAAAGCTATTTCATTCTGTCACATGAACAGTACTAGCTATGGAGTTACCCACTTCAAATTTGATGAAGGATCTTTATCACAAAAACATTTTCTGTTTGATGGTATTTTTAGTACAATAAGACTGTGATAAATAAAGACAACAACGTGTACTCTGGTGGTTCCTGAAGATACTTAGCTCACATGGCTAAAATGAGAGATATAGAAAGGAAGAGAAAAGTAGCCATGTATAATCTATGTCTTGAACAAGTCTGAAATATAAGGATCTTTTCTGACACAATTCAATTTTGTTAACTGCTGGACAGTGCCACAGATTGATCTGAAGCAACTCCTTGCTTCATAAGATATGTATAATATGGCACAGGACAAGAAATTAAACACAAAAATTACAATTCCAAAATATCTTGTTTTGCTTATAACATTTTTTTCTTGAAGGTTGAAGAAAGGGCATAACCCCTTTTTGCAACCTGAAGCTGCACCACCTTCTGTGGAGAACATTCTACAGATCACGTTCCATCAGCTGATAAAACCAGTGCTACCCTATGTCTCCCAGAAGCACACTTATACTCCAAAGATACTTATCCAATGTTCTTTCCTCTCTTTCCTCCACCTTTCTCTTGCCTATATATTTTTTTTTCCTCCATCTTTCCCACCTTTTCTTCCCAGTCACCTTCCTCCCCTCCTCACCATCAGTGAGCAGGATTTTAAAAATCTGCTACCAACTGAGTTGCTGGGTTTGTGGTTTTGTTTTTAACCTCCCATACTTGATCCTGCTCCCACCCCCTAAATGTTAAAATGTAAGCCCCATCAATATGGAGGGCATCAGCCGAATGAAGTGTAGCAAAACTATTGCATAGGTATTGTGTAAAGAAAGACCATGAGCCAGGAGGCCTCATGGACTGGAGCTTCCCCATTTCCGGGGTAAAAGTTCTAAAAATCTTTCAAGAGTATACTTGCTTTCATGGCCTTTTCTCAGTACCTAGGCAGAGTACCATCAAATTGGGTATATAACAAGATCAAGTATATACTTTGCTCTCAACTTTTTGTATAGAGAAGAAAGAGAATGACACTAAGTTCTTTAAATGACAAACTGATCCAAAAACATATCTTTTTACCTCTGTTCATTCTCTCTCATGGGGAAGATTCATAAAGCTAATTGTAAGTACTAGCTTGAAGTAAAATGAAATATTCTTTTGCCATTGTAAAAAACAAACAAAAAGCAGTTGCTCCTCAATGTGACAGCACAAGAATCTGGGTCAGCTATAAATCCTGTACGTCAGCTATAAACAACCTGAAGGAAGCAAAGGCTGGTATTCCTTGACAGCTAACTAGGACGTTATTCTCTAACATTTAACATAAAACATGGTCAAGAATTATAGCAGCATGAGAGGGCAGCTATGTTATTGTGCAGCACAGCAAATCAATATTCAAAATTATAACTTGGAAACTGGAGAACACAACTGGAGTAACTTCAGAACACTACTGAATTTGGCACAGATGCAACAGACAGCCTGCTCTTGCTCTGTGCCAAATTGGGGGAAGTTTGGGCAAAGGGTTTTTGAATTTTTTAAAAATAAAACTGTTCCCCCCCTATGCAGAAACAAGTGACCTTTAAACATCCCGATTTAAAACAGATCAAACAACAAAAGACGAATCTTGCTTATCTTGAAAGAGAATGGTTAGCTTCACCCGACTTTTTTTTAATTTAGAAGGAATATAGGCTGCAAGGGCTGGAATACTGATCCTCAAAAAAGGTCTTTCAAAAGAGAAAAAACATTCATACCTGCTGAAAAACAGCCTTGACAATTGCTTTGTGTAAAGGAGTCAGCTTCTGAGATTTTCCCTTGCTTGGTGTCACTTTGAGAAAGATCGTGAGCACAAGAGAGTATCCTATACACCAGTGGTCCCCAACCTTTTTGCCTCCATGGACCGGTTTAGTGTGCGGGCGAAGGGGGCATCTGTGCTTGTGTGTGTGGGGCCATGTGTGCATCCGTGGGAGGGTCCGTGTGTGCATGGGAGGGGCCGTATGTGCATCTGCGCGTGCAGGGGGGCCCAGGAGATTTGTCTCCGCGGCCTGGTCCTGGCAAAGCCACGGACTGGGACCGGTCCGCAGACCGGGGGTTGGAGACCCTTGCTCTACACCATCCTGACTGCTGTCTTTGGTGTTGCCAACATTCAGGCTGCCTTTTGCTACATAAAGCTGGCATCCTTTTGCCTGCTGGCAACACAGGCACAATATGGTACAGCAATATTGGGCTATTTCCTGGCATTATGAACCACAGATACAGAAGCACAATATCCCATTCATAAATTGGAGATTTTTTTTTTGAAGAATTGAATCTACTGCTGTACAGTTACAAATTATTCAAAGGTTTACACAACTAACCCTAAATCAGAGAAGAGGGTATCAAGAGGCAAGAATTCTAAATTAGATTACAATTGCTACTCAAAACATATTTAGTTCTAATAGGATGTTGTGCTTAATGTTCTCCCAGATTTAAAATATAAAATTGTGAATTTCTTCCAGATGTGTTTCTTACTAATTTCTTTCTGATGCTACAGACTGCTCCTATTCTTACTGCCTAATCCAATATAAGCAGCCCACTATTACTACTGAAAGGGTTTTAAATCTCAGTGAAGTAGCTCCGATATTTTTTGCCACTAATGGCCACAAATGAGAAAGCCTATTTGGAGCCATTGGCACTACAGAAGAGGAAAGCAATTAAGTTTACATAATGTTTGTTTCTAAGTCATCTTTCGGCCAAGGGAACAGCACCAAAGTAATGTCCAAGTTAAAACAACTCATTGTGAGGGTTCAACTTTAGGCTCCTTCCTTCGGTCAAATAAATCAGGAGATTTTTGTAATTTTGAAACAGGGGTGAGGTTTATTGGGGTATTCAACAAACAACCGGTATCAACGAAGTCGTTCCATCGCTTCTCTCCTGTCAACAACGGGTCAGTCAGGGGTTTACATCCTTCAACTAGGAACGGGTTCCTGTCTCCCGCGTTCCACGGACCTGGCCAGTCTATGGATGTGTTCAGGGTCACTGTCTGTCCTGCTTCTCTATCCAATAGAGGAACAGTGTCATCGTCCTGGTCGTCCATCCAGCCGGAGTGTTCGACCGGTGTTGGGGTCGCCCAGGGTCCTCCCTGTATCCCTTCCTCCTCATTTCGCTCACCCTCCATTCTATTCTCTCTCTCCTTTCTCTTTCAACTTTCTCCTTTTCCTCTCTTAGTTTCCTCCGCCACTCCCTGGCTTCAGCCTCTCCCCAATAAGAGGGTCTTGGGGGGATTTCTCTTCTCCCCCTGTAATCTGCTTCTTCCTTCGGGACTCTCAATCTTTCCCACGCGCTGGTCCAGGGGTCCTCCATCCAGACCCACTCCCAGCCTGGCGGTAAACCTTCCTCCTTTCTTTTTATATCTGCTGTCCCCACCTCTATTTCCACTCTCTTCTTCCGCTCTACTCCCGCCATTTTCTCCTGAGCCCCCTCAACCGTTAGCTTTCGTAATTCTCCCTCTAATTCTCGCGTATCTGTCCCCCACTGTTCTGTTTTCTTGGGAGCTGAGACGGGCAGAGTCTGAGTCTCTCTCTCAGTTGTCATGGGGAGGGACGGCACTCCAGCGAGAGGGCTACTACTCTCGCCCCTCATCTCACACTCATGTGTTCAGTCATAGCACAAAGACCATATATCAACAGCTGAAAATTAAACATTAATATGTGATTGACAAATACTAATTTGCCCATGTATTACACACAGAACTCTAAGAATGAGATACAAGTTATGTTATTTACTGCAGCACAAGAAAACACCATGAGACACTGACCAGTTCCAGTGTTAAACATCTGCTGGATCTCACTGCTTCTGCCAGAATGTACAACTTCCTCTCCCTCCTGCAGCCTAATATGCAGTCTGAAAAACTGCCCTAGAGGCTGAGAAACTCTGTAAAAGGCCTTTTACTATAGAGCGCTCTAGTAGCATGGGAGAGATGTCCATTGGCACTGGATTCTGAGATATACCACTAGATCTTGGCATATGACTCAATGAACAGGATGTCAGAGCATAACACTAATACTTTCCAAATACCATATACATATACACATGAAAACAAATTCCAAAACACAAAAAATGCAACTATTCTATGCTTGTTTCCTAGGCAATTATCAAAATAGGAGCATCTGAATGCTAACAACATCTAACAGCTCACCTAGCTTCCCATTACTGAGCCGTTTCTGCTCCACATGTCCTTTCAGCGCCCTCACTTTCTTCAACTTGGCTTCTTGATTTTCAGCAATTTCTTTTAATCTTTTAAGTTTTTCCTGTTCTGCAGCTTGCTGTTGTTGCCGCTGATCCTGTTGCTTCAGAAATTTTAAACGTTGCTCCTGCGGGTAAATAACAAAAATGCTATGCAAATTGTAGGTTGATTATGAGGACATATGATTTCTAGAACAGAGACAGCTGATATGACATTTGGCACTAAGGAAATCTGAATTCCAATTGCTGCTGTACTGTGGAGTCAATGTGTCTCTCGCCAAGTCAAGCAAGGTACAGCTGTCACTCCACAGTAACATAATGGTCTGCCCAAGTAAACCATTGGCAAAAATCCAAGAATTCTAAATGCACTTCTAACATTACAAAATCCACACTTTCAAGAAGTTGAATTTCTCATGATTCTATTAGTAGTTATTTTTTACAAAAAATAACTTCAGCAAACCTTGTTTGCTAGCATCTGCTGTTGTGCCTCTATCTGCTGTTGTTGTCGCGATGCCATTTCTTGCAGTTCAGCCAGAGTCATATCCATCCGAGGAGCACTGACCTTTAGTGATCAGAAATATAGTATAAGGATTGTGTTTTGTTAAAACCTACAGAAGAAATTTACCACCTAGTTTCAGAAGCTAAAAAAAGTTAATTTTCCTTTCTGTCAACTTTGAGGCAGTTTTGTAGCATAAACCTTCTGGAACTAAAACATATGCCATCTGGTTGGCTAGGGCTGCTCCCAAACACAACAGCAGGGGTGCACTGTCCTTGTAAAGGGAACTGATCTCAAATTTCTAACTAGGAAAAGCTAGTTGTTTCCCCAGGCTCTATGTCACTTGGGTTTCTTGGTCCAGACTTCTAAATTAACATCTTCTAGGGTAAAGCAGGTTGCAAGTTTGTAGGATTTTTTAAAAAAAATCTCATAATCTGACAACTCATTTTTTTTATCAGTTACCTGTGATATGAAATAACATGAAGCAGGAGAATAACAACAGTAATTGATTACAGTAGTACCTCGGTTTGCGAACGCCTCAGTTTACGTAATTTTCGGTTTACGAACCGAAATCCATAAGAAATAAAGCCCCAGTTTACGTTGTTTTCTTTTCTTTTTTTCACACTACGAAAGGTTTTTCCCAGGGCGCATTGCGCCTATAGCACCACCCCTTTCGTAGCGCAATTGGCGTTTCGGTTTGCGAAATTTCCGTACTACGTAACGTCGCGTAGAACGGATCCGTTTCGCAAACTGAGGTACTACTGTATTACAGTAACATAGAGATTTCGTATTGCACGACAAGATGTTCTGGTCAATAAATAGAAGAAATTATTTTCTTGCTTGTAGTTAAGAGGAACTAACCTAAATACTTACTCCATTTTCTATTCTTCGTTCCCCTGGTATTTTTACACCATTTCTCTTCAAGCTTGGCTCTTGTAGTCTTGGTCCACTCCCTTTGTTAAATATAAAACAAACCCAAAAAACACAGAGAATGTAAAAATATTCAGGGACTGGTTTCAATATAAATGTCATTCTATAAGGTTGGATGGAGGAAACTGGATGGTTTGCAGTTTCAGGCTGGCCATGTCATTGACAAACATTTGTAAGTCAATGTAAGCACAGCTGCAGCCCTGCTTGTGTAGCTACTAAAATGCTGCCTATGCAATAAATGAATTCACCTTGTCTGATATGCAGGGGACAATGCAAGGGAAACAAACATGGCATCTTCATGGAAAATTAAAGTGGACAAGTTGCAGAATGCAGTACTAAGCCAACCAAGTATTTTGCATGAACTCAGCAGAATTAAAGGGAACATTTTTAGGTTCACTACCACATCACCATTTTGAACTGTGACGAGAATTCAAAGGCACATCCTAGTTAACAAAAACAGCAGAAGACAGAGTGATTACATGCAAACTAGACAACCTTTCTTCAGAAAGGTATGAAGTACATCTCAAGACCTCATATTTAGGAATGCAAAGTTTAGTAAAAGGACTTCTGTGTTCTGAAAACACTTGTGCTATTGATGCGTTATGGAGCAGGGTACTGTAAGCAAGCAAACAGAACAGCCCCTCCTCATTTATTTCCACCACTCTCCTCACAAAGAAGATGTTTCTGTGGAAAGCCTCATCTATATGTCCCAGTCTGATGATGTTCTCGACAGCCTCCACACATAAGCCAAGATGAAATGCTCCTTTTCACAAAGTTGCTGTCCATGTGAGGAACACACAGTGAAAACACTGTGCATATTTCAATATGACTCAACAAGGTTAAAGTCTCATTGGGACACAAATCAACAGGATATAATTACAGTATTCACGCTTGACAGTGAATTAGCTCCTCCACAAGTAGATAAGAGACTTCAGAGCATTCAACAGTAAGATTGTATCACACAGTCCTAAGTATTTCACATGTTTGTTTACACCTCAAGTAAGAAATCATGGGTCTTTTGTCATCCACCCAGAGCACAGTGCACTATTCCAGGGTAAAGCAGGTTTCAAGAGTATAGCTGTCATGCTTCATTTCCATACAATGCTCTCACAAGAGTAGCTTATTACTTACCACTTTCCCAATTAGGGGGCCGTTCATGTCGAAGAAAGAACCGAACTTCATTTCTGTGAACTCCGTAACGTTGCAAAAGTTCCAACATGCGCTCGTTATCAGCTACAGGACGCTCTGAAAAATACAAAGCTCAATATATTTTCCTCCATGTACTTTTCAATACTATACCGGCTGGATAACTCAGTGGGTTAGGTTTCTGGCTGCAGAGCCAGAGGTTGGAAGTTTAATTCTTCACTGTGTCTCCAGGGAGAAGAGCCAGCCTGTGTAGTCATGGGCAAGCTGCACAAGCCCAGGATGCCCCCAGAATAAGGGAATGGTAAAACACTTCTGGGTATGGCATTCTTCGTTTGTGCAGGCTCTCAACATGTGCTACTACTAGTTGCTCTCGATGAGGAAATGAACTGCCACAGATGCATTTGGTGGGGACATGGGACAGGGCTTTCTCTGTCATTGCTCCTGGACTCTGGAGATCTCTCTCTCACAGAAGGCCAGGCTGGCCCCATCTTTGCTATCCTTCCGCAAGCAGATAAACACTTTTCTCTTCAGGCAGGCTTTCCCTTAGTGACTGGCTGTCTGAGAGGGTTTTTTAAAATGGATTGTTGTGCCTTGTTGCTTGTAAATGTGTTTTTAGTATTGATTTTATTTATCGTTTATAATATAATATGAAAAGAATATTTAATTCTTTTCAATATTTGTATACTTACTGTTTTTAGTTTTAAATATTGTCTTTTTAATTATGTAAGCCATGTCGGGTCTTTTTTAAGGAGAAAGTTATGGCAAAATTATTTTAAATAAATGAATAATAAATAAACAAACTTTCATAGCCTCACTACATCAGAGCACTGCCATCACTGCATTATGAAAAGGATGAAATCATTTAAGAGTCCTGACTCTGACTCTCTCCCACTAGTGCTCTCCACCTTTTCTCAAAGTCATCAGTTCTTTTATTTCCCCAAAATGTGCAATGGCAGAAACAAGGAAGTGTTGTTCCAACTCTCCTTACCTAAGATCTGTTCCCATAGATAGATAAACAGCTACAGGAGGATGGGCACACTGGTACACAAGCAGTGCATGGGGATTCCCATCCCTGTATCTGTTACACTGTCAAAACTTCCCATGTGCATTGCTAATGGCTGACACAACACCATCACAGATCCTTTAGGATCTGTCAGGTCTGCATGTTCAAAAGCCTTTTCTTGATTTCCTATTAAGCCTTTGTATGTTCAGCAGCAAATTTCCAATTTCAAATCCAGCAGTGGAAAGGCAACAAAAACAAATCACTTAGGTATCAGCACCAGATCAGGGGGCAAATTTGAGCAAAATTAACAGCTAAACGGATGATTCTACGGGGTCTACTTATTAGCAGCTTGCACAGTATTGATGCTTTATTATTAAATGTATTGCTTTTATCCAGTATCAAAGAAAACCTGGCTCTCTTAGTCTGAAAAACCTGATGGGGACAAAAAAAACGTTTTGTATCAGCTGCCAAGCTCACCATTAGGTATGAAAAGCTTACTGAAGCTAAACCAATATATTTCTGATAACAGATGTCATACAATCCTAGAAAGATATGTTTCGTCACACAAAATACCATAATCATAACATCTCATAAACAATCCTGATTTCATTTTTAAAAAGTCTTCCTCACCTGAAAAAAATGTCAAAGCTAGCTTAGGCAAGACTAAAAGTTTAATCTTCAAATATTACCAGTAATTCTTTCTTCTCCCAATTCAAGGATAGACTGAAATGTACAAATACTTAATAACACTGGGTGCACAAACACTTAATGATACCAAAGAGATTCATGTACAGAGAAAGGGTATCTCACTTGTCAAATACATATTCATTTAATACCAGGAACAGTTAAAGCTTTTCAGCTGAATTCTTTTAATGTGAACTAAAAGCATAAATGAAAAATTCTCTTGCTGCTTGGATTTTTTTCTTTTTTCTTTTTTTGGTGCTGTAGCACCCAGTGCCCTAAGGAAGTTTGCTTTACATTTTACAGGATATTGCCAATGGTCAGGATGTAATATATTATCATCAAACATAAGAACAAAGGCAATGGGTTATGACATGTAAGTAATTAAGGCAAGTGCAGAAACAATGATGAAAGTCATAAGCAAGTGCTGGTTTAGGAAGACAATAACAGGAGTCTTAATTCAAGGATAAAGACTGACGTGTACAAATACTTAATATTGGTGTACAATTACTTAATGACACCTTCCCTCCATACATTAGTCTCCTTATATGTTAATGTTTCCATTTTGATGCCTATTTATGAATGCTACCTTCAGCAAGATACACAAATGTTATGGTGTCTGAAACACTTGGCTCAAAATAAAAGAAATAGGATGAAAAAGCCTTCTTTTATAAGAAAAATATCTGCACTCCTGTTGAAACAAGCCAGGAAGGAAATTTTCTGGGGATACTGTCAAAGGAGATTAGGTTTACAGTATAAGCAAGTAGGTCACTATTACAGAAAAAGCAGCTTCTGTGGTTACTTGTCTAGACAGCTAAACAGCTGATCTTCTAAATCACAAGGGGAAGAAAGTACCTCTATAATTTGGAAAAGGATGGTCTGAAAGAGGCTTATCAGACTGATTTATAGAGGGGTTGACTTAATATTCCAGTAAAAACTAATTAAAGGGATGCCTTTTGTGCTTTGATTCCTACTACATAACAGTCATGATTGCCTATGTGTCATATAAACCACCACTGTCAAGAAGAAAACAAACTGCAGCAACAATAAGGATGAGCTTACTGAACAACTGAAAATCCTATGCTTTAACTTTAGGGTAGATAAAAATCAATGATTTTTTTAAAAAAAATCAAAATGATTTATGACAATTTAAGTTAAAAATATTTTTTAAATTTAAGCCATCAAAAAATCAACTTTTTTGAACTTAAATTGTGATTTAAACTATGATTCCAATGATTCCACTCAATTTTATTTAAGTCAAATCCACACTGTTCAGCTTCTAAAGTAATACTTCACAATACATAATCACTGCATTGTAAAATATGTGTTTTAGACCGGGCAGAATAACCATTGTGTCAATATCACAATCTGTTCATCTGTGCCAGTGTGGCAAGCTGACCAAGGTGAGCATGCCAGCACAAAACTGTACATCACTATTAAAAAAGCCACCAATGCTCAGTGCGACAGGGAATCACTGCCCAAAACAGGAATGAACAGAAAATAGACTATAAGACTGGCAGATCTCCGTGTGGCTTGCAGTAGATTCCAAAGTAATTTTCATCACAGCAACAACAAGATTGCCTTTTCCATATAAATTAGAGTGCTGAAATGAGGAAAGCTTGGGGTAACGAAGACTAGATTTTTTTTATTTTTCATTTTTGTAAAGGGAATGAGATCTCAATTTAGCTCTGGAACAAAATACAAATTCCAGAAGTCTACGATGTGTTCAGAGATTTTCCGTTCTTTTACTCATTGTGTATGCATTCTGATCTTGGTAGATCCTAGATTCTGGTTATAAAAGAAGATCTGACAAACTTCTGCCTACCTTTGGCCTAAAGCTGCTAGATAAAAAAAAAATCAACAGGGTTGAACAATACTCTGTAAAAGTATTAGATAAGGTCTGTAGCTTACACAAAACAATTAACTGTGGAGTACATAATACAACACGCTGCCATAATTATAATATATCCATGAGACATCAGTACTGTGCAGTTAGATCCATGGGTCATTTAGATTGCATATGAAGACCTCTATCCTATATTAGTTTCAAAACTACTGGCCAAAATCTTACTGGGGTTTTACAGTGAAGCAAACAAAATCATGTTAAGTCCTGACTATGAGCTTGCTCTTCCAAATTGAATATTTACTGTTACTCTTCTTCCTGATACTAAAAATGGGTAAACAAAATGGATGCTTGCTGCTGTGATTTCTGACACTACCAAGAGGATCAGGGGAAAGATTTTAATCAGATAAAGAAAAATGCATGAAGAAAAATGCATATTCATAGATAATAATTTATGTGGAAGATACAGATATAAAGTGTGTGTGTGCATACATATATGTATGTGTGTGTATATAAAGTATATATACACACACATAAAGAGAGAGTGTGTGTGATACCTTGATTTAATCAATTATTTCAAGGCAGCTCACAAAAAATAAGTGCAAGTAAAACAACAATACATTCATACACAAACAGCAGATGAAAGTACAATCATTTAAAATATTTCAGGTATCAAAAATGTTTTTAAATATCTAGGCAAATTTTAAAGTTTTCGCTAGCATCTCTGAAACAAAATTGATAACAGCCATTATTTCCCTGCTGGGGCCATTCAACAACTAGAGCGTCATTACCCCAAAGTCTCTCTTTTCAAGGTGTAAACCTTACCTCTAAGAGAGGGGTGGTATTTTGAGAAAGGCAAGTTGCATTTCAATCTTTAAATTCTCAAGACTTTGGCACAACCTAGTTACAGAGCCCATTGTTAAAGAATAGATATATATTTTAACAAACAATAGAACAGTAAACCCGAGGATTTTGCAATGTGTTACAGCTAATCTCTATGGAGAAATTAACAGAGCAATTACTAAGCTATTTATGCACACACCTAAATGCTGTAAAACTGGGACAAAATACAGAAGAAGACCATTAACGGTTTTACATCTGCATGACAAGTTGTGGAAGAAAACGCACTTAGTGCCTTGTGTGAAGAGAGTTTCAGAATTAACAAAATTTAATCCCAAGGATGCTATCAAATCACTCAAACCTTCTTACTGTAATAACAGTGCCTTAGTCTTATATTAACATGAACTCAAATAAGAACAAAGAAGCACAATTAAAACATTTTATGAACCTGTTATGATCCTTTACTTCAGGAACAGGCTGCTTCCAGGGTGCACTGCACTAGATCCCCACCCCTACTCCACCACAGCTGTATTCCATATCATCTCAATTTGCTGAAAGAACATGGTGGAATAGTAATTATTTACTATAAATAAAAGGGGGATATATTTTTAAAATAAAGGCTCCAGGAAATATGCTAGCCGATATCCAATTGATTGTCCCAACTAAAATAAATTTTTGTTTGTTTGTTCATTCAGTCATTCAATTTGTATCCCACTCCAGTTAGTGTCCAGGTACTACTCTGGGTGGGTTACAAGACATGTAATAGAAAACAAAAATAGAAATAGAAATATTAAAAGCAGCAACAATAACCCTAAAAAGCAGATGGCACCAAATAATCAGAGCTGATGGAGATGGGGGGGGGGGGGAGAAAAGGAGGGGGGAAAGGAGGCCCTATCTTGGGGTAGCCAGCTGGAGGACCCTCGACAGGGGTGATCTTGTGGGTCGGGCAGATGTCATTAAGGAAAAACAGTCCAATAAGGAACATGGGCCCAAACCGTGAAAGGCTTTGTATGTGACTGTCAGAACCTTGAACCTGATCCGAGACACCATGGGCAACCAGTGGAGGTAAGCCAGAACCGGAGTGATGTGGTCAAATTTGTCTGCACCCACCACCAGTCTGGCTGCCATATTCTGGACTTACTGAAGTCTCTGGATCAGGCTCAAGGGAAGACCCACAAAGAGAACATTGCAATAGTCAATCTAGGAGATGATGAGGGCCTGCACCAAAGTCCTGAGGGTGTCCTCATCTAGACAGGGGTGAAGTTGGGCAATTAGCCTAAGCTGGTTAAAGGCTGATATGGACATGGCTGCAATATGAGACTCCCAAGAAAGAGCCAGGTCCAGAAGAACGCCCAAATTACGCACTTGGTCCCTAAATCGAAGGGAATACCATCCAGCCTAGGGACCATCCCCCTTAACCTATCAGAGGTCCCCCCCAGGAACAAAATCTCAGTTTCAGCCTGTTAGCCCTGGTCCATTCCAGTACTGAAACCAGGCAACACTCAAGCATCTGGATGGCATCCATTGCAGAGCTGGAAATGGAGAGACAGAGCTGTGTGTCAATTAGGACTAGCCATTGGATTTAGGTCAAGGCATGTTCGTGAACATTACTACAAATAGAGTTCATTATATGTACAAGGATGGGCTTATTAAAAACCTGAAAATCCTGCTGCTTTAACCTCTGATATAATCTTTAATTTTAATCTTTTTTGTTTTCATGTTTTAAACTTTTAATTGTATTTTAAATCATATATTGTTTAATTTATCTTTTAATATTTAACTTATTGTGTGAATTTTAATGTTGTGAGCTGCTTTGGGTCCCTTGTCTGGAGAAATGCAGCATATAAATAAAACTAATAATAATAAATAATAATAAATATAATGTCTCACTTATTCACATGTTAAGAACAAAACTTTCAATCCAGCCAAAGTGGAACTTCTAAACTGTATCCTGGGTTCTGAACTTGACTGGACCTTGAGCCTTTAGGCAGGGAAAAATCTCTACATCTGAGACTGGATTCAAGCTTAATCCTAAAGATGATCAATCCATTAAAGTGGACCTATGGAAGCAAGTATTGATGGAACTTGACTGATTATTTTAAGCATCTGGACAACTTTCACTTGGAATACAATTATTTGACATCTGGGACATAATGCCACAACAAGGACAATTTTGGGATGAAACAAAATCTACCCTTCAAGCAATTTTAGAAATAGTGAGATCCCACAACGAAGAGGCGAAATTATTCACGAAGCAGTTGAAGAAGAACTATAATCAACAGGAGACAGGGAATAATGCACAAGGAAATGAGAGGGTGGTGGATAATGTATGCCAATCAAATTAGAAATTAGAGAAGAAAACCTAGGAGATTTAATTCTAACCCTGGAGCCGAGGAGAGTTTTAGGTGTGCTAAGGGAAGATAAGGGGAGAGAATCAGCAGATCTAATTAAAACGAGCCTGGAAGATCTAATGGAGATAGATCAAATGTATAAAATGTTCTCAGGTGGCAAAAGGCACGGCAGAATTTTTAGAGAGATAGAAACAAGAATTGGGAAAAGACAAATAAGAGAAGGAGTTACTTAGAAAGATGAAACAGGAAAAAAAAATGTTAAGGTGGCCTTCAATGTTGAAAGCATGTATATACCTAACGTCTGGAATTGTAAGGGAGCATATCCTATATATTAGAAAAGGGAATTGAACTGAAATAAGGGATGACTAATCAGGGTAAAGGCATAACACAGTGGTTCTTAAGGTAAATTGAAGCTAGATATAAGGATGAGGTAAAACAAATAGTACTTAATGAACATACATGAGATATGATATTGATATAGACATGATAGAAAATGTGGAGATAGAAATGGCTAAACAATTATATAAAGAAAATCTGTATAAAATGCTTTAGATAACATCTATTATGTGTTAGGAACCTGTTCAGTTATTACTGGTATAAAATACAAAGTTTGTCGGTTAAATCACCTCAAAATAATATAAATTTGGAACCGGAATTACTTTTATTAGGTATGTTATTAGAGGATTTTGAGAACATTGTATACTATGAGATCAATATCATGATAGTAGCCAATATTGTATACTAAAATACACACATGAATGGTTTAAAGTTTAAAAAATGTATAGATTTTGAAGGGACAACTAAGAAGACACCAAGACGCAAAAAACAAATAATTATAAGCAACCCATGTAACACAATGTTTAACAAGCACGAATTGAATGTAGATAGATTGAAAAACTAATAAAATGTTTTTTTTAAAAAAGAACAAAACTTTTTCCACTGGTACATCCTTAGAGGCTCTCAGTAATATGATTCTCTTGAAAAGCAAGACCTGTGTTCCCCACAAACCTTGTTTAAATGTTAAAAGCCATGATTATCAGTGAATTCTGTGGAAGATGTATTGGAGACTCTGACAAAGACAGCAAGTAGAGCCAGGCAGGGGTTCCATACAGCCCACTCCTACTTTATTCATTTTGAACCTGCTTCTAAAAGATAAGAGACCAATCCAGAAACTTATCAAGTTACAATTACCTTGTTTTTACTTGCAGAGTGCGGGTGGCATACAAGTCGAATAAATAAATAAAATAAAATGTTTTACATACCTGAACCACACCACACTTCAGCCAGATGGCATTCAGTCTCACCAGGCTCTTTACACAAATCCACTACATCTTTGCAAGTGGTTTCCGGGGTGACCGGCACCTCAGTGAAGTGCTGTTCATTGTTACTGAGGTACACTGTAAGAAACATCTGGAGAAAATAAGATTATTTTGTTACTATCTGTAATTAAGTTATGAAAATAGGTATTGTCAGCTAATGGATAAAAACATAAATCCAAGCATATAACAGCAAGGCAGAATAATGATTATCAATTACAGAAGGACCCCCATATCCATGGGGGATCGGTTCCAAGCCCCTCCTGCAGATGGTGAAAAACACAGATTACAGCAAACACTATTATAATAGTGAACACGATACTGTACACAACATGGTCTCTGGCTCCCTCTAGTGGCCACGTCTGGTAACTTCATCTTTAGAAACATATATTTCTAGGATTTTCCTTTTAATATTTTTAATATTTTTAGACCATGGATAAGTGAATCAGCAGATACTGATCCTGCGGATGTGTAGGGTCCTACTGTATTATCATTCCTCATTGTTTTGAGATATGTGTGAAAACAACACCCATAAACAATACTATCTCACAAAGTATGTTTCTTACTACTAGATTGGATATACTCCAAAATTGGAGAGAAGAGTCCAAAAATTTAATGGTAGTAAAACAACGGTAATGTTTCTTGTTAAAAAAGGCAACATGATCATAGGTTTGTTGATCTGTTAATATTGCTTACTCTCAAATTAACAAAGCTAAGGATCCAAACTTTCCATGTGCACCAATACCAAGGCGCAGGTGCAGACTGTTTACCTCTATTATCTTACACGTTATTGTTTCAAAATGTTTTAATTGAAAGCAAGAAGAATCCAACTACATACGCCAATACTTATGTCTCTTCAATTATTCTTGAGTTTCACAGCTCTTTTATTTCAGGGAAATAAGTTTTAATATTTTTTGACTTTTTTATTTCACAATTTTTGGCAAAACTGCTACAATGTCTCTCCCTCTTTTACTTGAAAGAATGACATCTTTCTATCTTCATATTTGCATCATACAAATGTAGAGCACTGACATACACCGACAAGAACAGGACCACATTCCTGACTATCTCATCCCTGAAGAGATGCTTTTCGGCCAGCTTCCCTACCAGCCTCTCTCCCCTGTTGCGTACAGAGTGTCAAAGTATTAAAAAATTTACAGGCCTGAACAGAGCAGAGCAGAAGTACTAATGAACTGCCATGTCATGCAGGTGTGTAAGTATAAAAGTGCTGAGTCACAGTGACTATAGAAAGGATGATGCAACATCTGGGTGAAGACTGGATGATGCAACATCTGCCCTGATTGGGCAAGGGCAGATGCTTATGTGTATATAGTTGAGTTGTACAGAACACCACCACCACTTCTACAAATGTTGATTTCATGCTGTCACGCTGCCACTTTGTATATTTGCTGTAAATACACGTGTCGGGCTGGAAGAGAACGTGTCTGTGTGAGTTATTTTTACCATCAGGACCAGAATCAACTCTCAGCTAGCGGCTTGCAGGATTCCGCGTTAACACAGAGGTCTTGAAGAGAAAGCTCTATTTGTTTGAACATGCTTTGTATCTTAAAATGCCAAGCTATTCAGATACCTGGTAAGAAATGGTAAGCTATTCACATTATTTACCATAGTCGTAAGGAAATCGTGACATTTCCACAAAGTGAAATTAAAATAGACAGCAGAACTGTTGTGATTTAAGGTAAAATACTCAAAACCAAAGGTGCATAATTTGTGGCCCTCATGATGCTCCTTGACTGCAACATCCATTATCCCTCACCAGTGACTATGCTGGCTGGGCCCCCTGGGAGGTATAATCAAACAACATCTAAAAGTCACAACCTGCTGACCTTATTTAAACAGATAACATCTTGATATTGAATCTCCAGGCACCTTATGCCATCTATGAAGCATCTACAACTCACTCACCTACACACGATTAGTATACCAAAAACAGGGTACAGAAGGTATGTTAGTCAGAAAGCTATCCTGGAGGCATGGAATATCATTATTGATAAGAGCCAGTATTATTCATCCCAACCTCTGTTGTGAGGCAGGCCCACAGGTAGTGAAATTATAAACACAAGACACACTTTTTTTTTACTTCAAAAACTCTGAGATCTCACAACTTTACTTTGCACTTTGTTGCAGTGCAACTTGCTCCCATATAGTTCTTCTTACTGTTTATGCTAAATCTGTGACTTTTGAAAAATGCTCATCCTGTCTCAAAGTAATTAATTTCCAGTGTCGTTTTTTATACATTACAAAGCACTTACAGAGTAGTTTCCATTAAACTGTCTCCTGAAATTCGTTGGAAATAGGTGTTCTCTCAATCCAAGTGTAGAATTTTAAGCTGTGACATCCTTATTTAGCCCTTTTTAAACAAATGACAAAGAGTGATCCTTGAGTTGGAAACACACCACAAACTATATTGCTAAGAGCTTCTTCTGGAAAGGTGAAACCCCACCTCTGACACCATATAGTTTATTGCAGCAGTAACTGTGGTTCTCAGTGCTTCTGAAAGATAAGGCAAATTGTATCCAACTACAATCCAAATGAGATGCCCAGCCTGGTGCAGTGGATAGAGAGATGGACTAGAACTCAGGAGGCCTGGGTTCAAATCCCCACTCAGCCATGAAAGCTCACTGGGGATGTGGAACGGATAAAATCACTCCTTAAATATCTTATTCACCTTGAAAGCCTTATTAGGGATGTTATAGGTTGGTTCCAACTTGACAACACATAACAACAACAATCTAAATGATGATAACTAAGTAACTGAGACTTTTAAATTGTTAAATTGTTAGATGATATGTTGTTACCCGCCCAGAGTAGTCTATATGACTAGATGGGCGGGCTATAAATGTAATAAATAAATAAATAAATATTGATTTTACTTCAACTCTCAATACATGCAATAGGTGCCACACTCATGACTTCCAGCAGTAAACAACGTCAACAGTAGATACTATATTTCACAAGTTCGGTCGCATCACAGATATCTCATGATCTGAACAGTGCATTGCCATGATACAAAATTCCCTCACTAGCACCCCTTGCTTAGAGTCTATAAAACCATAAGCTGGCTATGCATTATACACTAGACTATACATTTTATTCATATATCAATGAACAAAATATGGTAAAGCATTATAAAGTGTGGCCCCGGACCAGATGGTGTGGTATAAGAGTGTGTGTGTGTAAACAAACAAACAAAACAATATAATATAATATAATGTTGGATTTTTAAATTAAGAACCTTACCCCCTCACAGTCCACCACAGCCAAACCACAGCCAAGGCCATTCTTTTTCCTCCAAAAACCACAGCTCCTATAGGCTAGAGTGATGACCAGCTCTATACTGGAAATTGCCTGCTACAAATGTTCAAACCACAGTTTGGTGCAATGTCTGAATTGAAATGCTGAACCAGGGTTCATCTTTCATTGGTTTTTTTAAAAAAGATTCAATCATTAACAGCCCTGTTCAGATGGCTCGGCTCCCTTTATTGAGTCAACCCATTTCATGTTTGGACTTCCTCTTTTCCTGCTGGCTTCAAGTTTTCCCAGTATTATTCTCTTTTCCTTTGAATCTTGTCTTCTCATGACATGCCCAAAGTACAACAGCACCAATTCAATCATTTTTGCTTCTAGAGAGAGTTCAGGCTTAGTTACCAATTTATTTATGCATCCTGCAGTCCATGATATCCACAAATATCAATCTCATAAAAATCTACCATGTGACTACACCTGATACACTGCAGTTCTGGTTATAGCAACCAAAACTGAATAATGTAAAGCTGGAAAATGTACAGAAAATGGCATTCAAGATCACCAGAGGACTGGGAAAACTCCTCATGTTGGAAGGGTTACAAGTGGCCAAAATCCTGTTGTTTAGTGTAGTAAATAACACTAAAGACTTGAATCAACGGAGATTTGCTGAGTCAACTTCTCCATAAGTTCTATTGATTCTAATGGGCTTACTTTAAGTCACAATTAAAGTAGGTACATATGAATCAATGGTACTTACAAGAGAAGTAGACTCACTAAATCCCCATCTACTGAAATTTGCTACACCAAGCAGCAGGTTTTTGGCACAGGACAAACCATTTGAAAAAATATTTATGATCAGGATACTTTTCCAGCCTAATTTTAGGGATGTGGTATATGTCATCTCCTGTCCTCACCATCCACTGTTATACAATTTTACTTCAGATCTTGTCATCACATCCCATTGCTGAACACTTACCTGCCCACATGGCAATTATATGCCTTACACATCAATGCTGAATATAGCTCTGTTGGTTAAAGCTATAAAACACCCAGAAGCAGAAGAGAGGGAATAACAGGAAAAACAAGAGAGCACAGGAAGGTATAAATTTTTAAAAAGTAAAACACCCTATATTAAGTGTATTTCTTCTCTGTGCAAGAATTATTTTAAGAAATTTATGAAATGTGTCACATTCCCTAACTGTACTGCCAGCTATCATTGCTAGGTATACGTTTTAGTGATAAAATGTTATTACAGAAGTTAATGCACTCTCATATATGTTTGTTTTCCATTTTTAGAACTGCAAAGGTTTTTGGTTTTGTGCTACAATTTTACCCACAACTATACAAATATTTCAAATCCCTGATTAATTTCAAATAGCCTTACTATGATATCAGATTTTCAAATTAAACATATTAGAGTCAGCTTATCTATGGTACCCAGTATTAGGTAATATGATTTCACACAGGTAAAAAGGAATATGCGCTTGTCCTATTAAAACCACAAATGTATTCATTCAAACATTAACTACATTTTCCCTGCTCTTTCTCCAAGAGCTTTGAGTGGTGTGTATTATTCCTCCTACAACGCATTTTATCCATACAACAATCCTGTGAAGTGGTTTGAATCCTGTGAGAGATGAATGCCTCTAGGTTGCCCAGTAAGCTTTCCAGATACGGTTCCCCCATCATTTGCCAACATTCATTTTCATGAAGGTATCACACAATAGCTTATTCAACAGCATTTTTGTTAACTAATGAAAATATAAATTATATGGTCACCTCTATCATGTGTGGGTGTTCTCTTTGAAGTCACCTTGCTTTGACTGGAAGATTCAAATTTCTTGATGAAAACCCTTTTTGACAACCCAGTTATACAGTAAAGGAGAAAATACCTGGAAGCTGAGTCATGGCAACTGGGCTTCTTTCTTATTAGGTTGAAACGTTTCGCTACTCAGCCAAGTACCTTCTTCAGTCTGAAGAGAGTTGGTAGGAGATCCCTGATAGCTGGACAAAGGACTGGGAGTGAGTGAAAAGAAGAAAGAAGTCTAGTTGCCATGACTCAACTTCCAGATAACCTCACCTGGATGACTGAGAATCTTCACAGATAACAGCATTATTCCTTCACATAAAAAATCATGCTAGCCCAAAAGTAATTTCTTAAACTCACTTCATAATCCAAGGGTGAACCACACATGAGGCAGTACAGACACGTACATTCTTCACATTTAAGTGAAGATATATACTGTCCCATAGTGCTTAAAGCACTCTCTGGTGGTTTACAAATCCCTGTAAGACATGGATTTCTCAAAGCAGCTACCATAAAACTGTTATAAGACTTTGCTCCATCACATAGTTTGTATCTTTCAGTAAATCAGCTAGCAATACATAAAATATTGAAAATAATTTAAGTGTTGCAAAATTCATTTTCAGATTAATAAGTCTAAATCATTGAAAGTTGTCACTTCAAGAGCGCTTGTGAATATCACACTATTCTACAAAAAATGCTTCTCTGAGTTTATATTAAATACTAACAATAAGTCTAGTATCATAGCAAAGCTATCTCTTCCATACTATTACTATATATTTCTATACAGCTATTGCAACTATTCTTCTTTGTAGACAGCATTCTAAAAAGAAGGATATAGGCAATAACTGATTTGAAAGCTAAGAAAAGCTATAATCACTCATATTTTCCAAAAGAAACAAAGGTTATTTTAAGCTGAGTGAGTGAAGGTGAGGCAACAGAAGCTTAGCAATTAAGTTGTTAAGAAATTATACAGCTATATTTACATCAGTCAGATTCCAAGTTTTTACCTAAAAAGAAACCTATTCAGTCAACTGTCTTCCAATACTGCTAATGCTACCTAATTCCAGAAAACACATGTAACATTTCCATGGGCAGACCAAACAGAAATAAACAGCAAAAAATATTTGTTATTTCTGCTGACCTGAATGACAGGAGCCAGCCAACACATTGACAGGTTTTTAATATTTTGCATTCCATACTAGTAAACAAATGCTGCTTTCAAATTTAACATGGATTGGGAGAATGTCTAACTATATCAAAATGTTATCTATACAACTTTGAAAGCAACTAATCATTCAAATGTTTTATTTCAGCATACTTAAATATTCATGGTGCTTAAAGATTGAAATAAATAAAACTAAAAACAACTTGCTAGAAGAAATATGCATTGATATTTTGTAACATCCCTTACTAGTGCTCACTGTGCCAACTAAAAGAAAGGAGAAATAATCATACAGTACTTACCTATATCTTTGGCTGATGGTCAGCCTATGTTTCTGCCTTCTCAGTTACTGCGCACAGTCCAGTTTGTGCTGCTTTGGCATTTAGCTACAACTGTGAGAAAGGAAGCTATGATGCAAAGTAGGTGGAGTACAGTAGGAAGTGCAGCATAATTGCTACAATTATTCTGGGAACAATATGGGAACCTTTCTCATTTATTTGTCTCACATGAGAACATAAACCCTGGCCTTTTAGCTCCATCTCATCAGGACATACCCATTTACATTGTCTAAATAAACATACTATGGAAGTTGCCATTAAAGGTATTTATGACTGTGAGGAATAACTTTTACCTCCTGACATTTAGCAGGATCCCCTCTTCCCCAGACACACATTTAGATGAACTTGATCTTTCAAAAGTGGAGAGTAGAGAAAACAAAATATTTTCAATATCCTTCAGTAAGAGATTTATGAATACTTCAGGTTTTACTATTTTAAGAGAACAATTCACAGAATCATAGGATAACATAGTTGGAAGAGGTCTATAAAGCCATCAAGTCCAAATCCCTGCTGTGATTGGGTTCGTTATGATTTAAGAGCAGTTCCCCTGATTGGGCGGGAAAAACTGACGGAGACTCTTTGGCAACGTTAACAGTTTTATTAATAAGAACATCAGGAGAATCAACAACTATCTCCACTGGATCCAATAAACTAATGTCTCTCAACTGGTCATAACCTGTAATTAATGGTTCAGTCTCCTTCTTGTAGTAATTCATAAGGGAGCGGGTCCAAACCTCTCTCAATCTGTCGGCTTGCGTAGTGAAGTGCTCCTCACGGCGCAAATGGTCCCACAGCATGGGTGCCTCGCCCAGTCGCCCTCCTGAGGGGGTTGGTTGAAAGAGGAGTCCGGCCGGACCACCTTCCTCCAGCAACCTTGCCCTCTGGGGTACACCACCACTGTCCATTCCAAGGGATCCAGTGGTGGATCTTTCTTCTGTACCAGATCTGGATTTGGAAGCAGCCCTCCGGTTTTCAGGTTCGGAAAGTCCTCTAACAGGCCTCTCATTCTTTCATAACCTTTTACACTTTCCTTGTCTCCACTCACGTTCTTTCCTCCTTTTTCTTCTCCTGTCTTAATTCTGAATTCCCTCTTCCTCTCTCTCCCTTCTATATCCTCCTCCCAGACGGGTAACACTAACTCCTCCCCTTTTTCTCCATCCTTCTCTTCTACCAAGCATATCTCTATCTTCTCCTCCTTTCCTTTAACTTCCTCCTCAACTATCTCCTCTCTACTTTCCCCTTCCTTTGATCTTTCCTTTCCCTCATCTATTTCCACGCGTGTAGGCTTCATAGGTAAAGGGGACGGCACACTCTCCAGTCTTTCCTCTTTTTCCATCTCTCTCTCTCTCACCTGCTCAATGCAGGAATCCAAATCAAACTACCCTGTTTCCCCGAAAATAAGACCTAACCTGAAAATATGCCCTAGTATGATTTTTCAGGATGCTCGTAATATTTATTTATTTATTTATTTATTTCATTTATACCCCGCCTATCTGGTCTTGCGACCACTCTAGGCGGCTTCCAAACAACATAAAACAACAGATAAAATCACAAAATTATTACAAAAACAATTTCCATAACAATTATAAAACAAAAAATAAAGATAAATAGAAAAGGTAAAAAGATCAGGTATTGACTGGAGTGAAGGCCTGTATAAACATCCATGTTTTTAATTGATTTTTAAAGATACCCAGCGTAGGGGCGGCACGAATCTCCGGAGGAAGATTATTCCAGAGGCGAGGAGCCACCGCCGAGAAGGCCCGATTTCTTGTTCTTTCCCTACGGGCCTCCCTTGGCGTCAAGCTCCTCAGCCTCACCTCCTGACTCGCACGTGTGATCCGGGTAGACCTTGGTGGGAGTAGGCGTTCCGCCAAATATCGAGGTCCTAAACCGTTTAGGGCCTTATAAGTAAGCATTAAAACTTTAAAGTCAATGCGGAACCGAATGGGCAGCCAATGCAATGCGGCCAGAATAGGAGAGATATGCTGGTATTTTCTCACTCCCCTAAGGAGTCTGGCCGCCGCATTCTGCACCACCTGAAGTTTCCGCATCAACCTCAAAGGCAGCCCCACGTAGAGCGCGTTACAGTGGTCTAATCTTGAGATTACGAGCGCATGCACCAAGGTAGTGAGCGGGTCCAAATATAAGCCCTACCCCAAAAATAAGCCCCAGTTAAGTGAAACCCCGCCCTCCACCATTATGCAGCATTGTTCAGCAACCAGAAGAAGGTGACATGACTGTATTTGAATAAATGTAGATTGTTGTACATGAAGGAAAAAAAATAAAACATCCCCTGAAAATAAGCCCTAATGTGGTTTTTGGAGCAAAAATTAATATAAGACCCTGTCTTATTTTTGGGGAAACACTGTATATTTGACAGACAGTTATCTAATTTTTGCTTGAATGCCTCCAGCATTGGAGCACTCACTTCCTCCCAAAATAATTGGTTTCATTACTGTACTGCTCTAACGGTTAGGAAGTTGTTCCTGATATTCAACCAAAATCTGGCTTCCTGTAACTTGATCCCATTATTACATGTCCTGCACTCTGAGATAATTGAGAACAGATCCCACCCCTACTCTGCATGACAATCAAGTACTGTATTTGAAAAGTACAATTATATCTGTTTTCTTTTCTCAAGGCTAAACCATGCACAGTTCTTTCAGTTTTTCCTCATAGGACTTAGTTTCCAGTCCTCTGATCATCCTTATTGTCCTGCTCTGAACTTGTTCCAGTTTGTGAGCATCCTTCTTAAAGTGATGTGTTCAGAACTAACTGGACACAGTACTCAAGGTGAGGCCTAACCAGTGCCAAATAGAAGGAAACTAATACTTCATGAGATTTGGAGCCTAAAACAGCATCTGCCTTCTCTGTAGCCATATAGCATTGTTGGTTTGTGATCTACAACAATTCCAAGATCTTTTTCGCTCATACTGTTACTGAGTCTAGTATCCTCAACTAGGCTCAAGTGTGACCACTTGCTGCTCTAGTTCTTTCGCTTTTTTCTTCCATCAGTGCTACCAGTTTGCACTTGTTACATGTATCACAGGGTAGTGCTCAGGCATGAAGACAAGCATTGCAAACACTTTGCAGCTCACCACCATCTTAATAATATGTTAAAGATCACATATTATTTCTAGTTTTAGAAGAGATGGCCATGTTAGCTTGTGCTAGTACATCAGGCGAAAACAAAAGAAAACAAAGAAGACAGAAATGTTGTGATACTTTAAAGACTGACTGCTATATTTAATGAGTTTTCATGGACACGTCTACCTCCTATTATGTCTGAGGAAGTAGACATGTCCATGAAAGCTCACATTAAAATATAGTAGTCTTTAAAGCACCATAACATTTTTGTCTTTATTTTTTTCTTTTGTTTTTGCCTGATACATTATTTGTACTGTATTCTTACTAATTTCCTCCACTGGTAGCTATTTTGAGATGTGGGAAGACTTACTGCTTATCCTATATATGGTGGCTGCAAGGGTCCTATCTTTTTTAAAATAAAACTTTAAAGCAAGGATCCCATTTGCAGGACTGCCTAATCCTGCCTGCTACTGCACTGCAACATATCAGCGTCTGTAGTTCATAAACTGGATAAGTCATTTGAGAAACCATAGCATTACTTGCTGGTATGGCTTGACACAATCTCTTGGTGCAGGTCGTCTGACAGTGACCAAAACACTTTTGGTTCCAAAACTGGGCCACATGCCAAAGTGAAAATGGAGAAACCAATTCATCTAGGAATGTCTGAAGCTGGGCAATCAATCCTCACTCAATGTTCTTGTATCGGTTCTTCTTCAAGGATTTTCAAAGTATGGGAGATATCTAAGGAATAGTTTTACCACTGCCACACACCCTCAGTGAGTTTCTATGCCAAATAGGTATCTGAATCTAGGACTCTAGAACCCTAGTTCATCATTCTATCCATCACACTACACTAGTTGACCTGTAATACCCACACACAGTTAACTGTACTGTATTAAGTCATTTTGATTATATTCATTGCAGAGAATAGACCCACCTGATATGCTGTCAAAATCAGGCATTGTCAGCATTCAAAAATCAATTCTATTTTCAAAAGTCAGCAAAACACCCTTTTTTGCAATGAATATAAAGCTTTCCTAAAGGGTCAAAACATGCAAGGAGATCAGATTGCATTATTAACTTATATCTGCACAATTTGTTCAAGCTTAAACTCGCCAAAATTACATGCTTGGAGAATAGAGAAGTCTCCATTGTCTAGCTTCTCACAAACTGCGTCAGACTACCAAGCCAGATCTGTACTGAAAATTCACTTCAAAACAAGCCCTGTAGTTCCACTGTGATGCCACTCCCACTAGAGTCAAAAGTACTATTAAGGTTAGTGAATGGCTGGAGTCCAATAGAGTTCTATTCACAGACAACATGTGGGAGGCTATTGTAATGAACTCAGTTGCCTGACACACACAGATGTTCAATGTTATGAGAAAGAAATTCAATGCTCCTCACCCAAGAACTAGCTCCAATCTTACCAAACACCATCAAATCATAAGCATTATCAAATTACACTTTTATATTGAGTTTCTCAATACAGAAATGATGACATATAAACTTACTGAGTGACCAGGGTTAATTACATGAAGCCTGTCCATGTCAGCATTATACTTCCCAGTTACCTGCTCATGTGTCATGACTACTTATGACCTGCCAAACAAGTTTATTAATACAGTTTATTAATATACCATGCTAAAGCCTTATTCCTTAGCTCTAACATGGTAAGAGCTCTTCTATATAATAGGATACTATTCCAGTTCTTGTATAGCAAAGAATAAAAACATTCCATTTAAAGCTGTGTCTCTGACATTGACTTCTCATGCGACTGTTTAATGATAAACAGGACAGTGCAATATCATGTTTGCAAGCAAATTAAGAGTATATTGAGGAAATAGAAGCTTCCCAACTTGTTGCTCATGCTGCTGCTGGTAAACTGACACCAAAAACAATGGACTCAGGGCCATATACTCCAGAGAATCCATGAATTGCTAAGAACATCTGATTGTCATAGCATGATCTTTCCACAACTACAGTGGTGCCTCGCTAGACGATGTTAATCCGTTCCGCGAAGATCGCTGTCTTGCGAAAACATCGTCTAGCGAAGCACGTTTTCCCATTGGAATGCATTGAAATCTCTTCAATGCGTTCCAAGGGAAAACTCAGTCGTCTTGCGAAAATCTCCCATAGGGAAACATCGTCTAGCGAGTGCGGGTCCCCATCGGAATGCACTGACAGCTGCACTGACAGCTTTTGACCACTAGTCGGCGCATTCCTATGGGGAAACCTCGTCGTCTAGCGAAAATTCCCCATAGGAGACCATCGTTTTGCGAAGCGCAGTAGCGATCGCAAAAAGGCATCGTCTAGCGATTTCCTCGTCCTGCGAGGCAATCGTCTAGCGAGGCACCACTGTATCTTGGTTTGCAAACTAGCTTGCTTTGTTTTTGAGATTGAAGGTTTGTTACATTTAGTTTAGCCTGATGTTTCAGTTTTTCTTCTTTGCTTAACTATACAGTGGACCCTCGACTTACAGATGGCTCCACTTGCGTACTTTTCGAGTTACGGACTTCTCCGGCCGCAAAATTTCACTTCGACTTGCGGCCGGAGAATCGACCTACGGACCGGAAAGGGGAGGCGGGGAAAGCGCCATAGGAATGCATTGAGATTTAATTAATGCGTTCCTATGGGGGGGGAAAGTCAGAAACCAAAAAAAAGTCAGAAAAAAGTCACTTACCAGGTACAGTAGACCCAGCCCCGCTCCTCACAGTGCCTTGGTAGCCCCGGAACAGCCGGACTCTGTGTGAGCAGAGCGCCGAACAGCTGAGAGTCAGCAACCAGCAGAGAGGTGGCAGCCATTTTGAGAGGCGGCAGCCATTTTGAGAGGCGACCACATGGCTGCTGCCTCTCAAAATGGCTGCCGCCTCTCCAAAATGGCTGCTGCCTCTCTGCTGGTTGCTGACTCTCAGCTGTTCGGCGCTCTGCTCACACAGAGTCCAGCTGTTCCGGGGCTACCAAGGCACTGTGAGGAGAGGGGCTCGGTCTACTGTACCTGGTAAGTGACTGTATTTTCTTTTTTTGGTGGGGGGGTATTTTTTCTTCGGCCGGTTACTGATTAATAGGTTTTCAATGCATTCCTATGGGAAATGGACCCTCAACCTACAGACTTTTCAACCTGCGGCCACCGTTCCAATACGGATTAATTCCGTAAGTTGAGGGTCCACTGTATATGTCTATAAACAAGAAGATACTTTTGACTTACGATAACATGACATAGTCATTTCATACTAAAATGCATATCTTTACCTATTGCTTTGTATTAGAAAAAAAATTCCTCTAAGAAAATGAAACTCATTTCCAAACCAAACAATAGGTAACCTTCAAAAATCGACACTGGATCACCACCACCATGATCAGAACTGCTGTAGCCAATCCAGCAGCAGGTTTTGAGTTTTAAGGGCTGTGCCCACCCCAAGACTCCGAAAGGTTTCTCCAGGGCAAAAGGGGGCCTGAGGGAGGCTTGGAACCTACAATGGGGGATAGGAAGCTTTTAATTAGTGTAAATTAAAATGTTTCTAGCACCCAATCCAGCTAGCGCTGGGTGCAAAATTGATACAACATAATTTTGCCTAATATATTAACAATAACTCCCATGTGCACTGGATTCTGGGAAGATCTTACTGTACTCAAACACTTAACCTTAAAGATGAGTTTTTCTCCATTTCTAAATGCACATTATCCCACATCACTGAAGAGAGTCCTCCAACTCGCATGACCAATCTTGTCATAGGGTGTAGCGTGAAAAAGGGAATGGGAAAACCCTTCTAATTTTGGTGGAGATAACCTAATGTGTGCAAGTGTTTAGAATGGAGCACCTCTTGATATACAAGTTATCCCATCTCCCAAACCAATTTCACAGTCACTTATTTTTAAATATTCAGAATTTTTACAAGAGAGCCATACTGCATCTGTCTCCCATGACAGAAACAGAGGGCTGCATCCATGGTAGCTCTGTACTAGTGGGAAGAGCTGTACTCATGCATGGTGAGGCATCCAAGTTTCCCCATTTCGTCCTACACAATGCATCCTCCAAATGCTGTTCCTCAGGCCTTCCAAAACAATACAAGAGGCCTTTGTCACAAACTAAAACTCTATCATCCATTTAAAATTAATGAGCTATGTACAACAAACAAATATGCATGAGTTGTTCTTGCTTTCCTCAGCCCAATCAAATGACATAAGGTGGATGGGACAAGCTACATATACCCTATTCCCATATAAACAAAACACTTTTTATCATCAAACTAAACATCTTTAAATGGAAGAAGAAGTCTGGCAGAAACAATATGAAGTAAAGCTAGCAACAATGGTACTGTACAAGTAATCTTGGTTGAGATAGCAAAACAAATAAGACTAGAAATGACTAACAAAGTCACTAAGAAACAGTAGATTGTGTGTTGTTAACAACATAAAAACACATCAGAGATTAAAGAAGCATATTAGAAAATGATTGGTAAAAACATTTCCATAATATCTGAGAAATTTAAGTCTTGATTATTTACAGCAATAACAGGCATTATTTCTCTTTCCTTCACCAACTATGCAATGCCAATATGCAAAAAGAGCATACCAACGTGTGTGCTTCTGTTGACAACAGTCGAATGATTGTAGAATGATTGCAAAAAAACAGAAGAATCCTTATGTAAAGCTGCAGAAGAATCCTGTTGCTTAGTGTAGTAAATTTTACTAGAAAAAAGGCCATTGAATCAATGGAGATTTAGTGAGTCCACATCTCTGTGAGTTCTACTAATGCAAATAGATCTACTCTATCTGAGACAACATAAATTTTGGGCATAAAAACATTCACTATTTCACAGAACATCAAGCAGTTTGTATTTGTAACTATTTTATTTAAAGCTGTCTGAGTAGTTCAGTGGTTTAGGTATCTGGCCAGAGGTTGGGACTTTGATTCCTCACTGTGCCTCCTAGGAGAAAGAGCCAACCTATCTAGCCATGGACAAGCTGCACAGTCTCTAGTTGCCCCCAGAAGAAGGGAATGATAAACCACTTCTGAGTACTCTCTACGTAGAAAACCCTGGAAAGGGACACCGTAAGTCAGAATTGACTTGATGGCACACAATTATTACTATTTTATTTAATATAATGTGCTTCCGGCCCCTTCTAATTTAAAGGACTTACAGAAATTATGCAAGATTTATCCTCATAGCCCACATCAAAGATGGGTTTATAATATAAATAAACGGAAGGGGTGACCAATTAAATATGCAATATTAAAAATGCATACTAAAGAAATATAAAGCATATAATAAAAAACAAAAGGAATGTAAGAACAGCAGCTGACTATTAGGAAAACCAGTAATCAAATAAGTTACAAGTTATCAGTAGATCTTTGCTTGTTAGAAGAAGCAAGCCCCTTTGAAAAGAGACATTCTCTAACAGGGTATGCAACTTTAGATGATCCATGGGCCAATTCACACCATTGGAAACAACCACAGTCATACCACAAGTGAGTTATTTGACCAAAATGTCCTGCCCTCTATAGCCTTGCTCAGCTCTTGAAAACTCAAGCCTGTAGTTCCTTAAGAGAGTCAATCCATCTCGTATTTGGTGTTCCTCTTTTCCTGCTGCTTTCAACCTTTCCCAACATTAGTGTCTTTTCCAAAGAATCCTGTTTTCTATTAATGTGCCCATCCACACAGTGCTTTGTTTTTCCAGCTATTTATCTTCAAATTGATGTTTCTTATATTCAACCTTTGTTTCTATTTTCTTCCAAGATGTTTTATATTTTCACTGCTTTAAGTACTTTCCCTCTATTTCTAATAATACAGTATAATCATTAAGGCTTCTTTTTTCTTCCTCTATTAGCTATTGTATTTGTAGTAATCCATGACCTCCAATTTTTCTCATTAAATATAATCTGTCCACATCACTTTTTGGATGTACTGCATGATGCATCTTCATTAATTTCCTTTTTTTAAATCCAATTTTTCTAATTCACTTTGGGTTCAACCTGCTATTCCAGCTGGGTATCTAATTACTGGAACTGCCCATGTTTCATTGTATTTTCACCATTTAATTTTGTTTTTAAAGTTATGCATCAGGATAATCAAGTGCTGAGGCACACCCATTTCTTTCAGAACAACCCATAGTTTCTCATGATCTACACAGTCAACGGCTTGCTGTAGTCTGTAAAGCATCAACTGATCTTCTTTTGAAACTCTTTGGTGTGCTCCAGTAGCCAGCAGATATCTGCCATATGATCTCAAGTGCCTCTTCCTTTTTGAAATCCAGCATGAACGTCAAGCATTTCTTGCTTCATATAAGGTAACAAAGAAAAGTATGCTGCTTATATACCACCCGATAGTGCTCAAAGCACTATCTGGGCAGTTTACAACTTACAAGTTAATTATGCAGGCTACACATTGCTCCCCCAGCAAGCTGGGTACTCATTTTACTGACCTTGGAAGGCTAGAAGCCTGAGTCAACCTTGAGCCGGCTACCGGGGATTGAAACCTGGGTTGTGAGCACAGTTTTGGCTGCAGTACAACAGTTTAACCACTGCGCAATGAGGCTCAAGCCTATGTTACAACACCTTGAGCATCACTTTGCTTGCATGGGAAATTAAAACAATGGTCCTACAGAGTAGAACACATCACGGTTGTCTGACTGAAAATGCCCCATTCCAGTCTACTTTAGAGCTCACTGATACCAAGTACTGCAATGTTTATATGTTCCAGTTCTTGCTTTATGGTTTCCAGTTTAAACTTGATTCATACTTCTTACATTTTATGTTCCGATTGTATGTACTGTACAGCTTCAGCCGCTATACGTCCTTTCAGCTTACATCTAGTTGCATCATCAGTGACAGAGCTATTCATACTTGTCCTTTGCTCTTACCAAGTAGCTGATTACCAAGTGCTTTCGGACTATCTAATCTTTGTTGAAGGAAAGTTCAGCAGGGATTTACCATTGCCACTTTCTGTGCAGTACTAACAAAAGTCACCTTGGGTGTCACAACTGTTGCCTCCTCCACCAGGGTCACCTTCAGCTACCACTGCTGCTCCATAGCATCCTGAAAGTGGATGCACTGTGGTCTCTGTCAGGGCTCCTGTGTCCTCAACAGGGGCTCCTTTGCTTTGTTCTCCTCAAAAATATTGTTCTATTAAAGATTTTTAAAATTAGTATCTTGTTCATCCCTTGAGTAAACAAGACCGATTTCTATGAATTTTCACCTAAGAATGCTTAAACTGTTTATCACATATAACACTAAGCAACACAGAAACCTTTGCATTGTTGATTTCTTGTTCTCTGAACAAATTTTTACAAATGCCAATAGTGCTAAATAAGTTTAATTATTCTCACGACTTAATCCCATTGCCCATCTGTGACAGTAATTCTAAACACCAAAGAGTACAAAGAAAATGGATCTGCTCACAGGATAAGACAAAGTCTTTGATAAAAAGAGATCTTTACATTTATACATCAAGACTCTATCAGTATTGAGCTAGCTAATTCGAGAGTTTAATGATATTCCAGCTACAGTATACCAAGGAGTTCATGCAAGCCTACCCACAATAACTAAACAATATCACAATTATTTTATCTACTTTTGAATGCTCCATACATTAAAAAGCCAAAGACTAGGGGTTCAAATCTTCTTTATGCCTTTTTGGTAAGCTACACAGCCCAAGAATGTTTCCAGAAGAAGGGAATGGAAACCACCTCTGAATACTCTACATTCAAAAACCCTGAAAAAGGTCACCATAAACTGGAATCAATGTGAGACATCATCATCATCATCATCATCATCATCATTATTATTATTATTATTATTATTATTATTATTATTATTATTATTATTATTATTATTATTATTATTATTATTATATTCCAGAGGCGAGATGTTTCGATTGCCAGTTCTCTGTACTTTGTTAGTTTTTCCAATTCTTTATTTTCAACTCTGGCATCCCCTGGAATTGCAATGTCAATGATCGAGACATTTCTTCGTTCTACTACTATGTCTGGTGTGTTATGTTCAAAGTGTCTATCAGTTTGGATCCGGAAATCCCACAGGATCTTGACTTCCTCATTTTCTGACACCTTCTCTACCTGATGTTCCCAGGGTTTTTTGGAGGCTGGCAAGTTATATTTTTTTGTATAATGACCAGTGCACTAATTTTGCCACTCTATCATGTCTAACTTTGCAATCCGTTTGTGCTGTCTTTGGACATTCGCAGATGAGGTGTGACATAGTTTCATCTTTTTCTTGGCAGAGTCGACATTTGCTGTTAGCACGAATTCCTTGGATCTTAGCTTATTATTATTATTATTATTATTATTATTATTATTATTATTATTATTATTATTATTATTATTATTAATTATTATTATTAGGGCTTGAAAAAATTTAGAATGTCTCACCAGTCAGTCAAAAATTTCACCAGTCAGCATGACCGGACTATAGCCTTGCAATTTATTGGGATTGGGAATCACTGGTTTATACCCTCAGACTTGGGTTGCTTTATTACCTGCATGCCTGTGGGCTCATGAAGCTTGTATTTTGAATGCCTTTCTTCTGAATGTCTCCAGCAAAAATAAAACTGAAAGCAAAAGTGCCCGGCCTCTTAAGGAGCCACGGTTCCCTCCCACCCCAGGATGTGTCCTCGTTCGGTTGAAATTGGGAGCAGGGAATCTCCATATTCTCCAGCATGGGACTACTCTACATCCTGCAGAGCTATATCTCTATGTGCCACTCAAACTCTCTTCTCGCGAGAAGATGGCAGTTTTCCTTTTGCAAGGGGAGGGGGAGGGGAGGACTGCAGGATTAGAGAGACAGTCCGAGGGGAAGGAGGCAGGCAGGGAGGGAGCTGTGACTCGTCGAGCAGCATTTTTCACTCGTCTCACACAAGTGGATGAGTGCATTTTTCAAGCCCTTATTATTTATTTATTTATTTATTTATTTATTACATTTATAGCCCGCCCATCTAGTCATATAGACTACTCTGGGCGGGTAACAACATATCATCTAACAATTTAACAATTTAAAATCATAACAATATATTACTAAATAAACAATGATCCAAGATGGGAGAAAACACAAAATAACAAAAATTCAGACGGTGGGTGGAGGGAAGGCTTGCTTAAACAGCCAGGTTTTCAGTTGGCATTTAAAGATGCCCAGCAACGGGGCCATGCGAATCTCAGGAGGGAGGCTGTTCCAAAGACGAGGAGCCACTGCCGAGATGGCCCGGTTTCTTGTTTTTTCCTTCCGGGCCTCCCTCGGCGTTAGGCTCCTCAGCCTCACCTCCTGGCTAGATCGGGTGATACGGGTAGATCTAGGTGGGAGAAGGCGTTCCGTCAGGTAGCGAGGCCCTAAACCGTTTAGGGCTTTATACGTAAGCATTAAAACTTTGAAATCTACGCGGAACCGAACAGGCAGCCAATGCAAGGCGGCCAGAGTGGGAGTAATATGTTGATGTTTCCTTACCCCACTGAGAAGTCTGGCTGCCGCATTCTGCACCATCTGGAGTTTCCGCATAGATCTCAAAGGCAGCCCCACGTAGAGAGCATTACAGTGGTCTAATCTCGAGATTACGAGCGCATGGACCAAAGTGGTGAGCGACCCAACATCTAGATAGGGACGCAGCTGGGCTATCCGCCAGAGATGGAAATAAGCAGTGCGGACCACTGACGCTACCTGGGATTCCATGGCGAGCGCCTGGTCCAGATAGACCCCCAAGCTGCGCACCTCACTCTTCGCAGTGAGAGTCACCCCCCCAAAAGAGGGAGTTTCCCAAACCGCTGATGGTAGGCCCCCCGACCCTCAGGACCTCCGTCTTGTCCGGGTTCAGCCTCAGCCCATTTTCCTGCATCCATTGCAATACAGACCCCAGGCAGCGCTGCAGGGACAGAACGGCATCCACTGTAGTTGGCAAAAAGGAGATGTAGAGCTGCGTGTCATCGGCATATTGATGGCACGATGCTCCACACCCCCTGATAACCTCGCCCAGTGGCCTCATATAGATGTTAAACAACATTGGAGAGATGGTCGAACCCTGCGGAACCCCACAATTGAGGCTCCACAGGGCCGACTCATGCTCCCCAAGCTGAACTCTCTGAGGACAGTCCCCAGTTATTATTATTATTATTATTATTATTATTATTATTATTATTATTATTATTATTATTATTATGTAAACAGTAGAATTCTAGCTCTTATATACCTGTTTGGAATAGAGAAATAAATCCAAGTATAAATCAAGTCATTTCCTGAAGCAAAATCCACAACTTTGCCAACTTGATGATATGCAAATATTATTTTGGAGAGAACACTTCAGTAATCTTTCTAGAAAAATTTTACCAGGCTATCTATGTAACCACAGCCACTTTACTACACAAAATATCCAAACCAATGACAAAATATATTCTCAAGATATAATGATAGGAGTAATAAACCAGAAGTAGAACGTAATGTGTCTAGGGATATTTTAGGTGCTATCTAAGGGGCCATAACTAAAATGATTTTATTACATATTAGAACTGTGTGTAGGCATCCTTCAGTCTCGAGAGACTATGGTAATGTGCTCTGAATAGAGGTCTTGGAACAACGTCTGGTGTGGCTGAGAAGGCCAATTCGAGAGTGACAATCCCTTCCACACTGAAGACAAATACAATCTGTCCCCTGTCCAGCTCCCTGATTTTGCTGGTTTCGGGACTGCCTCTTTGCCTCGGCCTGCTGAACAAGTGTCTCTTCAAATTGGGAGAGGCCATGATGCACCGCCTGCCTCCAGGCTAAATGCTCAGATGTCAACGTTTCCCATCTGTTGAGGTCCATTTCTAAAGCCTTCAGATCCCGCTTGCAGATATCATTGAATCGCAGCTGTAGTCTCCCTCTGGGGCGCTTTCCCTGCACTAATTTCCATACAGGAGATCTTTCGGAATCCGACCGTCAGCCATTCTCACGACACGCCCGAGCCAATGTAGACCTAAGCTCCCAGATACAGTGGTGCCTCGACTTACGAACGTCCCGACTTACGACCATTTTGAGTTACGACCAGCTCCGGCTGCAAAATTTTGCTTCGACTTGCGGCCGGAGCTTCAAGTTACAACCAAAAAAAGGCAGGGGGAAAAGGCGGGAAATTCAAATTGCTAACCGTTGGTAGGCAAAGAGGCTGCTTCTTTGTAGCTCTTTCACCCCAACGATTAGAGTGAATACGATCGGAGGAGGCTTCAGACTGCCTGGTAAGGTAAGGTGCTGCTTTCTGCTTTTTAAAAACTGTTCTGGGTGGGTTTTGCAGCGTGGTTTTGGGCTGGGGGGGTTATGTTTCTGTGCTGTGATGGGTCTTGGGGGGGGGTTGTTTGTTTTTTGGTATTTTTTTTCCCATTTCCGATAGGTCTTGGGGGGTTGGTTTGTTTTTTGGTATTTTTTTCCCATTTCTGATGGGTCTTGGGGGGGGTTGTTTGCTTTTTGGGTTTTTTCCCCCATTTCCGATGTCTCTTGCATGTTTCGCTTGCTTTCTGCTTTGCTTTTTCCCCATTTCCGATGTGTCTTGCATGCTTCGCTTGCTTTCTGCTTTGCTTTTTCCCCATTTCCGATGTGTCTTGCACGCTTGGCTTGCTTTTCTTTTTTTCCCCCCTTCAGCCGGAACGGATTAATCGCGTTTCCAATCGGTCTTGCAGTGGTTTGTGTGGTTTTTTTGGTGATGTTTTTCTTCAGCCGGAACAGACTAATTGCATTTCAATGCATTTCAATGGGAAATGGTGCTTCGACTTACGACCATTTCGAGTTACGACCATCTTCCGGAACGGATTAAGTTCGTAAGTCGAGGCACCACTGTATTAGAACTAAGCTCCCACTATTCTCATTTATTAGCAACTGTTCTTTCTAAATACTAATGAGAAGTATGGAAATGCATTGTTACAACAGTCTTCAATCACTCTACGTAGTTGTATTTATAGGGTCATTATTGGTAATAGTTCCCAGTGTGGTGTAGTGGTTAGAGCAACAGGACTAGGACTCTGCAGAACAGGATTCAAATCCCCACTTGGCCATGGAAACTCACTGGGGGAGTGGAACTGGTAAAACCACTGCTTAAATATCTCAGTTACCTTGAAAGCCCTATTAGAGTTGCTATAAGTTGATTCCAACTTGATGGCACAGAACAATAACAACAATAATGGTAAATTATTTGGAACAAGCTCCATAACACACTGTTACTAAATAAAGGTGGTCCTCAGTGGGTTTCACTGCTAAGCAACAGAACGCTTCCTTAGCTTAATGGAAACAGCCTTTTATGCTACATCCTTTATTGCCATCTTGTAATTTCATTTTCCCAAGCAGATCAGTTCTCAAAAGTATGTGCACTTTATCTGAAATATTAATTGCTCTTCAACAAGGTCATCTACTTCTATAACAAATATTGCTCTTGATTTATTCTACCAGGCCATCCTATACTAACAACACTCTTATTATAGAAGAGCTCACCCTCATTTGGTAAGAAAAACTTCAGTCTTTAGCTTCCCTGAAACAGGGAAATACTTAGTAAGAGATAACAAAATCTCTAGTCAAACAGAACGTCTTTTCCAATTATTAAATCACCTACTATAGATATTGAAAACACTCTCCCCCATAAACCCTCTTAACACATCATGAAAGGAATCCAGTGATCTCCTTCCAAGATCAATTATTTTTACAGATTATCATCCTACAGTTTGCTGCTTGAGATAAAACAGCACTAACTCAAGCAGCAATCAGTTGCTGGCGTAGTACTAAGAAATTCAGCAGGAGGGAGATGACAGCCATGCTTCAAGAAACTCTTCATTTGTTTTTTTAAGAGTAGATGTGCATTCTAGCTTTAAGAGATTGATCATGAAATCTTAAAATTAGAGACAATGAGGTGGACCACAGAGTTGCAGACAGATGAATGCAAAATGAGGAGGTTTGCTGGCATTTACTAAGAACTGCTAACAACAATACAAGTTGCCTAAATCAGGTTGCCTAGCACACACACCCATCAAAAACTGTAAACCCTGAAAACATGTTGAAAATAAGCCATGTAGTGTGCTCACAATTTGCCACATATTGTCTATTTCTGAAGAGCACTCAATGCAAGAATAGGAAACCGTACTTTCCCACTAAGACGACAATTTCCCCACAACAGAAAAGGATCTATGAATCCTCTCCCCTTCTACAAAAGAGTAACAAATTCCTTGTGGAATAAAAAAAATGATGCTCTGTGAACAGCCAATAACAGATAAGAACTAGTAGGGTACACTCACATACTCTGCTTCAAAAATGTCAGAGATCCTATTTGTTCCCATTCAAATGCTCCTAAATGGTCCAATATAATCTTAAATTGAACATGACAACAAAGAATAACTCAAGGCTTTTTCAGCTGAGCAACCTAGTCCTTTATTCTACTTCCACCAGTAAAATAAAGGGTACCTCATGCACACATCTTTCTTCATAGACTGTATTTTTGTGTGAATTATTACCCACAATATTCTACTTTATAATTTGCTCTTGTGTATGCAGATCTACAGGGACAATAACTGGTTACAACATAATGATCCAGTAAATTTATCATGTACAACTTTCACACTCTATACTCTACACATAAGCTTCATACATGCTGCCTCCTCTGAACATCCAGCAAGTGTTCTCCATATTCTACTGTATTAATTAGTGAAAAATAGTTGTATGTCATTCTTAGGAAACCTGATCCTCCCAATACTGGCATTCCAGTTACTAAAACAGTTTGGTCTTAGTCATTTTATTATATGAGAACCAAGACTTGTTCCTAGGTATGTACCTGAGACTACACAACTCTTGAAAATCTAATATTTCTGAATATATTAGAGGACTTCTTGAAGTCACATTCAGGAATGCTCTCAACAACCCTGTGTGTGTGTGTGTACACACACAGCCATTTCTATTTTTATATATGCCAAAACAAACAGAGAATTCTGTTCTGAAAGAGGACAGAAAGGGCTACTTGAACCTTTCAAACTCATAACTCCAGCGACAACATGCATACTCTTCAAAAAACTTAGCATTGTCAGGAACACAACAGATACCTTACAGTTAACCCTGAAAGAATACTGTCATCATAGTATACAAAAGGATCATGCTGAATAACAGTAAGTCTCTGATTTTAAACGCACCTTGGAATACTTGGGCGTATCTCTTTAAATGCCTGAAAGGCAAATTTCGTCTCCCATTTTTTTTATTTCCCCCCCCCCTTCAATAATTCAAAATCCGTACAAAACACATGACAAATCTACGTAGCATTTTTCCTTTTAAATGATTAAGTTAGTAATCCTTTTCTGTTGAAGGCAAGTTTATGAACAGACATCTATTTCCTTGGCTGAACCGATCGTAGGAAGAAGCAATTTGCTACCGATTTCTTTCTCTCTTTTTTTGAAAAGGAATGTTTCTGGAAAGGGAAACATTACACCAACTCGGCGAACAACAAAGTGCAGTCAATGAGCGACTCCAAAGGCGCAGGGACGACGCTCTCCATTTTCCTAACGCACTTCGCAGCGAGAAACGGGCACAACAGCAGCTCCATTTGCTGCCGATCCTGCCGCACAGACGGAGGTGCCCCATCTTAGATCCCACGAGGGCGGCTGACCAGCCATTCCTTTTCTCCTCCCCACCCCCGAGGCAAACGGCTCCGACGGCTCCCAAGGTCCCCGGCGAAAGCCTCGACCGCCTCTCACTTCGCTTTTCCGCCCTCAGCCGCGTTTGCCAACTTTTCCTCCAACTGCTACCTCGCCGTTAAGTTGGACTGCGAGGAAGAAGAGGCGCGTCGGCGTTAAGCCTCGTCCCCCTCATCCCCGAGAGAAACCGAGGAGCGTCGTCGACGAAGACCGGGAGGCCAGGCACCGGCCCGGCCCGTGGCGTCGGCCTCAGCTCTCCGACGGGTGACCTCGTCGCTCCGGAGACGACGACGACGACGGCCATCTCAGCCCACACGAACTCTCGCTCTCTCACGGACACACACACACATTTACTTACCGGCATCATCTTGGCCCCGAAACGCATTGAGGCGGGTGATGCCGCTCCTTCCCCTCTGGGACCAAGGGGGAGGCCAATGGCTGGGGCCTGGGGAGGCGGAGCGGCCTGCCTTGCTTCCCTAGGAACCTGTTGCAAGAAGCGGTCTGGCCCGTGTCGCTGTTCTCCCGGCGGGCGGCGGACGTTCGGCCTGCGCTGCCTTCAGGCCCGGGACGCCCAAAACACACACACGCACCCCTCCCGCTGAGAGCCGTGGGTCCCTCCTTCTCAGACTGCCTTGCTCCTCGGACGAAACCTCGGCCGCCGCCTTCCAAGCCGCTCCGAAACTCTCCTCAGCCGGCCCGACAGGGAGGAGCGGCAAAGGTCGGGCGGAGTCCCACCCCCAAAGCGGGTGGGGCTCCGCGGGGGAGAAGAGAAGGGCGCCTCCCGCCTCTCCGTGCCCTCCCTCCTTTCCCGAGGCTGAAGGAAATGGGTGCCTTGGGGCTCCAGGAGGAATCCCTGCCTTGACTCAGGAGCAGCGTCTCTCCCTCCGCTCTGAGGAGATGCTGAGGTGGGGGACTTGTGGACGCTTCCCATTCTTCCCCCATGTAGCTTAGCTGGCAGGACTTCATAGGACTCCTCTTGTTTAAGTACAGCAACAACAACGAACGATACTTGAACCTGTGAAGATAATCCAGCACAAAACTGTCGCGGCATTATTATTATTGATACGTTACATCCTCCATGGTGTTCAATCCAGGGAACATGGCATGGCTCGTCGCATCCTTTCCCCATTAGGTTGTCACGATCCTGTGAGATAGATAGATGGCTGCCTGTGACTGTCCCAAGGCCACCCAGCAAGTTTCATGGTCCAAGGGGGGCTGAACTTTGCCAAGTCCCAGTCTAACACTGGGATTGCTTACCTATGTGTTGTTTTCAGTGTGGTAAATCTGTCATTTTTAGAATCAATTCAATAGAACGGTTTTAATATTAATGTTTATTCAAATAATAACAAATGCAAGGTTGCCCATTTAACAACTTTCTGTTTCTTTCCCTTAGAAACAGATGGAATTTTGAAGCTGTCTTCAAAAATGCAAAAGAAAGTTAGTTATGATAGTAGTAAATACTCTAAGAAACAGTGGGAAAAATACATTAATCACCGGTTAAGACACTTCACTTAAAAAAAAAAGGACCACCATTTTTTGCATTGTAATGTATTGTATCAGCATCCCTTTTCTCACACCTAGAATGTTGCAGTGGGCAATATTAACACTAGCTAAACTGCCTGTATTAAAATGATTGTGGATGTAATATTCTGAAGAAATAAAAGGCTATGTTGTGTACTTAGGCAACACTCAATAAATAGTCACACTGTTTTTGAAAAGGAATGTAGGAAGCCGACTTAAAGTGAGTCAGACCACTAGTCCATGTAATCCACCCAGTATTGTCAACATTGACTAGTGACAGTTCTCCAGAGTTTCAAACAGGATTCTTTTGTAGCAACACCTGAAGACAACCTGAGTGATCAACTTTCAAAGCATGTGCTCTACCACTGAACTATGCTCTCTCCTCCTTTGTCAGAATCTATCTGCCTCTTTTCTACATCTTTTATTTTTCTTCAGTGTATACACAGTTGTATTGTTGGTTTTATTTTATTTCCCATTATGAATGATCCTTCTACAATATTCCCCATATATAGTATTCCCCATATACTATTGCCTCTTAATGTTTAAGTATACAATGCTAGGCTTTCATCAACCATGTTTCCCTGAAAATAAGATGGTCTTATATTAATTTTTGCTCCAAAAAAAAACGCATTAGGGCTTATTTTCAGGGGATGTTTTATTTTTTTCATGTACAACAATCTACATTTATTCAAATACAGTCATGTCATCTTCTGGTTGCTGCACAATGCTGCACAATGGTGGAGGGCGGGGTTTCACTTAACTGGGGCTTATTTTCAGGGAAGCAGGGTATGTGTATATGTCTATACATATTCACACACCCCTTGGAGGAAGTCCTATCAAACACATTCTTTGTATGCAAACTGTCACAGGCTCTACATACACAATAACTCCCCAGAGGAACAAATTGTTTCAGCTGAATTCTATTCATCCTTTTTTTTTTACCACTCCTAATTATTGAGGTCATGTATATTTTCATATTTTGATCAACCAGCCCTCAATTGTAGATATTACACACAAGCTAGAATCAGAGAGGGATGTTGGGGAAACACATATATGAAAGGTGCGAACATTATCATCTTCACAATGGTCATTTTAAAGGCAGTAGTTGCAAAATAAAAGGCCATTCTAGCAATTATAAGCAGATTTTTACTTCTATGGTGATGAAAAATCTTAGTCTAATTGAAAAGATAGAATGTGTAAGAAATGTTTAAGAAGTCTTTTAGAGGGAACAGAAATTCAAAAACTGCAGGCATTAAGAGTTGCCCAAATAGTAGTCACTGAACAAACAAAAGCTGAATGGTACTAAAGACATCCCCAACATATACGAGCTAATTACCATACACAGTGAAGGAAAAAGCCTTTATTCAAGCCACAGGACACATTGAATTCTTAATCAATTTGTGTTCAGCTATTTATAGCTCAGTGAGTCAGAGCACTGATTCCTCACTGTGCCTTTGAAGAAAATAACCAGCCTTTGTTGTCTTGGGTAAGCTACATGGTCCCAGAGCACCACCAGAAGAAAGGAAATGATAAACCACTTCTGAATGCTTTGTACCTGGGATAAGCCACCATAAGTCAGAATGAACATGATTGCACATATTTTATTACTGTTTCTCATTAGAATCTTACTTTATAGTTCTATTCTTCAACAATAACTGAGATCAGATTATTCCCAATAAAACTTGTTGTTTTTTAAGCTGCTTCAAGAGTCTTTTGTTATTTTTGCTGTAACACACAAAGCTAACCCTATAGCTACTCTATGCAAATTATTTGTAAGTCATTATGTGATGGAGCATTTGCTTAGGAGGTTGATGTTATAGAGGGAAAATATGCTTCAGCAGGTGTTTTAGATTGCTACATAGTCCACAGTGGATCTCCAGTTTAAAGCGGGATATCATTATGCATATTCTTATATTGGATGCAGTTATTCTAAATAATTATTTATTTATTTATCCTCATAAACTTATATACCACCCAATTAGTGCTGGGCACTACTCCAGGCAGTTTACATTTAAAAAAAATATTGTAACAGAGATAACAAATCATCAAGTAAAAACATAATAATTTAAAAATAAGAAGTAACAATATGTCTATGTGAAAACTAAGTAGACCTAAACAATGGCAAGGGGGTGGCAAAAGTCTAAACAAATATTTAATCAAGGATGCCCCTAAAGACGTCTTCAAACAGCCTAGTTTTCAGCATCCTCTTAAAGGCAGGGAAGGAGGGGCCCAAGCACAGCTCCAGTGGGAGCCCATTCAAAAGGTCAGATGCCACAACCGAGAAGACCCGATTTCTTGTGGATGTCTTCCTGGCTTCTCTCAGAATGGCATCCTGTAGGAGCACAGCCTGCATGGCTGATGTTCCTAGGGAAAGGCGCTCGGACAAGTAGCAAGGTTCCAAACCATGAAGGGCTTTGTAGGTAAGAACCAAAACCTTGAACCTGGCCCAGAACAGCTCAGGCAACCAGTGTAGGAAAGTCAGGACAGGGAAGATGTGATTGAATTTATTGACACTCGCCACCAGCCTGGTAGCTGCATTCTGCACCCCCTGCAGCTTCAGGTCAGCCTCAAGGGAAGCCCCAGGTAGAGAGTGTTATAGTAAACAGATGCTCCACTGTATCCAAACAAGACATTAAGATTTTTCAGCCAACAAGTTCTTCTTCCTGCACTTTTTCTCAATTTATTTTACCTTAAACAACTAGCTGTAATAATCTGTACTTGTTTTTCCTTATGTGAACAACATATCTTAGCTTTCCACATTTTGTGTAGTTTATGATTTCATTCTCATTTTCATTCACCAGAATACTTTTTAATTAGTATTTTATGATCCAATAAATTCTTAGGTAAGTTCACATATTTCAATTGTGTTTATGTTTTTTAATCGTAGTCTATGCTGAAAGTCTGCAATTCCATGCCATAGAGTAGAACTGAGAATATATAACACTGTACAATATGCATTCTGAATGCCAATTTTGTGTGTCTGGGTTTTTTTTTTTTTTGTAATTACACTATTCTTCTGAAGAAAACCGATCTTTGATATCTCTGTTCTGACTTATACTGCAGGCCTATGATCCTTTTGTTAATTCAGCCTAATTCCAAAGTACATATATTCATCAATACACTCCACACTTTCATTTTGGATCTTTAAGTGCATTTTTTCAGCTGCTTGCTTTTTTACTTACTACCATGAACTTGGCTTTTTCAACATTAATTTGAATCAGAAAATGCTTTTCTAAAAAATTTCTTGGAGTATAAATTGAAAAGCAGTGGCTTTTCACACAAATTCTGCCATACATTATCTTTAAGAAAACCTTGAACAAATGATTCTTTAACCTTATCATTCTGGAGTCGAGATGTACAGTACCTTGGCATTTTCATTTTTTGGGTAAAGTAACAAAGCTTGACTTCTGTCGAATTTCAGGAATGTTGGGTTCTGTATATGTGACTGAAAAGATTCACTTAAAATATCTAAGTAATCCTCTCTAATTAGTTCTAATACATCTGTAAAAAACTCAAATCCAGGAGCTTTACTGTTTTTATGTTTAGCCATGTTGCATTTTGGATGGGAGTGGTTTTTTTTAAGAGGCAGGAAAAGGGGCAGCATTAATGACTGAGGAAAGTAGGAGACCTCTGATTCCAGTGAGATTTGGAGTGATTTAAGGTGCACTGTGGAATCTTTTCTCAAAAATTGCCCAGGACAATTAAACATTCCCTGTCAATATCAACAACAATTTTGGTCCCATGGGAAACTTTGAATCTATCTGAATCAACCTGTTCAGTTGCACCCTTATCCCAGAAGCTGATCTTCTGAGGGCCCATAATAGATAATAATGCATTTTTTTTCTTATTGTGGAAAATAAAAATTACAGTGCTTGATGATGGGCTCCCTCAAAAGGCATAAAAAATACTATCAAACAATATGTATTGTTTGCTTGAAGCCTGAATTAAAGACATTTCAGAATCTGGCATGATTTACAAAGGCTTTCACACCAGTGTTTAATGCTAGTTAACTGCAGGGACATGACAATGACACCAATAGCAGTTTGGAACAGTGACAAGGGTGACAATTAAATCCAGTGAGAACATTAACATTATATAAGAGATGAGGATTTGTAATCACAAGTGACTCCAAACTGTTTTCAGGCTTTTTGCAAAGGCAAAAATAGGAGAAGACAAGGACACAATAAATTATATGGATTCCTTGGTATCAGATTATTTCTCAGACTGTTTCTGTATCTTTTCCCTTCTTTCTAGACTTTAGCTGATATGACCTGTTCCCTGGTGATGTGGTTCAAGTGGTCTAATCAAGAAAGGCCCAAACATTTATTCACAAAGCTTCTTTGGGAAGAGGGATTAACATTCAAGCCATGCTTTATGTATATAAAAGTGCCAGTTAGGAAGCAGAGAAAGGGGTGTTCTCCAACGGTTACATTCTATCAGAGCTTTTAAAGTTACTATCTTAGAAGTAATAAATTCCTGTTATTTGGTACAATTTGCTGTAGTGCTGAAAAAGAAATTCAATGCTCCTTTTGGGATTTTTAAAGCTACTTTCCATTTCCTTTATTTTAACAGAATTTCAAATAGCATGAACCTTAGAGATCTCTTGACAAAATGTCTCAGAATGCCATTTAAAAGCAATGTTTGAAAATAACTAGAAAACAGTACTTGTCATACTACAAAAAATAACTTTATTCCTACTGATTTTATTACTTTTGAAATGTAACTGTGTTACATACTCAGGTTTTTTTAAAAACTAACTTTATTACATTACTTGTTACTTGCAAGCTCTGTGATGTCTATATAATACTTTGAACAAGTTAAATTCTCAAGGACTGGATGAACTGCATCCAAAAGTATTGAAGGAACTGGCTGCAGAACTCTCAGAACTACTGTATATTATTTTCTTGAAATCACAGAGGGTGGGTGATGATTTGAGGCAGGCTAATGTTATCTCTATCATCAAAAAGGGCAAAAAGGAGGAACCAGGGAACTACAGATGAATCAGCCTGACATCAATCTCAGGGAAAATTCTGGAGCAGATTATAAAGCAGTCACCCCTTGAGCAACTCCAAGCACCTTGAAAACAATGCTTGAAAACAATAACTAGAAGCCAAAATGGATTTGTCAATAACAAATTCTGCCAGACTATCTCATTTTTCTGTTTCAGTAACCTCCCTGGTAGACAGTGGAAATGCTGTAGATGTAATACATCTTGACTTCAGCAAAACTTTGGACAAAGTGCCCCATGATATTCTGATTAGCAAGCTGGATAGAACAACTGTCACGTGGATCCACAACTGGTTGCAGAATCATACTCAGAGAGTGCCTATCAATGGCTCCCTCTCAAACTGGGAGGAGGTAACAAGTGAAGTACCACAATACTTAGTCCTGGACCTGGTGCTCTCCAGCATTGTTATTAATGACTTGATGAGCACATGCAAGGACTATTTATCAAATTTGCAGATGACGCAAAATTGGGTGGAATAGATAATACCCTGGAAGATAGAAACAAAATTCAAGAAAATCTTGATAGGTTCAAGCACTAGGCTGAAAACAACAGAATGACATTTAACAGGGATAAGTGCAAAATTCCATACCTAGGGGAAATAAATAAAATGTGCAGTTGCAAGATGGGGGATAATTGGCTCAGTAATACTACAAGTGAGTAGTAGTAGGCATCCTTCAGTCTCGAGAGACTATGGTAACGTGCTCTGTATGGAGGTCTTGGAACAGCGTCTAGTGTGGCTGAGAAGGCCAATTCGAGAGTGACAATCCCTTCCACACTGAAGACAAATACAATCTGTCCCCTGTCCAGCTCCCTGATTTGGCTGGTTTCAGGACTGCCTCTTTGCCTCAGCCTGCTGTACAAGTGTCTCTTCAAATTGGGAGAGGCCATGATGCACCACCTGCCTCCAGGCTGAACGCTCAGATGTCAAGGTTTCCCATCTGTTGAAGTACATTCCTAAGGCCTTTAGATCCCGCTTGCAGATATCCTTGTATCGCAGCTGTGGTCTCCCTCTGGGGCGATTTCCCTGCACTAATTCTCCATACAGGAGATCTTTTGGAATCCGACCATCAGCCATTCTCACGACATGCCCAAGCCAACGTAGACATCGCTGTTTCAGCAATCTATACATGCTAAAAATTTCAGCTTGTTCTAGGACTACTCTATTTGGAACTTTGTCCTGCCAGGTGATACCAAAAATGCGTCGGAGACAACGCGTATGGAACGTGTTCAGCTTCCTCTCCTGCCATGCACAAAGGGTCCAGGACTCACTGCAGTACAGGAGTGTGCTCAGGACACAGGCTCTATAGACCTGGATCTTGGTGTATGCTGTCAGCTTCTTATTAAGCCATACTCTCTTTGTGAGTCTAGAGAACGTGGTAGCTCTAGGGAGAGTGTGTCAGAGATCGTTGAGCCAAGGTACACAAAGTCATGAACAACCTCCAATTCTTGTGTGGAGATAGTAATAGAGGGAGGTGAGTCCACACCCTGGCCCATGACTTGTGTTTTCTTCAGGCTGATGGTTAGTCCAAAGTCTTGGCAGGCCTTGCTAAAGCGATTCATGAGTTGTTGGAGGTCTTCAGCAGAGTGGGCAACAACAGCTGCATCATCGGCACAGAGGAAGTCCCGCATGCATTTCAGCCGGACTTTGGTCTTCGCTCTCAATCTAGAGAGATTAAAGAGCTTTCCATCTGATCTAGTCCGGAGATAGAAACCTTCTGTTGCAGTTCCAAAGGCCTGCTTCAGCATGACAGCAAAAAAGCTCCCAAACAGGGTCGGCGCGAGGACACAGCCCTGTTTCACTCTGCTTCGGATGTCAAAGGGATCTGATGTTGAGCCATCAAAAACTACAGTGCCCTTCATTTCCTCATGAAAGGACCTGATGATGTTAAGGAGTCGAGGTGGACATCCAATCTTGGGAAGTATTTTAAAAAGGCCATCCCTGCTAACCAAATCAAAGGCCTTTGTGAGATCTATGAAGGCCACAAAGAGTGGCTGTTGTTGTTCCCTACATTTCTCCTGCAACTGTCTGAGGGAAAATACCATGTCGGTGGTGGATCTATTAGCTCGAAATCCACACTGTGATTCTGGATAGACTCTGTCTGCAAGCACCTGGAGTCTCTTCAGCACAACACAGGCAAGCAGCTTCCCTACAACACTGAGAAGAGAGATGCCACGGTAGTTATTGCAGTCGCCCCTGTCTCCTTTGTTCTTATACAATGTGACGATGTTTGCATCCTTCATGTCCTGTGGTACTCCACCTTCCCTCCAGCAAAGACAAAAGATTTCATACAGCTCAGTGGTGATGATCTCTTTACAGCACTTCAACAGGGATGTTATCCTTCCCAGGTGCCTTGCCAGAGGTGAGGGAATCCAAGGCCGCTTTTATTTCTGCTAAAGTTGGTTCTCTGTCCAACTCTTCCAAGACAGGCAGGCACTCGATGTTATTTAATGCCTCTTCGGTTACTACATTCTCTCTGGAATATAGCTCAGAGTAGTGCTGCACCCAGCGTTCCATCTGCTGTGCTCGGTCCTGGATGATCACGCCTGTAGCAGACTTCAAGGGAGCAGATTTCTTCTGTATTGGACCTAAAGCCTGCTTGATACCGTCATACATTCCCTTGATGTTACCTGTGTCCGCTGCTATCTGTATCTGAGAGCAGAGCTGAAGCCAATAATCGTTGGAACATCTCCTGGCAGCCTGTTGGACTTGGCTATGAGCAGCTCGAAGAGCCTGCAAGTTGTACTCACTAGGACAGGCTTTGTATGCTGGTAGAGCTCTCCTCTTATCCTCGATGCCTGGCATCAACTCCTCCGAATGGGCTTCGAACCAGTCTGCCGTCTTTTTGGTCTTCTTGCCAAATGTGGACAAGGCGGTGTTATAAACAGCGTTTTTGAAATGTTCCCATCGTTCAGGTGCATTTGCATCAGCCGGGCCTGGATAGACTCTGTCTGCAAGCACCTGGAGTGAGAAGGATCTTGGAATTGTTGCAAACCATAAGCTGAATACGAACCAACAATGAGATGTGTCTGCAAAAAAGGCAAATGCTGTTTTAGGCTGCATTAACAATAGTATGGTCTTCAAATCCTGTGAATACTAGTTCCCCCCTATTTTGCACAAGTTAGGCCTCATCTTAAGTACTGTGTCCAGTTTTGGACACTGCATTTTGAAAAGGATGCCAACAAGCCGAAACAAGTTAAGAGGATGGCAACAAGGATGATCAGAGGATTGGAAACCAAGGCCTATGAGCAAATAACTGGTCATGTTTAGCCTTGAAAAAAGAAGACAGAGGGGGGATGAACTGCTGGATAGCTGAGTAGTTTAGGCATCTGGCTGCAGAGCCTGAGACTAGGAGTTCAATTCACCACTGTGCCTACTTTACACGAACTGGATGCAATGATCCATAACGTCCCTTCCAGCTCTGCAATTCAAAGGTGGTGGTGGTGGTTGTTTAACTGCACTTTTCAAATACTTGAAAGGTAGTCATACAGAGGAGAGGCAGGATCTGTTCTCAATCAGCCCAGAGTGCAGGACATGTAATAATGGCCTCAAGCTACAGGAAGACAGATTTTAATTGAATATCATGAAAAACTTCCTAACAATCAGAGCCTTACAACAATGGAACCAACTACCTTGGGAGAGGTGAGTGCTCCAGTGCTGGATGTATTAAAGAAAAAAAATCAGACAACTATGTGTTAAATATACTTTAATTTGGATTCCTACACTGAGCAGGGGTTTGGACTCAATGGCCTTATAGGCCCCTTCCCACTCCATTATTCTATGATTCAATGATATGTATAAATCCTATAATTTACCATACAGCTATTACTTTTCTAAACAATTTGAATTTACAGACTAAATTAGGGTAGAGATTCCAACTATTTTGCCATTCTTGTGTGGACTTTAGTTAATTAGCACTGAAAAATCTACCCTAAAAAGAATAAGAGGAGTATAAACACGACAGCAGTCTGATAGCATACAGCTCTATAAGAACACAACAATTAAATGGTGGGATTAGAGGTTATAGCACATGTGTAAAACTCAAGGCCTGCCGGGCCGTTTCATGCGGCCCTTGCAGTGTTGCCTGCTACTGTGCAGTATACAATATGCAGGCGCTTACTTGGTCACCCATAATGCTCCACAAGGATGCTGGGAATCCGCCCAGCGGGACTTCTAATCCCAGCATTCCAAGCAGCAAAGAGTCAGAAAGTGATAATTGAATGAGGAGGATTATATTTAATATGATAAAGAGTAGATACATTTATATAGTCTTACAGATACAACCAGCCCTTTGAGGGCAACCATAATGCCGATGCGGCCCAAGAAGAAATTGAGTTTTACACCTCTGGGTTAGAGAGAAAGGTCAATGGGGAAAAAACCTGAAAAAATATTTTCACATTCATTACCAGAACTGGCCACTAGAGGGTACCAGAGACCATGCTATGTTTTCTTCACTAACAAGTATTCATAGCATGGTCTCTCGCTCCCCCTAGTTGCCGGTTCTGGTAACACATGTGAAAATAGGTTTTTCTTAATGTTTTGTCTTAATATTTTTAGATTGTGGATAAGTGAAACTGCAGATACTGATCTTACAGATACAGGGGTCCCTCAGTACATTAGCACTCCCCTTTGAATGACGAGTAAAGAAAGAAAGGCTATACCTCTGAAAAACAGGATTTAAAAAGACAGTTTGAAAGTTAATTATTCTAAAAACTGCCAGACTGGTGAGAAACGGATTTGTAATGCAGATACTAACCTCAAACTAAATGGTAACAGTATCAAACAGGTCAAACAGTATAAATATTTAGGTATTCTTTTTCACTATAAACTTTCCTGGGTTCCTCACCGCAAATCAGTCTTAAACACAGCCAGGCTTTCTGTGCAGTCCATACTTTGATTTTATTACAACATTGGCAACCAATATGTCCTGGCAGTCCTACAAGTTTTTAAATATAAAATCACCCCACAAATTCTGTATGGCACCCCAATTAGGCAAAATGCCATGGATCACATCACTCAATTGAACAGATACAATCCCACTTCTTACATAAGGTATTAGGCCTACCAAGGTGTGTTCCCTACTTGGTACTCTGTCTTGACTATCCACACTGGATACGATGGCATGGCTGAGACTTTTTCAATTCTGGCTAAAAATGTTTTATAACTCAGACCAAGAGAGCTTATTATATCAGCTTCTGCAAGATTCCGACCCTCCTTTGGGGTCTATCACCCGTTTTAAAAAACTGAAACTGATTAGCCTAGACATTGGCTCTTTAGGTTCACTGAGTCTAGAGCTAGCATTTCAAACAGTAAAGAGACGAATAATGGACATTGAGTTTCAGGAATTATGGAGCTCGGCTGATAAGACTTGTTTCCCGTTGTCTCTCCACATCCCCTTTAAAATGGGACAACCAGCTGCTTTCCTCATGCTCCTTAGATGTCCACAAAACTGCAGAGCCTTTTCTCTGGCCAGATGTAACATCATGCCTGGTGCTGTATTGTATGGTAGGTATAACGGAACCCCTTATTCCGAAAGATATTGTCCATGTGAGCAGGGTGCTTTGGATACCCTCACTCACATGCTCTTGCCCTGTCCGCTTCATCAGGACTGCTGCAAAAAGTATGTCACTTCAATATTATTAAAGCAGGAGGGGAAATCCGATCTGGACAAAGTCCGTTTTATGTTATCAGTGGAGGTAGTTGACATTATGGAACAAGTAGCTGTTTTCCTTGGGTCAATTGTTAGGAGGCGAAGCCCTGAACCTAACAAACTAGCTTGACTATGTTTATTTTATATTTTATATGCCAATAAAGGTTTATTATTATTATTACTAACCTCAAAGTGCTTTTGATGTTAATGCAATTTATGCATTAATTTATATAATTTTATTTTCTTAATTTGATGCTTGTGTCTGCCTTCTCAAAACAAGATGTGCTCACAAGATAGCTTACATTATCAGATTTGCATTAATACACTTAATTAAAATTTAAATGAAAGCAATTCAATGTACTGTAGTAAACACCAGTTGTAGTTATGCGCCATCATGTTGTTGCTGACTTATGGAAACCCTAACAGAGTTTTTTAACTATATAAGATTTCATAGAATAGTTCACAATTGCTACGCCTCAGTGAGTTTCCATGGTTAAAGCAAAGACCTAAATCCAAGTCCCTGAGTCCTAATCTGACACTATCCACTACACAACACTGGTTCCTAGTAAACAATAATGTGGTTTAAAAAAGAAATCTAAGGGGGAAAACAGTTAAAGAGTTATTTCAAAACAGTAAGATCTTCAGACCATGTATGAAAATAATGAGTGCCAAATCTCATGAGCAAAATCATGGATACCTAATCTTTAGTTAAGCTCAGGCATTGGTAGTACCAAAACTGAATGTCCACATAAAATTACAATATTAACAAAGCAGTTCAATGCACTCTTACTGCTGTCAGTGGGGGTACTGTACCCTAACTCAAAAATAGACATGCTTTGGCAGCATAAAGAAGAACAACAGAATAAAGGTTGTATCAAACTGTATGATAAAAAAGGAAGTGTTAGTCATACAACAGATCTAGTGCATGTTACACAGACGATATGTGTGACTGTGCCATCTCACAACTACTGGTTTTCAGTTCTTATTGAAGAGAACTTTACCTCTTTCATAAAGTTATACTCATGCAAGATGATGATGTCAACAGCCATCGGCTTTTTATCACTCATTAAAAGTTCCCTATTCCATCCCCACCCATCCTAGGCTTCAAGGCTCTCTCGGAGATCTGGCAAAGCCTTTGGAAGTCTTGGGATGGGGTTGAGCCTTAAATGCCTGGAAAATTGTCACCAATGGTCCTAGTCCCAACAGAAGGAGTGATAGTGGTGATTTGAGAGGAATTAAAGGCTTCCCCACTCCCATCTAAGGCCCCAAAAAGTTTTTCAGGGGAAAAGGATCCTGATGAAGCCTTGAACCCTGGGGTGGAGTGGAATAGGAAACTTTTAATGAATGATAAAAACTCACAACTAATGACACCATCAGCTTGTATAGGCATTAAGAGGATTCTGGCCAGTGTTTTTTTAGGTGCTGAAACCTATTTTGGCTAAAACGAAAAAAGGTGATACATTCTAGCTGTGGTAAACTGTACAGCTAATCATCTTGTGCATTGCAAGATTAAATTTTAACATAAAATAATTGAAGGTAGAAAATAATTGCTTGAAAAGGAAAGAAACACCTTAACTGTTAGATCAGGAAATGAAAACCTAGTATTAAGTACTGTAGCCTATCAAATTTCCCATAAGTTTTGACTGGCAACACCATTATGTCATCAGTAGTGTTTTGCATTGGCTAAGCCCCCATAGTGTTTCTTAGCAACGCCTTGGAACAGGCAAGCTCTGCAGTTAACTCTTTTGTGTATGTTACATAAGTCTAATGAGATTTGTCTGCAGGTACTTTAAAACTGCATCTACCCCGCCGCCCGCCCCCAAGTTCATAAGATGCAAGTGACACTTACTTACAAGAATGACTGGGGTGAAAAAGCAGTGTTTTAAAAAAATCACTAATGAAAAATATTTCTTTAACAACTCATCTGTTTTCAGTTTAGACAGGAACATGGTTACATACCTCATTTCACTGTGTAAACAAAATTAAGATTTCCTGTAAGACGTTCCAGCAGGGTAGTCATGCTTGTCTTTTGTAATGACACATGATTATGTTGCTCTTGTAAAATAGAACTTACAGCACTATAAAACATTTCTTATTTTGTAATAATAGTCTTCAGGATTCTTTCAACAAAAGAATATAATGGGGCTTTGATGTCTAACTCTGACGTTAATCTAACTTGTTGTTTTGAATTCATGTTCTAAATCAGAAGCGTAAACATGGAGGGGGATTCTAAGGGGCAGTGTTAAAGAGCGACATGGTTTGGGGCAAGGCAGAGCATCCCTTGAACTTTCCAGAGTATTGATTGCATTTGGTCTCCTTGCCTTGTCTTGGTTCCAATTGAACATGGATGTGGGTTCAGATTGTACATAGAGGAACTGATTTCTAGTCCACCGCTTTAAACAGTACTGATCTGTAAAGATATCTCTGATAATTCCTAACAAATGTGATACCACATTCAGCCATGACATCTGTACATATGTTTCAAAGTTTCACTAAGGTTTCTCATTATTTTCAATAAGTGTTCCTTTAGAATTTTTCTTATTTGTGATTAAAACAAATTGAGCATACTTTGTATCTTTGTGATGCAATTAATTTCACAAGCTTCAAAATAAACAATACAACCCACATGTTGTCTCCTCTTTTTAGTGGTAGGAGTATGTTTGTTTGTTTAAAATATTCATATCCTGCTTTTCCATCCACCCCTGCAGCTTATAACAGGGTTACATTCATCAGGTGTAGTAAAATAAATCCTTTTTTTTAAAGGATGCTATAAAAAATAGATAAAGCAGTCACCAAGTAAAAAAAACTACCAGACTGCCAGCAAGTAATTCAGCAAAATACACAAAAATACTATAAATATTTTGAAGCCCTTTAATCCTTCTGTTACAGAGATCTTCCTAACATAAGATTTATTGGCTTAATAAAGGAAACCACAACCCTTAGTTTGCAAGACCTAAGCAAGGACTATCAACTATGAGATATTTTGAAAAGCATTAATTCATAGGGTTTGTCCTACATCAGAAGCAACTTGATGGCATGCAGCACTCATACCCTCTTAAGAAAAACTGTTTTAGACCAAGCTCAGAAAGTCAGCAAGAAGAAAAATAAGGCATTGCCAGATAGGTGTCTCCCAGAAAGACCTTAAACAGAGTAAACAACACAACTACACAGAAGGACCTTGGAAGATTATGGAAATGCCCAAGTATATTCTGAAGACAGAAGTAGATATTATGATTAAGCCATGATGAGAGTTGAAAGTATTTTAGAGTTTTAGCGTTGGAGATATATAATTCAAAAGTGTTATACTCCTGCTTAATTCAAGCACTCTTTCCTGTTTGAAGAACCAGACTTCTGAAGAATTCCATGTTTAAGCCCTGAAAATTAATTTACCCAAAAAAGGTAAACTAATCTGCAAACTATAGTATAGGTGAAAAATATTCCACTGTATATTCTCAGCAGTTCAGGAATTCCCCTTGCTAATCACAGGCTAACTGTAACACTCACTTCTGCTATTTGATAAGCTAGTCCCATACAATTAAGGAATTTAGAGATAAAAACCAGCTCTTATTTATTTAAAATATTTTTATCCCACCTTTCTCTTTAAAAAGACTCAAGGCGGCTTATACCAATAAAAGATAATATTAAAGTTTACTCAGGCAGCCAGTCATTCATGGAAAGCCTACCTAAAGAGAAAGGTCTTTGACTTCTTTTAGAAGGACACCAAAGATGTGGCCAACCAGCCTCCTGTGGAAAGGAGTTCCAAAGTCAGGAGCAGCAAAAGAGAACGCTCTCTTCCATGTACCCACCAAATACACTTGTGAAAGTGGTGGGACAGAGAGAAAGGCCTCTCCTGATAATCTTAATACTCAAGCAGGCTCATAAAGGGAGATGCAGTCCTTGAGATAGCTTGGGCCCAAGCCATTTAGGGCTTTATAGGTAAGAACCAACATCTTGAATTCAGGCCAGAAATGGATTGGCAATCAGTGGAGCTGCTGTAGCAGGAGCGTTATGTGATCCCTGTAACCAACCCCAGTCAGCAATCTGGCCGCTGCCTTTCCGACCCACTGAAGTTTCCAGACACTTTCCATAGGCAGCCCCACACAGAGAATGTTACAGTAATCCAGCCAGGATGTAATTAAGGCATGTGTCACCATGGCCAGATCCGACCTCTCCAGGAATGGACAGCTGGCACACTTGTTTTAACTGTGCAAAGTCACTCCTGGCCACCGCTGAAACCTGGGCATCCAGGCTCAGAGACAAATCCAGAAGCACCCCCAAGCTGCACACCTGTGTCTGTGAATGCAACCCCATCCAGCACAGGCTGCATCCCTATTCCTATATCAGCTCTTCTGAGCTGAGAAAAAAATTAAGAAAGCTTATAAAATAGTGGGCAGTTCCTGCCTCTTGATGGTAATTTATGTGTGTTTGATCAGTAATTACTGAAAAGTTCCAAGGCTAAATATTGGCTGGAAGTCAGATGCTACAGCCTTCATCAACAAGTAACCCTCTACATAATTTAGATTATAACTCACATTAATGCTAGTGAGAAAGGTCAGAGACTCAGATATAATGAGAACTGTAATTTTAAACATCTATAAGGACATTTGTATTGAGACTGCTTAATTTTTTTTCTCCTTGGTTTGCAAACATTTCAACAAGACAATCAAAGCAATACAGTCCATAAGTGAGAGGATGGATAGGGCTGGCAGATAACTAGCTAAAAAGTAAAGAAACAAAGATCAAAGGCTGCTGGAGCAGCACAAAATGGGAGTCAACTAGCATCCTAACCCTAACCCTAAACAAGATGATTCAAAAGATAGAGACTGAGCCAATTTGGATTAGGCAAATGTGGATCCAGTACAGCTTCTTAGCAAATTATATGGCTTCATGACCATCAGCATAAATACTACCACAAAAAAGGATAAGCAGTTAACAAGTCCTGAATGGCAAAAGACATGATCAGTTTTAAGACAAATAACCACAATCCTTTTCCAACAACTGGCAGAGCTTCAGTTTTGTTGTTTGTATCCCAACAACATATAGAACTTTGAGGGAACACGACTCCAAGACACATACTGCCCTCTTTAACCAAGCTCACTGCAGACAATGAACTCAGCAAACACTAAATGCCAGAACGCAGTATAGCATGTTTCAGCTCAGTGCCTAGAGCGAGCACACACTTCACCTACCCCAAGGCTAGACCTATCTATCAATACGCATTTTCTAAAAGAGAGAGAAGTGACAAAATTATGTGTTTAGGACTTGATAAAGAATACGTCTTAAGGAAAAAGCCAGGTATACTTACAGAGCATTGCTGACTTATAAGGGTCTCCTCTAAAACGATCACCAGCACAGTTTCTTTGTTCTTGATAGGATGCAAGCTGTTCTTTTGGGCAAGTGATGAATTTGTACCATTGTTATAAAGGTGCAGTGAAGAAGGTCCATCACTGATATTGCCTCTTATACCAGTCCCCAAATCACCCATTGTTTTTCCAGAGCTTGAATGAGCACCTTGTTTGAATATTAGCTAGTTATATGTTGATGTTCACCTATTGCAGCACCTCCCTAAATAAAAGGAAGTGTAGGCCTACAAATGTTCTTGTGCAACTATAGAGGCATGGCAATAGTGGAAGCAGAGGTAGCTTCTTAAGAACAGGAAGATCAAGAGCTACTGAATACTAACAAATACCACCTGTTTATTTATGAACAGCCAGTACAGGTACATCATCCTGTTGCTATTTGCAAATAGATTGTGATGCACAAATAACTGTGGTTGAACTGGTGTATCAGTATCTAATCTTCTTTAGTCCTGAAATCCAGGTACTAAGGCTGCAGTTCTATGTGCACTTATTTAGGAATATTTCTGAATTGTCAATTGCAGGATTTCACTATACTGTACATTGTTCTCAACAGAGCAATATTACATACAGTCATAAGAAAAAGAAAGTACACCCTCTTAGAATTCTAAGGTTTTACATATCAGGACATAATGAAAATCGTCTGATCCGTAGCAGGTCTGAAAATTGGTAAACACAACCTCAGATGAACAACAACACATGACATATATTGTGTCATGATTTATTTTACAAAAATAAGGTGAAAACGAAGAAGCTATGTGTGAAAAACTAAGTACACCTTATGATTTAATAGTTTGTAGAACCAAGTTTAGCAGCAATAACTTGAAGTAGTCGTTTTCTTTATAACTTTATAACATTGTTGTGAAGGAATTCTGGCCCACTCTTCTTAACAATGTTGCTTCAGTTCATAGAGGTTTGTTTATGCACAGCTCTCTTAAGTTCCTACCATAGCATTTCAATTTAGTTGAGATCTGGACTTTCACTGGGCCATTGTAACACCTTGATTCTTTTCTTTGTCAGCCATTCTGTTGTAGATTTGCTGGTATGCTTGGGATCATTGTCCTGTTGCATGACCCAATTTCAGCCAAGCTTTATCTGTCAGACAGATGGCCTCACATTTGACTCTAGAATACTTTGGTAAACAGGAATTCATGGTCGACTCAATGACTGAAAGGTGCTCAGGTCCCATGGCTGCAAAACATGTCCAAATCATCACCCCTCCACCACTGTCCTTTACAGTTGATATGAGGTTTTGTGCTGATATGCTGTGTTTGGTTTTCACCAAACGTGGTGCTGTGCATTGTGGCCAAACACATCCACTTTGGTCTCATCTTTCCAAAGGACATTGTTTCAGAAGTCTTGTGGTTTGTCCAGATGCAACTTTACAAACCTAAGCTGTGCTACCATGTTCTATTTAAAAAGAAGATGCTTTCTCCTGGCAACCCGTCCAAACAAATCATACTTTTTCAGTCTTTTTCTAATTGTACTGTCATGAACTTTAATATTTAACATGCTAACTGAGGCCTGTAGAGTCTGAAATGTAACTCTTGGGTTTTTTGCAATTTATCTGAGCATTGCACGGTCTGACCTTGGGGTGAATTTGCTTGGATGTCTACTCCTGGAAAGACTGGCAACTGTCTTGAACATTTTCCCACTTGTGAATAATCTTCCTCACCTCTTTACATTGTTTGGAAATTGCCTTGCAACCCTTCCCAGATTGATAGGCAACAACAATTGCTTCTCTAGCATCATTGCTTGTTTCCTCCTTGGCACTGTGTTAACACACACCTGAATGTTCTAGACCAGCAAACTGTTAAAACTTTGGCTTTTATAGAGGTGGTCACACTTGCTGATGATCACTTACTCAAGGGCATTTGGTTAGTAGCACCTGGCTGCTACTTAGCCTCTCAGTTCCTATGGAAGCAGTACTAATAAATAAATAAATAAATAAATAAATAAATAAATAAATAAATAAATACTTAGTTTTTCACATATGGCTTCTCCATTTTGGCTTTATTTTTGTTATATAAATCATCATAGTGTAATACATAATGTGTTGTTGTTGATCTGAGGTTGTATTTACTGTGAATTCATTCTCAGAACTTGATGTTTACATATGCCAGGGAACTGTGGTATTTCCAGCTCCCCTGGCAGGTATCTCTTTTGAATACACTCTACATACGTTCTGTACCTATCAATAGTGAAAATTTCCCCTCACTTGTTAGGCCTTTACTATGTACTTATTGAAACTGCATGAGAGAAACAAAGCAATGTTTTTAAACACACATTCCTGAATGCATGCATACAGAAACCATCTATGAAGAAACTACAGTCCTTAGAGGGATTATCGTTCAAAATCAGATCTCTGGTCTAACCTGCAGGTGTAATGGCCTCAATGTTTAGCTTCCTTTTCAACTGTTTAATTTCATTCCTCACCTCATGCTCTTTTCACTGTCTAACCTGATGCACAGTTGCCGAGAACTTGGAAGTTTGTCTACTTTTGTGGCATCTCATTTGGTTCCGATAAAAGCATTGCTTAATTGTGGAATGCTGCTTTTTTAAAAACAGTGGACCAGCATAGCTACATTTCTTTCATTGCTGTTTTCTGCCTTCTAGTCTTATTTGGAAGAACAACATAAACTCATGTCTTGGAAATAAGCCCTGTGCTTTGGGAGAACAGAAGTCTAAATGCTGTGTAAATATATAAACAGGTGCAACTTCCATTGTCTTCCCTACAGAGCACATAATGTGAAAGTATTCATTAGCCTAAACATTGCATGGTACATGTATGGGCGGTATCAGCAGGTATGGGACCTAGTTCTGTCAGAGGAAGAGCATGAAAACAAAACATCTCCCCTGCACAATACTTGGAAACAAAGATAAAAAGCAGTGTAAATAAGTCCTAAAGACATTTTCAGCTAAGGTTCACCTCTCATGTATTAGTCAGAAATGGGGCGGGGGGGGGATATTTTATGGGATTCCAAAAATTCCGCAGACTAAAGAAGAAATCCTGGGAGTAGTAAACTTAAAAACTAACATAGCCCACTCATACAGTCTTTGGACACACGTTGAGTGCCTTCCTCGCTCCACGCAGGCCTGAGTTGTACACGCAAATAGGCCACTTGCTATCTCGTGAACAAGGCATGAGTGCTCGGATGTGTGAATGGAAAGTTGCAGATACCATCACAGACGAGACGTAGCTATCACCTCACACACAACGCTCTGCAGCCGAGTCGCTTCAGCCACTCAAAAGACAAAGGTCCAGTGTAGGGAAATCCACTGGTGCTGAAACATATGGACGTGTGAACGAGCCTCAAAGTAACGTAGCAACGACAAGTTCTGAAGTGAGCTCGTAGAAAGTACACGGTTACAAGACGAAGAGGCTAAGCCTCGCCTCGTCCCGCTCGCTATCTCCAGGACGAAGCCCCCTTCCCAGGTTCTTTCCAGAAGGAGGAGCGGCCTGTTCCTTTAAGAATTCTCCCGGAGAAGGAGGCGGGAACGCCGCCACAGGAAGTGCCCCCTCCCGGAGCTGAGGAAGGGGATAGGCCCCAAGATGGCGGCGGTGGTAGCGGTGGAGCGGCTTCTGTCGGAGGGGGAAGGAGGCGCCATGGACTCGGCGCGACTCTCGCCCTCGCCTCTGCCCCAGCCCCGAGGGGAAGCGCAGCCCCTAGAACAGCTGCCTCAGAGCAACACGCTGGTGGGCCTCCCCATTGTGGCCATCGAGAGCATCCTCAGCTTCCTCTCGTACGACGAGACCAGCCAGCTCCGCCTGGTGAGGGGCCGGGTGGCGGGGGAGGGAGGGAGAGGAGGGGACGGGTCTGCCGGGGAGAGGGAAGAGAGGACACGGTCTTGGGTTAAACGGGGTGGGGTGAGCGGACGGACTGTGAGGCGCACACTGAAAAAGAGGCCAGCATCCATATGCTTGCCTCGTTTGCTGGCTTGCTTCCCTTCACCCCCCCCCGCCCCCATTGGTTTGCAGGCATTTCCTCGTGGGCAAGCATCGAATCGGGATCCAGATTGCCCCTTCCACCCAAAATTCCTGCCTCTTTGGCTCTTCTCCTGCCTCTTCTTTAAAAGCGGCCTGAGGTTAATAAAAGCGGATCGAAAGCCGCGGTACGTGTGGATACTGGTCAAACTGGATGACCTCTGGACTCTTTTCTGGAAGTCTCCTTTCTTACAAAGCTTTCCCAACTTGGGGGAAGGGATCCAGTGTTTGCTGGTGAGGTGGGTGAAAGAGGAGGGCCACATGTTGGGGTCCTTATGGGACGCAACTGGTTTCTCCCGCCCATCTCACAATGACTGGAGATTGATGGGGTGATAGTGGGAATGAGATCTGTGGTCCTCATCAGTTTAGAAAAGTGGATGCTATAGATAGAGTCTTCATCCTTTTAGACAACAAGGCTCTTGTCGTGTTCAATACTCATCATTCTTCTCCCACTTCCCTTGGTCATTTCTTTATTTTGCTTTGCTTTGGTATATTTATATTTTTAGACTATGGCATTTCTTGACGATAATACCTAAAAGTATTTATCTGCATTAGGTTTCTCCTGTAAAGTTAGTTTCCTTCATGATGTACAGGATGCAGTTGAAATGTATCTTTGGATTGTGATTTCTATCAAGTATTTCAGTGTGTGCAAGCTATTTTGTAATTAACTAATTTAATATTCCAAAGCATTTGTGTCAGGTGTGATAGTAACCACAGTCTATGCAGATTTCAAATTAATTTGGGCCCAGAAAATACAAAGGATAGTATAGAGAGAAGGAAGAAATGTGTGCAGTAAAAAGAGTACCTCTTTTCTGCAGCCTCCTGAATCCTGCCATTCTACTGAATTATAAAATCTATTGGCTTAGTCAGCATCCCTTTGAGGACGGTGGGTCTTGTAGTACAGACATTTCGAGGGCACCAGCTGGTCAGGAAAGCTAGCTTTAGTGCATGTATGAAAGTACCTTTCTAGCACAGGAGCCATTAGGTGTTTTGATGTTTGAAAAACAATGAAGTAGAAATGCAGTTTTCTAAAGCTTATATAATTACTCCTAATCTGGAGGGACTCTTTATATTTAGGTACTTGATGAGGCTCAATGAGGGATGGAAACTAGAATACTGACAGTATTTGTTTATATCTGGATATGTGTAAAATTGCTGGGAAAATATTTTGATTTAGATAATTGTGTGGTCTTGCTGAATTTTTTATCTAAATGCTATTGGAGAAAAGGACTAGGCTTTCTTCTAACCCACCCTGGTATGCAATATTATTTCTTAATGGATCTCCCTAGCCATATCTATGCTTGTAGAATTACTTTTGGTCTTTTAAAGCTGTAGGAGATACAGTTTTTGCATAGGCAAGAATAAGATTAACAGTGTGAGCCTTATGCATATTTTCTCAGAGTCAAATCACATACTCTTTGTTGTTCTTATGTGCAGTCAGATGACTTCCAAATTATGTCAACTCTATGAACTAATGATGTTCAAAGGTTCTATCATTAATAGCCTATCTCAGGTCTCGCAAACGAATGGCTGGATTCTCCTTTATTAAGTTAGTCCATCTCAGATTAGGCCTTTCTCTCTTCCTACTACTATTAGGCCTTTCTTCATTTCCTAGCATTATTGCCGTTTTGACTGTAATCTTCTCACTCTATACCCAAGTATGATACCCTTAGTTTATTCATTTTAGTAGGGTTCTTTCTTTAGAGATAGCACTCTCTAGTAGGATTTATTCCCAGTCAATGCTATTTTAAGGTAGCACTTCTATGTCCTTCCATAGAAATAAGACAATTGAATTCAGTAGACTTACTTCCAAGTATGTAAGACTTGCACTGCGAGACACCATTACGTGGAGACTTTTATTTTGTAATGGCTACAGTTTTGTTTACAACAATATATTTTTATTTTGTAAAGGGGATTCCCCTTATTTATATATTACAATCTGAAATCAGGATAAGCAATTAACTTGTAAAGATGGAGAAGTCTGCCAATCTAAAAATAATGTGTCCACCTTTCAGTTTTTATTGTTTGTCACTTCTGCATCAAACAGCATTGCAGCTCTTTGGAAAAACAGGTGTGACAGTGTTATATCCTCATGAACAACATTAATGTTTTCTGATTAGAATAGAGGAAGTAGAGATAAGATATATTTTCACATGTTTCTGTAGACTTGTGTATGGGGATGTGTCCTCTTAACAGCCAAATCCTATGTGTTTCTACTCAGAGGCAAGTGGCACTGAGTTAGCTTGGGGATTACTCCCAGTGAGTCTATAAGTATAGCTAGAGTTACCTTAAATATCATAATTAAAATTAGTGTCTCTGGATGGTGTGCTTATTTGCTATAAAGAGACCGTTCCAAAAATACTGTTGTAGTGCCTGCTTCATTACCCTGATATGTAAAGGTAGTCTGGCTAAAATATTAAAGGATTATTACAGAGGTACAATGGGCCTCTAGTTTACTTTGAAAAACAGATGCCAAGCCCTTTTAAAAAAATAAGCTAAAGTAAGTATTTATGTATTGCAGCTGTCAAAACGATGTAGCTAAGCAGCCAAATACACGTTTGACATTTTTATTGTATTATAGCAATTGATGTGAAGAGCACTTCAGTATTTCAAAGCAAAATAGGCATTTACTGGCAAGTGCATTCATGGTATGTAACAAAAATCTAAAACTTATATAAGCTAGCTAAAAGTTTCAAAAGGTGACAATTTTGTTTCCTTTCCTAGGTCTTGTGCTATATTTTTTGTTAGAGCAGAGGTGTGGACCCTTGCCACATGTTCCCTTGCCACAACATATACTTGTGCCCAGTTCAATTCTCTCCTGCCAGCTCACAGGCTGAAGTGGCAGAAAGCATTTACATTGACTTTGTGGCAATTTATATTTGTGTATTTATATTTAAGCATGTGTTTGGAGCACAGTGACCCTAAACTGGAAGAGGGAATAGATTCTGTGAAGAGTACCTGTGAGAATGACCTCACTGATGATCTGTCACTGTTCAGGGCAATGTACTATTCTAGATGCCTTGCATTTTTGCAGGGCAGGGCACTGATGACTTGTGTGTGTAATATATTCTTACACGTGGCCACAGAAAATTCTGTTGTCATTAATAGGTATATTCATGGCGAAAATGTTCCTTTTTATTTTGTTTTAGGTTCATTTGAGGGGTACCTCTTTCATTTTTTATTTTTTTCCATGCACCGGTCCTTTTGTTTGATACGAAAGGGACTGCCTCCGTCAGCTTCTTTCATTTCATTCTGTTTTCCAGACAGGACACTAGGAGCCAAGCTACAAGATGGACTCTGTTACATGTTCAACATTCCTGTTTGTAGACGTTCTGATAGGCTCCTGACAGCAGCCCTTGCAATACTAGAGCCATGTGCTATTTGCCCAGGGCAGGAGCAGTGAAAGTGTTGCTGTCAGATGGGGCAGAAGCATGCATGCCCATGAAAGACTGGCTCAGAGAACACTGAGCTGGCCTGGCTGGAACATGGAGGAGAGGCAGACACTCATAATACTTTGGAAGATTGGGAGACTTCTGGGAAATTTGTGGTTTCCTGTGGAGCTGAGGCAGGGGCCAAGGTGGATGGATCTGTCACTTTCTCTGCAGAGAGGGTAGGTTGGAGGGAGGGAGGAGGCATCCCCAAGGTGACCTTGCAGCAAACAAGCAGCCGCGTATTCCATCTCCAGCTGCTGCTCCCACTGCTATTGTCAGTGTCACCGCTACTATCTTGGCTGCTGAGCTGACTCTTGTGTTTTTGACCCTGAAGGAAAAGAAGGTAGCAGGGGCGCAGTCTTGACTCAGCATCATGAGCTGACCTTGCTTTTCGAGTACCCCATTTGCTCCCACAGGTCCTACAGTGTTAGACCGGGCACCTGGTGTGCGACCAAGGTTGGCAGTTGCAGCCAGTGTTTTGTTTCAGGGATACATGGATTAAAAATTTCCTAGGTGATTTAAGAAAAGTCAAATGAAAGAGGAAACAAGAAAGGATATGGAATTTTTGTGCTCTCTTCCATTCAAACAAAAGATTCATATTTCAGATACTGTCTTTTGGAAATAAACGGAAGTACACAAAAGCAAAAATAAAAGCCTCTTTTGTGTTTTTTCTCCATTCATTGCATCAAGAAAATCCCATCCCTAGTTGTTAACATGGCAATTTGTCCCTGTCCTCCCCAATAGCTCCATCAGTGTTAGATTTATGACATTTTGCTATTAGTTACAAAGGTAAACTATTCTATTACCAGTTTCAGGAACTCGCTTGTCAAACAAAGAAATCATGATAGAAAAGCAGCAGGGGTTCTGCTATGTTCCTGTTCAGGTTCTGGTTTTCATCTTAATATGCAGAAAACCATGTTTAACAGTAAGATTGTCAAATAGGTGACAATTAATTAGGTAGCTAGCTAGCTCTTTGGAAAGTCCAAAATATCATTTGATGTCTGCAAGGCAGGAGATGTGTATTAAACAGATACTGTTACCTGCATGTTATTTTTCTTTCAGGTGATAGTTTCAAAGTGCTTGACTAGAAGAGCATCCCATAAATTTTAAGTATTAAGTATTTTCTGGTTTCTACCTCTTTTATTTCATAATTAGAAAAAGCTGTAGGATCAGTTAAGGACAGGAAGAAGAGGGAAACATATAGAAGATCTCTGAGATCTTCTTAGGAAAAATGGGATAGAGATACTTAAGATAAATAAAGCTAAGACACACACACACACCTGTGGAACATGTCACTCTTGTCTTAGGACTCAAATATTGCTTAAATATCAGGGGTTCCCAAATTGTGTGCCGCGACACTATGAGGCACCTGGGATCTGAGCCAGGGGTGCCATAGGAAAAGAGATGGAACATAGAGCTATGAAAGCTTTAGAGGAGCTGTCCATAGCTCTATGCCAAACAGGAACCAGAAGTGAAGGCTGTGTGCCTGCCTCTTGTCCCATATTTACGGTCCCCAGTGGAGGCACTTGCCGGGTGCCTTCATGAGTTTCTGTGTCAGGACCAGGCCCTTGGAGATTTTCAGGGGAATGAGATGGGATGGCTGGAGATGAATGTCAAGATCCTGCCCATGGTGGCAGTGAGACCCCTGATGGCCCCTCTGAGCAAGGGGAGCTGCGGCCAGTGGTCAGTAAATCAAGGGAACCACAAGTCCAAAATGTTTGGGAACCATTGGATTATATGTAAACCACACGTCTGTTGTAGAAGAGCATAATAGAGAGGTAGATAGAGTAATTTCAGACAATGTAATCTTTTCGGCACCAGTAGTTTGAACCAGCCTATGAAAGCGAAGTTAGAGCTATTATCTAGCTGGCAGAAGGATTTGATATTGTTTCAGAACAGTGGCTGCCACTCCTGCTGCTCTTACAAGCTGATGGTACCTAGAATTGACATAATCTACTGCAGTGCAATCTGACAGTTTCTACATTTGAAACCAACCAGAAAGCATCAACTAGAACTTGTTCCCATTGAATTATTTTCAGTTACTTACTGGACTTTCTGGTACAGTAAGTTCCATTGTGGCAGCGTTAACAGGGGCTGCACCCAGAAGACTTGTTTGGAAAGGTCGAAATTCCATGGCATTAAGAACTGGAACCAGCCACCTACTTTTGAATAGCTGATTGGTTCAGTTTTAATCTTCTTGAAACACTTTGCATGTTCAGCAGTAATTGCTGGATTGAGGGAAGGAATTTATGAATAAAACATGTGTTTACAATTTGAGAGGTACTTGATGGTATTTTTCTGAAATGTCCATGGATATAAAAGCTGCAGTGAGAGCAAGAAAAGATACTGGCCTCCCGATGTGCATGCAGACCTATGCAAAAATCTGGGTTTGGTTTTTAAGAGAGGTATGCCAAAATGTAAACGGTGTGCATTCCAGTATAGAACTATAGTTACACTTGTGAATATTTTGCAATGCCACAGATGTGGTGAAAAACTGCAAAATCTAGCTTCTTAAGAGACTGGACTTTCAATGAAAAAAACACTCAAACACAGTTTCTTCTGTTTATGGTGAAAATTTGGGTATAGAATACAAAACAGTTGCTAAGGGTAGTTTTCAGGCTTTAATTGGTGGGGCTTATACACCCTACAAAGATCTTTTATACATATTTCCTCCCTTCTGCAAAACATAAGAGATCACATAGACTTGAGTAATTATGAGCAGGGGAATGAGAGGAGGTTCCCTCCTGCCCACATGCCATCCCCTCTATCCTGGAAAAAGGAGGATTACCCCCAAAAGCCACATTCCAGGACAAGGGGGCAGGGAGAAAGAAAGCCTGGGGGCAAAAAGAGGGAAGAGGAGCCCGAGAGGAATTTACCCTAGTCAAGGATCAGACAAAGGTTAGTTATGAGAACCTGGGATGTATCCAGGAGGAGGAGGAGTGGTGGGTACCAGTGGTGAAGCCACTGTCATTGCTGTTGCCAAAGGAATCAACATCTGTATTGATACCCCAGGCAGAAAACACGTGGACTGTTGAAAAAGGGGGAAAGTGAGAAGTTGGAAAGAAGTTCCTGGAACCCCTTTCTCTCCCAATTGGAGTGGGAGACATTGTTACAAGTAGAGGCTCATAGATGTTGCTCCAGTTGGGCCACCATGAATAAAGGCTGACTGTTTCAAGCAAGAAAGTGTTTCTAGAGTGATTCCATCAGAGGAGGAATGGGGGAGGGAACACCCATCGACCATCACACTTATACACAGTATTTAAATTCTTCAGATTCCCATGGTAACACAACTATTGTTTGAAGAGCTTATAAATACATATAGCCCATGTTTTCAACATTTGTGTAAGAACATTTCCTCCAGGGTTCACAAATGCAACTTCCAGTGTTGACTAGAAGCATAATTCTGATTGCAATAAGTAAGAGCCTATTATATACTTTACCATGGGAGAAAGGTTGTTTACTGAAGCTGCCAGTAATGCAATGTTTGCACCTCTTTCAAAATACTTCTATCTTAGTGTCATTGATTTGAGGAGGACTTGATATGCTCACTTATTTGAGGTTATGTGCATCTTCTATACATCTTCTGTACTTCTGTTCAACCCACTTCCCCAGACGTGGCTACAAAGGGGTGCCCTAACAGTGTATTAGCAAACTGGTCAGAATTGTATACAGTAGGACCGCTGTATTCATTGGATCAGTGCCCATAGTTTCATTTATCCACTGCCTAGAAAAAAAATAATAAAACCCAGAAATACAAGTTCCCAAGGCGTACTACCAGGACTGGCTTCTAAATGGAACCAGAGACTATGCTATATACAGGTGGCTTAATGGAAATGTGCTTGTGACCTGATGTCACCAAGAAACAGGGTGGATTTAAATTTTAAAAATTTGGATTTTTTGGCAATTTAAATAAAAATGATTTATTTAAATTGGGATTTAAATCAATTTGATTTTTTAAAAAATAATTGATTTTTATCCACTCTTCTAAGAAAGATAATAACACTGCTAGTGCTGTTTTTCTGCATCCCAAGGGTCTGCAGCAGCGTGGCCAATACAGTTCAGAGAAGTGGAAGAGTCCTCACCAGGTTTGACTTTTACAGCTGGGTCTTCTATCCTTAAGAGATGAACAAGTACCAAAAAAAAAAAAAAAAAAAAAAAGAGCTGTGGTGACCAGCAGTAGTAAGTCATCTCCAGATGTACCAGCTGCTTGCAGTGGTCTTATGCCATGGCTCAGATCTTTAATTGAAAGTGGAGAGGAAGGAGGAGGCCGTGGCAGCTCCACTCTCTTATGCATCCTGGGTCAAAGGAGTCAGTGCAGTAGTATTAGAATGGAATAGTATTAGTATGGAAATGATTTTGTATTATAAAAAAATCTCTTTTTTAAATTTTGTTTACATACAAGAAAAGAAACACAACAAAGCAATAGTGCACCCCTCACCCCATGGACCATCCATTAATACAATACATATATATTTTTTACAACAGTGTTTCATTCATCTTTTAAAAGACCCCTCATCCTTTCCAGAAATACATATATTCTTGCCCTGGCTTTTGCCCTTTTCATTTATTCAATATGGCATTTATAAAGTCATCCCATATCTCATTAAAGTTATTAATCTTTATCATTGCTTTTTAAAACTTAATTTCAGATGTTAGTTTATCATTAATAGTAATATTCCAGATTTCATTATACCATTCATGTGGCTGAAAAACCCAGTTCTTCCTGTTTTTTGCTATCAGTAATAGAGCAGCTGTTATATTTGTAATCATCTCTTTTTTTGAGTTATTTAAATCATGATTATCTATTAACAATAATCCTATTCTTGACGATGCTTCAGTGTTGACTTCCAATATTTTTCTAATTTCTTTAAAAACTTTTTAAGTCTTTAAAGAAATTATAAGGAAATCTTGATGGATTTTAAGTCTTGAGAAAAACACTATAAACAAATGTCAGCAGGCGAGAGAGTTTAGTAAGGTTAAGTTAGTATAAAAGTTAAATTATGATTTTCACAAAAGATACACTTAGGAGGTCATTGACAGAATTAATAGCTTGTTATGTACAGTAAGATGGGTACACTATGCAATTCATAGTACTAGTTGGATTTTTGACAGTAATATTTGGCTGTAGGATTGGCTTTTGCCAGTAGATGTCAGCCTACTACTATTAACTATTGTATCCCTCCTTTAAGTAACTACTACTTGGATTTAGTGGGTGGAGAAGCTTGACATAAATGATTTTTTGTTTCTCAGTAGAACTCTTATTGAGAGGACATGTCATGTCCATCTAATTTGGGGTGTGGAGGAGGTAAGGAACAGCTTTTATTGTTAGTATCTCTGATGGCAAAGAAATACTGAATATATCCCATTATTCAGTTGCTCTCAGGCCACTCTCTTAATTCTCTTGGGCTCTAACTTTGCTTCAGGACTCTAACTAGTCAGTCACTGAGCAAGTGCTGAAGTTCTTGAATGTGACTGTTTTCTCTTGATCATATATGATTGTTTGAATTTTTATACACATATAATGTATAGCATACATTTATTGTATTTTTACATACATTGTATTTTTAGTGTATTATTGAATGTTTTATTAAATGGTATAATGAGATGTTGGTTGTTAATAAAGATGATAACGGTAATAACATCTCCTGAGAGATTTATAGCCTAGAAGCTCTGTATTTTAACTGTTGTGTTGCTGTTGTCCTGATAAACCTGTACTACTAGAGCCAAACTAGTTTTGCCCGATGGATAGTCTAATTATTGAGGTCTCCCCCACTTTTTTACTTTTTTTCTTTTGGATGTGCTGCTGTAAGGTGTATTTGAAGGAGCAGTCTTGTAAAATAGTGCATACTTGGTGCTAAAACCAATTTTATAAATGCTTACTAGCACAATTCTAAAAGAAGTTAGCCTAATGTTGAAAGGGAAGGGCGTGATTTTGTAGACAGTGAACACAATGTTGTATTTCTTGGCCTCTGGATTCTCTAGGCACCAGTATTTTTCCAGCTGGCAAAGCAGCAGGAAAATAGGGTTTGAGGAAATATCAGGTTATGACTTTCTTTAGCACAGTTGTCTTTCTTTCTGCTCTATGTATTTGTGGTGGGAAAGATCAGGAGGACATAATGAAGGTTTACAGAGGAGACATCAGAGACTTAATAACATACTTTTGCCTGAAGGTCTTGTAATCTATAAAATACACTACCTTTTCACATTAAAATCTGCATTTCTTTTACTGAAATATAATTTCAGATCTTAATGGACTAGTTGTGAAGTATCTTATCAGAGGCTTTTGACGTCCAATAAGAATTTTCCCCATTCTTATTGGGCATCAAAAGATACTTCTTTTAATAGTGCGGGGGTGGGGGAAAACTGTCTTTTGCAGTGCATTATGAGTATGTAATGCTGAGCTACCAAACAGTTACCTTTTAATGACTTTGAGGGCTGAATCCAGTGGGTTGTACTAAGATAAATGGGAGCTGATGCAGAGTACAGGACGTCCAGTGGATTATATGCCCTTCTGTGTATTGTGTATTGTGTTTTGAAATAGCATGTGATGGAAATTCCACAACTTCCCTCCTAACTGGTTTGATCACATGACTGAGAAATTAATTTATTGCCTTGCATTATTTCCTTTAAGTTCCTTGACCTGCACAAAGATAGACAATATACACTTGTTTAAATGAGAAAATAAAAAAGATAACATTTTAAATCTGCTGTTTCTTTGGAAGAATAACTGTTTTATCCTGCTTATTTATTTATATTTCTTTATTTAATAAATAAATAAATAAATGCGTAGCCTTTGGATGAACTGATTCTCCTTTGTAAGAATTTCACTTATTTTCACTGTGAACAGGCTTCAGGTTTGCAGGATCTGCTTTGTTTTTTGTCAGAGCTCCAAGATCCACCTGGGGCAAAAGAATTAAAGAATTCTCAGCCCAGTAGTTTGCTTTGACTAACACCACTGAATGGAGATCACAGTCTTCCACATACAAACATATTCCTGAGTTTTCTTCATTTTATCATTGTAATTTCATGTCAGAAGTGACGCCATTTAGTTGCTACTGGAGTCCCCATCAATTTATTGCAATTTCCTGGAGATCTTCTAGCAGAGCCAGTTCTACCCTTCTGCCCACTTCGGTTGTAGATGACCAGTACTGAAAAGCTAAAAGGTTTTGCTGTTTTCTCATGTCCAGTTGGAAAGAATGTACTTGTTTTCTTTCCTTTTTCTCAATATCTATTCTGGTGCTATATGTTTTCAGCCTTCTGTAACATAAACAGAACCAGTTTCTTCAGTCTAGTCTCATGCACGTGGTGCTATAGACTTCTGATCATTTCTATTTTCTTCATGATCTTGCCTAGTCTCTCTGCATTCTTTTAAAAATCCAACCAAAACAGGTTTGTACGTCACCATCTAGTGCCTAGCAGGTGTTCTGTTGCTTTGTCTTACTTGTAGAGTGAAAAATCTGCATGATGTTAATTCTTATACAGTACATTTATATGTTGTGTTCAGACAGGAGGCATGCTTTGTTCGTTTGTTTGGCTGGTGGTGGAGGACAAGGAAAGCTGCACCTTGTCATTTCCTAAGAAGAATACTGGGCAAGAGAAAGACCAGCCTAGTCCCAAACATTGGCCAAAGAAGGAACTTTACAGGGAACTCCTTTCTCTCCTTTTCCTGCCAGAAGGAACTCTCCTTTAGCTGTTAGTTTCCCTAGAACTGCAGAAGGAAGAGGAAAGACACCTTATCCTTTACCACCAGTCATGATGTAAAGGCCACCAGGCAGCTATTGTTATCTCTGCTCAAGATTAATAATGTGAAAATGTTGACTTTGTCCTAGTTGAATGCCACTTCATTTTGGCACTGCCTTTGATATCTCTTTTTCCTTTTCCTCCTCCTCCCCTTCCTTTGTGTTTTTAAATTCTTAGTTTTGTACGGCCAGAGATAGGAAAGAAAGCTTGTGTTTCAGCTTTTGTTAAATAATGACATTTTCTGGAAAACAATTATTGTCTAAGTGGTGCAGCAAATATATATTAAACAAATGTAATTTGAAAGAATCTGTTGTAGGATCCTATTATAGAACCAAATAACCCTTCATTAAAGAGAAGAATTAAGCCACTTAGCACTTTCACTTATATGTCTGATTGCCAATTTAAAGTACTAGGCCTTAATCTTCACTGTAGATAAGCAGTAGACATTTTAAGGTCTCACTCTTTGTTTGCTTGCAATTTAGTCTTGATGAATACACACTTCCACTTGATTTACCACTCACAATCCTCTTCCTTCATAGACTGGAGGAACACAAACTTATGTAATGTCAAAATAAATAGTATTCCCCAGAGAGAAATTTCACTTTAAAGCAAAATGTTATGATTAGAACTATGCTTCCCAAAATAAGGAAATTCAAACCACAAATCAACCCTGCCCTCACTGAAAAAATGAGCACATTGAGACAGCATTTTGTACTTAACTTCTATCAGAAGTAAATACTTGGTGAGCTCTACCCCTTGATTCCAGAAAAAAAAACAACCCTACCAATCTGCCTACTTAGTACTAAGTGCACGAAATACAACAAGACTTCTGTCCCCCCCAAAATATGTAACCTGTACTGAATTTGAAAATATTATATAGATAGGACTGTACTGTGGTCTTTTTGTGGATGTTGATAATATCAAAGTTTGTGTCTGACAGGAAGTTAATGCAGAAAAAGAGTGCATCAATGTGCTCATGCTTTAAGCAAAATGGGTGGAGGTGATCTGTGGGATGCTACCATAAGCAGTTAGCGTGCTGCTCAGAGTGTTCCTCCAGAAAACACATTCTAGGATCAGACATGTTCCATCAGAAGCTAGAAATTGTTGTGTTAGAAAATAACTGTTTACACCCCACAGTTGTCATTCTAAACTCTCTGCTTTAGTAAAAGATGCAAGTAAAAACTTCAGGGTTTCAGAAAATGTCAGGATTAAAATAATTTCTGAATCAGTGTAAAAAAGGGGGTGGGGCAGGAAACCACAATTTCCATCACTGGTTTGTGGGGGAGATAAAATGGAAACCTCTCATCAGCCATTTAATATATTCTCTTAAATTCTGAACTCTTGGTTCTGATAACCATCCTGTTGCATAGCAAATATGTTTTGGATGGCAAAACAATAGGAGCAGCAGTGTGAAAGTGGAAACAACGTTTAAAATTACTATCTCAAATTATATCCTGCACACGGTAATTTTTCCATACCAGATTTCCCAATGGGTCCTATATTGGACACCTGTTACAAATAGCAAGAAGGGAGGAGAGTGCATAAGACTAAGGCCAATGAATAGAAACACTACCTCAGAGTATGTGTTTGACTTTTTGTCTTTCGATACAACCACAGAAAATAGTTGCTGGTAGAAGTTTGTCATTAAATTGCAGCACTGGTGTTATTTTGTGGAAATGTTTTATTACCTGCAGTATTTCCATTTTGAGAGGAACATGAATATGCACTCACACTGTGTGTTGTTAGTTCAAAAGCCAATATTATATCCTTTGTTTGTGTTTAGATGCAATCAGTAGATTTTAGGTTGCTGTTTGCCCTTGTGTCCTCTACAACTCCAGTCAGGTCTTCCAAGTACTAATGGAAAGTACTTTGAACTGAAAAGTTTCACACACACCCCTTATAATATTAGTCCTTTCCCAAAAGGCAGCATAGTTCCCAGATGTGGTTAAACTACCTTTGGGGGCAAAGTCTATGTGTGGGTTTGAGTATGAGTAGCAGAACTTAGAAACCAGCAATGGCTAATTCATATACCACATCACAAACTGCTCTTGAAATGTTGACTTTTCACATGTGGTTTAGCATGGGGGTGTTGTCAAGGTTTGAAACCTTGTCGGTTCAGAGTATTAAAAATGATTATGGAGCTGCAAGAAAAAAGACTTTTGAAAATGAAACTGCTTTTCATAATGCAACTTGAATTTCCTTGTTTTCAAACAAACACACTGTTTCCAGCCTGCTTGAGACCAAGGTCAGTGAAATGATAGCACTGCTTTGAAGAATCCATTCATGTTTGGCAGTTTTCAAGTGAAAGTTTGTAATAATGTAAAGGGTAAACATACTGAAGAAGTTAGAAGAAAATGGAAAAAGTGTTGTTTTAAAATGCCCTTTAAAATACAGTTTGAGCCACATCCTCATAGTATATTAACCCTGTTTGAAAGAAATACACATTACAGGTTTGAATGAAAATGGCAATTGTAAAATAGTTGATTTTATAATATGCCATTTATCAGTTCCATGGTACACCCTACTGGCAATCATAAACTTTTAGCTGTGGATTAGCACCCTGGGGTCTTGTTAGTCTAAAACAGAGGTTCCCAATCTTGGTAACCCAGGTATTCTTGGACTGCAACTCCCAGATGCCTTCACCACTAGCTGTATAAATAGGGGAAATAAGACATACACAGTCAGTGGAAGACATCATTATTGGAACAACATGCTATATGTGTTGTTGATATCATGGGACAGAGCAGCAGCAGCAGCAGCAGCAGAAAATCAACAATGGAATTTCCTCCATGGATTTTTAACTGGCTTAGTTGGGTGAGAACTTTATTTAATAACTTACCTGTATGTATCTAAGTATGCTAAAAGGTTGAATAATGTATTTTACTTTGATGCATTGTTAATTTTAACAATTTTACTATTTAGAGATGCATTCTCTGTGTTTTGTTTTTGTATTTGCCTCTTTTAGTCTATAAGTTCATTTATTTGTACAACTGAAGTTTTGTATTTCAACGTCTACAACTTCTCATAGTTGTAAGACTTGGATGGCAGTAAGACATCCAAGTCTTACATAAGTAACATAATACATAAGTAACTTATGTAACTTTTCATAAGTTGCAAAGATGTATTTTTAAGCATATCTGTCTACAGTTTCCCTTACAACTGTAAGACTGGCTTCAATACATTTTGACATGTTATTTTCTGAAATATATTTGTACATATGGACCATAGAAGCAATGTAGATAAATAAAGCTTGTAAAATTAGAAAAACTGATGTTGCCCGGAATTATTGCAATAATGGAAAGATTTATACTTTGATATTCAGATTGAACATTTATATGTTTGTCTGTGATTGTTTGGTTGTATTCTAGGATTAAACCTTTACTGGGAAAATGTCAGTTGTGACAAATATAGGTTTCTGATTTTTTTTCTTCCCTTGAGATCTCTGTCTGGAGGACTCTTGGGGCAATGGTAAGGCCTTAGAATCTCTAACCTGACAGTGTTTATATTGAAGAGAGAATGTGATCAGAATTATTCTACATGTGAGGAACTACTTGCCCTGATTGTGTTTTAATTCTTTTTTGTCTGTTATCTTTCAAGTTTTCTGGAGGTATCTCCACTGTGATCAACTAACCAACAGAACAAATTAACCTGAAGAATGTTGGAAAATGAAAAAAAATAGTTTTGTATCTTTGACTATGTAAATTTTCACTGTCATTTTAAATGTATTAAAGCAGCTGTATACATAATTTAATCTGCATTTTTGTTTACACTGCTGTAGGGGAAAAAATCTCTCAAAAACAAGGATTTTACCAGAAAGCCAACAGTAACTTCTGTTTTAGTGTATTTTGAATTTCAGCTTTTTAAAAAGTATAGGTGATGAGATGAAGACATTGGGAGACAGCTTTTGGATCAATGATCTGGAAAGAGCAAGAGTGCTATTTTCATTTTCAGCTAGAGTTTAGTCTCATTTTGGATTGTGCTGTGTAGCCTTGCAGCACTTTCCATAAGCTGGTTAGTCATGAAGAAAGACCATACTTCAGATGTTTTACGTGCTGTTTTTGTGTATTCATTGTAGGTTTGTAAGCGAATGGACTTGGTCTGCCAGAGAATGTTGAATCAGGGATTTCTCAAAGTGGAAAGATACCATAACTTGTGCCAGAAACAGGTTAAAGCACAGCTTCCAAGGTATGTGCTCACCATAGCTGAAGTAATCCTTTAAAAATCCATCTGCATATAAAACAGTTATAGGTGAAATGTTTTCTTGTAATGGGTTGTAGAATAAGTATTTGAATGATGGGGAAAGCATCATGATATTGTGCCAAGAGGATTTTGTGAAAGGGACAAAAGATGTAACACCTTGTTTCCTATGTGTATTTAGTATTTTAGGTATTTCCCTTTCATTAGCAAGTTGCTACTACCTGATAAGACAAACACTTTCTGGGAAGTGGTCATTTTCTTTCCTGCTTTAGTCTGCAGTTCTGTTTTTGTGTAGGTGGTTGTGAATTTAGACTTCACTGTAAATATTGGGTTGAATCCAGACATAATCATGACTGTAAATTTCATTTATCTCCAGAAGTCTACTCTAAGTTTGACCAACTTAAGCTCCATTGATTTAAGCAGCTCTGCACGAATGTAGCAAGGCTGGAATCCATTGAATAATCTGTGGTGGAGTTCAAAATAAACACACTGGGATTAGACGATAAAGTAGTTTTTAGTGCTTGTGGATTTTAGTGATATAGTATACCAGGTCCTGATAAATCTACAACTTCAAGCTGAGTCATATACACAAAAAGTAAATATGCCATACAGGGGGTGGTGGTGTTTTAAGCCTTTCAGATTTCTGAGCACTGGATCTCAAGGAATACCTCCTAATTTGAATCTTGTTTGTTCACATCCATGGTGAAATTCTTGTGGAGTCTATTGTGTTTAAGGTTACTGCAGTGACCTCTAGATGTGGGACTTTCTCAGTTGTAGCACCCTCTGAAGGAATTTGTCTAGAGGATACAGTAGATGGAAAGGAGGTATATTATTTATTTATTCAGTTTGTATCCTGCTCCCATTAGTGTCACAGCACTACTCTGGGCGGGTTACAACTCATAATTTTACCATGGATGTGAACAAACAAGATTCAAATTAGGCGGTATTCCTTGTGCGGAATCATACATTATCCAACTGCTGTCAGTACTCTGCTCAAGTAATGTGTGAGTTTCTTCATGCTAATCTTTGGCAGCATTTAGCAGAAATTTAAATATAATCTGCGTAGTGATAAGAATTTAAGCTCATCGTTATGTTGCAAAAATGAATAGTTCAAACACCTTGGTAGGCCAATGTCCAATTACCTAAAAGATGAGAGAAAAAGAGAACATCCACTATGAAATGACTTTTTAAAATTTATTCTCCAAATAAAGGAGTTCACATGGGTTAATACCTGAACAGTGTGTCTCAGAGTTTATAGATGTGCGCCAGCGTTTATATACCCTATTAGTCATATATCACGGATCATATATCTAGTATAACTGACATATTATAACAAATTGTAAAATTTACCCTAGCTGATTTCTGCCCTAGTTGACTTCTGCTCTCTTTATTATGTTTAGACTTCTATTTGCTGTCTCATCTATAACTTTGTCACCTTGTTCTTGTTTTCCTTATTTCTTTTAACAATACATTCTACACAATCCTTTCCTTATGTTAGTAAAAAGGTCAGATCTTTAGACAAGTTTCTAACATGGCAAGCTAATACAAAATGGTACTACTGATACTATGCATAAGCATGATTGAAAATAAATTTCTTAACAGTTGAACTATTTTTTTTCTTTTTGGTGGAATATATTTGCTACTTTTATTCCATCCCATTTCTGGAAGTAAAAGTTACAAATGCAATCCCAAGTAATTTTGTGCTACGTTCAGAGTGTGAATAATGCATCAGATTGAGATAGGGAAACACTAAGAATATTAAAAGACAATTGTATCACATTCTGCTTTAGTAAAACACACATCCTCCTGAGAAGAGCCTTTTTGTGAGGACAGAAGAATAAAACAATTCCTGAGGTCCTTATTATATGCCTGTGTGTGACAGGCGAGAGGAGAGTATAGAAGCTCTCGTTGGAGTGCCGTCCACCCGTAAGCTATCAAAAGAGGTGCAGACCACTCCTCCACCAACCCCTTGTGAAAGAATACACCAGGGAATAGACACCCGGGAGTTGGAAACAAGTCTGCGGGGTTTGACCGTGGCAACCCAGACGGAAGGAGATTTGGCGGGAAAAGTAGAAAAGGGGAGGTCGGTGGTGGAGGCGGGAATAGGAGATATAAAAAGGGGACACGACAACATACCAGGTGGTTGGGAACTTATCTGGGTAGAAGACCCATGGACTGGGGAATGGGAAAAGGTAAAGGTCCCGAGAGAAGAGGCGGATTATCGCCGGAGAAAGGGGCTTCCCCAGCGACCGTTGTACTGGGGAGAGTCTGAGGCGAGGGAGTGGAGGAGGCGGCTAAAGGAAGAAAGGGAAATTGTGGCCAGAGAGGCGGAGGAGCGTCGGGCATGGCGTGCGGAGGAGGCACGGAGAGTGGCGTATCTCCGGGACCATGGACTACCTTTGAAGGAACGAGAGACCCGATCTGGAGAGAGGATGGAGATGAAGAGACCCTACCGCTATTGAGAGAGGTGGGAGAAGAAAGAGACAGTCCCGGTTATAACCCCTTTTTACCCGGTCCATGGGATGAGAAACCCCTAAATCTGTTTGACACAAGCCTTTGGATACCCTTGCAACGTTCGTTGACGTCGCAAGAGATGTTACCTCAAGTTACCACTAATGAAGTTCCTCCCCAGTTTAAAACAATTAAAGACAGTTTGAGTTGTAATCAAAAAGAGATTCCTGTTTTATTTCACGAGAAAGAGGAGGCTACATTCGAACCTTCACACTGTGGAATACTTGTGTAAGCTTCATGTGGACTTTCGACCTACAAAGCACAATAGAGCCCTCACTAGCAAGGATGACAAAGGTGACCCAAGAATATGGGCTGCCGAAGAATGCCTTTGGCTGATGTCTCCACCAAGCAATTTTTGAAGATTACTTCAAAAATAATATAACTGTTGTTTTTTCATGGTTTGATCACAATAGTTGAAGCTACATTTCTATATTAGAAAAAAAAGGAATTGAATTGGTTGCTTTACTCCATTTCCTATGACAGAAATCAGTCAGATTCTTTCTTGTACAACCCTGTTTCTGTAGGAGTCAGAGCTTCAAGATTCCCTTCTTCTATAATGCTTTGGGTTTCTTCCTGCTGATTGCTGGCATCTATAGTGTCTGAAGTGACTGTCTTAGATATTTTTTCCCTTAGGCGTGAATCAGAGAGAAGAAATCACTCTTTAGCTCGTCATGCAGATATTCTTGCTGCTGTAGAAACAAGACTGTCACTGCTAAATATGACATTTATGAAGTATGTGGATTCTAACCTCTGCTGTTTTATACCTGGAAAGGTAATGTCTGAAAAAATGCAGTATTAAAATGTAATAGAATCAAATAAGTGTCTTTTGTATGTTCCTAGGACTGAATACTTTCTTCAGGGATACACTCATAGTAGCTGGCAGCATTTTACAAGCATCACAGCTGTTTAAGCTTCCTTTTCCAAGAGTGCTGATCTTTCATAATAGCAGATTAGCTTAACTGATTGCCAGGTCTTTTATACCATGGTATCCAAAATCAAGCACAGAGAACATTTAAATAATGTTGATTATAATTTGTTGCTTCTATAGTGTTTGGATGTGCTGTGACTATAAATCAAACAGACTATGAATAGCCTCTCTGGTTTTGGTCCTTTCAAGTACTTTTCAGTTTGTTTTGAAACAATTAAAATGTCATTATAGAAAGCCTCACTTGAAAGATATGCTCTCTTTGGTCTTGTCAGTATCTATATCTTCATTTTTCCCATTTGATTTAGGTAATTGATGAAATTTACCGTGTGTTAAGGTATGTAAATTCTACCAAAGCTCCACAGAGAGCCCATGAAGTCCTTCAGGAGTTAAGGGACATTTCATCTATGGCAATGGAATATTTTGATGAGAAGATAGTTCCAATTCTAAAGAGGAAGTTGCCAGGGTCAGATGTATCAGGACGACTTATAGCAGCAGCTCCGGGTACGTCTTTCACTTTTTCTGAGACACTTTATGCAGCAAATAGAAACTTCATTGTGATTTTTTCTTTTTCAGTAATTGTGATAATTATGTGCTGCCAAGTCAGTTCCAGCTCATGGCCACCTTTCCCAGGGTCTTCGAGGTATACAGTACTCAGGAGTAGTTTACCGTTTTCTTCTTCTGGGGCCGCTCTGGAATTGTGCAGTTTCTGGAAGGCAACTCAGACTACCTCTTCTTCCAGGAGTCACAATGAGAAATTGAACTCCCAACCTTTAGCTCCACAGCCTAATACCTAACTCACTGAGTTATCTAGCCAGCAGATTCTCCTCTGGAAGTAATGATTTAAACATTGATTTACTTTAGTGTATTAGTTAAGATTGTTAATAAACAACTGCAATTTCCAAATGGAGACTGCAGCCAAAAAGTCAGAAAATGATTGAGACTCGAAGGGCAGCTATTAAGGAACTAGAAAAGATCATCAAATGTAAGGACATATCACTGGAGATCAAGGTCAAGATCGTCAACCTGATTGCATTTGCAGTTACTATGTATGGATGTGAAAGCTGAGCAGTGAAGAAAGCAGATAGGGACAATATCAGTTTGTTTAAAATATGGTGCTGGAGGGGAGCTTTGTGGATGCCATCAGTTGGTATCCACAACTGCCCATGACCAATTGGGTCGAAGATCAAATCAAGCCTGAACTCTCCCTAGAAGCAAAAATAATGAAATTAAGGCTGTTGTACTTTGGACAAGTAATGAGAAAAGAAGACTTAACTGGAATAGACAATAATGCTAAGAAAAGTTGAAAGCAGCAGGGGGAAAAAGACTAATTATGAGATGGATTGACTCCATAAAGGAAACCACAGCCTTCAGTTTGCAAGAGTTGAGCGGGGCTGTTAACAAGGAGACATTAGGTTACTTGACAGCACATAAAAAACAACATAGCAGTTTTAAATTAGAAACTGTTAGTCCGGAGATCCTGTGAGAAGAGTTCTGCTCATGGAAAGGATGCTTTTAATTCCTGAGCAGGTAGTGGAGAGCTTAGAATTTCTTAGTTCTTCCCAGTCTGTTATGCTATTTGGTTACAGCATAACCAAAATAAGAATTTCTGATCTGCTTGAAAATAGATGATGAAAAGTAATAGAGCACAATAATATGAACGAATCAAAATATTAAACATAATGTTTTGATAATATATCAGTATCTAAAATAGAAACTTTAAGGAAATTTAATAACTGGCTTAAAATCCTGTTATATACTGTTATCAAAACGTTGTATTTAATGTTTCGATAATGGATCAATATTGGCTGAAATTCTGTTGCATAGTTTGTGTGTAGAACAGAAACAATGTCATGAGCAGTGGAAAATTGCCACTGACGAAAGGCTTCCTTTGGTGATTTCAGGCTGCACACAACTCATTCACAATGTAAGAAAGTTGTGTGTACCCTGAAATCACCAGAAGAAGCTTTTAAGCAATTTGCTGCTGCTGAGGATCATTGATGTGTAATCCTGGATTTCAGCCAAAATATTATTTTACCACCATACAATTTATTTCTGAATCAACTGACCAATCTAATCCTTACCAAATCAGTACTGTTAAGGTGTTCTTGGAGTTCTAGGATAACTCCGGAGTGGATGTCAGCATTACAACGAAATTACTAATGCTTCACGTAAAGTCCGGGAGATTTTCAAATGGCAGAATGTAGAGCTTGAAACTTTGCTTTTAGTTGTGAGGAGATCAGCATGATTCATAAATCAATTTTCTGTTACATCTGTCAGCATTAGTATTTGATAACGTTCTTTTAGTCTTCTGTTTCTAATATGACTTTGGCTAGTTAAACATATTGGAATCTTAAAAACAGTACCTGGCAGTGGCCAAGCAATCCAGTCTTCGCACTTTGGAGTTTGTCTTTAGAAAACACAAACTATATCTGTTGGCATCCAGCATTAAATGCAGAAGGCAAACAGTGAAATCTGAATGTTTGCAAAAAAAAAATTTTTTGGCCATGTTATTCTTTGTTCAAAAACAGGTTTTTGGACAATATTGGGTATCTGTGCAAAGACTGCAATAATAGAATAATAGAAATAATCACAGAAGTGGAAGTATAAAAAGAAAGGAGGTTAGATAGAGAGGAGGGTTATAGGAGCAGGGAAACACATCAGGGGGAAAATGGAAATCCCACCTTTTTTCCATACCCAGGCTGGATATACCAGTCTCCACACTAGTACCGCGGTATATGTGCAGTTTATTGGTGCCCTTCAAAATGTTTTCAAAGGCCCTTTTTGATGTGACTCTTGCATGTATGGAATAATTTTTGAATGACGCAATTATATTGAGAGCGGCTGATACATGGGTGCTGGCAATGGAATTAGCACATACCAAGGGAGCAGTTTGTGTGGGCTGGGTGGAGTATAATTCCATGGAAGAGAAGCAAGTCTTCAGACAATTGTGTCATTTAAATGTTATCCTAGCTACACAGGAGTTGCTTCACATAGAAGCACCTCTGATGCAGCTGGGATAAACACTTAAAAGGCAGGATACACTGCTTGGAATGTGACATTGAAAAGAACATTGAATTGTCAATAAGAGTATACTAGCTTGAAGTACAACCTGTTCAACTGGCTGTAGCCAAGAACAGCAGTTCTTCCACTAAGCAGAAGATATTTTACTCTTTAGGTGGCTAGCAGGAATGTACAAATCTTTGAATATCCCCAGTGAATGTGCTGATACATAAAGGTTTGTTTCTGTGCTAGTGTAGCAGGTGTGGATGTTAATGTTTCCTTACAAACCTTGGTGTTCATTTTGGAGCCCTAAAATCGAAATTTGAAATTAGGAGGGGGAAAACCTTAACTCACTCTTTCTGCAGTTCCAGGTCCTTCTGCAGCCTTAACTACGATGCAGCTCTTCTCCAAACAAAACCCATCAAGGCAGGAGGTCACCAAACTCCAGCAACAAATTAAAACTAATGGTGCAGGAGTGACTGTGCTGAGGCGGGAAATATCAGAGCTTCGCACCAAAGTGCAGGAACAGCAAAAGCAGCTCCAAGACCAAGATCAGAAACTGCTTGAGCAGACCCAGATCATAGGTGAGCAGAATGCCCGGCTGGCTGAGCTCGAACGCAAACTGCGAGAGGTTATGGAAAGCGCAGTAGGAAATTCCTCTGGCTCAGCACCAACTGAGGAGACTCCTAGGAAACGGAAGAAGGTTGTTGAATCAATAGGTTCGCTTAGAAAGTCAAAACGCCTAAGAAATAATAAATAACTTTGGGATAAAATGACACCTCTGTGGAAATGCACTGCTCTAGTGATCCAGGAAGGTTGTCTGGTATAGTTCTTGTGATTCACAGCATGGTGTCATTCAGGCTGCTGGTTCTTCAGAACACCATAGACTTGAAAACAACTTTCTGTCATTGATGAGACATTACTTCCCACCCCTGCCCTGCTTCTGTTTGAGTGGGCCTCCTGCACAGGATTATTATAATTTGCCATAGATTTATACTAACCAAACCTGCTCTATCATGTTTTGAAAAGTTAACTTTCTTTTTCTGTGCAGACAACTATTAAAGTGAAACTTACATTTATGCATCTGTACCCATAAATGAATATCTTAAATACATCCAGACTTCATTTCCTTGAAAATTAAGAATGGATAGATAGCAGATGTCCTGTTCACTTGAAAAAAAGAGCATTTTTTAAAAAGTATGTTTGGGGGAATAGTTTAATTTTTTTTTTTTTTGCAAGTGACCTTGTTTAGAATGTCTGAAAAGTAGTTTATACATGTGAAAGTCCACATAACAAGTAAAAATGACTTCCTAAGCTTACAGTATTGGCTATATATATTTTTGTAAATTTAAAAAGGAAGGGACTTTAGTCTACTTTTCACAAATGCATACCCTATGTCTAAGCATTTAGAGCCATATTTTTATCTTGCATGGAGAGATGCATGCATTGCTTAGTCAGCTTGGTAAAGCATTTGCCTGGAGTTGCTATTCAATCATTGGCCTTTCCCACCTTTTTGGAGAGCAGCTTCTTGTTTCCTTAGCCACAATTCTGCATATGGTTTCAGCACAGTTCTTTCTTTTCTTGTGAGGCCATTTTGTCTCGTTTATGCAGGAGAATATATAAGCCAAGCTTTTTTTTTCTTCCTTCCTGCTTGCCTATAGATGGCAGAGCTACTCCTAGCTAAAACAGGACTTGAGAGGTTTGTTCCTTTTTATCTGTGGTTTTTGGTTTATACACTACTGATACCAATTCAGAGGTTTAAAAGCAATGTTAAGTGCTGGACAGAACATATTGGTTTTGTTCAGTCCACAGACTTGTTACTGCATGGTTCAAATTTTAAAAGTTTATGTTGAGAAAAAGACCTTACTGTTATTTGGCAAGAACTCTCTGTAATACTGTGTTCTAGCTTTCTTTATCCTGAAAAGTAAATTGACTTCAGACAAAAAAAAAAAGCTTTAAATTCCTTTGCACTCATTCTGTTTTGAAGTTGTAACTGGAAAAGCATGTCTTGCACTGTACAGTCTCTGAATTTGTCACTTTAACAGCCTCCAAGTTGTAATGTACAGTGATTTTCCCCTCTACTTGTTTTGTTTGTTTTGAGAGGATTGAGTCTTCAAAAAATACCACTTCCATGATTTAATTTGCTGTTACTCAATAATGTAGTTCTGTTGCTCAACTGTCACCGTTTTTTTCTTAATCTGCTGTTGCTGTTTGGGCTTTCACTATTATTAAATAGGGAACAGAAATCTGAATTAGAGTGTTAGCTCAAAAAGCTACTCTTGGCAGACATTTTGCTAAAGTACCTTGCTTTAAACTGGGAACTTCTTTTTCATTTGTCATATAAACACAGTGTTTTCCTGAAAACTTTTTTGGGCTTTTTCCTGGATGCCAGAAGTCCATTAGTTAATGATTTGGAGTACGTTTTCCCTAAAACAGAACATTATAAATTAATGTCAAGAGTTTGGAGTGTTTAATTTTTTAAAGTTATGTTCTTGTTTTGCTACCCTGTTTCCCCGAAAATAAGACAGGGTCTTATATTAATTTTTGCTCCAAAAACGCATTAGGGCTTATTTTCAGGGGATGCTTTATTTTTTTCATGTACAATCTACGTTTATTCAAATACAGTCACGTCGTCTTCTGGTTGCTGTACAATGGTGGAGGGCGGGCTTTCACTTAACTAGGGCTTATTTTTGGGGGTATGGCTTATATTACAAGCATCCTGAAAAATCATACTAGGGCTTATTTTCAGGTTAGGTCTTATTTTCAGGGAAACAGGGTATCTTAAGGTCTTTTTACAGTGTGTGAGTTATTTTTTATTTTATTTTAAATGGGAGCAGGCAATTGTATGTGAGAGGTGGACATATACTGAATTGTCTCAAGGATAATATAACAGTTTTGAAACATTCACTTGAACGTTTCTTATTTGAAGAACCTTGGTTGTATGAATTCAGCATCATTCTAATTTCTTAAGAGATACTGCTGTGCATGTATCCCAATGGAGGGCAGATTTTCCTTGCTGTTATTGTGTGGCCTCAGAATGTGTCAAAGCATGGTGCCTTTGGTTGTAATCTGGTCCATTTTCTAGTCACATTCTCCCATGGGGGTGATGCCTGAGAAGAAGGGTAAACAAGATTCTCTTCCTCCTTTCCTGTGAAGCAGACTGCCAGTATTTGCAGGGATATACCTACATCCTGGGATAAAACAGAGGAATGTTTGGCACACCAGAGATTGCTGAACTGCATTTCCCAAAATTTGTCACTTTGGCCTTCCTAGTGTTTTAGACTACAATTCCCACAGTCCTTTACCATCAGCCATGGTAGATGGGATTGTTAGGTACTGTAGGTCCAGACATCTGGAGAAGGCAAAGGGAGTTCTGATGGGCAGAAAAAAGATAAACACTTTTAATAAATAATTCCTACTGCTGCTGCAGTTAAATCCAGCATCACCAACTTGCAAGAAGACTCCTAGTAGTGCAGTGATCGTGTGTGTCCCTCCCCCCCCCCCCCCCCCGAAACTGACATGGGAAGGGATTGCATCTTTTGGTTTGTCCCATGTGACTTCTCTTTACAAAAGTGTTTCTCCATAGTTAAATAATTGGCACAGCAAATTTATATCATGGTCATATATGTTCATATAAGAAAAAGGAAGTTCCACTGTTAAAATCTGCCATTTTTATGGTTAACTTTTCATAACATGTTTAATTTAATTTATCAACCTAGTTTAAAGTATTTTACCAGACTGGAGAGCTACCATATTAACTGAAGTTAGTGCCCAAGCAAAATTTGACAAGCAAAAGCTTACAGCCAAGGATACATAGTATATACTGATCCCTGCTCATACACAGGTATTGCTGAGGTTTTACAATTGTATTTTTCTGTCAAGTAAATATTGTTCAAATTGGAAAAGAAGTGGAATTAATAAACTATTCACATTTATAGAGCATTTCTAAATACATTCAGCAGGAAGTTAATGGTATAAATAGATGAATTTGCACTTTAGGTTGCTCGAGTCTAATTCAACTTCTTTTTTTACATTTGTTGCATGGTATGACATTTTTAATGATGTAACTATTCTCAGTGTGTACATAAAAACCCTAAATGTTCAAACTACATCAAAGTCACAATAAGGATACAGATACCGATATAATACAATTCAAATGTACATAGAAACCAAGATGAAGAAAAACTTTAAAATGTAGACAGACTCAAGTGTCACTTCTAGAGACTGAATAAAAAAAATAGGTTCTAGTGTTTCATTTTTCACTCACTTTTCTTTTAAACCATGCTGAATGTTAGCAAAATTTCCTTATAACTGCTTCAAGTAAAAATGTAGATATACTAAGAACTAATAAAGAACAAGTAAAACTTGATCTGCTCATATAGACATAGAGAATATTACAGATAGAGTATTTCAGACAGTGCTTTAAATGTGAATAGCTGGACATAATAATTGTTTGAGATGGATAAACATTTGTGATACAATTGGTAACAATTTGAAAGCTTCCGAGCTGGGTAGTTTATACCCCAACCTTGAACCAATACTCCAATCTAGATTCTGCTTTTACATGAGCAGAAGGCTTGCACTAGACACAACCCATAACTCACAATAATAAATTGGCAGTATTTTGGAATGAAGAAAATTTGGAATATCTAAGCATCAGATGTAAAAGAAGTGGGGTTTTATAGACTGATAATCCTTCCCATGGGTGTCCATGGTGGGGCAGGCATTAGCAGCTTAATGTACACAGACAGATTCAAGTTGTAGTAGGATATGCGTACCACTATGCATTGTTACCCCTCCCAGGAAAATTCTTGCGGACATTCTTAAATTCTGTCTTCAATATGGGGTGTAGAATTCTAGCCTACATTCTAGCTAGTAAACCTTTTATCATAATAAACTTCTATATTAATGGGAAACAAAAAGCACTTCATTCAAGGTAGGCAATTAAAAGATTTTGGAATAAATCAGATTTGGCACGGCTTTCTAAAGCTGAGATAGCCCTTTCAATGCATTTTATACATAATTTTTGGTATTACTTTTAAATATTTAAAAACTTAGTGGAAATACAATTGTGCCAGTCAAAATTCTAATAAGCACTATTATCCTTGCACAGAAACAAACTTAACACAAGATGTACAGCTCCTGTATTCCAAAACCTACTGGCCTACACCATAGTTGCACCTTGGCAATGTTGGAATTCCACTCCTAACACCCATTCTTCTTGGTTCTATATAAATTCTACAATGAAGAACCGATTTATAGAATTGAACACTTCTTGCTGGATTAGGAGAATATTGATCAAACGTACTTGCTGCTTTTTGTCAGGAGCAGAGAACAAGATAGCTGTGATAATGCTTTTGAGTTACTATATAAACTATACAGCTTGCAAGAAAGACATTAAAAATCTATTCCATCAAAGATACGTACCATGGCTGCATAGTATATTGAGTCATAACCCCTCGTTTTCTATAGTTAAACTCACTGGGTTGTGTTTTTCTGAAATGTTCAGGGAGCATTAGTCACACAAGGCTATGTACAAGATTGGATTTATTGTGAGATATATTGAAGACTATTAAAGTGTGAGGTGAAAAGAAAAGCATAGGTGGTAGGTTCCCAAAAGCCTCTTGCATGTTAAAGTGAACCTTCTGATAAATGCACATGAATAAATTTTGAGCTACCCCAGGATAATCTCTCCCTGCAATTTGCTATGTTTTGAAGTGTATAAAGAGGAAACTCCCACAACCCCAATTCCATCCCATCTGTCTTTACCCATCTCTGTGTGTATGCTGATTACTGTTTTGAAGCAGTACTTGGTTTCATATAACTTATACTTTGTAAAATTAGGTATTATAAGAATTAGAATTAGCACTGTTAGGGAAGTCCTAATATTTGTTGATTTGGAAGGGGACAAAGCAAAACCCTCACGGCTAAAATCTGTTATCTGCAAGAGACATTTTTAACCCTATAATGTGCATTTTACATATATAGAGAGATAGATTATTCCTTGCTCCCTCTAACCCAGTGCCTTTCTGGCTTTCTGTCCCTAGGCAGATCCAAAGATCCCCTCCAGCCAGTATAGAGACTGTCTGTAACTGCACTACCCAAAGTGGTATGCATTTGCAACATTCAAGAAGTGTAAGAAAGAATGTAAAAGACATCTAAAATGTCCTAAAAATAGCTGCACACCAATATAAGACAAGGTAGGGCATGAGATTATGAAATCTTATAGGAAGGAACCTCACTGATTAAGCCACTGGCTTAATAATAATTGTGTGCCATCAAGTTGGTTCTGACATGGTGACCTTTTCAGGGTTTTCTAGGTAGAGAGTATGCAGAAGTTATTTACCATTCCCTTCCTCTGGGGGTGCCCTGGGACTGTGCAGCTTGCCGGTGACTATTCTGCCTGGCTCTTCTCCCAGGAGGCACAGTGGGGAATCGAGCTCCCAATCTCTGGCTCCGCAGCCAGATCCCTAAGCCACTGAACTATCCAGCCAGCTTCACCCCCAATTGTTCAGTATATTGTGAAAGGAAATAAATACTTATACATATGTGATGTAAAGATGCATCCCCCAGGTTAAACTGAGTAAGGGCCAACCCAATATAGTTTGCTACCTAAGGCCAGGACAAACTGGCATTCCCTTTTAGACTTCCTTCAGTCGTAACCTGGCAGTTAAACCTCTCATCAACAACTTAAGATTCTTTAACATCTTACTTCAGGAAGCATGCCAAAACAGCATTGCACTACACCTGAGGGCAGTACTCAAGCTTAAGGGTCATACAGCTGCTGTATGGAATGTAGCTCTGTACCCCCTTGCCCCTGCTACCTGAGGCTTTAAAAGGCTACAAAATGAAGTTAGAAAGGAAAAACAAGAAAAGAGGATTTCCCCCCTTAGCAAGACCGTTCAAGAACAAATGACATAACAAGACACTTGGAGAGCAGAAAACAACACTTAATTACTTGTACTATGGCCTACTCTTGGACTGACTTGATGGGAGAACATTTAGGCTGCCACATGTTTTGGGCTGCAGTGCCCACATTCCTTTGCCACAGGATGGGCCAAGTGATACCCACAAGAGCTGCAACCTAAAAGATCAAGAAGGCCAAAGGTTGTCATCATTGGACTAGATCCCATTATACATATTCTCATCTCAGTATTGAGGGAATGGTAAATGTCACCATTTGGTTCCAAATGTCATTATGCCGAATCTCATCTGAACTGTGTTATTACTAATTATATGGATAAGAAATGGGGACAATGAAAACAAAATTGACAGAACCCCTCCTCCATTCATTCAAAATTTGGTGTTGGAGCATGAATGAACCATAGACTACCAGAAAGGTAAGTAGGTTCTAGCCTGACCTCTCCATAGACACCAAAATAACTGAATAGAAGAAACTTCGGGACTGAGACTGTTTCATAACAAGACCCTAGCTTGACCCTTTTAAGGCAGTCTGAGAATTAATAAGACATTTTGTTTACTGCATCCTCTGCCTGTACATATGCACACCCACCCACCCCAAACCTCCACCACCCATTGGCAACTTTTTCAATTCTCTAAACACAGAATCAGTTAATCTCGCCTCTTGGCAGATAATGAAATCTACAGAGTAGGTCTCAATTTCTGTTCCAAACACCTAGTTTTCTTATCCATCCTCTCTATTAGCTGCTGATTATGATTCTTCTCTTATGCTTCTGGTTGACAGGCAGGTTTTTGGCTCTATCTCTGTTGCTTCTCCTGCTTCTCCCATCCATTAAATCTCCCTAAATTGTTTCCTATCTGCCCACATTAGGGAGAGGGGGAGGAGCTACCTCTGTCAGTGCAAGAATGGCTCTTTCTTTTAGTAACTATGAAAGTATTAAGCTGGACTGGGACCCACATGCTCACTTATATCTCACCTCTCCCACATCACTCACATATGGTTTCATATAAGTCAGGGGCATATCCTGGAGTAGTAGGCAACTTTAGTAAGTCTGATATCTAATGCAGTAGCTTCCAGAATAAACTTTTTTCCCCACAACATCACAATAAAATAAAAGGGACTTCCAAGTATACAGTTAATAAGCTTATTTTGTTAGTCTTTAGAAGTGTCAGAGGAATAGCTTCCTCTTAGATGAACAAATAAATTTTTGTTCTGCAATAGAACAGCTAGTCCACAGAGATTTTTAGAGGAGGGGCCATGCAAATCATCCTAACTTTATTAGCTATGGTAGCCACTCCTTTCCCTCAAAATACTTTGGAATTTATTTTTTTTAAATTGAAGATTTATCCCAGTATTTGTTGTTTTTTCAGTTATATGACTGTCCTGTTGAACTGCTGGTGGGTGCAACAGGAATTGGTCCCTGTAACATGACTAGCCATGTGAGAAAGAGAAAGGGAGGGAGAAGAGACCTGAGTGCAGTGTAGTGGATAGACCAGAGGTCTCAAAACTTTTGAGCATGAGGGGCCACATTGTACTTTTTCCACATTTTTGAGGGCCGAAGGAACATGTGTGCATGCGCACGGACGCCCACATGGACACTCACCCACCCGCGCACACACATGCATGCCTGGATGCCTGCACGCATGCCTGGACGCACACATGCACACATCCACCTACCCACCCCGGCCCCCCAGATGCCTGCCCCCCGGGCGCGCACGCGGGCTGAAGGGAATGGGCCAGATAAAATAGCAAGGTGAGCCGGATGTGGCCCGTGGGCTGTAATTTGGAGACCCCTGGGATAGACTGATAGAATAAGATTCAGGAGATCTTCATTCAAAGCTCTTCCTGGCTGTAGAAACTTTATTTTTCTCTCTTAATTTTTTAAATTCTTTTCAATGGGGGTAGGATTATGGGAAGAGAATTTAGGGTTAGGGGGGTAGGTATGGATAGAGAAAGGGTAAAATTCCAGAGAGTGAGATAATACATTTACATCAACTTGTACAGTTATACTACAAAGAGATAAAAAGAAAAGCAGCAGATTTTCCCAGTATTACTATAGTTACTAATCTATCTATTCCCTAATTGGACCTTCACATTCTCTTGGTTGTAGAAACTTGATAGTAGGTAATACTGCTAAAACATGCAAATAGCTCATATATGTTTGAAAATCCTATTAGAGGTGCTATAAACTGGATACAACTTGGTTGTTGTTTAGTCGTTAAGTCGTGTCCGACTCTTTGTGACCCCATGGACCAAAGCACGCCAGGCCCTCCTGTCTTCCACTGCCTCCCGGAGTTGGGTCAAATTCATGTTGGTAGCTTCGATGACACTGTCCAGCCATCTCGTCCTCTGTCGTCCCCTTCTCCTCTTGCCTTCACACTTTCCCAACATCAGGGTCTTTTCCAGGGAGTCTTCTCTTCTCATGCGATGGCCAAAGTATTGAAGCCTCAGCTTCAGGATCTGTCCTTCCAGTGAGATATACTACAACTTGGTAGTATATAATAAAATATAAGTAGTAGAAGAAATTAACAGCTCTGCATGAGGCCAAATTTTTCCTTGGGCATGGGTATCTCTATCCCAAGGGCATTCTTCTTGAACCTCATTAGTTGTCACATATAGTGTATCTCTTGCATTCCATCATCCCTACCCAAGGATTTTGGTATGTGCTATGCTTTCCATCTAGAGTAAAATGCAAGAAAGGAATTTTAAAACACCAAGGAGTGCACTTTTCAAGTACCCAATAATGAATGTGCTATTAGAGGTCAATAGTGAAGGAATATTATAAATAACACAACTTTTTTTGAGCTATCAGTGTGATTAACACCTTAATAACACCAATTCAATTAATAACGAGCTGCTTTCCCAACTTCTAACATGTAATATTAAAGAATTAAATTTCAATCCTAGCATTCCAAGCTCTACTCAGCAATAAATCCCATCAAAGACAATGGAAATTTACTTTAAGGTAAGTGGTTATGAGAATGCAGTCAAAATAGAAATGTTTTGGTAAACACAGAATGTTATGTGCTGCCAAGTCAAAACTGATAGGGCCTCTAAGGTAAGTGAAATATTTAAGGAAGTTTTACTCTTTAAATTGTGGTTTTACTAGTTCCACTCCCCCAGTGAGTTTCCATGGCCAAGTGGGGATTTGAACCCTGCTCTTCAGAGTACTAGACTATCACTCTATCCACTACACTACACCACATCACAAAACCTTATAAAAGCCTGTTTCAGTACCCAGTGTGGGTACCTAAGCCAAATAGCTGATACCATCATAAGTTTGCTTCTCCACTCATCTTTCTGTAATCAGTACCTGATTACCTACATACAGTCCAGCACAATCCATGTATGTTTACTCGAACGTAAGTCTAGAGTTAAATAAAGTTATTGTTATGTGCCTTCAAGTGGGAACGTATAGGAACCGAGATGGGGTTCTCAAGATTAATGACATGTTTAGGGAGTGGTTTTTACCAGTTCCACATCCTCAGTGAGTTTCTGTGGCTGAGCAGGGATTCGAACCCAGGTCTCCCAAGCCCTAGTCTGTCATTCTATCCACTACACCACACAAAACAACAGTGACTTATTACTTATTGTGAATAGGATTACAGCCATAAGATTTAAGCTTTGCCATAAGACCCTCTGTTCCTTTTATCTCTAGTCTTGAAACTTTAGATTTAAAAATAGTTTATCTGAGTAGCCATAAACACATATTTGGTTTTTTTATTATTATTATTAATAAACACACATTACACAATCCAAATTTAAGGAAAATTAAAAAATAGGAAAAAAAACAAATAAGAGACTTTTTTATACACAAGACTTCAAAAATCATAACAATATGCCCCCCACCCCCAAGACCATTGGAGATATAAACAATTATCTTTCCTTCAAGGATTCCTATTCACATACATACATATTTGGATTGAAAGATAGCATATCTTCTTCATAGACACCTGGGGAAAAAGGGTGTAAGCACTCAGACCTCCTTTGGGAACAATGTCTTTTTCCTATCCCTGAGGATAAATGTGGAATGCCTCATTTGTGTGAGCCCTGTTGTTTTACTAAGCTATTCTTTGCCAGCAAGTTATCTTATCATAGTATGCCTTATTTGCTACTTCTTTTTTACTTGTGGGCACAGTGTGGGAGTTGGACTGGATGTCAGAGAGAGAATGGAGGTTTGAGTAGATAATTACCCGCAGAGCCTGGGATAGGACTAGCAAACATTTCCTTCTTGTTAGGTAAACTGGGAGGGATGTGTTGCCATGGGAAGTAAACAGCTTATCTAATTATTGTCTGCTTGACATTGCTAAGGAAATATTTGAAAGAAAGGTGCCTTCTCTCACTCCTCTTGAAGATTTTGCAATCTGTCTTACTATCTGTGGAAGGAAAATTAAGATTTCAGGGGGACAGAGTTTTGGATTCTGAGAAGCAAGCAGCTTTCTGAGCCACCAGCCTGTCTACCTCACGGGATATGGTCTGTGCAAATAGCAGCCTTTGGCCGTTTGGCGTATATTAAGTTGAGCCTCTACCTATGTTGAACCTGAGTATTTGTAAATATAGGGAAATATTACAAATGGACAATGAGCCTTCAGTCACCTTCTACCAAAGGAAATCCCAAGAGGATAATATCTGGGGGGGGGGGGAGTGACAATCCTGAACAGGGTGGATTTGATTTAAATCATTATTTAAATCACAACTTAAATAATTATCCAGAAAGACTCAATGTTAAACCCACCCACCCCTGTGCATTTTTGCTTGCTATAACCTCAGCACATATTTTTGATAACTTGGAGATAATGGGTTCATTTTTAGAAGGCCTTTACAAGTATTTGTCTTGAGACACGTTCAGATTAGCTTTGCAATTGTACAGGAAAATTAATGATTTAACTACCAATAGCTTCTGTCTAAATTGGAAAACAGGACTGATAAGGACTGGTTTGTTTGTTTTTCCCCATGTTCACATACCGTTATTAACCAGTATCTGCAGAGACAATAGTTTGAGTACCTCTGGAAAGACAAACTCAGTTTAAGAGTTGTAAAGTTTTCCGATGGTATCTTCTACTAGACCAAGTACTAGAGTGATTACTCAGGGAGACAGAAAGATTAACCTAAATAATCTACAGAAGCCTATGGAACTCCATAAAACTGAGACTACAATCCAAGATACTTAGTCATGCAATTCAGGGAAATGACAACTCACAGCAACTGCAATTGCTGCAACTGAACAAATCCCTGCTTGGATTCCTGGTCACAACCCAAGCCCCCTGACAGGCACACAATGAGGAATCCAAACATGGATCTATTAATTTTGCAGCAATCTGTTAGTGCAGGGCGTACTTTAGTGTGCATGTACATGCATAGAAACTTTTGGGGGGGATTGTGTTCTCGAAGGCTTTTACGGCCGGGATACAATGGTTGTTGTGGGTTTTTTTTGGGCTGTTTGGCTGTGTTCTGGAGGTTTTTCTTCCTAACGTTTCGCCAGTCTCTGTGGCCAAGTCTCTTCAAAGGACAGGAGCAAGAATTCTGTTTTGGGGGGATTGTTTGGCAAGTCTGGGATAATTAAATCACCATTGGTAGAAGTGGAATTTAAAACCAACACTACTGGCTTGACTTCGCAGCCTTAAATTTGAAACTAGAATAAACATCTAGCCATGATTTTGGAACTCTTTAATTTTTACTGCACCATTCACAGATATACAGTGCCTAACCTGATGAAAGCATGTATGAGCCAAAGGCTAGTAGCATTTGTGATTTTTTAAGTGGTCAAATACAAGTCTTGACCCTTCCTTGCCTTTGGATTGTATACAAGGACCACATAGCTCTCCTTCCTTTTTCGGGAATCCATAACTGTGAATGAACTGCTGGTTGTGCTAGTTTTCCAGAAAAAAAATTGCATGTTTATTTTTTATTTTAAAATATAATTTTATTGAAAATTCAACAATATACAAATACAACATAAAAGAAAACAAAAAAAAATTGCACATGTCTTACTATAACTGAATAAACATAACTAAAATTAGTGCACCCATCACCGGGACCAACAGAGATATATTTCCTTCAAACTGTTGATTGCGATGCCCCACAACCCTTCCAATATGACATTATCTCTTGTTTAAAGTGTGGGAAATAGCAGTTAATGACAAGCTGATATGTGATATAACATTTAAAAAGGGATTGTTAAAGGATAATAAGTTTGTTAAAGGAAAATAAGTTTGTTTCTATATGGTAAGCCTTTTTGAACTTTATATTAATGAAAGGAAAAGGCCATTTACCCAAACAAACTCTGGGATTTTTAGAGGGGATGTACCTTCTCATGAGTAAGGCAAAAGGGATCCTTATAGACATAGATGTCAACGCTGACTGGCAGTCAATCTTCCTCAGCCGTACCTAAAGATACCAGAGACTAGGAAATTTTGCAGGCAAAATGCTCTGGATTACTCACACAGCTCTTGTTCTCTTTATCATTATTACTTCAATGACTAGCTGCAGAACAATTTCACAGTCTGCATTCCTTCTCCTTTCCATGGTTACTTAGGAGCAAAGAAGGAGCTTATTCCTTTTTGGCCACTAAGTCTTTCCCAGGTGATTATTTTTGGTGCAATAAAAGTGATTATATTTTGTTTCAGCAATGGATTATGTTTTTACAAAAACAGATCTGCAGAATAATTGCTTGGTTTGTAGTCCTTCTCCTTCCTGTAGTCCCTCCAACAGGAAGCAGAAAGATTCATTCTCCATTTGTTCATACCAAAGAGATTAGCAAGTCAGAGAACAGACCAGTTTTATTTTTCCATTGAAGCTATGATTGTGAAACAAGTAACAGCTTTCAAAAGAGCTGTAGATTTTATTTGTAGATCAAAATTGTCAGTCAGCATTAAATGCTGCAAAATTAAAGGGACAACATACAGTCAACCCTCAACTTACGAACGGCTCCAGATACGAACATTTCAACTTACGAACCACTCTAATAGGAAAAAACAGACTCGACTTGAGAACTTTTTCCGAGTTACGAACAGGGAAAAAAACCCACGGGGAAGGCAGGGAACCTCCCTCCCCCCTCCCCCCGCAGCAAGCGCCACTTTCAGAAGCCTCCCGGGGGCAGGGGAGAAGCACCATTTTTTTATTTCCCTGCCTTCCCGGCAGCCATTTTGTGTGCTTCTCCGCTCCCGCCCCCCTCTCCCCGCCTCTCAGCTGATCGGCGCTGGGTCTCAGAGGCTTGCCCAGCAGGTAAAAAAGGCAGCGGCGGGCGATGGGGGGGGGTGCCAGTCCGGTGCGCTCCCTGCCCATTCCAGGCGCGGGTCTACTCGCGAGTAAGCGCAGCCGAAGCTGCGCAAGAGGAGGAAGGAGAAGCCGCGGGTGCTGGTGCTTTGCTAGGGAGGCTTCGGACGGTAAGGTGCTGCTGTTTTTTCTTTTAAAAAAGTTGTTCTGGGTGGGTTTTGGAGGGTAGGTTTGGGCTGGGGGGGGTATGTTTCTGTGTTGTTGGTTTTTTTTGGTGATTTTTTTTTTGCAGTCCCACCGTGGGACTTGCTCAAATGTTTATTTTTGGATGTTTTTGTTTTGTGTGTGTGTCTGTGTTTTGCAGTCCCAGCGTGGGACTGCAAGTGTTTTATTTTTGGGGTATTTTTTTCTTCGGCCGGAACGGATTAATGGGTTTTCAATGCATTCCTATGGGAATGCATAGTTCGACATACGAACTTTTCGACATACGAACGTTAATCCGAAATGGATTAAATTCGTAAGTCGAGGGTTGACTGTATTCTTAGTTCATCTTATTAATGTTCTAATTGTTTCACAGGGTACAAGAAGTGACTGGTACAGTCACTGGTACAAGAAGTACAGGTGTTGCTCAAAGGCATGTGGTGGTGAGTGGGGGAAATGGCATGTTCCAGAATTTATTCTCCACACAACTATTATAAAGGAGTAGAAGTGCCTTTGTTGCAAGGAGGGGGAAGAAACAAGAGTACAGAGGGGGGAAAATGAAAAGGGAAGCACAGGAATTATCACTGGACTAGATTGGATCAGCACTAAATTTGGCACAGATGTAGGAGACGGCCTGCTCTTGCTCTGTGTCAAATTGGGGGAAGTTTGGTCAAAGGGTTTTAATGTTATGATGTTTTAAAAGTAAAACTGTCCCCCCCCATGCAGAAACAAGTGACCTTTAAACATCCTCAGATTTAAAACAGATCAAATAAACTGAAAATATCAATCTTGCTTATCTTGAAAGAGAATGGTTGGCCCCATCTTCTTAAAAAAAATGGAAAGAATCCAGGCTTCAGGGCCTGAAATACTGATCCTCAAAAAAGACCTTTCAAAAGAGAAAAACAACCACTTTGTTATATGCTGAGCATGTGTGGAACAGAATGTTCCAAAGTAGATACATTGATACAGCTTTGTGAGCCAGGGAGATGTTTGGAGGGCAATGAAAGGCACCAGAAACAGTCAAAAGACAGGTTTTATTTGAAGAGTCAAAAAGCCAGACTTGCTCTAAATATAATAAAGGAGTAACAGTGCTCCAAAAAGGGACATTTTGCCATGTATCTCCAGGAAATTAGTATACAGTTTCGTTAACATATTAAAAGTATTTCTGTATTACAAAAGCACAGAGCAGTTATATTTCTCCCAGGCCTGAGTGCTTTCAGTAAATATTTTCTCAGGATTTCTAAGACTAGAGTCCTGACACAAGTCTTCAAAGAGGGAATCAGCTCCAAGTCTGGGGCAATCTAACTGTTGACCCTGTCAGTCAGGACCCAAATAACTGATTCTCAGGATAATTTTTTAACTCCTTCCTGGCCAAACATGCGTTACAAAGGGATTGTATGTCTGGTTGTAAAAATATTTAACAATATATTTTAAAAAGAATAGAGAACAAATATTCAGAAGCTCAGTCACTTAAAGCTGTGAAATTATTATTTTTTTGCTTTGTGGCTGGAGATGGTTTTACCCATTGTTAGCACAGTTTTGGTGCCTATATCTTGTCATAGTTATCTGTTGTGGTCTCCATTCCGCTCATCTTGTCACTATACAATTGCTTGGTAATTTAAACACTCAAAGATGTTATATGCCATCAAGTCACTTTTGATATGTGGTAATTATATGAGTTAACAACACTATATGAACTCCCAAATCATTAACAGCTCTGCTCAAATCTTGCAAACTAACAGCATATCATGTTAGGTTGTTCTCTCTTCCTATTGCCCATCTCCGGTAATACTGCAAACTAACAACTATGGATTATTTTGTTGAGTTAACCCATCTTTTTTTGCTGTTCCCCCACACTACTTTCCCCAGCAATATTGTCTTTTCTGGTCAGTTCTGTATTCTCATTATATGTTCAAGGTAGGATAGCCTCAATTTACTTGTTTTGGTCTAGTTGAGGCTTGACTTAATTGAGCACCCACTTTTCTGCCTCTCTAGCTTTTTCAACAAGTGTGAATGGTAGTAAGCACAAGAGGGTATCGTACAGGCCATCCTGATTGCTGCCATTGGTGCTGTCAACATTCAGGTTGCCCTATACTATATAAAGCTTGGTATCCTTTTTCCTGCTGGCAACGTGGGCACAATATTGTGCAGCAATATCAGGCCATTTCAAATCGTAGATACAGAAAGCACAACATCCTCCATTCATAAACCAGAGTTTTTTTCCCCCTGAAGAATTGAATTACAGCACAATTGGGTAAAAATGATGTTTGGTAGAAAAAGTGTGAGAAAAGGCATACAAATGTAATTTGTTTCTTCCTCTAGTCTAGATAATACCTGCACTTAAGAAGGCAATAAACAAGACATGCAGGGAACAGCCCTCCTGCATTGTTTGTATTCCTATAACAGGAGCACTATTAGTATACACTACTTTTGTAAAGGGAAGTGAAAGTAAAATAGAAGGCAGAAAAAAAAACAGAAATGGATGCATGATTCACTACAAAACTGAGAAATTGATCCTACAGATGCCAAGGGGAGAGAGAAATTGATTTTGTGCTACAGGAAGGGACGAGTCCTGGAAAAAAGGTAATGAAAGAGCATTGGTTCATATGGGGCACAAACAATGTCATCTGTTTGTTTTCCTTTGGCTGACCTGCAACAGCTTCACAGCATGCACTGCTATCTATTCTGGAAGAAGGCACAGTCTTCTGGCTCTCCCAGCAGCCTTGTCACACCATTAAAAGGCAGCATCTGGAAATGCATTGCCGAGGTTATGAGGAAAAAAGAAAAAAAGGGGGGGCAAGGTCTACACCAGGGAAACGTTCAATCAAACCATCCCTTTGGAAGCTGCTCCTGCTTCTTTATAATACACCTAGTGGAAGAAGGAAAGTGGAGGAGATACCATTGCTGCGCATTGCTGAGTTCCTGTCCCATGCTGCAGTGCTCAGGTTGCCACTACAGATGGCAAATAAACCATTAATGCATGAGTGGAAATATAATTAAGCATCTACAATTTATTTTTTTGTTCATACGTAGTTCACAGCAGAATTTAGCAGATTCCCAAGTGTTATAAATCCAACCATTCTGTTGAGTCTGGGCTAGCCCCTAGACCTTCCAAGTCAAAATTAATTGCCAATAAATCTTGACTCGAGAGAGAATTCAAATGGCTGCTGTTTTATTTAGCTAGATAAAAAGTTTTATTTAGCTAGATAAAAAGTCATGCCTCCAAGTGTAGGCAGGAACCACCGTGTGTTACACAGGAATACTAGGACTTTTATAACATTGGTTACACAAGGGAATGGGAGAAGGAATGGGTGGTTCATGGTACAAAGAAGTGGGAGGAGAAATAGAGAAATAGGTGGTTCATGACCTATTGGCAGAAGGGATGGGGTTACAAAGGAATCCAAAACTTTATTGGAGTGGGAATCACAGAAAGGATGGAATTTTACAACAGGGTGGGTCAACAGACAGCAATTATGGAAATACATGGTTACATTGTTGTATTGTATTGACAGGAAAACAATTTATTATCTTGCAAAGAGGTTACAAAGTTGCGTGAAAAGGAGACTTCCAAGGTGATAGGAAATAATGTTTGTCTAGGAAAAGGTATTGTGCAATGACTGTCCAGGTGCTGGAGTTCAATTTACATAAGATTGGTCCTGGTATTTGCCTGGGGGAGGAGTGACAAAACCCAGCTGTGTCTGTTTGCTTCTCAAATCTAGATTGGAAGGCGAGATAACTTGCCCTGGCGAAGGAAAACCTGGCCAGCCTTATTCCTTTACAGAAACTCTTTGAGGGAACAAAAAAACATGTACATATATGTATAAGTCTGGCTGTGTTTTATCTTTCCAAACTGTATTCTGTGTGATCTGATTAGAGGTGTGTTCTTCTTGCGTGTTTCATGTAGTGCCATGGTCCCTTCAATTCCCATTCCATATTCTTTCTCTCCCCTTCTGTCCTTCTTCCCTGTTCTCATTCTATTCACTCTTTCTTGCTTGCTTATCTTTTTCTCCCTCCCTTGCTCCTCCTTTTCTGTCTTTTTCTCTGTTTATTCTCTGTCTCCTACATACAGGCAGAAGAACCTTCTCTCTCAATTATTTGAAGAGTTCAGGATCCTTGGGTGGGCAAAAGTGATTCTTGGAGAAAATAAATATTCTATGCCTGACTGCAGCTTAATCTCTAGGGAAGGTTGCAGAAGTCTGCCAGCTAGTGACTTGATTATACTGCTGAAGGTTACAATAGGATTTGAAAATGAATAAATAGAAACACTTTAGCCTAGAAGAAGAAAAATTGGAGAAAGAGATCAGGGCAAATAGAATCTCTTCAAGCTGAACATGACAGCCTGGCTGCAACTCTGAAAAGGAGCAGTCTACACATTTATTTATTCCATGCTGGTCTGCTAAAAATAATTTTTGCAGCCAATTTTTTCAGAAACATATTTTTCTACATTGCACTAGAAGCATAATATGTTTCCTAAAAAAAAGAAATGTCTATGCCATACCCTAAGTCTGCTGGCATGATGACAAAGACATAAATTATGTAAAGTTTATTGTGTTCTTTAATGGGTGGCTTCCTTAAAACTGAAAACAACAGGAAAGGAGAAGGAAATGTGTTGTAGCTCTGTTGGACTCTTGTGCAGTTAAAAGAGCACAGTATAAGATGCAGAAAATAGATAATGCACTGCAGAGAAAATAGGCATTGCAATATTTAAAGTATCTCCTTCCTCACTTAACAAGGAGAAAATAAAATTTCATTTATTGTATTTCTCCAGCTTTATTTGTTAATAAGAGAACATTTAAGTGGTATGAATATTATTCTCACCTACAAACAGGAAAACTATATTTTAAATGCAGAGAAAGAATATACGAAAATCACAACAATCATTTGTGAAATCTCAATAAAAATAATTTTGTTTTTAAGATAATTCTTAGCTCCCGAGGAATGTTTTTCTAAGGATTGTACATTTTGAGCTGAATCTTACATGGATTGCCTATCTGAAATTCATAGTAACACATTTATTTCTAATGTAAATTCAATATGTTCTACAGGTTATTTTGTCCAACCCCCCCCCCCCCCCGATTTATGATATGGCAATCTTGCCTCTGTCTTGTCTGTCACCTTTCTACCACAGCATGTTACTCTTATCTGGAGACTGTGAGTGGCAAAATGTCTAGCTCTAATCTGCACTAGAGAAAATGTTAACACTGCTATTGGCTGTGGGTCAAATCTGAGAAAAACATTCTCCCCACAGCTTCTTACACTGTTTGGGGAAAAGATTTAAAGCAATAGTCATAGCACTGTGGAACAAATGGCACTGAAATGTGAACACATTCAACATATAAATAAAATCTAATTTTAAAAGCTAAATATTTTTTAATATTTACAGTGCATAATAAATTGTCCACAGTGAAAACATACAGCCAGGATGTCCCCCCCCTTTTTTTTTCTTTTAATGCGGAATTTATATAGCAAATGAAGAGAGGTACTGGAAATGGAGTAGGTATAATGGAAAATAAAGTGGTAGCTGCATATTGGATGACCTTTATTTTAAATAATTTCAGATACTTTATAAGGTATCTGGTAGATACTATAATGGGGTGAGAAAATATGGCTGTCTAGACATTGATGAACTACAATTTCAAAAATAATTTATCATTGGTTATCCTTGCTAGATCTGATGGAAATTGTAGTCTATCAACATCTGGGAGCACCATAATTACCCTTCCTGAAGTACAGAAATGTAGGTTTGGCTGAATCCAACTAAAATAGATGGAACTTATCTCATTATGCTCTTTCATTTGCGGTGCAAACAAGTTCGGTCTGTATAGCTCTGCATGGACAAGCCATTTGTGTTATATGCTGTCATCTGGAGAGAAAAAACCTACACACACTGATCAATACCTGCGGTTTGACTCTCATCACCATTGCAACACAAACTAGGGGTCATCAGGACATTAAACCACAGAGCAAGAAACATCCCCACCTCCACAGAAGCCGAGGAGGAGGAAGACTGACATCTGAAGACAGCCCTTAAGGCCTGTGGATATCCAAAATGGGCCTTTAACAAAGCAATGTCCCGACCCAGCAGGACAATGGAACAGTCTGAGACCCAGAGCTGATGGAAGAACCTGGTCATTCCTTACATGGCAGGTGTGTCAGAAAAGCTCAAAAGCATTTTTGGTAAGCACCACACATACCCGTGCACTTCAAACCCACAAACACACTAAGGCAGAGACTCGTCCACCCAAAAGACAGGACACCAAAACACAACAGGAGCAATATAGTATATGCGGTCCAATGCAAAGAGGAGTGTTTGGAGCTCTACATTGGAGAAACCAAACAGCCACTAAACAGGAGAATGGCCCAGCACAGGAGGGGCAATGGCTCAGGACCACAATCAGCAGTGTTCCTTCATTTGAAGGACAAAGGATACTCATTTGATGACCAAGATGTACTCATTTTGGACTGAGAACATAGGTGGTTTGAAAGAGGGGTCAGGAAGGCCATACATGTGCATATAGAAAATCCCTCACTCAACAGGGGTGGAGGCTTTAGACACCATCTGTCTCCTATTTATGCTGCCCTTTCATCCGTCGCCAGAAAGATTAAGACCACACACACGAGAAAGACCACTGTTCACAACTGTTGACGACTCATGACAATGGGTGGAGAAGGACTGCAGAGGTGGGATTTTCACTCACCCCCCCATCCTTTGTCCATCTATTCAGACAAAGGGAAAGTGAAACCAATGTGGAGAACCAATGTGGGTCTCCTACCAACTCTCCTCAGACTGAAGAAGCTGCCATGACTCAACTTCTAGATAACCTCCCCTGGATGACTGAGAATCTTCACAGATATACACTGTCATGTTGGAACTTACAGTGACCTTAATAGGGCTTTCAAGGTAAGTGGGATATTTAAGGAATAGTTTTATCAGTTCTAACCTCCATCCCAGTGAACTTCCATGGCTGAACTGGGATTTGAACACAGGTCTCCTGAGTCCTAGCCCATCTCTCTATTCAATACAACACACTGGGTATCTGAAGCTGTTGTTGCTGGCACGTGCTGTCACATTGCCGCTGACTAATAGCAACCTTATAAATGAGGGATCTCCAAAATGTCCTGTCCTCAACAGCCCTGCTCAGCTCATGTAAATTCAAGGCTATGGTTTCCTTAGGGAGTCAATCCATCTCTTATTTGGCCTCCCTCTTTTCCTGCTGCCTTCAACCTTTCCCAGCATTACTGTCTTTTCCAGAGAATCTTGCCTTCTCATGATGTACCCTTGGAGAGCTAAAGGCTACCTCATGTCTGCTGGTCTCTTGCCCTTCCTGGCTTATAAAAGGCACCAGAGAGGAACTGGCTTAAAGGAGGCAATAGTAAGACCATTGCTGAAAAAGCCCTCCTTGGATCTCAATGTATTGAATAATTACCAGCCTGTCTCTAACATTCCATTCATGGGCAAAGTATGGAATGGGTTGTGGCTTCACAGCTCCAGAGGTTGGATGAGATGGATTATCTACAGGGCTTGAAATTTTTTAGAATGTCTCACCAGTCAGTCAAAAATTTCACCAGTCAGTATGGCCAGACTACAGCCTTGCAATTTATGTTAACAAATTTAAACTAGGCACTTGTTCACTTTTATTTCTATGTAACAATGCATACAAACCCAAAATAAATTGTATTACGTACACGCCTATGTCTTCTTAGTAGAAAATGCACTGCTGTCAGAGATGTTGCACTTGTGTCCTTGAACATGCCTGGTAGTTTTATTTATTTATTTATTAAATTTATACCCCGCCCATCTAGTCAACTGACTACTCTGGGCGGCTAACAACATATAAAATAAACAATTTAAAATATAAGAACAAAGTAACACATCAATAGACAGTACTCAAGATGGACGAAAAAAGTAAATCAAGTAGTGGCTGGAGGGAAGGCTTGCCTAAACAGCCAGGTTTTCAATTGGCCTTTGAAAATGCCCAGCGAAGGGGCCATACGGATCTCAGAAGGGAGGTTATTCCAAAGGCAAGGAGCCACTGCCGAGAAGGCCCGGTTTCTTGTTTTTTCCTTCCGGGCCTCCCTCGGCGTTAGGCTCCTCAACCTCACCTCCTGGCTAGATCAGGTGATACGAGTAGATTTAGGTGGGAGAGGGCGTTCCGCCAGATATCGAGGCCCTAAACCGTTTAGGGCTTTATACGTAAGCATTAGAACTTTGAAATCAACGCGGAACTGAACGGGCAGCCAGTGTAAGGCGGCCAGAGTGGGAGTGATATGTTGATGTTTCCTCACCCCACTAAGAAGTCTGGCCGCCGCATTCTGCACCATTTGGAGTTTCCGCATCGATCTCAAAGGTAGCCCCACGTAGAGAGCATTACAGTGGTCTAATCTCGAGATTACGAGCGCATGGACCAGAGTGGTGAGCGACCCAGCATCTAGATAGGGACGCAGCTGGGCAATCCGCCAAAGATGGAAATAGGCGGTGCGGACCACGGACGCCACCTGGGATTCCATGGTAAGCGCCTGGTCCAGATGGATCCCCAAGCTGCGCACCTCACTCTTCGCGGTGAGAGTCACCCCCCCAAAAGAGAGGGAGTTTCCCAAACCGCTGATGGTAGGTCCGCCCACCCTCAGGACCTCCGTCTTGTCCGGGTTCAGCCTCAGCCCACTTTTCTGCATCCATTGCAGTACAGACCCCAAACAGCGCTGCAGGGACAGAACAGCATCCACTGTGGTTGGAAAAAAGGAGAGAGCTGCGTGTCATCAGCATATTGATGGCACGCCACTCCACACCCCCTGATGACCTCGCCCAGCGGCCTCATATAGATGTTAAAGAGCATTGGGGAGATAGTCGAGCCCTGCGGAACCCCACAATTGAGGCTCCACGGGGCCGACTCACTCTCCCCAAGCTGAACTCTCTGAGGACGATCCCCCAGGAAGGAACGGAGCCAGGCCAATGCCAGGCCACCAATTCCCAACTCGGAGATCCTCCTCAGGAGGATACTGTGGTCGACGGTATCAAAGGCGGCTGAGATATCGAGGAGGACCAACAGCGACGTTTTACCCGTCGGCCTCCCTCAATAGGTCATCTAACAGGGCGACCAATGCCGTTTCTGTACCATGGTGCGGCCTGAAGCCCGACTGGAACGGATCCAGGGCATTTGTTTCATCCAAGTGCACCTGAAGCTGATCGGCCACCACCCTCTCAACCACTTTGCTAATGAAAGAAACACTGGCGACGGGCCTGTAATTGCCAATATCGTCCGCCGCCAGATTGAGTTTCTTTCTAATGGCCCTAATGAGCGTCTCCTTGAGGGCGGAGGGAACCCCGCCCTCCCCGGAAAGACCCATTAATTATCGCTGTGGCCCATTCAGTTGTTGTGGGCCTGGCTGCTTTGATTAGCCAGGCCGGGCAAGGGTCAAGAGAGGAGGTGGTGGCCCGACAGCGAACTAGCGCCTTGTCCACAATGTCTGGCGTCACAGGCTGAAAATGGTCAAAACTCACCGGGCAAGGCTGGACATCTCTGCTCGATCCACTGTCGCCAAAAAAGGAGAAAGCTCTCGGCGGATGGCCTCCACTTTAGATTTTAAAAATGCTGCAAATTGGTCAGGTGAGATACTAGAAGGAGGCCCTTCACCCCGACCAATTCCGGATAGGTTGCGAACTATGCGGAAAATTTCCGCCTGCTGATTTGAAGCCTCGCTTATCCGGTCAGCGAGGTGAGCTCGACTAGCAGCCCTTATCTTGGCCAGATAATGGTTAGTCGCGACCCTGACAGCTTCTCTATTATAATCCGTTGGTTTCGTTCTCCACTTGCTCTCTAGCCTTCTCCTAATTTGCTTCATCGCTCGTAGTTCCTGGTTAAACCAGGACGCTGGCCGAGCTCTGCATTGGATAGGGCGTTTAGGATCAATCGTGTCGACAGCCCTAGTGGCGGCCGTAACCCAACTGTCCACCAGAGCCTCGACAGGAGCGCCAGCCAAATCAGCCGGAATCCCTCTCATGGTATCCTGGAATCCTATAGGATCCAGTAGCCTTCGAGGGCGGACCATTACAATAGATCCTTGCTCCCTGCGAGGTGGGAGGGCCACTGAGAGGTTACATTTTATTAGGTGGTGATCCGTCCATGACAAGGGGACAGACACAAGGTCTGTCACCATCAGATCACGCTCACTCCAGTTGGTGGAAAAAACCACTGGTTTTTAGCACTGAAGTACCATTTATCAATGGCTTTTTTTTTGGGCCAGGAGATAATCGATGGTGTTTTTGGACTGGAATTCCCAGAAGCTTTCACCACCAGCTGTGCTGATTCCCAATCTAGGGTCCCCCCAGGTGTTCTTGGACTGCAATTTCCAGAAGTCTTCACCAGCAGTTGGCCAGCACAAGAACCAGACCAAGAACACCTGGGTGACCCAAGATTGGGAATCACTGATTTATACCCTCAGACTTGGGTTCCTTTATTACCTGCATGCCTGTGGGGTCATAAAGCTTGTATTTTGAATGCCTTTCTTTTGAATGTCTCCAGCAAAAATAAAACTGAAAGCAAAAGCGCCCGGCCTCTTAAGGAGCCATGGTTCCCTCCCACCCCAGGATGTGTCCTCGTTCGGTTGAAATTGGGAGCAGGGAATCTCCATATTTCCAGCATGGGACTACTCTACATTCTCCTGCAGAGCTATATCTCTGTGCTGCTCGAACTCTCTTCTCGTGAGAAGAGGGCAGTTTTCCTTTTGCAATGGGAGGGGGGAGGGGAGGACTGCAGGATTAGAGAGAGAGAGACAGTCGGAGGGGAAGGAGGCAGGGAGGGAGGGAGCTGTGACTCATCGAGCAGCATTTTTCACTCATCACAGACGAGTGCACTTTTCAAGCCCTGATTATCTATATCCATTTCAATCTGGCTTCAGGCCTGGTTATGGGACATAGACACCTTTGGTCACCTTGATGGATGACCTATACCAGGAAATAAACAGCGGAAATGTGTCCCTGTTCGTTCTACTGGACCTCTGAGCAGCTTTTGATACTATTGACCTTCAGGGCTGTCTCTCTGGGATGGGACATGGAGGTACTGTTTTACAGTGGCTTTGGTCCTTTCTGGAGGGGAGAATGCAGAAGGTAGTGCTTGAGGACTCCAATTTTTACACCACATCTGAGGTGTTCCTCAGGGTTCTGTTTTGTTTCCATGCTAATTAATATCTACATGAAACTGCTGGGTGAGGTTTCCACAGTTTTAGGGCTTGGTGTCACTAGTATGTGGATGACAACCAATTCTGCCTCTCCTTTCTATCAAATTCAAGGAAGATGTTTTAGTTATAGTTTCATATTGGATGTCAATAATGGACTGGATGAGGGTGAATAAACTGAAATTTAATCCATACGAGACAAAGGTGCTTCTTGTCAGCAGAAAGGCAGATAAAGGAATAGGGATCCAACCTGTGCTGGATGGGGTTACACTCCCCTTGAAAACACAGGTGTGCAGCTTGGGTATACTCCTGGATTCACTTCTGAGTCTGGATGCCCAGGTTTTGGCAGTGGCCAGGAGTGCATTTGCACAGTTAAAAAGTGCATTGGCTGCAGACAATATACCCTCTAATTTTCAGCCCCGCTGGGCGAGGCTCCACCTCTCTCATGCATGACTTTGCCCCTGCATACGTGCACGCCTCCATATCCCCCTGAGCACTGGGTTCCATCACAACCATAACCTAATGTGATCGCTACACAGTCAGAGGAGGAAGACAGCTGTGCGCTGGGAGCTTTGCAGGAACCTTGACTGCAGTCCTTCCTGGAGATGTCTGATGTGGCCATGGTGGCACATGCTTGTTACATCCTGGTTGGATTACTGTAACATGCTCTATGTAGTTTTCCCTATGGAAAGTGTTTGGAAACTTCAGTGGGTCCAAAAGGCTGCAGCCAGATTGTTAATCAGGGATGGTTACAGGGATCACTTAACTCCTGTTACAGCAACTCTACTGGCTGCTGGTCCATTTCTGGACAGAAGTCAGAGTGCTGGTTTTGACCTATAAATCTCTAAACAGCTTGGGTCGAAGCTATCTCAAAGACTGCATCTTCCTTTATGAGTCTGTCTGAGTTTTAAGATAATCAGGGGAGGCATTCTCTAAGACCCACCACCCTTACAGCTGTGTTTGGTGGGGACATGGAAAAGGGCCTTCTCTGTTGCTGCTCCAAGACTCTGGAACTCCTTCCCATGGGAAACCAGGCTGGCCCTGTCTTTGCCATTCTCCTGCAAGCAGGCAAAGATCTTTCTCTTCAGACAGGCCTTTCCTTAGTGATTGGCTGTCTGAGGGAAGTTCTTAAAAAGGACTGTTATTTTTGTTGTTTTTAGCTTTCATACTGTTAATTTTTACTAATGTAAGCTGCCTTGGGTCCTTTTTGGTAGAAAGGCGGGATAAAAATATTTTAAATGAATAATAATACTTACATTTAGTTGTTTTTTTTAAAAGATGTGGTATCATAGCCTGTGAAGTGGCATGGCCAATGTTTTCTATACTGTATTCTTTGTCTCCTGTCCTGTTCTCGAATACACCTTATTTATCTCAGAATTCCAACACATAAGCACAGCAAGGAACAACCATACTAGATACTAATATGTAAATAGGCATCGCAACCTGGTAGCCCATAGTTGAGTAACCTCTAAACTAGAAGCACTGTTCGAACTTGTACAAGCAAGGCCAACAGTGCCTTGCAGAAAAAGCATTTTTAAGAGTGCTAAAGAAGCAACTTCTAGCCCAAGAAATTCTTCAAGGCTCATTGCAAATTTGCAGAGACTGTTGGACTGAGTGCAGTTCACAAATTATGTGGGGTAACTGGTCTTAATGTAATCCATTATGTGACAAAGTACAAAACTCCTGAAGATATGAAGAGAGACATTTCAGGAACCCTTTTCTCCCTCCTTCACGAAAAGCTGAGTCAGCCAATATGATCAAAACTAATAAAGGTGAAAGATCCTTGCCTTCCCTTACTTGTGGACATTCTCAGCCCTGCTGCTTTCCCAGAAGATAAACTGTGATTATTTGTCTCAGAAGGCATGTTCTGCTTACCTATCCCCAGCATTTAGTATAAAAATCTGGCTCTGCTCTCCTGTTATTCCATAAACATATTTAACTCAGTAGTTTTCTTCCCAGCCCATGATTGCAGCCAAACATACTCCCATTTTTGCCCAGTATTTTCAACAGTTTATTTGAATTGCATGATAAATCAGTTCCAGCCAGCCTGAATAACAACCAAGCCTGTCCATTACTGAGACTTTGCAGTTGAGTAAAAGCGAAATATCACATAGTCCAACTGCTTTTTTCTTTTCCTGTCCATCTATGTCTCTGTTACAGGACTACACTGGAAGGGAACTTTTCCAACTCCATCAAAACCACTAATTTTCAACAATGTCAGTAGGTCACTGCAGCAAATACAGTAAGGAGGTTTATGATAACTTAAAGAATAGCAAAAGTTATTTGATATTAACGTTTTTGATTGTTGCTCACTTTCAGTTGCATCTTCTTCAGATGCATCTAAAGAAGTGTTCCAGGGTCCATGAATGTTTATGCCAAATAAAACTTGCCAGTCTTCAAGATGGCACAAGACACTATTGTTTTTCTTGTACCAAAATTAACAGGATCTACCTCAGAAAAAAAGCATTAGCTCTCTAACAATCCTAAACATGAGATATACTATGGTCTCTTTTTCAGAAATTTACCAGAGAACAAATTTCATCTCCCACCAATGTATTTTACCCCCTCATGCAACCCCACCCCCAATAGTCTGTTGTCACTCTTTCAGGCAGGAGGAAAATGAGACTCCACACCTTAATCTTCTTCACATAGAAAGCTGGAAGACGGGATCTTTATTCTTCGACAGCCAAGTGAGGCCTTTTGAGAAGGCTCCCGTGTCTCCAAGGGTCTTCCGCTGTGCACACGTCCTTGAAACCCCATTGGCTTCCGTTGAGGCTTCCGTTGAGTTGTGTACTCATAAACACGCACAAAATCGTACACGAGCTGCACAAAAAGATGACTTTCACTCTGGCGCCGCTTTTATCTGTTATCACACTGCAGCAGCTGCGGGAGCCAGAAGACTCCAGGCCCGGCGGCTTTTTCCCCCTTCAGGGAATAGGACCAGGGAGACTAGCGAGACTCCCGCCAGCCGCGCTTACCGCGCCAAAACCATGGGCCCCGGCCCTATTCAGAAAGGCGTGCTAATGGAAATGTGGGAAGCCGCACCCGTCACGTGCCGATGGAAACATGTGAAACCGCTCTTCTAGCGTGGAGGGAGACTCGCGGATGTCTCCGAGCAGAAGCCGAGGAAAAAAGAGAGATGGATGAAACCGAGGGTTCCCCCCCCCCAACACCCCATTTCTTTCTGGAAAGTACCGAGAAGGGAACTGGGGAAGCTCATTTCCTTTCCTCTCTTCCCACCGCCAAATGACTGACTCCACCGATGTTACACATGCTGCCTCATCCCTCAGAATTAATATTAATAAATTATGTAATATAGTCCACGTCACAACAGTAGCCCCAATTAAAAACAATACGCTCCAGCTAATACTATTTACGGCGACATCTGACACCTTTCGAAGAGAACACCAGCCCAAAGAAAAAGGAGCCAACCCTCAAGAGGAAAGGAAAGCTCCCTTTTTTTCTCGGCACGCCAAGCCTTCCTTCCCTTCGCCCAAGCGAGGCTGCCACTTTCTTGCTGTAACATCCCCGCCCGCGGCAGCCAATGGCTCGGCGGTGACCAGGCGTGGCGACGGGCGGGAGCTCCTCCTCTCGGGGAGAAGAGCGGTCTCGGCGAGGTAGCGGCGCAGGCTGAGGAGAAGAAGCAGGAGGCGTCGGGGTGGCTTCACAGGGGGAGTAGCGGGGCGCCTGTAGCAGGCCGAGGCTTGAGCTGCTGCTGCTGGAAGACCTTCCCTCAGCCATGGGGAACACTGTGGCTCGAGAGGATTTCGAATGGGTTTACACGGACCAGCCGCACGCCGACCGGCGCAAGGAGATCTTAAGTGAGTGCGCACTTCGGCGGTGCCTTTCCCCCGCCGCCCCCGATTCTCTTTCCGCCCCTCATGCGCTCAACTCTCCCTCCGTTTCCTTTCCTTCCTCCTCGCTGCTCCGGCCGCCTTTTTTTTTTTGGCGAAGAAGGCAGAGGCCACCGCTATCCCCTTGGCAGGCGTCTCCCTTCCCTCAAGGCGGCTCGATAGGGTGGGGCGGGGAGGGCTGCCTTTTCTCTCACGGCGCCCTCCGCTCCGAGACGCTCCCCCTCAGCTCTGCCTTCTTGGCGGAGGGCGGCTTGACCCGCTCGCTTTCTCCTCAGGAGGCGCCGGCGCTGCCTCCCTGGAGCCTCCATTGGCGGCGGGGAAGGAGGCCGTGTGTTGAGGAGGGCGAGCTGAAGTATCAGGAGATGTAATGAGTCACAGGCGAAGGGCTTGGCTGGAGGGAGACCCGTTATTACATGTGGCTGGTTTCCTTGCCTGCCGCCTTCCCCCTCCGCTTCGTCGGCCTGTTTCAGGTCCGTGCCGCCACCCTGGCTGCGGGGAGCCGCTTCGTTAGCGGCTCGGTCTTGGTGACCTCTCGTGCCTAGGGATTGAGGAGGGTTTTGCCACAAGGACGGAGTTTGGGGCATCGAACTGTCGGACTTTGAAATCGTGCTCTTAACTAACCTCAGGGCTGAAGTCCGAGACCATTAGTTCCCAGACGTTTAAACTTGCTGTCTCCAGGGAACTTTTCACATGTTGATTCTTGTGCCTTGGGCTTCTGTGGTAGACTCTTAAGAAACAACCTGAAGGTGGGCGGGCTGGGGCGGCTAGCTTTGGCCCCAGACAAACTCAGAAGGACCCCTAGAACAGAGGGTTCCCAACCTTTTTCTCATGGCGACCCACAAATCCGAGTGTCCTTGACAAAATAACCAGTACATTTATTCTCACACGGCCTTTGGACTGTTAGTCGTCTGTTGTAGTCCAGTGTGGTATTTTAACTCCAGGTTTGGATGTTTTACAGCCATTATCAGACAAGCCCAGGAGGGGAGACAAGCGAATGTTTAATATCCCTGTTAACGGAGAGTTCATTGTTGCTGTCAACATTATAACATACCGACAGCACAAAGTCATACAAAGCATTCAAAGATAGGTTAAGGGTTGAAAGAAATAATAATTTTGGGTTTACCAGCATATTCCACTACCTCATTTGATGGGTATTGGGATTCGCTTCTAGGAAGCAGAAATCCCAGACACTCCTTGGAGCTGTGCATCCTGGAAAATGATTGATCAAGTTAAAACTTATATTGAGAAGTTGTCACAGATGAGCTGTTCTTTACTTTTGCACCTTGTTACTGGAAATCTCTTTGCATTTACCAGAGAACTAGGATTGGCTCCATAGTTGCAGTTGGAAACCTCCTAGTTTCTTGAAAGATGCGAAAGAGTCTTTATTAGGAAGAGGCTGCCTTCTCATGACACAACCAATGTACAGTATCCTTCTTTCATTATTCGCTCATGGAGAGAGTTCAAGTTTGATTTGATCTAATAATCATGCGCTGTCGCACTTATTTGTGTATCTTGTGATTCATAGTATCCATACAACTTTCTCCACATTTTAGGAATTGATTTTTTTCCTGATCAGCTTTCTTTAGTGCCCAATTTTCATATTTTCACATGGTCTGCAGAACTTGTCTAGTTCTTTTATAGCTCTCCTTCCAAATATTAGTCCTTCTGAATTTTTAGCTGCAGTTTCTGTTTGGGTTTATGATTGAAGCAAGATGTAGAAAATCTTCTAAATATTTTGATTTTTCATAGCATTAAAGTGCAATTCTTCTGTAGTCATTATTTTTGTCTTCAACTGTAATAATACTTTTGTACTTTCTTTCTTAACCTTTCTCATTTGTTTCAGGATATTGTTCTGCCACTGCTATGCTGTTCTGTGCATATCTTAAGTTATTGATGTTTCAGCAATTTTCATCCTTTTATCTGAATACATTTTTATTCTTCTTTTATTCTTCTTTTATTATTGAATTTAATGCAGGTTTTTTATATAATATGTACTGCGCAGAGATAAAAAGTACCCTTCAGTAATACCTTTGCCAATGGGAAACCCTTCTGTCTCTCCATTATCTGGCTCTAATTAGCTTTTTGTCTATAGATTATGCATTAGAACAGTCAAAAGTTGTGGCATGCTTATTTCTTTTAGTATGGTTCATAGCCTTTCATTAGCCACAGAATCAAATGTTTTGCTGAATTTGACCCAACTCCGGGAGGCAACGGAAGACAGGAGGGCCTGGCGTGCTCTGGTCCATGGGGTCACGAAGAGTCGGACACGACTTAATGACTGAACAACAACAAATAAAGCACAGAGTGATTTTTTTTCTGAAATTCTGTGGCATGCTCTGATAGCCTATTTATATTTGCAATATGGTCTTTAGTGTCTCTTCCTTTTCCAACTTGAACATTTAGCTAGTCTCAGTCCATATGTGGCAAAAATCTTTGTTGTAAAATCTTGAGCATCAGTTTCCTTGCTTTGGAAATTAATGCAGTGATGCTATAGTTCCTGCAATATTTGGGATCTCCTTTCTTTGGAATTGGAACATATATTGAACATTGTGGGCCATTGTTTTGTTTTTCACATTTGCTGGCATAGTCATAAGGATTTTGATAGATTGAGTCTCAATAGTTTGAAATAGTTCTGTTGGTATCCCATCTATTTCTGATGATTTATTTCTTCTGAGTCCTTTGACAAGAATAGCTTCACTTCATTTTCTAAAATGGGGGGTCTTCATGATAGGATTCTTATTTGAAGGTGTCTGCTATTCTTCCAGCTGTTTGTATAGTGCTTCAGTATGTTACTTTCATTTTTTCTTTATTATATTTCTCTATTATATTCCGATGTTGATCTTTCACTATCCCTAATCTTGGTTTAAATTTCCCTTTCATTTCTTGATTATTTCTTGATTATTTTTTCCTTTTTTTGTTATTCTCTGTTTCTCTGCGCTGAGTGCTGTAATAATTCTTTTGTCCCTACCTGACAGTTACTGAAACATTGCATCCTGTTACCCTTTACAATGCTTCTCATCTGTTGTTGATCAGTTAATTGTTTAATTTAAGAGTCATGCATTGGGGTGTTTTGTTTTATTTTCATTACAGGAATAGTCTTTCTGCATTATTCCCAGGTAATATCTGTGGTTTCAAATTGCAGTTCTGGTTCACAATCAGTTGAGTTTAGTAATACAGCTCTGTTGTTTATATGCACTTTAATTGCTTCATGAATGTTATATAAATAACATTTTGGCACTGTGATTGTTTTAGTGTTCCTATTTTGATTAACTCTCTTCACCCCTCCTTTCTTTTTCTTTTCTTTTCTTTCTTTTGCAAAGTAAAAATCTAGAAGTACAAAACTTGATGTATAGCTGAATTGCAGACCTAATCTTTACTTTATTCTATTTGTATGGATTTGATTCTTTGGTATATTTTAAAAATGGATTTTTTTCATGTACTTTTTACTCTAAAAAAAGTAATCTCTGGTTCCATCTTCCTTATGTAATGATAGAGTCTTACTAGTATCCAGAGGCTGAAATCTTGTTGAGCTGCGCAATGCATCAGCCACAGCCATGCCAAACCCATTTTGGGGCAATAAAAAGCTTCCTAGAGTTCCCCCCAGGCTTTCAGGGATCTCTGGGGACTGATGGCAGTGATTTTCCAGCTAATGGTTCCCCCTCCTGTTCTACAGCTCCCGAAGCTTGTTTCAGGACAAAAGGGATCCCCAGGATTCTTGAGAACATGAGGGAAGGGAAGGCTCTAGTAATTTTTTTATGGTCCTGAAATGATTGCAGTTGATGATGTCATCCTCATGCTCTGTCAGCAGGATTTCAGCCAAAGAGATGTTAGGAATACTAAAGGTTATAACAAGATTAAAATCCTCAGCAATTCACCTTCAGGTTGGTGCTCCCCCCACCCCGTCCTAGGCCTGCTGCAGTTAATAGTGTTGATGTAGAGCAAAAGTTAGGTCTGGGAGTTGGCATTCTGATAGTAGTTTGTTTATTCATATATAGTGATAAAAAAGCAATAGCATAGCACTAAAGTCTAATTGTGCTTATCATCTAAAGTTGCCTGGGGCTGATGGGATTTGGGGGAATTCAATGTCATCAAGAGGACTGCAGGTTGCTCACCCCTGTTGTAATGAAAGCAGAAGCCATATTTTAGAGGGTGGTGTGGGGATAATGTTCAGCTCTATTTCTTGGTCTAGATCTGGGGACAGATCTGTGGTATGAATAACATAAATGGCCTATATATAGTTGTTCTGTACCACATTCCTGTTGCTTTTACAGTAGTCTGTAGTGCTATACTAAGGCATCTAGTATTTAACATAACCTTCTAACATATGTACGGTCTTCCATAGGAAGCAGAACTGAAATATGACAAAGTTACAATAGGAATTCTGAAGAACTATCAATTGGTAATAATTTGCCTTTTTTCCTTTCTTTTTTCTTAACAGGCAGACATCCAGAGATAAAAACCTTGATGAAACCAGATTACAATGTAATCTGGTTAGTTTTACTGATGGTGTTTGCACAGCTGATTGCTATGTATCTAGTTAAAGATTTGGACTGGAAGTGGGTTATATTTTGGTCTTACGTGTTTGGAAGTTGTCTTGACCATTCCATGACTCTGGCTATTCATGAGATTGCGCACAACAGTGCATTTGGCAATTGTAAAGCTTCATGGAATCGATGGTTTGGAATGTTTGCCAATCTCCCACTTGGCCTCCCATATTCAGTATCCTTCAAGAGATACCACATGGATCATCATCGTTATCTTGGTGGTGATGGAATTGATGTAGACATTCCTACCAACTTTGAAGGATGGTTTTTCTGCACCCGTTTTCGAAAGTTAATTTGGATTATTCTGCAGCCTTTGTTTTATGCCATTCGACCTCTCTGTATTAATCCAAAACCAATCTCTCGACTTGAAATCATCAATTTGTCGATTCAGCTTCTCTTTGATGTTATGGTATACTACTTCCTGGGAGTAAAGTCTCTTTTGTATTTGATAGCAGGAGCAATACTTGGATTGGGCCTGCATCCTATTTCAGGACATTTCATAGCTGAACATTATATGTTTTTGAAAGGGCATGAAACATATTCCTACTATGGGCCACTTAATAAGCTTACATTTAATGTTGGCTATCACAATGAACACCATGACTTTCCCAATGTTCCTGGAACAAGTCTTCCATTGGTAAGTACATAAGAATACAAATAACTTGGCCTTTGTGTGTAGCTATTTGTTTGCTTACCTAGAGTGAACAATCTCTTATAGTCAAGTAGATTGATGATGCTATTCAGCCTCTGTGCTGTGATTTGCAGATCTTGGGGGGGGGGGGGGGGGAAGAGAAGGTGCATTTCTGCAGTTGTAAAGATAATTAAAGTGATGCACTGTCTAATTCTATGCATGGTTAAAGCATGCAAAAAAGTGAGAACAGTAATATGCCAGATTTAATCTTGGTTCATGCTGAAGATGATAGTACTTCAGACCACTAATATATTGTTCAACTATAGACAAAGTAGTATTTTGTCATGTAAAAAATTTGAATTTTGATGCCTTTGAGGAACCCAAAGGCTCTACAGTCAGCTTGCTGGGCAGAAAAGAGAGCAGAGTAAAATCTCATTCAATTTATATCATTGGGAAGAGATTGAGCTATTCCAGCTGCAGGACGGGTGGAGCAGGAGGTGATTTGGGAATGGGTCTAGAGGCCAAGAGAGCTGTGATCTATTGTATTTACAGCCTCTTGTAGCATGTCCATTGGCCCAGTTCTGGCATGCTACCTTCTCCCTCTCGAGGTTGGAGCTCTGAAGAGGAACAGATAGAACTTTCTGAAGGAACATTTGAAGCTAGACATTTCCTTCTGAGAGGGGACATCTCTGCTATTAGAGGGAGAGAGTTGAAAAATCTTATTACCCTTGGTACATTCTCTTGGTTCTGGACTAAAATATTCTTGGGGTTCTTTTATGCTCAAATGACTTGAGCATAAAACATCAAATTAAAGCTGCTTTTGAATATTTCAGAGTATTTTTGTTTGTCCGAATAATGGGAAAAAAAATGAAACTGGGAAAAATAAAGAGCTCTGGCTTGGGTAAAAGCCAGTAAAACTTAGCACAGTCAATTGTTGCTCAGCCTGTAGTGTGCAGGTAAAGTTCTCATCAGTGTCCTTCCTCCAGTCTTTCCTTCCTCCACTCTTTCCTTCTTTTGCCACCATGGGAAACCATGCAGTTTAGTCAAATTAATCAGATTTCTCAACAAAAATGTTTGTTGAAGGGGGAAGAAATATCTTTGGTTAAGAGTTTTGCTGTCGCTGTGGACAGAGTGCCTGATAGTTGCTTTGTATGTCATGTTGCCACTCATCCTTCCTGGTACACAGGTGCATACCATGAAAAGAGAAAAAGGCAAAATGCTGCAAAAATAAAAGCAATCAGCATGTGTAAAACTGGGGTGAAGTGAATAGCTTGGGTCCTATTCTCAATGCTGCCATGACCTACTCCACTTAAATCCTACACAGTGGCACAGATTATCACACATACCGTAGATGTTTGGTTGATGGGATTGAGATCTGCTGCTGCTCAAAAGCAAAGAAGTAAAGAACATGATTGCTCCCAAATACCCTCTCTGCTTCAGAGCCCAACCCTCCTTCTGGTTTACGGAGGGGTTTCAAGCTATGAAGTTAGCCAGGAGATATCTAGAGAGCAGATGGAGGAAGGATCCGTCAGATTATAATTTAGCTGCAGTAAAGAAACTGACCAAGAGCTATGCCAACACTATTAAATTGGGGAGAAATGCATTTAATATCAAGATTATCAGTGAGGCAAAGAATCAACAAGCAGAGCTCTTTCATGTGGTCCATGGCTTCACTGACCCTGGTCGGCTAAAACAGCCTAATTTGGGGGGGGGTCTCACCTGTGATTAGTTTGTGGCCATTTTAGATCCAAAATTGAGGCCCTTCAACGTGACCAGGACTTCTTTGGCAGTGCAGCAGATCGTATTGAGGTTTGTAGTGCATTGTCTTCTCCCATCTGTTTGGTTCAGTTTCAGCTTGTGACATTGCCAGAGTGCTTGTGCACTGCAACCCCCCCACCTCAGTACTCAATCCTTGCCCATCCTGGTTACTGAAAGCTGCCAATGGGATTATATTAATTCAATCAATCAATTTATATACCACCCATGTGGCCGAAGGCCACTCTGGGTGGTTTACAACATAAAATAACAAAAGACAATCAAAATCACAGTGGATTGGGCCAAAAACATGGTAAATGTGCCTTTGAGGGAGGGATGTATACCCTCCCATGTGAAAGAGGGAGCCCATCCTAAACTAATCAAATTTAGTGATGATTTAAACAACTAAATTAAATGGCCCATTACAAATATCCCCTTTATGACCAAAGTGACTGGATGGTGGCGAATCAGCTCCAAGCTTTCCTTGAGGAGGAGGATTGATTGGATTCATGTCAGTCTGAGTTCAGGCCACACCATGGCTCCAAGGCAGCACTGGGCACACTGTTAAGAGAGGTGGTGGAATATCCATGTTGATATTCCTTGATCTATCAATGGCTTTTGATACTGTCGACCATGATACTTTCCTGATTAGGCTGTTGGGATTGGACAGCTGGCACTTAGCTGGTCCTGATCCTATCTCCAGAGAGTTCAGCTTTGGGAGGAATTGCGGTCCCCTTGGACCCTCAGCTGTCGGTTGCCCCAGGGGTCATAGATTTCCCCAGTGTTCTTTAACATATATGTTAGGCTGCTGAGAGAGATCATCTAGAGATTTGGAGTGCCATGCCATCAGTACACTGATGACACACTATCTCCTTTATATTTTCTGCAGAGAATGCTGTCTAGGTCTTGAAGCCCTGTTTGGCCACAATTTTGGATTAGAAAAAGGCTAATAGGTTGAAATTGAACCCAGATTAACATGGAGATCCTTCTTGAGGGGCTTCTGGACAGGTTAAGGGGTTGTCTCCTTAATGTGGATAGATTTATCCTTCCTCTTAAGAATTGAGTGAATAACTTGGGGCTGTTCCTAGATCTGGCTCTCTCCTGGTAACACCAAATATTGGCCATGGCTAGGTTAGCCTTTAATCAATTTACGCTGATTGTCCAGTTACACCCCTACCTGGAAGATGGGTGCCTGCACTGGTGAGCTCAAAAATTGACTCTCTATGTGGGGCTGCCCTTGAAGCTGACTTGAAAACTACAGCTGGTGCAGAATGTGGTGGCTAGGCTGGTTTCAGGCGTGAACAAGTTTGAGCACATCTCCACAGTACTGGCTCATCTGCATTAGCTTCCTGGTCCGTTCCAGGCCAGGTTCAAGGTTTTGGTCTTAACCTATAAATCCCTTAATGGTTTGGGATCCCGCTACTTGTCGGAACATCTTTCCCATAAAACTGCAGCCTGTGCCATGCGGTTCTCATAGGTCTTGCTCTTATTGATTGTCATGCCGAGAGAGGCAAAGAAGATCTCTACTATACTTTATAGTATAGGAATGCAGTGTGTGTACTTCTGGCAAGTACTTGCCTCCATCCAGCACTCTGACATCATATCTCAATATAAGACATAGCTTTGAAAGATGTGTGTTGTTCCGCTCTGCTGAACAATTCTTAGTTGGTTCCTGTGTAGGACATATTAGCAGCTTTCTTTGCTGGTTGTCAGCATTAAATCTAGAGTGGTCATTGTGACATGGCAAATAATCATATATGGCTGGTTTTTAAAAAATATTGTTTTAGATATTGAAAATGATCCAATGCTCATTTACCTCTTACAGATTTGATGTGGAATGATCCAGTTAATATATTGTACACAAGGTACCCTCTCCGTGCAGCCTTCCTCCTCCTCTGCACACTGACAGTGATTGTTTTCAGCCCCTTTGATTCTGGTTGCAACGGAACTTCACGTGGGGGGATTGTGTACTCTGGCAAAGTCACATGTGCGAGGGGCAGAGCCCCGCCCAGTGAGGCTGAAAATTAGAGGGAATGTTGATTGTACATATATATATGTGATTATATATATAATGTTGATTATATATATAATCCGTGTACTATTTGTATTTAAATTTATACGAGATGGAGTACTGGGTGTTAATATATGTATATATTCTTTTCATTGTAGCTGAAGAAAATGGCCCCTGAATACTATGACCATCTTCCACAGTATAACTCCTGGATAAAAGTGCTTTATGACTTTGTGATGGATGACACTATCAGCCCCTACTCACGCATGAAAAGGCACCTAAAAGGAGAAGTGAAACAGGATTAACTATACACCAAAAAATTTATCTCTGCATACACAAGGGACATAGTTTCAGAGTAGCTTGCATTAAGCTTGATAAATGTGTATTATTTGTTATCTTGACCTACGCTGGAATAGGAGTGTATTGGTACATTTTATAACAAGATCTGAGGAATTAAAATATTGCCAGAACTAGAACTATTTTTTTCATATAATATATAAATGTTCTGTGCATAATGCTAGTATTAATGTTACATAATGTGTTCAGTAGCTGTTGACTCAAACATCGGTTCTTTAAACCTTTAGATACATGAGAAGTACATTGTGTTTATTTTTGCCGCTTACAATGGTCATTATACTGACTCTCCAGTATTCTGCAAAGATTTCTAAATTGACTCCATGTTTCAGTTGCAAAATGGTTTTAATGAACTGTACCTGAACAAAATTCCTGGCTGCAGTTCCTTTAAAACAGAGGTATGTTTTCAGAAAGTAAATCCCATTGAGTCACTTGGACTACTCTAATTGGGATTAGTAATGGGATACTTACCATGGGCATCTATAGGAAGAGGCACCTTTTTGGGGAAACAGTTTTGCCTTCCCTCATTTCTGGGTTAATGCATGAAGCGGTATGATAATTGTCAAACTGATGCTTAATTTGAGGGAGGCTGGATGACCTGAGAATTAGAAACCAAAAATAGGAGCACAGCTGAGATGTTGTAGCAAAACACTTGGGCACTTGAATAAAAGGCTTGTTTTTAAAAAATTGAGTTGATGAAAATATGTGGGATATTCTTGAAAGCATGGTTGAAACACGGGAGTGGACTTCTGGAACTAACTCTTTGCAACATTACTTATTTGTGTAATGCTTTTAAAAACTGGTTTTGAATGATTAATAATACACACTGTCAGTTAGTTTCTCTGTATGTGGGAAGGGAGTGGCCTCAAATATTTCCACTTAAAACCTTACCATTACATATGGTCTTGAAATGGGGAAAGTATTTAAATAGGAGCTAGATAAGCAAGCTGTGCTGCCAAAAGTTAAATATTTAACATAATCTTATCAGACTTTTTGCCCTACATTTTAGGCTGCAGTTCAAAGAACCTTCTCACCTCTAACAGCTGGCTGTCATTGACAGCCATAATTTGCTTATGAGTTCCTATCCCATCTTTGAAACAGGGTAATGTAAGTTGTTGCAAGCCGTTTGTGAGCCTAGCCCATAATTTATATCTGTGTGCTAGGTTGACAAGTGTATTAATTCAAAACAAGACTATTTAAATTGCCAAGAAAAGTCAGTTTAAATCAAATTATAATGCATTTATTTAACTAAAATCACAATGTACATGTTTTCTAATGACCATAAGAAAGTTGATCTAAACTACCATAGTCCTGTATCTTCAGAAATAAGAGTATTGAGTGAACTAAGTGAAGAGGTAGGAGAAAAACGTGACCTAGATGGAACACTGGTTGGCACCTGTGGCAACAAATTGGCAGTGGCTGCCCTTTTGTGTCAAGGCAGAATATAAACATGTTGAAATATAAGCACAGTATGGTAAGATACTATGGTAAGTTTACAGCCCATTCTTCCCCTCCCTCCCACATTACCTTTATTAAAACAGGTTTTAAGAAAAAGACAAAAAATTGTGTGCAATCCTTCAGTACCACTCTCGGCATGGCTGGGGAGTTCTTATTTACAGTCCTTTCTTTACAGTTTTGGTTAGGTCAGATTTCTTACAGAAGAACATTGTTTCATGTAGTTCAAACATTGTCTTTAAGTTATTTAGTTTTAAAAAGATTTATAAGTGAAATATTGCGTTTTTCACCCATGAGGTTCATGTTCTTAGCTGGCAAAGAACATGTTTCAGTTAATTGTGCTATGGCCATCACTGTGTTAAGATATTGCCTAGTGGTTTCATTGGCTCAGCTACTTTGAGTAGATGCCTGTTTTAAAAACCACAACTATTCCTTTCTTTTTCCTCTTTTCGCCGTCTTACGTTGCTCCTGTGTAAAAACACATACATCTGTGGGTGTTCAGCTCATCTGTTTACAGCCTGAAGAGCTATGCCTGAAGATGGCTTTGGAGTTGTACAATTCTTCAACTAGTTTAAATTTTGGCCAATAAAGTTTCTTGTCTGCTTGCAGTATGTGTGTATTCTTACCTTAGTTTTCTCCATGGGTAATTTCTTCAAATTCAAGGAAGGGAACGGTACCCGTTGAATAGCCTGTTTCTGCAGGAGGAGAGATACTTCGCTCTCTAGGGCAGGTGAGTAAGTCGCAGATCTGATGCGACCGATGGGAGGAAGCTCCTTGAACTCCAAAAGGTAACCATAACGTATGATGGTGAGCACCCAATTGTCCTTGGTAATGATTGAATATTTGTCGAAAAAGGGGGCTAGCCAGGGGTGATAGGGTCGGTCGAGGAGCGGGGCCAGGGGAAGACAGTCAAAGATATTGTTTGTTTTTCTTTGCAGGTCAACAAAAAGCTTGACGGCGCTGAACAGGTGCTTGGGACCGGAAGGAGGCTGCAGCAGAGGAGGATGGGGGAGGATTGGTTGCTGGAAGTTGAACGGGCAACGCCACTGGTTGCGTTGGAATCTAGGCTGCTGAGTAGAGTAGGACTGGGCTGTTTTGTGAATTTTATGCAGGTTGTCCATAACGTCGTCCGTCTTCTCATTAAAAAGGCCAACTCCATCAAATGGGAGGTCCTCTATGCGGGACCGAGCATCATCGGTGATGCCCGCTGAACGGAGCCACGCGTGTCTCCTGAGGCCAATAGCAGAAGCCATGGCCTTAGAAGCAGCATCTGCCATAAGCCGAGAGGCCAAGCGTTGCTGTTTAGCCAAAACAGACGCCTCTAGATGTGTATTGAGAACCACAGCCCTAGCATCTTCAGGGGAGGCCTGGAGGACTGGGAGAATCTTGTTCCACAGTTGCCTCTGATATGCCCCCATGGCAGCCTGATAGTTCGATACCTTCATTACGTAGGATGCAAGAGAGTAGAGACGACGGCCCAAGACGTCCAGTTTTCTACCTTCCCTGTTCGTAGGTGTGACAGTAGAGCGGTTCCCAGCCCGAGACTGGTTAGACTGCATGATAATGGAATTTGGGAGAGGATGCTTCACCAGAAAACCAGTGTCATTCCCGTGGGTTCTGTAATGATTTTCGACACGCCTGGAAATCTGTAAAGAAGTAGCAGGCTTATCCCAGGACTCCTTAATAAGGTTCAGCATAGCTGGAATGAAAGCAAGACTCAACGGAGGCAATTTCTCCTGATTGATGTCGAAGACGAGATCTTGCTTAGGAGGAGGAGGCTGCTCGATATCGAGCTCCAAGGACTTCGCCATGCGGAGTATCAACTGCAAATAAGAAGTGAAATCCTCGGACGGAGAGGGGGGATGGTTATCCGCCACGTCTGAGTCCGGGGTCGGAAGATTCGAAGGAGACTTCCTAGAAGCCTCAGAGGGCTGATCTTGAACATCTGAGACTGAAGAAACCGAATAACCTCTAGTATAAGAAGGAGGTAAAGAGGCCGAGCGGTGGCGAGACCTCGACGTGGAAGCACCAAACTGGGGAACTGGTACCGAAGGAACACTTTCTGGTGGAGGCGGGACCTTGCGAGAAGAAGAGACCTGAAGAGATTAAGAGGGAACTCGAGCAAGAGACCCACTCGGCTGTGGTACCGAAGCCGACGGGACCGACACCGTACGGGAGCGTTTCGATGCCCGAGAATCCTGTCCAGCGATGTCAAGTTGCTATGAACGATGCTTAACAGCTGGCCTGTGTGGGACAGGCAAACCGGGATTGACGCAGTAATAGTCCCGGTGTCGACGATGAGGCGGAGGAGAAGGCGATGGAGACGAGTCAGAGGGGGAAGCATAAGCGTAACACACCCTCTTTGGTCGGTAGAAAGAGTCGTAGTAAGGATCGATCTCGCCATAAGAGTATTGATGCCGATCATGCTCCCCATAATGGAGCTCTTGATAGCTCTTGATGGGTTGGAGGTAACATCAGCCTCTGAGCGGCCATGACTCGGAGATAGGCTCAACGACGACTCCGGAGCCTGAGTTGGAGGCAGCGGCATCAAGTCATCCGCTTCTGATTTGGAGTCCGGGTTGGGTACCTCCCTCGATGACTCCTCAAGGATTGGCGACGGAAGCGATAGTTGGGCTGGAGGAGGTTCTCTAGGACGACTTGATTTAAAAGACCGTTTTGTTCTGTTTATCAATGTCCTTCCTTTTCTTAGGAGAAGGATCACTAGCCGAGACCGAAGGTGACTTTGAGGCTGATGTTGACTTTGAGCCCGATGGGTGTTTTGATTTGGGAGCCTTAGAAGAAGACTTCTGTCTAGGCGACAGCGTGACGGGAACCGAGGGTTGGTCTACTGACTCAGACCAAGGGACCGGTGTTAAGGTAGGCTCCATAGTAGATGAAGGCCTCAGGGATTTCTCCCAGAGAAAAGACCGAAGACGCTGCAAATGAAGCTTAAGGGCAGGTCTGGTCAATCTCTTGCACTCCAGGCAGGAGGTCGTCTGGTGTTGTTCCCCCAGGCAAAACAAACAGCAATCGTGGCCGTCCGAGAGGGGAATTTTATTGGCACACGAGCTGCAATGCTTGAATGGGCCCGTTGGGGCCATAAAAAAGGGCGGGAAGGGGGAGAATCAAAAGAAAGAAAAAACTCACAGGGAAACGTCCGAAACAGAAGAACAGATCAAGTCCGAAATCCAAATCGTAAACCGTGAGACAAGCCAAAAGTCCGAAAAACCGTAAGAAGAAGTTCGCTCTAGCGATTGCCAAAGAAGTCCGATTTCAGCAGTGGCTAAAAGGAACTGAGGTATTACAGGAGGGTGGAGCATGCGCACCACAGGGGAACGTCTTACTAATCACATGTTTTTAAGCTCTAGAAGATTCCGAGGAGTCCTGCGCAGGCGCAGTAAAACCCATTCGTGTGCATTCACAAAGACCACGAAGAAGAAACAAGATTTCCATGTCTGATTTTGAAACATGAATGAAAGCAGATATAAATCCAAAGTTAATGCTAGAGGGTGCTGATAAAGGGATTTGTAATCAGCTATGTGCTAATAGTATTTCACATCCACTTACCTAATCTGTGAGCTGTTACGCTACAAGTCTAATATAATTATTAAAATGGGGACATTGCAACTTACTTTTCAAAGACATTTTCCTTTCTGGTGAAACATGACTTCTGTTGTTCGCTCTGCACGATACTATAATCCAGATGGTCATTCCAGTATGTACTGCAATTCCTTGTTTTCCATCTTCAAGCAATTTATAGCTACTATGGATGAACAAGCAGGAACAACTAAACATGTCTAAGATGGCAAGATGGTTTGTTGCTGTGCATGACACAACTCATTCACTAGAACTGCTAGGAAGATGAGACGCATCTTGTTACATTGAAAGTGAATAGAATCAAGTTTAATATGGATTATCTTTAAAAATTACCCAAATAGAGTTTCATTAAATGCTTGACTCCATTACAGTACTCACAATAACTATATCTATCTGTAGCCTATATATTTAGAAAGAAGTCTGCAAAGAACAGTCAATATAGCTACAGTCATGATTAAATTCTAATAAAATAAGCAGGAGACACGTTTATGTGATTTTGTTCATGTGTTTCAATAAGATGTGAATTTCAGGATGATAATTAACAATATTGTTTACAGTATGGCATGAAAACGATCTTTAACACAGGCTATTAAAGAAAGGGGAAAAAAGCATTTGAAACGTGGCTTTATCACAGGTGAAAATGGCAATGAGTAAGTATAAAGGTGAACAAACAAGGATTTAAAAAATGCACAAAGCTAGAATATTTAGATGACAACAAGAAATGAACAGTATAGACTGTTACTTCTCATCATTCAAGGTTAAATGGGAAAAGTAGTGAAAGGAGAAACTTCTTGGCTGAATTGTTTTGGATAGAATACAAAATTTGTAAAAGCTCTCACATCAAAACAGTCATGATGCCAAACCTCTGAGAGGAGAGGACCAAGATGGCTACTAAAATAAACCTTTGATCAGTAGGGATTTCTGCATCAGCAAAGCATTGGTACTCTACTTGATGCTGGGAAAATTATTTTGACTCCTAAGTGGATGCTGAGTTTTCAAACACACCTTCTATACAGCTTTGTCAACATAACGATATGCAAATCATGTATTACATGCTGATTTTTGTAAGAAATTGCTTAAGGGGTGGGTGGCATTCTTGGCAGAAACCTGAGGAGCAATCGGAATTCCAGGTCCCCTCACTATTAGTCACGATGACTGATGGCTTTTAATGACCTAAAAAAACTAATAGTGGGCAGGAGAGGATTTAAACACATCCACTTCACTTCAGATATTTTGTTGGTAGTGATTACCCAAGTTCAAGGGCATATCTCAGGATCTTGAAGTTAGACACTTCCATACAGACTGAACCACCTACTTGATTACCACACCAATCTACAGAATTTAAAACACATTCATGATTTGGCTGAAATGGGCCCAGTGTCCAAGATCAGACTCATGACATCCATTCTTCTGTCTGTACTTCATACTGCCTTCATCCTGTCCACTTCATATGAATAGAGCAGTAGGTGGTAAAAGGTGCTGTTTCCATAGCAACACGGCTCCTATTACCTGCCTGTCTGCTTTTGTGTCTGTAGAACAGAAATCCACAAAGGGTTTACTTGATAACTGCTTCTCTGTGTATTTATGGAAGCAAGATAGGTAGAATCAAATGTCTCAGAGTACCAGGAAATTAGGCACTGTTTCTCCATAGAAAAGTTTTAATATTGAAATGGCAACAAAGAGAGCGAGTTTCCACTATAGCTGGTAAGGACCAACAGCCAAATAATGGCTGCATACAACAGGACACAATATTTTATGAAAATTGTCCAACAATTCCATGATCAATGGTCAAGCAAGACTGAGGGCAGGCGCTGTTTCACAAATGGGCTTCAGAGAAACTGAAGGAAGAATCAAGGAAGAATCCTCATGGTAAGCAACCATGCCAGTCTCAGGTGTCTTCCAGCTGTCACCTGCTCAGTGACTGGCGCAGTTCTTCATACATGATTTGGTCCTAATTAAAGGGGAGAAAACAAGCACTGAATCAGAATACTGAGTGAACTAAGTGCAGAGTTAGGAGGAAAATGTGACCTAGATATAAACAGATTGAAATATAAGCACAGTACTTGGCACTCATTCCAGAAGACTTCAGCATTTTAAAGGCAAGACTTTGTTTTAACTTTGCCACAGGGAAAACTAAGGAGGACAGGCCCCTCTGCTTAGTGGTAATGATTCAGCACCAATTTTTAGTAAAGAAATATAGGGAAAGGCAAAATGTATAATTTCTCATTTAGTATTTATTTATTGCTTTCCTGCCCACTAAAGTTCTCAAAATGATGGACAATAAAACAGATTTAAGGTTTCTTTAAAAACAAAATTAAAACTATTTTTAAAGGCCCATTAAAAAAACCCAGCATCTTTTCAGAACAGATTGAAAACAATCCCCAGATCTTCTTGGAGAAGGAAATGGTACCATAACTAAACGGGGAGGTGCCCCAATATATTCCATTATTAGCCAGCAGACTCTCCCCCTCCCAACTCCCAACATGCAAGCAGATACTCTGCTGCAGGCACAGCAATTGTTTCATCAGATCAGGCTTGTTTGGACAAAAGCAGAAGATTACAGACATTGTTAATTCCACTGTTTTCTCAAGTAATAATATACATTCAAATGCACTGCAGATGATGATATGACAAACCTACTACTGCACTGCACTAAATTTGACAGGCAGGAGAACATTCAATAACATCACCATTGCCCTAGATGCATGGTGCTATCTCTGAATCTCGGCCAACTGGACCAAAGGGATGCTGTTGTTTTGGAGCTAGATCAAGTACAAAATATGTACATAGATAAATCCCTTTTTGAGATTCAGCTGAAGTGTTTCTAGTTTAAATCCAGAAAACAACACTGTTTCTGAATTATCAAAAGAATAGCCTTGTGCTAACGTTCAAGGATACGCAGTACAGCAGTATTGCCCACCTAGGTCTACATGACTTCGGGATGCAGTGAGGGGATCCCCACGTATAAAAGCCTGCATTTAAGAAGCTGGCGTGTCATGGAGAACAGTTCGAGTCTCATACTGCTAATACAACAGGTTTCAATAAGCAGGGAACATGGAGCATTCATAGAATGGCCTTCAGTTCCATTCCTGCTCCTTGAATAAACTCACTTACAAAACCTAGCATTTTCTTTTGCGTCTGACAAGAATGTTTTCTAATCTAGAAATAGTATTTTGAGGCAACTTGAAGACAGAAGACTGAAAATAAACGGAAATGGTGGTATAAGCTTTAGCTCCACCTATTAAAGCAGAGGTGTGAGATTCACATTAGTAGAGAGCCAGTGGTTAGAGTACTGGACTACAACTCAGGAACCCTCTGTTCAAATCCCCATTCAGCCATTAAGCTTAGTGTGCAATCAGATGGGAATTTGCCCCACATTTTGATCTAGTCTGGAGATGGCCTAATTTGCTCCTTTCTCCAATGACAATGTGACATACAGGCCATCACAAACCTCTCTGTCCCTGATCAGTACCTACCCACTTCTTTTTAGGTCCCTTGTCAAGGGACAATGTATTTCTGGTGCAGGAAGGATTTACTCCATTTTGGTTTGGTTCCACCATAAGTGACTGCTGGGATCAAACCAAAGTGGATAATTTAAGTTGCCCCTTTATTTAAGCCACTTCACGATCTTGGGTAAACTGAAAGCTTCCTCCTGCTCCCTCATGGAAGGGGAGAAAGAGGAAGCAAAGGTTTTTGTTTTAAAGCCCTTGTAAAGCAGCACTGATGCAACATGCCATCTATTAAATTTTTTTAAAGCTTCCTCCCTCCTTGGGGAGAGGGAGGAGACTTTCAATTTCTGAAGACTTTGAAGTAGCTTAAGCAAAGAACAGAGGAGGAGACAGGAAGTGACAAGAATGGGGTGTTTTTGTTGCTTTATTTTCTTTTTCCCTCTTTTCCTTTAAAGGGGAGGAAGGGCCAAACAAAGTTGCTTGAGATGTAGTGTGGTTGATCCTAGCATATGGATGTAAGGATTGTCCTAAATTACATACTGCACCTTAAAGTGACCCTGTTTAGCATGACCTAGCCCAGGGGTGGGCAAAATGTGGCCCTCCAGATGTTGCTGAACTGCAACTCCCAGCATTCCTAGCCCACACAGCCAATAGTGAGGAGTGTTGGGATTTGCAGTTCAGCAGCATCTGGAGGGCCGCACTTTGCCCAGGTCTGACCTAGCCCAATGCAGGCCTGGATAATTTGGCTGTCTCCACACCATTATTCAACGACCTTGAGCCAATTGCATTCTCTCAGTCTAACCTGCCTCAGAGGGTTGATGTGAAGATAAAGTCAGGAAGACACAGGCTATGTTATAAAATATCAAGCGTAATCATAATAGATATAAAATGCCAAAAGGAAGTGAACAACTATACTACCATATTAAATACTTCTGTCCAATTTCTGGGCAGAACACTGTTTCATCTAGGATGGCACTTTTCAATCTGTTGCAGGAAATTTCATTTTTCACTAACATATTTATTTTTTTATTTTTTTATTTATTTATTTCTCAGGCTTCTATATCACCCAATTTGTGAAAAGCACTATTCTGGGCAGTTAACAATAAGACCAAACAAAGAATAACAATAAATCAAACAATAATGATGTTGATATAACACAAAATAAAGCCATCAGCCCCAGCATCCCAAGAGGAAACCAAGAACATCAACCAATGATTGGACAGGCAGAGCAGATGGCAAGTTCATGTGAGGTTGCCATCAAAAGCCCTGTAAAGAGCAGTGTCCTGAGCAACCTCTTAAAGGTTTGCAGGGAGGTAAGTTTGACTAGGAGCCAATTCCAAAGGGGTGGTGCCACAACCGAGAAGGCCCAACTTCTAGGAAAATGTTTTTTCTGGCCTCCTTCAGAGTGGCAACACTGAGAAGCAGAGCCTGAGAGGATATGGTGGTGCAGGTTGATGTTCTTGGAGAGAGGTTCTCTGACAAGTAACGAGGTCCTAAACTGTGGAGGGCTTTATAGATAAACATCAAAACCTTGAATGTGACCTGGGACATCACAGGTAACCTGTGCAGGCAAACCAAGACTGGAGAGATGAGGTCAGATTTCCTCACACCCACCAGTCTGACAGCTGCATTATGGGCCTGTTTCAGTCTCTGGGTAACTCTCAAGGGGAGCCCCATGTAGAGAATGTTACAGTAGTCAACCCTGGAGATCACCAGTGCATGCACCAAAGTCCTAAGGGTTCCCTCATCTAGGTGGGGGGAACTGGGCAATAAGCCTCAGTCGATGAAAGGCCAACCTGGACATGGCTGCAATCTGGGAATCCCATGAGAGAGCCAGGTCCAGGAACATGCCCAGATTTTCAACTTGATCCCTAAGTGAAAGTGCTACCATGGTGCTGGGATCAATGCTCCTCATCCTTTCAGGGATTGCTACAAACATGTCATAGGGGAAAAAAAATCTTCCAAATCCAATTTATTCTCTGAAAAGATTCACACTACAGTTCATCAGCATAGCAGTTGGAAGGTTCTGATGCTAAGCCTACTAAACACATTGGAAGGTATGAATGAAGACAACTATTACTTTTTGAACAATAGAGATATTACACATAGCCAGGTTGTGAGGCTGGGAGCAACTCCAGAGGTGTTCCACAAGGTGTACCGTCTGTCTCTTCAAGAGGAAACACCGAGGGACAGCTGTTAGACCTAATAAAAGACTTACGAGGACTGGATGTAGGGAAAGAAATGAGAGAGGGCGCTATTTTGGCGGGAGGAGAAGATAGAAAGGAAGGAAGGAGAGGGGCAGTTGGTGGAGACAGAGGAGGAAGAAGCATGTTGGATGGAGAAAGTAGAAGAAAAGGAAGACCTAGTAGATTTGATACAGGAGGACCCCTGGACAGGGGAATGGGTGGAATTTAGAGTTCTTCGTGAATACGCAAAGAGTGGAAGAGACAGATGTACAGGAAACCACCCTATTGGGGGGAAACGAAAGAGAGAGAGAGGAGAGAAAGAAATACAAAGCCTGGCTGCAGAGGGAGGCTCAATGGAGGGAACGCAACCAAGGTATGGAGAAACCTGGGAGACCCCGTGGGGTCAATCCATTTCGTCCCAGTCTGAGACCTACGCCAGGCAAAAGGGTTTGGGAGCCGCAGGTGGGCTGGATCTTTCACCCCCCTCAGTAACATTGAGAGGAACTGTACCAGAAAACCTGGGCTCGGAACCCAAACGGTATGGACAAGTTTGGAACTCTTCGCTCCTCACTTTGAAGGGGAATTTGTTAGAGTTTGATGAAGAAAAGTTTGGCGCCGCCTCCAGGAAACAAGAGGCTGATGCTACTGTTGAAAAAGACTACAAAACATGATAATCAATAAAGACCTTTTACTAGAGAATTTTGGAGTACATGATTCATCTTTACACCAGGATGTTACACAAGGGGACAAAGGGGCAGAATCGAATCACACAGGTACAATTCTCTTTTTCAGCAGTCTTATCAGCTTGGTGCCTTCCAAATGTTTTGGACTTCCAACTATAGCAAATTAACTGATGAGACTTGCAGCCCAAAACATCTGGAGACAAGCAGGTCGATGAAGGTTGTCTTACAGTGGTAACAGCCTAGTTTATCTGACCCCATGATTTACAGCAGAGTTGTTCGGTTTTTTTAGGATATATTGAGCTCATAGCAATGCTAAACATGCAAATAATGCATATTCTTTTGATGTCTCCTATTATACTGCTTTTTATCATCCTTATGTGAAGTCAGTAAATGAGAACATATAACATCTTACCTTTCTTGAGACGGAAGATTTAACTTTCTTAAAAGCTGCTTCAAAGTGTTTTTTAGCAATCTTGATTTGTCCTGTTAAGAATAGGAGAAGCTTCAACATGACTGCAGAATACAATATATTCCTTTAAATGAAACCTGAATCACTTGACATGATAATTAAAAAGACAACTGCAGTAGCATCACTTGTCTTTGAACAAATCAGTATTTGTGATAATTCTGCTTCTATTTCATTGACCACATATCTCCAAGTTTAACCAGGGTCAGCTGGGCATTGACATCCTAAACATCTCTTTTGAAAGCCTATGTTCATACAATATGGTGACAATACATCACTTAGCCAAATGTCAACAGAAGATTTATTAAGACAAAACAGGCACTTATAAGGATTTGGATGCATCAGAACAGGGAAAATTAGGATGTGGGAGTATATGTGGGATTTCATATACTGTAGCAATCCATTATTCTGGATCTGCCCTGCTCAAATAGATGAAAAGCTTGAAGAGTTCCAGAACTGTCCCCAATATGCTCTGACTCTTAAGTAACACTAATGATGGGAAAGTATATGAGTCAGAGAGAATTAGTGATCCATCTTTTTGTTGTTGTTTAATTGTTAAATCGTGTCTGACTCTTCGTGACCCCATGGACCAGAGCACGCCAGGCCCTCCTGTCTTCCACTGCCTCCCGGAGTTGGGTCAAATTCATGTTGGTAGCTTCAATGACACTGTCCAACCATCTCGTCCTCTGTCGTCCCCTTCTCCTCTTGCCTTCACACTTTCCCAACATCAGGGTCTTTTCCACGGAGTCTTCTCTTCTCATGAGATGGCCAAAGTATTGGAGCCTCAGCTTCAGGATGTGTCCTTCCAGTGAGCACTCAGGGTTGATTTCCTTCAGAATGGATAGGTTTGTTCTCCTTGCAGTCCAGGGGACTCTCAAGAGTCTCCTCCAGCACCACAATTAAAAACCATCAATTCATCGGCGGTCAGCCTTCTTTATGGTCCAGCTCTCACTTCCATACATCACTACGGGAAAAACCATAGCTTTGACTATGCGGACCTTTGTCAGAAAGGTGATGTCTCTGCTTTTTAAGATGCTGTCTAGGTTTGTCATTGCTTTCCTCCCAAGAAGAAGCCATCTTTTAATTTCGTGGCTGCTGTCACCATCTGCAGTGATCATGGAGCCCAAGAAGGTAAACTCTGTCACTGCCTCCATATCTTCCCCTTCTATTTGCCAGGAGGTGATGGGGCCAGTGGCCATGATCTTAGTTTTTTTGATGTTGAGCTTCAGACCATTTTTGCACTCTCCTCTTTCACCCTCATTAAGAGGTTCTTTAATTCCTCCTCACTTTCTGCCATCAGAGTGGTATCGTCTGCGTATCTGAGGTTACTGATATTTCTTCCGGCAATCTTAATTCCGGCTTGGGATTCCTCCAGTCCAGCCTTTCACATGATGTATTCTGCATATAAGTTAAATAAGCAGGGAGACAATATACAGCCTTGTCATACTCCTTTCCCAATTTTGAACCAATCAGTTCCATATCCAGTTCTAACTGTTGCTTCCTGTCCCACATATAGATTTCTCAGGAGAAAGATAAGGTGGTCAGGCACTCCCATTTCTTTAAGAACTTGCCATAGTTTGCTGTGGTCCACACAGTCAAAGGCTTTTGCGTAGTCAATGAAGCAGAAGTAGATATATTTCTGGAACTCTCTGGCTTTCTCCATAATCCAGCGCATGTTAGCAATTTGGTCTCTAGTTCCTCTGCCCCTTCGAAATCCAGCTTGTACTTCTGGGAGTTCTCAGTTCACATACTGCTGAAGCCTACCTTGTAGGATTTTGCGCATAACCTTGCTAGCGTGTGAAATGAGTGCAACTGTACGGTAGTTGGAGCATTCTTTGGCACTGCCCTTCTTTGGGATTGGGATGTAGACTGATCTTTTCCAATCCTCTGGCCACTGCTGAGTTTTCCAAACTTGCTGGCATATTGAGTGTAGCACCTTAACAGCGTCATCTTTTAAGATTTTAAATAGTTCCACTGGAATGCCATCACCTCCATTGGCCTTGTTGTTAGCCATGCTTTCTAAGGCCCACTTGACTTCACTCTCCAGGATGTCTGGCTCAAGGTCACCAAACACACTATCTGGGTTGTCCGGGACATCCAGATCTTTCTGGTATAATTCCTCTGTGTATTCTTGCCACCTCTTCTTGATGTCTTCTGCTTCTGTAAGGTCCCTACCATTTTTGTCCTTTATCATGTCCATCTTTGCACAAAAGGTTCCTTTAATATCTCCAATTTTCTTGAACAGATCTCTGGTTTTTCCCTTTCTATTATTTTCCTCTATTTCTTTGCACTGTTTGTTTAAGAAGGCCCTCTTGTCTCTCCTTGCTATTCTTTGGAAGTCTGAATTCAATTTTCTGTAACTTTCCCTATCTCCCTTGCATTTTGTTTCCCTTCTCTTCTCTGCTATTTGTAAGGCCTCGTTGGACAGCCACTTTGCTTTCTTGCATTTCCTTTTCTTTGGGATGGTTTTTGTTGCTGCCTCCTGTACAATGTTACGAGCCTCCATCCATAGTTCTTCAGGCACTCTGTCCACCAAATCTAATTCCTTAAATCTGTTCTTCACTTCCACTGTGTATTCATAAGGGATTTGGTTTAGATTATACCTGACTAGCCCAGTGGTTTTTCCTACTTTCTTCAGTTTAAGCTTGAGTTTTGCTATAAGAAGTTGATGATCAGAGCCAGAATCAGCTCTAGGTCTTGTTTTTGCTGACTGTATAGAGCTTCTCCATCTTTGGCTGCAGAGAACATTATCAATCTGGTTTCGGTATTGCCCATCTGGTGATGTCCATGTGTAGAGTCGCCTCTTGTGTTGTTGGAAAAGAGTGTTTGTGATGACCAGCTTGTTCTCTTGTCAAAACTCTATTAGCCTTTGCCCTGTTTCGTTTTGAACTCCAAGGCCAAACTTACCTGTTGTTCCTTTTATCTCTTGGCTCCCTACTTTAGCATTCCAGTCCCCTATAATGAGAAGAACATCTTTCTTTGGTGTCAGTTCTAGAAGGTGTTGTAAGTCTTCATAGAATTGGTCAATTTCAGCCTCTTCAGCATCGGTGGTTGGTGCATTACTGTGATGTTGAAAGGTCTGCCTTGGATTCGTATTGGAATCATTCTATCATTTTTGAGATTGTATCCCAGTACAGCTTTTCCCACTCTTTTGTTGACTATGAGGGCTACTCCATTTCTTCTACGGGATTCTTGCCCACAATAGTAGATATGATAATCGTCTGAATTGAATTCGCCCATTCCCGTCCATTTTAGTTCACTGACGCCCAGGATGTCAATGTTTATTCTTGCCATCTCCTGTTTGACCACATCCAGCTTACCAAGGTTCATAGATCTTACATTCCAGGTTCCTATGCAGTATTTTCCTTTGCAGCATCGAACTTTCCTTTCACTTCCAGGCGCGTCCGCAGCTGAGTGTCCTTTCGGCTTTGGCCCAACCGCTTCATTAGCTCTGGAGCTACTTGTACTTGTCCTCCACTCTTCCTCAGTAGCATGTTGGATGCCTTCCGACCTGAGGGGCTCATCTTCCAGCGTCATATCTTTTAGCCTTTTGTTTCTGTCGATGGAGTTTTCTTGGCAAAGATACTGGAGTGGCTTGCCAGTTCCTGCTCCAGGTGGATCGCGTTTAGTCAGAACTCTCCACTATGACCTGTCCATCTTAGGTGTCCCTGCATGGCATAGCTCATAGCTTCTCTGAATTACTCAAGCCCCTTTGCCACAACAAGGCAGCAATCCGTGAAGGGGTAATCTTTAGAAACAGCAAAATCCAACTGGCAGTTCATAGGGGGTAGTAAGTGGTGAAACAGAAATAAGAAAAGTTTTGCTCCAGTCTATATAGTCATCCAAGGACAATACCAAAATAGCATGGCAGAATGAATGTGTCCCTCCATTTTGCCATCTATATGAGCACCTAGCTCCTTTGAAGGCCTAATTCAGGAGCCTTGTTAAAATTTCCAGTGAATGTACTCTGTGTGAATTTACTCTGTATGTAAAACTCATGACATGCTAAAATTCAGTTTTTGCTAAAGTATTTGCATTAGCACTGAGTGGTTTCATTCTAGAGAAAAGAAAGGATATTAATTTGGGATACTAATATTAGGAAGATCCTGCATATGAGGGCCTAATGGAAAGCATCTAGGTGAGAGTAATACACTTCTTATAGCCCATTGATTCTTGGTTTCACTACAAAGACTATAAACAAAGATGGCAATTATACTGCTGTGATAACATACAATGGGGCTCATTTCACAAAACCATTAAGCAAACATTGCCATGAGATTTGTGTTTTAATACTGACAGGGAGAGAAGCCAATCAGAAGGTAGAAGATCTATTCAAATCTCATTCCTCATCTCAAGATGTAGAGAATACTTTTTTCCTTCCATCTAGCAAAAGCACCTTGCAGGCTACACCCAGATTTCATGCATCACCTGAACTTCTGGATAGGATCATGCGAAGATCTGCAGCACAAATGCCTCATTCTTCTAGTGCCCAATTCACTTGAGCAATCCATAGACAACAGGATGAAACTAGCGAAAGGCCTAGCGTGTCACATATGAAAGCCCAGCTACACACATAGGACAGGTTATCTGCTTGTACGGCTGCTTGTGAAGATAGTTTGCCATCTGACAGCTGAGGCACAGTGTAGCCGGGAGGATGGGAAGCAGCAGGAGACAAACATTTATCTGCTCCACCCCAGCTGTCAGTTAGGAATAGCTAGTCCAGCACACTGCTTCAGCCATTCCATTCACTTGAATTGAAGCCCTGAATGCCACAATCCCTGTAAGATTCTTAATAATGATAGGCAATTAACTGCATCTTGCCTTCCTACTTCCACTTACCTTATTCTTCCTATGTCATGTCTTAAAGGGATTGTCTTATTATCTATATATTGTAAGCTGCTCCAGGAGCCTGTTTAGCTAAAGGCAAGGTATTGATATACTTAATAATTTATAAATAAGGTGCTTGGATGTATGCATTTGCCTTACCCGAATCAAACCACGGCCTCAACTAGCTCCATACCACCTAGCCTAACAGGCAGAACTTTCAAATAATTCTTTTCCAGATAGTTTCCTCACTGGCTGCTTAGTCTAGAATGGCCATCTTTCAGTCTCCTGATTTTTACAGAAAGTCAGGGCAGTGTCCATGCAAACCTGCTGCATTCTAGCATTTGAATATTTTGTTCCTATCTTCATTGACATCTAATTTGTGGTCTTGACTCTGTTGTTTTAAAATGCATATTCAGGCTCTTCAAGGCCACCATGCTTTTGTTTAATTGCTATTCCTCTGTAAAATGGTGGATGCAGAGTTTCTATTTCCTACTTACTCATTGAGGATGTAAAACTGCTGAACTGTTCTTGGTTAATTCCTCTTAACTATAGTACATACAGTAGACTTATAACATGTTTCAGTGATTGGTTTCATTTTTGCAGACTAAATAAAATAATACTAAATAATAAACTAATAAATCAGAATAATAAATCAAATAAAAATCAATAATTGCTTTTAGTAGTTTTAAAATTCTACCTTATCTATCTGTTGCTCTGTCTGTGTGCGTGTGTGTGTACACATAAAATATTACATGGAAGACATATATACTACATAGTCTTAAAAGTTTGAAAGACTTGCTGTTATTATTTTATAAACTTCTTGAGTTGTGTAGTTTTTTTTTAAAACTGTAATCCTTAGCAGAATAGTATACTTTAAAAATTAGCTGATTGTGATGGCAGCACTTGAAAAGACACCATGGACTCCACACATCTTGTCCCACTGGACCGTTTCTAATTCTATAGTAAAATATATAGACAGCTAGTAGAGACCGAGACAGAGATACAGACAAAGACCGAGACCTTCATTCTTCAAACATTGGAATCTTATGCATATACCAATGGCTAGGGGTCGTTCAAGTGAGCCCTCCTCCTCTCACTTTTATTCTATTGAAACTACACTAAAATCATTCAACACAAACCTTTTCCCTAGCTTTTGGTTGATTGATGCATTACACTCCAATGTTTAAGAGCTGGCTAAGAAACTGCAGGCTTGCTCCACCTTCAGATCATTGTATTTCATTCCCCGCCTCCTTACCTTTTCTATTGGTGGTATTAGACATTGCCATTTCCTCTTTCAGGGCACAAACGGAAGCCTCTCGCACAAGAGCTGAAAGGTCGGCTCCACTACAAAGATGTAATGTAGAAATACAGTCATTTTGAGATACAAGCTCTCACTAATACGAAGAATCCAAAAGCTGCAATTGCAGAGCAGCGGCTCACCAATGCGAAGTCAGCAATTGCGCTAAAATGTTTGCCTGCAAACACCTGCAAGTCAAATTACAACAATCCAACGTCTGTTCAATTACAAAACTTTTTGAATTATCTTTTTTTAAAAAACAGCTATCAACTCAGGTTTACTAACCTGTCCATTCCATTCAAATGCATAATTGAATACTTTCCTGCTAGAGATGGGTAGAAACCACTGGTTTGGCATGGTTCATGTACCGGCTGAACAGCTGATTAGCAGTTTGGTGTCCCGCCCCCTCCAGGGGCCCCCTACTCATGGCAGTGCCCCACCTCCTCCAGGCACTGCCTCTGAGTGGCGCCCACTGAAGGGGGTGGGGTGCTGAACCGTGGATCAGCTGTTTGGCTGGTAAACGAATTGTGCCCAACTGTCAAACCAGTGGTTACTGCCCATCTCTATTTACATTTACACTGTAGGATTTGATCATAAATATAAGTTAGAAACAGCTGACATTAGTATGTCTACACCAATTATTTTCATATTGCCACAAGCAATTCAAATATTTAAAAGCACCCTGAAAGCAAATTACACTAACACTGCAGCCCTGGTGAATTCAAGTAGCTGGGGACCTGAGAACAGATGGAAGAACAGGGAGATGAGCCCTATGTGAAAACATAACACTTCTTCCTACCTACAGTAAAATAAGACTTGTTCTGCTGTCTCACAAGGAATTAATACTGGTCTAAATCCTAACATCATAAAAAAAAACTAGGTGTTTCAGCATTTTTGTGAACAGACAAATTCTGTTTGTTTAGTACAAGCATCAACTAGCAGTCATAAGAATGTATGCATCCATTTAAAGCAGCTTACATGATTTTAAATCACAAATATTAAAACGTACTTTTAAAAAATCACACTTTTAACAAGCAATTACGAACATAAATTATTAAAAGGTCCTAAATCAAATTCCATTAAAACAAATTCAAAACATATTTTAAAATGCTAAAAGGACAACTATACCCTTTCTATATTAAAAGCCTGCCTAAAAAGGAAGGTCTTTGTCTGCTGGTGGAAGAACAGGAGGGAGTTCCAGAGTCTGGCAGCAGACACTGAAAAGGTCCTCTCCTGTCTGCACACCAAGCGTGTTCATGAGAGTGGTGGAACTAAGAGAAATATCTTGAAACTAAAGGAGGTTGATATGAAGATATATGATCCCGCAAGCTACCTGAGCCCAAATCGTTTATTTATTTAATTTATATACCACCCAATTAGTGAATTCACACTACTCCGGGTGGTTTAGTGCTTTATAGATTTGAGAAATTCACTTTGAATCGTACCTAGAAATGAACTAGTAGCCAGAGAAGCTGTTGTAATAAGGAGCTTTTATTCTCCCTGTAACTAGCTCTAGTCAAGAATCTAACTACAGCATCCTGGACCTGCTGATGTTTCCACACACTTTCCAAAGGAAGCCCCACGTTGAGCACATTACAGTAATCCAAATGGGACATAACTAAGACATATGTCACTTGAGCAAATCAGACGTCTCAAGGTATGGGCATACCTGTTGCACAAAGCAGAAAGAAATATGGAGCATTAGTGAAACTCATGAAGATGTACTGTGAAAAGGATAGAAAAAGAAACATCTGGAGCAATGTATTTGGATTTCTGTTTTTGAAAAAGCAAAGTCACAGAAGAAAACAAAGTAAGAACAAAAGTAAGGTTACCTACCTGTAACCATGGTTCTTCTAGTAGACCTCTGTGAATTCACACAAATGGGTTTATTCTGCGCCTGCGCAAAACATTTGGAAGATTCTAGAGCTTAGAAAAAAAAAGAGAATAATGAGATACCCCCCCGAGGGTGCAAGCTCCGCCTCCTCAACCTTCCTCTCAGTTCCTGCATAGTCCGCCGCTGTCCAGGTAGAATACCTATAGAAGAGACAATGTGACGGACAGAGGGGAGGAAGGGAGGGAAGTGTGAATTCACAGAGGTCCACTAGAAGAACCATGGTTACAGGTAGGTAACCTTACTTTCTTCGTAGTGGCCTCTGTGAATGCACACAAATGGGTGACTGACAAGCTCACTTACCGGATGGTGGGACGTCACGGTAGCAGAGATGTCAGGATAGCCCTTCCAAAGGCAGCGTCTTTCTTGGCCCTGACATCGAGGCGGTAATGCTTCGTGAATGTCATTGGATTCGACCAAGTTGCTGCTCGACAGATGCTTTAGACCTCTATCCCTCGGTGTAGAGCTGTCGATGTCGACACTGCTCTGGTGGAATGAGCCTTGAGAGTGCTCAGTGCCGTCTTGCCCGAAAGTTCGTAAGCTAGTTGTATAGCTTGGACTATCCATCGTGAGATGGTCTGTGCCAATGCCGGTCCACCTTTATTGTGGCCATGGTAACACATGAATAATCTGGGTGATTTTCGGAATCCTTTGGTTCTGGTGACATAGAAAGCCAAGGCTCTACGGACATCGAGCATATGGAGCTTGCGTTTGATGGACGTGGTTGGAGATGGGAACAATGTTGGGAGTATAATCGGTTGATTGAGGTGGAAGTCGGATATTACCTTGGGTAAGAAGGATACGTCAAAGTACATAGTGACCTTGTCGGGATGGAATTGTAGGTATGGCGGGTCGGATCTTAGCGCCGCTAGCTCACCAGCTCTTTTAGCGGAGGTGATTGCTACAAGGAAGATGGTTTTGAGAGACATTAGCTTTTCATTACATGTAGCCCTAGGTTCGAAAGGAGGCTTGGTTAGGGCATCCAGGACAAGCTGATTGGGGTGATACATGTTGTGTTGGTGGTCTGATATTTTGCAGACCTCTCATAATTTTTTTCAGGGTAGGGTGGGAGAAAAGTTTAGCAGATGGTGAGTGTTGTGGTTGATGTGCAACGATCGCTGAGATGTAGACCTTGATTGTGGAGTAGGAGAGACCGAGGTCGAACAGGTGAAGAATAAAGGTAAGTAAGGTTTTGAGTGAGACGGGGACTGGAGTTAGGTTCTTAGAGTTGACAAATGTAGTAAACGATTTCCATTTGTTTTCATAGAGTTTAGTTGTAGAAGGTTTATGGGCTTGATTTAGAATTCTCTGGAATTCGGGGATATCCTCCACGCTGTCAGCTTGAGTGATAGGATATCCGGGTGAAGGATCAATCCTTCGTTCTGGGAGAGGAGGTTCGGTATCGACGGGAGGTGGAAGACTTCCGTTGTTAATGTCCTGAGGTAGGTGAACCATGGTTGGCGGGGCCACCATGGAGCAATCATTATGGCGTTTGTAGAGTATTGTATGAGTGTGATGACCGTTTTGAGGATCATCGGTATCGGTGGGAATATGTAAAGGAATTCCCCTGACCAGTCTATCATGAATGCATCGCCTAGGGATTCGGTATTGAAACCTGCTCTTGAGCAGTACCTGGGACATTTGGTGTTGTCTCTGGTAGCAAAGAGGTCTATGGATGGATATCCCCATCGATGGCAGATGGAGTGGAAAACGTCGTCGTCTAACGTCCATTCGTGAGTATGAGTGGGTAATCGGCTTAGTTGGTCCGCGATGTAATTGTCTTCTGTTGAGATGTGAATGGCTTGTGGGAAGATGCGATAATGGTAACACCATTCCCATAGGTGTATCGTGAGGTACAGGAGAGGGAGGGAGTGGGTACCTCCTTGTTTGTTTATATAGAACATTGCAGTGGTGTTGTCCGTTACGAATTGAACTACCCATCCTCTGATGTGTGGTAGGAATGCTCCGAAGGCTTTTATGATGGCCAGTATCTCTAGTTGATTTATGTGAGATGATTGTTCTTTTTGTGTCCACAGGCCGTGTGTTTGGAGTTCTTGACAGTGTGCCCCCCATCCGGAGGGACTGGCATCTGTGGTCACCTGTATCGATGGGCGGATCGGTGTGAATGGTCTGCCGATGGTGAGATTCGGAGTGGACATCCACCAGGTAAGTTGGCGTGCCAGTTGCGGAGTTACTGTTAGGAGTTTTGACTGATGGTCGATCAGGGGGTTGAAAAGAGATAGAAACCATGTTTGTAGAGGTCTCATTTTGAGTCTTGCGTGAGTGATGACTGCGGTTGTAGAGGCCATGAGTCCTAGAAGGTGCTGCGCTTGGTATGCTGATACCTGTACGTGAGGGCGGAATGGTCGGATGGCTCGATGTAGTTTGGAAATTCTTTGAGAGGGTAGGGAGGCTGTTGCTGATATGGAGTCGAGGCCTGCTCCTATGTAGGTGATTCTTTGTGTGGGTTGAAGATGAGACTTGTCATAATTGATTTCGAGACCTAGAAGTTGAAGTGTTTTTAGGGTGGTTCTTGTGGCCTCGACTGCGGCATGGTAAGAGCGAGCGACTATGAGCCAATTGTCGATATAGGGGAAGATGGTAATCCCCTTGAGTCGTAGATGTGCGGCTATGGGAGCCATACATTTCGTGAAGGTTCGTGGTGCTGTAGAAAGGCCGAATGGTAGGGCACAAAATTGGTATGTAAGTTCCTTGAATCGGAATCGGAGGAACTTTTGATGAAGAGGGTGTATGGATATGTGGAAGTAAGCGTCTTTGAGATCGACGACTGTAAACCAGTTTCCCTGTGAGAGGAGGGAGATAATGGAGTCAAGTGTTAGCATGCGGAATTTCTTGGGTCTGATGAACTTGTTCAGTGCCCTTAGGTCTAGGATGGGGCGGAGTCCTCCATCTTTTTTGAGGACTGTGAAGTATCAAGAGTAGAAGCCCTCGATAGTTGGAGAGGATGGAACAGGGACTATGGCTCATTTATGGAGGAGAGATTCTATTTCGTCCTGCAGAGCAGGTGAGAAGGGGGTATGCTTGACAGGATTGGGTGGAGGAATCTGGAAAAACTCAATAAGGTAACCTTTATCGATTATGGAGAGGACCCATTTGTCTGATGTTATTTGTTGCCACTGTGGAAGCAGGTAGTGGAGTCTAGATTTGGAACGTGATGGAGAGTAGTTAGGGAAATTGCTTACCCTTTTGTTGCGGTTTTCAAAAGGGTTGTCTTGCAGTTTGGGATTGTTGTCGTCGAAACTGTGGTGTGGAAAAAGATGTAGAAGAGTAGGATCTGTCCTTGTAGTGTTGTCGGTATGGGCGAAAGGACTGCTGGTACTGGTAGGGTTGTTGTTGATAGTAAGGTTTACGAGACGAAGTTTTCTGGTATCGGTAAGGTTGCTGGGGTGTGTAGGACTTAGCCGTTTTTCGCAGTTTGTGAATGTTCTCCATCATATCATCTGTCTTGGTATGGAAAAGGCCAGCGGTATCGAATGGGAGGTCCTCTATCCTGGTCTTGGTGTCATCCAGAATGTTAGAGGAGCGAAGCCAGGCATGTCTCCTTATAGCTACTGATGTAGCCATAGCCTTAGCTGCAGTATCTGTGGTGTGTCTGGCTGCCACTCTTTGTTGTTTAGCGAGAGTAGTCGCTTCTGTATATATATTTATTAGGTCCAGTCTGGTGGAGTTGGACGCCGCCTGTAAAGTTGGTAAAATCTTGTCCCATAGATGTCTTTGATATGCCCCCATGGCAGCTTGGTAGTTGGAAATTCGTATGAGCAAGGATGTCAAAGAATAGAGTTTTCTACCAAAGGTATCAATTTTATGTCCCTCTCTGTTAGCTGGTGTGAGAGAGGACTTACTATTGGATCTATACTGTGTTGATTCAACCACTATAGAATTAGGGGCCGGGTGTTTGAGCAGGAAGGTGGCATCTGGGCCATGCGTCTTATAATGGTGCTCGATCCTACAAGGTGGTTGCAAGGATGATGGCGGTTTATCACAAGAGTCCTTAATGAGCTGCATTAAGGCTGGTATCAGGCTCAAGCTAGGTGGATGGATCTTGTCTTGCTCAAGGTAATTAAAGACCAGGTCCTGGACCTGTTGAGGGGGTTGCTCGATATCGAGATGCAGCGTTTTGGCCATGCATAGGATGAGCTGAGCATATGAGGTATAGTCCTCCGATGGCGACGGAGGGTGGTTCTCCAGGGTACTAGGATTCGGAGGAATAGGAGTGATGGAATCGTCTGAGGACGAAGAGTCATCTCCGTGTGAAGAAGTGGATAGTATCGAGGGGGAACGAGGTCCGGTTCCATAGCCTCTCGGTATAGGGTCGTTGTCTGGTACTGTAGATACCGAAGTTGGTTCGATGTCATGTCCGGAAGGGCCGGAGTAGACTGTGGCGGTATCGACAGTGGCTTGCATCTCCTTATGTTTACGTTTCTTAGTCGGTATGGTGGGTTCTGGGACAGCCGGTCTCTTACGCGACGATGTGTCTGTGTTGAGGGGTAAATCAGATTGGTGTCTCGGATGATCTAAGGAGGATGATCTGGGGGGAGGATACCAAGGTGGTGGTGGGTATAGGGGCTTCTTGTATTCGTCGAAGTAGCCGTAGTCATGATGTCGATGCGGATAATATGGGTCATAGTGATGGTATGGATAGCAGTCGGCGTGGTAATAAGGGTCTCCATGCCGATAAGGATGGGTTGGAGAGGTGTGTCCATGCGGTTGAGCTGGAGAGACATGATGTCGTTTCTCCGTATGTTTTCTTGGTGAGTGTGCCGGAGTTTGGCATCCTGAGTCCATGCCAGCATTTGCCCGCCCTTGAGACCGAGGGCTATCAGAGGCCATGGCCGGGCTGGAAGATTCGTCAGCCTGTGAATGGCCAGAGCTGGGTGATAACCTTAGAATTGTCCGGTGAGCTTGTGCAGATGATAAAGTATGATCATCTGCGTCTTGGAGCATGGGAGTCTCATGAGAGGGCTCCTCCAATATCGGTGATGGTAGAGAAGGTGGTGGCTGGGTAATGGAGGCTGTCTTGTTCGCCGTCTTAAGTTTCTTTGGCTCCTTTTTATTTTTTGCAGAGTCGGAGGACCGTGGCTTAGATTTGGCCGAGGTAGACCGGGATTTAGATGTTTTCCGCGGTTCTTTAGACTTGGTAAGTACCGACACCATGCCCGGGGTAGAAAGGGTGGCGGGACAAAGGGCGGTAGGTGTTTCAGATCTGGTCAGTTGGATCACTGAAGGGGAAGCGCAGGCTTCCATGGTTGGTTTTAGAGATTGTACATACAAATGAGACCTGAGGCGTTGGAGTCTCAGTTTGACTGCAGGTTTGGTAAGTTGTTTGCAGGCGAGACACGAGTGGGTCTGATGGAATTCGCCAAGGCAAAAAAGACATTTATCGTGCCCGTCAGTAAGAGGTATCTTTTTTAAACACACGGAACACCTCTTGAAGCCCCGAGGGGCCATAAAATAAGGGAAAAAAGAAATGGGGGAGGGGGGGAAAGGCGGGGAAGTAAAAAGGTCGCCAAAACGGGCTGATAGAAGAAAAATAGAACAGGTCAAGTGAAAAATAAAGGAAAACGAAAGAAATTTTTATGGTAATTTAGTAAAAAGTGAATAACTTTCCTGACCTCTTGCTCTAGTGTTCCTAACGTCCTGTCGCAGCGGCGGAAAGAAAGGAACTGAGAGGAAGGTTGAGGAGGCGGAGCTTGCACCCTCGGGGGGGTATCCCATTATTCTCTTTTTTTCTAAGCTCTAGAATCTTCCGAATGTCCTGCGCCGGCGCAGAATAAACCCATTTGTGTGCATTCACAGAGGCCACTACGAAGAACAACTCTTAAGGAAGATGATAGAAGATAACAAGGGGAAACCTACTCACGTGTAACAATCACAGTAAGGATCATGGGCAATTTCTTCCAAGTTCACATCTGTGTCAACTGGGGGTCGGGTTCCATCCTGTAGTCATTGAAAACAAAGAAGTTTAGTGACATGGGTTGGCATGTGCCATTATTCATCAAGGACTGTAGATCTTTTTCAATTTCAACCTCATGGCTATCTATTCAGTTTCAAAGCTGTTGTTCATCTATGTACTTCCAGTGCTTTTACAGCAAAACATTTTTGTACATTTCTGAGGAATGAGGATAGCTGGCTTATGGTGCTCATTGGTTGTTCATCTGAAACTCTTGATTCTTGGATTTGCTGGCCAAGATCCAATAGTCTATTTGGATTTCAGCAAATTGCACCAATGCAATTGGGATTCTCTTCCCTTCCTCATTTTACAGCCCTCTACAGTGCCCAAAAATGCTCAAGAAGAAGAAGAATTCCCAGCATACAGTGACAGAGAGCTATAGAAGAAAAGGTCTGTTTCTAATTCTGCCAGAATCAATGGAATCCTGCAGAAGCACACTATTACTCTCTGGCCAATGGATACCAGTAACGGAAGTGTTCTTTGTAACCAGTTACTCTGGAATCATGTTTCTGGCTTTGTGAAATGATTTAATTTATTTCTTCACATTACCACCTGCCCTCAAGGTAGCAGGTAATGCAAGAAGAAGAAAGAAGCAAGCAAGAAGAAACATGCTACAGGAATGATGCATGAATCACAAATTTCACAAAAATGGTAATATATGCCAACATCTAGACTGCCTGCCAAATGAGACAATACTCTGGACACCTAATGAAATCAGCTGAAGTTGATGAATACTTATGTCAAATAGAACTTTGATAGTTTCTAAGGTGCTGCTAGGCTTTACTGCTCCCTCAGCTGAGCAACACACTCTTTAGATCCAGATGCCGTGAAATAGTATGGCCAGAATGTAGCAGTACATGCACAAGTTAGAATAAGACTTGAGTAAAGCCTTAAAATGATATTCTGCTCTCCTCTCCACTCCCTCCCTCCCACATGGCTGGAAGACTTCATTAAATTTCACTGTACATGAAAGCTCATTCCATTATGTCATAAAAAAGCTGCTTGCCATTATGTCTGAACCAGAGATTGTGGCTCAGCACAAACTAACTATAAAATCTGAATTATTTCATTGTGTTAACTGGCTAATCTTTGTTTAACTGAAGAAAGCATATCACATGGGAGGAAGAGAGAAGAACGCAGAAGCCCGAGGTTTGGGCTATCAGCTTGTAGGAGAAGTGTAAAACTGTGTAGGTTGATGTGTGAACTAAGCCTATGTGCATATCACGTTGCTGCTTTCACATGAACATAGACAGCAGAATGTTATTGGTAGACCTGGAAGAAAGAAAAAGAGAGCTGGATGCTCAGTTGCTATAGCAGCATGAGGTGATCCTGAAACTATGAACAGTGGCAAAATTCACCACCAGCCTGTGGAACATTTTCTCACTGCCTACAGGTTGCAGGCAGTCTGCTAAGAAACCATCACTGGACAAGAGAAGAAAGCTTTTAACAAACCACCCAATGTATATTTCACCTCCACTGGGCAATAAGACATTTGATTTCACAGAGAAACAATCACTCATTCAGGCAATAACTAATAATACTAATTTTACCAGTAGGAATACCATTATAGTAGCTTGTCAAGACCTGCAAAAAAAGAGGAAATTCAACAGACCTCTCTCTCTGTCACACATACTTGTCATCCGATGAGAATATTACATTCACCTCTGCACCACAGGGCAGATGGAGCAATCCATTTGGCAAACTGCTTGCATGAAATCAAGTAGTAACTCATCCAAGAGAAGAGGATAAATGAAAGGGTGGGATTCTAAATTGCAAGTATAGCACATAACATGCTTCATCCCACACACAGCTGCTTCACAGCAGAGCAGTGTGACACTACCAAGAACTCTGGAGAGCTCATATGAGCAATGATTCATGCACTTCACCACCCTGCCCCATCCCCTTCTGGTGCTCTTTTAGAACCATCAGAAGCTACAAAGTATCTCTGGAAGACCATCACTGAGAAAAGGGATGGTGAAAACAAACCAGGGTTGCTAGTGCTCTAATTCCTATTTGCCTAATTTAATCTTTTAATTAGCAAAACAGAAGTGAAGGACATAAAATCAGTCAGACCACACCATCTTGCAACATAGCTTGCACTCAATCTCACGTGGTGCTGCCTGTAGCTGCTACTTCAAAACGTTTGAAATGCTGCAACACATTGTATTTCAGAGGCTGCTTCCTCTTCTGCATTTCCCCACAATCCAAGATCAACTAAGAACCTGAAGTACCTGAGCACCAAAATAATTCCACCGAGAGGAACATTCCTGGCATCTGACTCATATGTCTGAAGAAGTGGGCAATGCTTCACAAAAGGTTACAATAAAATATAGCAGTTGGTCTTTGAAGTGCCACAATGCCTTTCTGGGCTTTTGGTTTTCTTTTGTGTTTCTTGTTGAAATGCTTGCACAGACTAACACGGCTACAGTTCTGAAAATTGCATAATAGGACTCCCTGTTTTTGAGACCTACCAAAATTTGTGCTGGAGCATTCTCTACAAGTGCTTCAAGGAAAATGTATCTGGGCTGCTATTAGCCACAGATATTTAGATTTTCTTTTCTCCCCATCCTTTCCCTGTTGTTATATTTTTAGAAAGCAGCCAAACTGAAACTTAATCCAGGCAGGAGGGGAACAGAATTACTTGCTCTGGACAGTGATATATTTGGTCAAGAGTCTTTGTGTTTGTTCATCAGGGTTGCCAAGCTCTTCTTTTTCTCTCTTGAGCAGTTTAGAAGATGTGAAACACAGGAAGTAACTTCCTGTCTTTTTATGTGTTACTTCTCTCTAGTCAAGACCTGACCCTTTCCTGACCTGCTATCTTTTCATCCTTGATGGTCTTGTAATCTTTACACACACACTTCCTTTGGAGTTAAGATCTACTGAACACAGGGAGGCTCACTTTTGAGCAGACATGATTATCAAGTTTTGCCATGTGTGTTTACCTGTAGAGAACTTCAGGGCTTATTCTGTACTTTGCATTTAAATTAAAGAGACTAATCCACATTGCTATCTAAAGGAAGCTCCCACCCTGGCCATAAGACTTGTAAGACCAGGCCCTTCTCTCAGTTCTGCATTCCTCGTATATGATAAGGATAAGCCAGCAAGCCTTTTCAGTGGCTGCTCCCAAGCTCTGGAACTCTGTTTTGAAGGAGTCTTGATTCAGGCCCTTCATTGCTGTTCTTTCTCTCAGCAGGTAAAGATGGACCTTTCTCTTCAGTCTATTGGCAACTGAATGGGCCAATTAGAAGAGGCTTTTAATGAGGGATGCTGTACTTTTTTAACCTTTACGTTTTTGTGATGGGCTTAATTTTCTAAAAAGGCATTTTAATTCGGCAGTCATTTTAATATAATGATCTGTTTCAGTTTTAATATTACAGTTTATTCTATTTTTAATTAGTGTCTACTTTTTACCCATTTTGTAAATTGCTCGGGGAGCAGTTGCTGAGAGGGAGGCACTATCAATCAATCAACAAACAAATATGCAAATAAACAACTCTGAGCATTACAATAAAAGATTATCAATTCCAGTTTTGTGGCCTATTTGAAAAAATTGAGATCATGCAAATAATTTATTTGTACTATATTATCTTACATCCCCTTTCACATGCAAATAATTACTTTTACTATGAAACAAAGAGGTATTGTCATATGTTTCTTATAAATGCATAGACTGGAGCTCTGCAGGGTCATGTTTGAAACTTGGACTTAATTCTGAAAACAAAAACATTGTTGTAATTCACTCCTAACTGATTCTGTGGCTTGAACAGACAAAATGATCCAAAGTGCAGTACAGATTTAGGAAGAATTACTCAATATAGAACATTTAATAATAGGGTTCTTATATTACAAGCCTTCTTTTCTCACAATACTTACTTTAGTGATGGTCTTTAAAATGGCAAGGCGATCCGTAGGTGGTGGCAAACCCACATAAAGCGTTTTATCCAATCTTCCTGGGCGCAAAATAGCTGGATCTATAATATCTGATGGCAACAAAATAAAATTAAGCAACTTCTGGATGCAACAGAAGAAAAAAACACCCCAAAGTAACTGATCTCTAATGAAATGGATGTCAAAGCCTACATTGCCCATTGTGCTCCAACACACAGATTCCTCTCTTATTCATTATGAAACTAGGGTATTATACATAAGAGTGTTGCAAAGATGAGCCAACTCTCTTCCTCTTGTTTGGCATGGCTGCCTAGGATTTGAAACTTCAATTTTACATGTATAAAGCCCTAAATGGCTTGGGTCCAAGCTGTCTAAAAGACCATATCTCCCCACCCAGGTATTAAGATAATCAGGAGATGCCTTTCTCTTGGTCCCACCACCCTCACAAGTGTGTTTGCTGGGGACACAGGAGAGAGCTTCTCTGTCACTCCTCTCAGACTTTGACACCCCCTCCCATGGGAGGCCAACAAAGGACATATTTGCTGTTCTTCCCCAAGCAGACGAAGAGTTTTCTCTTCAGGCAGGCTTTCCTTATGACTGGTTGAGCAAGGAGATTTTCTTAAAGAGATCGTTTTATTCTGTGTTTTACTTGTGTTCTTAATATTGCTTTTACCCATCTAATTTTTTTAAAATATTGCAATAAATATAATTGGGTTTTAACTTTGTTTCTTTTAATACTGTAAGTTGCCTTGGATCCTTTAGGAGAAAGGCAGCATATAAATATTTCAAGTAAATAAATAATAAGCAAACATGTTTAATGTTATGCTCATATGTTAAACTGTGATTACTTTTAACAACTATCTTCCTAAACAATTAACAGAGAAACCAGTTAGTTTTTCATTAGCTGTATAAGTCCTACATTTCTGGTAAAATTGCTACAGCAGATTAATGTGCCTACCTCCTACCATATTATGGACTGTAGCCCGCAAAAATATAGCTCTTGTAGATAGATATTTACACAGTAATAAGAAGGATGGGATTATGAATTATATGGAAATGTGCAGAAGTCTGACATGGTGATAGGCAATCAGGGTCATTAAAGGGATGACAGTCAAGATATTAATGGTTGTAGTTAAAAATAACTTTGGTGGGTAACAACCATATTCAAGCACAAAAGAGCAGAGTGACGCACCAAGGTGGGAAAAATTCCGATTCTTCAGGTTTACAGTATCTAGCTTAGAACTTTAGTTTAACTTTAGAACCTAAGTGTTCAAGATCATGATTTTTAGACCACTCTCTCTCCAAACAGCTGAAGTTCAGGAATGCTCAATCTGATGAAAAGGTTTCTAAAGCTCACATTTTCAGGATATTTCTGTGGTCCAGTATTATCCACCTGTCTATACTGGGACCATACTGTTGTGTCTTTTCTTTTCCTTCTTTTTCTTTTAATTCGGGTTAATAAAGATTGAACCAAAGACCTCCAACATGCAAAATTTGTCCTCCCCACTACCTCCATCTAACAACCTGTCTCACAAATAGGTTGTTCTATCATTTTGGCTTCTACAAAACTCAGCTGGCACATACGTACTACAAAATATCATATACACTCTTTGTCCAAAGAATACCAAATAATTTTCACCAACATTACTTGGCTTCTTCACAGTATGCTAAGAAATATACAAACCAAAATATATTTAAAGCCAGTTTCAACTACAATAAATCTTGAATCATGAATCATTCTTAATCTCGAGAGTCAAGAATCTCAACTTGACTTGAGGTGAACATGTGCTGCTTGTCAAGAGGAAAAGAAGAAATGTAGATCTACACTTTTACAGAGAAGTAGGCTTTTTGTTTGAAGCTGCCACTCGGTGCTATTCACATCCTACTAGGGGAAGTAGTAGATATATTTTAAAAACAACAAATGCTGGATAGGAATATTTATCTGATACCAGATGTCAAAGATAAAATCAGCGAATAAAATGGGACAATAGAAGTCATACTATTATATGTTGCTATTGGACCAGAAATAGCGAAATCTGAAATGCAACATGTCTAACAAAGGCAGCAAAGTTCCTGGATTGGATGATGTTTTCATAAAAGTATTGAATTTAACAGATGATGAATTTGCTATTTCAGTGAATCTCTTCAGTCAAACTTATAAAAAAGGAATTCCTGAGAACTCACTGAAGTTAACCTTTTTTATGTTATCCAAAAAAGGAAAACATGAATGTTTATAGCGACTACAGAATGATAGTCCTAAATAAGCCATGTGTTTAATGTTCTGCTTAAGGATACAACTCCCAAGGAGTAAAAATAAGAGACACAAAACAAGTATTTTGTATTCAGAGGCAGATTTGGAACTAGAAACTAATTTTCTCACTACGTATCCTTGGGCACAAGATACATACATGCTGTGACATGTATGTAAATATCTATGCTTGCTTAACTGAGTACAAGAAAGTCTTCATAAAGTCCAACATGGCAAGTTCATGAAGTTGTTGCCATTGATGTGGGTTTTCCAGAACAAGTAGAACTAGTTTAAGTGCTGTATTCAAACACATTCAAAGATTCATGTGGGAGTAATTTTATTGGAATAAGTGCACTAATGTAAAGAGAATAGCATAAACGTCTGTTATATTTAACAAAACAATTGACTAGACTTGAAAGAATGCTATTCTTTTTGAGGATTGTACATGACATATATGTAAGCCACCTTGGGTCCTTTTTAAGGAGAAAGGTGGAGTAAAACTATTTTAAATAAAACAACTCCAGTTTAACCTTCTTTTGCTGAAGTAGCATTTTAGTACCTTTAGCTTTACTCATTCATTCTATGTACTACCTTTCAGTTCCATTTCAAGCCGAGAAAAATCTATATCAGTATATTCCTGAAGCAGATTGTTTTCCCAGATGATTTTCTACCATTTCTTTGTAGCAGCTTCCTGTATGTGTCTTGTATTTTTTCAGAATTGACTCTATCAAAGAAGCCACAGTCTTGTGTTTACAAAAAATATTGACATTTTGGAGATCACTCATTCACCACAAGTTGAAGGTGACTTGATGGCATGCAACAAGAACAAGAACAACGTATTTTTAAAACAATTTCTACATGCTGTTAAGAGCTTCTTCATTCTTGCTGCATTATTAAAATATTCCTGTCCACAATATTTAAATTTACCAACTCTTTTTCTTCTTAGTGTTTTCACTGTAGTGATAACATATGCTAATCTTGTGTTCTCGTCATTATGAACTAGTTCAAAGTAACCATGAGTACTAGATGACTAACAAATCTTATGTAAATACTTATAATTTCCAGAGCACAGAAGAAATGAAACACCTCTCTGAGGAAAGTGAAACAGCGATCACATTCTTAGTTCCAGTTTTACCTTTCCTTCAATTTGTTATTGAAGAACCTTAGCAATAAAGTACAAATACACCATGTGTTAGTCTTGTTCATGCCCAGTCAGAAGTCAACTACACTGTGCACAGAACAGGTTGTCCTACGTTATTTTTCCGTTCCCCCATGGGCAACTGAGTACTAGAATTTGTCAATGTATGTCAATTCCTTAGATAAATTGCTTATAGAAGTTCCTATCCTATATTTAGTCCATCTAATATGATGGATTGCAGTACAATCACCAAGATAACTATGCATAAATGTAGATATGTATGGTGTGAAAAGTTTTCCACAGAAAAATATAGTACTGGATTTTTCTGGAAAACTTGTTGGTGTTGATAAGCAATAGCATGTGAGATATTTGTATAATTTAGTAAGTTATACAGGGAACAAACAGCTGCAGTGTAAGTCGAAGATGAGATGACAAAGAATGAAGACACAAAGAGGATTATGATGAGGATGTATACCCTCAGCATTGCTTTTCAATTTGTAGTCCAAGACTACCTTTAGAGAAGCACTTGGTAATTAAAATGACTATCTTCGTCAAATGGGGAGGTATCTACACCACCTGTTATGCAGATGACACAGTATTACGAGCTGAAAATATAGATGGTTTCCAAAGGTTGGTCAGTAAAATCAATGAATATATGCTATAAACAAACAAACAAAAAACAAGGCATAAAAGTAAAGAATCAAAGTAATGCAGTTAAAGATTGAAAATGAAAGCATGGAGTTTGTGGGCAAATATAAATACCTTGAAATTTTGTTGAATTAACAGAAGGATCATAACTCCTCAATAAAAATCTGAAGTTTCCTTAATGTGAAGAATTTAATATGTAACAAAAACTTAAAATTGGCTTTGAGAATGTGCATTATATAGTGCAGGGTATTCTCATTTCTACTGTATGGCATGGAATTGTGGGCTTTAACACAGTCTATGAAAATAGGAATATTTGGAATGTGGATTTATCACTTAGGTGTTAAAAATTTCTGAAGTTGAGGGTGAGTAATAAGGAATTATTAAGGAGATGAATAAAAAGCAGGAAACATTAAAAACCAGATCAGAAAATACATAAAATGCAGAGAGCTAAAATAGTTTGGTCATATAACGAGAAATGAAAAGTACAGATTGTTATAGGTCATTGAAGGTAAAAAGAAATGAGGAAAGAAATGCAGGAAGAATACTTTTTTTTTGCTGACAAAGCTGGTAGACTGGTTTAGAGCTGTCACATCCACAGTCAAAATAGCCATTATGACATTTGACTTTCAATATGAGAGTAACAAGAAGAAAAGTGTTAATTTTTTAGTTTGGAATGGTCACACTGAGTCTAGCATCTTTACTGAAAAGCTACATGTTCAGTGTTAATAATCTGACAGTTCTTCACAAATACTAAATTGTAAAATTGTATTTTTTTTTAATTTGTGTAATTTGCATCATGCCTTTCCACCAAGGATCCAGAGGCACCATACAAGGCTCTTCAACACCCTCTGTGTCTTCACAACAACCCCATGTGGTGGGTTTTGGTGAAAAAGATAACTAGCTCAAGGTTCACTTAGTGTTTCGTGGCTCAACGAGGACTTGAACATGGATCATTCCAAGCCACCCTCCATCTACTACAAGTGGAAGCGCTGATGGGATCTTCCCACTTAACTAAACTATAGGTAGTTTCAACTTTATTATAAGCAGAAAACTGAGTGGACTTAACATAAAAATCAAGTTTTGTTTGTAGAAACTATTTGTGGACAAAACAAAACTATTTTGAGATGATTTATACACTAATGGACTGGCAGCTACAGGTGTGAAAAAGTATAAACAAACATAAATCCTGACACTATCTAAGATGAGCTGATCGGTTGGGGCCAGGTAGTTTACACAAGTTGGTCAGAAATAAGCTGTAGAAAAGAGCAGGCAGCATGATTTAAGGAAAGAGGCAGAAGCTGTTAGAACTAGCAAGAAGAGAAAAATCACAGAGAAGGCTTCTGACTAGAATGATCATAGAAGGCAGCTAGTCTTAGGAAGCAAGATGATCTAGGAGGAAGCAACTGCAACTATTTCTTGGACTTGTTCTGGCAATCAAAGTCCCTGACTAGAGATGGGGACGAATATAAAAACGGATCGGTTTTTCTGACGAATATAGCCGAATCATCATATATTCGTTGATCCGTATTTGTCAAATTATAAGTCACGACAAATATGGCTTGACGAATATTTCCTCGGTATTATTCGTCAATCTGTCAATCCGTTTACCGTATTTTTCCATGTATAAAACGACACTTTTTCCTAAAATAATCAGGGGGGAAATTGAGGGTCGTTTTATACATGGAAGGAGGCAGAGGCAGAGGAGCAGTCGCACGCGCTCGGGTGCCTCTTGCTGCCGCCGCCGCCACCACCCATTGCCTCCTCCAGTGCGACTGCTGGGGCTCAACTCCAGCTCACATGGAGCCGCTGCCTTGTCCCCTCCGGGGGCGGAGGCAGCAGCAGCAGCCAGAGGTGGAGGCAAAGGAACACTCGCACGCGCTCGGGCACCTCTTGCTGCTGCCCATTGACTGCTGCCACCCGATTGCCTCCTCCAGAGCTCACGTCACCGCCTTGTCCCCTCCGGTGGCAGAGGCAACAGCAGCAGGAGGCGGAGACAAAGGAGCACTCAGGCGCCTCTTGCTGCTGCCCATTGACTGCTGCCGCCGCATCGCTTCCTCCAGCGCTCCCTTCGGGCAGGGGACAAGGCAGCGACGACGACGTGAGCTGGAGGTGAGCCCCGGCAGTCGCAATGGAGGAGGTGATTGGGCGGCGGAGGCAGCAGCAGCAGGAGATGGAGGAGCAGTTGCCCATTAACTGCTCCTCCACCTCCAACAAGGATCAAAATTAGTGGGTCGTCTTATACACGAAAAAATATGGTATATTCGTCTATATTCATTACCCTTTTTTGGGGCCTCTCTGAGCTTGCTGGTGCCAATTTGAAGCTCTGGCCGATCAGGACAGAGATCCTGGATTGGCATGTCCAGCAGCCAATAGCACTGCTGAAAGGTGTATCTACTTTTACAGAGGCTTCATATAAGCTTTTCCCCTCCAGCCTTTCCGCACTTCTGTTCATTCTCTCTGGAGTGAGAACAGTTGCTGCTGGCTTGTGCCATTCTTGTGGTTTCACTTTTGTGGCTGAAAGCAAACACTTAAAAGTATTTTTCTTTTTCATTTATTTAATTAATTATCAACTTTACTGGGAATTTGGGGAGGGATTTCAGGTAGCTTAGGCTACTTCTTTGGAATGGCTTTTAAGTTTTTAAAACTTTATTTTTGGGAGGCTTGTGTTGTGTGTGTCTCTCAGGCACAGTGGGTGGGTGGGGGAATTTGGTGTGTGACTGGAATCCTGTTTCCTTTCCCCTAAAACTGATTTGGTTGTGTGTGTGTGTCTCTGACTGAAACTTAGCTGGCAGGGCTTTTCTTTTTGGAGTTTATTTTGGCTTCTGTTCAGCCACAGTGGGTGGGTGGGAATTTGGTGTGTGACTGGAATCCCTTGTCCTTTCCCCTAAAACTGATTTGGTTGTGTGTGTGTCTCTGATTGAGACTTAGCTAGCAGGGCTTTTCTTTTTGGAGTTTATTTTGGCTTCTCAGCCACAGTGGGTCAGGGGGAATTTTTCCTAATTTACATTATACTGAGGGGGGGCTTTGTTTAGGCAGGCAAGTCACATTTTAGTAAAAGAATTAGTCCACCACCACCATCATTCAAAAAATAAAATTTACACACACTCTCTGACCCTCTATTAGTTTCCTTCCCCAATCTCCATTGCTTATTATTTGTTTAGTTGGTTTGGCAGGCAGGCAGTAGAAAATGAAGGGATTTCTTCATGGGCAACCAAAGGGAAAGAAGGCTGTGAAGCTACGTAGGCTAGGCAGTGGCACCATCATCACCACCACCATGTCCACCACTACCGTTCCTCCTCCGGTGGCCTTGCAGGCAGGCATGGAAGCAAAGCTTCCAGAGGTGCCAAAACAGCTGCCGCTCCTCTTCCTAGAGGATTCTGAGGAGTTACTGGTTTCCAAAGATCCCCAGTCCGATTTGGAACCAGTAACGGCAGGGCAGACTTCACAGCCCCCCTTTGTCCCCAGAGCCATTTGTTCCCTCCTCCCAGACCAGCAGAACCCCTGGGACACAGTTCTTCCCAGGCCAGCAGTCAGGGGCAGGCAGTGGGTCCTCATTTGGGCAAACACGGCAGAGGGGCCATGTGGGATTATTTCATGGCGCTCAGCGATGACCCACAGCTAGCACACTGCAATGCCTGCCTTGTGGTGGTCCGGAGGGGGTCCTCCACCACCCTCTGCCAACATCTGGAGAGGCACCACCCAAGGCTCCTGTCCGGGGAAGGCACTTCGTCAGCGCCGTCTGGGGGAGAGAAGAGAGCAGCTCCAGGGGGAGATGTGGGAAGGCAGAAGGAGGCGCCTCCTTCCAAAAGGGCAGCCACAGGGGTTTCTGGGGCCAGGAGCATGAGGCAGGCCACGCTCCATGAAGTGGCACGCGTTGGGTCCGCCATGACCCTCAGCTGGCGGTCGAAGGGCAAGGCCCAGCAGGCAGCCACTTGTCTCATCACCGAGACGATTGCCCTGCTCGGATTTCCACTGTCCACCGTGGAAGCTCAAGCCTTCCACCGGTTGCTGCATTTTTTTGCCCCCTGGTACAACCTCCCCTCACAGAGAACTCTCAATTCTAGAGTGCTGCCCTCGCTCTATGACTCTGTGAGGGAGGTGGTCCGTGACCATTTTTCACAGCTACAGGGGTGCAAGGTGCACTTCATGGCAGACCGGTGGAGCGGAGGTCAGCATGGCTACCTCTTGCTCACAGCCCACTGGTGGCAGCCAGAGGACTTGAGTAGTGGCAGGGCATTGGCGACAGGGCTGCAGGGGGAGGCTCTTGTCCTGCCCGCAGGCTACAGGTCCATTCTGCTGCAGGCACAGCACATGGAAGCTCAGGCGACGGGGAGGAACATCGCTGATGAGTTCATGTCCACGCTGCAGGAGTGGGCACCAGAGGGGGAGGTCACCTGTGGCCACATGGTCACAGATGCTGGGCGGAACATGTTGGTGGCATTGAACACGGCGGGCTTTGAGGGTATCGCATGCATGGCGCACAAATTACACCTTGTGGTGCGCGATGCCCTTGGCCTGGGCAGCCACGTCAAGCCTGAGTCGGACGCAGACACCCAGGAGACGCAGGCACTCCTGGAGCAATGCCGCCAACTGGTAGGCCACTTCTCCCGCAGCCTGAAAGCTACCCGCTGGCTGCGTGAGAGGCAGGAGGAGTTGGGTCAGGAGACACACGTTCTCCTGACAGACCTGCCCACCAGGTGGAACTCCATCTACACCATGGTGTCCCTCTTGGTGGAACACACATCCTATCTGCTGTTTTGGAGAACATCATGTCCTCCATGCCCATTCTGCCCGGGGGGAGAGAGGTGGGCATTAGTGCCACGGATTGGCTGGCCCTCTCCCAGATGGTGGAGGTGCTCAAGCCCTTCCTGGAAACCACTGACATCTTGTGTGGTTATACGGCAAGCCTGGGGCAGGTCATCCCCCTGATTCATGCCCTTGATCGGTCCCTGGAGGCTGCTGTGCCACCAGGATCCTCCCTCCTTCCACAGACCAAGGCTTTGGTTAAGAGGTTGCAGGCAGGCATGTGGAAGCGACTCCATCCTGTCTACAGCGACAGAGCTTACTGCATGGCCTGCCTGTGTGATCCTTGAATCAAGGGGGGCTTGGCAGCACACACCTCAGACCTCGAGGAGTGCAGAACGGAGCTGTCCACTGAGGTCCGCAGGGTGTTGGGGGCACAACGCTTGCGTAGGGGGACGGGAACGTCAGGCCACGAGGGGCAGGGTGGTTTGCCCGAGCCACAGGGAAGGACTTCACCTGGTGAAGGATCCAGTCACCATTACTGGAGCTCTGTGGTGACCTTGGCAGTTGCCCCAGAGGAAAGACAGCTGGCTGATGAGGATTCGGCAGAGACAATGGTGCGGGGATATCTGGCTGAGCCCCCCCCCCCCCCCAGTCAGATCCCCTCCATTTCTGGCTAGGAAAGTGGTCATATGGCTGGAGGTGTCCAATGTGGCCATGGACCTCCTTTCCATCCCCCCCACCAGCGTCCAAAGCGAGCGCATGTTTTCTCATCTCGGAGACATACTCTGACCACGCTGCTCGCATTTGGATCCCGTTACTGTGGAGAGACTGTTGTTCATCAAGGTGAACCTTCCCTTGTTGGTCTTCCCCTCACGGAACCCAAAGAGGTAGGGTTCCAATGACAGTCTCTCCCTTAACACACCGCCTGCCTGCCTGCCTGTACCTGTCTCTCTGCCCGCCCACCTGCCAGTCCTCCTTAAAAAAAAAAAGACTTGCCTACTTGCCTGCCGGCCTGTAAACCTGCCCCTCAGTCAGAAGTCCAGCTGCTGATTCCAGTCACCTCCTCGGGCCAAGTTCCAACCAAGTCCTGCCTGCCTGCCTGCTGGGTCGTCGGCTCATCAGGCCAAGTTCTGTAGAAGTCCTGCCTGCTGCTTCCAGTCGCCTCATCGGGCCAACCCCTGCCTGCTGGGTCAAGTCGGCTCATCGGGCCAAGTTCTTTCCTCCCTGCCTGCCTGCTGTTTCCATTCGCCTCATCAGGCCAACTCCTGCCTGTTGGGTCAAGTCGGCTCATCGGGCCAAGTTCTTTCTTGCCTGCCTGCTGCTGTTTCCAGTTGCCTCATCGGGCCAAGTTCTTTCTTGCCTGCCTGCCTGCCTGCCTGCTGTTTCCATTTGCCTCATCGGGCCAAGTTCTGCCTGCTGGGTCAAGTCGGCTCATCGGGCCAAGTTCTTCTGACCAACGTTTCGGTGGTCATGTGGCCGGTATGACTGGACTGGACAAACCTGTCCAATGTGCTCCCTCTGATATGTGCTGTGTGTGACATGTCCCTCTCTATCTGCAGGATCAGTATCCGCTGATTCATTTATTCATTTATTCTGAAAAATCTCAGAAATGCCTCGTCGTGATTCATTCCAAAAGGCCTACCTGCTCATTCCAGCTTCCTCAGGCATCCCAATGCCAACACAGCCGGGCTCAGCCCCACTCAAACCTGTCTGGGCGTCCCGGTGCCAACATGGCCGGGCTCAGCCCCACCCAAACCTGTCAAGGCATCCCGGTGCCAACACGGCTGGGCTCAGCCCCACCCAAGCCTGTCTGGGTGTCCCAATGGCAGAAGCTTGGACAAGCAACAAGACCTCACGCTGTCGCATGGATCGAACTGCTGATCTTCCTATCGACAATCCCAGCAGCCCAGTGGTTTAATCCACATCACCACACTGTCCGCTAAGAATCACATTGGTAACTGGAATGTCCGAATCTCACAACTGTGATCCAGCCTAGAAAATCAGTGCCCGATGGGGCAAAAAGCCTACGTTGCTGCCACCAACTTCCTCAGTGCCCAATGGGGGAACACATGCTATTTTGCTGCTGCTATGTGCCTCAGTGCCCGATGGGCCAACACACTCTACTTTGCTGCGGCTATGTGCCTCAGTGCCCGATGGGGCAACACACGCTACTTTGCTGCTGCTATGTGCCTCAGTGCCCGATGGGCCAACACACTCTACTTTGCTGCTGCTATGTGCTTCAGTGCCCGATGGGGCAACACACGCTACTTTGCTGCTGCTATGTGCCTCAGTGCCCGATGGGGCAACACACGCTACTTTGCTGCTGCTATGTGCCTCAGTGCCCGATGGGGCAACACACTCTACTTTGCTGCTGCTATGTGCCTCAGTGCCCGATGGGGCAACACACGCTACTTTGCTGCTGCTATGTGCCTCAGTGCCCGATGGGCCAACACACTCTACTTTGCTGCGGCTATGTGCCTCAGTGCCCGATGGGGCAACACATGCTACTTTCATGCTGCTATGCACCTCAGTGCCTGATAGGGCAACACACGCTACTTTGCTGCTGCTATGTGCCTCAGTGCCCAATGGGGAAACACACTCTACTTTGCTGCTGCTATGTGCCTCAGTGCCCGATGGGGCAACACACTCTACTTTGCTGCGGCTATGTGCCTCAGTGCCCGATGGGGCAACACACGCTACTTTGCTGCGGCTATGTGCCTCAGTGCCCGATGGGCCAACACACTCTACTTTGCTGCTGCTATGTGCCTCAGTGCCCGATGGGCCAACACTCTCTACTTTGCTGCTGCTGTGTGCCTCAGTGCCCGATGGGGCAACAAACTCTACTTTGCTGCTGCTATGTGCCTCAGTGCCCGATGGGCCAACACACTCTACTTTGGTCCTGCTATGTGCCTCAGTGCCCGATGGGGCAACACATGCTACTTTGCTGCGGCTATGTGCCTCAGTGCCTGATAGGGCAACACACGCTACTTTGCTTCTGCTATGTGCCTCAGTGCCCAATGGGGCAACACACTCTACTTTGCTGCTGCTATGTGCCTCAGTGCCCGATGGGCCAACAAACTCTACTTTGCTGCGGCTATGTGCCTCAGTGCCCGATGGGGCAACACATGCTTTCATGCTGCTATGCACCTCAGTGCCTGATAGGGCAACACGCGCTACTTTGCTTCTGCTATGTGCCTCAGTGCCCAATGGGGCAACACACTCTACTTTGCTGCTGCTATGTGCCTCAGTGCCCGCTGGGGCAACACACGCTACTTTGCTGCTGCTATGTGCCTCAGTGCCCGCTGGGGCAACACACGCTACTTAGCTGCGGCTATGTGCCTCAGTGCCCGATGGGCCAACACACTCTACTTTGCTGCTGCTATGTGCCTCAGTGCCCGATGGGGCAACACACGCTACTTTGCTGCTGCTATGTGCCTCAGTGCCCGATGGGCCAACACACTCTACTTTGCTGCGGCTATGTGCCTCAGTGCCCGAAGGGCCAACACACTCTACTTTGCTGCTGCTATGTGCCTCAGTGCCCGATGGGGCAACACACACTACTTTGCTGCTGCTATGTGCTTCAGTGCCCGATGGGCCAACACACGCTACTTTGCTGCGGCTATGTGCCTCAGTGCCCGATGGGCCAACACACGCTACTTTGCTGCGGCTATGTGCCTCAGTGCCCGATGGGCCAACACACTCTACTTTGCTGCTGCTATGTGCCTCAGTGCCCGATGGGCCAACACACTCTACTTTGCTGCTGCTATGTGCCTCAGTGCCCGATGGGCCAACACACTCTACTTTGCTGCTGCTATGTGCCTCAGTGCCCGATGGGCCAACACACGCTACTTTGCTGCGGCTATGTGCCTCAGTGCCCGATGGGCCAACACACGCTACTTTGCTGCTGCTATGTGCTTCAGTGCCCGATGGGCCAACACACTCTACTTTGGTGCTGCTATGTGCCTCAGTGCCCGATGGGCCAACACACTCTACTTTGGTGCTGCTATGTGCCTCAGTGCCCGATGGGGCAACACACGCTACTTTGCTGCGGCTATGTGCCTCAGTGCCCGATGGGCCAACACACTCTACTTTGCTGCTGCTATGTGCTTCAGTGCCGATGGGCCAACACACTCTACTTTGGTGCTGCTATGTGCCTCAGTGCCCGATGGGGCAACACATGCTACTTTCATGCTGCTATGCGCCTCAGTGCCTGATAGGGCAACACACGCTACTTTGCTTCTGCTATGTGCCTCAGTGCCCAATGGGGCAACACACTCTACTTTGCTGCTGCTATGTGCCTCAGTGCCCGATGGGCCAACAAACTCTACTTTGCTGCGGCTATGTGCCTCAGTGCCCGATGGGGCAACACATGCTTTCATGCTGCTATGCACCTCAGTGCCCGATAGGGCAACACGCGCTACTTTGCTTCTGCTATGTGCCTCAGTGCCCAATGGGGCAACACACTCTACTTTGCTGCTGCTATGTGCCTCAGTGCCCGCTGGGGCAACACACGCTACTTTGCTGCTGCTATGTGCCTCAGTGCCCGCTGGGGCAACACACGCTACTTTGCTGCAGCTATGTGCCTCAGTGCCCGATGGGCCAACACACTCTACTTTGCTGCTGCTATGTGCCTCAGTGCCCGATGGGGCAACACACGCTACTTTGCTGCTGCTATGTGCCTCAGTGCCCGATGGGCCAACACACTCTACTTTGCTGCGGCTATGTGCCTCAGTGCCCGATGGGCCAACACACTCTACTTTGCTGCTGCTATGTGCCTCAGTGCCCGATGGGGCAACACACGCTACTTTGCTGCTGCTATGTGCTTCAGTGCCCGATGGGCCAACACACTCTACTTTGCTGCGGCTATGTGCCTCAGTGCCCGATGGGCCAACACACTCTACTTTGCTGCTGCTATGTGCCTCAGTGCCCGATGGGGCAACACACACTACTTTGCTGCTGCTATGTGCCTCAGTGCCCGATGGGGCAACACACTCTACTTTGCTGCTGCTATGTGCCTCAGTGCCCGCTGGGGCAACACACGCTACTTTGCTGCGGCTATGTGCCTCAGTGCCCGATGGGCCAACACACTCTACTTTGCTGCTGCTATGTGCCTCAGTGCCCGATGGGGCAACACACGCTACTTTGCTGCTGCTATGTGCCTCAGTGCCCGATGGGCCAACACACTCTACTTTGGTCCTGCTATGTGCCTCAGTGCCCGATGGGCCAACACACTCTACTTTGCTGCTGCTATGTGCCTCAGTGCCCGATGGGGCAACACACGCTACTTTGCTGCTGCTATGTGCCTCAGTGCCCGATGGGGCAACACACGCTACTTTGCTGCTGCTATGTGCCTCAGTGCCCGATGGGGCAACACACGCTACTTTGCTGCTGCTATGTGCCTCAGTGCCCGATGGGGCAACACACTCTACTTTGCTGCCGTTAGTAGTACCTTCCCACTATTTTAGCAAAAGTAAGGGCTTATCTACATTTACACTTGCATCCTAATAAGCGCCGATCTAAATGGATTTGATTTAAAATCACATGACTATTTGAAACGCTGTTTGTGTTCCCACCTGGGAGACTGCCGACAACAGCAGTCTCTGTGTGGGGTTGTGTGTTTGGTTCTTTTCCCCCCTCAAAAAAAAGCATAGAGACATGTCAATAATAAATAACAAACAGGGTGCATCCTAGGGTGCATTCTGGTTGGGATGTGCTTCCCCTCCCTCCACCTTCTTCTTTCCTCTAGCCCTTCCCTTTATGCCCCTTCATTATCTCTCTCTCTGACACACACACATACACAGATACACACACAATTCTCCTGCCTAAGGACCCTGAGAAAGCACTTGGCTTCCCTTCCCCCGCTTCTTTGCTCCAAGGGGTGGAAAATTCTTGGCAGCTGGAGCTTGCAAAAGGGATGAGGTTTCATCCCCAGCTTCCATTCACCTCTGCCTCCATGGCTACCAACCTGCTGTCCCTCCCTACGTGGGGGATAAATAAAATAAATAAATATGTGGAGCAAGCACACATGAAAAAGTTGCAAAAACATTTCCTGGAATCCCCACTGCCTGCTGATCAAGCCCTTCCCTTCTCTCTGCCTCCCAGAGACCAGCAAAAGCACTCTTAAAGGGATAGAAGCGGCCAAGCTTTTTACAAACAACTTTCCAGCACACGTTCCCTCCCTCCCTCCTTCCTACCTGCCACCCTCTCCCAAAGCCTCTGCTGGTTACTCCAAGGTACAGTTTGTAGCAACAGGGGTGTACATAGGCAGAAATGAATAAAATAAATCGAGTTTCACATGCGTACTATTTTAAATAACCCTCTAGAAGAACAGTATTTTAAATCTCATTCCACCTATAAAACACACTTCCGTGGCAAAGTAATCCGGGTTTGTGTCTGTGTAATGGAAACACTCTTTTAAACATCAATTCAGGTTGATACATTTTAAGGTTGACACATTTTAAATAACGTTTCTTTTGCCTGTGTAACCAGGGCCTAACTGGAACAGATGTAGGAAAAAGTGTAATTGGCAGAAAAGTAACCCATTGGAGCACATGCTTTGCATAGGAGGATCCAGATTCAGTCTCTGGTATTTCTAGTTAGGGCAGGAAAATCTCCTTTCTTGAAGATACTGGAAAGATGCTGCTAGCCCATGTCAACAAAGTTGGGCTCTGAAGACTTAAGTTGCATGGTATAAAGGAACTTCCAGTATTCTTAATATTTTGTATTGATGATAGGGAAAGTTTTTTCACCCACAGGTTGCATTGCCACAGAGAAGCAGCAAGTAGGGCCAGAGCTCATAGTGGCCTCGTATACATTCCTTTCATGTACACACATGCATATAGTTCACCCCTCTTACAATGGGATGTTGCCAAGGAGTGTGCTGAGGACCAATTGTGCTGAGGAAGTGTAATCGGCCACATTAGGCCTGCAGGCTTTCTGTTGCATAGACAGGAACATCTTAACATGAAAAATGTTTTCAAAAGTAAGGTCTGTATTTTATTTAACATTTTAAAAAAATCATCTTTGTTTACCTCAGGTTTAGAGTGCAATACTAAGCATAAGCTAATGTTCTAAATTTGATGGCAGCTGCAAAAATTGAGGAATAAAATTAAAATTAAAGGATCTGGAAAAGAAGTATATTTTTCACACAGCGTTAAATTGGGAATTTATAGTAGGGGGGAAATTATAAAGTAAAGTATCAGAATCCTTCACAGTTTGGTGATAGCTGTGATGGGTTTTTAAGAACCACAGCTTTATAAATTTCAAACTAACATAAATGAAGCACGCAGAGTACCTTTATTTCTGGAAGCAGCATCCACTGTTTATGGAACCCTATAGATTTTTATCACAGGCAGAGACATAAATATGTAGCAGAACCACAATTTTTGTGATGTTTCTAAGGTTTCTTCCGATTGTTTAATGGCTCTTACCTGGCCTATTAGTGGCTGCCATAATGAACACCTGACGACGAGATTCCAGACCATCCATCTCTGTTAGCAACTGGTTCACTACACGAACACTGGCACCAGACTGAAAATGTAAGAGTGATGTGAAATAGGAAAGACTGACAATCACAGATATAAAACAGAAATTCTAGACCAATTCTCACAAGATGTGATGGATCATTACAATTCTACGTCTAATGCATCTGCAGGGCACTAAGTTGGGGAAGGTTGCTCTAAGCTATCCATCCATTTCATAGTCATTGTTTGACTTTCTCTCAGATGATCTGCTATATTTTCTTGGCTCACGTATCACTCTAGTTTCAAATGATAATTCTACCAATTACAAAAGAAAGTACTAAGGGAAAGAATGAATTGCAAAATGGACATAAAGCCATAGTTTGTCTTACTTGAATCATCAAGATTATAATGCCATACTAACAAGAAGAGTAGATGAGTGAAACTGCTTCAAAGGGCTATTTGATGTATGAAATATTATTTTATGGCTTACAACTGAAAGTACTTATTATCAATCTTATCTGTCAGAGCTCTGCATAGCTTAAAAATCTCTTCCATCCCTTAAATAATATTCATAATTTTATAACTGAATCTTCTCATGGATTACTTAATAATTATGCAAAGTGATGCATATAAAACAAGGAGCACCTCCCTGACACTTTGGGGAGGTGATCATAAGTGCAAGAACTTCAGTGACATAGGACAGGTATTTTATTTCTTTCATATTTTTGACAGACATTTTCAGACTTGCAACTGAACTTCAAGAAGAATAATTAGATCAACTTTCCATCCAGATTTACAAAGTTTAAATCTTTAAGTGGAGGATTTGCCATTATATCTTTGTTTTGAAAAATATTTCAACATGGTTTCTGATGTACGCAAGCTCAAATCTGATTCCACTCTTCCATAGCTAATTAATTATTACCTATCTATAAGATGCAGAAGGAACTCCAAAGGATAAAATGCACTTGGTTGTTGGAATCAATACTCACCCTCATATGCTTGCAATAAGATTTATCATTCCCAGTCTACAGGTAGCATCCAGCTTGTTGTGCTGGGGAACTCTAACATCCACGCAGAGGCAGCTTTGTTAGGAGTAGCCCAGGACTACATGTCCTTCATGACAACCATGGGACTGTCCCAAATGGTATCTTGTCCCACCCATGCCACAAAGTATGCTGTAGACTTGGTTTTCGATAATGGGGCAGATGTTGATGATCTGGGGATGAAAGAACTCTCTATAGTTCCACTATCATGGACAGATCGTTATCTGATGGGGATCAGACTCACAGGAACTCAGAGCCTCTGCATTGGTAGGGGACCAATTAAGATGGTCTGCTCCAGGAGGAGGATGGATCCAAATGGTTTCCTAATAACTCTTGGGGAATTTCCTGTCATTTCAGGAGGTGATTCTGTTGAAGCCCTGGTTGACCTCTGGAATGGGGAAACAGCCTTTGACATTATCACTCCTAAGTGTCCCCTTCCATGAAACAGAGGCATATTGGCACCCTGGTTTACTAGGGAGCTGGTTGTGATGAAACAAGTGGGACGGAGACCAGAACGACAATGGCGGAAAACTCAAGAGTGAATCCAACCGAACATGGGCTAGGGCCCACTGGAAGGCCTATAAAATAGCAGTGGTGGTGGTGAAGCAGTCATTCTTCTCCGCCACCACTGGATCTGCACAAAGGAGTCTAGCAGAGCTCTTTCAAGTGGTCATGGGTCTATTACATACTGGCCCACAGAAAGAGAATGCAGACCACACTATAGCCTGCTGTGAAGAATTTGCATGACACTTTGCAGGCTAAAAATTGCTCAGATCCACTCTGACTTAGATGCCATCATTGATGCAGGTCCTATGAAAGTAACTATGGTCTCTGCTTGTCCTGTGTTAATGGACAAGTTTCAGTTTTTGCAGCTGAATGATGTGCATAGAATCCTTGGATAAGTATCCCTGTTGGTTCTGTTGGACCTCTCAGTGGCTTTTGATATCATCGACCATGGTTTCCTTCTGAGCCGTCTTTCTGGGATGGGATTTGGAGGCACTGTTTTATGGTGGCTCCAGTCCTTCCTGGCAGGAAAAACTCAGAAGGCAGTGCAGGGGGACTCCTGTTTGACAACCTGGCCATTGGCCTGTGGGATGTCTCATGTTTCTGTTTAGTCCCCTATGCTTAACATCTACAAACTACTGGCAGAGGTTGTCCAGAGTTTTCGGTGTCTCCAATATGCAGATGAAACTCAACTCTGTCTCTCCTTCCTTTCCATCTAAATCCAAGGAAGATCCTTCACTTCTAGATCAGTGCCTGATATCAGTAATGGATGAAGGTGAATAACCTGAACTTAATCCAGACAAGACAGAGGTGGTCCTGGTCAGTTGAAACACAAATGAGAGAACAGGGATCCAGCCTGTTGTGGATGGGGTTATGCTCCCTTTGAAAATGCAGGTGCACAGCTTGGGTATGCTCCTGGATTTGCCTTTGAGCCTAGAGGCCAAGGTTTCGGCAAAGGCCAGGAGTGCATTTACACACTTTAAACTAGTACACCAGTTGTGCCCCTTCCTGGAGATGTCTGATCTGGCCACAGTAGCACATGCTTTAGATACATCTCAGTTGGATTAGGGGCTCCCTTGCACTCAAAGAGCTGGAATAAAACCTCCTCCCCCATGGGTTCTCCTTATAAAGGTAATCCCATTCCCCTGTGGGCTGCAGTTCCTGCTGTGGGGATTCCTTGGCTCTCAATGCCCCGGATAGTTCTTTCTAGATGTCCTCCCAGGCTTCTTCGTCGAGACTCTCCTCCCCCTCCCCAGGGGTCTCCGGTTCCTGTTCTAAGGGTTTCTCAGCTAGACCCCCATCTTTTCCCCTGGGTGCCTCTGCTTCCTGGGTGCTTTGGTTTGGCAGTCAGCCTCCTGGTGTTGGCTCCCTCAGAAAGACTGAAGATTGCAAAATCTGTCTCTTTCCTGAAATGATGGCTGAAAATTCACATTCTGACAGCTCCTTACTTGTGCCACATCAAATAGTATTTTAACACTTGACTCAGTCAGGCAGCAACATTGACTCACTTCCTCATTGATTCGCTGAGGGCCTTCAAGACCAATCTGAAGACATGGCTATACAGGCAGGCCTCCCCTACATCCATCACCTAGCCTATCTCTCTTTTGTGCCATCTTGGATTCTGTTGTTAATTTGCATCTTATTCTTATTACATATATAGTTTCATAGTTTATTTTTTATATTTTGTGTAAACCACCCAGAGTAGACATGTTCTAGATGGGCGGTATATAAGTTTAATAAAATTAATAAATAATTCTATATCTCAGCCAGAGCTTAGAAATTTTAATGTTATATTTGCTACCTTTTTTAGGTTGCGAAAGGATCTTAAAATCTTCAAAAGTAACATTAGTAAGTATTTTACTTGTTAAAACCTTTATAGAAGAATGGTTCCTACCTTGGGATGCCTGAAGATGCCTGTAACATCCATAAGTCTTAAGAAATATAATATATTCTTGTTGTCTTAACTAAGGTGTCTGAGCATTACAGTTCAAAGGGCCAAGGCTGGGCTACCCAGTATAAATCCGGCTTTGAAAGAGATATGTAGGTGTCTTTTCCCATGAGGAGGGGGAGTGTGGAGTGACATGTCAAGGTTAAAAAGTAATGGCACCATGTTAGTTGTCCAACTTCCAATATCCAAATTGTCTAATATCTATAATGTCTCATTAATTCTCACAGCTTTACTGTGACCTCATCTAAGTGACTGGTGGAAGTGTTTTAGGCTCACCTCACGATCTGATCTCCGAGGACACAAAGCATCAATTTCATCAAAGAATATGACACAAGGTGCTGAATTCCTTGCACGCTGGAACACCTGACGAACTGCACGCTCACTTTCCCCCACATACTGAAATAGGGAACAAAAAATAAAGTAATGTATAACTTTTATTTTCACATATAAGCCAAATAAAGTCATATCACTTGAAGAAGCTTGGCAAAAGAGCAAAGTCAGTGATTACGTCACCTTTGAAATTCTATCTGTAGTTATCTAAATAGTAAGTCTTTGAATCTTTCTTCCTCTAACCTCAGGTAGAAAGTTGTCCCTTTAGATTTGCTTTTGTTTTCTGAACGCTTCCAATCTTAAATTAATAGAGAACTGCAAAACTGAGTCAAATTTTAATGACCAAATTCAGTTTCTAATTTTGTTTGCACGTATGCTACTTCTAATAAACATGATATATGTATATTAGTTTCCTCTATCATTTTTGTTATCTAAATTATGTACTTTGACTACATCTACATCTCCTCAAAATTAATTAATAGGTAAAACAGGGCATACCATATTCAGAAGTTCAGGGCCTTTCACTGAAATGAAGTTCAGCCCAGACTCATTTGCCACAGCCTACCAAAACAGAAACACAAAACCAAAAACAGTTAACATAATGTTCATTATTTTTAATTAATACATCTATATTTCCATCCCAGAAAACCTTCAAGGTAACAGAATACTTCTAAAACACAGACACAGTTCACCTATGGAAACTCAAAGCAGCAAGCCACTGCTAGCTGGCACTGATTCTCTATGGTTTCTCACAGGAGTCTTTCCTAACCTAACCTGTCAAGGACTGATAGCTTTGAATATCTCCTCAATAAAAATATAATTACCAGGCATCAAATATCAACAGTGTCTCCCTCTGGCATCTAAACTTAGGGTGGGGTGGAGAATGCAACACTCAGCCGGTGCAAGAAACGTCACAAAGGCAGCCACATTATGGGGAAGCATGCACTATTTTACTTACTTGCCTGCTGTGCCTCAACTGATAGACTATGAGCAAAGACAATCTTAAATTGGCACTGGGAATTAGGGTTGGTGTACTTTGGAAGGTGTGTTTTGAAGAAGTTCAAAAACAGCTCTTGGGCAGGCAGCTTCAGTGACGTTTTTGAGTTTTTCTAAAGCACCTTCAAAAGCAACTGGGTGTGATTTAAAACAAGCATTCCAGCAAATCAAGAAAACTTCATTTCATGTTACTGCAGTCAGTTGTGGTAGGTGCTATCCCAAGCAAGCATTTCAGAGCAATCACAGAGGAAATCTCCATAATGTACTTTTTGAACTGCAGGACCCCAAAGAGGAGACTCATATTCTCCTAATGCATGGTCAAGTTGGCATGGGAGGAGGTGCCTTTTAGGATATTTGGATTCAGTCATCTTTAAGGCTTGAAAGACATGCATACGCACTAAGATTTGGGATCAGAAACAAGCAGGCATTAAAACTTACTTTAGCAAGCAGAGTTTTGCCACAACCAGGAGGGCCAGCAAGCAGAACACCAGCAGGAGTCGTGAGGCCAAGGGCTTGAAATTGTTCAGGATTCCGCACAGGCGCCTATAAACAAAGGAACTGCCATTCATGAGAGGAACAAGAAACACAATTGCCTCTCCGCAATTATCTGCACCTGTTACTGACAACACATTCAGAAACTGACACTACAAGACTCCCAGAATAACAATAAGACAAACAAAATTAAACCTGATTAGGTTGGCAAATAGAACTCCAAGATATCTTGCTTAGCAGCATTCACTGTTATCTCAAGAAAAGAGGAGATGGAGAGGCCTAATTTATCACCTGGCTTTGAGAGGAAAGCCATCACTCGGTCAATAACAATAACAAAAAACAAAGTAATTGTGACCGATGTCTGAAGAAAGGGATTGTAGCCACAAAATCTCAAAATGAAATGTACTTATTAGATACCACAATACTTTTCACTTTTTTGTTGCCAAAACAGACAAACACGGCTACCTCCCAGAAAACAGTCTCTAAATACTGTGAAGCTGGATGAATGAGGTGAAAGCTTCAGCTAAGGGCTTGGAGGCCCTGGCTGCAAGCTCTAAGGTAACAATGTGAAGGAGCCACTGTAACTGTCAGTCTATTTATGTATGTATTCCTGGAGAACTCAGGAGTTGGGTGCCTGGCTGCAGAGTCAAAAGTTGGGAGTTTGATGCTTCACTGTGCTTCCTCGAAGAAAAGCCAGTCCATGTAGTCTTGGGCAAGCTGCACAGTTCCTGAAGACCCCAGATGAAAAAAATGCTAGATCACTTTTGCATACTCTGCACTTAAGAAACAGTGGAATCACAGAATAATGAAGTTGGAAGGGGCCTATAAGGCCATCAAGTCCAATGCCCTGCTCAATGCAGGAATACAAATCAAAGCAGATCTGACAGATGGTTGTCCAATTTTCTCTTGAATGCCTCCAACACTGGAGTGCTCACCACCTCCCAAGATAATTGGTTCCATTGTCATACTGCTCTAACAATTAAGTTTTTCCTGATATTCAGCCTAAATCTGACTTCCTGTTGCTTGAGCCCATTATTATGTGTCCTGCATGCTGGGATGATTAAGAAAGGTCACCATAAGTCAGAATCAACTTGATGGCAGAAAATTATTATTTTTAATTAATTAATTATATACCTAACAAAAGCATTTCCAGAGAATCACAGAACTTGAGCTGGAAAGGATCTCAAGGGTAATCTATTCTAGACCAATCCTTGCTGAGGCATGAAATCCACAGCTAAAGCATTCCTGATGGCTAACCACTTCCCCTCTATTTAAAACACTCCAAAAACATACCCAGGATTTCCAAACGTTTAGCAGAAATCTCCTGTCTGTAATTTTTATGCACTTCTCTGGGTCCCATGCTCTGGAGCCACAGAAAGCAAGTTTGCTCTGTCTGCTATATTAATAACCCTTCAAATATGTGAAGATGGCTATCACCTCTCAATCTTCTCCAGACTAGAGCATGTTGGGCCTTTCAGTTAAAAACACTTAACAGAGCAGGTTACATAAGATAATAGACACTTCCTATTTTACTGTCTGAAACCAAGACTCAATAGAGAAAAGGGAAAAGGAAGGAAGAGAAACACAAACAAACACTGGAACCAAGTCTTAAAGTTGTATTGAGGCTGTTATTGTGGCTAGCTTTAATGCAAAAAGTCCAGGAGAGCCTCTGCTTCTCATCTTTCCTTCTGCTGTAGCCTTGCCTTTGGGGTTATCTACTAAAAGCTAGCTCTCTTTTTCCCTCTAGGGCAGAGGTTGTCAACCCCCGGTCCGGTGTCGGTCCGTGGCCTGAGCCGGACCGGGCCGCGAAGACAGACCTCCCGCCCCCCCCGCACGCACTCCCCTCCCCACAGCTGCTTTGCGCATGTGCCAGCGCCGGCGTGAGCGCTCCCCCACCCCTTCGTGCATGCGCAGGGGCGCCTGCACGCCCTCCCGCGCGCTCCCCCACCTCTTCACGCATGCGCCCGAGTGCCCATGTGAAGGGGTGGGCGTGCAGGCACCCCTGCACATGCGCGAAGGGGTGGGTGAGCACTCACGCTGGGAGGCGGGCGCTCCCCCACTGCTTTGCGCATGCGCCTGAGAGAGCGCGCACACACTATATAAATATTTCCCAGGCACTCTACACAAGATGTAAACAGTTAAAATTGGCACACACGAACAAACGGATAGGAATCCTGGAGATAAAATGCCTATAAATCACAATAATTCTAAAAAGAAGCTGTCAGTCCGAATGCTCGGTTTGTGAGAAACCTCCTAGCAGTTGCTGGTTCTCTGACACAGTGTGACATTCTTAAGATTGGCTCCCAATTTGCAAACTGTGGGATGTAGTGTTAAATCAGCACCAGGCCTTGCATGGGCAGAGGCTTAAATTTTACATTAAAATCAGTGCTCCAACCAGAAAATCAAGAAACCTTTTTTTATTACATACATATTACTACCCCAGTGTTGGTTTTCATCCAAACCTCCTATTAAACCTATCTAAATCCAATAATTACTTCCTGTACTGCTGGTTTTTCCCTTCTGAACATTTCAAATGACTATACAATAGGTCTGCACAGAGAAGGAGCTAAAGCCAATGTATTTGATAACAACATTCGTTACTCAAGCTTAAATTGTTACCTAAAAGGACCCCCAGGATCCATAAAATGTGTTCAGGAGAAAGACAGTTTGGAGGGAGATGGGAAGGGAAAGAAAAAGGATCCTACCCACTAACCAATGGAAGAAGAACTCTTGTAATTTTTGTTTTGCAGGGGAAAGAATGAAGACAATCATAAAATGCTATGCAGAAGAAAAAAAGCAAATGTGCTCTAGATGCGTTCCTGAAGTTTCTACAGTGGTGGCTAAAAATAACAGAGAGGGCTGGACAGTTGTGCCCCAATACATGCACACTGGGAGGGGAGGAGTCTAACCATCTCTGTACTCTAAGCTCTAGAATGTTCTGAGGCTTCCGCGCATGCGCACTACAGAACCCATATGTGTTATTCACGGAGACCACAAATATCCAGCATTGATATTCTTAATTCTAAAATCCATATTAGGGCAGTACTTTTATAAGGACAATTCCAGTGTCACAAAACACTACCAAACCCTTCCTAAGATTAGGCAATAAACAGAAACAAATAAAGGGAAAGAGGAGTGGCTGATGCTGAAAACATAGCATTTGCATTTGGTTCCTGTTTTAGGATGGAATGTGATGGGAAGACTGAGAAAAAAACTGATTAGTTTTATTGGGTGCTGTAGTTGTTTCAGGCTACACAAAGGACTAGTGGAATAAACAAAGGCTTATCCCTTTTGCTTGAACACACACATTCCAGCAGTTAAATTCCATCTTAGAAGAACCACAGAACTAAGGAGAAACTAGACTAGTTTTCATATCAAGAAATCTGAAGATAATTGCAGATCATGGACTATGCAAATAACAAAGTGACACACAAACTGAATAGCTTTACTTAGTAAGGTATCCTTAGAAAATCAAGACCCGGTATATCTGATGAAGAGGACTGGGGGAACTGGAACACTTGCATTCCATTTCATGATCTCCGAGTTAGCTAAATAAAAACACTGCCCATTACAGATTATGAAATTTCTTTTCTGACCAATGTTCAAGTTCCTCTCAAGTTTGACCTGGAAGACCTTTTAGATTAATTACTTATTCAGTAATAATCATCTGTTATTATTTATTCAGACTATTAAGCCTAGTTTTCAAAGTGAAAACAGTACAAATGTCTATTTTGCTGCAAATGTCATGGATATAACCAAGGTAAACAGTTTCTTTCTTCCTATACATCTACGCAAAAGGCGTTGGCTTCAGAAAGGTTGGCAAAAAAACCCTCTGGAAGATATTTTAACTTCGCCTGTAATAAAAGGATTTGTAATCATATTCAGTCATACCAGGATTGCCATGGTGAGCTCCTCCCGAATATCTTCTAGGGCACCAATATCTGCCCATGTCACATCAGGGATTGTGACAAAGCCTTCCCTCTTGGCAGAGGGTTGTACTGAAGAGAGTGCAACAATGAAATCATTCAACTCAATGGATAGCTTTTCCAGCTGATTGTCCCCCAAAGGGTGTGGTTCCTTCAATAGCTGGAGCAATCTTTGCAATTCATCCTAAGAAAGGAAAATCACAGATAGGAAGAAAACAATACCATAAATGGGTCAAACTAGGCAGATGGGATGCCACTCAGAAAAGTTCATCAGTGGTTCTTCAAAACACTGGAATGTTTTGAGCAGGGTTGCCACTTCTGTGTACAGCAAAGAAATTTCACATGCTTACTTCTTATTTGCATGTACAGAGCCCTTCAAAGCCAGCATTATTTTCTTACATTAGAATATTCTTACGTATATTTGTATCGATGGTTTCATTTTTAGGCCTTGTAGTTTATGAATAAGCATTTCAGGCTAGTAGGAAGCATTTTGCTTTTTACTAAAAACCCCAAATCTCACCTAGAGCTAGGCACAGAAGACCCATAAAACGCAGAATTACAGAATCCTGAGACTATGAATCTGTTTTGAGAAACAAACCTGCCTTCCAAATGAACACCAGTTCCTGGCTCTCCCACACTCCTCAGTCTAGGAGATTATAGTAGATTATCCCAACTGCTATATCCAAACTGCCACAAGAGCTATTTGCATCTAGTGATAACAGCTTTCTTCTTTCTGAACGGCTCAGTGCGCAGGAAGCTTTGGTCTTTGAACTGGGAAGGTCAGAATTCCTTGCCATCCCCTGCAGATCCCTTGGAGATCTTATTTATCTTATATATCACTTTTCCCCCAATAGAGGGACCACAAGGCAGCTCATCCATTTATTGCATTCTTCATTCATTGTTATTATTTATATCCCACCTGTCTCTCCAAGAAGACCCAACACCACTAAAGATCACAATCAATAAAAACAATAAACACAAAAAAGTAACAAAAAGTAACATTAAAAACAATTAAAGAAGTAACAATGTTACAAACCAATTCAAAAGTATACAGACCTCAAAACAGCAGGAAAAAATAATGTATAAACAGCATCTCATAAAATACTTAATTGTCGAAATGGGCCTTTGCCTGCCAGTGGAATGACAAGGGGGAATGTGAACAACCTAGACTCCCAGAGGAGCATAATCTATAGCCCGGGAACAGCCACTGAAAAGGCCCTCTCTTGCATCTCCCTCAAACAATCCTATGTGGGTGATGGGATTGAAAGACTTCCTCAGAAGATCTTAAATGTTGGAGAGGCCCACATGGGGTGATACAGTTCTTCAGATAGCCTGGACCCAAGCTATATAGGCTTTATAAGTCATAACCAGCACTTTGAATTGGGTCCAAAAATGGACTGGCAGCCAGTGAAGCTGTTGTGATGGGGGAGTTACATGCTTCCTGTAAGAAGCAACAGTCAACAGTCTGGTTGTAGCATTCGGAACCAGCTGAAGTTTCTGAATAGTCTTCAAGGGCACCCCTATGCAAAACATGTTACAGTAATCCAAAAAGGATGCAACTAAGGCAACCAGATTAGACATCTCAAGGAACATGCTGAGCTGGTACAGTAAATTTAACAGTACAACATACTTCCAACTATCACTGAAACTCCTTCATCTAGATTCAGGGCTGAATCTGAAAGTACACCCCAGGCACCAACCTGACTTTTCAGAGGGAGTGTAACCCCACCCACTCACTACAGGCTGAATTCCTATTGCTGTTCTGCCGTTTGATTCATTAAGGGTGCTTCTGTCCTGCCCCCTTTTTATAAAAGCAAACTATAAAATATTAACATGAAAGAAATAAGTACCTTATTGGGGAGATCAACCTGTTTGGTGTCCTGTTTTACAAGCTCTTCTAAGCTTCTTTCCATGTCTTGACAGGATGCTCTTTCTTCATTTCTCATGGCTTCACAAATCTCACCATCCAAAGGAAGAAGGACTCTATGCACTGCGCACATTGCTGCCTCTCGGCAAAGTGCCATGAGATCAGCACCGACATACCCTGGAGTCATATGTGCCAAGTGACCAAAGTCAAAAGATTCTCGGAGTCTAAGTTTTCGACACAGAGTCTTCAAAATTCTGGTGACGAAAAAACAAAGGAAGAAGATACGCAATGTTAGTTTTTATCAAATATTTTTCAGGTGCAAAGTGCTGGGGAGACTATAACATGTCTGGGTCTTCTTATATATGTGGTGGAGTTGCTCAACAATTTCTTCATGGTACTAAGCTTCTGCTGTAAGAAAGATCAATTATTTCCTCATTTAATTCTTGTGCATCTCCTTATTTGGAAACTTATTATTTAGATACTGGATATCTGTTTTAATAGTTCCAGTCTTACATTATCTTATTTTATTTTTATCAATAAAAGAAAAAAATGATTAAAAAAACCTTCAGTTTCAACTGAAAGCAAGAACTACCCTTAATATATCAAAATGATCCATCATAACTACCCCTATTGGGGGTTTTCCCCATCACCAACTACAGGAAGCTATTTTCATTTTTACAGCTATTACACTCAACTGGTAAAAAAGACTGAACATTTATTGTAACAAGGCTATGCTGCAGTCCACAATTACTCAGGTGACAGCTATGGATTCACAATATTTCACACCCTCTGGTTTTATGTTTATACTTTATTATTTCCTTTTGTATAGCTGATCAAGTATTTGATTAAATTAGGGTGGCACAGATGCTATGGTATCTTCCCATGCTGCCCCAGCAACATGTAATTACATAATTGCATGGGGTGGGTGGATAAGAGGCTATTTAAATACTTTGTGCCATACCTTCCATAGTAAGCCGAGTTAGAGTAATCATGCCCCTGTGGGCTTTGGAGTGTGACTTGGATTGTACTCCGCAAGAGTTCTACTACTCCTGCTACAAACAGGACAGCAAAAAGACCTGTGTATCTGAGAAGTTTGTAAGAAAAAATAATAATGTCTAAAACATTTGCACCATTCTTTCAGTCCTTATGTACTATTGACTTTCTATCTGCCAAAAGCTGGGACTGGAGTGATCAATTCTAACTCTGAAGAGCACACATGCGACTTTCAAAGTCTATGTGCCAGAGAGAAATTCAACACTGGCTTCTCCCCCGCACTGCAACAAAAGAAGCCCTGTTTGCTAAATTCCTCTTATGAAATGCATAAAGAAAGCCTGTCAAGCTCAGGTGTTGGGAACCCAAGATTTGAACATACTTATCCCGGATTAAAACAAACAAAGAAAGCTGACATACTTTTCTCTGGCTGCTTCATCTGGAATCCCCAAACAGATCTCTTTGTCAAATCTTCCTGCGCGCCTCAAGGCGGGGTCCAGGGAGTCTGGCCTGTTAGTTGCTCCAATTACCAGGACCTTAGAATCAATAGCCAGATTATTCAAGTCTGAGGGATGACAGAAAGAAACGAACATAGAGGGAACGAATGAAGGAGACTGCTTTGCATCAGGGCATCACTGTTTATGCTATACATTCTCAGCAGACTGCAGCTCCACTCATCAGCAGGACCGGTCACCCTCATTAGTGCATATGCACCAACACTGTCGTCTACAGCAGAAGTCAAAGACAAATTCTATGAGGATCTGGCAGCTACTATCAAGAAAATCCCCGAGAAAGAGCCGCTGCTCATTCTCGGATATTTTAACGCTAGAGTTGGTGCTGATCACAATTCTTGGCCCACTTGTCTAGGCTGGTTTGGCATTGGAAAGATGAACGAAAATGGCCAACGCTTGCTGGAGTTTTGCTGTTATTATGGTCTTTGTGTCAGCAACACGTTCTTTAATACAAAGCTTCAACACAGAGTCTCTTGGAGACATCTAAGATTGAAGCATTGGCATCAGCTCGATCTGATCCTCACTAGACCCTCTAGCTTTCCTAGTATTACGATCACACGCAGCTATTAGGGTGCTGATTGCAATACTGATCACTCCCTGGTGTGCAGCAGAGTAAAACTGCAATTAAAGAGATTGTATCACATGAAAAAGAAAGGAAGACCACGTATTGACATCAGCAAGACTTGTGATCAAAGAAAAGTGGAGGAATTTGCCAATCGCTTGAGGAAACCCTTCCAGGCCCAGCTGAAGCAAATGCACCTGAACAATTGGAACATTTCAAGAACGTTGTTTATAACACCGCCTTGTCCACATTTGGCAAGAAGACCAAAAAGACGGCAGACTGGTTCGAAGCCCATTTGGAGGAGCTGATGCCAGCCATTGAGGAAAAGAGAAGAGCTCTAGCAGCATACAAAGCCTGTCCTAGTGAGTACAACTTGCAGGCTCTTCAAGTTGCCCGTAGCAAAGTCCTACAGACTGCCAGGAGATGTTCTAACAATTATTGGCTTCAGCTGTGCTCTCAGATACAGACAGCAGCGGACAAAGGTAACATCAAGGGAATGTATGACAGCATCAAGCAGGCTTTAGGTCCAATACAGAAGAAATCTGCTCCCTTGAAGTCTCCTACAGGTGTGATCATCCAGGACCGAGCACAGCAGAGGGAACGCTGGGTGCAGCACTATTCTGAGCTGTATTCTAGAGGGAACGTAGTAACCGAAGAGGCACTAAATAACATCGACTGCCTGCCTGTCTTGGAAGAGTTGGACAGCGAACCAACTTTAGCAGAAATAAAAGTGGCCTTGGATTCCCTCGCCTCCGGCAAGGCACCTGGGAAGGATAACATCCCTGTTGAAGTGCTGAAGTGCTGTAAAGAGATCATCACCACTGAGCTGTATGAAATCTTTTGTCTTTGCTGGAGGGAAGGTGGAGTACCACAGGACATGAAGGATGCAAACATCGTCACATTGTATAAGAACAAAGGAGACAGGGACGACTGCAATAACTACCGTGGCATCTCTCTTCTCAGCGTTGTAGGGAAGCTGCTTGTCCGTATCATGCTGAAGAGGCTCCAGGTGCTTGCAGACAGAGTCTATCCAGAATCGCAGTGTGGATTTCAAGCTAATAGATCCACCATTGACATGGTATTTTCCCTCAGACAGTTGCAGGAGAAATGTAGGGAACAACGACAGCCACTCTTTGTGGCCTTCATAGATCTTACAAAGGCCTTTGATTTGGTTAGCAGGGACAGCCTTTTTAAAATACTTCCCAAGATTGGATGTCCACCTCGGCTCCTTATCATCATCAGGTCCTTTCATGAAGAAATGAAGGGCAGTGTAGTTTTTGATGGCTCAACATCAGATCCCTTTAACATCCAAAGCGGAGTGAAACAGGGCTGTGTTCTCGCGCACACTGTTAGGGATCTTTTTTGCTGTCATGCTGAAAGTTAGGTTACCTACCTGTAACCATGGTTCTTGTAGTGGTTCTCTGTGAATTCACACAAATGGGTTTATCCTGCGCCTGCGCAGGACATTCGGAACCTTCTAGAGCTTAGAAAAAAGCCAGACAGTTAGTCTCCCCCCCCCCCCGAGGGTATATATGCTCCGCCTCCTCCACCTTCCTTAGTTCCCCTATGTCCGCCGTTACTAGAGAGTAGGTATAATGACCTGTTATCGTGACGGACAGCGGGGAGGAAGGGAGGGATGTGTGAATTCACAGAGAACCACTACAAGAACCATGGTTACAGGTAGGTAACCTAACTTTCTTTGTAGTGGACTCTGTGAATGCACACAAATGGGTGATTAGCAAGCTGACTCACCGGATGGAGGGCCGTCACGGTATCAGGGATGACAGTATCGCCCTTCCAAAGGCAGCATCATTTTTAGCTCTGACGTCGAGGCGGTAGTGCTTCGCGAACGTCAGAGGATTGGACCAAGTAGCCGCTTTACAGATGTTCTGAATATGAATACCGCGATGAAGAGCGGTGGACGTAGATATAGCTCTGGTGGAGTGAGCTTTAAGTTGGTCCGGTACCGGTTTATTTGCAAGCTGGTAAGCCATTTGTATGGATTGCACGATCCATCTCGATATTGTCTGAGAGGATGCGGGAGCACCCTTGTTATGTCCATGGTAGCACACAAAGAGACGGGAAGAGCGTCTAAAGTGCTTGGTTCTGTCCAAGTAGAAGGCAATAGCCCGTCTGACGTCCAGAGTATGGAGCTTGCGCTCGACTGGAGTGGACGGCGATGGAAAGAATGTAGGAAGTATCAGCGGTTGATTCAGATGGAAGTCTGATACAACCTTGGGAAGAAATGAGACATCCAAATACAGAGTAACTTTATCGGGATGCATTTGTAGGTATGGAGGGTCAGACCTAAGAGCTGACAGTTCACTAGCCCTTTTGGCAGAGGTTATGGCCACTAAAAAGGAAGTCTTGAGAGAAAGCAATTTCTCGTTACAGGTTGCCATGGGTTCAAATGGAGGCTTGGTAAGCGCATCAAGGACCAGTGGAAGCGACCATTGAGGTACAATGGGTGAAGAGGGCGGCCTGATGTTCTGCAGGCCCTTAAGGAATTTCTTAACCGTGAGGTGGGAGAACAGTCTGGCGGAGCTAGAATGAGATGGCTGGTGAGCAACGATCGCGGAAATATATACTTTAATGGTGGAGTGTGCGAGTCCGAGATTGAACAGATGCAGTATAAAGGTAAGTAAGGTTGAGAGTGTAACTGGGACTGATTGGAGTCCTTTGGACTGAACGAATTTCGTAAAAGATTTCCATTTGTTACGGTATAGGCGAGAAGTCGACGGCTTTCGAGAGCGGTCTAGAATCGCACGGAATTCGGGGTTATCCTCCACGCCGTCAGGTGAAGAGACCGGACATCTGGATGGAGAAGGGCCCCGTCGTTCTGGGATAGCAAGGACGGTATTAGAGGTAAGTGGAATATTTCCTCCGTTATTCCTTGGAGGTGGGCAAACCAGGGTTGTCGTGGCCACCACGGAGCGATGAGAATTGCGTTCGCCTGGTATTGAATGATCCGGACTATTGTCCTGAGAAGCATTGGTATGGGAGGAAACAGGTAAGTGAGTTCTCCGGACCACGGAATGAGGAAAGCGTCTCCGAGAGACGCGGTATCCCTGCCCGCTCGTGAGCAGAACTTGCGGCATTTGGCGTTGCGGTGAGATGCAAAGAGGTCTATGGTGGGTTGACCCCATCGACGGCATAGGTCTTGAAAAATCGTCTCGTCGAGGGACCATTCGTGCGTCCTGGTACGGAGCCGGCTGAGGTGGTCCGCTAGATAGTTGTCCTCTGAAGCGATATGAATCGCTTGTGGAAAAATATGATGGGTACGGCACCAGTCCCAAAATCGCATGGTGAGATGGAGAAGCGGTAGGGATCGAGTCCCACCTTGTCGGTTGATATAGTGCATAGCTGTGGTATTGTCCGTGACAAGCTGCACAGATTGTCCCTTTATACGCGGAAGAAAGGCTCGAAAAGCCTTCATGATGGCGAGCAATTCGAGCTGGTTTATATGGAGAGACCTTTCTCTCGGTGTCCATAACCCGTGAATCCTGAGCTCTTGGCAGTGAGCGCCCCAGCCAGAAGGGCTGGCGTCGGTCGTGACCTGTATGGACAGGAAAGGAGGTTGGAAGGGTTTTCCCTCGGACAGATTGCGCGGAATCGTCCACCAGATGAGATGCTTCGCCACATGTGGCGGAACCCGCAACTTTTTCCGTGGGGAGTCCGTTAAAGGATCGAACTCGCCCAGGAACCAGGACTGGAGCGGACGCATTTCGAGCTTGGCATGAAGGACGACTGCCGTCGTGGATGACATGAGGCCCAGTAGATGCTGAGCGTCGAATGCGGTGACAGTAGCCAGGGGTGGAAACCGTTGTATTGCGTCTCGAATCTTTTGGATTCTTTGATAGGGCAGGAATGCCCGTGCCCGGGTTGCATCTAGCGTTGCTCCTATGTAATTGACCAGCTGGGATGGTACCAAAAGGGACTTTTCCTGATTGATCACTAGACCTAGCTTGTTTAAGGTCGCGAGAGTGGTAGTTGTAGCAGCGACGGCTTCGTGGTAGGATGAGGCTACCAGGAGCCAATCGTCAATATAAGGGAAGAGTTTTATTCCCTTGGTGCGAAGGTGAGCCACTACAGGGGCCATGCACTTGGTAAATGTCCGAGGGGCCGTGGAGAGCCCAAATGGAAGGGCAGCAAACTGGTAGGTTGTGCGGTGGAACCGGAACCGGAGATACTGTTGATGAGAAGGGTGAATGGAGACGTGAAAATAAGCGTCTTTGAGGTCGATGGTGACGAACCAACTTCCCTGTGAGAGAAGAGGAAGAATGGAGTCGAGTGTTAGCATTCGAAACTTCCTGTAAATGATAAACTGATTGAGTTCTCTGAGGTCCATGATGGGCCTGATACCTCCATCCTTTTTAGGGACGGCGAAGTACCGAGAGAAGAAACCCCCATGTAGTTCAGCATGTGGGGTCTTGACGATCGCCCCCTTGCTTAGGAGGGATGAAATTTCCTCCTGTAGAGCTACCGAAAAGGGGGTGGTCTTAGGGAGATTCGATGGAGGAAGCTGGAAGAATTCTATCGAATAACCCTTCTCAATAATAGTTAGGACCCATTTGTCAGTCGTAATACGTTTCCATTCGGAGAGAAATGGAAAGAGTCTAGTCCGGTAAGAGGGGTAGTTAGTTGTATTGCTTACCCCGGCGCTGAGGTTTACAAAAGGACTGCTTGTGTCCTTGGTATTGTTGCTGCTTGAAAGTCGAAGGGTTGGACTGAGATGACTGGAAGGTCCTGTCGTGTTGCTGCTGTCTACCATACCGAAATGGTTGGTACTGAGAAGACGCTTGGTAAGCAAGCTTTTTGTAAGTAGATCTCTGATACCGATACGGTTGGTATGGTATGTAGGATTTTGCGGTCTTCCGCATTTTATGGATATTTTCCATAATATCATCAGTCTTGGAATTAAAGAGGCCATCCGCATCAAAGGGAAGATCCTCGATTTTGGTCTTTGTATCGTCCAGTATGTTCGCCGCTCCAAGCCAGGCATGGCGACGGACTGCTACTGCTGTAAGCATGGATTTGGACGCAATTTCAGCTGTATGCTTTGCTGCTACTCGTTGCTGTCTTGTAAGGGTATTAGCCTCCTCGTAGACGTTAAGGAGTTCGGTCTTGGATGGCTCAGGAAGGCTTTGTAAGACGGGAACAGTTTTATCCCATAGGTGCTTTTGATAAGCACCCATCGCGGCTTGGTAGTTCGAAATCTTAATCAGCAGAGCCGCAAGGGAATAGAGTTTTTTGCCTAGGGCGTCATTTTTTCTGCCGTCTTTATTGACAGGTGTAACAGAAGACCTGCTGCGGGATCTGTACTGGGTAGCCTCGACCACAATAGAATTAGGCATGGGATGCTTGGTCAGGAAATCCGAATCGGAACCATGGGTCTTGTAATGGTGGTCGATTTTTCGAGGGATTTGGAGAGTCGCAGGCGACTTATCCCACGAAGCCTTTACCAAGTCAAGAAGTGCTGGAATGAGGCTAAGACTAGGAGGAGATGACTTGTCCTGCTCCATATCGTGGAAGACAAGGTCTGTTTGTTGCTCAGGAACTTGAGCATCTAGGTGTAAAATCTTAGCCATGCGCAGTATAAGTTGAGCATAGGACGAGTAGTCTTCTAATGGGTATTGTGAAGAAGTACTCGGAGCACCACCATCAGGTACATCAGATTCCGAAGAAGCTGAAGAGTTGTCATGGGAAGATTCAGACACCAAAGAGGAGGGACGGTGCGATATTGGTACCGTGTCTCTCGGTATTGGTTCAGCATCAGAGTGTACCGAAGGAGAGAAAGGCTCTGTATCATGGCCCTCTGGGCCAGAGTACATCGTCGCAGTCTGTACCGTGGGTCGGCCTGCGGAATGTTTAGACCGTTTTAGAGGCGCAGAAGGTGCCATCGGTGTCTTCCTCTTACGGGAAGTAGCAATTTGGGGTGTGGGAACATGCCCCTGTTGCTGTTGTAGATTCTCAGGAGTTGGAACCGAAGAAGGGTACCAAGCTGAGGAGGGGTAAGCCTGTCCCCTGAAGTCAGGCGGATAGCCGTATCCTTGATATGGGTAGGGCTGGTATGGACCGAAAAAAGGAGGACCATACTGTGCCGGCATTTGTGGACGGTATTGGTCCGCAGGATGTTGAGATTGGTACGGAGAAGAATGCTTACGCTTCTCCTTTCGCTTTTTAGGAGTGCGAGACGGCAGCTCCTGTTCTGAATGCGAGTCAGTATCAGCCCGCCCGGAAGACCTCGGGCTAGTAGGGGCAATGGCCACGCTGGGAAAAACCTCAGCCGCAAAATGGCCTGACGACGGAGACATGCTCATGATATCGTGAGCAGCCTGGGCCGGAGGAATGATCCGCTCCTCCATATCCGATTGCCCAATGTCGTCTCTCGAAGATTCCTCGAGTAATATAGGAGGCGCAGGAAGAGGCAAAGTTGCTGATTTGGGTGGCTTTGCCAATTTCTGAGATTTCGCTTTGTCATTCTTCTTCTTTGAAGGTACAGCCGACCTGGAAGCCTTGGTGGAAGCTGGCTTAGGCGGTCTAGAGGAGTCCTTCTGCTTGGAAGACGCAGAACTCAAGGTAGGTTGCGAAGAATCAAAGGCAGTGGCGCCTGCTTTAGGTGTCTCTACACGTGGAGGATTCGGGGAGGTGGTAAGAGAAACCTCCATAGCAGGCTTGAGGGTTCTTTCGTAGAGAAAGGCCCGGAGGCGTTGAGACCGCAGTTTAAGAGCTTGTTTGGAAAAACTTCTACAAGCGGCACACGCCTGGATAAGGTGGGATTCCCCCAAACAAAATAAGCACTGATCGTGCTGATCCGTTAGCGAAATTTTTCGAAGGCAAACGGAGCACTGTTTGAAGCCCCGAGAGGCCATAAAAAATAAAAAATAAAAAGGGGGGAAATCCGGGAGGGGAGGGGGGGAACGGGAAGACGCAGAACGAGGAAAAACTTAAATGGGAAGGCAGTTCTGGCGTCTTAAAAGAATAAAAGGTAAATTTTTAGAAGGAAATACTTTCCTTAGCACGCTCTAGTGTTCCTACGTCCTACCCTAACGGCGGAAAAAGAGGAACTAAGGAAGGTGGAGGAGGCGGAGCATATATACCCTCGGGGGGGGGGGAGACTAACTGTCTGGCTTTTTTCTAAGCTCTAGAAGGTTCCGAACGTCCTGCGCAGGCGCAGGATAAACCCATTTGTGTGCATTCACAGAGTCCACTACAAAGAAGCATGCTTTTGGAACCACAACAGAAGGCGTCTATCTCCGGACTAGATCAGATAGAAAACTCTTTAATCTCTCTAGATTGACAGCGAAGATCAAAGTCGAGGTGAAATGCATGCGGGACTTCCTCTTCGCCGATGATGCAGCTGTGGTTGCCCATTCTGCTGAAGACCTCCAACAACTTATGAATCATTTTAGCAAGGACTGCCAAGATTTTGGATTAACAATCAGCCTGGAGAAAACACAAGTCATGGGCCAGGGCATGGACTCACCTCCCTCTATTACCATCTCCACACAAGAATTGGAGGTTGTTCATGACTTTGTGTACCTTTGCTCTACGATCTCTGACACTCTCTCCCTAGATGTTGAACTGGATAAACGCATTGGCAAAGCAGCTACCATGTTCTCTAGACTCACAAAGAGAGTATGACTTAACAAGAAGCTGATGGCATATACCAAGATCCAGGTCTATAGAGCCTGTGTCCTGAGCACACTCCTGTACTGCAGTGAGTCCTGGACCCTTTGTGCACGGCAGGAGAGGAAGCTGAACATGTTCCATATGCGTTGTCTCCGATGCATTTTTGGCATCACCTGGCAGGACAAAGTTCCAAATAGTGTAGTCCTGGAACGAGCTGGAATTGTTAGCATGTATACATTACTGAAACAGCGACGTCTACATTGTTGTGAGAATGGCTGATGGTCGGATTCCAAAAGATCTCCTGTATGGAAAATTAGTGCAGGGAAAGCGCCCCAGAGGGAGACCACAGCTGCGATAGAAGGATATCTGCAAGCGGATACAAGGATATCTGAAGGCCTTAGGAATGGACCTCAACAGATGGGAAAACCTGACATCTGAGCGTTCAGCCTGGAGGCAGGCGGTGCATTATGGCCTCTCCCATTTTGAAGAGACACTTGTCCAGCAGGCCGAGGCAAAGATGCAGTCCCGAAACCAGCCAAATCAGGGAGCTGGACAAGGGACAGATTGTATTTGTCTTCAGTGTGGAAGGGACTGTCACTCTCGAATTGGCCTTCTCAGCCACACTAGACGCTGTTCCAAGACCTCTATTCAGAGCACATTACCATAGTCTCTTGAGACTGAAGGATGCCTACTACTAAGCCTATTCAGAAGACTGGCCCTATTATAAAAAACAATAATTTTTAAAATTTTGTTGCAATGCATACATGCCATAGCTTTTGCCGGCCACACAACCAACAATACAAATAACACTGGAAGACACAGAAGAAACAACAAACTGCACAATGGGAAGTCTTTCTGCATGAAGTGCAGGCAATTTTGGTGTATCATCTATGTCAGATTATAATGCCCTCAGTCCCTTACCATTGGCCATGCTAGATGGGATGGATGGGAACTGTAGTAAAAACCATCTGGAGGATCAAAGTTACCCTATTTTGGCTCAAAGTCAAGCCATCACTCATGCTAACTCCCAATATGATACCAGACTTTATTGTCGTACTCCTATCTGCTAATACAGCTTATATTTTAGACTGGAGCTGAAAGAGATAGTTGCTTACTCAAAGACTTTGTGAGCTCCTGGTGGAGGTAAGATTTGAGCAGAAAGAAAATGGGGACAAGACACTTGCAGTGAGAAAAATGCAACAAGAAAGGCAGTGATGAACAAGAAACCTTTAACAGACACCAGGGAGATTGCCAAATAGGTCCACAAGCTGCAATTTAAAATGACAACTCCAAACATGGAAGTCTTTCCTACTGCCACACTGTAAGCAAACTCTCTCAGACAGACCCAATGGAGCAAAGCTACAAGGCAGATTTAAATCAATGATTTCATGGATTCTAGGTCAGGCTCTTAAACTGCCACACAATATATGATTCCATATCTTTCTCTCAGTGAAAAGGTAAACACACTGAAAGACAAATACTTTATAGATCCATCAAGTGTTTTAAAATACGCTTAAAAAGAGGCCACAGGTAAGCAAAGTGCCTGACAAATAAGATAACTCACTTGCCCTAAAGTTCAGGCAATCAAACAAGGGTGGCAGACTCTTCTGTACAAAACTAAGGATGGATTGGTTGATTGGGTTACACTACATAGTAAACCAGGGATCTATGGGCATCCTGGCTTCAAGAAGCATGTTGGTACATGTTGTTCAATTCCTCTTGCAGTGAGAGCAACTAAATAAAATATGGGTTTTTCTGTATGCTTTGGTGATTCCATAAACAGTGGCTGCTCTGGCTTACTTCCCTTGACTCAAAAAAGAAAAGAAAAAAGAAAGAAAATTAAAAAAAGAAAAAAAGTTTCTTTATCTGGCTTAATGGTGGTGGGAAGGGAGAGATAAACCAGAGTGGCAGCCACATCCAGGTTCAGACAACATAACTGCATGTTTTGCTTAGCCAATCCTTGTGCAGACAGGCCCTTTTGGGTGACATACACTAAGCACAACACTGGTAGCCAAGAAGCCAGTGTTTCTAGTTTAACCTGGCGTGTCCAAACTTTCCTATATGCTGCCACATTACAGAAAACCCACGCTCCTCCTCCTGGGAGTGATCAAGGAGTTTTTATGGCTATGCAGGAAAACCTGTAGAAAATATTTGATCTTATGATGCCTCTTTATTCCAAGCAGTTGCTAGGATGAGAGTGAATTTGATGAGATTCCAAGGTCTACATAATATTTTGACATACTGCTTTGCTTTTTTGTTATGCATCTTTTAGATCCACTAAGCTGTTTTGGGATATAATCTCCTGTTTCCTGCAACAAACACCCCCCCCCCCCCCCCGTGGAGTCTGCTGCTATGTACAGAGATCTGGTACTTGAGATTTGGCTGACACACTGCAAGACATTCAACTGATGTGTCCATTTAAATGAACACCAAAATCTGATTTAAAAGAGATTCACTAACATAATTAATTTAAGGTGCTGGGGGAGGTTGCAGGGGGAGACTGACCATCCATGCAAGTCAGAAGCTGGGCTACAATTCTTCGTTCCATGTCCTTTGAGGCTATTTCTCTCTTGGGTGTTATGGCATCAATCTCATCTATGAAAAGAAGGCAGGGAGCATTGGCCTAGAAATAAAAAAGAAAATATCAGCACAGACACAAGAATCTATATAAGAAACTACCAGTTTATTATGATCTTTCATTATAAAATTTCAAATGAATACTAGCTGAAAGTACTGTAAGATGTCAATATTTAACACATGGCATAACACTTATCTAACTAGACATCTGTGGGCAACCACGGCCACCGATGCCCCTGCATGAGATATATTCCCCAGCCAAATGCTCTGAATCCAGAGATGCAAATGCAGTGGGATATGGGGTGGTGAACAGAAGAAAACATTTCTTTTGCACACTCTTCCACACAGAGGTACCATAGAAGATACTGAAAAAGACTCAACTAAAAGTCAGTACATTTATTTGGAATTACATTGAATTACCATAGCTATCATGACAAAATATTAACTCAGGGAGAAACAGAAGTGTCTAATCATATTAATTATTATCAAGCATATGAGCACAACTGGCAGCATCAGCATGCTGGCACAAATCCAAAGGTTCACCAACCACCTTGGTGGCAGAACAATTAGGAATGGATACTGCATGGTCAGGCAAGATCTGGATTAACAAATAACAGTGGCAGAACATAGAATGGAGTGAGAACAGAAAATAAATATATCAATCAGCAGGAGATACCCTTTCCTTATGATTATTAGTAAAAAAAAAACAGTGGTGGTTTTCAGCAAGCAGAAGACGGCGGAGATTGCTCCCTTGCAGGTTCATGGTATTTCTGGCAATATCCTCTGTAGTATTACAACAGATCCTCACATATATGATGTAATTGGCTCCCCAATGGCATTGTAAAGCAAGCTTTTGTAAAGTGAACCCTATTTCCTCTTTAGGGAAAATGTTAAAATAGAAAAAAATCAAGCCTCCTTTTTGCAACTATTAAAACAATTTAAAACAAATTAAAACATCCATACATTGCTTGTTGCATCCCACTTTGCCCATAATTTTCTCCATTCCAACCCTTTTCTACCCCTCCACTTTCTTGCTTATCCCTTCTCTTCCCCTCCCTGTTCCGCTGTATTCTCTCTTTTTCTTCTGAGCTCTGCTGTGATGGCAGTGCATTTGGGTTTTCAAGGTATAAATATTTAGAAGCGGTTCGTCATTCCTCCTTCTACACAGTACTAACAAGTTAGCTTGAGCATCACTAACATCGTCTGTGAAAAACCCTCCAGCAGTATTACTGTTTGCTGTTGCTGCTAGATACTCTGGCTAACTTGTTAGTATTCCTGTTTGTACTATGTACTAACAGTGAGGTGCAGCACAGACAGTTGGGGCTGTAATGTAAAGTCTGAGTTAATAGTAACAACTTCTTGGGAAGTCTGTCAGATTCCCTCCTGAGTGTAGCCATTTGATGATATTGCACTCAGCTCCTACAACACACTCACCATGTTAAGGTGTGCATGTATTAGTACCCCCACCCACCCCCAAAATTCAGAAGTAAAATCAAACTATGAAAGTAAAAGGATAAGAGAAAGGAATACTAGAAACACCAATTCATAAATGTTAAGAAATTAATGTAAAATCCAAATTGCATTAGTGCCCTCAAAATGCAAGTTCAATTTTACAGAAGCTTTCCTATTAGCTTGCAAGGCACTTTGCCATCAGTGTTCTTGTTACATTTGGTTGAAATCAGAGATCTTGACAAAAAGAATGCAAGAAAATTATTCCTGTAGCCACAAGAAGAGAAAAGCTTAATGGATTACCAATGATGAAACAATTAAAATTGTCGAATAGACATGCAGGAATTGCACCACCAACTGGTTCTACCAAAATGGTACACTACATAAATACATGTAAAGGAAACTGCAGAAAAAGAGCATGCAGTGATATACCAGAAGCCAAGCCTCATAGGGTGAAACAACAATGGCAATATTCTGACAACTCCACACCCACAGATTTCCCTGTTCTCTATCAATTCAGCTGCGAACCTCAAAGTCGCTGAGGAGAAGTGACCATTAGAAGCAATATATTACTCTGAGAGCTGTAGTTATAACAAAGACTCTAAAAAGACAAACAACAACGTTCGAGTTACTGTGACCCATGAATGAGTGACACTCCCTGCCTCCAAAAAAGTTTTCATCAACAGCCCTGATCAGCTCTTGCAAACTCAAGGCTGCAGTTTCCTTCATTGTGTCAATCCATCTCTTACTTGTTCAACCTTTTTTCCCACTGCCTTCATCTTTTCCTGCAATTATCAACTTTTCCAATGAGTCTTGTCTTCACATTGTGTGCCCAAAGTACTATCACCTCAGTTTAGTCATTTTTGCTTCTGACGAGAGTTCAGGCTTGATTTGCTCTAACACCCACTTATTTGTCTTTCTGGCTGACTGTGGTATCCGTAAAGCTCTCCTCCAACATAACATTTCAAATGAATCAATTTTCCTCCTGTGAACTTTCTTCACTGTCCAGCTTTCACATCTCTACACAGCAATCAGGAATGCCATAGTGTGGCAATTTCCACAGATCTCCACCCTGGTCTTCAGTGACACATCCTTGCATTTGATGATCCCTTCTAGTTCTTTCACTGCCGTCCTTCCAAGTCTCAGTCTCCTTCTGACTTATTAGTTGAAGTCTCCATTTGGATTGATGATTGAACTGAGGTACAGAAAATCTTGAACAATGTTGATTTCTTCACTGTCAACATCAAATTTATGTAATTTTTCTGTAACATGATGTTGTCTTGTTAATGTTCAACAGTAGTCCTGCTTTTGTACTTCCTTCTTTCATTAGGAGTTGTTTCATGCTATTACTACTTTCAGCCAGTAAGGTGGTGACATTGACATCATCATATATTGATATTTCTTCCACCAATTTTCATTATTCCTGCATCTGAATCTAATCTGGCTTTCTGTATGATGTATTCTGAATACAGATTGAGCACACATGGAGATGAAACACACCCCTGTCTCAGACCTTTGGGATATTATTCTGCTTCTCCATATTATGTTCTAACAATAGCTTCTTGTCCAGAGTATAGTTTTTGCAGCTGAACATTCAAATAACGAGACAAACCCATTTCTTTTAGAATAATCCATAGCTTCCTATAATCCATAGTCAAAGGCTTTGCTGTAACCAATCTATCTATTATACTATGGACATATCACGAGAAGACCTAGGAAAGGGGAAGGCACTTTGAGGGAAAAGACCTAATATGTGCTTGTGGCTCTCCTCATCCCTGCTTTGTCCTCACAACAAACCTACGAGACAGACCAGGCCAAAAAAAAAATGACTGGCTCAAGATCACCCGAGTTGCATAGAGCATAGATCTTTGAAAACTGAATCCAACACCAGAAGCCCCACATCACATCAATGCTTTGAAAAATAGTTGGGCAAATCTTCCTGTTTTGCTCAGGCAAAATTTCCTGCCTTCACCTACCTCTCCTCTGTGCCCATACAGTGCCACCAAAAGCAGATTATTTTATCCCGCAGTCTGGCCTAAAACAGCAAAGTACTCTTTAAGTGGCACTTGCATGACAAGAGGGGAACAATATTAAACCTCCTTGTGCTGGCAAAGAAAAATGTCATTAGCTACAATCAGAAATAAAATGAAAGGCCATGTTGGCTGGGCTGATGCTCTGTAGACCAGCATACCAGGTTGGGGTGGATATCAGGTTGGAGATAACTACTGTTGACATCAGGATGAATAAAAATCAATTATTTTTTAAAAAACTAATTGATTTAAATAATGATTTAAATAAAAATTGGGGTTTTTAAAATTTAAATTCCTTTAAAAAAATCCAATTTTTATTTAAATTGTGGTTTAAATCAAATCCATCCTGGCTGACATGCCCAGCAAAGGGATCGTAATCTCACGTTACACTCACTTAAGTGTATGTACACAGGGTTGCTCTTGAATGCCCAAGATCGCACAGGTGCAAGAAAAAAGCAGGAGGAACTGGGGTGCAGTGGGGGAGATGGAAATTGACTGGAAACCTGTATCAATCACATCTGATTTCACAACTGGAAATCATGCTTATAAAAGAAAGCACTGCAGCCAGCTGCAGCATGTTAGGCTCAAAAGACTTTATGGTTTTGCCCACACATGGAAATTAATTCAACTGCGAAGAGTTGAGCAAACTAATAGAAGACATTCTCCTGTATCACTCACCACAGCTTGGTCAAAGAGCTCCCGTAGCTTCTGTTCTGATTCACCTGATACCCCTGACACAATCTCAGTAGCAGCTACTTTGAGTATTGGTAGTTCAAGTTCCTGGAATTTAAAAAAACAAAACAGAAAATATCAGGATTACAAGGAAAACTACCTGCCACGATTCAAGAACTAAAAAGAGGCCTCTGCAATGTCGAATGGGGCTGGGAGTAGAGGCAAATGAGAACACAATGTCATGTTTCAACAGATAATTAGCAGAATGCCATTTACTGATACAGTCTGATGAGATATTGTAGTTCCTCATTCAATATGCACTGCTTTGTTCCATGCCCAGGATAGGCACTGAGTGAAGAGACACCCAGAGTGAAGTACTACAACTGCCAGGGAGACCTAGATGGCAGAAATGTGAGGAAGGCAAAACTCAAAACTCTTTCCGTTTATTCTTGGCCCTGAGGAGGAGAAAGGCAGGGTGACATAAAAGGTAACAAGAAGCCCTTAGATGTCCCTAGTTTTAATATGCCTCCTTCAATGTTCCTGCTACTTCTGGCATCCAGAACATCACAGAATACATTGTGATGTTTTTGATTCGGGCCATGCAGTTAGCCAGCTATTGCTTCACAGTGTGCTTTATAACAACCTGAATGAGTCCTATGGGAAGGACTAGTATTTTAAAAATACAAGATAGATAGCAAGAGTTCAAGACAGAGTTCTTGTTTAGGCAGGGAAATCAAATGGTTGGTGGTGGGAATATTTTTCCCAGCTCTCCACAAGCCAGCTGAAGTCAGGAGGCACCACCATGTCCTGACATCATCAGGTCTCCAGCTGAAACACTGGATGGAGCTTCACCATTTGGTACTTGCACCAGGATCTGGCTTCACTCGTCATTCTTCTTCCCCATGAGCAAGCATTTCATTCACTCTATTTCTAGGGAAAGGGTGAAGAGGAGGAGGGTAATACGCTTAGCTTGCATCTGCAATCAACGGCCAAATCAAATGCCAAGAGGAAATAACCCAGGGATTCTTCCCCAGTGCCTCTGCAGCCTGTGGGGCTTTGGAGGTCACCTAGGAGATTCCACCAGCTACTTTCCATCCCAATGCAGGCTAGGATCCTGCTTTAACTTTAGATCATGTCCAACCTCTTTTAGATTCTAAACCATACATGGTTTCAAGCAGGAAAAGGAAACGTGCAAGTCAAACAGTCTCACCCCAGCAATTGCCTGTGCTAATAACGTCTTTCCACATCCTGGAGGCCCATGTAGAAGAAATCCTCGAGGTGGAACAGCTCCTAAGTGGTTGTACACTTCAGGATGACGGATATGGATTAGCATCTTGCATATCTCCTACAGTGAAAACTGGACAGTTAGTATACTTAGTTTTTTGAATAAAAGTCAAAAGTTTACAAAAGAATGATGTTGATCACACAAATCAGTGACTAGTCTCATAACCAAATAACTCAGTTACAATCAGTCCTTGTGATCATATAAATGTTTATCTCCTTCACCAAGTTCACATATATTGTTCATTTCACATTTATCCAGTAAGGTATAATAAGAAATCAAACCTTCAAAATCTCATCATTGCCTCCTACATCCTCAAATTTCACAGATGATGTCCGCAGCTCCACTCCATTTTGTTTAACTACAAGAGATGTTGGAGACATTAAAAGAACAATGAGAATGGGATTGTCTTTCAATATTATTACCACTCATACAGAAAATATAGACAAACAGTTCAGAAAAAAAAATGATGGAATTCATGAAATTTACAAAACAGGCTCTCTTTCATACTGTTAAGATTAAGTCCTCATAAAAATGAAGAAAAGTCCATCTTACTTTTCTGTTTTCTCAAAGCAGATTCTATTTCTTCATCTACATCCTGAAATTCTCTTTTCCTCCTTTTATATCTTTTGCTCCTTGGTTTCTTCCTTGCACTTTCCAGAAAAGATAAATCTTTTGCATTCTGAAGCACAAATAGCAGAAAGAGGTGGGCACAGATTTTACTGACACAATTTATGCAGCAAGTTATTGAACAAATCACATAGCAAGAGGGAAAAGAAAACTATGCAACATAACCATTTTTTTCATGGCTCTGTTTGGACAATAATCAAACAGAACACAAAGCTCATTTGGAAGTCATCAGACATAACTTCCTAGCTTACAAATAATGGAAAACACTCTGGTTTGTTCATTCTACTGCATAAATATTGGTTTCTCAACTCTTTGTCTTGTTCATCTCTTGCACAAAGAAAGAAGCAAAAAAGCTATGGGTAAAGCATTAAGTCTTGTTCACATTTTAATTCATTATTTATTGAATTCCTCTATTTTAATTTATGTCACCATGTGTTGCCCTACAACCAAAACTACTAGGAAGACACATGCAACTACAAAATTGAACACAACAAAATCAATATTTAGCTACATTCAGTGAAAATTAAAACCAATACCATAAACACAGCTTAGTTATGTGCTGTCAAGTCGGAACTTACTTATGGAGATCCCTAACAGGGCCTTCAAGGTAAATGAGATATTTAAGGAGCGGTTTTACAGTTCCACACCTACAGTGAGTTTCCATGACCGAGTGGGAATTCGAACCCTGGTCTCGAGAGTCCAAGTCTGTTACTTTATCAACTTCTCCACACTGGGTACCCAAACATTGCTTTATACTTCTTTTAAGGAGAAATTTTAAAAGTGTAACACCTTTATATGTACCAACTAGATGACTTTTCAGTAAAATGGGTGGTATGGACACATTAAGAATAAATACGAAGAGGAAACAATAAGCTTAACGTGCAACTGGGCAAGCAAATGAATAGCAAGATACTAAAAATAAGGTAACAAAGTTCTGGATGGAGGAGATACCCTGTTTCCCCGAAAATAAGACAGGGTCTTATATTAATTTTTGCTCCAAAAACCACATTAGGGCTTATTTTCAAGGGATGTTTTATTTTTTTCATGTACAACAATCTACATTTATTCAAATACAATCATGTCATCTTCTGGTTGCTGCACAATGGTGGAGGGCAGGGTTTCACCTAACTAGGGCTTATTTTTGGGGTAGGGCTTATATTACAAGCATCCTGAAAAATCCTACTAGGGCTTATTTTCAGGTTAGGTCTTATTTTCAGGGAAACAGGGTACCAGATTGGATTATCTGGGGAAGGCATTTCAAAATGTGCAGGGGAGGGCTACTACTGAAAAGGCCTGCTCACAAGTGACCACCCACTGAATTCCACTATGCAGGTGAGTAGAGCAGTGCTTTTGAGACTGGCTAAAGTAGAGGACTTGTGCTAACACTGTGATTATCTCAACATAAAACAGAATTTTGTTACAGAGAGTAGATTACAATGCCTAAGTGACACACAAAATGTATCAACTGTCATTAACAGTCACTTGACGTGCTTGGGACTCTTAAATGACTTCTCCTGAGCAGCGCTTTTGCAGAGACATTCTCACGCTCTGTGAAAAAGCCAAGAATGAGAAAGTTAATGGCCAGAATCTTACTAGCAATGTACTTTTGTATAAGGGAAATCACACAAGTCTTGGTGGCTAATAACTGCTCATTGACAAGGAGCTGATTATGTTTCTTGGCAAGCACCTCATTGCTTTATCAGGTGAATGCCCAGGAATGCAACCAGCATCTCACTAATGAGCAGCAATTTTATGCCAAGATACATGCAATTCTCCTTATAAAAGTATAAATCACCAATATGGTTCTGACCAATATTGCAAAAAGTGCTCCTATGCAGCAAACTGTACCTTCATCCAACTTTGAATAGCTACTGCCCAAAGCAGAGCGTAGAGTGAGAGGATGGCCCATTAAGCTGGGTTTTAGTGTGGGCTGGGTTGGAAGGGGCACCACTTAAAAGGGTAACTACTACCCTGTTTCCCCGAAAATAAGACAGGGTCTTATATTAATTTTTGCTCCAAAAAACGCAGTAGGGCTTATTTTCAGGGGATGTTTTATTTTTTTCATGTACAACAATCTACATTTATTCAAATACAGTCATTTCATCTTCTTCTGGTTGCTGCACAATGGTGGAGGGCGGGGTTTCACTTAACTGGGGCTTATTTTTGGGGTAGGGCTTACATTACGAGCATCCTGAAAAATCCTACTAGGGCTTATTTTCAGGTTAGGTCTTATTTTTGGGGAAACAGGGTAGTGAAAACAAAAAAGAAATTAGATTGTTAGATACCCTTACAGTTTGGAATGGCTAGCTGCTTGAGGAGTGTTTTCTATTGGAAAAACTGTTTTTCCATTCTGAATATAATTTTTTTGAGGAGTGTGAAAACACACTGGCTTTGGGTGATGAAGGTTAAAGTACTATAAGAATTAAGCTTTAGAGTCTATATAACTATGTGGTTTTGAGATGAGACATGTAAGATAAAGAAAGTCATACTAATATGAAGAAGGGTACCTCAGCAATCTGTTTAACACTATCACTTTCTTCTTCTGCGCAAAGATCAATGAAAAAGTTTTCCTCTTTTCTGCTTGGGTTTTTATCAATAAACCATCCACCTTCAGAAATTCTGGTCTCGGAAGGTGCTTGAGGAGGGACTGTATTTAATCCAGATGTCACCACTTTTGAAGCTGTGTCGGATTTTGTCTGTACATTTTTAGGAGAGGATGGAAGTGAGTCTGGATTTCCTTTCCGGTATAAGGTCAATAAAGATGTGTTCATGTGATTTGAGGGCTGAAATATACACAATTTATTTTTTAAAGTTTAATTTTTCAAAGAATACAGATTGTAAATTATGCACAGAAAATACTAAACAGTACGCTTATAAAGACTGTTTTAAACTTACATTTAAGTCACAGTGATCTCCAAAACAGTACACTTAAAATGTAATGCTACAGACAAAAACATGCAGCAATTAAAGCAACAGAGGAAAAAGGTGAAAATCAAGAGCAAGCATAAAAAGAAAATTGGAAGAGAATAAAAACTTTTTTTTGCTGAGAAACAAAGATTTTCACCATGTATTTAAATATAGCAACCAAACAGACTTCTCATCCTGTCTTGGGAAGCCAATTTCAAAATTTATGAGCCACCACAGAAAATGGTATATTCCATGGTCAGCTTAAACTCACCTCAAAAGCTTACCACCTTATAAATTAGAAGGAGATATTCTCTTTTCTATCTATGGTAACTATTTGTTTTATTTCCAAATTCTGCAAGGTAGAATATATTGCCTTAAGTACAGGCAACTATAAATCGGACTTTTAGATTTTCAAGAGAACTCATCAATTATTCTTCTTGCTTCTACTCTTCTACACCCCTGACAGACTTTGAAAAGTTACTGTTTAGAATCATAGAAAAATGAAGTTGGAAGGGGCCTACAAGGTCATCAAGTCCAACACCCTGCTCAATGCAGGAATACAAATCAAAGCATATCTGCCAGGTGATTACAGTGGTGCCTCGACTTACGAACATCCCGACATACGACCATTTCGAGTTACGACCAGCTCCGGCCGCAAAATTTTGCTTCGACTTGCGGCCGGAGCTTCCAGTTACGATCGGAAAAAAGGCAGGGAAAAAGGCGGGGAATTCAAACTGCTAACCGTTGGTGGCGAAGAGGCTGCTTCTTTGTAGCTCTTTCGCCCCAGCGGTTAGAGAGTGTGCGTTCGGAGGAGGCTTCGGACTGCCTGGTAAGGTAAGGTGCTGCTTTCTGCTTTTTAAAAACTGTTCTGGGTGGGTTTTGCAGCGTGGTTTTGGGTTGGGGGGGTGTTATGTTTCTGTGCTGTGATGGGTCTTGCAGTCTTTGTTTGTTTTTTGGGGGTTTTTTTCCGCGTTTCCGATGGGTCTTGCAGGGTTTGTTTGCTTTTAGGGTTTTTTTTTCCCCATTTCCGATGGGTCTTGCAGGGTTTGTTTGCTTTTTGGTTTTTCCCCCCCCATTTCCGATGGGTCTTGCAGGGTTTGTTTGCTTTTTGAGTCCCCCCCCCCCCATTTCCGATGGGTCTTGCAGGGTTTGTTTTCTGTTTGGTTTTCTTTTTTTGCATTTCCGATGGGTCTTGCAGGGTTTGTTTGCTTTTTGAGTCCCCCCCCCCCCCATTTCCGATGGGTCTTGCAGGGTTTGTTTGCTTTTTGGGTTTTTTCCCCCCATTTCCGATGGGTCTTGCAGGGTTTGTTTGCTTTTTGGTTTTCTTTTTTTGCATTTCCGATGGGTCTTGCAGGGTTTGTTTGCTTTTTGTTTTTTTTTTGCATTTCCAATGGGTCTTACAGGGTTTGTTTGCTTTTTGCTTTTCTTTTTTTGCATTTCCGATGGGTCTTGCAGGGTTTGTTTGCTTTTTGGGGTTTTTTTTCTTCGGCTGGAACGGATTAATCGTGTTTCCGATGGGTCTTGCAGTGGTTTTTGGGTTTTTTTGGTGATTTCCCCCCCCCCAGCCGGAACGGATTAATCACGTTTCAATGCATTCCTATGGGAAATGGTGCTTCGACTTACGACCATTTCAAGTTACGACCATCTTCTGGAACGGATTAAGTTCATAAGTCGAGGCACCACTGTATCTAAGTTTTTCTTAAATGCCTCTAGTGTTGGAGCACTCACCAACTCCCAAGGTAACTGGTTCCACTGTTGTACTGCTCTAACAGTGAGGAAGTTTTTCCTGATATTCAACCGAAATCTGGCTTCCTTTAACTTGAGCCCATTGTTGCATGTCCTGCACTCTGGGATGATCGAGAACAGATCTTGCCCCTCCTCTGTATGACAACTTTTCAAAGATTTGAAAAGTGCTATCGTATCACCCCTCAGTCTTCTTTTCTCAAGCCTAAACATGCCCAATTCTTTCAGCCTTTCCTCATAAGGCTTGGTTTCCAGCCCCTTGATTATCCTTGTCGCCCTCCTCTGAATTTGTTCCAATTTGTTAGCATCCTTCTTGAAGTGTGGTGTCCAGAACTGGACACAATACTCAAGGTGAGGTCTAACCAGTGCTAAATAGAAGGGGACTAGCACCTTGCAGGATTTGGAAACTATACTTCTGTTAATGCAGCCTAAAATAGCATTTACCTTTTTTGTAGCCACATCACACTGTTGGCTCCTATTTAGCTTGTGATCTACAACACTTCCAAGATCCTTCTCGCTCGTAGTTTTGCTGAGCCAGGTATCCCCCATCTTGTAACTCTGCAATTGGTTTCTTTTTCCGAGGTGCAGTACTTTGCACTTATCCCTGTTGAATTTCATTCTGTTGCTTTCAGCTCAGTGCTCCATCCTATCAAGGTCATTTTGAATTTTGTTTCTGTCTTCTAGGGCAGTGGTCCCCAACCTTTTCCCACCCGTGGACTGGTTGGGGGAGGTGGCACGCTCACACCGGGGGTGTCGTGCTCGTGGGGGGTGTCGCACTCGCACGCATGGGGCGTGTCGCGCTTGCAGGGGGCGGAGTGCACTCGAGGGGGGGCAGGAGATCTGTGTCTGCGGCCCGGTCCTGCCTAGGCCGTGGCCGGGTCACGGACCCCTGTTCTAGGGTATTAGCTATTTTGCCCAATTTGGTATCATCTGCAAATCTGACAAGCATTCTCTGCACTCCCTCATCCAAGTCATTAATAAAACTATTGAAGAGCACCGGGTCCAGGACTGAGCCTTGGGGTACCCCACTTGTGACCTCCTCCTAGTTAGAGAAGGACCCATTAATCATCACCCTCTGAGTATGATTCTGTAGCCAATTGTGTATCCACCTGACACTTGATCTATTAGATTACAACAGTCCACATTTTTCAGGTTCCAGCCATACTTTGCCTATGTCATGGCGCTGCCCTGCAGACTATGTACACAACTGTCCCAGTGATGACTTTCACTGAGAGGTACTAAGGCTGTGCACATGACTGAGAAGCAAAAGCAAACTTTGATATCCATATACGTGTTGGTGAACACATGTTAACTGCATGGCTGAGGAGGTAAGGGGCCATGTAGAGATCTGCTACAAATATCCAATACAAACAGCCAACTGGCAGGACAGTATCTATAAGCTGCACAAATAGCAAGAGCCTCTCTCTTCAGCACAAACCTCCTGCTGTATAGAGAGAGATGGGGAATCTGTGACCCAACTGTTGTTGGACTACATTTTCTAGCATTCTAGACCACTCGAGATGGCTAGGGCTGCTGAGCGTCCACCAACTCCTGAAGGGCCACAGATGTTCTCCCTCTCAGTAACAGGGAAAAACTTCCTGAGACACTAGATGGCAGGAGTTATTTATGTATCACAGTGTGCTTGGTCTACAGTGCCACCACCACTTACTTGTAGCTCACTGGACAAAGAAGTTTTGCCCATTACAGATTTAAGGCTTTTACCCTCTACATTCATTGCACAGTCTGATCTTGAAATTACAAACAATGTTTGAAACAAATAATGCTAAACGTATTTGATAAGAATAAACATATGCAGACAGACTTACAGGTAGGTCTGTATCAGTATCTGAGGAACCCATGCAGCTTTCTGAATCACTTTAGGAGAAAGGAGAGAACACTCCATAATTATGAAGTTTAATACCATTTCTAAAAATTATAACCATTCACATAACTGGTAGAATGTTTCCCTTTTGGGTCAAACCGTCAGATTGTGACTGGAAAGGAGAAAACCTAGCTCTGTAAAATGTTCCATGTACATAAGGAACATGTCTCCCTCACTAACAAAGACAATCTCAAAGTCTCCATCAAAGAAATTAGACAACAATGTAATTTACTGCCCTCCAAGGAGGACATCTGGTTAATACAATATTAGCCCCAAAGAGTTGTAACCACAGTTAAAACCATAATATGGTATGGCACTAACTAATGTTTGCAAAGACAGCTGTCCAGAAGTTATTCCTAGCCATAATTACCTCTGAAACTGAATGGCAGAGGGGATCAATATCTGCCCAAGATACAAAGAAAGAAGTGATATGAAAATAATGGGGCAACCACTTGTCTGTAAAGAGATCTCCTTCCAGATCTGCCCAAGGCTTCCCTCACCTATACAGACCAGTTTGAGGGGGGGGGGGGGGTACATGGAGGAGGGGCTACAGGAGGAAGGTGTTATCACCTCCATCTATGTTCTGCTGAGAGTTGTCCCAGGGGAAAATCATTTACCCAGTGGCAGAAGTCTTATTAGATATTTAGATGTGTCACTGTAGAAGTTATAACAGCTAATTGTGGCTATTTGATAAGATGTCAAGTAAGTGACCAAGCACAGAACTGACATGCGAGCAGAACTTAGTCAACTAGCTGTGGCAACTTCAGCTACTCCTCTTGCATGTGCATAAATAGCCAATAGGATTCTGACCTGGGTTTTTGGGTTTTTTTTGGAAAATACTAATTCTTTTTATCTAATTTGAAGTTACTTTTCTTGCCGTCCAAGTCTTGTTTTCTTTGCCGAATGTTCATCTTCCAAAGTTTCTAAATCCTCAGCTTTGAGTTCATCACTGATAATTCCAAAAACTATACAAAGTGAAAAACACAGACAAAATCAGTTATCATCCTCTATGGCAGATGGAGAACCAACCCCTGAAGAATCAGACAACACAACCAATGGTGAAGGATCATGGGAGTTGTAGTCTAAAACAGCTTAAGGGCCTAAGGTTCCCCAGTCCCTCTCTAAGATGCAAACCCACAAATCCCATTTAACATCTACTGAAACAAAGAGCCAGAAACACCATGAACAACACAGATCTAGATCTACTTAGATGTGAGAAGGATTTGCCCAAAACAGACTGCTGCCTAAGGGTTAAAACTAGCTGAATCCTATTTGGTGGCTATCTGTATACATGTGTTAAACTATCTAAAATACTTTGGGATAACCCATAGACAACTCTTGATGTAATAATTTCCCTTCAAGTGTAATATCAACAAACTCACCTTTCTCAACCTGTATTCTAAAAGCGTTTCTTTTTCTTCTTCCATACTCAGCACTGAAAACCAATTTTAAATATTAGCATTTTATTAAGAGCCTTCTTTTCCACATATTATACTTTTTAATGTAGAAAATGAACTAAAAATTACCTAACTCACACTTATTCAGACTGGATGCAAAGAAAGGACTAATACTAATACTATAGAACTGCTACCTGTTTTACAAATGATATTCTTCCTGTATGTCATTGTCCAGTCCAACATGGCAGTGTTTTCAGAATTTGTTCATTGACTGAATTTTGAAAGATATTTATCTATTCCTCTTGCAGTCTTCCTGCCCCATCTTATCAAGGGCCAAGAGGAAAAGTTCAGAAGATTTTACTCCCATTTTCAACTAGTCATACTTAAGCATTTTATTCAAAGAACTATGGTCAGCAGTAAAACAATGGTTTAAAGCAGGGGTCTCCAAAGTATTGCCTGCGAGCCCTGGCCTTTTTATCCAGCTCATCCGGGTGGGCAGGTGTACGTGTGTGAGGGTGAGTGGGAGTGCAGGCGGGTGGGTGTGCGTACGTGTTCCTTCGGCCCTCGAAAATATCGCAAATATATTATGTGGCCCTCCATGTGAAAAGTTTGGAGATCCCTGGTTTAAAGAAACAAGCCAGGACTGTAAACCATGATTTACAAAACCATGCCATTGGGTCTCTCTTAGAGCAAAATGGAAGAACTAATTGCCTCACTTTCTCTCTCTCTCTCCCCCCAAGATGATTCTGATCCATGCCAGTCCTTTCCAGGATTTTCTAGGTACACAACACACATAAGTGGTTTACTATTCTCTTTTTCTGTATACACCCTAGGGCTCTGCAGCTTGCCCATGACCATACACAGGCTGGCTCTTATCTCTGAAGGCACAGTGAGGAATCTTACTTACCTGCAATGTACCCTCTAATTGTCAGCCCCACTGGGCGGGGCTCCATCTCTCTCTCGCAGCTTCACCCCTGTGTGAATGTGTGACTCCGCCCCCCCACTGGGTTTTGTTGCAACCAGAGCCTAACATGATTGCTGCGCAGAGGAGGAAGACCACTGCGTGGAGGGAAGCAGAGTCATGCACATGCGTGCCCAGCTTAATAGGAACCTTACTTACCTGTATGTTTTCTGTAGATCTGCTGCTAAAATTCCAATGTCCACATATTGGCCACATTGACTGCTGCTCAAGTACTGCAATTAATAGATATTAAAACAAGCATAAACAAAATCTTGCAAAATTGTGCAAAAGTGATTATCCACATAGAAGTAATTAATAAACTTTAAAAAATCAAATTAAGGAAGATCAAGCCATATCTCCTTATCCGTATACGAAGAACTGTTTCTTACACATACAGCTTACTATATGAAAAGAAAGGAAAAGGAATTACTTAGTGGCAGAATACTATAGTGCTTACTTACTATAGTGCTTACTTGCAAGCAGACTTGTTAGTGAAGAATGGTTCCACAGTCTGCTATTTGACATGAGGTTTTGCTTTCCCTTGCAAGAAGTTCTATAGGTGGAAAGGGTTCAAGTTTCTGGAACATGGAAATGGAGGGGGGGAAAAGCCAACCACTGCAGGCAGGGTTGCTTCCTCACAAGACCCAGAGCACTTGTAAGTGTACCCATTAACAACTTGAAAAAACAGGCCAGAATACATATCTGCAAGGAGCTAGAAAAGCAGCTGTTAAATTAAAATGGCTATGCTGGAGTGACTCCTTGCAAAATCAATATGTAGGTAGTTTGCTATTTCAAAGAGCAAGCTACAGCACCATCTACCTATAACAGAATATAAGGTTGAAGTCAGACTCATTCAATAGTAATAGGTCACTCAGACTGTTGGTAATTTTAACTACTGTTCATGTTAAAAAAAGTCAACTTCATAAACTACAATTTGAAATTAGCTTGTTTCAAACTGTTGGAGTTTTTTGCAACCTCCCTTACTGCCTTCAGTAGGCTGGACTGGGAGGGAACTTTCTGGGTTGGGGTCTGTCAATCTATCCAGCACTTGCTCCCACCTACCTCTAAATTCAGAGAGCCCCCCCCCTCTCTGTTCAGTGCTTTTCCCCTCTCTGTTGGTCTGTTGGCAGTCTGTTGAAGTATGTTGCTGAAAAGCAGTCATGTTTGTTGGTTTGCTGTTTGAGGTGCTGAATTATAAGTAATGAAACCCTTTATTCTTTCTGTTACTAATGTCTCTGACTTATTGAGACTATAAGTGCAAGCTTTATGAGAAAAGGGGTGGACTACTCTGGGCAACTTAAAGCTACATTATTCTGCTCTGTGAATTCCTTGAACTTCTGCTGTGCAGCTAGAGGAATTTAACCAGAAATTCAAAATTCTGCAACACAAACCGTAACAATGTGCTCTGTTGCTCATTCTTCTAAGACTGCATTATACATTAACCTTTTCCACACACTTATAAAATAAAATGAGTAACAAAACCATTTTCAGATTTATAGTAAAGATTTTAAAACAATTTTCTTAAGACGCATACAATCAACTGAGAAGTACCGTTGCAAACAAGCCTACTTCATTTCAAACAGACAAGTTCCTCCAGTTGGCTTTGGACACCTTTAACAACACCTGTATTTCACTGTGAAGATCTGGCCTCAGCAAAAATCCCAAAGTTAAACTCCAGACAATATCTTTCTACTGAAAATAGATATCTGAGCTCCAAAACTCACATGGCAAACAACGCACAGACACTCGGGTCCTATATAGAGAAAATTGTATACATCCCTGATCACCTATATATAAACTCTTCCTCCAGCAAGGACCGCTTGCTTTGCAGAGCAAAACCATTAACTTCAGCCCAACAGCATCAGATTTCTCCTAATACTAGAAGTTACAACAGTTCTTTATGGCAAACGTACTGAGACCAAGGCGGTCAAGAGGGACACCGGTCGCTGCCTCATCCTTAACCAGAGCATTGATTCACCTTGCCCACCCCTGACAACCCTGAACTGCCAGCGTTTCTCCCGGATTTCAGGCTGGATTCTTCCCTACCCCTTCTTTTCGGAATGGTGTGGGAGGAGGTCTAAATATGCTCAGAGGCACGCTTTCCTTCGCCCCAAAAGAGAAAGGCCAAGAACCAAAGAGAAAAAGGTCCGGGACTCCGACCAACCGTACGTCCCCTTTCAGGCCCAGTGGCTGACGACGGTCTAAGCAAAAGAGAGCCCGCGAAGGAAGGAAGGACGAGAAGAGGAAAGACGAGGCCGTACCTCCTTAACTCTTTGCTTCAATCGAGGATCCCCCACAAACGAGTGGCTTCCCCCACGATTCCGCATGGCAGCTCCCAGCACAGTGGATTCCGCCCCTCACGCCAAGGGGAGGCCACGCCTTTCCCAACCGAAGAAGCCCCAAGGGCTGCTGGAGATAATGCCTGAATACAAGGGAAGCAGTTGCCAAGTTGCAGGCTCCGCCGCCGGCGTAAAAAAAAAGTCACTTCAAAAGACATCCCAAATACTTAAGTTTAGAAGGGCCAAAAAAGATGAGGAAACAGAACTGGACCCAGGATTAGACTATCCATATAGGCAGTGCTTTTAACAGCTAATAAACCGTCCGAGCCGTAGGGGACCTTGCTCTCTGGTCTTAATACCTCTTCGACTCACCCCGCCCCCTTCTCTTTGCAGGTTTAGTAGAGCTACGTAATGGGGTGTCCTTGCTATTTTTTTAGCTCCACCTCCTGTGTTGGGTTGGGTAAAAAGAAGACTACAATTCCCAGAGTGCTGTGCAAGATAATACTTTACAGGCCGGAGGGGGGAAAAGAACAGTCCCTGGCATCGAAAGCGTGTAGAGAGGGTGGTTGTACGGTCACCGCGACGCACCAGAGGGGCGTGGCGACTTACGGTGGCCGGGAGGACCCTGAAGGCGCTGTCTCCGCGGCGGGATGGAGTCGGTGGTGTTCATCTTTTCGCTCATTGATTGCTGTGCCCTGATTTTCCTTTCCGTTTACTTCGTATCCTCTCGTGCCCTGTGGGCCAAGCGCTTGGGGAGAGCGGCGCGGGCGGGCGAGACGCCTCTCTTCTCTCGGGCTCCGTGGGTGGGACGGAAGGTCGGGGCCGTGAAAGGAACTCAATGGGGCGGGGACGTTAATGGCCGTCTCTTGGGGGACCGTGGCGATGTCTCTCCTTAAGAGCTGATAGAGAAGACCGAGAAGAGGAGGCGGAGGAGGTTGCGTTTGGGTGGGTCGGTCGGTCGGTGTGGGCAGTGCGGGAATCATAGCCAGCCTTTTGCGGGACTCGCGAGCAACTTCGCCTAAAAGCAACCTCTGATCGTGGTAAAAAAGTGAATTATCAGTTTTCTGAATGTGTTGGGGGAGGAATGGACCAAGAGGACGGAGAGGTTTTACTCTGATTCCTTCCCACTTCAGCAAGAGGTTCTGGAGCTTGAAAATAGGGTGTGCTTCTCTTGGGCCCATTGCTAAGAGTGACCCTTACATAGACTGGAAAATAAGTCCTCCAGAGTTTCTAGGATGCAGGCTTTGATTTTGTTTGCTAACTTTTTATTGATTTGCAGAGGACGTGTGAAGATCTGTGTGCGGACGTTGGCTTAGGAATGAGGGCTTCCTTCCTCTGCCTGTCCACTTGCGTTTTTGTGCTGGACACAGAATGCTCCACCTTTCCTACATTTAGCCTGTCTACTTGGTTGCATGGAATATTGTGCTCTCGTCGTGGGGCAATTTCTGGTCCTTCTGGCAGTCATGTTTAAATATGAGGCTTTTCTAGAGGGCACCCCTGGCTCCCTGTTGTGGTCCTTGGTAGTTGCCTAACAGCGTGAAATGAAGGTAATATTCTAAGCATTATTTTTTAAATATGACCACAACACCTATTTGTCTATAGTCATGTAAAATGTGACCATTATGTAGTAGCAGAGCAATGTTGGTGGCTGCTGGGCTATTTTGTAAAATACTGATGTTTAGTTTTGCAGTATAAAACACAGCTGCTTCTAAGCAACAACCAGGACCAATTGAGATCTATCTTAGTTGCAACACATTAGCTTTAAGTGTGGAGTGAGATTAATATCCTGCTGCCTACTTGTTTCTGCTTTACATCTGATTCCTAGATGCATCTACTTAGAATAACTCATTAATTTGATTGAAAAAAATTATCCAAGCAAATGTGCCAAGAGTGTTTTTATCATTCCAGCCATTATGTAAATATTTCAGTTTGTATTTTATGACTTAGGGTGCAAAGGTCAAATCTTTAAACATTGCCTTCAGCTTTTTTTTTCAAAAACTGAAGTACTTGAGTTTACCTGTAGCTGAGGTTCCAGTATGGTTTCTGTGTTTTACAGGTTGAGGACTAACCATTTGAAAAGAAGTTTAATATTCTGGTTTTCCCCCCTGATGTTTGAGTAATATAAAATGTAATATCTTCATAGGACACTTTCAGGCAGAGTTGTGTGAAACTCTGACATTTTTTAAAAAAACATGACTGTTTTCTGAATATATTGCTACACTACGTATTAGCATACTATGTGACTAGTGCCTTTAATTGTAGTATGTAGAACAGCGTAGTGTCCTGTTGCTCTAAAAAAGGATAGGGAGGGAGGGATGTGTATGATCTTGCATAAAGGGATGTTTTTAATGCTGTTCCTGAAGGAGACCAGTACATGATGGTGGTTAAAATAGGAAATAGTCATACAATTGCAGAAAACAGTTCAAAACTTCAATTCAAAACTGTTGTGATCTTGCAGTTATTGTGTAGATACAACTACTGCCACTGCTGGCAATATAACTCCAGGTATGATTGGAAACCTGTATGACTCTGGGCACCTTAGACTCTTTTCCTTGAACTATCATGTGACTGATCATAGTGGTTGTTGTGTGAATGCTAGGCCATGCAATATTTAGGATACAAGTTATATTGAGTTTGAAGTTTGATTTCTTGCATTGGCACGAAGGTGAAATGATATTAATCTGAAACTAATCTATACGTCTTTGAAAAGGACCTTTGGTCTGTGAAGATTCTACGCTGTAGTCTTTGTTACAATAATAGCTTATGTGAACTTTGCTCGACTATTTTATCTACCTGTGAGTAACAAGGCCTGTTTAGCTCTTGCACAAAAAAATCCCAATTAGAGCTTTGAAATACAATGCATTACTTCCTTATCTTGATCTTCAGATAATTACATTATCAGATTTGGAATGTGACTACATTAATGCTAGATCTTGCTGCTCAAAATTAAATAAAGTAAGTTTTATTTTCTTTATTTTAACTGATGAATTTCTGTTTAATATTGACTTTAAGGTTTGGTTGTGTTGTGCTCTTTATTGGTATGAAAAGCTAGTCATAGGCATCCTTTTTGTACAAAAGGTTAGAAAATGGCCACTATATTAAAATAGTCCAGTGTGGGCTACATGTCATCTCTTTAGAAACAGGGGTGCATAGTAAATTGAATATGAGTTAATTAAAAAAAAACCCTCCCTGACCAGAATCCTGTTGGTGTTCTTCTGAGGTGTGTGTGATTTGCCACAGTACTTTTGCTTTTTAGTTTTTGTTGTTGCTGAAGCAGGTTTGCACAGCTACATCTCTGTAAATTGTTATTTGATATTTATTCTAAATGCTGACAGCATATCCTATAACTATTCACAAGTAAACTGAAGTTACTCCAGGATTGTGATCAGAGATAAACTCTTACTCTCAGGGGAACAAAGATTATCTCAAGCCACCTACTGGCTGAAATGCTCTTGGTATTCATTTAAGGTTTATGTAACCTGCTGCAACTAATTAATGAGATGCCAGGGCACATCTTGTCCACACTGTTAGACACGTGACTAGGCACACAACTGAGATGCACCTCTACACTTTGTCAATTAGTTATGGCAAATTGCAGTGTTCTTTATTTCATCATCTCGTACATGGAGGGCTGGATCCTGCAAATTGCTATAATGTTTTGTATCTAGAACATTCCCACAGAATGTTATATTGATTTCCTAAAATATTTTTTTTCCAGTGGGTGATCCCTGAGTTGATTGGCCACACCATTGTCACTGTATTAATGCTTATTTCACTGCACTGGTTCATCTTCCTTCTCAATTTACCTGTAGCAACCTGGAACATCTATAGGTAAGGTTCACTGAGGGTTGTTTGTGCATCTTTTTAAAGAATTACTGCTTCTCAAAAATATTTTTTGGAAGCTGAGTGGACTGATTTTATTGATTTGATGTTAATCATGCAGTTTGCTTTTTTGTGTACAAAAATTCACTTCATATGGTATCTTTTTCCATTATTTTGTTAAATGGCCACTTGTCAGAAAGAACTGATAATAGATAAATGTCATGTTCTCAATCTAAATACATTGAGGTGTTTTGCTTTTGTTTGTTGAGAGAGCCAAATGTGAATTATTGAAGACATTTCAGAATAATGTTAATATAGCCTGTCTTGAAACCTATTTGTCTCTTGTCTATCAGAGGAGAGCCATGTGTGGAAGGAAGCAGGAACTGCAATGATAAATGAAATGAGATAAATATTCCAATAAATACTGACATCATCACTCTGTCCTGCATTGTTTTTGGTGGGAGATTTGTATCCCTACCCATATTCTGATGTAACTGATCACACATAAATATAATTTTTGTGCCTGACTGGAGCAATTTGTATGTATGGAAGTGCCATGAAAATTACCCACTGCATGAGCTTGTTTCCAGAAGTGAAAATTGCTAATATGTTAATTTGAGTATGCTCAACAGCTATGCATGTATGGTTATGTATACATTCATATCTTGCTTGCACAAGGGGTGGGTTGAACCTTCACAATTCCACCAATCCTTGCCTCAGCAGTTTCTGGAAAGCAGGAAGATGCTACTGCACACATGTCTTGTTTTGGGTTTCCCCTTGTATACCTGGTTGGCTGCTGATTGAACAGGATGCTTGATTAGGTAGGATGTTCTAATCCAGCATGGCTTTCCTTATGTTCTTATTCTGCTGCGGCCCACTTGTCACGTCAGGCCTCAGCAAAGGCAGGCTGTACCAGTGGCAGCAGTGATCTTGAGTGGAAGTCAAGCAGCCCTTGAGTCTGCCCACCAGGCAGCAATTATTAAATTTCCTACTCTTCTCTGAAGTGTCCAAAAAGTGAAACACTCCATAGCAGTGAATTGCAGGAAGCTTGAAATGACAGCCACCTTGAACTAATCAGAATCAAGTTGATTATTAGCTCTCATACAGAAAGTACCACCACCCACCCTTGGGGAGTAGGTAGGCCTGTTGGGAGAATATGTTGCTTGATGGGCTACAGTGGTGCCAGCACTGTTAAGGTCATAAGGATGGAGCATCAGCAGTGACTCATAGGTAGAAGGAGAGCAGGCAGAGTAGACATCACTGTCAATGAGTCCTGCTGAGGCACATGAACTCTGGCTGCTATGCAGTTAAACCAGGAACTAATACTAGGCTTGTGTACATTAAAAAAAGTACAACTCTGCATTTGACTGGTGTTAATTTGACTGTTATTCTATGTTATGAAAGAGTGCCTTTTTAGAAACAGAATTGTATTCAGTGTTGCCTGTCTGCTAGCAGAAAGGATGCTGCTGGTGAAACAGATTTTCTCCTCTTTGCAACTGCTCAGATCTACACCAGAGTATTGCAGGAGCAAAGTTAGGGAGCACATGGAAATGCTGGGGAAGAGGGAGAAGGAAAACTTACGTTGCATGGTCAGATTTAGAGATAGGCATGAACTGCTGGCTTGGCGGTTCATAATGGTTCCTTCTTTGGATGCACAGGTGTTCTGTTGACACCCCAGCTTCCCTCCCTCGCCTTGTCCAGTGGGTGCCCACTCAGAGGAGGAGCTGGTAGGGCAGGAAAGCCTGAGATGCTGCCTCCGAGTGGGCGCCCACTGGAGGAGGTGGGGAAAGAAGCTGAGATGCCCACAGAACACTTGTGCATCCAAAGAATTATGAACCATTGAACAGGTAGTTTGTGCCCATCTCTAGACAGGTTCATTTACATGTCACTGAATAGAGACTTGGGCTTTTCCCTCAAGCAGATAAACTAAGTGGTAGAAAAAAATTCTGTTACAGAAAACTTTTCCAGTTCAATATCACTGCAGCTAGAACTTGGAATATTTATGCACAGGCTCACTGTTGTCTGTCTTTCTGTTTCATTCTCATGTTCCTCCTTCTGATTATTGCCTTCCATCAAGGTGCACTGTCTCTCTGAAATGAAACCAGTCTTTCTCAGGCCATCACACCAGTTCTTTCCACAAAATCTCTTCTCTGCAAAGCGTTTCTTGTCCTACTGACTCCAATTACCTGTATTCGTTTAGGAATATACATATATGTTTTTTTAATCTCAGGTTATTGGCATGCTGTATTTGAACTTTGTCACCTCAGTGCTGAATTTGCAGCTAAGTATTGAAATACTTTTCCTTTAAACGTTTTTAGGTATATTATGGTTCCCAGCGGAAACATGGGAGTATTTGATCCTACAGAGATCCATAATCGAGGGCAGCTAAAGTCGCACATGAAGGAAGCCATGATTAAACTAGGCTTTCACCTTCTTTGTTTTTTCATGTACCTTTACAGGTAAGTCTCAGGTCTTGCTGTTTAAGAAGGCCTACTAGCATGCCTTCCTACAAACTTGTTAGGATCATTGTAAAATTAGCTTTTATTTTCTTTTAAAATCTGTACAGCTTTTAGTTTCACCTGCATGGTTTTTTGCTTGCATTTTGTAAATGCAAACATCTTTCCAACCAGTTCCTAGATTTAGAGTTAGATTGCCACATAATGTTACAACAACGGGTATCATACTGGAGCTCTCTCAGGAATGGGATTAAAACCTGGATGTATCGCATGTAAAAGACAAACAAAAGACATAGTGGCACAGCTCCGCAATGGAGATGGAAAAATGATAACAGATGACAAAGAAAAGGCAGAGGTGCTCAATTCCTATTTTAGTTCAGTCTTTTCCCATAAGACAGACTATGAATTTCCAAACAAATTGGAAGTACAAGGGGGGGGGGGGGGACAGGATTGCAGCGGGAGATTGATAAACAAATAGTCAAGGAATACCTTACTACCTTGAACGAGTTCAAATCTCCAGGGCCGGATGAACTGCATCCAAGAGTACTGAAGGAACTGGCTGAAGAACTCTCAGAACTATCCATTATTTTCTTGAAATAATGGGAAACTGGTGAGGTGCCAGAGGATTGGAGGAGGGCTAATGTTGTCCCTATCTTCAAAAAGGGCAAAAAAGAGGAACCTAGGAACTACAGGCCAGTCAGCCTGACATCAATCCCAGGCAAAATTCTGGAACAGACCGTAAAGCAGTCATTGTGCAAGCACCTGGGAAACAAATCAGTAATAACTAGAAGCCAACACGAATTTGCCAAGAACAAATCCTGCCAAACTAATTTGATCTCGTTTTTTGATCAGGTAACCTGCCTGATAGAGGGAATGCTGTAGATGTAGTGTATCTTGACTTCAGCAAAGCTTTTGACAAAGTGCCCCATGATATCCTGATTAGCAAGCTAACTAGGTGTGGGCTGCATAGATCAAGTGTCATACTTGATACTTCATACTTGAAGTTTTGGACACCACACTTCAAAAAGGATGCTAACAAATTGGAACAAGTTCAGAGGAGGGCGACAAGGATGTTTAGCCTTGAGAAAAGAAGACTGAGGGGTGATACGATAGCACTTTTCAAATATTTGAAAGGCTGTCATACAGAGGAGGGGCAGAGTGCAGGACACGCAACAATGAGCTCAAGTTAAAGGAAGCCAGAATTCGGTTGAATATCAGGAAAAACTTCCTAACTGTTAGAGCAGTACGACAGTGGAATCAGTTACCTCGGGAGTTGGTGAGTGCTCCAACACTAGAGGCATTTAAGAAAAACTTAGATAATCACCTGGCAGATATGCTTTGATTGTATTCCTGCATTGAGCAGGGGGTTGGACTTGATGGCCTTGTTGGGCCCCTTCTTACTTTACTTTTCTATGATAAAACTAACCTGAGGTGCACTTTATGGTTTACATTTAATCCTTACAAAATAACACTGAATTGTCATAAAAAATACGATCTTGTGATTCCCATTATTAATACAAATAGCAAATATGTGGTTCCTTAAGCTTCCTTAGCTGTTGTTGAGAAGAGCTCCCAATGTTTATCTTTTAATGGATAGGTTCACATGGTAGTATGTAGCATCGCCACTGCCATAAGCAAGTTCAAACATGAGTAATCTGGCCTTTCTCATGTTTCAACAAACATGTTGACACTCACCCATAAGCTCAAACATAGGTTGCAGGGGGAAAAATATGTCATAAAAATCCTCCCCAAATAATTATCTTATGAAGACTGTGCACTAACTTTGTCTTGGGTATCCTTCTCAGTGGGAGACATTTGTCAGTGCTTTTCACCATGTAGGGGGGCATAATGTCTTCTGTAAATCTACTTGACTTTCTCTTTATTTCAAGCATGTTATGTGCGTCTCGTTAAGGGCACCATGGAATTCTGGGTCAATTGACTTCATACTTAAACTACTTTTGGTTTTGTACCATTAACTGATACAGGTTTACCCCAAAATCCTGAGAACTGTAGTTTAGTGCTTAGAATTTCCTACAAGAAATCTCTAGCTGTTTTTCTGCTTTCAAAAGTAAAATTCCTTGTTTTGCTTGGTAGGCAATGCTGTAGACAATACTTAACTTCTACAACAAGCATGTTGCCACGGTGGTGGTGCTTCTTTTATCTGTTTAAAAATGTGCCTTGAGCATATAATTTAAAATAAGTGTATCTAATCACAAACTGTTAGGCTTTTGATTAACTTTATATTTTATATGGGCACAAACAGGCCTGGTCTCTATATACACATTTCAATCTATACATTTATTCTGTAACTTTCAATTACCCTAAAATGTAAGGTTCAGTTTTATTTAGTATTGTGTTATGTGTTGAATGCTTTTTGGAATAGATGCCACTTGCACCTATTTGACAGATGACAATGTGATGTTCACAGCTTGCATATAGATGATTTTGGCAGGTAAGGCTGGATTCCTGGGTAGATTCAAGTCATTCGAACCAGCTTATGATCAAGTCGGTGTAGAATTCTTGGGATACAAACCAAGGTTTCATAATCTCTGTTGGGCTGTAGAGGGCATTGCTTCTGGAACTGGAGCAACCTGAAAGTGCAGTCTTGAAAGTTAAATGCTGTTGAAATGGGGGGCTGCTGACGTAAACATTTTTTGCGAAGGCAGGTCTGTCAAAGCAATGCACAGTGATACACCAGCCATGCATTATGTATTGGGTCTTATATACAGTGGGGTTTATCTAGACCTTAACATGTTTTATATGAAGTATGAAAGCAGCTTTACACTTTTGAGTTGTACCTGAATAAAATTAGCTTTAGTAATTTTGGGGTGAAATAGTTAGGGACTGATGAGATTACTTGTACCATAAAATGTTTTATTTTGAACCTCAAATACCATTCTGTTAAAACTAAATTATAGTAATGAAATGCAGTGACCAGAATCCTCTTGTTTAGTGTAGTAAATTTCATTAGAGCAGGCCCATTGAATCAATGGGAATTTAGTAAGCCAGCTCCTCCATAAAATTCATTGATTCAAACGAGCCTACTCTAACTACAATTTACTATGCTAAAATAAGTCAGTTTTTTAATCTATGGCACTTAGTTGAGTCACCAAATCCCCATTGATTCAATGGACCTACTGTAGTGTAATTTACTACCCTAACCAACAGGATTTGGGCCACTGAAATAATTTTGCTGACATAACTGGGAAAATAAAGATGCTGAAGTGGGAATAGTCTGCCACATTTAGGTTGTGCTTGTCTGTACATCAGTAACCTGCTGTTTTTACTTCTTCTGCAGTATGATTCTGTCTTTAATAAACGACTGAAGTGAAGGTGAAGGTGCTAACAGTTGTCAAACTGAACTGTCACTCCAGTGAAGACATTGTGGAACCAGGAGCAGCTCTCAAGTAAACCTAGACCAGTGTTGTCATGCAGTCTATTTTTTCCTCCTCAAACAAAAAATATTTTTGCTGTATTTTTTAACATATAAAATATTTAAAAACCCATGATACGAATTTTCTGGAACCATTCATTTGTTCTCACAGCAATTTATTTTCCTATATCAAAATCAGTGTTGTATAAGACATTTCTGTAGTGGAATATGGCGAGTTTGCCTGATCAGTGAAGCAGTAGCTATCGGTAGCAACTTCAATTTAATAAGCTTCTTTGCATCTCAGAGACCTATCAGTGAGGAGTTAATTGCTGGGTGTAGCTGTGTATTATCCAATTCTTTTAAAAAAACCCTCTGATTTATGAATATGAAATATTGTGCTTCTGTATCCATTATTCAAAACACCAGGGAATGGATCAATATTGCTACACAATATTCTGCCCACAATGCCAAATTTTACATAGCAAAAAGCAGCCTGAATTTTGACATCAATAGCAGCAGTCAAGATGGTGTACATCTTCTTGTACTTGCTAACATTCACAAAGATGTTCTACTAGGAGAGTAGCTGTACACAAAAAGAATCATAACTTAATTGTATAGCATCTTAATGGTGAGAAAACAGGAAATGTAGGAAAGGAAATAGGTTGGTGTATATAGCTTAATTCCACCAATGTGATAATCCTAGATATACTGTTACATCTGTTGTGGTTGTATGTGGATCTTAAACTCGTGTCTTGGAAAACTTATATTCAAGATTAACACTAGGTTGACAGCCCACACGTTTCAAGAAACTCATCAGATTGACATACTCCCACTACTCCAGGAGCAGAAGTGCTTCCCACTCTTGTGTGAGTTTATTTATTTATTTTCCAACTTTTACCCCGCCCATCTAGATTCAATTAATCTACTCTGGGCAGCATTACAAACAAAATTTAAAACAGTATCAAACAACATAGAAGGTCCAAGATGATAAGACATAGGAAATTAAGAAATGGAAGGGGGGAAGGCTTGCCTGAAGAACCAAGTCTTCAGCTTGTTCTTAAAAACTCCCAGCGAGGGAGCCAGGCAAATCTCAAGGGGCAAGATGTTCCAGAGGCAAGGGGTCACCGCCGAGAAGGCCTGGTTTCTAGTTCTCTCTTTCCGGGCCTCTATCGGGGTCAAGCCCCTCAGCCGCCCAGCCTGGCTAGATCGCGTGACACGAGTAGAACTAGGTGGGAACTGGCGTTCTGTTAGGTATCGAGGTCCTAAACCGTTTAGGACTTTATATGTAAGCATTGGCACCTTGAAGTCAATGCGGAAACGAATGGGCAACCAGTGTAAGGCCACCATAGTGGGGGAAATGTGATGCGAGTTCATTGTGGGGACAGTAATATACCAAGATAGCTGATAAGCCTACTTTGGTATTCCATAGTTCTAATCAATTGTTGTCCAAAGAAAATGACTTTAGAGGTGGGAAAAATATTTGAAGTGAGAAAGCATTAGTTGTAAAATGTAGAATAACAAGGCTAGATGGAAGAGCTCTACAGTGCAGGAGATATACCTTGGTATCGTACTTCTATTGAGATTGGCATAGGTGACTTCATGTGGTTTATACTAAGGAAATCAAATGCAAAAGAGGATTTAAACATTTGCCATTCAGTTTTTCCAAAAAGCATCATATTTTTTTCCAAACTGATAAAAGCTTTGGCTGGAGATAAAGAAATAGAGATGAATTGTACTCCCCCCTGCCCCACATTGCACAGTTCAATACAATTCCCATTTCCCTCCCTTCCTCTGTTTTTAAACTTTGGGAAATGAGCTCATTATGATTCATTTTTATATACAGGACCACTTATTCCCAGATCATTCACTAGTGGGTATTTTAATTTGATCAGTAACTGGGGAATCAGAAAAGGATTTATTCCTTTGAAACACCTGATTTTTGCAAGAAAAATTTGTGAGGATACCTCTGTATTCAAGGGCTAGCTCTGAGAAAACTTAGCCCTAATTCTACAACTTGATTCAGAGAAGGTTTGGCCCATTTCCTTTTTACAGGGTCTCACATCAAATTATATTTTGAACTTTCCCTTTCAAAATGGCTTCCTACGCAGCCTTGAGAGCAACAGATGTACACAGAAGTTAACTGCACAAGTTATCTGGCTTACTATAAATTGGATTTATTTTAGGGTTTCAACTATGGGATAAGACACCTGTGTTAGACACTTGTGTACTGCAAATAGCTTGCTTAGTACTTAATTACACACACATTTGTTCCTGTTTGGTCTGCTCTGATTGCTCCATTTGCCGGCAACCAGATGATGTAAATGCCACCACAAACCAGCCTGGCCTCACAGTGTTTCTACTGGCATCTTTCTGGCACTCTGTCAGAGGCAACTGTTTTTCAGGCATGGATAGGATTGCTCTATTTCTTCTCTAGAGAAGCCGCTTAATTGGAAATGTTCACTCATCTCCTTTGGAGGGCAGGCCAAGAGAGAAGTTTTGCATTTCGTTTAAACTGTTGCTAAGGTATCAGCAAGGTGTTTTTTGAAGTCCTGTCAAAACCCATTGATTCACTGTGTCAACAAAAATTTAAAAGAAATGCAGAACTTCTGCTCTTCCCTGCTCCTCCACTTAATACCCTTGAACATTAAATTTAAGTGTACACTATCACAGTGACTACCTCTGTTTCCTACTTGCACTTTGAAAGAGCATGTAAATGGTTCTACCTCTGTCAAGATTAAAGACGGACAGTGAACAGAGACATCTCCATTTGTATGTACCACCAACCTTTGATGCCCCTGTCAGCGGTACAAGCTGTTACACCTGAAGCAGTCCTTACTGTAGGAACAGTAAGTTATACTTGACAAACTTCTTGATATGGCAAGTTATAGTAAACATGTACTTTGATGCCTAAGACTATAAAAGCAGTAGCAGGTTGTAGTTTACAGCGTATGGATCAAGGCTGCCCTAGTCTACTGAGTGAGCAATGGCATACACTGGAGATCCGACTATACTGTAGCCTAAGTCACAGGCTGTCTTGTTCCAGCATAGAACTCAAACTCTGGCTGAATATACATCATAGCTTGGCTGCCTTTGCCTTTACAGAGAATACTGTCTCAAGAGTGTTCCCTTGTAATCCCTATGAAATAGAAATCCAAAAGCGCAGGCATAGCACTGAAGCTTATAAGGCTAAGAACTATTCAAGTCCAGTTATTCATTCTGTTTATTGAATTGGAAAGAAAGGGAATACAAATATTTGTTAAGTGCTACGCACCAACATGGAAAAGTGTAATTTTTAAAAACCCCAATAAAAACAAATAATCAGGAATTAATGTATTTTGAATTGAACATTGTAAGAGATATGTTTAATATACTACATATTTATAAAATAAAAAGTTAAAGTGTTCTGTAAATAATTAGTAAAACAAGTGAAAATAAATATGGAGACCCAAATTTCTTTTGTTTTAATGTAATAAAGAAATTTTAAGCTACTTAATATAATCCAAGAGGAGAGTAACAAAAACCCAGAAAATTTAAGAACGCAATCCTTTGAAACATTTAATATCAGTCCATAGCAAATAGTCATTACATACCAAAAGCTCTAAGTGTTAACTAGTTCCACCACAACTCCATATAAATCTTGACAATTTAGAAATTTGAGAACAATAAAAGTTCTTTTCTTGATCTCTACAGCTTGGTTTGTAAGTACACACATGCTTTGAGGATCTGTTTCTTCCTCATATATTTTCAAGGAGCCGATAACTTTTTCCATCTGTGCCGAGAAGTGTTAAGAATTAAGTCTAGTACATTTATCCTAACAATGAAACACTTAAAAGATGGGGCACATTGAATTTCAAATTTATAAAAATATATTGGTATTAACCAAAATCTTAAAGTTAGAGGACACTTCACATACACACAACATGACTTAAAGTATGCAGTAAAACATGACATGTACCTAGAACAGTTGGTTCCATGACTGTTTGTTTCACGCACACGCATTCATACCACACATACACACATACACTGCTGAATCCAGATCACCTGAAATCAGCAAACAGGAAATGGGTTTCTAGTTTGTGTTCCAGCAACTAGAGCAGCTACTGCAGACAACACTGCACAAATCAATTAAGTCCACCCTGTTCAAAAAGTGTCAAAGTGTTTCCAAAATTCTACTAATTGTCTGTCAAATGAGCAGTTGTTCTATGGCAGCTGAAAATGGACTCGAGCCAATGCAATCTACATTTTAACCATATATAATATATGATTGATACTCCAGTTTAACAGTTCATCTGAAATGCATCAAATTGAGGCAACTTGTGTGCTTTGGGGTACTGACAAGGGCACCAAGTCTTAGTGAAAATTGGTTCTCTTCCCCTTTCATTCCTACCCCAAATTTACAAACTAGACATTCTTCTGCTGTTAACTTAAAAAAAAATAATCTCTCCTTCCCCCCAATTTATCTATTGCCAGCATAGGACTGGTATGAGAGAACATTTTAACTTAAAGCCATTGTTTTTCTTTTCTTTGGGGAGGGAGGTTTATTTTTTTAGTTAAGATGGCACTACACATCTAGTATTAAATTACATTCAACAATACCTGCTTGGAAGCCAGAATGAGCTTATTGGCAAAATTGGGTAGTTTTCCACCACGGGCTTCATATTAATATCTATTTCGTTCCCCTCATATCAGAACTAAGAACTTAAAACAAGGGAACAAAGCCACACATTTACAAGACTTTTTAAAGGGGTGTGTAAAAATAAAATTGCATTTATCCTTTTGTGCTCCTACTTTTAAAAAAATGACTTACCTGATAAGCTCAGAACCTTTGTGACAAAATATTATAGTGATTTATAGCTGGTGCACTTATTTTGGAACTAATGGGTATACAAAACTAAGGTGAAATGAATCTCCCTTCTGACAAATCGTCTCCTATGGTCAGAGTTAAGATACGCCAACCATTAGCAATTGCTCCAATATTTACAGCCAAGAGTAGAAATGTATTCTAATGTTTGAAAATGAATATTACAGATACACCTATTCCACATCATCTTCCCTTCAAACAACAGATTAGATTAGGTTTATTTAAAATATTACAGCTGTACATTTTAATCCACATATTTGAAAAATGTAGATTGCTCACCAACAAGGAATCTTAGCAATGTTAATAAAGGTGGTTATCTTTACAGTCAGACAACTCTTTATTTTGTTTTACTTGGCTCAGTGCCATGTCACACACAACAGAAGGCTGCACCAGGATTTTAACTACCTCATCTGAACAGGATCTGCTTAAAATTGCATAGCCTGCATTATGCAGTTCAATTCAGAAGTATCACTTCCCAAACAGATTTTCCTCTTTCAGCTCTGAACTCAAGTAATTATATCCATTAAAAATAATAATCTAGGAATACCTTAATGAAGGGAAAGCAAGAACAGTCATGTGCCCATTTTGGTGCACTAATTAATTTCCCTCAGGCACTATGCATTTTAAGGTAAGGAAAACTATTGGCTTAGATCTTATTCACTGATACAGGATCTATGCTAATACCAAATTTAGTAGCAAGCAGAAAACAGGTAGTGTAAATTACACTGGTGCATATCTGATTGTCTGCTCCTGGTTTCCATTCCAATCTCCTAACGTAGTTTTGAGTTAGCAACCAGTACCAGAAGCATGTCAAGTAATCCAGCTGTAAAGTCTTTCGAGATACAGAATGGGAGTATCTGCAAAGGTAAAATGTTATATCACCATAAAGAAAACCATTAAGTCTTCTAATAAGGAAGTGTAAGTCATGAGCTGAATGTGTGTGAATGGTCAGCTACAACAAATATAAAGTAAAATTATAAAATAAAATAAACAGAACAGATGAGCTGAAGTATGGATGAAATTACTCCCAAATCCATTAGAGGATATGGCAGGAAAGCCTGTTATTAAAGATTTATCCACAAACCTCATCTATGAATGCATATGTAGCTATCTGGATTATGAAAATGGTGTTCTGTGTCCAGGAAAACTAAGCGATTACATGATGTGCATGGAATACCCTTTTTTCTACTTTGGCAGTATTTGAAGAAATTCAGTCAGCAGCCTCTGATCAAAATACTAAAAGAAAAAAGTAGCAAGTGAAGGGATGAAGGGATTCCTCACCATATAATATGTGCATTTAAAAACAAAACATGCACAAGAAAGGTAATTTTCCTTCTATATGTGGGTCTTTCTTCTCCAGAAGTCAAAGACTTTTTTCATTTCTGGAACCTACTTAAGCTGGAGTCACAAGGATTCATTTATTTTTGCCTTTCATTATTTTCTGTTCATTTTACACTTAAGGACGGCCTTAAGTGCACTTCCACCTTTTATCTAGAAGGGAGAAATTCTGCTGAATGGGCAAATATCAGGCTTCTTTTCTAAGAATTTTATTACATGTCTTTTGCACACAGAAAGTTAAACGGCAAATTCCTAATGCTAGGCAATTGACAGCACCACCTCAGAAAATGGTTCTGGGGAAGAGTGTGATATGGAAAGCTTGTACAATGTACATAAAGAATTCACAAGATACAGCCAACTCACTGATTTTTGAAGATAATGCTACAAGTAGTACCCTCATTTTTGATCTTATGTTTTAAATGAGAACCATTGCACAAGTTAAGGCCAATTTGGAATTTTCATTTATTAACATAAATTACATTGTAATTGTTTAGCTGGCGTTTCTGAAAGCTCTCAAATCATTTTGTTGGTAAACAAAGTTTCTTTCTTAAAATAATACTTTAAATAGTCTGTGTAAAACTCCTGTCAGCCAAATTGTCTTACACAGCACTCCAGAGGTTATACTGCATTATCTTGTAGATGACACTTTTTAAGCTGGTTTAAATTCCAAACGTATACAAATGAAATCATTTTAATGCTATAAATAATTTATTTTTTAAAAATTGTGCTGTTAACCCCTTTGCAGGGCAACAAGCTGTGTGAAAAGTACAAAATCTTTTGTCAAGTGTGATACTGAGAGTGCTTTTCATGTCATTCACTGGTTTAACATCTGGGTTTAAATATATTGCGCGACGAGCAAGGCTAGAATCCATGAACCAAGCTGCAAAGATCCAAAGCTAAATAAGGCGGAGAGACTCAGAGAAACAAGAGAAGGAAATACTTTCCTATCCAACATGTACTCTTCAGACTAAAGCACTCTTTCTATCAAGCCTTCTAAACTGTTAAATAAAAGATTTTCCAAACAAGCATTTAAACTTCATTACACAGAAGAGCAACAAGAACAGTAGTCTGCCTGACAAAATGGCAGAAGGGAAAAATGTATATACGGAGTTCAATGGTTAGCCTGAATGTAGCACAGTTCTTCACAACCGATGGGGTTTTTTACTTCAATATGGTGTCCAACAACGTTCTAACGACGTGCTTCATCTCAACTGTTTACTATGAAGCAAGGTGGTAAAATGTTTGGCCCCAGTTGGGCTTCAGAAATGGTTCTTGTTTTCATGACGAGCATGTCTGTCCAGCTATCAATCATGTTTGTTTGCACCAAATCCCAAGCCATTTAAAATACGACTAAATTTAAGTTAAACAGAAGTCGTCTGCTCCAAATTCACCATCAACTATCCATGCTACTGCATTCCTCTAAGGGGGAAAATATGGAATGTAAAAAAAAAAGCATTAAGAAAGTCATCAATAAAATATGAATATACATATGTATATTCTTACTCATAAAAGGCATACAGAAAGCCCACTCAGAGTAAGCAAACAACTACAGTATCTATCATATTAGTTCTGTGTACACAGCACTGCTCAACAGATTTAAAAATAGAGTGGGCTAGAAAACAGTTTGATCTTAGCTGGAGAAGAAGATAAAGGGAACCAACAAACCTAGGACCAAGAACAAGATCAAATATCTGTAAGCCAAGAGAGTAATGTGAAGTGTGGTTCAATTACTCTATTAAGCAAAGTCAGAAGGACCCTTCATGGTAAATGTCCAATATTTTGTTCTCAGCTTGCTCTGTGGAGGTATTCAACAACAGTATCTGCATCATCTAAGTTCACGTGTTCAAAGGGATAAAGAGTGGCTCAAGAAAAAAATATGCTGTAGCTGGCTCTTCAAAGGTAAAAGTATCCAATTTGTAATGCGTAGTGAACATGTTTGGTATGCACCATGCAGTAGGCCCTGTATTTTTCTGTGAGAGGTCCACATGATGGGAAAAGCAGTAGATGTAATCACTGTTCTGACAGAGCTAAAGTATGTTGTGTTTAGGTAAATGTGTTGATTCATGCTCTGTAGCGATACATGCCTTGATTCATCTTTCTAGGGTTTGCACTTGGATCCTTTTCCAGCAAGGAGAAGTGAAAAAAAATGCAAGTTAAATGTCAGTCTACTTTTCTGTCTGAAACTGGTCCTCTATGCATATCCATCCTTTGCTAGGCCCCCTCTCAGAAAAGTGAAAGGACTTAGAGCAGAAGGAAAGGAAAGCAAGTGACAGAGACCTGTGGAAATGTGTGTTTGCTTTTTGACAAAGGTGGGTTATACAGAGATTTCCATTATCTTTCTGGGATGCAAACTTGTGGTATTTGATAGAATGTGGCTCTGTTCTGACATCCTGGCTGACATTTCAGTCACAAAGTTTGACAAAATGGAATCAAAGCAATTATTGATTTTAGTGGTTTTAATGGAGGTTCAATTGGAACAGTCCCCATAAGGTCCTGGATGGTAACCTCTACACTCCAAGGGACGTTAACGGTGGCATTCCTCTAAGGAATCTCTTCAAGTGAACAAGAGATCTGAGTTGACTATTGCTCTTCTTAGAAAGCAGAGAGGAAAAGAACTGAAAGTTTTAGGCATGGGGTGTGAAGACCCACATTAAAGCCACCTGTAAAAATCCCATGAGTTCATTCTTGCCCACCATTTGGCACTGGACTGTTATCTGTATCATCTAATGAAGGCCTTCTGCAATGTCCCATATATATGAATTGGAGACGGTTTATTTGGGCTCCAAGAAGGAGTTCTTCTTCTCAGCAGCTAGGCACTGTCAAGGATCCAGATGTTGAATGTGGAGGCAGTACAGGACCCTGAGAAAAATGTTTTGACTTGCTATTGGGATTTTTGAGAACCAGGGCCTTCATGGCCAAACTGTTCTGAGGATGACTGTGAATTCTTCTGCTCTGATCTTCCAGAGCATCTTGGAGATTAGAAATGTGAGAAGACAGTATATAGAAGCCTCTTCTTCCAAGAAGAGTTTAGGGCATTTTTAGTTTCTGCCCTGCTCATTCTCTATTTGGTGACATAGTAGGGATAGGTGTAAAATGTTGTGATTTGCTGGGAGATGCCAAGGGGTCTAGAACTAGATGGCTGAAGCATCCATGTATGGCTTGAAACAGGGCTAGACGTAGACTCCGTTTCACCAAGTCCAGATCTGAACAAGTTCAGAACCTCCTTGATGTGCCAGGTAGAGATGGACAGCAGGCTGATCTCTACTCTGGGCAGTAGCAGTTAACCCACTGTTGAATGCCTCCTCACATCAAATGGAGAACTATGTACATTACCCTGAGTTTGGTGGAGGAAAGATGGAATATAAATATAACAATGAATAAAATACTATAACTGAATCTTGCAAGCTTCTTCCATAAAAATTAATTTTATTTACCTTCAATATCCTGGTTGTCTACAAAAGGTGCTGGTCCCCATATTCTAACAGTGCCATCATCGGAGGCGCTGGCCATCATGGATGGAATCTGCGGGTTCCAGCTCACACAGTTGACAGTACGTGTGTGCCCCGTCAGCTCCGCAATTGGCAGCTCGCTACGTTTGTGCCAAATATATACTTTGTGATCTAAGACAGACAGGTTTGAAGAAAGATGAGCACCATCCTAGAATTTAAGCCATAGTCTAAAGCAAAAAATGGTTTTATCTATATATTGACTGTTTCCACCATGTTAAAATTCCATGCATGTCCAAGAACAGAAGTCTACCAAACAACAGCATCAGGAAAATTCCTCCCACAGTCATCCCACATTTAAAATCATGTATTTAAACTAACATGAGATAGACTGGCTCAATAAAGAAAGCCAGAGTCTCTAATCTGCAAGACCTGAGCAGGGCTGTTACCAAGAAGAGCTTTTTGAGATCAGAAATTCACAGGGTCAGAAGTGACTTGAGAGCACAAAACAACTGAAATTAGCAGCAAGTACTGACCATCTCTGCAAGATGAAGATATACATAACTGGAACATGTTATATTTTAAAGCAGGCTTTGTATTATCCAAGTACAAGCTAATTTAGACATTACTTTCTCTCCCAAGACTTCAACATAATGTCAGGACTGAACCATGCCCTAAGCTTCCACAGTTCTTCCATATGATACTTCTGACAACCTCTTGGGCAGAAGCGGGCATGCTCCAAGGATCCAGTGATACGTTTTGCCCTCCCTGAGACATGCTGCAGGTTGCACCCTTCTCAAACAGTGATGATTGCAATTCCTGACCACCGCCATCACAGGTGGAACTGGCTAGGAATTCAAGAAAAAAATAGAAAAAAATAATTGGAACAGTCTTGTCTTCACTAATGCAAGCCCTTTCACCCATAACTCTTTGGGGAAGTTGATCCACGAGGGTCCTAGAGGCATTTGGTATATAAGCCACATAATATCCACCTGTATGTAGAATCCATCTAAGATTGGATATTGAAGAACTTTTTTTGAATGGATGTAACATATAGGATGTCCTGCATTCAATTAACCATGCATTCCTTTTATACAGGGTTTCACCACTGCATGGAAGGTAGTAAACAAGGTCAGAGCCTACTCTTTATTTCACCCCATGCAGCAGTAAGGAAAAAGAGGATGTAACATCCAAATTACTCCCTACTGACAGGTAACAATCAATGTATCTGGGGACAAGGAAAGATTCATTTCAAAAATCTGAATTAAGATCAGTTTAAACTGCTAGAATGCATTTTTATACAGATGTAGACCTATAACTGTATTGATAATATTATGTAACATACCACACACAAAAGCCTACTCTGTGCCACTGTTGCTCCTGTCACTGAGCAGGCATCTACTAACAAAAGGAGCTGTGACTATCCCATCTGAACTGCAAATCCTACAGACTGTTTCCATATCAGTGGTGCAACTGCCTGCAGTACTAATAAAAAACACACCAATCACTGTGGCTAATGGGAAGAGCATTTTTGCTAAGTGCTAATATCCTACAGCAATACACTTCTGACGGCTACATAAATGTTTCATCTGAAAAGCTTCTACAAAAAGAATTTCAAGATCTACAAGAGTGACTACAACTATTAGTAGCACTTTCTCTGAAAATCTTCATGATGATTAGAATTTGAAATGTTGCATTCTACTCCCAAGCCTTGCAAATCATACTAAGACCTACTTACTAGATCATTTGACAGATGTGATTTCTGTCCAAATTGGTTCATGAAGGGTTTTAAAAAATAAAATTGCCATGGCATGTAAACTGTACCAAACAGTCCTGCTTGTATTTCCGTTTTTAATTTCCCAATTTTTAGCTAACCATAACATATACTCTGTGTAGCTTCAAAATAAACATGTTATTCACCTTCAGGTCATAACACTCTGCACTTACTCTCAGGAGGAGAGCTTTTATGCTATTTCATGTTTACACAGAGTCAGATGTGAACTTTGATCCCAGGGCAGACCTTTTGATGTTTGGGCTGGTAGGTGAAACGCCTACCTAGCTGAGAACATACCTTTACATTTAAGAGGTTATGACATTTAAATCTGTTACTTTTTTTGTACATAGAGCCTTTCACAGCAGCCATATTTGCAACAATTCAGTGCAAAGAGGCAACAGCCTCAGGCAGTCCGAATCTAAATAAGGTGCCATCAGCTTCAACTACAGCTGGGTAGTTTTTAGACACTGAAAATGAAAAAAATAAAAAGCTGTTCTAAGTTGATAAATTAATCTGCACATTCATGTAAAACAAACAGTAGGCTGTAACTAAGTGACTTGTCCATGCTGTCCTCAGTGATGTATAGATATACTGATACACCTGGAATCAATAAAAGCTGACCAGACACTTCTGGGTCAGGTAATATTTGAAAGGGGTTAAATGCATGCATAAGGACTATTTGCAACAGCAATGCACTGAACATAAGAGGTTTGAATAATGGTACTATTCTCAGGTGAAATGTTTACCAGTTAAAGGTAAAAAGGAAGCAATGCTTCAAGATTCTTTCTTTTAACTACCTACCAATAATTACTCTCCTGCTGAGACCAAAGCCTGACTGCAGTGAGCCACACTTTGCATTAATAACCATACTACTAACAATACAGAACAAGAATGTGAGAGTGAGTCAACACGTCACTCACACAACTGACAATGAAATGGTCAGAGGATAATCATGATTATTTCTGGTTGCTCACAATTAAAAATTACTGGATATACTAGATCTATGACAGGATATAAGATTTGTTTATTTCACCACAGCTAATTACATTTGAGATGATAAAACTCATCTGGATTGCAATGACCACACCTACCTTTGGTAGACAAACCTGTACCAAATAAAGGCTGTTACCTCACTAGAGAGCCATTTGAGAAAAAGCATTCCAGTATATCACACTCTCCCTATCAAAACTACAGTCATTGCCATCAACAACAGCATCATACATCATACCACTCATTCCACCCTTCTCTGAAGGGAACCCCTTGTGAACAGCATTATTATTTTTTATGGAAGTATAACGAACATGCACTTTACTTGTTATAATGCAAAAGGTACAAATTCAGTATTTGTATATGTCAAACGTACACATGTAAATTATACACAAGTCTTAAAAAACAAGTGTTACCTTCACTGCCACTAGCGATGAAGTCTTCATTATGGCCTCCGAAACATGAGTGAATCGTGTAAAACCCTTGTGTAACACCTTGGTACTTTCTCACTAAAACTCTGTCTTGCAAATCCCATAAATGAACTCCCTGAAAACAAAGAGCAAGGTGGGGCATTTTATTATAATGGAACAATAGCTTTCCATAATTTGTTTTCAGTATTTACAAAAAAAAACCCACAGCTAGATGGAAGAGAATACAAACTGATCTAATCCAGAACCATCTGTCCATTTTATGTATATAAACAATGGGTTGTACCCAAACCTATATCAGCAGAAGAACACTCACCCAAAATATTTACCCATTCTTCCTAATGCAGATCACTACATTTGTTCATTACTGAAACCCATACCTTGAGAATGGCCAAAGAAGTCAAGTACATGCTAGCATGTGAGAAAGGATTACTGAAACCTGGGAAGGAGCAACTTATAGCTTGCACAAACTGCTTTTAGCCATATCTCCCTGATCCCTCATACACTGACACATCCAAGATCCCTCCTAGCAGGCCGCAAATCCACAGGGAAGGCTTCAGGGGTGAGGAGCAGGGAAAAATAGGAAATTGACTGAAACTATTGGTCCATCTAATTCAAACTGTCTAGATTAACTGTCACTGGCTCTCCCAAGGGTTTAAGTGTGGGTCCTTTCCAGGCCACCCTGAAAACATCAGGAACTGAAACTTCTGCATGCAAAAGCACTACACCACAAAGCTATGGCTTTCCTATGCAAGTTTTTAAAGTGGACCAGAGGGGCAGGAGAACCAGGGAGTACATGCCTTCTGCTTGCCTAACTTCTGGAAATCAAATTTCCATTCTGTTACCTTCTTCCATTTCTGGAGCCTGTTGCTGTACTGTTAATTGAGGCAGACTCATTATTGGGAAAGCCATTTTAACATTTAATTTCATTTAATTCTAGAAGTATCAAAAACTGAATACCAACTACTGTATCTATTAAAATGCCCAGAATTTACTGGTTTGTGTTGGCAAGGTGCATTTAACCTCAGCAATTTGTAGTCTGTCTACATAATAAAATGGATCTAAACAATTATTTTGGTTGGAGAAATCAAAGGCGGTTGAATGTAGTAGAAACCCTCAAGTGATACTGAAATTAGGGTGCTAAAACTAGACAACCTCATACACCATAAGCAGCTTGTTTTTATTTGTATTATTTACTTAAGGTGTTTGTACAATTGTCCAGTAACAAACTTCTCTTTGCTAGAGGCTGACAGACAAAAAGTAATATAAAACAATATAATAAGAACAACATAAAGTACGACAAAATGAAATTAACAGCATCCTAAAATTAAAGCATACCAATTTTAGAACTGAAAGGCCCAGACTGCAGAAGTTATTTTAAAGGTCTGAGTAAGCAAAAACATTGTCCTGAGAGAGACTGTTTTAATATAATTTTACTACTTTTATATTCAGTCTTTTAAATTAAAAAAGCCAAGAATTATCCCCAACCATAATTTGTTTGGGTGATCATTCCCCTGATCCAAAACTGCTCCCCCTTCCCTCATGCTCCTCCTGTTCTTACAAAGCAAGGAAATGGCGTACTAGAGCAGTACTGTGAAAAATTAAGGGAACTTCCTTCTTCTTTACAAGACTAGGCTTTGAGAGAAAAAGAGTAGTATCATGAGCCTGTAATAGTGTAATCGGAACAAATGCAGACTTGTTTCTTTCTCTTATTCTCCCCTTTTGTCACAGAGAAGAAGACATAAAGGCAACATGGTCAACCAGGCCCACTGTATTTGCTCAATCTGGGAAACAAAGTGGGACTAGACACACTATGGTGGAAAAAAGAAAAGCACAGCAGAAATCAACTAGACACACATGGAAAATTAGTTAACAAAGGCAAGTGATTTTTAGCAAGAACGACACGTGCCAACACTCACTGAAGTGGAACTGTTGTATTTATAAACACACACATCAAATGCCCCATCCATTTACCTGAGTTGCTACGTTTAACAAAGCTAACCGGCCATTTTTTGAAATAGTAAAAGACATAATTGGATGATCTTCTTGGACTCTGAAAAAAAACCCAGAAAAAAACAGAGCTATAACTTTTAATCAAAATGGAGCTTCTACACAATCTCAGAATCATTTAGTTTTAGAAATGAATAAATACAAAGGCCCCAATCACATCTGCACTAGCATCTGTCCATTTAGGGTGAGTTTTTGGGAATTCCCATTTTTGAATTGGCACATGCACTGGATGCCACATACAAATCAAAGTTCATTTCAATGTTTGGTGAACTGTATAATACGATCACTTTAACCAGGAGAACATTAAAGAGTTAATTACATGTTCCTGTCTGTAAGGTCCTCAAAGTTATAGCCCCGAATTCGCTGGTGTGTATCTGATGCCAGAACAGTTTTTCCATCACTCAAGCACCACAGACATTGAACTCTCACTCCTTCCCAGGAGTCAAGGAGATTACCATCTAAGTCCTAAAGAGGAAATACGTAAATAAATTAATTAGAAAAGCAGTCTCATTTAAAGTAATTGGTATTATGTAAAAAGTTGTATCTTGTCTCCAGATCAGATTTTAGTAAATGAGTGTGTGTTCTAAATGTAACAGAAAAACAGATTCTATGGGCAATATCTGATGTTGCAGTAGGAGACATCTGTCCATGCAACAGAACATCCTTCAGCCTTATCCCCATTGCAGCCCTGCCTCCCCCTTCTAGTCCAGATAATTCCATACAGCAAATGTAAGGGTTACTCCAAGTGGAGTCTGTTGCACTAAGGGACACCACTAAGAGGTATACTAAGAAGTTAAACCATTGCATAAACAAAGCACTTCAGAGTAGTTTAGATTAGAGATGGGGACAAATAAAAAAAATGGCGATTCGTTTTGATCCGTTATTCGTCAAGGTTAACAGATCAACGAATACAAATATACGAATATTCTTCAACGAATCGACGGCTATTTAAACCGCTATAAAACTGGCCCCTAAGCACCTAGAGACACCATATTTGCAGGGAAGCTTCCTCAGACACCTTTCTACAACTCCTGAATGTTTGGTGAACATTGGATCACAGACCCCTGAGTTATATAGTCACAAAGAGGACCCCCCTCAGGAAAGCTCCCCCCAGGTACTTAGAGACTCCAGAATCACAACGGAGCTTCCTATGTCTTTCCCCAACACGCCTGCCAACTTTGGTGAAGATTGGATATCGGACATCCAAGTTATTCACCCACGAATTGGGTCCCCCCCAGGAGAGTTTACCACATGGCACAGAAGCCCATTCTGCCTACCGGCCGCCAATCAGCTGATCAGAAGCCAATAGGCAGCCACCCCCACACACAGCCAGCCACCCCAACAGCCTACCCCCACACCCCCTTCCCTTACCTACCTTAGCCCCCACCCCACTCCCTTACCTTAATAGCTGCTGCCGAGGTCTCCATCAGGCCTTCGCAGCCACGGCGTGTAAAAAGGGAGACTGGCTGCCCTTTGCAAAGATGGCAGCTGCAGCTTCCCTACCCTAAATGAAGCTGCAGCCGCCATCTTTGCAAAGGGCAGCCAGTCTCAATTTTTACATGCATGGCTCCGAGGCCAGAAGACCTCGGCAGCAGCGATTAAGGTAAGAGGGTGTCGGTGGGGTAGCGTGGGGCCTAAGGTAGGGAAAGGAAGGGGGGGTAGGCTGTGGTATTGGGTGGCTGTGTGGGGTGGTGGCTGCCTTTCTGCTGCCGATCTGCTGATCAGCGGCTAGTAGGCAGAATGGTGTTTTGTTTTTGTTTTTTTTAAATATGAAGGATGAATAAAAACGGGTAAATATTCATCCCTTCGTATTCGTGGTGTTTTCTGGAACCCACAAATACGGATCGACGAATATTTAACGAATCGGCTATATTCGTCGGAAAAAGCGATCCGTTTTTATATTCGTCCCCATCTCTAGTTTATATATCTGGCTGCGTATGATGATGATGCTGATGCTGATGATGATGCCCCACTATCTGCAGTGTTTTGGGCCAAATTATTTGGGAAACAAAAAAAGAGTCACATTTATATGGAAAGAGGATTATTATAACATATATATCAGATTCTCTTGCATTTTTTTGGACCATTTCCCCCCCAATATATCCATATATGTCCACAGATATACTGCCAAAGGATAACTCTTCACAGCTATATTAAATTAGGCTCTAGTTCATGAAATTTTGTTACTATGTGCAATCAAGTAAATAATGACTTATGGCAATCCTATAAATTAATGACCTCCAAAAGTCCTATCATGAACAGCTCTGCTCAGCTTACAAACTAAAATCCATGGCTTCCTTTACTGAATCAATCCATTTCATTTTTAGTATTCCCCTTTCCTACTTCCTCCTACTCTTCTTAATATTACAGTCTTTTCCAGGGAGCATTTTGCATTCATGATACGTCCAAAATATGATTGCTTACATTTAGTGCTTCTAGAGAGAGAGAGTCATGGAAGTTTCTGATATTTATTTTCACAACAGCTACCACAATTCACCAGGAACTCCCCTAGCCATTATTCTGGGACCTGCAGCCAAAAGATCCAAGCCCTCAGAGTACATGGTAGCTATTTTAAAAAAAAATTCTAAAACCCCTTGTAATTCCTACAGAACTTGGCAAGTCCCATCCATTTTCCCTCTTTGTAGTGGTTGTAAAGAAGAACATGCTTGGCCTCAGGTACATGTGGTGAAACACCTCTGAGGATGTGGATCTGTTGGCTACAGGTGCTAGAATTTTGGCTGGGGGAATTCCGGTGAAATGTAGTAGCTCTAGTGAAAAAAAAAAATCCAAACCCCTATTCCTAGAGTTCAGACTTGATTTGATCTAGAATCCCATGCCTTGTCTCTTGGGCGGTAGATAGTGTCCATAAACCTCTCTTTCAACGCTGTATCTCAAATAAACTAATTTCCCCTCTCCACTGAAATCTTATGCTACAATAAATCTGCCAGTTTACTCGTACTTTTTCATAAAATGAGACACACACATACATTATTTCAAACATTTTGAAAGGGGTATCCTAGTAAAGCCATTTCCAAATTTCCACAGAGAATACATGAGGCTTCTGTATCAGAAATAGATGATTTTTTTTATTATTATTATAAAAGAAAACCAAGCTAGCACTTACACACTGGTAGAATTGTCCACGCTGTCCTCCTGTCACAAAACGTTTCCCATCTGGATTCCAGGCCACACTTGTTAAACTATCTTCATGAGACTGGCTCATCTTTGTCCTCAGCTCCCCCGTCTGTAAACGAAAATTATATAGAAACGAATCTTGACATTTTAAAATACATGAATGTCAATGTATACAAAATAACTTGGTTAAGTCCAACTTTCTGTAGGCAGCCCCAGCAAAATATTCTGTCCCTTCCATCTCCTATTCAGCTCTCTGTGACTGCTGAAAACCAGTGCTGGAGGTTTTTCCAGCCTGCCAGAGCCAGCTTTTCTGTTGTCTGGGGTTTGCAGTTGGGGACACTCCTCTCCTGTTCTGCAGGATCTTGTCATCCAGCTAGTGGAGGTCACTGCTGGATAACATTGTCTATATCCTACTGATCACATTTTTAAAAAATACTCGTAAGTGCACATAAACTGGTTGGACAGCTCAGTGAGTTATCTAGTTGCAAAGCCAGAGCTGGGAGTCTAATTCTCCACTGTGCTTCCCTAGAGTACAGCCAGTCTGCTTAGTCTTGGACAAGTTGCACAGTCCCAGAGTGACCCCAGAAGAAGGGAATGATAAATCATTTCTGTGTACTATATACCTAGAAAACCTGGAAGAGATCATCATATGTCAGAACTGACTTCATGGCATGCAACTATTATTATTATTATTATTATTATTATTATTATTATTATTATTATTATTATTATTATTATTATTATTATTATTATTATTATTATTATTATTATTATTATTATTATTATTATTATTATTATTATTATTCACACATATGTACCATCTAAGGATAATATCTCACATATATATTTGAAGCAAGCTCTAGATAGTACTTAAACTCTTATCTTGCCATATAATCTTACAGATGATATCTTGTAAATAAAAAAAACAACTACTGAAATATCTGTTGAAAAATGATATTTAAGTAAAAGATTGCTGGAATCGAAATGTCTGCTTCCCATAAGGCAAGGATGGAATCATTCTGCTGGACATGTACTGCAGACGATTGTCCCTCCAAATAGTGGGTTTCCACTCCTATCAGTCCTGGCCAGCACAGCTAATGGTCTGGAAGGTTTCTGTGCAGATGCACAATAAGACAGAAAATTCTATTTTAACTCAATTTAACTCTTGCACCAGAATTAATATATAAAGTGTACCTTTAAAATAATTACTTATAAAGATCTTTAAGTAAACAAAACAAAACAGAATTTTTGGAGATGCCACAAAGTTATAACAATGTTACGTAAAAACTGATACTTCATTCAACACTCCAAAAAGAAAAAGAAAAAAAACAGCCACAAACACACAATTCTTTTCTGACTGGGTTTTAAAGGATTTATATAAAAATGTTTTTTATGTTGTTGTTTTTAAAAACCTTTACTAGTGAGTGCTACAACCAAAACTGGCAAAGATTCTTGGTAGAAATATAAGGAAAAGAGGCAATGTACCCAATCCTGAAGCAAACAAAAGGTTGATTCCCCTGCCCTGCTGTTTTCACTGCTATTTTGTTTGCTAATTTTTTGTATTTACATCAAAATAACTTTCAGAAGATTTAATGATAAAACTGTTATTTTGAGTAATTTACAAAGAACTAATGGGGCTTCCGAGAAATCAATTATAGCACCAGCGCTAAGAGAAGTTTCTGGTGGCACTCAAATGTAGTTAATGGCATCCCTGGAATAATACTGGAAAGAAAGATGGAACAGAAATTAATTACCTATTTTCTGCATGTTCCTGACAGATTTCAATTTCTCAAAGATCCCAATTATGATTCCTGCAATGACACTACTAAACAGGATATATTTCAATCCAGAACTTTCATATTATAGTTCTTACCTGTACATTCCAGAGCCAAAGCTCAGAGCAGTCATCTGGGCCACAAGCAACAAGGTAGTTATCATCTGGACTCCAAGCAATGTAGGAAACTCCATATGCATGGCCTTCCAGTGTCTTGAGCAGTTTTAGCTGGTGTGTATCCTTTAAAACAAAAAAATATTAACATTCTGGCTACCTGGGTTGTTGGCAAGATTTCAGTTTAAGCAATTACTTTTTAAACCCAGTCTCTCCCCAATTCTTGAACAGTTTAGTAAAGCAACAAATCAAAGACCAGGATATAGGAATTCCTTATTGTCAAGTCCAGTTATCTTTGGGTAAACATGCAATTGCTTTCTGTCTATTTTACAGATTAAAAGTGAGAGAAAGGCTATAGCAGGGCAAACTGAGAAAGAAATTAGCCGGAAGCCATGCAACTGAATAAAAATTGCCTCCTTAATGAAGTTTAATAACTGTCCTTAAAACTAACATAAGAGAAGCAAGATGCTCTCAAATAGTTACAGCATGTAGGAATTCAAGATGGCAGTAGTATACCAAGGAATAGGACCACCAATGAAAGTAAATGTACTTCCTATGAAATTTAAGCAACCACTCCATGGCATAATCTGTCTGAACACCAGAATTTGAAAGGTAGCAGAAAGTTTTAGAAGCAAAACTTGATTTAACTGTATCAAACTTTAGAAAGGATTTCTAATAGCAATGGGGGATTCGTATTCATCTTCCGGGGGAGATGAATATGAAAGCCCGACATCATAGTTGGCCTGATTAACCACCACCCCCCGCAACCAGGCGTCCACTTACAGCTTACAGTGTGGCACGTGCTGCCGTTGTTCTTCTTTCTTCGCCTATCGCAGAAGTAGCTTGGCTGGGGACTCCGTGCCTCCCTGTGCTGCTGGCCAATCTGTTGAGGGGTCAGGATGACAAGCCTCTCCACACAGCTGCTGATTGGTCAGCAGCACAGGGGGCACAGAAGCCCCAGCCAAGCTACTTCCACAATTGGTGTGGAAAGAACAGCAGCAGTGCACGCCACACTGTAAGTGGACACCTGGTTGCAGAGGGAGGGTTTAATCAGGCCGGCCAACTGTGATGGTGGGCTTTGTATTCGTCTCCCCCCAGAGATGAATATGAATCCCCCATCTCTAATTTCTAACACATCCTATGGCTCTGTTGAATGCAGGGCCTTACTTCAACTGTCAATAATAAAGCTGTGTCAGCTTTTGTACTGCCTGATCTTAGAAGCTGATAAATACAGTAACATTTTATAATTGCATACAAAACTCTGGCTCTGCTTTTTTGCATTTTGCAAAGGTAAATCTCACATTCACAGAAATCCCAAGGATCCTATTTACAAGTCTTCTAGTTTGTAACATTTTGGTACTACTCTGTTATACTCTGCTTTGTAGGTAAGCTAATCATTAGCAGATTCACTTACACTTGAGGAATTTGAGAAGGTATTAAGGAAGGGAAAAACAAATTGAGTGTTTCAAGCTAAAAAGATGTCAGAAAGGAAGGTGAAGGATGAAGAGAAACATATGCATCAAGGGTGGATTGTAACACAGAGGTTTTAAAGTTCAGAGGTAATTGATCTGCAGACATTGATCTGTAATGGGAAAAAACTCCACTTAGGATACAGCATTTGTATGGAGAAACATGGCCAGGTCTAGTAACAGGCATATGGCAGATTTCAGATAGATTACTTTTTATCTAGAACCCCAGAATCCAACTACAGCCATCTGCAAAGAATAAATACATATGTGAATAGGAATTTATTTTTAATATGAAAAGTGAATGAACCACAGAGCCCTTTTGAAAATAAAACCCATTTTTGTTGCCCCAAATTTTATTAATTTCAGCACCTTAAAGGGGGGGGGGGGCACACATGCAATACTACTGGTACTGCTGATGAACAACTATGAGTCAGATACCCTCACCTAGTTATTGCCACTCACTCAATCATACACCTCCTACTCAACTAAAGAGCACCATCTTATGGAGAGGGTAAGTCAAATCACAGTGATGCTAGCCGTTTTAAACGAGATTTACTCCCAAAATTGCAATGATTTTAACCCAGATTATTTAATTAAGGATTTAAAAGAAATTACTGTCTGGTCCAGCCTTCCAGCCAAAATAAATAGGCACAAGTCATCAACATGTCACTCCTAATTAAACTGTAGAGCATGCTATCCAAATTTTGAGCAGTAATTTCAGGAGACTCAAAGGGAGTTACATTATTGGGGAAGAGTAACACATTTTTCCAGGACTGGAGAACATTCAGACATACAGGTTTCTGTATACTTACTGGATCAACCTGCCATATAATAACAGTTGTATCCTTGGATCCTGTTGCTAGTTTAGTGCCATCATTGGAAAATTTGCAGAACCACACTTCATTACAATGTTCTGTAAGTATCTGCTGTGTGTAACATGGGAACTGTTTCCTAAATAAGAAGCACAGAGAGAAAGTTAAAATCAGTTATTTTACTTCCGATGCTATAGATATCAAAATCAAATATAGAAAATAGTCATATTAGCATAAGGCAAGTCATAGTAACAAAAGGGAGCGAAACTCACAAAGATACATAAAATCATTTGTTTCTGTGCAACATACTCATTTTCTCAACTTGGCACACTACTTCCTGATTGCAATATGAAGACCTTGTGGAACACAGACAGAATTCAGAGAAGGACATCCTTTATTAACTGCATGTAAGCAACTCCAGGAGCCCTTTTCTCTGAAGAGCAGGATAAAAAGATTATAAATACTTCTATGCACCCATGAACTTTTGAACTTGTTCTATTTGAATCACAATCTTCAACACTTTTAGGCAAACAGCCTTTGAAACAGTTTGTGAAATGGCGCAAGCAAGGGCTCCTGTACAGATATAAACCACCCTAGACGTGCTTAAGCCCTTCACTGCACCTAAAGGAGCCTCTGAATCATGGCCATATAATGGGAAGACAAACAGGGCCCCAATGTTGGTCAGACACTTACTTGAGTGTCAATCAGAATGAGTTGTACAAGATTTTATTTTGGTGAAGAAGTCTTAAGCAATAATTTCAGGAGATTTAATTCTTAGGTAAATGGAAAACAGAAATATTAGAAATATATAACAAAACATTGCTCTTCAAGATTTATTTCTAAATTATCACCTTCTTGGAACCTATTACTGCAGTCTTGCACATAGCTAAACAGCTGAAATCTTACCACATTCTATGGAATTTAACATAACTGGGTGTTACAACCCAAGGTACCATAATTATTCCAAAAGAAATATGCAATCTTAAGGCTGCATTACAATATATATAATTACCTAAGAGTACATACCACTTATGTCCAGTTTATTTCCACATAGAAATGTACAGGAATGCTTAGTTAACTATTTCTATAAAAGGAGAATCTATGAGACACTGATCAAAGTCTTATTTCTTAACATACGAAATCACACTAGAGTAAACCACTGAATCAATGGCAATTTGGTGAGTCAACTACTCCACAGATTCAAATGGACCTCCTCTAACTGCAACTGTAAAGAAACTTATTTGAACCTATGGAACCTATGGAGGAGCTGATTTACTAAACCCCAGTGATGCAATCTAATCTAGTTGCATCTTACTACTGGATTTCAGCCACTGAGGACTAGTATGCAGCTGACCAGATGCTTGCGCTTGAATGAATCATTTTATAAAATTTCTCTCTTCATCTTATTTGTTATCCTGTTTTATATACATATAACTTGATCATTTATGTATTTTAACAACAAATGTTTCCCAGACATCTCCTGGCACATTTTCTATGCAAAAAGGCAACATTCTTAAGTAAATTAACCAAAACTTTTTTCTTACTGTTATTTATTCAAAACTATACAGTATATAAATAATTGTTTAAAAGCATTTTTTGTATTAGAAAAAGTTAGGTTACCTACCTGTAACCATGGTTCTTGTAGTGGTTCTCTGTGAATGCACACAAATGGGTCTATCCTGCGCCTGCGCAGGACGTTCGGAACTTTCTAGAGCTTAGAAAAAAGCCAGACAGTTAGTCTCCCCCCCCCGAGGGTATATAGGCTCCGCCTCCTCCACCTTCCTTAGTTCCCTATGTCCGCCGTTACTAGAGAGTAGGTATAATGACCTGTTATCGTGACGGACAGCGGGGAGGAAGGGAGGGATGTGTGAATTCACAGAGAACCACTACAAGAACCATGGTTACAGGTAGGTAACCTAACTTTCTTTGTAGTGGACTCTGTGAATGCACACAAATGGGTGATTAGCAAGCTGACTCACCGGATGGAGGGCCGTCACGGTATCAGGGATGACAGTATCGCCCTTCCAAAGGCAGCATCATTTTTCGCTCTGACATCGAGGCGGTAGTGCTTCGCGAACGTCAGAGGATTGGACCAAGTAGCCGCTTTACATATATTTTGAATATGAACACCGCGATGAAGAGCGGTGGACGTAGATATAGCTCTGGTAGAGTGAGCCTTAAGCTGGTCTGGTACCGGTTTGTTTGCAAGCTGATAAGCCATTTGTATGGATTGCACGATCCATCTCGATATTGTCTGAGAGGATGCAGGAGCACCCTTGTTATGCCCATGGTAGCACACAAAGAGACGGTAAGAGCGTCTGAAGTGCTTGGTTCTGTCCAAGTAGAAGGCAATAGCCCGCCTGACGTCCAGAGTATGGAGCTTGCGCTCGATTGGAGTGGACGGCGATGGAAAAAATGTAGGAAGTATCAGTGGTTGATTCAAATGGAAGTCTGATACAACCTTGGGAAGAAATGAGACATCCAAGTGCAGAGTAACTTTATCGGGATGCATTTGTAGGTATGGCGGGTCAGACCTAAGAGCTGACAGTTCACTAGCCCTTTTGGCGGAGGTTATGGCCACTAAAAAGGAAGTCTTGAGAGAAAGCAATTTCTCGTTACAGGTTGCCATGGGTTCAAATGGAGGCTTGGTAAGCGCATCCAGGACAAGTGGAAGCGACCATTGAGGTACAATGGGTGAAGAGGGCGGCCTGATGTTCTGCAGGCCCTTAAGGAATCTTTTAACCGTGAGGTGAGAGAACAGTCTGGCGGAGCTAGAGTGAGATGGCTGGTGAGCAACGATCGCAGAGATATATACTTTAATGGTGGAGTGTGCGAGTCCAAGATTGAACAGATGCAGTATAAAGGTAAGTAAGGTTGAGAGTGTAACTGGGACTGATTGGAGTCCTTTGGACTGAACGAATTTCGTAAAAGATTTCCATTTGTTACGGTATAGGCGAAAAGTCGACGGCTTTCGAGAGCGGTCTAGAATCGCACGGAATTCGGGGTTATCCTCCACGCCGTCAGGTGAAGAGACCGGACATCTGGATGGAGAAGGGCCCCATCGTTCTGGGATAGCAAGGACGGTATTAGAGGTAAGTGGAGTATTTCCTCCGTTATTCCTTGAAGGTGGGCAAACCAGGGTTGTCGTGGCCACCACGGAGCGATGAGAATCGCGTTTGTCCGGTATTGAATGATCCGGACTATTGTCCTGAGGAGCATTGGTATGGGAGGAAACAGGTAAGTGAGTTCTCCGGACCACGGAATGAGGAAAGCGTCTCCGAGTGACGCGGTGTCCCTGCCCGCTCGTGAGCAGAACTTGCGGCATTTGGCGTTGCGGTGAGATGCAAAGAGATCTATGGTGGGTTGACCCCATCTCCGGCATAGGTCTTGAAAAATCGTCTCGTCGGGGGACCATTCGTGCGTCCTGGTACGGAGCCGGCTGAGGTGGTCCGCTAGATAGTTGTCCTCTGAAGCGATATGAATCGCTTGTGGAAAAATATGATGGGTACGGCACCAGTCCCAAAATCGCATGGTGAGATGGAGAAGCGGTAGGGATCGAGTCCCACCTTGTCGGTTGATATAGTGCATAGCTGTGGTATTGTCCGTGACAAGCTGCACAGATTGTCCCTTTATACGCGGAAGAAAGGCTCGAAAGGCCTTCATGATGGCGAGCAATTCGAGCTGGTTTATATGGAGGGACCTTTCTCTCGGTGTCCATAACCCGTGAATCCTGAGCTCTTGGCAGTGAGCGCCCCAGCCAGAAGGGCTTGCGTCGGTCATGACCTGTATGGACAGGAAAGGAGGTTGGAAGGGTTTTCCTTCGGACAAGTTGCGCGGAATCGTCCACCAGATGAGATGCTTTGCTACATGTGACGGGACCTGCAACTTTTTCCGCGGGGAGTCCGTTAAAGGATCGAACTCGCCCAGGAACCAGGACTGGAGCGGACGCAATTCGAGCTTGGCATGAAGGACGACTGCCGTCGTGGATGACATGAGGCCCAGTAGATGCTGAACATCGAATGCGGTGACAGTAGCCAGGGGTGAAAACCGTTGTATTGCGTCTCGAATCTTTTGGATTCTTTGATAGGGCAAGAATGCCCGCGCCCGGGTCGCATCTAGCGTTGCTCCTATGTAATTGACCAGCTGGGATGGTACCAGAAGGGATTTTTCCTGATTGATCACTAGACCTAGCTTGTTTAAGGTCGCGAGAGTGGTAGTTGTAGCAGCGACGGCTTCGTGGTAGGATGATGCTACCAGGAGCCAATCGTCGATATAAGGGAAGAGTTTTATTCCCTTGGTGCGAAGGTAAGCCACTACAGGGGCCATGCACTTGGTAAAAGTCCGAGGGGCCGTGGAGAGCCCAAATGGAAGGGCAGCAAACTGGTAGGTTGTGCGGTGGAACCGGAACCGGAGATACCGTTGATGAGAAGGGTGAATGGAGACGTGAAAATAAGCGTCTTTGAGGTCGATGGTGACAAACCAGCTTCCCTGTGAGAGAAGAGGAAGAATGGAGTCGAGTGTTAGCATTCGAAACTTCCTGTAAATGATAAACTGATTGAGTTCTCTGAGGTCCATGATGGGCCTGATACCTCCATCCTTTTTAGGGACGGCGAAGTACCGAGAGAAGAAACCCCCATGTAGATCAGCCTGTGGGGTCTTGACGATCGCCCCCTTGCTTAGGAGGGATGAAATTTCCTCCTGAAGAGCCACCGAAAAGGGGGTGGTCTTAGGGAGATTTGATGGAGGAAGTTGTAAGAATTCTATAGAATAACCCTTCTCAATAATGGTTAGGACCCATTTGTCAGTCGTAATATGTTTCCATTCAGAGAGAAATGGAAAGAGTCTAGTCCGGTAAGAGGAGTAGTTAGTTGTATTGCTTACCCCGGCGCTGAGGTTTACGAAAGGACTGCTTGTGTCCTTGGTATTGTTGCTGCTTGAAAGTCGAAGGGTTCGACTGAGATGACTGGAAGGTCCTGTCGTGTTGCTGCTGTCTACCGTACCGAAATGGTTGGTACTGAGAAGATGCTTGGTAAGCAGGTTTTTTGTAAGTAGGTCTCTGATACCGATACGGTTGGTATGGTATGTAGGACTTTGCGGTCTTCCGCATTTTATGGATATTTTCCATAATATCATCAGTCTTGGAATTAAAGAGGCCATCCGCATCAAAGGGAAGATCCTCGATTTTGGTCTTCGTATCGTCCAGTATGTTCGCCGCTCCGAGCCAGGCATGGCGACGGACTGCTACAACTGTAAGCATGGATTTGGACGCAATTTCAGCTGTATGCTTTGCTGCTACTCGTTGCTGTCTTGTAAGGGTATTAGCCTCCTCGTAGACGTTGAGGAGTTCGGTCTTGGATGGCTCAGGAAGGCTTTGTAAGACGGGGACAATTTTATCCCATAGGTGCTTTTGATAAGCACCCATTGCGGCTTGGTAGTTCGAAATCTTAATCAGTAGAGCCGCAAGGGAATAACGTTTTTTACCCAGGGCGTCATTTTTTCTGCCTTCTTTATTGACAGGTGTAACAGAGGACCTGCTGCGGGATCTATACTGGGTAGCCTCGACCACAATAGAATTAGGCATGGGATGCTTGGTCAGGAAATCCGAGTCGGAACCGTGGGTCTTGTAATGGTGGTCGATTTTTCTAGGGATTTGGAGAGTCGCAGGCGACTTATCCCACGAAGCCTTTACCAAGTCAAGAAGAGCTGGAATGAGGCTAAGACTGGGAGGAGATGACTTGTCCTGCTCCATATCGTGAAAGACAAGGTCTGTTTGTTGCTCAGGAACTTGCGCATCTAGGTGTAAAATCTTAGCCATGCGCAATATAAGTTGAGCATAGGACGAGTAGTCTTCCAATGGGTATTGTGAAGAAGTACTCGGAGCACCACCATCAGGTACATCAGATTCCGAAGAAGCTGAAGAGTTGACATGGGACGATTCAGACACCAATGAGGAGGGACGGTGCGATATTGGTACCGTGTCTCTCGGTATTGGTTCGGTATCAGAGTGTACCGAAGGAGAGAAAGGGTCTGTATCATGGCCCTCTGGGCCAGAGTACATCGTCGCAGTCTGTACCGTAGATCGTCCTGCGGGACGTTTAGACCGTTTTAGAGGCGCAGAAGGTGCCATCGGTGTCTTCCTCTTACGGGAAGTAGCAATTTGGGGTGTAGGAACATGCCCCTGTTGCTGCTGTAGATTCTCAGGAGTTGGAACCGAAGAAGGGTACCAAGCTGAGGAGGGGTAAGCCTGTCCCCTGAAGTCAGGCGGATAGCCGTATCCTTGATATGGGTAGGGCTGGTATGGACCGAAAAAAGGAGGGCCATACTGTGCCGGCATTTGTGGACGGTATTGGTCCGCAGGATGTTGAGGTTGGTACGGAGAGGTATGCGTACGCTTCTCCTTTCGCTTTCTAGGAGTGCGAGACGGCAGCTCCTGTTCTGAATGCGAGTCAGTATCAGCCCGCCCGGAAGATCGCGGGCTAGTAGGGGCAATGGCCGCGCTGGGAAAAACCTCAGCCGCAAAATGGCCTGACGACGGAGACATGCTCATGATATCGTGAGCAGCCTGGGCCGGAGGAATGATCCGCTCCTCCATATCCGATTGCCCAATGTCGTCTCTAGAAGACTCCTCGAGTAATATAGGAGGCACAGGAAGAGGCAAAGTTGTCGATTTGGGTGGCTTTGCCAATTTCTGAGATTTCGCTTTATCATTCTTCTTCTTTGAAGGTACAGCCGACCTGGAAGCCTTGGTGGAAGCTGGCTTAGGCGGTCTAGAGGAGTCCTTCTGCTTAGAAGACGCAGAACTCAAGGTAGGCTGCGAAGAATCAAAGGCAGTGGTGCCTGCTTTAGGTGTCTCTACACGTGGAGGGTTCGGGGAAGTGGTAAGAGGAACCTCCATAGCAGGCTTGAGGGTTCTTTCGTAGAGAAAGGCCCGGAGGCGTTGAGACCGCAGTTTAAGAGCTTGTTTGGAAAAGCTTTTACAAGCGGCACACGCCTGAATAAGGTGGGATTCCCCCAAACAAAATAAGCACTTATCGTGCTGATCCGTTAGCGGGATTTTCCGAAAGCAAACGGAGCACTGTTTGAAGCCCCGAGAGGCCATAAAAAAGGGGGGAATCCGGGAGGGGAGGGGGGGAACGGGAAGACGCAGAACGATGAAAAACTTAAATGGGAAGGCAGTTCTGGCGTCTTAAAAGAATAAAAGGTAAATTTTTAGAAGGAAATACTTTCCTTAGCACGCTCTAGTGTTCCTACGTCCTACCCTAACGGCGGAAAAAGAGGAACTAAGGAAGGTGGAGGAGGCGGAGCCTATATACCCTCGGGGGGGGAGACTAACTGTCTGGCTTTTTTCTAAGCTCTAGAAAGTTCCGAACGTCCTGCGCAGGCGCAGGATAGACCCATTTGTGTGCATTCACAGAGTCCACTACAAAGAACACTGACATTGTTCTTAGTTAAGTTTTCTTATACAGTCATAGACCCGAAAATTCAAAGATAAAAACATAATACAAGATATACAGAATAAGTAAGTTGTTAGAACATATCGACAGTAGAAAACTTGAGTCAGGTGGTTGTCTTAATATAACATTTTACAAATTCTTAAAACTGAGAATAAAAACTTAGCCACCGACTGTGTTATTAATTGTTCTTAAAAACTGTGATTTTCTTACCTACTGCAAACATGGTCTATGAGCAGCGATACAGAATCTAGATTATTATCTAGTTTGGTGTTGTGATAGAGGCACCGGTCCCGTTGTAGCTCCACAGCCTGGCGCAGTAAATTCTGCAGACGCCTTGGAGGGAGCATCACTGATGGTGGTAGGTAAGCTTCAACAAATTAAAAGGGAACTTGAGTGTCATCACTGAATATTAAACTTGGGCCATTTTTAAGAAACAACAGAATATATAACATCTAGTGTTCTTATACTGGACTAGATCAGATTTAATCTTTATTTATTTTTATTTATTTCATTTATACCCCGCCTATCTGGTCTTGCGACCACTCTCGAAGCTAACTTAACTACTATCTTGGAGACCTTATTTAAGTCCACTTACAGTGTCTGTAAAACTACTGTGATTTCTACACAAGGAAATGTAAGACTGTTTAATGACAATATAATTGAAAGAAAAAAGTCATTACTGCAAACTGTGTGACAAGGGTCTACATCCCAGTAAAGACAGCGCCAAGGTGCTTGATTATGTAGAAATTATACAGACGCAAGATACAGCAAACAGCTGCTAGTACTTGAAATACAGTAGTGCATGAACAAAATTACACAATTAGACCTTTCTCTCTTCAGAAGCCACAAAATCTTATCCAGAAGGCAGTCCTACTCCTGGAAAGCACACAAAGTGCTGTATGGGGAGGAGGGAATCAAACCCTTTTCTTCTAACAGAAGCCATTATTTTAGCAGGAGAGCTTCACTAGATACAATGCAGTCGCTGAAATCCAGTAATAACTTGCAACTACAGTAGGTTCATTCAATCAGTGAGGACTGGGTGAGTTAACTCCTATGTATGTTTCACTGATTCACTGGGCCTATTCCAGTTGCCCTCATAGAATCGTTATAGGGTTGGAAGGGACCTTAGAGGTCTTCTAGTCCAACCCCCTGCCCAAGGCAGGAGACCTCATACCATCCTGCACAGATGGCTGTCCAATCTTTTCTTGAAAACCTCCAGCAATGGGGCACCCACAACATCGGGAGACAAGCTGCCCTGCAAGATTCATTTCTGGATTTCAGCCAGTAAGTTCTATCTTGTCTTTACAAGGCTCTTAAGTTCTCTCATCATCCAGAATTATTATACATTCTGAATCTGTCCCTTTGAAATAAAATATCCTGGTGATTTAGACAGGCAGACACTGTATATTGACTGAAAAACTAAGGTTTTCCTTACTCTGGAGCTTGTCCAAAAGTTTAGATCTGGAAGTTGTTCCTTTCCCTTCCCATTCTGCTTTTGCGCGCAGATCTTCTGCATGACTACACATCAGATATCTGTTTGTATATTGAAAAGAAACACATGGATTAAATATTTTGGAACTACAGGCCTTTCCCAACTTCAAAAGCATTTTAACCAAATAAATTCCATTTATACTTCTCTGGCATAAGAAAGTTTAATGGACTTAGTAAAAAGTCTATTAACACAGGAATCTAAAATCCTTAATGACTTGAAGCATTTGCTTTCTTTGTTTAACAAAGCTCAAATGCATTGATTTTTAAAGACCATAGACTGCCCAACTAACTGTCTAAAGAGGCTGCTCAAATATGCAAACAATGAGAAGTAAACAGAGGAAGCCATAAGAATACTGTACTGTTTTTAAAAGCATTTAACATGATTTCCCTATACGTATTAATGAAAAATTCCACACATTGTGCAAAGTATGATTCTGATTAAGAACTGGTCTGTTTAGATATCTATGTTTTAATATACATGGCTTTTTTGCTGAATCTACTGACAAACAGCAAAAGAAGAGTACAGAATAGTCATAATTTCACTATTAAACCATTTTACTATTGAAATGATGTCACTATTTAACTAAAAACAGGCAAAGGCCAATTAATTAAAAGTGTAAGTACTCTGATAGGACAAACCCAAGAGGGTTAGGTGGTTGTTCTACTACAATGGGATTTTCCCCAGTCACCAATAGGCATGGGAGTTTTGGATTTTTCCCCACTAGGAATAATAGCTTTATGAGAGGCCCTTGACTGGGCCTGATGAACAGAGAGGATACCATCCACTAATGCTTTGCTGTTCCCATGGAGCTTAGAACACTCCACCAATGTCTATGCTTTAGCAGCCGTCTGCAGAGAAAGTCTTGGCAAAGAACAGGTGAGGATCCCAAAATTCCTCTGAGAATCTGATATTTTTTAATAACTGATTGACTGACTGACTGATTAAATTACCAGAGTTCTAGGAGTGGGAGTTCCTGCTGAATTCTGCTAGTTGCAGTGGAAAAAAAAAAATCTCAAAACCCCATGCCTACTCAGCAGTTTTCAAAACTCTAGTTAAAACATTCCTATAAAATACTAGTAGTCTCAGAACAACAATGGAAAGCTCGGAATACATACTGAAAGGCATATCTCACTGAATTCAAAGGGACCTGATCTCAAATTATGTATGCACAGGATTACAGCCCATGCACTTACCCACTGAGAATGTGAATTCGTTCTGTGTTGTATTTCAGTGGTGTCAACTCACAACGCAGAACTTGAAGTGCCTCCAGAACCTTACCATCCTCCAGATATTCCAGATACTTTTGCTGCAGCAGCAAAAACTTCATCCTCTGACATGACAGAAAGCAGCAGGTCAGGTAGGGAGAAAAGGCTGACTGAAATTTCAGAAAATATTTGAGCCTAAACAAAAGAGTATAGACCATTCAACAATGCCCTTTAGAAACAGAAATAGGTAGTTAAATGTTTTGAACTGCCTTTTAGCACTGACAAGACAAAAAGATTAATAATACTCACTGGAAGCTATGCAACTGCTAGACTGTGCCATTTTATGACAAAAACTGCAAATTATCTCCTGTTTCTCTCACAGTTTCCCATTCTGAGTACCTACACCTAGTAACAAAGGGCATCTACTACCAGCTTCAGCCATTCCTAGACAAGAATTGAAGGGCCATAGTGATCCACGTGTTTGTAATTTCTAGATTGGACTACTAGACTACACATTATGTAGGATGAATCTTGGGACTGATTCAGAAGCTACAGCTAGTGCAGAATGTGATACCTAGATACACCATTCAACAAAACCTTCTGTCACACTTATCTGACTCTTGAGCTAAAAACTCTGCAGTTGCTGCCAATTAGCCATTAATCATCATCCTCAACTTCAAACTGCTGAGCTGGAAGGGATCCTATGATCACCAAGTCCAGCCCCTATCAAGGAGGCACAGGTGGGGAATCGAACTCCCAACCTCTGGCTCTGCAATCAGAGACCAAAACTACTGAAGAAGTTATCCAGCAGTTCCTAGCTATGTTCAAGGTCTTATGGTTGGTATATAACACCCTAAATAGCTCAATGTTATCCAAGAGACTACCTTCTTTCACATAGAAGAAAATACTCTCTTGATCTCTATGTTCTCTTGCCCTGAGGTCATCCGGAGTTGTGGGGCCCAGTGTCATCAGTATGCTGATGACACCCAGCTCTACCTCTCCTTTTTTCCAACTGCAGTGGATGCTGTTCCGACCCCTGAACGCTGCTTGGGGACTGTTCTGGAGTGGATGAGGGCAAATGGACTGAGGTTGAATCCGGACAAGACAAATCTTGTGCGTGGGTGGCCCTGGTGTCAGTGGGTTGGGAAACTCCCTCTCCTTTGGGGAGTGACTCCTCCCACGAAGTGTGAGGTTCGCAGCTTGGGCATCTGCCTGGACCCGGATCTCACCATGGAAACCCAGGTGGCATGTGTGGTCCGGGCAGCCCATTTCCATCTTCAGAGGATTGCCCAGCTGCATCCCTATCTAGACGTGGGGGCACTCACAACACTTATTCATGCCCTCATAATCTCAAGAATAGACTACTGCAGTGCTCTCTACGTGGGGCTACCCTTGAGGTTGATGCAGAGACTTCAACTGGTCCAAAATTCGGTGGCCAGATTAATAACTGGGGTGAAGAAATTCCAGCACATCTCCCCCACTCTGGCCGCCCTTCATTGGCTACCGGTTCGTTTCCACATCGACTTCAAGGTTATGATGATAACATTCAAAGCCCTAAACGGTTTAGGACCTCGGTACCTATCAGAACGCCTGCTCCCAGCCAGATCTGTCCGTAATACCCGTTCTTCACAGGCAGGGCAGTTGAGGACCTTGACCCTGAAGGAGGCCTGGAGGGAAATAACAAGAAACCGGGCCTTTTCAGCGGTCTCCCCCCGCCTATGGAACAACCTGCCCATTGAGATCCGCCTGGCACCCTCGCTGGATGGGTTCAAACGAGCATTGAAGATGTGGCTCTTCCGTCAGGCTTTCCTGGAGCATTAAGATCTCGGCCTCCCTTTTACCATCCTTTTTGTCATCCTCTCCATCACCCTTTTTACCACCTTTATTACCGTCTGTTTCAATTTACCCTATTTGGTTTGTATTAATTTATTTATTTTTATCGTGTTTTTAATATTGTTGTTTATACTGTTAGCCGCCCAGAGTGGCCTGGTTGCCAGATGGTGTGGGGTACAAATTCAATAAATAAATAAATAAATAAGTAAGTAAGTAAGTTACGGGGAGAGGGACCTGCTTATCACACTGTAGTCTAGTGAAATTTATTCAGTCATGGTGTGGAGTAGCGATGGGAACGAGTAAGAAAAATGGCAGTTTGTGACGATTTGTGGTACATGGCTAACCACAAACCATCATGAACTGCTCTGGGTGGCCTGGAGAGGCAATGGTGGTGGCGCAGAAGCCAGCCAGAGGAGCCAAGTCACAGCCTCTGTGCATGCACTCACCAACCAATTGGTTGCAAGGGAAGCCCCACACTGGGGCTTCTTTGGCAATGAGCTGGCCAGCTGGTGCATGTACTACAGAGGCAACCATCTGCTTCTGAGGATGGCACCCAAGGATCAGGCCATCCTGGGCGGCAGTGGCAGCAGCAGCAGATAGGTTGAGGCGACAGGAGGGGCAGCAGGATGGGGGTGGGTGGGCAACCCTGGTTTGCCAAAGCAAACAAAACACCAAGGGGAAAAAAAGTTCAGAGTTTCGTTTTGCTCCAGCAAAATGGGATCCCCAAACTGGGTCATGAAACAAACCATGAACCAGCCCCATTCAGCGGGTTTTCTGGTTCATGATTCGCTTTGTGCCCATCTCTATTGTGGAGGATAGCATTCTCCACAGCAGCACCCACTATGTAGAACAATCATCCTACTGAATTCAGTCATATTCCCAGTGTGGAGTGTTTGTGCCATTCACTGAAGACTTATTTGTTTGCCCAGGCTCACTAAAGTGGCCAGTCACCCCACCATTTTGTCATTTTATTACTGTTCTATTATTTTACTAAACGGTTTTATTGCATTTTACTAGCTTTTACCATTGTAACTACTTTTTGTTTTAAAAGAAAACCAATACAAACATTCTGATATTAACATTTCAAAGAGAGGAAGGGAATTTTCTGCCCAGAAACCTAATTTAGCCTGTAGATGGTTCCAATCTGGACTGTGAATGGTCTAAAGCAGTCTTCCCAACCATGGGTCCCCAGATGTTCTTGGACTACAACCCCCAGAAATCCTGGTCAGCACAGCTAGCAGTGAAGGCTACTGGGAGTTTTTCTTCACAGCTAGCAGTCAAGAACATCTGGGATCCCCTGGGTTAGGAACCATTGGTCTAAGGCAGGGATCTCCAAACTATGGCCCACGGGCCACATCGGGTCCGCCTTGCCTTTTTATCCGGGCCAGTACGTCGGCCGGGCACATGTGGGCAGCCGGGTGGGAGTGCACGTGCTTGTCTTCCTTCAGCCCTCAAAAATCTGGAACATATATCTTGTGGCCCTCACTCTGAAAAGTTTGGAGACCCCTGGTCTAAGGAATGCTCCCCTCTTTCCTCAAGCCCCCCCCATGGGGATTCCCTATGACACTGCTCATCTTCCTAATTGATGGGAGGGGGGGAAATCAAGCCATTATCTCCAAGTACACATAACAGCAAATATTTACATCGTGTTACTTACTCAACTTCCCAACCAGAAAGGCTAGCAGTGCTGTTACCTCTAATCCCTACTCAGTGCTAACAACAGGAAGATAAATTCCCCCACACATCTTCTGTGGTAGGCAGACATGGCAATAGCAAAGTTTCCTTTGTAAGAATGTGACAGTACTTGGGGCTCAGAGCTAGTTTGGTCACACTGCATCTTTCCTGATGAGGAAAGATAGGATGTGTGCACATAACACTGCTTTCTTCTGTGTGGGGATAAGAAGACGAAGTAAAACTGGTTCCCTGGTTACAACGTGGGCTGGAAGCTCCACCCAGCACTGCAGTGAGAGAATCTCTGAGGCTGGGGATGTGAAATCAAAGACATTCTAATTCACTAATGTAACCCAGGCCATGCAGACTTGCTGAGTAGAAATCCAATGTGGAAGCCCAAATCAGTTTCCCACCCTGTTTTCAATATTTATATCCTTTCAAGGCATGTACATCTCACAAAACAATTTAAAATATAACAAAATTAATATAAAACAAAATTTTAAACAATATTATAGTCAGTCATCATAAAAGCAATGATGATCATAAAAGCAATTCAAACTACAGAACAATTTAAAACCATAGCCACATCTAAGATAAAAACACAGAGCATTAAATTTTAGAAGTAGTTATTAAGGTAAGAGTGGGATCCCCTCAACTTGATGTATAATTTCAAATAAATATTCTACATATAGTGGTAATAGTAAATGCTGAACTAGTAGGATTAGGCCAGAAATTATTTAGACTTATACAGAACATATGGGCCACCCAATATGGTCTGTAAAAGGAGATACTGTAACTTGAAGAATAACATACAGAAACAGGCATAACTTTTAAGTACATTTGCTATTTGCTCTCCAAGAAAAAAAAGTCAAAGAAGATGAACTCTCTACGTTTAGAAATCATCTTGTAGCATTGCTCAAGTAAACAATTAAGATAAGCAGGTGAACAGAAGCAATGTGACCTTAAGACATTTTGAACAGTAGACCTGTCATTAATACCCACAGCCAAAGTTTCAACGTATATGTGGACAGAAGATATGAGTGAAGCGGAAGAAAGTGTTTATTTTGAAAGCTTCAACTTGCTATTGTCTTCTGTTAAAAATACAACATGGTCCTTTAAACAGCAGCAAGACAAAAGACAGCTGGGTCTTCAACGATCAGTAAAAGGATAAAAGGGATGGGGAGCTAACCTTAAACTAAGGGAGAGCATTCCACATATAGTATTTAGGTCCCAACTCCTGTGGAAACAAGTGTCTAGTTTCTGTGTGCACTATTTCTTTTTTAATTGTTGGAAACAATTCCTTACAAATACAAATAGTTGTGTGGCATCTTAAGAGAAAAGCAGATTTTACTTTGCATATATTTTCATATACTAGAGCCTACTTCATCAGATGCATCAAGTGAACTATTGTCCACCAATGCTTTAGACACAACTTAAGATGCCCTATGCTTCTTTGCTGCATTCTTTGCTGTTCTTTGCCAAATTGTTTTTCCTCTGAGTAGGAATATCTGAGCAGCAAAAAACCAACATACCCCATTATTTTTACCTTTAAATCTTCTACGGTACATTGGTTAATAAGAAAAAGCACTTCTCAAAAACATTAGCATCCAGAATCAGTTAGCTCCAGCTTTCCTAGTACACAGCATGATGGCCAAACGAAGTTAAGCTCTAGCATTTATTAGTTACAAGTAAGGGTAAGACCAAAAGGATCAAAATGCAAAGGGACAACTGTTTCTGAATGCGCACAGTTTGGAGCACTTCTACAAAGAATAGAGGACAAGACTTTATCAAAAGAATTATAATCTAGAAAATGATACAAACAAGATCACAAAAGAAAGGAACCAGATAAAGAGACAGATAAGGAAAAATGTAAGACTGTCTCATTTCAAGTATATATAGGAAAGAGCTCATTTGAAAATTTGTTTTTAGCTCTTTTGTAAGGTGGGACGTGGTGGCACTGCGGGTTAAACCGCAGAAACCTCTGTGCTGCAAGGTCAGAAGACCAGCCGTTGTAAGATCGAATCCACGCAACGGAGTGAGCTCCCGTCGCTTGTCCCAGCTCCTGCCAACCTAGCAGTTCGAAAGCATGTAAATGCGAGTAGATAAATAGGTACCACCTCGGTGGGAAGGTAACGGCGTTCCGTGTCTAGTCGTGCTGGCCACGTGACCACGGAAACTGTCTACGGACAAACGCTGGCTCTATGGCTTGGAAACGGGGATGAGCACCGCCCCCTAGAGTCGGACACGACTGGACTAAATGTCAAGGGGAACCTTTACCTTTACCTTTACCTTTAAGGTGGGAATAAGGGTTTGGTCCCAGCTGTTCAGCTAAGCAGCACTGAAGAGGCCAAGAAGATAGTATGTACAAGCTAAGCTGAGACCACTGGAATTCAGGCAAAAGTAAGTTCAAAAGGGCGACAGAATATGCCAAGCTACAACCAGTACAGAGGCAGCAACATGTCCAGGAATAAAGCTTCAGTTGGGAGAAAATTAATTTTAGAGAGGTTAGATAAAATTCAGTTTTTAAAGACAGGGAAATAATGTGATCTGTGCTTTCATAATCACTGAAAATTAGGCTCATTATCTTTTTCTATGCAAAATGACCACTTAGAAAAAATACACAGGTTCAAATCTCTTACCTAGTTACACCGACATAGCACAAACAGTGTTAACTTTTGGAAGCAAATCACCCTACATTATGAAATCACCATAGACATAATCGGTTGCATAGTTGTATAACTCTACGTGCAAGTGATAATATCTATGGTGATGTCTTTACTTGAGCCAATTTGTCTCCAAATGTTACATTATTTGCATAGCTATGCAAAATAATTCTGTCCAAGTATTAATCTAAAATCAAAGGAGATTTATTTTGGAAATACTGTTTTTTCTCATGCATAAGATCATGCTGATTTATCCAATCAACCAAGATACTTAAAATGGATTAAGAATTCTTAAATCAGGTCACTGTTTGTCTGTGCTACTCTTCTGCAAAGATCCTGGGTATCTGATTTCCACTTCATGGAAAAGACATTAGACTTATTCCAAAAAAACCCAGTCACATAATCTTTTAAAAATGTTCTTGCTTAGTGTCTGAATGTGTACAGAGAGCCACAGAGAAATGTATAATTTCAAATCATTCTACTATTTTGGTAAATATAACATTCTATAATAAAACTAATGACAGCAACATGACCAAAAAATTGTTTCTGCATAGCAGTTTTTTATTTAGCTGAAAACTATTATATTTCAATTGTTAAAGAATTAATTTACATCAGTATTTGTTTAGAAAACCAGTGGATTAGAAAACAGGAAATCTAGTATTATGATCTAAAATCAAGTTCATCAACTTTGACCATGTCAGAGGGCCTTGCAGGGCTACATTCCAAAGAGAGACAACAGCTGATATCATCACATGACTCACTCCCACATCTGACTCTTTTGAATAAGTTGAAGAACTAGAGTTTTTTTATTGTATTATACTGCCATCATCCACTGATGGGGCAGAGAACTCTGTCTTTCACCCCACAGTAGTAGAGCCTCTCCTGCTGAAGATTCAAAAATCCTAGAGTTTGTGGTAAAATTACCCCGAAACAAGGAACAAACATACACATTTGTTCAAAGTAACTATTCAAAATTGCACAACACAATACTTCTCATGACCACTCATCTAAAGCTTTTTACAATTTCCTTTCATATAAGATCCTTAATCCCCACTACTTCTATATTCAGTTCATTATTTTAATTAGACTCTTCCCCGTCCTTGAATTTGTATACAATATATAAACCAAGGTGTTTAACAATCTGTGTATGAAGACTGAATTCTTGAAATGTATACAATCCTTGATTTTGAGCATTAATTTTCTACTCTGATCATGAATTTTTAACCAAGTCTGGTTTTCTATATGCTTAGTAAACCATGTTTCTTCTTTTATGAACAGCACAACTTGAGTCATTTATTGTACTGTAAGATACTCAAAAAGATAGATTTATCTCCTTGAAAAACCAACACACTAGGAGTGTAGCCCAAAGTGGTAGAGCTTCTCCTGCTGAAAAATCTAGAATTTTTGAATCTAGGAACTGCTGAAGAAAAGGGGAAAATCTGTCTAAAGGATCCTGCAACCGTGTTACTGCAGAATGCACTCTGTAGCTGCTCATATACTAATTAAAAGCAACCTGAACAGGAAATATGCTTACCCCAACTATTCAGGAATCGCTATGTCCCGTTCAGGAGTGAGGAGAGAGCTGTAGTTTCTGATTAAAGTTCCATAAACTTGGGAATTTGCTCTCGGCAGGCAGAAAGTCTAAGGCTTGGAAACATTATATTTGGAGTACAACTGGCCAGGGGATTCTATGAGCTGTGGTCCAAGAAAGTAAGTTTTCTAAGCTGTGACAGGTTCAACCATTGTGACTCCAGAGAGATCCCAAAGAATAAAAAAGTCAGAATTACCCCATGTTTGTGTCATCTCAGTATATAATAAAAGGTGCTGCAGCCAAACCAAATGCTCTCTAATCATACACATGTAAAATAAACTTTAAAACAAATGATGGAAGTTAGCATGTCATTATGAGCTAATATGCTCTGATAAAATGGCCATTAGAAGATCAACAAACAAAATAAAATACTATGACCAGCCACTACTGCAACTCCCATATTTGCCTACTATATATTCTACTATCCGGGAAAACATCCAAAAGTCAAAATTAAGACAGTCAGGGATTTGTTTAAAAAAGCAACCCTCCTGCATACACTGTCTGGTGTGCCTTCAGGGTACTATGGGCTTTGAGGAACTGTTTTATTTATCACTTGTTTTATAACTGTAAATCGGAAAAACTGTGTACTATTCACATACTTCTCAAGAAAATTACAAGTGTAACCTTACAAAAAAGAAAAAAAGCCATGAGTAACCTTCTAAATCATTCCAGATTTTGAACTATTTACCATAAGTAATGAAATAAAGACTGGAAAAAGGTATCAGGTAAGTGAAGACAAGGGATGACTTGCTCTACAAAAGTATTAATGAAGAATTCAAGGTTAGACTTAACACGTCCCCTCTCCCACACCACAACTAAGATCTATCCCTTTATATCATAAAGCTCCAAGTATAAACATGAAAATCTGTAACTCAGATACGTTCATGAACATGTCAGTAGTTAAAACACATAGATGCCCCTGTTACACTCACTCTCAAAAAATGTAACAAGTAAGTTCCTACAAAATATGACTGGTAGAATAAATTACTTGAAGCTGCAACCTTCCCTAATACTTTTTAAAAATTATACCCATCTACCAAGGGAACAGAAAGCTGGAAAAAAAATAAAAGGAAACTCTTTGGAAAACCACTTTTATAATATGTCACTTTAAGTTGAAGAATGCTAAGTCTAGAACCAACCTGAAAATATTGTGTACAGGAATATGGATAGCCAAAACTTTACTGTGTAAAGAGAGTGCTGCACCTAGACCAGTTAGGGGACCTCCTACAGAGAGATCAGGACTCTGCCGCTGGCAGTAGGTTGGCAGTGCCAGGGCCCAGTGAGACCCTTCTGTTCATCTTTTTCCAGAGGTGGGCTCGGGGCCCTTCTGTACTGGCCCCACCTTCTGTTTCTCAAAGGGAGCAGGCAGAAGCTAGCATCAGCCCTGCCTAAGTTTAAGGAGAGTGGACCTGCCTGGAGTTGGGGGAATCAACATTCAGGGTGTTGTCCTAGAAAGCTGGAAAGGAGCTGGAGATCATCTTTGGCTTCCAGCTGGAGCAGCCACCTGTGGCTGGTCCCTCATCTGCCCCTAGCGAACACACTTGTTGTGATAGAGGAGCAGGGGGTGGAGGAAAAGGAAGGGAGCAGTGTTACTTTGCCCAGAATCAGACTGTGGTGGAAACATTTCTGACTCCAAGCAGATAAGCAAGAGTGTCTGGGCAATGCAGAGGCTGCAAGCTGGGATAATAATTACTCCAGTCAGTGAGATGATCATCCTCGATGCTGTTTCTTTCTTATTCATTCAGCAGATGGGTTTCCACAGACTCCTCAGCTGTGCCCTTTTCTACCAGTTGCTGAATAGTTCAACCATGAGTCAAATGGTTGTGCCCACCATGTACAAGGGAACCCAGAATTTGGTGCAGAAGGAAGGAGACACAGCCACCTGGTTACCACTTTGCTCTGTGTCACAGCAAGATGATGTATGGAAGCTACATGATTGACAATTTCAGTCGGGTTTTCCAGGATATTGTCCACTTGGCTTGGTAGCATCAGGACATCTTGGCAGGTCTTCATGCTCCCAGACAATGAAGCCAACATGCTTTCTGCTGTAAAGGGAGTGGGTTTTGTAAGCATGTACTGCTTTGCCAATACCTCCTTCACCTAGTGTTAAAGCATCCTTTGCCTTTGGGATTAGAGAGGCCCACTCATGACTAGGAGGCAAGGGAGCTTCATATACTTCTCGACAGCTGCAGGAAGATTGTGGGCCAGCTCTCACACAGTCTGAAGGCCAACTGGTATGTAAGAAGCAGGAGAAGGGGCATGCCGTGGATCACTACCTAGCTAGCACTGTTGACACCAAGTGGAACTCCTTGTACAACATACTGGAGTACTTGGTGGAACAGAAGTCCATGCTTCACCAGGTGGCTACAGAGGTAAAGATGTGGATTTCAGCCACACTGAGCATCGCTCAGTGTGAAACTCGGGCTCAGGTCACAGCAATCCTGAAACCATTCAAGGTCACTGGGGCTCTGTGCAGAGCCACAGTGAGCCTCAGAAATGTCCTGCCTCTCATCACTATCCTGGAGATTAAACTGAAGACTTTCCTTGACAAGCCCATAGGGGTCCCTTAATGCCAATGGCAGAAGCATTTCTCCAGTGGTTAAGTGTCATTGTCACAGAGCAATTGGCACCACTATGAAGGAGGGACTTTCATGCCCTGGCCATGAATTGCAACCTCTGCTCAAGAGCTTCATGGCCAAGAGGGTAGGAAGCTTTGAGAGTCTGGATGATGCTCTCTGCCACCAAGTGAGAGAGTATCTATGGAAGAATGGTGCAGCTGAGTCTGGAGAGAAGGGGCAAGAGATGGGCAGCCTGACTCACTCCTATGTGGCACCTACTGCTGGAATCTTGGAAGAAAGCTATTGGTATTGTCCAGGATAGCAACAATAGGCCTCCCACTCCCAGTAAGTTGGGAGAGGTGACCCAAATGGTGGCATCCTATTTGGATGCTGCCCTGGAACCCATGAGCACATATCCCTTGAAGTACAGGGTAGAGAAGGGGGAAGTATGGCCAGCCCTGGCTCACACTGTCATTCAGCTTCTGGCCCGGCCCTCTCGCTAGCATGGACAGTGGGTGCATATTCTCCATCACCCGAATGTCCTGAACTCACAGCATTCCCCACTTCTGGCTGAGAAGTTGGAAGATCTGGTTTTCCCCAAAGATAATTTGCCTTCTGGGCTACCATGCCCTGCCCATAGAGTGAAGAAGTGTGTAAAAGTAGCCAGCACCACCTGTATCACAGGCCACAGGCTAAATAGGGAAAATAGGATAAGTTAAATGTCCCTCTCACTGCCAAATTCTCTGCCCCAAGTCTAGGAAGAAATAAAATAAAGTTCTTCTAGGTTTACAAAACAATAAAATTATTTTATTAACAAAATAAAATTAAAACTTTTCCCGCCTTTAAATACAAAACTAAACAGAAAAGGTCCCACTACAGGAGTAACTTGGGTTCCACTGCCTCCTCCTTGTCCCATAGGTATTTTTTTTAAAAGTTCCCCAGATCCGTCCATAGATAGGGGATATTCTCTCTCTCTCTCTCTCTCTCAAAGAAAGATATTTTAAAAGTCTGTCTCCCTCCTTGACCTCTAATTGTGAGAATGCTGAGTGAGCAGGCACACAGTGTATAGCTGCATGCCTATGGGGTGAGTTGCAGAAATAACACTGCTGGCAGATGATGGCCTTGGCAGGATGAAATTGTGGCTGTGGATTTGAAACTGTTAGAGGAAGACCACAGAAAATGGTTTGGGAACTTTCAAAGATAGTGCAATACAGAGCTAGAACTGAAGAAGCTACTGTAGTATGTGACACTTCTGCCTGCCTGATGCCGTGGGAGACTGGTGGTTGGCAAATGTCTGTAGTGTTTATGTGGCAGGGTCAGACAGTGGGTCTTCTTATTGTGTTGTTGTCTGCTTAGCCTATGAGAGTGAAAGGGACTGGCATGTAATGAGACCTCTTTATGGCCAGGCCAGCCAGCAGGCAGCCCACTTGCTGGGAGTCAAACAAATCAGAGGGGAACGGAAGGAAAGATGGGGTTTGCAATTGCCAGCAAGTCAAAGTCCCTGCCTCCTCATCCATTTTGAAGCCAGCCTACACCCTCTCTTGCACCCCTAAGGTTACTCATGTGGTCTGCGACCTTGTTGGAGTGGATGTCATCATAGGTAGTGGTGGGTACTGGCAGTGCTATGTGTAATGCACCAAAGATTAGGGAGGGATGGGGTTGTCATTAAGTGCTATTCATAAAGCATTTTTGCAGATACAAACAAGGCAATAAATAGCCTGCCATAATCATGCTTGCTGATTACAATAGTAATGAATGAAATAATATACAGTAGTACCATCCAACACAGGTCTAATGATAACCTCGTGACAATTTATCTCTCATTTGCATCATTTCCCATTGATGAATTGAAGGGGAGGAGGAAGATGGTGACATGATAATAAACATGAATATTAAAGTACTGTTAGTAACTGCATAGGTCTAACGATTATTGACTTATCTTTCTTTTGTACTGCCATTACCCACTTTTGGATTAGATGATTGTCTGTTGTCTTATCTCTGCTTTTTGGAGTAGTTTTGAGAGTTCTGTAGGGCTTAATGTGTAGTGGTGCCAGAAACACAGAAAGGGGGGGGGGGAAGAAACAAAGAATCTGAAAGAGCATGTCTCTTTTGTGTTTAATAACAGGACTGGCACAGAAATTACCTAAAAATGAATGAGACACACCCTGAAAGAACATGAAAAAAAACACTAAAAGTTTACCCCATGCACATCTCTACTTTTGAGCTCTCACAGTAAAGATGGAAACTGTTGAATAAAACAGACATTAATTACAAACTACCAATATGTTTGACATATTCTTTGCACTCCATTTCTGTAACCTTGCCAGAAATTCAGATATGGCGATATAATTCTCAATATCAGAAATGTTGCTCACATCTACGAAAGACCTACAAGTAGTAATACAGTAATACTCCTCTACTATAAGCTGTCTGAAGGAATCTGATTGACCTCTTCTGAAAACAGGATGCTGACCTGATACACCCATACCCATGCCTGATCTGGAAGGGCCCTTTTTAAAAGATGCGGGCAGATGGGAGGGAAAGAAAAAGAGAAACCTCAATGATTGTATTCAGTTCTGTTGGTACCTTAGATCCATAGTATGGGATGCTAAATCCCAAGGTTTCCTTATTTATTTAGGATTAATTGTTCATTCCATTCTAAAGGTCACGACAGCAACACTGACAAGGCAACTATTGGATGCAATCTTGTAAATCACTATGTAACCTAAAAGTTTGCCAGACATTACACCCAGCGAACAGGGAGTGCACAAATTGATTGGGTAATTGGGGGCACAGTTCCTCCTGCAACCAATTGCACAATGCACCTGCAAAAATGCTTTGTGAATAGTGCTTCTGACTTGGCACTATTGCAGCTACCATGGGTGTAATGTTAAGTTATGCCCACACAGCTACTCAGTAGGATTTTAGACTTTGATTCATTAAATTCAGTGTTTCCCAATCTGCAGGTGACAAAGTGTTTTCTGGGAGGTCATGGGTTGCCTTATATGTATTGTAGGTAAAGGTAAAGGTTCCCCTTGACATTTAGTCCAGTCGTGTGCAACTCTAGGGGGCGGTGCTCATCCCCGTCTCCAAGCCGTAGAGCCAGCGTTTGTCCGAAGACAGTTTCCGTGGTCACGTGGCCAGCGCGAATAGACACGGAACGCCGTTACCTTCCCCCCCGTGGTGGTACCTATTTATCTACTCGCATTTACATGCTTTCGAACAGCTAGGTTGGCAGGAGCTGGGACAAGCGACAGGAGCTCACTCCGCTGCGTGGATTCGATCTTACAACTGCTGGTCTTCTGACCTTGCAGCACAGAGGCTTCTGCGGTTTAACCTGCAGCGCCACCACGTCCCACATATGTATTGTAGCCCTTGTTAAATAATTTCTTCCTTGGTCTTTTGGAACAGGATATTAAAGTTAGACTGCATGTATATGTATGAGAAACAGGCCCTGTGGCGGAGAAAGAAGTATCTACTTTCTGAGACAGGATGACTTTACCTCATTTAAAAATATTTTTTATGCAAACTTGGTGGGAGAGTTGCAGGTTACTTGGCCGTTATAAAAGGGGGTCAACTCGAAAAAGGTTGGGAACCACTGATTTAATTAGAGATAGGCTCTACGCAGGATTCCTTTTAACAGTTCAGAATCATTTGCTGATATGGATCCCAGACAGATTATTCTACTGTGGTTTTTCCTGAGTCAACTGAATGTACCCCTGTACAATACACAGTGCTTCATACATGTGTTTTGATGCATTCAAATTTTACATTTCTAGGAATATATATAAGAAATAGTACGTCTGGAGTTCAGTGACTTCTGGCACAATTCTAAGTACTGGTTCGGATATTTAAAGATGCAACCTTATGCATAAGTACTTGGGAGAAAGCTCCATAAGATTCAGAAGGACTTCCTTCTACACAAACACGCATAAGACTGGGCTGCAGAGCCTTGAACAGTCACAGCACAATTAATTAATTGTTTCTTCCTAAATCCATAAACTGAGCACAAACTATTAGTGAAACACTTTGGTGCACCATAAGAAATGTTGCTCACATCTACAAAAGACCTGTTGTTGACTCAACAGTAAGATACTTAAGCTCACACATATAACCCTAAGCATCTTTTGTCAGTACTGTGAAATATTATTTTACAACCTAGGTTGGTTTCCGATGCTAAATTAGTTTAGAGTACACAGAGTGTCACAGAGGATTTGCTAAAAGGCTGGGATGACTCTGAGGTGTATGATGTTGGATGTTTTAAAGTTAGTATCTGCCTTTAGTCCTCTGGATGGTCAGGGCTGCAAACAGGATGAAAACAATACATCTTCTAACCTGTGCTTATCAAATAACTGCAATGATGGCACTTCTCTCTTCCTTCGTGTATTGATTCTTATTTTGGCCAAAAGGAACTATACAGCAGAATTGTTTGGAGACTGGCACAGCTTGAAAAATATTGTAATTCACAGTCATTTGATTTTCTAAAACCTACAAAATCCAAGGAGCCATTTAATGGCTACCCAAAGATAACAACTAACCCTCAACAAAAGCTGCCAACTCTTTCTTCAACCTTGGGTCCTTTCAAGGAGAAAGGCAGAGTAAAAATATTTTAAATAAATAAATAAACTTGTACCTGCAAAAACCTTCAGGAGACAAATCAATTCTTTGAAATAATCACAACTATGATTTTTAAATTTACAAAATCATTCAAGTTAATGCCCAACCAGATAATATCTGGAGTCTTCTCACTCCTCATTGCTTATATTAAGCCAGTCGTTCAGGATACAGAGATCAATTTTAATTTCTAGTGGGTAATACCCTGTTTTTCACTCCCAGAAGTATAGTGGAGATGAATGCAGGAGTCTCCTATACTGATAAGGAATAAAGGAAAAACAGGCTTCAAGGTGCCTCCAATTTTCAGTTCCAAATAAAATTTATGAACAGATTTTACATTAAATTTCCCATTGAAACTCTTAGAGGGGCATAAAGCTGAGGCTTCACCTACTGTTATTTCTCAGTTTTAAAATGTTTTTATGTATTTTATGCATTTCATTTATACCAGCTAAACAAGAAATCAGATCATCTGTTTTAAATAGCTTGACATTAAAAAATAACACCAGTCTCTCTCAGCTCAATACACTTCCTCAAAACTGGTGTTCCCCACAGACTTTCCCAAACTGTGATGCCCAGATACTGGTGAACTACAACTTCTATTATCCCCAGTGAGGATGAGGAAGTATGGAGATAGCAGGAGTCATAGGTAAACACCACCTGAGGCTCACTGGTTGGGAAACATTTTGCAATTAAATACTCAAAATGTCCATCAGCAATGAACTAGTTTTATGATTTCTACAAAAACAGAAAATGACATTTTAGATGTTCAGCATAATCAACAGCACTGGTACATTTATCTGTAAAAAAAACAACCACCCTGTACCTTAATATTTGCTTCACTAGTCCCTACACAGTCTCTGCATTTTTTACAACACTTGTTTCTGTTCTGTCAGAGCATTATAGTACTAGATATGGCACATCATAGTGCTGGCTGTCCTATTATTAACTGTCTGCTCAAAAGAAGTCAGTGAACTACTTGTTCAAGAGAACAGATCTGGACACAGATAGACTATGATCTGGGCAAAATAACAAAATACAAATTCCTTCCGGCAGCAAATGACGTTTAACAAAACATCTGTTTTCTAAAATTCACTTCCTGTCTGGTAGGGGAAGGAATGGGAAGACAGAATAGAAAAAATATGCTTTTGAGAACAAATCAATCAATCAGAAGACAGCTACACAGACATGAGTTTTAATTCTCATTCTTTTTATATCCATTTTGAAAACAGTGCCATATTTTCCACTTGACTAAGAGGAAAACACATCACTGTAATGACAAGATACCTTAATATAAAGTACAGCACAGGAGAGGGGAAAACACATGTATTAAAGTGGTAAGAGATGTTTCATCTCCCCTTTATTTCAACACAGTGGTCACAATCCTATTGCTTACTTTTGCCACAGTAAGTGCAATGGCACAAACTACTGCTAGTTAACAGGTCACTACTTACATCTCTCATCATGCACCAGTAATATCACTTGATACACAACAAGAGATACAAGCAGTAGCTCACTAACTAGCAGCAATTTATGCAAGTGCACTTAAAATTAGTGTAACTAACAAATAGGTTTCTAGCCAATATGTCTACACTGTTAGGATGTAACTGTAATAAATTACAGTTACAATGTACCAATTTAAGATGGAAGATCTCAATAAAGTGATCCTAAGACTCATCCACTTTAATTAGATAAAACACTACTGATAATGGCCTATATTTTACATAACTATCCAAATGCAAGCCAACTAAAACTATAATTATATTCTTTGCTTACCAATAGTCACTACATTTTAATCACATTTATTCACATATATTATCCCTTTATGGTTAGTATCACCTGAGCAACTGTAAACAATGACACCAACTTTCAGCTGTTGTCCATTTAAATTCCAAAAGAAAAAACAACAGAACAGATCTTGTCCCAGCAAACCAACTGCTTTTTGTCATTTGGATTCTCCTCCCCTTATCCTACATAATAAAATAAAAACCAATCTCATGCCATTTTCAAACCAACCATAATACAGGAAAGAAGAAGCAATGTAATCAAGTGATCAACAGAGTGGCCCCATTCAAGAACAGAGGAATTTGGAATTCTCACTGGGGTCAAGAAATACAAGTGTACATGTAACCACAATCCAAACCCTAAAGCAGTTAATTCCAATATAATAGAATTCCATCTAGGTCAGAAAACACCCCCCACAACCCACCAGTTTTTTTCTGTCCAGATATATAAGAGTTAGAAACAGATGAAAGTATTTAACTGCAAATCACACAGATTTCTTGGTGCCTACTAAACACACATAAGATCTATATGTACACTACTCACTATACATGATGTTAGTCTTATAACACCTTGTGCTACTTACAGCAGGAAGTTCAAACATACTAGACATCCCTCTATTAAGTACCACTCATAATATTTCAGATGTTGCTTAGTGGAAGAGATTCATATTACTGTACACATGTACACTCATTTGAATAGCATGAGCACCCTAATTTAAAACACACATGCACACAGATTACTACAATTAATCCAAACTACAGTATGTCTAAAATAGTTCAAGAATTTCTCTTACCACAATTGCATGAGGAGAATGTACCAAAGGTTTAAGTTCATTAAGGTCGTTCTCCGCCTACAAGAAGAAGGTTTTGAAAACAGAAAAAGAAAGGAGAAGAGAAGGTAAGTATCTTGAAATTCCCTACACAATCTACATATTCAGACCTATGAAAGTTTACTCATAATTAAGTCTTGCCAAGTTACTCTGAAGTAACTGAGCACAGGATAATAGCCCTAAATATAATCAGGCAGTACTGTGTCTCTTTCATTACCTTATCCCATTCTCCCTCCATGACATGATTGCGGAACTTGGTAGCAGAAGGATGTTCTAAACGACACCCTGACTCTTGCATGAGAAGATCAACAGTCTGGCTGCAGGAGAGAAGTACAGTATGAAAAAAAAACCCTAACCAATCTTTTTCTTACAGTGAAGTTGTCCACTGAGGCCATGGACCAAAGTACTAGAAAAACACTGTTTCAGGAAAAATGAAAAGCTGGAACACCTCATAATAAATTTCAAGAATTCGGAATACAGATATGTCCAAACTCATGCCCTTGGATCCACAAGTTGTATGTGGCTGATAAACTCAAATACAAAATGTATCTTTTCTCAAACATTTTGACAATCAAGAAAAAACATGGCTCTGTAAACATAGCAACAAGCCATTCATCTGAAAAATACAGCAGTTGACGTTATGTCTGCCTTTAGAATCCATTGGCGTTAAGGAGCTGATGTATCACTGCGATCCCTAACAATATAGTGTCTGCCATCATGTCAGTTGTCCATTAGGTTGAGTACTTAATAAAATAAGCCAATCTATAAAACCTACAACCCTCCCCCACCTTTTAAAAACTAAAAATAGAACGTTTACTATGGTGTTGTCTATAAACAAGTCACGAGTTGTTGCCTGCTGCTGTAAACTTGCCTTGTGTCAGTGATGTGCTTATTTTGTGTCCTAAGTTAATTAAAACCAATCCATTTTCACAATGACTCAAGCTTTCACCCTACAAGGGGCTTTAGTTTTCTGAGGACACCATACACATGGATAAAAAGATAAAAGACCTTTGTAAGATCTCAATGTTTGCCTAGATGCCATTACACTGTACTAATGTTCGTTTTGTTTTTTTTAACTGCAATTGCTGATGTCCTATATTTATTTGTTTTTCATCCTCCCCCACCAGCTGCATGTCTATTACTCAGCTCAAAGTACTGCAGTGCTGCAAGCTACAGAAGAGTCAACACATCTGCCATTAATTTTTTAAAAAACACAGTAGTTAAAAACTATTATACATCATCATGTCTGAACTACATTTTAACAGTCTGCCAATCCAAACAGCCAATTCTAGAGACTCTACAATCAGAAGCCTATCTATACGTTGATTTATCCTTTCCATATCACATGCTAATATACACCTACCCAGACAAAGAGATTTCCACACACAATTCTGTTCAAAATATTATTTTATCACTCATCTTTTTATTCATTCAATTTTAACAAAAAAAAAAAATGCTGCTGGGCCTCCATCCTGTCACGGATGACAGAAGCTCTACCTGTTTTCTCAGCAGGAAGTTCACATTGGACTAGGCCTGAAAAAATAGGCCCTGTGGTTTCAGTGCCTCCATCCTTTCCTTTACTGGATTTATCTCCTCCCTCATCTCTCTCTCTGATATTAAACTGCAACAGGATAATCCATAACAGAAATTACCCCTCCCTGGTAAAAATGTAGATCAACAACACACGCATAAACAAAAGTGTTGGCTTCTCTCCCTCCGGCATACAATGGGTCTTAAAATAAACAAGTCTAGCATGACTATTATTCCCGAAAACACAAACCCTGAGCTATTTAATATCCCCCTCCCCCATGCAAAGATTTCACCCGACTTCGCTTCAGCTGCAATAATGGAGGAGAGATTAACCAGCGGAGTGTCATCCACCCCACCTCCAGATGTGTCTCTCCCCCAAGAATAAGCTTCACAGGGAGTCAAAAAAAGGGACGGGGGTGGAGGTGTCGAGTCGGTTTTCTAGGGGACAAGAGAACAAAAACAAGGTGGGTAATCTCATTCCGAGAGACCGATCACCACCGAGGCGTCCGTCAGAAAAGGCAGCCCCATACCCGGGGGAAATGTAACCTTGCTCGCCCCACTTACTTGAGGCCCAGCCCGTGGAGGTGCTGCCCGATGAGCCGAATCACGTCCTCATCGGACTGCGAGAGCCGCTTCTTCTTCTTCAAGGCGCTGCCGCCGACTCCGACGCCGCTGCCTCCCCCCATGTCGGCGGAGGACCCCCCGGGGGCCGAGACCCCGTTGTTGACACTCGGGCCGGGGCCGCCGCCGCCACCCCCGCCGCCGTTGTTGTTGGCCGACGGGAGCAGCCCGTTGGCGTGAGCCAATTGCTCGCCGGCGGTGGAGCCTGAGGAGGCCTCGCCGTTTTGGGCGCTGAGGCAGCCTAGCTCCGGACCCTGCGGTGACGGTGACGACGACGGCGGCGGCGGCTGTTGCTGCTGACCCCCTCCTGCCCCGTTGGCCTGCATGGCACTGCTAGTGGCTCTGAGGGGGTTGGCAGCAGGGGGGGCGAGCCCGGCGGAGAGCGAGGGGGACGGGGACGAGGTGAGGCCTGCTCTGCCCGTGGAAGCCCCGGGCTCTCCTGCTCCCTCCGCCGCCGCCGCCGCCGGGGAGGCCCGCGCTTTCTTCCGCGGTGGCGGGGAGGCTCCGCCGGTGTCCGAGTCGGAGGAGGAGGAAGCGGAGGCCAGAGTTTCCTCGCCGAGAGCGGCCGTGGTGGTGGGAAGCCGGGGGGGGGGGAGCGAGGAAGGGGAGGCGGGGGTAGGGTGGGATGGGATGGGGAGGTGGCGGGGGGGTGAGGAGTGGGGGAGAGCTGTCCCTCTCCCCGCGTCCCTCAGACAGCAGCCGCCCCTGCCGCCACCCGCTCTAGGGTCCCTCCAGCTAACGCTGCCCCAGACGCCCCCCCCAGCCTGGCAGCCCCAGGCACTCGACCCGCTCCTCTCCAGTAGCTGCTGGGTTTGTGGCTTCTCTGCCTAGCTGCAGCCTAATGGAGTCCGGGCCGGGACGTCACAGGAAATTCCTATACTGCCCCCTACACTCACTTCCGCTGCCGTCTGGGGTAGACTTTGGGGTGTGGAGTGCGTAGGGGTAGCCTGGGGCCAGCGGGGAGGGGAGCTCTGGCGGGCCTCCACAGCACCACCCGCTGGGCGGGCGCAGACCCCGACTCGGGGGGCTTTTGTCATAACACCTGTCCGTCGGTGTCGGTGGCTGGCTGGTTGTGATTCCACCTTGCTGAGCTCATATGCCCATATAGGGAAAAGCTGGAGGTGGATGTAAACACACACACACACTCATCTGCGCCTGTTCCTAAATGGCAGTATTGTTGTCTTGTTGGCCAGCTGCTCTCAAGTTAACACACTGAAACTTGTTACACTATATATTCTCCATCTAACTTTTTTTAAATTAAGTGATTAATGTTTCCCGTTCTTATTATTAGCCGTGTGACTCTTTAAATGTGTTTTGTCTTTACCGTGCTCCAAAACTCGTTGTCATTATTTGCTCCAACCAACTCACCCGGCTACATGCCAGGAGGTTATTTCAAGTCTGTGGTTCATATTTCTACTTCGTAAACATGTTCTATTCCACATCAAAGCCCTAAACACAAAAATCTGTAAAAACCAAGTATTTTCCGACTACTAGGAGAACAAAGAGTCTCTGCCCCACCCTTGTCTTTTGCACCTTTGCCTCAAGGTAATGCCAGTAATTAAACAGTCTGTTTCCATATAATAAATTAGGAGTGGCAAGCCCTACCTTCCTGTAGGAATTGCAGCCTTTTCCCCTTTAATAAAACAAAAAACTCAAAGGGTTCTATGGGTTGAGAAGATATATTAAAAAAAATTAAATAAATAAATAATCTTTTAAAGGGCTATCAAAAGGAGTGGACATTTCTGCAGGGCAGAAAGGAAGACGGTATTTGTCTTCTGTTGTCAAGTTGCTTATTTATTTATTTAAAATATTTTTACCCTGCCTTTCTACTTAAAAAGGACCCAAGGACTCTTAAATGCTTAAAAGACAATGTTTAAAGTTAACAACAATGAGTATACAAATACTAAAAGGGATCAAACAAATACCATACTAAAAAACAGTAAACAAAAGCAACACCAAAACTCTTCAAAGCAGTAGGGTACAACAATCATTTAAACATTTAAAAACCCCACTCAGGCAGCCAGTCACTCAGGGAAAACTTGCCTGAAGAGAAATAATAGTAAAGATGGGGCCATCTTGTCCTCATGTGGGAGGGAGTTCTGAAGTCTGGGAGCAGCAACAGAGAAGGCCCTCTCCCATGTTTCCACCAAATGCACCTGTAAAGGTGGTGGGACCGAGAAAAAGGCCTCTCCTGATTATCTTAACACTAGAGCAGACCTATAAAGGAAAATGCAGTCTTTGAAATAGCTTGGGCCCAGGCCATTTAGAGATTAAGCCAGCACTTTGAATTGTCCCTGAAAACAGATCAGAATCCAGTGGAGCTGTTGTAACAGGAGGGTTATGTCATCCCTGTTAACAGCCTGTTAGCAATCTGACTGCTGCATTTTGGACACACTGAAGTTTCCTGACACTTTCCAGAGGCACCAGAAAAGAGGACTGTGGCTTCCTTTATCGAGTTAATCTATCTCATATTAGGTTTTCCTCTTTCCTATTGTCTTCCACTTTTTCTGACATTATTGTCTTTTCAAGTGACTCTTGTTTTCTTATGAAATGTCAGAAGTATGAAAGCTTCAGCTTTATGCATACCATGTACCACTAGAAAGACAAATAAGTGGGATCCTGACCAAATCAAGCCTGAGCTCTCTAGAAGCAAAAATGACTCGGCTGGTCAGGAATCCACTTATTTCTAGTGGCACATGATATCCATAAAATGTTCTCTTCCAACACTACATCTCAAATGATTCTCCTTTTTCCTCTCACTTCTCTTCAGTGCCCAACTTTCACATCAGTATGTCGAACTGGTAATACTAAAGTACAGACACTCTAGGCCAGCGATGGCGAACCTATGGCACGCATGCCACAGCTGGCACGCAGAGCCCTCTCTGTGGGCATGAAAGCCATAAGTAGCTGGATCACTAGACCCCCCCCCCCCAGCCGAACCTGAGGAGGCGGCTGAAGGTGCAGTGCTAGCACCCTGACAAGCAGTGGGCCAGGATCTGGAGCAGCTGGCGCTGGCAACTGGAGGTGGATCTGGAGTGGGGTCTGGAGGCACCTCCATGCCTGGGATTCCCCCTTCCGCTGCCCCTTCTGCTTCTGCCGCCGCCAATTCCGCTTCCGCCGCCGCCCGCTGAGTTTTTTTTTTCCAGTTTGGGCACTCAGGCCCAAAAAAGTTTGCCGTCACTGCTCTAGGCCCTTGTCTCCACTGCCACTTGCTTAGACTTGAGGATCTAGTTCCTTCATCACTTCTGTTTCATGTTTTCTTTTTCTTCTGATTTCTTGGTTGCAGTTTTCATTTGGATTTTTGTTTGTTTGTTTGTTTGTTTTTTGTTTGAAAGGTCTACGTCGAGAACTACATCAGGACATAATAAGACCTGTGCTGGGTAAGACCAAAGTCCTATCTAATCTCACAATGACTTACTATGAGGCTACGGGAAAACCACAACCAAGGCAGGAGTGCAAGAGTATCCTGATGCTAGTGTTTCATAGCAGTCTGTACTGAGAGGCATAGTAATAATAATTTTGTGCAACCCCTCTGTTAGCTGGGGAGACTTGTCCATGTGGCCAACATGTTACAAATCCCCATTGTAAAGTGCCATGCGCACTGAGGTGATTTATAAGTAATAAATACATTATGATGCAAAGATATATATTTTTACTAAACTACCTAATCTTTGAAATAAGAGACTAAAATAGCCTTTCCTGACATGTCGCTTTCCAAATGTGTTGGACTACCACTTCCATCATCCCCAGCCTGCCTGCTCACTTCTGGAAGGCACCAGGTTGAAGCAAACTGCTTTGAAACAAGCCTTTGGTGGGATTCCTGTTGTACAGCTATGCAAATGGCAAAATTTTTGGAAGTGAATTGCAGTAAGTTAGGAAATCTCTGTAGACATTATCTGTTGCATACTAATTCACATTACTTGGTGTGCAATAGATAATTCCTACTTAGATTTATAGCAATTCACATTTAAAAGTCATGCCATTTACATAACCGTGTAACAGGATTTCAGCCCCTTATGTCTTTCAAAAATAATATTGGCATTTGGATGTCTGCAACCAGGATATATTTTCTGTTCATATATAATTCTTGTTCTGAACTCAGATTGTCCTACAGTGAATGTTTGCTCTATATATGGCCAGTAGTGTAATGGTAGATTTTAAATTGCAGGTTTGGATTACTGTAATATGCTGTATGTGAGGAAGTGTTTTGGAAAGCTTTTAGAAAGTGTTTGGAAACTCCAGCAGGTCCAGGATGCTGCAACTAGATTCCCAACTGTTGCAGAGTTTTGAATTTCTGGTAAAATTCCTTTTGCTACGAGATTAGGCATCCTTCAGTCTCGAGAGACTATGGTAACGTGCTCTGAATAGAGGACTTGGAACAGCGTCTCGTGTGGCTGAGAAGGCCAATTCGAGAGTGACAATTCCTTCCACACTGAAGACAAATACAATCTGTCCCTTGTCCAGCTCCCTGATTTGGCTGGTTTCGGGACTGCCTCTTTGCCTCGGCCTGCTATACAAGTGTCTCTTCAAATTGGGAGAGGCCATGCTGCACCGCCTGCCTCCAGGCTGAACGCTCAGATGTCAAGATTTCCCATCTGTAGAGGTCCATTCCTAAAGCCTTCAGATCCCACTTGCAGATACCCTTGTATCACAGCTGTGGTCTCCCTCTGGGGCGCTTTCCCTGCACTAATTCTCCATACAGGAGATCTTTTGGAATCCGACCATCAGCCATTCTCACGGCATGCCCAAGCCAACGTAGACGTCGCTGTTTCAATAATGTATACATGCTAAAAATTCCAGCTCGTTCTAGGACTACTCTATTTGGAACTTTGTCCTGCCAGGTGATACCAAAAATGCGTCGGAGACAATGCATATGGAACATGTTCAGCTTCCTCTCTTGCCATGCACAAAGGGTCCAGGACTCACTGCAGTCAGGAGTGTACTCAGGATACAGGCTCTATAGACCTGGATCTTGGCATATGACGTCAGCTTTTGCTACACAGCAGAAGTATAGAGATCCATACAGGAGAATAGCTACAAGTTTCCCTGAGTCCACTCCTTCCTTATTATCTGGCATTTAAAATCTCAATAACTCAGTCTGGGACATTTGTAGGAGAAAGAATAAATTGTTCTCTCAGGCATGTTTGGTGTAAACATGAGAGAGAGCCTTTTCAATGGCTGCTCCCAAGCTGTGGAATGCTCTTCTACAGGAGACCAGGCTGGCCCCCTCCCTGCTGTCCTTCTGCCACCAGGCAAAGTTCTTCCCTGTTAGGGAGGCTTTTAACAAGTTAATTTGCTGCTAAGAAGGAGTCTTACTAAGAAAGTTGTCTTTTTTAATCTTTTTTAAATATTTGCAAATGTGTTTGTAAAATTTTTGAAAGGGATTTTATTTAGTACATTTAAATATTAATACGTTTAATTGGGTTTTTAATATTGTAATTTATTGTATTTATAATTGTTCTATTACTTGTGTTTTAAAATTCTTTATGAGCCACCTTGCAGCCCTCTTGGATGTAAGGTAGAGTATAAATGAAGTAGATAAACAAAAGAAATAAAGTGCTTGTGCCAATTTGTACTTCTAACCATACTTCCAAGGAAATTCAATAAAATTCAGGCAGCTGCGCTGATGCATATCAGAAAGCCAGTCCTAGCAGTTTTCAATTCCATTAGAAACAAGACTTGTCTAAACTGATGGGTCTTAATTGCCCATTAAAAACTAAGCTACTCCCCAAAACTTTACATTACAACATGGATTTGCATTGCAACAACATAGGGATACGGTATATTGTAAATCCAGTGTCCCCTGTTGTTGTTACCTGACTGTCAAGTTGCCTCTGACTTATGGCAACCCAATGAATGAGAGATCTCCAAAATGTCATGCCCTGAACAGATTTGTTCAGCTCTTGCAAACTCAAGTCTTTGGCTTCCTTTAGGGAGTCAAGCCATCTCATATTTGGTCTTCCTCTTTTCCTGCTGCTTTTAACCTTTATTTTCTCTTCCAGATAATCCTGCCTTCAAACAATGTGTCCAAAGTAGGACAGCATCAGTTTCATAATTTTTGCCTGCAGAGATAGTTCTGCCTTGATTTGCTCTGTAACCCACTTGTTTGTCTTTCTGGCAGTCCAGAATATTTGCAAAGCTCTCCTCCAGCACCATATTTTGAACTAATCTCTCCCCCCCCCCCCCCCCCGGCAGTTTCCTTTACTGTTCAGCATTTACACTTATACATGGTGATCAGAAATACAAGAGTGTGGATTATCTTGGTTTCCAGTGACACATCCTTACTTTTGATGATCCCTTCTGATTTCTTCATTGCTGCTGTTCGAGGTCTCAGTCTTCTTCTGATTTCCTGGCTGCACTCTCCATTTGGATTGATGATTGAATCAAGGTGTACAAAATATCTATTTCAATTTCTTCATTGTCATTGCTAAAGTTGTGTAGTTCTTCTGTAGTCATGATTTTGGTCTTATGTTCAACTGCAGTCCTGCTTTGGCACTTTCTTCGTTCACTTTCACTAAAAGCTGTTACAAGTCATTGCTGCTTTCTGCTAGTAAAATGGTGTCATCTACATATCTTAATTACTGATGTTTCTTCTGTCAAATTTCACTCATCCTTCATCTGAATCTAGTATGGCTTTCCATATTATATGTTCTGTGTACCGATTGAACAGATAAGGGGATAAAATACACCCTTGTCTGACAACTTTGCCTACAGCCAACCATTCTGACTCTCCCTATTCTGCCCTTATGGTAGCTTCTTGTCTACAATACAAGAACAATCAGGACAATCAAGTGCTGAAGCACATCCATTTCTTTCAGAATCCATAGTTTCTCATGATCTACACAATCAAAGGCTTTGCTGTAGTGTATAAAGCATTGACTGATCTTCTTCTGAAACTCTTTGGTGCCCTCCAGTAGCCAGCAGATATTTGCAATATGACCTCGAGTGCCTCTTCCTTTTCAAAATCCAGCTTTAACATTAGGCATTTATTACTCTATATAAGGTACAGGCCTTTATTGTAACACCTTGAGCTTTACTTAGCTTACATGGGAAATCGGAGCACTCCTTGGCATCTCCTTTCTTTGGGATTGGAATATACTGAATATTTTCAGTCTGTGTGCAATTGTTAGGGATCGTCCCCTAGTTACTATAAAGATTGCATTTAAGCTCAGAGGGAACAGAGTAGCCTGAGTGTGGTGGCTCATGATGTCACTGACCCTGCTAAGAAAAAGATCTGAGAGTTTTGACTCTGAAAGCCCAAAATACAGGACATTCTATACAGCAGATCCTGAGATATACAACCTAACTGGTTCCTTATTATGCAGCAGGCTGTCATAAGTCAATCACTATTTTCCCATTGGACTCAGTCTTAAAATAGGGCTTCAGTTCCTGAAGAATTTTCATGCCTTATGAATAAAACTTCTGTCTTTTCTCTCACACTTCCTCTCTTTTGCTTACTTGCTGGCACTCCTCTGCTTTCTCACTTCTCTCACACACACCCTTTCTCCAGTTTGCTTCCTGCGCCCCCCCCCCCCGCTAACCTTGCTTCTGTTCCCTCTTCTCTGTCTTACTCCCCTTTATAGCTTGCTTGTTACATGCTATTCTCCAACCTCTGCTGTCTTTTCTCTTCTGTCGCATACCTCTGTTCTCCTTCTTGTTTGCTTGGCACACTCCTCTAGTTTCTGCTGTCTTTTCTCTTCTCGCTCCTGACTCTGATGTCTTATTGTCACACTTGGTAATACTGTATAAATACACTTGTTTATCCTACTGTTCATAATGAACATAACAGTGAGTATTGGCCACTAGAGGGGGCTTTACCTGTTATTGGAATGACTGTAAGAGTTAGGGGTTTTAAAGCAAGCCATTATAAATTTTTTTTGGGGGGGGGGAGGCTGTATACCTACTTCTTTCTTTGCTAACATCACTGGCATGAAAATGCAGGCAATAGTTAATCCAGATATGATGTTCTACAGTATGAAGCCAGTCATGTTCAATTACAATTTTTGGGAGACACATCAAAATAGGATTGTACTACTTATTTTCACTAAAGATCCTATGATGGTTTTTACAAGACATCCCTTATGTCCTTCCTAATTCCTCTTTGTTGTTGTCATGTACCATCAAGTCACTTCTGACTTATGGCAACCTTGTGAATGAGTAATCTTGTAAACTCAAGCCCGTGGCTTCCTTTAGAGAGCCAGTCCATATTGTATTTGATCTTCCTCTTTTCTTGCTGCCTTCCACCTTTCCCAGCACTGTCTTTTCCAAAGAATCCTGTCTTCTCATGATATGCCCAAAGTAGGACAGCCTCAGTTTCAACATATTTGTCTCCAGAGATAGTTCTGTCTTTATTTGATCCATTACCTACTTGTTTGTCTTTCTGGCAGTTCAGGGTATCCACAAAACTCTCCTCCAGCACCACATTTCAAACACATAATTCTTTCCTGTTGGCTTTCTTTACTGTCCAGCTTTTACACCCATACATGTAATTATCCCAGCAACGTACTTAAATAGGGTCACCAGCTTGAACAAAACATGCAATACTCCTTCTCACTTCCTGCCATTATATTGTTGTGTAATGTCACTGGGTAGCAGTAAACAGCATTCAGATTATGAAGGATGATTATTTTCAAAATACCTGTGCCCAATCACTACAAATATACTACACATGCATGCATATGTAGTAGCAGAAGCTCTCTGGAGATGTGAGGCACCAGCAGCTTTTTAAAAAAATTCTTTCAGTACCATGTACTGTGGGTTAGAATTTTAAAAGTACAATTCATTTTAAAAGCACAAGAATTTTAAAAGCACAAATAACAAATTTCCTACAGAGATTTTAAAACATTGTTGAAAGTTATTTTTTAAAAAAATTGTTTACCAAAGCTTGTAATTAGTCCCTAGACCTTGGAAAAGTTACTGTGGTGATCTGGCAGGGGATTCTGGGAGTTACAGCTCAAAACCTCACTTTTCCTAACCCTACTAATCCCCATTGAAGTGGCTTCAACAATTAACATAACAAGATAACCCATATTCTTCAGTGAAATGTTGGAGAGATAGGCTTTGCAGACTGCGTTTTCTGACTTTATCTATACCAACAGTTGTTCACTCAGTCTGTCACTGATACTCTTCTCCTTCTGAGTTTCTTATACAGAACAGTATCTCATTAAAGCAGTATCAACAAATGATTGGTGCATACTATATGTACTGGTCCCACCCTTGTTCACTTACCAGAGCTTCTTTCATTCATTTTAGAAATGGGGCAGGGCTGGGTCTGTGCTATTATGTCAGGTCAGGGTGTGACTAAAAGTAAAATGTTGAGGTAGACATAATCTGTACTAACTGCAGTATAGAGACACACTTTCTGCTTCTCCAGGATTTGCAGAGAGGTGTCTACAACCACTACCACCACCACCAGTGAAGAACTTTACTGTATTGTGTGTACTTTACAACAAAGACAATATTTACAGTTTCTCTAGAACTTCAGTGGAGGTCTTTTGGATCTTTTGCCCTCCCATTCCATCGGCCCTTCTCAGCACAGCCAACAGGAATGGATTTTAAGAATTGTGGTCCAAAGCATTTGGAGGCTCAAAGGTTTCCCACTCCTACATTCAAGTAGTACCATTCAGATCCACAGTGAATGGGGCCCTTTCAGATATCTCTTGTTCCAAGTGCAACAAGCTGTGCAAAAAGGAAAAAGTTATTGAACGTTCTACTTTTAATACCATATTGGATACCACAGCCATATATTTGATCAGTGGGTACTGATATTGTTGTATAATAAACATAAACCATCAAGTTTAACACAGAGAACTAACACATTGTGCCTGAAATTCTATTGAGGTGATACACTAGCATAATTTGGTGTTATACAAGTGGTAGCTATAGGGGGCCTAGGTGCATGTGCTATTCATTAAGCACTTCTACAAGTACATTACACAATTGGTTGTGACACAATCCTTGTTGCCTGGTCATAACCTCTGGCAAGGTTATACCTGAGTAGCTGGCTTGATAGGTCAGTGGTTTAAATATCTGACTGCAGAGTCAGAGGTTAGGAGTTAGATTCCCCACTGTGCCGCCTGGGAGAAGAGCTATCCTGTGTAGTAATGAAGAAGCAACACAGTTTCAGGCCGCCCACAGAAGAAAGGAATGAAGGGAAGAAGGGTAAACCAATTCTGTGTATTCTCTATCTAGAAAACCCTGGAAAGGCTCACCATAAGTCAGAATCGACTTGATGGCATGCAATTTTTATGATTATACCTGAGTAACTTTATGTTATGCAGTGGCATACAAGAATCTGGCCAGTGGTGCTCAAGTTAAAGAACTGCCTTCAGAATTAAATCTGCAAGCAATTTTCATGTTACAAGCTAGACATTACTGGGTATTCAACCAACTTTCTCGGATACATGAAGTATATTGATGTACATCTAAAATGCTAGTAAAATATACTGGTGACTTACGTGCTCATAAACACAGAGTGACAGATTCAAACCAGAATTTGACAGGATGATGAAATTAACTCCTAGCTGCCAATCTATTTGAGTGAAGGGAAACAAACAGAAAAGCTCTTGATAGTGTCATCAAATACTGAAATTATTTTGTAAGAGAAGGTGAAACAGCTGTTTCAGAATTTCTTTAAAGGGTGTCCTGTTTCTTTTCCATCTGTATGACCAACACAGGCAGCTTTGCTTTTTCTAAGCACTCAGTGTTGTATTTTGTAAACCTGAATTGTTGATAAGAATATGTTTGTTCCTGCTATAAAGGTAAATAAATATTTGTTTCTTAAAACTACCATCAATTGCCAGAAAACATAAAAGCAAAATGAGACTATTGCTGGTTGCTCACCAAAGCTCCTTGACAGAGTAAGGCTGAAGTCTCCTGACCACCCAAAGAATAATGGCAAGCAAATTGTAACTATGACAGTAAGACATTAGTTTTACGTACTCCTTTCTGTTCTGGTTGGGGGGCGGGGAAATCCTGCTTCCCTTGCTCTTCCTCATATGCTTTGGATTCCAGCTCCTATGAATCTCAGCCCATATGATAAATGCTGAGGGATTGTGGATATCATAACCCAACAATATTTAGAGGGCACCTAGACTAGACTTCAAAATATAAACACAGAGATTATGGTTGCTCTCAAATAGATAGTGCCTAGTAGTACTAATCAAAGCTATTAGTACAAGTACAGTACAAGCTATTCCATCTTTCCCAGATTAATCAATTTTCTACAGTAATTTAAAAAAGAGGGAGAAGAGGTGAGTAAATACAAGAGGGCTTTCAATGAAAGCTAGTACTGTCTAGATCCCTGGTAAAATTTTGTGAACATGGCAGGGCAATTGCACAGTAAAAGTCTCCTGTAAAAGGAGCTCCAAAGGAGTGAGGTGATAATATCAGGCAGCAGGTAGTAGAAAAGCAGCAGTGGCGGCCATTTAACTGTTATTCCTGGACCCCCTAGTTGTTGCCTATTGTTGAAAGGCAAAGTTGTGTATGCCTGTGCATTGCTAGTAAACTAGTCTACAACCTCAGGCCCGTGCATGCATACGATCCCATTGCCAGCATGGATGTAAGATTCAACTGTCCGTCCAGTCAACCTTTATTCATGGATTGATGAGTGGGTATTATAGTAACCTTTCCTTGAGGCAGAAAAATGTTTTGACCTAACTCAGTCTGGAAGCACTCTCACATAACTTGGCTGTACATAATTAAAATCAATTCTTCAAAACAAAAAAACAACAACGTCCAGTTTATGAATGTGGGATTTTGTGTTTCTGCATCCAGGATTCAGAATGCCTGGAAATGGCCAGATATTGTGCCTGTGTTTCCAGCAGGAAAAAGGATACCAAGCTTTACATAGCAAAGGCCAGCCTGAATTTTAACAATACCCATGGCAGCAGTCAAGATGGTCTACAGGATACTGTCTTGTGCTCACTACCATTCACAAAGTGACATCAAGCAAGGGATCTATTGCCAAGTTGATATTATATGAAATTTAAAAAATATCATTTTCATTCTTTAACCACTGGGTCTGGTCTGTTTAATTGCTGGTATCAAACACATTGATGGAAAGTTATTTTAAAAAGTTACAAGCCTAGGTTGGGTCTGGTCACAGCCAGTCTTAAAAATTCTCAGTGAAAAAAAATTGAACTGATCAAAGAGATTTTTTTAAAGGGAGCATTTTATTCTGTGTTTTACTTGTGTTTTTAATGCTATTCTTATTATGAGGTTTAATATGTTTGTTTAACGCATCTTAAATGTTGTAATAATTTATTATTTGGCTTTTAATTCTTTCTCCTTTAATACTGTAAGCCGCCTTGGCACCTTTAAGAGAAAGGTGGCATATAAATAAATAAATAAATAAATAAATATTATTTGGTTTTGCCTTTTATATTTTTATAAATGTTTTTCATTAATAATATTGTAATTGACCACCAGAGGAACTGGAAAGTATTTGCCTGTATTTTTCAGGCCTTTTGGAATAATAAACCAATGGCTGAAATCCAGGTGTGTAAACTGGAAGAGTGATGCTGTCACCAGCAGAGGGTGATTTTTGGTAATTAAAATTCCTACTTCTGTCCCACAGCTTTCCTGATTTCCATGTAATGCCTTTCAGCATTTGGAAGTCATGGGAGCTGCAGGAAGGAAGGAAGAATTACAAAAAGTCTCACCTGCCAGTAACATCATCCAACTGCTATGGATTTTGGTAATTAAAGACTTTATTTATTTATTTATTTATTTATTTATTTATTTATTTATTTATTTATTAGATTTGTATCCCGCCCATTTAGACAGCATCTACTCTGGGCGGCTCACAATAAAATGGAATAAAAACAATCAAATAATATCAATTTAACGACAGTAAGAAAATCATTCAAGATGAAAAAAAGGGATAAATCAGATGGTGACCGGAGGGAAGGCCTGCCTGAATAGCCAGGTCTTGAGTTGGCTCTTGAAAATACCCAGTGAAGGGTCCAAGCGAATCTCGGAGGGGAGATTATTCCAGAGGTGGGGGGCCACTGCCGAGAAAGCCCGGTTTCTTGTTTTTTCTTTCCGGGCCTCCCTTGGCGTTAGGCTCCTCAGCCGCCCCTCCTGGCTAGAATGAGTGTTACGAGTAGATCTAGGTGGGAGGAGGCGTTCTGCCAGGTATCGAGGTCCTAAACCGTTTAGGGCTTTATATGTGATCATTAACACTTTGAAATCAATGCGGAAACGAACGGGCAGCCAATGCAAAGCGGCCAGAGTGGGAGAAATATGCTGATGTCTTCTCGTCCCACTAAGAAGTCTGGCCGCCGCATTCTGCACCATTTGAAGCTTCTGCAGCAATCTCAAAGGTAGCCCCACGTAGAGCGCATTGCAGTGGTCTAATCTCGAGATTACGAGCGCATGGACCAAAGTGGTGAGCGCCCCAACATCAAGATAGGGACGCAGCTGGGCAATCCGCCACAGATGGAAATAGGCAGAGCAGACCACAGATGCCACCTGAGTTTCCATGGTGAGCGCCGGGTCCAGATGAATCCCCAAGCTGCGAACCTCACTCTTCGCGGTGAGAGTTACCCCCCCAAAAGAGAGGGAGTTTCCCAAACTGCCAATGGTGGGGCCACCCACCCTCAGGACCTCCGTCTTGTCCGGGTTCAGCCTCAGCCCATTTTCCTGCATCCATTGCAGTACAGCCTCCAGACAGCGCTGAAGGGACAGAACGGCATCCATTGTGGTTGGGAAAAAGGAGATGTAGAGCTGGGTGTCATCAGCATACTGATGGCACGATGCTCCACACCCCCTGATGACCCCACCCAGCGGCCTCATATAGATATTAAACAGCATTGGGGAGATAATCGAGCCCTGCGGAACCCCACAATTGAGGCTCCACGGGGCCGAAACTCTCTCCCCAAGCTGTACTCTCTGAGGACGGTCCCCCAAGAAGGATCGGAGCCAGGCAAGTGCCAGACCACCAATTCCCAACTCGGAGAGCCTCCTCAGGAGGATACCGTGGTCGACGGTATCAAAGGCGGCTGAGATATCGAGGAGGACCAACAAAGACGTTTTACCCTTCTGCAGGTTGGTGTACGTTACACAGCAGGATTTCAGGTATTGTGTCTACAGTGTGTAATATAAGAAATTGTTTCTGCGAGTATAGTAATGATAACAACAATAGCAGCCTGGCTGACACGAAATAAAGAGTAATGTAACCTTTATAAAAATAGTGTGTCAAACTCTCCTGACTTTTAATATCACTTACACAAATAAAAATGGTTCTGGCAAATATTTTTATGAAGTTACTGTGTATGATCATTCCCTACATTTCTCATCATGTTAATTATATTCAAACAATTTATCTGAAAATAGTTTGAGATAAGTTAGAATCTTCCCACCCCCAAATTTTATTTTAAATCAACAAATATTGTGGATTTGTTAAGGAAATCCAAAAGTGGTAGTAGTCGGTTAATGTCTGTTACTCATCTATACTGCTACTGAACCAGAGTTGTTGCTTAGAAAGAAAATTGTCAGTAAGTCTTTTTAAAGAGAAATTTTCTTTATTGTATTGTCAAAATAGACACAGAGTAAAAATTCTATATGGCAGAAAAAGACCTAGGTAATGGTACACTGTGATTCTAATTTCTCACACACATAAATGAAAATAACTCCACTGAAGTCAACAGAAGCAACTGTTTTGTCACTTAGTAATTAGACTTCATTTATTAATTTAATTTATTTCAGAAACCTGTATACTGCTCAATTAGTGCTGGGCACTACCCTGAGCAGTTTACATAAAAAAATCAATATAACAAACAAAAGACATCAAATCATCAAATAAAAGCAAATTAATCAAGAAATTAAAAAAGAATAATACAACTGTGTGTAGAATTAAATAGACCTAAACAATAGCAAGATAGTGGCAACATCTAAGAAAAACATTCAACTGATGATCTACCTAAAGGCTTCTTCAAACAGCCTAGTTTTTAACATCCTCTTAAAGGCAGGCAGGGAGGGGATTGGGCGCAGCTACACCAGGAGCCCATTCCATAGGGATGGTGCCACAACCGACAAGGCCCAGTTTCTAGTGGATACCTTTTTGGACTCTCTTGGAGTGGCAACATGTAGGAGCATAGCCTGTGTGGATTGGGTGGCATGGACTGATGTTCTTAGGGAAAGGTGGTCTGACAGGAGCAAGGTCCCAAATTATAAAGGGCTTTGTAGATAAGAACCAAAACCTTGAACCGGAATGGCACAGGCAGCTACTACAGGTGAGCTAGGACTGGGGAGATGCAGTCAAACTTGTTTACACCCGACACCAGCCTGGCAGCCACATTCTGCACCTGCTGCAGTTTCCAGGTCAGCATCAAGGGAAGCCCCACATAGAGAGCATTACAGTAGTCGAGTAAAAGCCATGTGTAGCGTTCTCCTTTAAATGTGGTCATGGCTCAGGTTTAGTTAGAGTGAGTCATGCATATTTATGTTGCTGAGAGGCGGAGCCAAGAGGCAGAGTATAAGAGGCAGAGCCTGAGGGGGAGAAGGGAGATGAGAGTTTTGGAAGGAGTTTGATTAGAGAGTACAGAGATTTATGTGATTGTGATTAGACTGATGAAAATATAGTAGGAGATCTGTGAAGTGATTGACCAGTGACTGGAAGGGAGAAGGAATAGAACTGAATATTATAATACTGAAACAAATAAGCAAATAAACTAAAGATCTTTCTATTTCATTAAAGCGTGGACCTGATTCTTTCTAAAGGAGTTATGGGGATCTAGGGATCTCCTGGTGGCAGCAGTGGAAGAAAGAAAAGAGTTCAGTTTTGCCCTGGTGTGCTCTGAGGTCTGAGTCTAGGTGGACAGACCAAGGCACGAGTGGGTCCAATGCCACATAGGTTCCAGAGGTGTGGGATCCAAAAAGGGTCAAATCGCGACATTGGTGGCAGCGGTGGGATACGAAGTAATCCAGTGAAGCCTATTGAAATAATCCAGTGAAACCTATTGAAGTAATCCAGTGAAGCCTTTATAAAAGAGTTTATTGAGTCAAGGGTACCTTTTAGACAGGATCTGTGGCAATGAGGTTTGGTTCCTGCTAGAGCTTTTGGGAAAAGCTTAGTAGCGGGGCCTCAGAACCCAGATCAGGGGGGTCTAAGATAGGGAACGACTCTGTGAGAAAATTTCTGAGTTTTACCTCAGGATCTGAGGATCAGAGGGCTTACTGTAAAATCCCAGGCTCTGAGATAGGAGAGCGCTGTGGATAAGGCAGAAGCCAGGTCATAGCAGATCTGAGGGAAAGTACTAAAAGAAAAGGCTTGAAATAAATTTATATCAGTAACTGGAAGTAAAATAAGAAAAACAGGTCCTTTTAAAATTTTGTGAACGCTGCTCTAATCACCCAGAAAGAAAAGATGCCTCACAAACGCGCCACAAGGGGGAGTCCTGAGTCTGAAGAGTTACCTCAGGAATTGGAGGGAGAACAAAAGGAAATAGGCGTTGAGGTTATCTCAGAGGGACATAAGGAATTAAGCCCTCAAGAATTTGAGAGATGGAAACTGGAACGGGAATTTAAATTTAAGGAACTACAGCTCAGAGCTGAGCAGGAGGCCAGACAATGTGAGCAGGAAGAGAGAAGAAGAGAAAAGGAAATGGATTTTCAACTACAGATGAGACAGCTAGAGATTTCTACTCTAAACAATAACAACAGTGGGGGAGGTGGAATCCTGTCAAAGATAGATTTGAAGAAGTTTCCCCAGTACAAAAGAGGGGACTGTCCTGAATCCTTCCTCATTGCTTTTGAACGCACCTGCAATGACTTTGAAATCAGAAATGAGGATAGAATGATGGTTTTAAGAGCGCAGGTTAGCGGAGATCTGGCAGAAATATATGCCCAGATGAATCCCGAGAAGGCAAGAGATTTTGAGGCATATAAAAAGATGGTTTATTCAAGATTTTGTCTGAACTCTGAACACCTGAGGCGGAAATTTCGCTCTCTCTCTAAAAAGCAGGATGAATCGTACTCTCAGTTGGGAGCTAGATTGGCGCAGACTCTGGATAAGTGGATTGAAAGAGAGGAGATCACTTCTTTAGAACAGTTGAAGGATTTAATTGGGCTAGAACAGTTTTACTCCCTATTACCTGGAGAACTACGGTATTTAGTAAGGGACAAGAATCCTAAAAATTTATGGGAAGCGGGAGAACAAACTGATTTGATTAATGCTTACAGGAACCCTAGATTTTCAGAGCTGAGAGTAAATAAACCAAACTGGGACAATAACTATAAAAAGCCTTTTAATAAAAATTACCTCAGCAGGAATCCTGAGAGAGAAGGTCAGGGCGGGACTTCCCCAAAGTTGCCAAGGGCTAGCCCGCCAAAAACATCAAACCCTGAGGCACGGTTCACCAAAGTACCTCAGAATGACAAAAGGAATTTTAAATGTTTTAACTGTGGGCAACCAGGCCACTTACAATTCCAGTGTAGGCAACCATACCCCAACTTGCAGAGAAATGATTCTCTAACCAAAAAGGTGTATTGTGTCAAGCAAGTGGAATCAGGGGAGGAAAATAGTAGACAGAGACCTGATCCCATAACCACCACCACTTCTACTGACCATGAGGAGGAAGATATTCCTATAGCCCAAGTAGTCCATTGTTTCTATATCAGCAATGACCAGACCCTTCTCAGAAACGCAGGTGAAGAGATAGTTGTGAAAGGAAAGAAGTACATTGCAATAAGAGATACAGGATCTCAAATCTCCATTGTCCATTCTGATTTAGTAGCCCAGGAGGACATTATTCCTGGCAAAGAAATGTCTTTAAAGGGAATTGGGAAGGAAACCGTGGTTTTAAAAGTGGCTGAGATACCAGTAGAATACCAGAATTGGTCTGGAAAGTGGCAAGTAGCTGTGTCAGATGAAATACCAGCAGCTTTTCTCCTTGGTTGGGATTTAATAGAGCATGTCAAGAGTGCGTTAGTGCATACCCGCTCAAAGGGGGGTCAAAACTCACCCTCTGCAGCTCAAACCGATACTGTAGCAGAGAAAGGCCTAGGTGGAGCGGTTACCATGGCAACCCAGCTTGATAGGGCTGAGGCAGAACTCATGCTACTACAGAATCCCAAAACAAATAACAATTTTGCCCAGGAGCAGAAGGAGGACATTAGCTTGGGAGTTTGCTTTGAAGCTGCCAGGACTCCCACTGTACTGTCTCCTGAGTGCCCTGAGAGCTTTAGCTTAACCAAAGACCTGCTGTACAGGGAAACGTTAGCTACTCCATACCGAGGAAAAGGGGAACCCCGAAAGCAATTAGTGGTCCCTAGTAAATACAGGGAGAAAATCATTAATCAAGCTCACAGCAGTTTATTTGGAGCTCACATGGGGATCACCAGAACCAAAAGACGGGTTGGCCAGAACTTCTTTTGGCCAGGTATGGGCAAACAGATTACTAGTTTCTGTAAAACGTGTGATGTCTGTCAGAGACGAGGGACTGGGCAGGACAGGACCAAAGCCAGAAAGAACTTAAGGGCTGCCCAGACTAAGCAGAAGACCTGGTATGACAAGAAAGCCCGTGAAAGAACTTTTGGGCCTGAAGATGAAGTTCTTTTGCTTAAGCCAGTCGAAAGTCGCAAGCTACAATTAGCTTGGGAGGATCCCTATAAAGTAGTGACAAAATTGAACAATGTCAATTATGTGATACAGAAGGAGGAAGGCCCTGATGCCTTAAAGAGGGATGCATCTAAAGATGTTCGGGAGGAGAAGAGGGAACTGCCTACCCTTTCCCTAGCTAAGCTAGTGAAGCCCCGAGCCAGACTTAAAGATGACGTCACACTAAAACGACCAGCAGATGACATCCTGTGGACAACCGAGTGGCCGATGACCGCCAGTCGATGGAAAAGGGTGCGGAGGAAGGAGCCAGTGGTCAACAGAGGGACTCCTGAGTGCCAGCAGAGGTGTGTCCAGCTGAAGGAGATGACCACAACCGGACCAGTCCATGGTGCGCCAGACTACGACGGGAAAGTGAGAGACTTGGACTTTGCAAATTTTGCCTTTGCAACAGAGACTCAGTTCTTGCCTCGAAAGCCCACAACGTTGTCGCAGATGTGCTTTCCAGGAGGCTAGATGAATGATACCAGGACTTTTATTATAAACTGAAATGGACTATAATTCACAGTTAATTATTTATGTAAAAGTTCATGATCGTGATTTCTGTATGGTTGTAAATTCTGTAAAATGATAAGGTAAGGTATATTATTGATTAGTAGATGATAAGGTAAAGTATTGTATTGATTATTAAATGATAAGGTAATGTATATTATTGATTAGTAGATGAAAAGGTAAAGTATGGTATTGATTATTAAATGATAAGGTAAGGTATTTGGTTGATATTTAGTAAAAATGTGAAAGTTAAAATGTTATGAGAAAAAAAAAAGTTTAAGCTATTGCAGCTGTTTGTTCAGGAGGAAAAATGTGTTTCCCCTCCCAAACAAACCTAAGTAAGGGGGGAGGTCTGTAGCGTTCTCCTTTAAATGTGGTCATGGCTCAGGTTTAGTTAGAGTGAGTCATGCATATTTATGTTGCTGAGAGGCGGAGCCAAGAGGCAGAGTATAAGAGGCAGAGCCTGAGGGGGAGAAGGGAGATGAGAGTTTTGGAAGGAGTTTGATTAGAGAGTACAGAGATTTATGTGATTGTGATTAGACTGATGAAAATATAGTAGGAGATCTGTGAAGTGATTGACCAGTGACTGGAAGGGAGAAGGAATAGAACTGAATATTATAATACTGAAACAAATAAGCAAATAAACTAAAGATCTTTCTATTTCATTAAAGCGTGGACCTGATTCTTTCTAAAGGAGTTATGGGGATCTAGGGATCTCCTGGTGGCAGCAGTGGAAGAAAGAAAAGAGTTCAGTTTTGCCCTGGTGTGCTCTGAGGTCTGAGTCTAGGTGGACAGACCAAGGCACGAGTGGGTCCAATGCCACATAGGTTCCAGAGGTGTGGGATCCAAAAAGGGTCAAATCGCGACACCATGCCTCTCTGATGCCCTCTCCCCCAACAAGATAAATTACCCTCCCCATGCTACTGTTCAGCTTTTCTCCTAAACTGTTTGATAGCAGCATGTGTGAGTGTGAGAGAGTAGTCATCAGAATCTTGAGTGACAGATGGATTAAACTCCCCACCCCATCCTGCTTTTCATAATTTGGGCCTGGTTCATGAAGGAACCAACTTTATGTATGGGGCACTGAAAGCACCTACAAATGGTCTTTAATCTTCCAGTACCACCACCTTTTTACTGGACTGTTTACTGCACCATCCATGGACATATTTCCCCCTAATCTTGCTATTGACAAAGAAAAACCATAGACTGTGAAAGTTGTGGCTAGAGCGGCAAAAGCTGCTTTCACCTCCAAGCTATTACTGTATTTTTCAAGAAAAAAAAACTACAGAGGAGAAACAATGTCATGATGAAAGACTTTTGTGACTATTCCCTTGCTGCAGGCCAGGAAGCAACAAACAATACCAGAGGCTGCATTAACAACAGTTGAAGACCCTATGGGGCTGTGGGAGAAGGGTTGCCCACCTCTGCAGCAGACAAATCTCTGCCCTACAAGAAAGAGAGGGGATATTGGACTGCTTTGTTTTCATGCCTGCCATGTCTTATGTCAAGACTGGATTCTGTATTGAGCATTATCATGCATGCCACAAAGTTAATAGGAAAGATAGCCCTTACTCAATAAATGTTATGGAAGGAAAAATATATGTATGGAAAAGAAATGAGTTCTAATATATTTGTCAGAATTACAGGTTGAGTAATGTGTTTCTAGATATTTTTAATTCTTGTATTTATGTTGCTATAATTTAATATAATATTTGATACAGTATGTAACCTATTATTGAAGGGAAGTATTGGACCATGGACAAAAGCACAGAAAGATAAAAGACAGACTATAGCTTCATTTTTGTTTATTGTAAAGTTTCATCTCTAGGGAACTCAGGTGACCTAAGTCTTCACTGAACTTCCCAAAGCCCATCAGAATTGTGTTATTTTATTAGACTTTTGGTTCTTAAACTTGTTTTTTAAATACTCTATTGTTTCTGTTCTGTTTTTATATTGTAGTTTTATTGTACATCATTTTGTGCATCCTGGTGGAGAAGAAAAATGGTTTATAAATATGTTAAATAAATAAACATATGCCAGGCAGAAAGAAGTTAGTCAGCCAGGGAAACAGTACTCTGAGTCATTACAGAAATGTTTAAGTTCAGTATTCACCTACATTATCTTGTTTGTTAGCTGTGTTCAGAAAATGACTATACATGATATTTGTCTAGGTTTGGTCCAATCAGGCCACATGCAAATATATGGATTTGTATCTTTCCAAAATCAATATATAATTCCCAGTCAAGGATCAAAAAATAGCAGTTCTGTATCAACTGAGATTATAAATGTGTGTTGACAATCCCAGATCACTTCTGTAACTCACTATCCCTCTCTGTTACTGCTTGCTGGACATAACATTGGTAAAGGCAGACAACCGTATTTAGATGACTATCAACATTCACTGATGCGTGTCCACGATCTGGGACATTTACAATATTATTTTGAGACTGTCAATATATTTTTCACCATATTTCACATTTTAATATCTATTTTAGTTTAAAAAAATATTTTGGGAGTTTCCTGTAGATATAGCCAAGTCTGAACTCTCAGTAGAAGCTGAAGGTGCAACTAAATAGGGTAATTTGGAGCAACCCAAGTTGTCTTTAAAAGTCTCCTATCTTTGCTGCAATCTATTTTATCTTGCATTTGAGCAATCCATCTATTCACACAGGAAACATTTTTCTCCTGTGAGAAGAATTCAGACAGCACCTCCAATCACTTCAATTTCCCCCTCTTTCGATTGTTGACAGACCCTCCTCCACCCCTTTCCCCTGCTTTTTGTTGCAGTTGTCATTCCATGTGCTATAGCAACCTCCTTTTCTTCTTGTTTCATTAAATAGGTGGCATAGCACTACAGCAATACATTAACCTAGCATGGATATTCCTTATATCTGAAATAGTGCTGTATCACTTAGAATATTTTTAATGTGAAAAAAGGAAAATAGAGGAGAGAGTTTCTCTGCCATCTTTTCTATTATTCTAACCCACTGCATACATCACAGGTTTGTCCCCAAAGAGAACACCACCCACAGCTCTATTTGGGAGTGAATTAAGCAACCATATAGACTGCAGAATGGGATAATAGCAGCTTTTAGTCCCCTTATCAGGAGAAAGGTGGCCTATGAAACAAACAAACAATTGGGAGAGCTCCCAATTGAAATAAATTGCAGCCCCAGCACTGTGACATAAAAGAGTGGAACAGCTTGCAAAAGGGGCAGGATGGATCCCTCTTCCTTAAAACATGTGGTCACTGGAAAAATAGAGCGAACCAAACAGCACCAAAACCAAACCAAATAGTGAACTATATGCTCATCTGATTGCCCCCTAACATGACTAAACTGAAGCTACTGTATTTTGGGTGTAATGAGAAAAGAAAACACTCACTGGAAAAGACAATAATAGTGGGAAAAGTAGAAAGCAAAATGAAAGAGGAAGAGTTAACATGAGACGGATTGACTCAGTGAAGGGAGTCATGACCTTTAGTTTGCACGACCTGAGCAGGGCTACTAATGATAAGATCCCATGTGGATCAATACATCACCATAAGTTAGATGAGACTTGATGGCACATCACAACAATTGAGGATAGCCTGTTCCCTGTGAGGGCTGCTTTGGCTCTCATATTAACTTGTTTTTGCTTTGAAGCAAATACTTTTTTGTTTTGCTAGGATTTTAGAGATTTTACGGCTATAATGTTTGGAATTTAATACAATTGATGATACTGCTATTTATATTGCCACTCTGACTCAGTGTAACTGCTCTCATGTCTGTTGTGTTGTATTAACTGATAACAGCACATGTTGATGTCTTTTACTTGATGGTTTCAGTGTTTAATTTTAAACACACACAAGTTATGCACAGCTCTTGGAAAATTATTTTTGAAGATAAGGCATTGTCTCATACTTTTTAGATCAATTTATTAACATAACAAACAATTGAAACAGTAACTAGTTATTAACATTGCTTCTTTGTTACTTTTTAATTTTGTTAGAAAAAGTACCAATATGACTACCCTCTAAGAAATATTTCAGGAGGAATGAGCAACCATTATTCATTGCATCAAAAAGTAACAAAATGTTAGGAGTTGTTACACTACTTTTAAAAATGAAATTGTTACTTGTTATCTACCAAAAGGTAGAGCAGTCTCATTTATTTATTTATTTATTTAATTTAATTTATATCCCGCCCATCTAGACCAAAGTCTACTCTGGGCGGCTAAATTATTTGTGACATGTTATGGCCAGGCTATGATGAGAGGTTGGGAGTTTGATTCCCCACTGTGCCTTCTTGACAGGGGCTGGACTTGATGATCTATAGGTTCCCTTCCAGATCTGCAGTTCTAAGATGATGATTATATATATATTTTCTGTCCATTGCTCTAAGACTGTGTTTTGTTACAGAGTAGCTCACACACAGACAATATTTCACTTTCAGTCCTTTGAGGAAAGCGGGTTCCAGCCCCCTTAAATTTAATCAGTACTATACAGTTATATCAGTTTGATACCGCATTAACATTTACTGCAATGGCTCCATCCTATGGAATCCTAGGATTTGTAGTTTGGGTAGGTATTTAGAATTCTCTGCTTGAGAGTAAAACTGTACTCCCCTAAACAATGGCAAAAGATTTTCAGGACCTCACTAAATTACAGACCCCAAATTTCTTTAGACTGGAGTCATGACAATTCAAGAGGTCGCAAACAACCATATGAGTGCATGGCAGATGCTTTGTATGGGTTAGAATTTGTGAGGGTTCGATGTTAGGCTCTGCAGTAATCCCAAATAAATTGGCAGACTTCTTCGGTTTGGAAATAGGAGTGACATTTATTGCATTATTTAACAATAGTCCTGTATCAATAAACATGTTCCAACTCTTCTCTCGATCAGACAACAGGTCTGTCGAGGGCTTCCACTCTTCAAACTTGAAGGGATTCCCTTCTTGAAGGTTTTATGGTCCCGGCCATTCCAGTGGGGTATCTGGGTTCAATAAAAATCACTTCTCCCCCTCCAATAAGGGGATGGTGTCCTCGTCCTGAAAGTCCACCCAGTCACTGTCCCGGGTGGGTTCCCCCGTCTGCCAAAGTCTTCCCCGGGCCCCATCCTCTGCATCTCCCGCATCCTCCATTCTATCCTCGCCACTCTTTCTCTCTCAACTTTCTCCTTCTCTTCCCTTAGTTTCTTACGCCACTCTCTGGTCTCTTTCTCTCCCCAATAAGAGGGTTTGGGGGTTAGCTCTCTTCTCCTTCGCGCATCCGCCTCCTCCTTGGAGACTCTCAACTTCTCCACCTTTCCAGTCCAGGGATCTTCAACCCACATCCACTCCCAACCTGCTGGAAGTCCTCCTTCCTCCCTTTTTATATCCACCAACCCCGCCTCCACCATTTCCCGTGCTTTTCGTTCCCTTCCCACCACACCAGTCCCGGGCTGATCGACCATTAACTCCTTCAAACTCTCCCCTATCTTCCTGGGGTCTGGCTCGGGTTGTCTCATCTTCCTAGGCGGGGGAATAGGTGGGGTCTGACTCTCCTTATCGACCAAAGGAGGGAGGGACGGCACTCCTGTGAGAGGCTCCTAGCCCTCACCTCTGGTCTTACAGAATTCAAATGAGACTTTTCTTGTACTATCTGCCCTAGTCGCCGAATTTTATGAAGAGTCTAGAGAAGATCATAATCCATTTGTAACCTTCCCATGTTTTCCAATAGTCTCTTCCATATTTTTCTTACTACAAAAATTTTGTTAAGAAGGAAGCAGTGGAATTAATGAGCAGTATATGTTAATGGTAGCATGAAGATCTGTTCATAGGGTAGTATCATACCTTCTACTGAAAATAATGAGCAGAGACCAACCTGCTGTGTTGATTTAATTGAACTTATGTCCAAACTGTATGATATCAAATAGGTAAGCATTCCTAACCTGTTCCTTCCTTCTCCTTCCCAAAGTTTCCTCCACAGAGGTTCCCCTCATAAAATGACTGTCAAGCTATTATTATTATTATTATTATTATTATTATACATTTGCTTATGATTTTGGCTTAAGACATGGCAAATACTAGTGAGATTAAGGCCATGGATTTCTGTCTGTTTGCATATCTAGAGTTGCCTGCTTCACTGATGTGAACAGAGAAAACCTGGCAAGGAATATTGTTCATGGGTTCATGGGAGTGCTGGTATCCATAATGAGCTGGGATATTTGGCCACTGTCATTGCACTCTTGGTCAATACAGTATGCTTTGCAGATCAAACTCCATGATGCCCAGCCAAGCGAATATTTTCCATAAGTTGTTTTAATTCTATTCACAGAAATCAAGGCCAAGCTGTGATCTGAATTGATGGTTTGTCAGGTGCAGAAGACACTTTATCTGTTTCCTGGTTGGTTGTTTCTATTAACAAACATGGGGGGGGGGGGAGATATGAGTCCCTCTTTTTCCCCATGTAAGGTAAAAACATTTTTCACAAGAGGAATGCCCTAAAGAGTTATGGGTTCCACCATTATCTGATCTGGAATGAGCATGGTAGAACTGTCTTTCTGAAGAAGGAAAAGAAAAAGGTGAACACTTTGGAAGAATATACAAGCAACTAAGAATCATACCTGTATTAATTCTGAACTATCAAAGAGTTTGTTAAGAAATATGAGTTCATTCCAGCAAACCCATCAGCTGGATATTGATGTCTTACTTTCAATGTAGTTTCAGAAACTTGCATTTCAGCTACACTTTACAACCTGAAATCTGGTGTAAGCCCACACCCAAACTGTAGCTATTTAATAATAATATATGTTATGCTACGTGCCATCAAGTCAGAACTGACATAGTGACCCTAATAGGGCTTTCAAGGTATGTGACATATTTAAGGTGTAGTTTTAATAATTTCAGTGAGTTTCCATGGCTGAGTGGGGATTTGAAACCAGACCTCCTGAATCCTAGTCCATCACTCCGTCCACTACACCACACTGGGTATATTTAAAAATCAAATAGCTCATATGATATAATTTTGTGCACAGTTTGCTTAGGACATTTTCACAGCTAATGCTATTAAAATGCTACTAAATTGGTACACATCACTCTGATATCATGCATGTATTCACTGTGACCACTCAAAATTGCAGAATTTGTTGTTGATAATCAGCAATGACCACTAATTTTTAGAACTGGAAAGGTCAAGCCCCAAAAGAAGGGGCATTCTGTCAGATGGCAGAAAGAAAACAAAGAACAGTTCAGTTCTTCTGAGGGACCAGATCCTTTTGCTCCTCCTCTTCTTGAATAGTTTTCATCATAGCCAGTTGAAAAAACTCTGTAACTTTAGGAACACATGCCTGCTTTCTCTTTCTTCATACACTTTCCCCCCCCCCCTTTTCATTGTTTTTCAGATTGCATAAGCAGAAGCCTAATGGCTGTTTTGTTTTATTTTGTTTCTCATTGAGCTGTGAGGTACTTTAGCAGCCTTTTTGATTGAAGAGCAGTGTCAGAAAGTTTTAAATAAAACAGACTTTCTCTAAACAAATATCTTCACTAGATCAAAATATTTGTGTCTTGCACACAGTAAATGACACATCAGTCCTTTACAAACAGAACACCCCAGCCAGTTTGTCCATTGGGCAAGGGAGTAGGTTTTCTGACTTCTGTTTGCAAATACACACAACATATGTCCTAAGAGAAGCGAAAAACACTTCTGCTGAAGCTTTTTGAACTGGTGAGCTCTTTTAAAAAATGTAATGTATGGTTGGAAATTATGACACCTAGTGGTGTTGCTCAGAATGTATTTACCTCAGAAATATTCAGACAAAATTATAAGCAAAGTGTGCTTAAAGCACTCTCCAGGTGGTTTACAATTTATTTACGCAGGCTACACATTGCCCCCTCACAGCTAGCTGGGTACTCAGTTTACCGACTTCAGAAGGATGGAAGGCTGAGTCAACCCTGCGCCGGCTACCTGGGCCTGCTGGGACTGAACTCAGGTCGTGATCAGAGTCTTGACTGCAGTCCTGCAGTTTGAGAACTGCACCACGAGTATAATACATTTTTAAAAAATGATATGGCTGTATCAATATTTGGAACAATAGGCTTTGATAAAGAATAAAGATTAATTGATTTTATGACAGTGGATGTATAAGTGGATTTTAACATATCTACAAAAGCATCACCATATTTGTTGGGAGCCTCATCATGTTGCAGTGGTTCCCATATGACCATCTCCAGTTTTGAGAGGTCTCTTGGAAAAATGTCCTTTTGCTGGCCTCCAGGCTGGGCTTTCCTTGTGTCGAATAGCAGCCCTTTGTCCTAGCAAGGAAAATTTCTCATCCCACCATCTCAGGGTGAAGGGCCCTTTCTGCCCCCGTTAGTGGCACTTTAAATTTCCCATAATGCTTTGGAGTGATGTTCAGGACATAGTGGAGAATTTTACAAGGTAGTCCACAAACTGTGACACAGAGAGCATGTGGTATCTCACTCCTTCTTCTCCCTTCTCTGAGGGTATGCGGGTAGACATGGGGATGAATATAAAAATAAATCAGGATATTCGTTAAATATCCCTGATTTGTCAGATATTCATTGCTTCGTATTCTTGGGGTTCAGAGACCCCAACGAATACAAACCAACAAACATAACCCTTTTATATTTGTCCCTTCGTTCCCTATCTGCTTATGTCCCCACGGATCAGCTGTTCCTCGGGGGCATAGCTAAAGCCTGCCCAAAGGGAATCCCAACCCCAGGGCTGGGGGGTGGCTTGGTTCCCCTTTCCTCCTCTTCCTATGCCCGTGCAGCATAAGACGAGGAGGGAAGGGATCAAAGAGGGATCAAAGGGATCCCCCAGCCCGCAGGGATCATCAAAGCGATCCTGCAGCCGCACTGCCTTACCAAAGACAGCACTGCTATGGGATGGCTTTGATCCCTTTTCCCCTCCTCTTGCTATGCCCCACAGGGCATAGCAAGAGGAGGTAAAGCAGAGATCAAAGCCATCCCACAGCCGCACTAAAGGCAGTGCAGCTGCAGGATCGCTTTGATCCCCTTTCACCTCCTCTTGCTATGCCCCACGGGGCATAATAAAGAGGACGGAAAGCAAAAAAAAATGACCTGACGAATGACAAATGGATTCATTGTTTGTTGGGTCACTGAGGGGCAATTCGTGGTTCGTGGCGCTTTGTCCCCATCTCTATAAGCGGGTTCTGAGGAGGATCCTAAGGTCTCAATCGGGAGGGTGGAGAAGCCATGAGGACCAATTTCAGCCTGGAGGTCTCCTATCCCTGTTCTATGTCATTCAGTGAAAGGGCCAAGGTGATATGACTAATCCTTCTATTGCGCAGAGGAGTCCCAGAAAAGAAAATAGCCCAGTCTCCTTGTGTCTCATGTAAACCTGAAAGCATACCATCTGCCAGATATCTGACTCATCCCAGCCAGAGGATGTAACTGTAGGAGTGCAGAACTGCTGAGCTGAGGGGACACTTGCATTCTCTCTCTCTCCGTGTCCATCACCTCAGTAACAAAGAAGTAACTGGCACAGACTCTACTCCCTAACAGAGTTTTAAAAGATAGTTTTTGATTGACAACCTTCAGAATCATCCAGTCACCATGGCCATTCCATGCTGGCAGGAAAATTGTGAGAGATGTCATCCAAACAAAAACTGGTCCAAGCATTGCTCCCAATAGGGATTGTTGTGTGCTCAACCCTCCTGTTTGTCCTCAGAAAGAATTCTAAAGGAAATGGCCAGGACTCAAACATTTCAGTTTTACTGAGGGACTAGAAGCTGAATGGGACAGTGAAGAAAGCCAACAGGGAAAAAAAGCTGATTTTTTTCTTCAAAATATAGTGCCAGAGGGGCGTGTCCTGGACCTTGATGGCCGCGGCTTGAAATTCCCGGTGCTTTCACTCTGAAATCTACATGAGGCAGCAAAAAAAGGGCTCATGGATCTGTAAGTGACTTTAAAATATTTACAATATCCTTGAGGCAACAGGAGTGGACTATAAAAGCTGTTTGTTTTTCTTAAACACAAGAACAATGAGCTGCAGCTGGTGTGTGAGGAGGAAGAGCTACCTCCAGTGGGGATTCCTGCGGGAGTGGAGATTCCCACCATGGCTAGCCAAGAAAAACTTTTTAAACTGCTTATTAATGGACTGACTGTGTTTGTAAAAGGACCAGTCGAAAATTTTTATCTCTTAGTTGCCGGGGAAAATATTTATCTATGAGCTGAAGCTGGATTTCGCTTTTAAAGAGCTGCTGGGAGTAAGAAAATAAGAAAGAAAGAACCTAACAATCTATGAAATAATTTAAGCATTTGGCATTCTGAATTAGAGATTGAGGGAGTGAAAAATAAATCTTCATTAGGTTTCACTTTAGGCTGCAACATATCCAGACACGGAGAAACGAAACTTAACATTCCTTAACCTTCGAACATATACGACAGTTAGTAGGCTCCATCTGCTGGTAATAGTTAAAATAATAGTTTTAAAAAAAGAGTCCAGGAAATTGTTGAAATTTATGAGGAAAGCTCGGTCTGAACAGAAGGAGAGTAAAGTTGTATGGAAAAGATATTATTCAGCGCAATCAAGAATTAAACCTTCAGATTCCCATCTGGTGAGATTGTCAAAAGTGGAAGTGGAAATAGAAGCAGAAGTAGAAATGGCCCAAAAAGCTGATAAATCTGAGATTAAGTTAATGTTGGATGCGATTGCAAAGGTGAATGAAAACATTCATGAAACAAACAATGTCAAATATGGGTCAAAAAGTGGAAAATATGGACCAAAAAAAATGGAAAAGATGGGTAAAAAAGTGGGAAATATGGGTTAAGACTTACAAGAAATGGGGAAAGAATTACAAGATGTTGGAAAGGACGTTAAGACCAATCAAGAGAATTATAAAACATTAAATAAAAAATTTGATTCTCATTTTTAAAAAATCGATGAAAACGTTGAGGGATTGCAATCTCAAGTTAAACAAAATTTTGTTAGATTATTGGACAATGATATCGCTATTACGGATTTACAGCAGCAGATGATTTTATCACAGGATTACAATTATCGTAATAATATTAGATTGAAAGGAATTCCGGATTTGGGCTCCAAAGAGAAGGACTTAACTGAACTAGCCCTAGGCTGGCTGAAAAAGACGGCACCAAAAATAGACTGGACCGTTTATGATTTGGATAAAATACATACAGTCAGTTCAAAACGCAGAGGACAGCCTCGCCATATTCTGATTAGATTTTCAAGCCTTAGAAAAAAAGAGGAACTGATGAAAATTTTAAGAGAGAATCCAGGGAATTTGGTATTTGAGGGAAACCCAATTCAAGTGTTTAATGATTATTGTCATGAAACTATGGTATTTAGAAGACAAATGCGGGTTATTACTTCAATCCTTTTTAAAAAAAGTGTCAAATATAGTTGGGGTTACCCAGTGTTTTTAAAGGTGCATTACAATGGCAAATTTCATAAGGTTACATCAGTCCCAATGGCTTTGGATCTTTTAAAGGACTCTGGAATGTTAACAAAAGAAGAGTGGGAGGAGCAAATGAAGACGGTGGAGGGCCTAGGGCAAAGTCAGGAGTCAGATGAAGAGGAAGTGATGGAGCGAGACTCGATTGATGGTGATAAGGAAAAAGAAGAACAAGAAAAACAAGGAGCGAAACCAAAACAACCGAGGAAGGGCAAAGGAAGAGGAAAGAGAATAAGAGATAATAGCTTTAATGTAAAATTTCATTTGATGTAAAAGGAGATGTTCTGGTAATTGTATTGTATAATATAATGGGATAAAATAATAAGGGGTAAATCCAGAAAAAGGTGAAAATGGTATAGTAATATTGGAAGAAGATCTCTAAGGAGGTATCTAAGGAGGTACCCAGTGATGGTTAATTATAAATTTGGAGGAGGAATATAAAAAAATAAAAAAGGAGGAAAAATCAGGAAGAAAATGAGATAAAAGGATTATAAAATGGGGAGACCAGTAATAGAAGAATAAATAAGATTTCTACTGAAAAAAATATATGGGAGAATTCTGGGAAGAAAAACATAAAAAACAAAAACATTATAGATACTTATATACCTGATATGAAGAAATTGATATATGAATATTTAAACACAGATATATGAAAAAAAGTAGTTATGGATATGCTTGTGGTAAAATGGGGTTCATATAATATAATAGAGTGAGACAGGGAGAGAATGGCGGCCGGTAGGACCAGACACATTCCCCCCCCCCCCAGGGTCTGTAGAAGAGACCAGAAGAGTCTGATAGAAGATGGGGGGAAGAAAAGTAGTAGTGGGGAAGGGGGTGGTAGAAGAATTCAATAGGAATTCAAGGGATTTTTTTGTTAATTTTTTTTTATTGGGGGAGCACTATAGTTGGCAATCACAAATTAGGACTAGTATTAATTTTTTAAAAAAGTAAAGTAGAGAATGGTTAAACACTTAAGGTTTTCAACATGGAATGTGAAAGGCCTGGGTTCTAACACAAAGAGGGCAAGGATACAAAATATATTGAATAAAAGTAATATGGATATTGTATTCTTGAAAGAAACTCATCAAAAAAAGAGGGTTTTAATGAATTGAAGGGCAAATGGATTCAAATTTATGAAAAATCGTTTGGGACTTCAAAATCTTGGGGAGCAGCAATATTAATATTAAAAAAAGTGATTTGAAAATTGAAAAAATTGAAAAGGATACTCAAGGCAGATATTTGATACTGCAATGTAAAATAAAAGGAGAAGACATTACACTTGTAAATGTTTATGCACCTAATGAGAGACAGGAGGAATTTTTTGAAAATATATTGAGAAGGTTGGATAAATTGAGGAAAGGTTTCGTGATATTAGCAGGAGATTTTAACATGGTAATGGATATGAAGAAGGATAAATCAAAGTTGTGAATTGGGGAAGGGAAAATTAAATGTACAATATTAAACAGATTAATTAATAAAACAGATTTGAAAGATGTTTGGAGAGAATTAAAGGGTGAAGAAATAAAGTTTTCCTTCCACTCACAGGTGCATAATACATATTCAAGAATAGATTATATATTTGTCTCTAAAGATTTACTGCCAAGGGTAAATGATACAGCCATTGAAGTCATCCAAATATCGGATCATGCCAGAGTGAATATGGAATTGATGTTTAAATGTGATTATAAGGAGGCAGCAAGGTGGAAAATTGATACGAATATTTTTCAGTATCCAACCCTGATTGAAAAAATTCAAAAAGATTTAGAAGAGACATGGGAAATAAATGAGAAGGGAGGAGGTCAACCTAAGATAATCTGGGACACTATGAAGTCTGTGGCAAGAGGGTATGCATGTAAAGCGTCTTATATACTTAAAAAAAAGCAGGGGGAAAGAATACAGGACTTAGAAGATAATATAAAGGAATTAGAAAAAATAGTTATAAGAACTAGAGATAAGAAAGCTATAATAGAATTACAAGCAAAGAGGAAGGAACTGGAAGGGATTCATCTGGAAAAGGTACAAAGAAACTTAATTTATCTAAAAAGAGATTTTTTTAAATTTAGTAACAGGAACTCCAAGTTATTAGCTAAAGCATCTTCTATAAAAAAGAATAAAGGTAATATAGGAGTAATACAAGAGTTGAATGGAAAAAGATGTAATAAAATGAAGGAGAAATTGGAAGCATTTCAAACATTTTATAAAACTTTATATACTAGTAAAAATCCTTCTATAATGAAAATTGAAGATTATATAAAAAACAATTTTAATAAAAAAACTGTTAGGTAAAGGTAAAGGTTCCCCTTGACATTTAGTCCAGTTGTGTCCAACTCTAGGGCTGTTAGATGATGATAAAAATAAAATGGAACAGTTAATTACTGATAAAGAAATAGAGGATATTATAAATAACTTAAAGACAGGAAAGACCCCCGGAACAGATGGATTAGGCCCAGAATATTATAAAGTATTTAAAAAGATTTTTATACCAAAGTTAAAAGTGTTATTTAATAAGATATTAATGGGAGAAGAAATCCCACAATCATGGAAAGAGTCATTGATTGTTTTAATATTGAAACCAGATAAAAATCCAATAAATATGGAAGCATATAGAGCCATATCACTGTTAAATCAAGATGCTAAGATATTCACGGCAATAATGGCAAAGAGATTAAATAACTTTATGGGGAGTTATATTGAAAAAGACCAAAATGGATTTATACAAGGCAGACAAATGTCAGATTTAATGAGAAGGGTACTTAATTTAATGCATTTAGCTAAAGAAACTAACTCTAAAGCCGGAGTACTATCGTTTGACATATTTAAAGCATTTGATTCAGTGGAATGGGATATGTTAAAGACATTAATTAAATATCTAGGGTTTGGACATAATTTTAGGCAGATAATTCACCAATTATATTCATAGAATACAGCTAGAGTAATAGTTAATGATGGAATAACTGAGACAATACACCTAGGCCGAGGTACAAGACAAGGTTGCCCCTTATCTCCAGTATTATTTACAATGATAATAGAATTATTGGCACAGATAATTAGAGATGATTAACAGATTGTAGGGATAGAACATAAAGAAAATGGTAAGATAAATTTGTTTGCTGATGACACATTACTAATAGTTAAAAATCCAATAAAAACAACAGAAAGGCTTAAATCACATTTGGAGGAATTCGAGGGTATAACGGGATTAAAAGTAAATTGGGGAAAGTCAGAATGTTTATTGTTAAACCACTCGGATGAGGAGAAAAGAAGAATGAAAACAATATTTGAAGGTAAAATGGGAAATGTTATTAAATATTTAGGGATTAATATTACTTGGAATTTACAGGATATAATTAAAATAAATCTGGATAGATTGAAAAAAGAGATAACTGCAAGGATAAAAGATTATCAGAAATTAAAGATTTCTTGGTTTGGTAGAGTGGCATTATGCAAAATGAAAATTATTTCTAAATTAAATTTTATATTTTGGATGCTTCCTATAAAGATTACAGAAAAACAACTGAAAGAATGGCAGATAATAATAAATTGTTATTGCAATGGAAATAAACGAGTGAGGATTAATAAGAAATTATGGTATGTAACACAAAAAAAGGGAGGTCTTGGATTACCCAATTTAAAATTATATTCTACAGCAAATCAGCTCAGACATATTCCAGATATTATTAAAGGTAATAAAAATTTAATTTGGACAGAAATAGAAATGCAGGGTAAGGAAGAAAGAATTGAAAGTATATTGTTTAAAGAAAAAATTGGAGAAGAAATTAAAAAGATTACTAACCCTTTCCTTAAAAATATGTTAGAAAATTGGAAAAAGTTTAGAGGTATATTGAGCTCACCGATCTCTCCTTTATCCCAGGTGGTGGATTTAAAGAATTTTCCAGAAAAACTTAAAAAAACTTAAGAATATATCAAAAAATAAAAGGATAAATAGGATAAAAGACTGGATGGAGAAGATGAGAGATAAAGGAAATATAAAAGAGATTTTGGGAGGAGAGGGGATTTCTTGGTTTAATATGATTCAAATAGAAAGGTGGGCAAGGGAATGGAATAGTAAGGAAGGGAAAAGTAGAAAAATGACAAAATTTGAAGAGATTATTGAAAAAAGATTGAAATTAGAGGAAAAGACAGAAAGAAAGGGAACTGTAAATCAAATATATAAATTATTAATTCAGGCCGAACAGGATACACAAGGATTAAAAACACAGTGGCAATATGATTTGGATAAAGAAGTAATAGGAGAAGAATGGGATAAAATGTGGGATCAAAGAATTATGAAGAACATGTCTGTAAGGATAAAAGAAAATTGTTATAAGGTAATATGGAGGTGGTATTTAACGCCGGTAAAACTGAATATAATAAATAAAAATGTATCATCACTATGCTGGAGGTGTAAAAAAGAGAACGGGACGTATATACATATGTGGTGGTCATGTGAATTAAGAAAGCAAGAATGGAAGCAATTTTTTAAAGAAATAAGGGAAATAACCGGATTAAATATTCAAATGTCCCTGTCAATGGCTTTATTGAATTTGATTAAGAAGGATCAATTGGTGGAAGAAAATAAGGACTTAATAGTAATAATGATTATGGCAGCAAGGTTAATTTTTGCAAGAAACTGGAAAAATAACAACCAACTCAGTTTAGAGGAATGGTATAGAGAACTATGGGATATGGCAATTAATGATAAACTGACATGTGATATGAAAATAAGAAGAGGCTTATCAAAAATAATGATTTAAAGAAAATATGGAGTGTATTCTTGGAATATGTATTTCGGAAAGGGAAGGGGTATACACCGAGGGAAGAAACAATGAAGTTTTGGAGAGAAAATGAACTGAATGAAATTTAAAATATTATTAATGCTAGCCCTGAGGGTGATGGTGGCACTGGTGTATTATGTAATCGTATTTTATTGTGGTGTTAAGTTTATGTTGTTTAGGTTGGATGTTTGTTTAATAAATTTAATAAACTATATATAGTGCCAGAGAAAAGATTTGTAGGTACCGTGGACCCTCAGAAAAACAAATGAGTGGGTCCCGGATCAAGTGAAACCTGAATTCTCTAGAAGTAAAAGTGGCAACACTGAGTCTTTCGTATATTGAGTGCATTATGAGAAGAGAAAACTCACTGGAAAAGACAATAATGCTAGGAAGCATTGAAGGCAGCAGGGAACAAAAAAAGACCAACTATGAGATCGATTGACTCCATAAAAGAAGTTACAGCTTTCAGTTTGCAAGAACTCTGCAGAGCTGTTAATGATGGGGCATTTTAGAGATCACTAATTCATATGGTTGCTGTAAACTGGAGGTGACTTGACAGCAGATAACAAGCATAGAGGCTGGACAGATCCCTTCCAAGGTACATGAAAGTGCATGGTAATCGCCTCTTAGTTTTCTAACTATACTTATTTCTTCTGCCGAAACTGGAGACTTCGCCCTGCTTTATCTTCTGAGATTGGAAATTTAGTTGTTAGTTAGTTAGTCAGTCAGTCAGTCAGTCAGTCAATCAGTCAGTCAATTAGTTAATACACCTACTCTTTAGTGGAAACACTACTCAGGACGGTTTACAAATTAAAATTCAGAACCCCATATGGCCCCACATAACAATATAATCAATATGGCAATTCAACGACCTAAAATTCATATAAAAGTTATTGAAGGCAGCTTTGTTTTCACTAATTTCCTGAATATCAGGAAAGAACAAACCTGATGTATCTCAGTTGGTAGCTTTTTGTAGTGTTACTGTATTGTACTATATTCCAAAAGAGTAATTTTTCTATAACTGAGCCAATAATGATAGAAAGACAGACAGTGAAGAAAAACCAGAGGTGGGTGGAGTGGGGTGAATCAACTCATTTGGAATGTGGTGTTGGAGGTGAGCCTTACAGATACCACAGACCACTAAAAAGGCAAATAAGTGTTTGTCCAATCAAATCAAGTCTGAACTTCCTCTAAAGCAAAAACGAGTAAATTGTGGCTATCCTACCCCATTGTCCAAACTTCCCTGACTTTGGTACAGAGGAAGAGCAGCTTGTCTGCTACATCTGTGCCAAATTTTGTGCTGATCCAAAGTCTAGTTTCAAAATTATAATCTTTGGGGATGCTGCCCCTGTTTTTAGAATTGCTTTGTAGAATGTTGATTTGCTCTGCTGCACAATAACATAGCGACACTGCCTCAAAAACATTTAATTACCTTCATTAATATTAATGGGCAAACTGAACTAGATATAGGAACATGGAAGAGAAGAAGTGAATATTGCTGCAAATTGAGATTATTTGCAGTTTGTTATTCTGCCCTGAATAGAGGGAATTACAAATGGAAAGATTATTGCATATTTGAAATGCTGTGATAGTTTGTATATAAAATAAACGTGTGGTATGTAAAGTTGACATTATGTAATGCTAGAGTACTTCCAGATTAGGCTTTTATCCTGCTTCAAACAGCATTTTAGACAAGGTCCAGATGTTATGCTCTTTCCTATGTAACTGTTTCAGCTTCCCATTGCTTTTTCCTTCTTTTCTTCTTCTTACCAGAAAGTACTAATTAAGGAAGCAAAAAGATGGAATAGGTACACAGTGCCATCTGATTTGGAAGCACCCAGAGCTCTCAGTCTAGAATGAATTCTAATAGTTAAATAAAGAAAAAAATGATATTTCCTTTTATGGCACAACATTCAATTGATTTGAGCGGGGAAATGATCAGCAATGTGGCTGATAAATTCTGTGCCATGTTATTTCTGTGAATCAATTATTTTTTAAGACTTGCATCTGGTGTTCTGTACAATTTTAAATATTTTGTCCTAATTTTAATCAACACTTAGGTAGTTAAAAAGGACAGCAGGGGGCACCAAATCTGCATATGTTTTCTAAGGTGATTCTCATTCAGAAAATGATAGTTAAGTTGACACTGAATGGCACAACAGTATTTTCTTTGGTTCTCGGAATTTCTTTCCCCAAATGTAATTTGTAAAACATCTCATGATACTAATAAAACGGGAGAAATTAGCACGATTTTTCTACAAAATCCCTGCCTATCTCAGGCTTCAGTTAAAAGTAAACAGACATAGGATCAAATATACAGGTGTTTATACTGATTGAACCTACCTAGCAAACTCTTAGTTTGTGTTCAGCTAGGACGATCATGAATCGGGAATATAAGGGAAAAAGTTAATTGGGGTTACAGAAATTCTGTCCTCCATTTTGCATAAAGAACATACAATTATGTTATACGATGTAGTGGATAGAGGGATGGACTAGGACTCAGGAGCCCTGGGTTCAAATTCCAGCCTTGGAAACTCATTAAGGGTGGCATTGGTAAAACCACTCTTTAAATAAATAGCTCAATTATTTTGAAAGCCTTATTAGAGTGCTGTAAGTGCTGACTTGATGCCACATAGCACACACTTATTATAATATATATGATGCTTTTTCCCCTCACCCCTACATAAAAATATGCTTCTATTTGATGCTAACAAAAACTTCCCCATTATCTGCTTAAGATTTAAATGTGGAAGCTAAAATATATGTGTTTGTAACATGCATGCATGTTTTCATTTGGGATGTCTGAATTCACGTATCAAGACTTGCTGGCTGAAATCTAGTAGTAAGTTGCAACTGGAGTAGACCCACTGAATCAGTGGGGATTTGTTGAGTCACCTCCTCCATAAGTTCTACTGATTCAACAGACATACTCTAGTTTCAGCCAATAAAGTTGAAGGCAGCCAGAGAAGATGATGTAAAATGTAAAATGAATTCATTCAATAAAGGAAAACACAGCCTTTAATTTGTCCCATCTTGAGTAGGACTGTATATAATAGGACCTTTTGGAAGACATCACATGATCTCTTTAATTTGATGAGCGCATTATTTAACAGAAGGTCATTTGCAAACAATACCAGGACTCCTGCATCTTTATTAGCTGCATAGAAAATGAATTTCAGGTGGTGCATTTTGTCATGTAGGCCAGTGGTTCCCAAACTTGGGCCCCCAGATGTTATTGGACTACAACTCCTGGAAATCCTGGCCAGAACAGCTAGTGGTGAAGGCTTCTGGCAATTTTAATCCAAGAACATCTGGGGACCCAAGGTTGGGAACCACTGATGAAAGCTATTCACAACTTTTAAAAGTGCAGAAGCTCTGTCTCGTTGTATTTGGCCACTCTACAGCATAAATGTATTAATACAGAGCCTTAGAACACATATTAAGACTGGTGTGTACTTTCTCCTTTTACAACACTTGCAAATTTTTCAGTGCCATGTGGTTGAGTTATCAAACATGCAACAAAATCTTCCCATGTCTCAGCTGACAAACTGCAAAACAAAAGAAAGCTAATTTGCCAAACACACATTAAAGGAAGCTTATATTAGAATAAGGACACATTGTTTCTGGGCACAGAATCAGAATCTTGTCTAGTGAGGCCCCAACAACATTCTTTGTGAAATGGACAATATCTAGGTTTTGTTTTGGGGGGACAAATGTTTATTTACCAGTATCATTGGACCTCATAGGTCTCCTTGAAAATTAAAATTGATTCTGGAACACTGTCAGCATGAAATTGAAATAATTTAGTCATGCAGCCTACCAGCTGGAGCTTCATTTGTTTTGCTCCCTTGGAAAGCAGAAAATTGACATTTTCTTTTTTCTTTTTCTTTTTTTTTAACATCAGGTGTTTTTAACTATTATCGCCATCAAAATTTAAGTTACCAAGGCAAACAGAGGTGATAACAAGGGATGAAAGTTGTTCCAAGAAAAACTATGTGCCCGGTATGTGTATGTGATCTGGTAGACATTCTTTACTTTGGATTTTTCTATTTTATAATTATTCTTAAAAATTAAAAATTACAACAAAAAACTAAAAAACAAAGAATATAACAAATGAAGAATATATTTTAAAAAATAGATAGCTACCAAATCAACAACATAAATCCATGTAGACAATACAATAAAACACAATGTACTCCCTCCCATTGGTACCATTTGGAGATATAATGCGTTTTCTTCCCCAAATGGAGTCCCCTACCCTTCCAGAAGTGCACTGATTCTTGCGAAGTTGCGCAGCCTTTTCCCTTTATTAATACACGGTCAATAAAGTCTCCCCAGATATCTATAGAATATTCTTATTTAACAAACCTTTCTTAACTTTAAGATTACACGTCAGCTTATCATTAATGGCTACATTCCAATATTTTTTTTGTACCATTCATTTAACTGAAAATCACGTTTTACTTTCCAGTTCCTTGCTATTATTAGTTTTGCCGCTATTAATAAATTTGATCAAAATTATTTGGCAGTCCATTTCCATTGCTCCTTATAAAATATCAAAAAAAGTGTTTTTTTAAGACATGGCTCTGTATTTAACTTAACTATTTCATTTACTTCCTTAAAAACTAACTGCTGAAATTTTGATATTTTTTGCATTCCCAACACAAATGAAAATAAGTATCGATTTTCTGACAATCTCTCCAACATATCTTACTAAAATTAGTATCTGTTTGATTTAATTTATTCAGAGTAAAATATCATTGTCATCAATAAAATATCATATCATTGTAAAATATCATATCAATAAAATATCATGTATAAAAATGTTCCTTTATCCTTTAAGACATAGACTTCAATATTTTAATATTCCATCTATTTTTCTACACCTCAGTACTTACTTAAGAAAATCTTGATGATCCTTATTAAAGATGGGGGTATTTATATATGAATACGAATATCCCCCCACAGGTGCAGATAACGAGGGTCCAGCCCCCTGGGGCCAGACCGACCACTCACGATTTCACCACTGCCATGAGCTCCATGGAGCCTTTCTCTCTCTCCATTGCTCGCGATGGATTAGCCACTCTGCGACCTGGCAGAGAGGCTCGTCATCCCACCTTCTGCCAGGACTGGCTAATCTATCGCGAGCAACGTAGCAATAGGAAGGCTCAGTGGAGCTCGCAGCAGCGGCCAAAATCATGAGTGGTCGGTCTGGCCCCAGATAACCCTCACTATCTGCACCTGTGGGGGGATATTCATATTCGTATACGAATACGAATGCCCCCATCTCTAATCCTTTCACCACCTTGGATCTATAATATATGTTTTTGGTTTTATTGTTTTTAAATTTGTAAACCGCCCAGAGTAGACCTTTGGTCTACATGGGCGGGATAGAAATCCAATAAATAAATAAAATAAATAAATAATCCTTATCTTCTAATAATATTTTATAAATTTTACTTGTTATCCTTTTCATTATCATATATTCATCTATTTCTTCCTTCGGCAATATAATTTCTTCAGATTTTGTAAATTCCCTACATTTACTACATCTTTTAACCCAATATTAAAGATTAAGATTTAATTCTTTGGGTTTTTCAAAAGACTTTTAACAAAGTGCCTCACTAGAAAGTATCTCAGCGAGCATAACAGTCAAGGGATAGGAACAGAAGACTTCTTATTTATGCATTGAAGAAGTATTAGTGCCTGATCACACAAGGCAAATGTTCCCCACTTCTAATGATACTTTCCATACCTCTGTTGTGCTGAATCGTGGTCATGTGATATATATATTAGAGATGGGGGTATTCGTATACAAATATGAATACCCCCGCACAGGTGGATATAACGAAGGTCTGCCCCCCCGGGGGCTGGACTGTCCACTCACCCTTCCTCTGCTGCTGCGGGCTTCGGGCTCCCTTCCAATCGCTCCAGAGCTTGCGGTCGACTAGCCACTCTTCGACCTGGCAAGGAGGCTCATCGTCTCGCCTCCTGCCAGGAGTGGCTAGTTGACCATGAGCTCCGGACCGATAGGAAGGGAGCCCGGAGCCTGCGGCAACAGCGGAAGGGTGAGTGGACCCTTGTTTTGTCCATCTGTGCGGGAATACCCCCATCTCTAATATATGGAATACCATATACAGTGGTGCCTCGCTAGACGATGTTAATCCGTTCCGCGAAAATCGCTGTCTTGCGAAAACATCGTCTAGCGAAGCACGTTTCCCCATTGGAATGCATTGAAATCTCTTCAATGCGTTCCAACGGAAAAGTCGTCGTCTTGCGAAGATTGTCCATAGGGAAACATCGTCTAGCGAGCGCGGGTCCCCGTTGGAATGCACTGACAGCTATTGACCGCTAGTCAATGCATTCCAATGGGGAAAACTCGTCGTCTAGCGAAAATCGCCCATAGGGAAACATCGTTTTGCGAAGCGCATTAGCGATCGCAAAAAGCCATCGTCTAGCGAATTCCTCGTCCTGCGAGGCAATCGTCTAGCGAGGCACCACTGTATCTCTAATAGATGGAATACCCCCATCTCTAATATATATAATTTATATATATATATAAAATGTAGCAATCGTTCCAATGTGTTTTAATGTTACTGATTCATTTTCTCCTATTTGAATTGTTATGGCTGACTACACTGTGGTACAGGTTTATTTTCTCTCTTGTTTTCTGGGGCAGTGCAGCCCCTTACTTTAATTTTTTAAAATTTGTTTTTACCAATACATCAGTATGTCAGGAAGGGATTCCTGTTTGGTAAAATTTCCTCTGTTGCAGTGGCACCTCTGGAAGAACTGCATTGCACTCAATGGACCCGGCATCCCATCCAGGGCTGTATTGTTTGTCAGACAGTAGGTGGAGTGATGCAACACTTACCAATACCCTGGCATACCTGGCTGTTGACATACGTTTACCTACATATTAACATACTGGCCGTGAATTTAAAAAAAATCATAGCAGGGCAGCAGCATGACAGTAATGGTGGCCGCCTTCCCTGGTGACTTGGCTTTGGAAAATAATTGATAGAGTCATGCCCACATGTCATACTGCTAAGGAATATGTCAAAACACCATTGGAACAAAATAACAAACTTCCCAGTGAGGGGGAAATAAATTGCAGTTACGCTGCTGGCCAGGTAAATGGCTTGATAATGGCCATGTGTCGAGTGACCGGAAATTTCTGCAACTATCTAACAGGGGTATAACTAGGGAACATTTGCCTCATGTGATCATGCCCTTAGCTGTACAAAAGAATGCCTTTCTGTTAAAAAGAGGAATGTGTTTAATTGGAGGGGGTAACAGAGGAAGAAGTGTGTGGAAATAAATGTCCCATTTAGTTCTGTTTCAGGAGAGGAACTAACAAGGAAGAGATATGTGGGAAGAAATTATGCCAGGAAGGAGAGAACCCGTCTATAGGTGAGAAAGCAACAGAAGAGACAAGACAAAAAGATACCATACCAGTGAACCTCACCTACCTTTCTCTGCCTCCATTGCTTCATAGAGGCACATAGTTGTTAGTGTAAATACACATTTCTCCACTTTCCACAAAAACACAGAGCAGGAATAAATGGATATGGATATTTGTCATAATTGTGAGGAGGGCATTCCAAAGGTCTGTATTAGTACCACAGTTGTTGTTTTTATGTTCATGAATTATCTGGAGTTCATAGTGAGCAATGAGACACCTACATTTGCTGAAAAAAATTATTTAGACTGGTTTAAACGAAAAAGTACAGTGAAGATTTTCAAAAGGACTTCTCCCAATTATGGGAAAGGCTGTGGTGGCTCTTCCCTTAGGACAAACAGGACAGGTTCCAGCTGCCTTCATCCACCCTTCCTACCTCCTCACCAGATGTGGAAGACATCAGTGTGTGCATGTGTAAATATCTGCTTACCTGTTTGCCTCTGTGTATATTTGTGTGTGACAGAGGAAATGACTCTGTGTGTATTTCTATGTGAGTATGTGTACTTTGGTTGTTGCCCATCACTGGAGGCTGTGCATTCTGCCCCACCAACAACAATGAATATGAATTGCTACTGGAGAATGGAAATCAACAAGGTAAATCAACTAATTATAAGCGAGTATAAAACAATGCATGGTGTGAGTACACTTGTTGTACTATGTAAACTTCTTATTGCTGCACCTCATAAAGGATATTTTAGACGTGGAAAAGAGCACAAAAGGGTAACAGACATCAGAAACATAATTCACCAAGAGGTTTAATTCTATCTCCTGTGGTATGAATAGGGACAAAGCCCCCTACTCCGTTATAAGTAATCAACTTATAAATGCAAGGATGTATATGTTATTACCGAACTACTGAATGATCGGTGGTTGTAATTTTTTTAAAGTCCTGTCTGACCTCACCCGTTTCAATGTTTCTTTAACAAGGATTAATCAAGATATTAATCTCTACCTCTTGCAGCTTGAATAGGGACAAAGCCTTATTAACATATCTGTCATTAGACAAGACAAAGGAAGTGGGTGCATTTTGTCCTCTGTTTTGCAAACACACAACATATAACTAAGAGAAGGAGTTAACATAGGCCTGGCAGCACAGATGGTGATATAACATGGGGGGGAGCAACTTCTCCCTTCTCCCTTCATAACTGCCTTTAACTTTCTCAAGTACTGTATCTGGTGCTGATTTGCCTAGTAACTCCTCTTCAATGACATAAACCCTGAAAGCCACAAAGCCTACTTGGCTAACTCTGAGCATGTGTGCTTGGTGTTTATGTTTAGTCATTCCCTTCCCAGCGTCAGAGAGATGCACCAAGAACCACTCCACTTGACTGCCAGAAATGGTCAAGACCCAGGCCCATACGTGTTCAGGGGTTGGTGTATCCAAAGATGGAATATCTGGAGTACTACCCATAGTCAATCAGCAGAAACAGAACAACCTAATACCATCATACCGATGTGGAAGAAGAGGAAACAAAGTTTATTTCAGTCTCTGTCCTGGATGGATATGTGGCTAGTCATGCGAGCCTGGGTCTTCTGCTCACTCCTTAGTCTGCTCCCTCTTTATCAGAGTGACACTGTTGGGCAGGGAATTTCACAGGAACAGCCTTAATTGCGTTGTGCTGAGCAGAAGCCTTAAATCTCTCAGAGCAGTCTGTCATGAAGAGGATTATAACCAGGATCTCTCTGCAACTCAGCTCAGCTATGGAGGGATCTTGGTCTCTATCCAGGGTGTGGAATGCTGAGCCTGAAGACTCAGATCTCTGTTCCTCAGCTAGGTTGCTGTGAATATGTCCCAGTGTATCTTGTGATAGAGATAAAGGGCTTATGCAGACAGAGTATTTGTTCAATGAAACATACCTGAACTGACATTACAGGCATTTCTTCACCACATGATATAAGTTTCTTTCTCAGTAGAAACAGCACTAAATGGTGATAGAATCCATGCCTTCCCATGGTTTTCTGTCACTTCATGGAGCCTAGGTTCTTTTTGATGTTGCTTATTGGAAAAGCTAGCATTTAGAACTATGGCATTCCTCATTAATGTCATTTCCTCAGTTACTACAGTTAAATATTTAATTTACAATCAACTGAGACAGAAAACATACATACACACAGAGCTCCAAAAGAGAAACTGTGGCAGGGAGGCTTTTATTTATTTATTTATTGTTTTCAAATGACTTCTACATTTTGTTAGGGGACAGATGGAGAGAAGCAGCTCTAGAACAGTATGGACAGGAATTCTGATAAACCCTGTGCACCTTTGTAATGAACAGAAACAAAGTGGGAGACAGGGACAAAGAACTCCTCCCTGAAGGGACCAAAGATCGACCTCTTTGCATAGCAGTGAAAAGCTACAGAATCCCACCCATTATCACCCCTGAGTTAGGATGGAAGGTTTAACCTTCTCCATCTAGCACTATATGGTGAGGATGAAATAGCACCCCCTTCACGTGATTTGCATGGATCAGCCAAGGAATGGTTGTTGTTATGTGCTGTCAAGTCATATCTGACTTATGGTGACCCTATGAACAAAGAATCTCCAACATGTCCTGTCATCAACAGCCTTGCTCAGCTCTTGTAAACTCAAGCCTATGGCTTCCTTTAGGGAGTCAATCTATCTCATATTTGGTATTCCTCTTTTCCTACTGCGTTCAAATTTTCTTAACATTATTGTCTTTTCCAAAGGATCCTATCTTCTCATGACATACCCAAAGTAGGACAGCCTCCGTTTCAACATGTTTGCCTCCAGAGATAGTTCTGCCTTTATTTGATCTAGGACCCACTTGTATGTCTTTCTGGCAGTTCAGGGTATCTGCAAAGTTCTCCTCCAGCACCGCATTTCAAATGAATGATTTGTTTTTCCTGTCAACTTTCTTTACTGTCCAGCTTTCACACCCACACACAGTGACTGGGAATACAAGAGTGTGGATGCTCTTGGTCCTGGTCTCCAGTGACACATCCTTACACATGATAATTTTTCTAGTTCCTTTATTGCTGCACTTCCGAGTCCCGGAAAGTGCAGTGATGATCTCTTGGCTGTATTATCCATTTGGATTGATGGATGAACCAAGATATATAACATAACTATTTCAATATCTTCGTTGCCAAGTTGTGTAGTATTTCTGTAGTTATGTTTTTTTGTCTTCTTAATGTTGACCTGCAGTCCTGCTTTGGCATCTTCTTTCACTTTCACTAAAGGTCATCTCAAGGCATGGCTGCTTCTTGTCAGTAAGTCTGCATATCTTAAATTATTGATATTTCTTCCACCGATTTTCACTCTTCATCTGAATCTAGTCTGCCTTTCTGTGTCATATCTTCTGCATGCAGACTGAACAGACGGGAGGATAAAATGCACCCTTGCCTGGCACCTCTGCTTATAGGAAACCATTCTGTCTATCCATATTCTATTCTAAAGGTAGCTTTTTGTCCCTAATCTGGACAATCAACCAAGGAGTATTTATGTGTGTGGTAAGATACAGAGGAATGAGTCTAAGTGATGCCAGGGAGGATACCTGCCAGCATGTTCACCTGTTGACATATAGGCCCTTTTACTATACTAGCTTCAGTGGACATCAGCCACTAGACCATGGTGTGCTCCATAATATACATACATAGGCAAACGAGTCCACATCTTTCAAATTACACTCAAAAACTGTTACATTTCATCCTTAAAGCTGTTCAGAGTATCTTTAAATTGTAGTCCTATGCACATTTATTTGAGATTAAGATTAATGGAATTTGGCAAATACGTATTGCAGTGATCTGTTAATCAGCTTTGTTTGTAAATATGGAAAATCTGTTTAAAGAACAAGCAATTTCCCCTTAGGAATTGTAGATCTCAATCTTCAACTCATCAGTTTTCTTTCTAGATCAGCATTCCCATTCTCCCCCAACTTCCAATATCTCTAGCTCTTTGCAAATTAACATCCACCTTTCTTTGTTTGTAGTGTAGGAGAATGTTGTAAGACTGCTATTCTGGTCTTATGCATATTCTGATTTTAAAAAGCAAACAACGAATCTCTCCTTTACTAAATGCCAGTCTCCTAATTCTGTCTTTTTTTAAAATCTGGAAGCGCAAAGAAAACGACAGAACAATTTAATGACCCACTGATAGGAACAGACACATAACAAAAGATCAGAGTAATTTAAGCTGAAATATTTTGTTCCACAAAAGTATTTAACAACTGACAGAAAATAATGATTGGCTAGATTAATGGGATGTATCAAATAGTACTAGTTGTCCTTTGAAGTTTTCCATCCGATATTCACAAAACTGCTATAGGCCACTGAGCGCCAAAGAAGCATAACATTTAAGGTAAAATTCTGATGAGCATTTAGAGGGAATGAGGAGGGGAGGAGGGGAGCGTTGTCATGTTCTTAATTCTGATGGCTCAAAATAGCTGACCTACCAGCATGAAGGCAGTGAGAGGTCTGACAGAATGGAGCAGTATCCTTCACTTGCCGTGTGTGCTGTCTCTGGACAAGAGTGCAAAGTGGACCCAGAGAGAGAAATCAAGTGAATGACCAGAGCTGACAGAGAGAAAGAAGAGGTAGATCCACTAGCTGAGGGAAGCCTCATTGATAGCCCATAAATATGTGTGATAGTCCTTATAAAATTAAGTAAACATAAAACCAATGGGTGGGTAGTGAAGTACACATTTCAACTAAGAAATAATATAGGACATGTACGTATTAAGAAGGACATGATACCCAGTGTGGTGTACTGGACAGAGTAGAAAACTAGGATTCAGGAGGCCTGGGTTCAAATCCCTGCTCAGCCATGGAAACTCATTGGGAAATGGAACCGTAAAAACACTCCTTAAATATCTCACTGACCTTGAAAGCCCTATTAAAGTTGTTATAAGTTGGTTCTGGCTTGACTGCATGTAACTATAACATTAAGAAAGAGCAAGGTTAGGGACTTTGCAAAACTTTTGTGGAATTAATCCCTAAAGTCAAAGAAAATAATGTGATATCTTAATGAATCTTCACATTTCAGGGAAAGGGCAACTTGAGAGAACTCATACATTTTCTCAATAGCATGCACAGTTTGATCATTTTAAAAATGACTTCCTAATGACCTTGATTGTGTGCCGATCAGAAAACATTATTCTAAGATTTATTTCATCACACTGAGTAAATTAGAACATTGAGTATTTGATATTTTAAATTAGTTGGTGATAAAGTCCATTGCAGTTCACGTAAATGTTAATACTAAACAGAACTCGGACCAGTAGAAAAATCTTGTGTGAAAATAACTTGAACGTTGCATGGCTTGCATCTAAATGGACAAAGCAGGGGTAAAAAAAAGGCTATAGTTATACAGCCCTAGATAGCATGCAACTAGATACATATTTGTCTTTGACATTTTATTGGTTATTCATGCTTCTCACATTGACAAGTATCATTATCCTGGTCCAGGTAATGAATAGTTATGATTATATTTACTGCTTTAATTTCTCTAGAATAAAAATTCTCATTTATCTTCCAATCAACCCTTCCCTGAGAATTCTAAGGGGCAAGAACTTTTCTTGAGGGTTTCAAGAATCTACATGATAATGGTACACAGATGAGGGTATTGTGAAAAGAGATGACACAGCTATCATTTCTGTATCACGAAGGTAGGAATTGTTCTTAGTAAGAACTGTTCTCTGTAATGCACTTAACTTTGCTTATGAGAAAATCCAGGGATTTAATATTACAGATTTTTCAACATTCAAAATAAGGTGGAGGAAAACACACAGCATATAAAGAACTACTGGTCTACTTATGTATGGAACCATTTTTATTTCTTCTGATTACATTATAATCATTTATTTGAATTAGTTCTTTTCTATTTTCAGTGAAAGTCTATGTTTATTGTCATAGCTCTTGATTTTTATAAAGATGTTAAGTGGTGGCATTCAAATTTCTTTGTGGCTCACCCAACAACTAGCCTTAAAGGATATTCCAACCAACAGTGGCTAAAGCAACAACAAAAACTACTGCTTTGATGAGGCAATTCTTTCTGCTTTTTGGAAGACCGCTGACACTAGAACTTTCAGCACAATAAAAGTCCTTGTGATGTGAGTCCAGGAAGGTGGAAGAGAGGAAGGAGTGGCTCCAAGAGTTTCCTTTCACTTCCCTTGTGCTTTTCACTTCCCTTGTGCTCATATTAACCACCTGGGAAGGAAACAAACTGAGCCATATTGAGTGGTGAATCTGGTGACTGTGAGGATCTACAGAATCCAGAGCTTTTCTTCGCATATCTGGTACATCCCCACAGATCTGCCTTCTTTTTCCAACTATGACTTGAGAGCAGAGGGGTACAGCTGAGGACATTTCTGTAAAGGTTGGGAGAGAATCTACAGTCAATTCACCTCTCTTCCTGTGTTTGGAGAGGAAGTTCACCCTATGCCTGCTGGGATGCCCTCCCAAAGACCATAGGACTGTATTGTAAAAGCTAAGGCTATCGCCTGATTCACACAAATCTCAGATCATTAAACAGTCTGTTTCATACCTATTTGTATGACGTCTAGATCCAAAAGGAATGAACAAGTTTGTTTCTGGAACATTTATAATCATCATCATCATTTTAGAATTGCAGGGTTGGAAGGAACCCTACAGGTCATCAAGTCCAGCCCCTGTCAAAGACACGGTGGGGAACTGAACTCCCAACTTCTGGCTCCACAGCCAGATACCTAAACCACAGATCTATACAACAGTTCTTTGGTTCTGTGAATTTGCAAATAAATATGTCTAAAGCACAAATTGAATTGTATGGGGCCCAAATTGCTTTAGCCTTCTTTTCCCTTGAAAAAAGCAAAATTTAAAATTGTCTGGTATGCAAATCTCTGCATGTCTGTCTGCAATTTCACAGGTCTACTTCTCTCTTTAGGGTCTATTATGGTGGCAAAATTTTTATATACATCATTGCAAAAAGAAAAAAATTATAGCCAATTCAGCTTTCCAATGTTAATTAATGGGAGACTCAAATAATTATTTGGATCAACATAAGAACATAAGAAGATCCCTGCTGGATCAGGCCAAGGGCCCATCTAGTCCAGCTTCCTGTATCTCACAGTGGCCTCACCAGATGCCTCTGGGAGCACAACTAGATAGCTGTCTCCTGATACCACTTCCCTGTATCTGGCATTTTGAGGTACCTTCCTTTTAAGCCTGGAGATTATCCATCCCCATCATGGCTTGTAACCTGCAATGGATTTTTCCTCCAGGAATCTGTCCAATCCCCTTTTAAAGGCAACAAGGCCTGATGGCATCACCACATCCTGTGGCAAGGAGTTCCACAGACTAACAACCATGCTGGGTAAAGAAATATTTTCTTTTGTCTGTTCTCACTCTCCCAACACTCAATTGGAGTGGATGTCCCCTGTTTCTGGTATTGCGTGAAAGGGAAAAGAGCTTCCCTCTATCCACTTTATCCATCCCCTGCATAATTTTATACCTCTCAATCATGTCCCCCCTCAGGCACCTTTTATCTAGACTAAAGAGCCCCAAACGCTGTAGCCTTTCCTCATAAGGGAGGTGCCCCAGCCCAGTCATCATTTGAGTTGCTCTCTTTACCTTTTCCAGTTCCACAGTGTCTTTTTTGAGGTGCAGCAACCAGAACTGTACCTAATACTCCAAGTATGGCCTTACCATTGTTTTGTACAATGGCATTATAATGTTGGCTGTTTTATTTTCAATCCCCTTTTTAATGATACCTACCATGGAATTGGCCTTCTTCACTGCCGACACACACTGGGTTGACACTTTCATCGAGCTCTCCACCAGCACACCAAGATCTCTTTCCTGATTCGTCACGGACAGCTCAGGACCCATTAGCTGATAAATAAAGTTTGGATTTTTCACCCCAATGTGCATTACTTTATATTTTCTTATATTGAAACACATTTGCCATCTTGCCGCCCATTCTCCAGTTTGGAGAGATCCTTCTGGAGCTCTTCACAATCCCTTCTGGTCTTCACCACTTGGAAAACTTTTGTGTCATCTGCAAACTTGGCCACCTCACTGCTTATCCCTGTCTCCAGCTCATTTATGAACAGGTTGAAAAGCACCAGTCCCAGGACACATCCCTGGGGCACGCTGCTTTTCACCTCTCTCCATTGTGAAAATTGCCCATTGACACCTGCTCTCTGTTTCCTGGTTCTCAACCAATTCTCAGTCCATAAGAGGACCTGCTCTCTTATCCCCTGACTGTGGAGTTTTCTCAGCAGCCTTTGGTGAGGGACTGTGTCAAACACCTTCTGAAATTCCAGATAGATAATATCCACTGGTTTGCCTGCATCCACATGCCTGTTGACCTTTTCAAAGAATTCTAAAAGGTCTGTGAGGGAGGACTTACTCTTATAGAAGCCATGCTGATTTTCCCTCAGCAAGGCTTGTTCTTCTATGTGTTTTAAGATTTTATCTTGGATGAGGTTTTTCACCATCTTCCCTGGAACAGACGTTAGGCTAACTGGCCTGTAGTTTCCCAGGTCCCCCCTTCTTCCCTTTTTAAAGATTGGCGTGACATGTGCCATCCTCCAGTCCTCTGGCACTGTGGCCGTTTTAAAGGACAAGTTGTATATTTTAGTTAAGATATCAGCAACTTCATTTCTCAGTTCCTTAATAACCCTTGGGTGGATGCCATCTTGGCCCAATGAATTACTGATCTTCAAATTATCGATTAGGTTTAAAACTCCCTATCTTTTAACCTGTATCTGATTTAATTTATTAGTCAGGAGGGGCTGTTCAGGCAGCGGAATCTGCCCAAGGTCTTCTGTCATGAAGACTGATGTGAAGAACTCATTTAATTTCTATTATTATTATTATTATTATTATTATTATTATTATTATTATTATTATTATTATTATTATTATTATTATTATTATTATTATTATTATTATTATTATTATTATTATTATTATTATTATTATTATTCCCCTTTATATTGCTGGCCATACATTCCTCAAAGTCTTTCTTTGCCTTCCATATCATCTTCTTACATTTCTTTTGCCAGAGTTTGTGTTCCTTTTTATTTTCCTCATTTGGGAAGGATTTCCATTTATGGAAGGACCCCTCCTTGCCCTTTAAAACCTCTCTAACTCTGCTCGTTAACCATGCCGGCACCCTCTTGAACTTAGTTGAGCCCTTCTTTCTTTGCGGGATACACTTCCGCTGGGCCTCTACTACTGTTGTTTTAAACAGGCTCCATGCACTTTGGAGAGATTGGATTCTTTTTACCTTCTCTTTTGACTTCAGGACATATATCAAATTACATCGGGTAAACAAACCGCTCCAAAGTGAATCAGGATCTATTCAGAAGCCCTGAACTGCTCTCTGAATGGAATAGTGGATCCATGAACAACCCTAGTAAAAATTATTATTTAAGGCATTTGTGTAAAACTAACTTTCAGGCATGTTACAGATACATATTAAGCAAAACAGTATATTTCTTAACTTGGACTGACACACTGGAAATCCACGGAACAATAAAAAGGAAAAAGAAAAGTAATGTGGGCTCTACAAAAAAGTAGGAAGGAAAAAAACCTTAACTGCTGGTATTCTGAGGTTTGTCCTCTTTGATTTCTATATTTTAGTGAATGTTTGTGATTTCTGGTTTGCAACCTAAGATAATGATTACCTTCATCTATCTATGTATCTATTAGAAAAAAGCTGAATGACTTCATATTATTGTGACAGTATGAGAGGTACCATGTTTCCCCGAAAATAAGACAGGGTCTTATATTAATTTTTGCTCCAAAATACGCATTAGGGCTTATTTTCAGGGGATGTTTTATTTTACAGTCATGTCATCTTCTGGTTGCTGCACAATGCTGCACAATGGTGGAGGGAAAGGTTTCACTTAACTGGGGCTTATTTTTGGGGTAGGGCTTATATTACGAGCATCCTGAAAAATCACACTAGGGCTTATTTTCAGGTTAGGTCTTATTTTCGGGGAAACAGGGTATGTTCAAGGCTGCTGCTTCAGAATCTAAACAAAAGGGTTTGTGGGCGGGGGAAGCAAAGTGCCGCCTAGAGTGGTCACAATTGACCAGATAGGCGGGGTATAAATGAAATAAATAAATAAATAAATAAATAAAGTGTTCTTGCATAATTATGTTGTAAACCACCGAGAGAGTGGTCTAACACTATGAGGCGGCATATAAGTAGAAACAACAACAACTTATTGAGACTGAATTTCTGAATGCAAAGGAATTCTAACTTTTATTTTAACTCTTGCCTCAATTCATAAACCCTTTGTTTGGAGCCAAGAGATTTGTGGGTTCCAGCTTTGTCTGTTTTCTTTTTCTCTGCAAAATGAAAATTAGCCAGTTTTTATCTTCAAGCTGTTTGCTCCAATTCACAATACAGTAATGCTTAATTAAATGCAGAAGAATGTGCTAACTCAAAACCATGTTTTTTATAATCTAACCTTTTAATCCAACAACAAAGATTGATCATGCCATATGTGCATCTAAACTGCAACACGGGACCTTTCTGAATAAATGTATTTATAATTGTTACATATAACTCATTCAGTGTTATTACCTATGCACACAGTTTTTAATTGCTTGCACATACATGCATGCATGCTGCAAAAAAAGGTCACGATTATAATCGGTTCTACTGGGACGCTTAGGTTGGCCTATTTGATTGAAATGCTTCTCATGTCCTGAACATAATGAGATGCTTTGTGCAAAAGCTTGCTATTAGGAATGACCACTTTATATCAATCAAGGTATATGTATTTTTAAGGATGTTACATGTCTGCTAAATATGGCGTGGGTGGATGGGATTTGCTGGAACCTGAAGCAAAGACTAAGGAAGGGAGAGAAGGAGGTGGAACTGCAGTGAGATGGATCAAGGAATATCTGTCTTGTCTTCAGCAAAGCAATAGAACAGAGCAGACAAAAAGGGAACACTTCATGGACATTCCCTCTATCTATTGCTAATCATCCTCATCATTATGTACTATCAAGTCATTTCTGACTTATGAGGACCCTTTTCAGGGTTTTCTAAGTAAACAGTACTCAGAAGTGGCTTACCATTCCCTTCTTCTGGGGTTGTCCTGGGACTGTGCCTTGCATGCTGTCTCTAATAGGTTTGGCTGGGAAGGATGTTTCTGGGCTGGGGTGATTGTCAATTTATTCAGCAGTAACCATCATTCTCTCCTGCCTCTGATTCAGAGACCCCTGCCTCTCCGCTCTGCTTCCCACTCACCCCGTTGTCTGTTGGAAGCAGTGAGTCTGTCAAGGCCTGTTGTTTAAAGCAGTCATGTTTGTCAGTTTGCTGTTTGATCTGTTCAATTGTAAGTAATGAAATTTTTTATTATTTCTCTTCCAAATATCTCAGAGTAAGTAAATGTCTGCTAATGAGAAAAAGGATTGGTCTACTCTATGGAACTTGAAGTTATTCTGCTCTGTGAATCCCTGCACATCTGCTGTGCGGCTAGAGGAATTTACCAGAAATTCAAAACTACAACATGTGAAGCTTGTCCAAGGCCACACAGGCTTGATCTCCTGCGATTCACAGTGGGAAATTGAACTTCCAGTCTCTGGCTCTGCAGTCAGATACCTAATTCTTTGATCTATCCAGCCAGCTGCTGCTTGTTATAGCACACAGTTGCTTGTACAACAGTACAGTTCTGCTTCCAAAAAGAGAAGAAGGATAAAAGTTAGTGATTGTTGTTGCCTATTTCTCCTGAGATCTCCTGGTCTCAGGAATGGGAGGGAACTGTGATTTTTCCAAGCAGGGTTGTTTTGACCATTATGCTAACTGTGGTACAGAGAGGCATATGGGTATTATTTATTTCTTTATGTATTTATTTGTTTGTTTATCCACTTGTTATGTGCCATTAAGTCACCTCCAACATACAGCAATCCTATAAATTAGTCTCCTTCAAAAGGCCTGTCATTAAGACCGCAGTTTCCTTCATAGAGTCAATGCATGTCATATTTGGTCTTCTTCTTACATGCCCTTGTTCTCCAGGGACAAATGCATATACCTAAAGATCTTTTTTACTTCCTTCATAGCTGCCATTCCAAGTCTTATTCTTCTGATTTCTTTGTCCTGTGTGCTAGTCACTGACAAATTGCATTTACGGTTTTGATTCTATTTCTGTTACCTTTTTATTTTTGCTTCATATGTGTCACTCACATATAAACTTTTTCTCAGTACAGTTCAAGTTTTGTTATTGTATTGTGCACTGTTATAATCATATATGTACACTGGCCTAGTATTTACAGTTGCTGTTTTAAATTTGTTTTAATCAACAAGCAAAGCCGAAATATTTGTGCCAGGCTGGACATTTGCTAGCAATATTTCCACAGTATCAGTGTAATGGAACATTCCTAAGTTCTCCTCCATCTACTGATATAACCAGTGCTTAGGAAATAAATACATACTGCTGCAGATAAACTCTAGTGCTTAGACATGCAACAAATATTAATAGCAAATGTACTTTCAGAATCAATTTACGATGCTGTAGTGTTTTCATTTATGTTCTGTGTACTCTTACTGCAGATTTGCTTCAGAACAGAATGTTTTTCATAGATTACCCACAACCCATCTGCTGCTTTCCCCCCATTCATATTAATGTGGATGATAAATATTCAGGTGTTGGAGGAAATGTAACACAATACTGTACAAATGATAATGACTGTTTTGTCAAAGACTATTGTATCAAAGTCTTTTAACAGGCTCTGTTTAAAATGCATTGTCATTGATAAATAATTTTACTTCAATGTTTGTGAGAAGAAAGGGCATTCAGATATAAAAGAATAACAAATTCAAGAACGCAAGTTTATTCATCACATTGCAGCATAACTGTGCAGCCTATTAAAATCTGCAATTGCTTTGCTCCACTTAATGAAACCTAATTAATGTGCTGTACTGAATGATCATTAATGATATTGCTTCTAGGAAGTCATTCCAGGCTAGTTTATTAATTTTTGGCTTTGCCATTGGACTCGAATAAACACTGTTCCCATGAGGCAAACAATCATCCTCACTAAAACCAAAACCAAAATGAAAACCTTCCTAACATGACTTGAAAAATTAGATGATTTGAAAACATGCTTTTATAGAGGGACTGTAATAGAATCACAGCTTGTTATATGATGTCCAAACTTTATTTCTCCACAGTTATTAAGAATCATTGCTAAATACTCCAGTGTTCAGAGGATACTAAAAAAAATTATGACATGTGAGAAAAAAAGCTTCAATGGAATATGATTGGAGTAGACAATTTGGACAAGGCAATTGTCAGGCCTGGAAACAGGTTTCGCAGAGGATGTAGCTGGAATAGTTCAGATGCTGGCATGGATAGGCCATGATCAAAATTAATGAGATGCTGGTTGTGGTGCCCAAGCCTCCCTAAGGAGAGCTTAGCACTCGGTCAGAGAGTTTGACAGGCCACTTACCTACCACCTTTGCGCTGAGGCAAGTCCCAAGACCTCAGCAGTGCGTAGTGTAAGCCCCTTGAACAAGTCTGACCTTAAAAGAACACTTTACTTTTACCCAGTACTTTGCAAGTACAGACACATAGGCTTTGTGATTCCTTAGAACTCACAACAGCTCAGTTAGGTAGGACTCTTAAAGATAGCTAGTTTGTGGCCCTCTCCACTCCCTGGATTTAGCCAGACCCTGCTGTTCAAGAGACCAGTCCTTTGTAAGAATTTTTATAATTATTTTTTATTAGAAAAATAGAGTTTAATAGAATCAGTTTATATTGCTCAAGCTTTAGCATAAAGAACATATTCAAAGATTATTACAGTTAAATAAAATAACTAATCCCCATTAAAATAAAAAACACTACTAAGCTGGGCTAAGGTGGGCTAGCCCCACCTCCTTCTTTCTCTTTACTTACATTCTCTCTCCTTCAAGCCACATACTCAAACCATCAAGTTCTTTCTCTCTCCCATCATCATGGGATCGAAATCCAGAACAGAACTTCTTTCACATAACCCATCGTTCATTTTCTACACTCTCTAACTCCTCCCTTCTTCTTGACAATTCTGGCTGTTAACCAATTAGCCTCAAGGGGCTGTAACACCTTCCTCCTCCCTTAATTCCCATGAAAGTCCAGGTGTTTTATCTCTTCTCCAATTAGCTGGGAATGTTGAGTCTTTCACTGGCTTCTTTGTCCGACCTTCAGCTTTATCTCGAACCACGCTGTACCGGTCTTCAGAAAAACACTCTCATAGCACTTAGAAAAACACATTCCAATGTCTCTCAAATCATCTTCACACAGAACCTGTCTGACTCCATCTTACATTTCTTTGATTACATATCCCACACTGCTTCAACTCCATCACACTGGTAAACTGAGCAGCAGATTAGGGATGTGTACAGTGAATATTTGCATATTTTTATTTTTATTTTTTGGGGGCTGCCTTTTTTGTTTTCTTCTGTTTTTATATTTTTCACATGCCAATTCTTTCATTTTACACAAAACAGAAAAGTCTTTTGTGTGTTTCCTCATTAATGTTTTCTAGCACTCCAAATGCCCTAAAGAATCCTTTAAAACGACTCTAAAAACAAGAGGCAAGGTAACAGAGAATCAGTCTACTCTAAAAGCCAGCAACAATATATGAGGAAGAAAAATCATTGTTAAACCTATGCAGGCACTAATTTATATTATCACATTCAAAACAACATGAGTTCGGTATGAGTTCATTGCCACCTATCCAGTACAACAGACCCTCCAAGCATGGGCAGCACAATAACAACAAATACAAGGAAGAAGCCAGCAAGCCGGACACTGGGTGCCTGGCATATAGAGACACTCACCAAAGGAAACAACAGCAGCACGATACCAACAACAGCAACAGAGAAATGCCCCAACCTGTGCCAACCCAACAGCAACAACCACCCAAACAGTTCAGTGGCACACTGGCACAGTCACAAAGTCTACCTCCCATGGCCCACTCATACCCATAGAAGCAAACAAGTTCTCCCAAACCTCACCAAAATATATACCTTTAAAAGAAATACAGTCAAATAATGAAATAACTATTCTAAAAATTCAGATGGACAAGGAAGGCACCCCTTCACACAAGGAGAAATAGCAAAATTAAAAAAACACAACTCCCTCCCCAAAACTAAGAAAAGTAAGGAGGCAACCAAGAAAATAAAACTGAAGCCCTGCTACTCTCACCAGAAATACTAGAATATGGAAATATGTCTCTCCCACCTGATGTCTTCTTTTCTCTGAGTCCAGCAAGCAGGAGCAGGCTAGGGAACAGTAAAAATAATCCAAGGAAGGGAAGGACCCCTTGCCCAATAACCAAAGAGGAGGGAAATCCCTGAAAAAAACAGGGGGGAAAGTTCAAAAAATTTACAAGGAAGCATGCTGACATAGGGCAGACTGCCTGACAACAAGAAAAATAATCCAGGCAACTGAAAAACATTCCCCAAAAATCAGGGTGGGTGGAGGGAGGCAAACAAGGGAGGAGGATGCAAGATGGAGGCACAGGTTGGCTGCTGCTGACAGCCCTTTATGATACTACCGAATAAAAAAATTGACATGCAATTTGCCTTACAAAGGGCACCAAAAGGTTACATGAAAGAGGGAACACAAAAGAAACACAAAACTTTCACGTCAGCCTCTTTTATAAACACAAACCATTTGTTTTTTAGAGGCTCTCTTTTGCCAATCTCTCAGTAGTTGTGGAAACACAAATTAAATGAAAGAAGCATATTTTGTGTTTTGGATCTTTCATTTAAACACGGAAGGCCAATTCCGTACTGAAGTTCAGGTGAGGAAGGATCAAGAGCCAAAGACATGCTTGTGGGAGGGAGGATAAGGTACCAAAATACGTTTTGTAATTTGTTGTCATAAGAGGCTTACTTGGAATATAGAGGACCTACTTCCCCAAAAATCTAAGGGAGACATGAGCTAAACCCAATTGGTAGTCCTAACAAGAGCTGATCCACCACTGTATGAATGGGATTTGCTAAATCAGCACTTATGTAAGTCTCATTTATTAGACTCATCTACCCTAATTGGGACTAACAACTGGACCTAGCCTTTAGTATTGATCAAAACAAACTCTCCATAGTCAGGAAGGGAAAACACCACCAGCAATCTTTTTTTTTTTTCCTTTTTCTTGGTGTTAAACTTTTATCCCACCTTTCCATCCAATAGTGCTAGTTGCAGCCAAGCACCCTATTTTTTTTTTAAACTCTCTAATTGCCTTGATATTTGCATTCTACTCTTAGGATGTTCTTGTTGCTGCTTGTTATGTCCTTTTACATTTTAAGTGATGTTGTTAGTTTTATTGTGTTCGATTTTGTTCTGTATGTTACCGTCAGTGCTTCGTCAATAAGCTGACTGGTAAACAAAGAAGCACACAAAGAAAAACATGTACAGCTAAAATGTCAGGTATATTTTGGACCTTTCATTCCACGCTGGCATTAATTGCTCTTCTTTTGACGTTACTCTGACTGTTCTCACTTAAAATACCACGCAGATTACAGTATGTCCTTTCTGACGGCATCCTTCAGGAACAAGTGTCTACATCCTTCATGAATGCCAAGAGAAAGACATGGACTTGTATTCTTTCCCGGAAGGGCATTTAAATTGATATTGCACTTGTGATTCCCCTCCGCCCCCGATCGTTCTCAGTCTGCGGCTGGGGAAACGTGGGTTTTTCCAGTGCCTCCGTGCGGACTGCGAAGCGGACTCATCACGCCCTAAGGTTGCGCGATCGGGGTGTTTCCAGACGTCGAGCGTAGCCTGCAACAGTCCCGAAGTTGAAAGCCCTCTCTGCCTCTTGCCATGCAATTTTGCTGGCGGAGACGGGAAGAAGGAAAACAGACGGCCACGGATCGGAAAAGAGCCACGTGATGGCTTGTGGTAACTCAGGAGAACAGGCACAAGTTGGAGGGGCGGCAACGGAGCGGTGATGCGGGAGGAGTCAGCCCACGGAGTCTCCTCCTTGCCGTCTACTTCGTGCCGCTGGAGGTGTGACAGCCGAGAGCTCTACAGCTGACAGGCGGAGAGCGCGCAAGACTCGCGCGGACTGGCGACGGCAGCAAGTGGAGGGCTTCGGCGTCCCCCCTTCCCTCGCCATGCAAGCAGCCCCTACCGGTCGGAGGGGAGGTGGCCTCTTCCGTACCTCCACCACTGCCCTCCGTGGCCACCGAGAAGGCGGTAACGGAGACGGCGTCGAGGATGATTGACTGAGCCTTCGCCGCCGGACTGCGGAACAAAGGAACTCCCGCCGAAGAAGAAAGAGCGGCGCGGGGAGCCCGAGGCGCGCTCCTTCCCCGCTGGAGAGCGAGAGCGAGAGCGCTTCGCCCTGGAGCCTGACGGCAGGGCTTCCAGCGGGCTTCTCCCAGTCCCCTTTCCTTTTCTGCTCAGACGGGCGCAGAGAAGGGCCGAGAGTACCAGTTTCCCCCTTGCCATGGCGCTTGGCGGCGCAAGGGAAGTGGGGCTCCCTCGTGCGCCGAGGGTCGCATATTGAACCAGCCGCCTTTGCGGGAGAAGAGGAGGGGGACTTCTTTTTCTCTCAGATGAGTTTGAGGAGCTTTAGGGGACGCTGTCTCTGCCTTACCGGCGGCAGGTCCGCTGCTCCCGCAGGAATGTGGATGGCCTCCCTCAAGTCCCCAAAATAGCCCGCCCAAGCGCAACACTCCGCCGCGCGCCTCCGCCTGAGGGATGCTTTCCAACTCGCGGGGCAGCTTTTTGACGTGAGCTGGTGCGGGTCCCCTTTCTAACGGGGAAAGGAAGAACCGCTTCCCGCCCGGCCCCTCCAGAGGGCGCTCTGTTTTCCGAGGCGGGGGCGCGCGCGCCAACTCCACGAGGCTCTTCTCCCGCCATGGCCTTCACTTTTGCTGCTTTCTGCTACATGCTCTCCTTGGTTCTTTGCGCCGCCCTCATCTTCTTCGCTATCTGGCATGTGAGTAGACCCTCCTCCTCCCCCGTTCGTACCCAATTTCCTAGCCCTTTCATTCCCATCGGCTTGGGCTTATGCTTTCCTCTAGCCTTCGCAGGAACGCTTCAAGCCATTACACCTTCACACTTTCTTTTTATTGTATTTTTATTGCTAGGTTTTTGGGGACAGGCTTTTGGGATGTTCTGCTGTATGTGCCCAGCTAACTTGACTACAGAGTGGGCAAAAATCATTTACTGAAATACAAATCTCAGAATACCTAGCCAGTCAAAAAAAGTAACTTCCCTAAGCTCTGTTTGTTTAACTTTGGATACCACAGACCTTTTCCTGGATGAGTGGGAGGACCGTGTGCTGCCCTGCCTCAGACAGCAAGATGATTTGAGCTGGTCCTGGATGTGTGTTCAAACCTCCCCCTTTGTTCAATGAAATGTGTGAGATGGGGAGTGGCAGTGCATCTGTTTCTCCTTATGCTTGTGCATTTGTTCAGATCCAATGTGAATAGATCTGTGCATAGAGATATGTGCTCATACAGGTTCTCAGTGTGGAAGTGAATCCTGTCCAATCCTGGTTCCCATTCTCACAGATGAATCACCCTTTGCTACCTCCTTTCACACCAGTGCTAGAAGTGTGGTGGCAAGTGCATGTTATTGGCCAGCCAGTTTGATTGCCTGGTCCTAATATGCATTAATTGAATGTGTGGGTTGGAGGAGAGAGATTCTGAACTGCCTGTCATGGATACAAAAATAAGTGCTGTACTTGAATGTGTGAGCTGACACATACATAAACTAGGTTTATTTTCAGTGGCTGCCTCATGATTTTGGTGGCTTTTTTGTTTTGTTTTGTTTTTCTTTTTTGTTTTGCTATGACTAATTGGGTGTATACGTAGTCAAGCAAGTTATTAATCTAGATTGGCCATTCTTAATGGGAGGGGGCATATGGTCCCCTGGGGGACCATGGCACATTTGAAGGGGGCCACAAACTGGAAACAATTACAGTATTCACACAAAACCTTGTAAGGTGTGTTATATGACTTATACAATCGTGATTTGGCCTATATTTCTTTCATATTGTGTTTTATGGCCATGGCCATAAAAAGGTTGAGAGTGGCTGATCTAGATAGTAGTAATAAGGAACAAAGTATGACACACATTTGAAAGAATAAGTGGGCAGTTGTAAGATGTGTGTTAAAACTGAAACATTTCCTGATCTTGGGATTTTAGTCCAAATTTGATGGAAGCTATCCAGAGTGCTGAAGCCTATCCCCTAAACAGACTCAGCACCCAGAATACCTCCTTTAAACTGCAGACAAAACCCCAGAGAGGGGTTTTGCACCCCTGCAAAATCAAAGTCAATAACTTCCCTAAATCTCCACTGAGCCATGAATGTGATTTTGGCCAGGTATTATCTTCCAAACCCTACTTGAAGGGTTTTGTGAACTTAAAAGAGGGTGGGAGAGATGGGATGCATATATCCTTTTAGCGTTCCCGGACTAAGTTTGCACAGTACATTTATTTTTTAAGAGGCCACACCATGCTCTCTGCCACAACTTGGCCTTCTTCTATAGTAGAAACCCTCCAGAAATATTAATAAAAACAAGACTTGGTACTTGATAGGAGCTTCCTCTATTTTTGATGTGTATTCAGTTAGACAAAATTAGACAAAGTCATTAAAGTGGGTAACAAAACAAAGCAAGGCATGTTTTCATGTGCAGTCCATTTTTCTGCCTGGATAACAATCTCTTTCAGTGCTTCGTTCATGGGAAATTAAATTTGACAAAGATTTAAGGGGAAAAGCCCCAACCAGCCTGTATCAATGGGATTTGCTGCAAAAGACATCTTTTCCTCAAATGCATCAATAGCAAAGCCAGAACATTTCTTGAGCCCACCTTTTTTGGTACTTCTTAAGACAACCAAACCATTGGAAACAGCTGGCCATCAGGTTTTCTTATCTAAAAAACCCAGGAACATAGGTTCCAAACTATCACATGATCCTGTTTTGAATGGCCAAGGCACCAGAAAGTCTTGCTCATCAGAATTATCTCCCTGAAAATACACATACATGTGTACTACTAATTGATGAGATGCTGTTTCTGAGGGCTAAGCCATTAGAGGCTATTGCCTCAAAGGAACACTAGATGAGTAATTCCCTTCCTGTCTCATATAATTTCTTTCATTTATTTTGAGAGCAGCCCTATTGATGGAAATATCAGCTGGAGGGAGGATAGAGGAATTTAGATCATAAAAATGAGCAGCCGAGATTAATTCCCCCACTCCTCCAACACTGTGGTCCTGATCTAATTCCCCTTGGCTGGTTTAAAAAAGAAAAACCCCAAGAGATGTAACTACTGTCTTCCAATCTTTTGTCTAGTTTGGTCCTCATACCAAATATTATGACCTTAATAATTGTGTATCAACATTTGATGGGATGTGGCTTTTGATAGCCCAACTGGCCACCACAAATCCTTGCCCATCTAAATCTCTTCCCTGAACAGCTATGTAATTATAAGAACATAAGAAGAGCCCTGCTGGATCAGGCCAAGGGCCCATCTAGTCCAGCTTCCTATCTCACAGTGTCCCCACCAGATGCCTCTGGGAGCACACGAGACAACTAGATACCTGTCTCCTGATACCCCTCCCCTGCATCTGGCATTTGGAGGTACCTTCCTTCTAAGCCTGGAGATTATACATCCCCACCATGGCTTGTAATCTGTGATGGACTTTTCCTCCAGAAATCCGTCCAATCCCCTTTTAAAGGCATCTAGGCCAGATGCCATCACCACATCCTGTGGCAAGGAGTTCCACAGACTAACAACACGATGAATAAATAAATATTTTGTCTGTTCTCGCTCTCCCAACACTCAATTGGAGTGGATCTCCCCTGGTTCTAGTATTGCGTGAGAGGGAAAAGTGCTTCCCTCTATCCACTTTACCCATCCCCTGCATAATATTATCATCATGGCGCTGTTCTTGATAAACTGCTTTTCATAATATTTTTAGTCACTATCTCCACAATACCAGTTGGCAGTTACCCATGCAGATGTCCAGAGTTTTGGCTGGCTTTGTTAACCAACCCAACAGATTTAGTCGTCAACATAGTTGGAAGCTTGGGAAGATGGTAAGCTGCTGGCCAAGGCTTCCTGAGAGTGCTTTTAGCATGCACTCTAATCAAAACCTCAGAATGTTCCCTTAACTGAAGCCTGTGGAGGACCTGGATAATATTGTCTTCAGTTTGCAAGTTTCCCTTGTTTTCTTTTTTGTTCTTCCATCTTTTTTCTTACAAAAAAAATGCTTACGGAAAAAAGATGCAACGGCCACACAACACCCTCACTGTAGCAGCATTCTGAGTGCCTTAGTAATATGCTCCACCTAAATATGTTTCTGCTATCTCCTTTGAACACGAGCAGTTTAGGAAGAAACTGTTATTACAGATAATGAAATAAAATTGGTTCCACTTAGAGTGACAACTAGGGTAAGGTGACGGGGGTCTTGACCCAGCTTGCCAAAATATAGAGGGTGTAAACATCTGCTGCTAGAAGGATGTGCACCTGCCCATTGGTGTTTGCTGCTCAAAGGGTATGAAACTGCATGTCCTAAGTGCTTATGCCACCTCTAGCTGCTCCTCCCTAGGCAGAAGGATATATGAAATAGGCATACTCAGCACAGAACTGATGGCTCTTGTGTCCTTGGTCCCAGGCCTTCCTCCACAACTGATAAGACAACAAAGCTCTGGATGTCAAAATTGCTATCCATGTCTCTGCTTCTGTTCCAAGCCTTCTTCCTTACTTCAGAGCTGGTGACAGCAGGATCAAGATACACCTCCTGGCTGTGCATCTCTGTAGTGCATCTCTTGTTCTGCATGGCAGCAGAGCTAGCACAAACATTGTGACATTTTCAACAAGCTTGATTCCTTGCTGTTGCTTGGTTTGGTGAAATGAGTAGCCAGGTTCACAAAAATCAGTATTTATTTATTTAATATTTTACCCTTCCTTTCTCCCCCAAAAGGACCCAAGATGGCTTACAACATTGAAAGACAATATTTAAAGTTTAAAGCAATGAGTAGACAATGATGGTTTGCATAATCAAAAGGCAGTATTTAAAGTTAAGCACAATGAATCAAGGCAGTATGTTTAACAAAAAACATGGATACAACTTCAAAACATATGATTGGCCTGAGTTGTGTCATAATACCTGTTATCCTCCTGGTCCTCATGGACTATAGTAGTTTGCTCTCAAGACACTCTACACATTGTCAGAACTTATTTCCCCAGATTTCCAGGACTGAGCCATAACATTTTATCTGTGTTCTGGTGCTAAATTTTCATGAGCCATGTCTCCAATAAAGCCTTTTATTTGTTCATATGTTGCTTTTTATGGGAGCACAAGCTGCTTTACTTTTGCAGTGGGGTTCAGTGCATGTACTCATGTCTTTAAAAATGTCAGACAGCTAAAGCATGTGTTCTCTGACCTTTAAAAACCTTCACTATTTTTCACATTTCATTTCCATATATTTGGTTTATGAAGAATAGGCATGGGTGTATAGGGCATCATGGTAATCTGCACATGTGCACATTTCAGTGTGAAGACATCTGTGTTAAAAAATATAATGCAGCAGTTAATCTGTATGTTTGATTATAATATATTGATTATATTATATATAATAATATATATTATTTCTTCCTGAATAATCATCTTTGTATTCAACACAGACACTTACACAGAGGGAAAGAACAGGTAATCGATAGATCTTGATTATGATTCAATATTTATTTCTTTTTACCCTGAGAGCAAATGATGTTGGTGTACAAATCTGATGACACGAGAGAAGGGCTCATGTCATCAAATGTAGGTATGTATAGTATGTGTTCAGTTGAAAGAGTTTCTAGTATATATAAAATTTTGACACCCCCCCAAAAAAAGAAATACATTTAGAACAACAGTTTGTACTTGTCTGTGTTTTCTGTAATCAACTCAGGACTGAAACTTAAGTGAGATATATAAAGAATGAATTTACTAGCTCCACCATCCTCCATGAACTTCCATGACCAAGTGGGGTTTCGAATCTAGGAGTCCTGAGTCCTAGTCTGTCACTGTGTCAGCTACAACACACAAGTACCCAGTTTGTACTTAAACTTCTATTAACTTTTGCTTACAAGTCATTAACACAGATAATAGAAGCAGCTGAAACAGGCAGGTGTTGGCAGTCAAGCTAAGTGACTGATTACAAAGGGGCTTTTTCCTCTTTTTGAATTATTTGTTTTTGGTTTTAAATTTGCTTTTTGTTTTTCTTGCACTTGTTTGTATTCACTTTTTGTTAGCTGCCTTAGGTCCCTTTTTGGAAGGAGGGATGGAAGATGAAATCGATTAGATAGACAGATAAATGGAGGCTGAGTGAAACAGTCTGTTTTTACAGTACACCAATATGTGAGTCTCTTCATTCGGCATCCATTGCTCTAGTGCTTATGTTTCGAAAGCATTCTCCATAGATTCCCCATAACCTTTATGGAAGAGATACTAAAAAGGCCCAAGTGGGAACCATCAGTCCATACACAGTACAAACCCATTTATGCTTAAGGTTTGTCTGTAACAAGCCGTGTCCTCTTTTAGTCAAGGGGATTCAACTTGGAGACCCTTTCCTATTGAAATAAAGGTGTTGCATTTACTCATATGACTACGCAAAAGGCTTTGACTGTGTGGACCACAGCAAACTATGGCAAGTTCTTAAAGAAATGGGAGTGCCTGACCACCTTATCTATGTCCTGAGAAATCTATATGTAGGACAGGAAGCAACAGTTAGAACTGGATATGGAACAACTGATTGGTTCAAAATTGGGAAAGGAGTACGACAAGGCTGTATATTGTCTCCCTGCTTATTTAACTTATATGCAGAATATATCATGCGAAAGGCAGGACTGGATGAATCCCAAGCCAGAATTAAGATTGCCGGAAGAAATATCAACAACCTCAGATATGCAGATGATCCCACTCTGATGGCAGAAAGTGAGGAGGAATTAAAGAACCTCTTAATGAGGGTGAAAGAGGAGAGCGCAAAAAATGGTCTGAAGCTCAACATAAAAAAAATTAAGATCATGGCCACTGGTCCCATCACCTCCTGGCAAATAGAAGGGGAAGATATGGAGGCAGTGACAGATTTGACTTTCTTGGGCTCCATGATCACTGCAGGTGGTGACAGCAGCCATGAAATTAAAAGACGCCTGCTTCTTGGGAGGAAAGCGCTGACAAACCTAGACAGCATCTTAAAAAGCAGAGACCGCATAGTCAAAGCTATGGTTTTTCCAGTAGCGATGTATGGAAGTGAGAGCTGGACCATAAAGAAGGCTGACCGCCGAAGAATTGATGCTTTTGAATTGTGGTGCTGGAGGAGACTCTTGAGAGTCCCCTGGACTGCAAAGAGAACAAACCTATCCATTTTGAAAGAAATCAACCCTGAGTGCTCACTGGAAGGACAGATCCTGAAGCTGAGGCTCCAATACTTTGGGCATCTCATGAGAAGAGAAGACTCCCTGGAAAAGACCCTGATGTTGGGAAAGTGTAAAGGCAAGAGGAGAAGGGGACGACAGAGGATGAGATGGTTGGACAGTGTCACCGAAGCTACCAACATGAATTTGACCCAACTCCGGGAGGCAGTGGAAGACAGGAGGGCCTGGCGTGCTCTGGTCCATGGGGTCACGAAGAGTTGGACACGACTTAACGACTAAACAACAACAACAAATTTACTCATAGGAGAAGTTACTTCAGGTAGAGCTTTATTCTGTAGATGGAGGAACCCAGCATGGTATAGGGGAGGACTTTGTGTCAATTGCATACCTTGTGTCAGCAGAGACTGCAGTGGTGTCTCTGTCAAGGATTTTTAAATTTACGCCTTCTTTCCTTCTTTTCCAAAATGAATGTACTCTATTCAGATCTGGATACCTGCAGATGTTTTCCAAATTAGAAGGGAAAGTTTTACATTTCTCTTTGCAGTGGTATATGTTCTTTATCTCTTGGAAGTGATTGAAAGCTAAACCGTTTGCTTTCCTGTTACGTTATCATAATATAACCATTTCCATTTTGTCGTTGTTGTTGGGATGGTATCACTTAATGTTGCGTTTCTCAACCTTGTGCCCTCCAGATGTCTTGAAGTATAACCTGTGTTCCCCAGCCATGATGGTAAAAGCTGAGCCAACTCCTATGCATACCTTTTGGAGGAGTTGTCTTATTTTGACAGTAATATAGACATTTGCCAGCTCTGGTGATCTTCTATGTCATGCTGGATTTTCACAATAAACAATAGCTGAAATCCAGTAATATAAAATTAGCCTACATATCTGATGTTGTCATTGTCTGTGGCTGTATTTTGATCACTCAGCGTTTCCTATCCCCACAGGTCTGTTAAGATCCCTTGGGTCCTGTGGAAGTCTTTGGAGGCCATGGGATGGGGAGAGGAATCTTAAGTGTCTGAATATTGCTGCTGCTGCTGCTGGTGGTCCCAGAAGCTGCAGCACAACCGGCAGCATCATTTTTTGGACATTTAAGACCCCTTCCTGCAATCCTGGAAGCACAGATATCCATCAGACAGTCTGCATACACAAGAGTCCAAAAACATAGGCAGCTGGATCAACTGGAAGTAGAGTGTGGGTGGGCATTGTCAGAAAGATCCAAGATTTGATCCTGTGGACCCTGGCTTCACCGACCACCACCCAGAAGTAAGGCAACCCTTCTTGTCTTTGTGGCAGAGGTCTGCAGCAGGGTCTGTAAGCATATTCAATTTGAATGCACCTACAAGCTCTGCTGCAGTGTGTCATGTTAAACATGTAAATGTATGAAGGATGTTTAGGTGAAATGGGAATGGGAGACTTGGAGCTTACTGAGTACCTCCATCCTCACTACTCTTCTAGCCCTATGTGGACTCTGGCATAACACCTGAATAGGTCTAAAGTGAAACTGGCTGGAGACCTGGAGTATTACTAAAGAACAAGGTGTTTGCTATCAAGTGTAATATTACTTTAAAAAATGATTAGAAAGTTTGAGACACTTAAATATCTTGGACCAGTCCTGGGGAGTAAAAAATGAAAGAAGCAACATTGTGGCAAAGGAGCAAATCAAATCAAAGCGTGCTACTTATATACCACCACCATTGCGCTTAAAGCACTCTCTGGGCGGTTTACAATTTAATTATGCAGGCTATGCATTGCCCCTCTCCCTGAGAGTTGGATGCCCAGTTTACCGACCTCAGAAGGATGGCAGGCTGAGTAAACCTGAAGGTCATTGAACCCAGGTCATGAGCAGAGTTTCGGCTACAGTACAGCAGTTTAGCCACTGTGCCATGAAGTGCAGAAGGTGGAAGTTGGTTAAAATGGAAGCACAGGGAATTTAAACAGGACTTTGAAGGGAACAAGCATTTTTAAAAAGCGTCCAGTACTTTGTGGTTACAAAATGAGTGAAACAATCAGGTCCACCAATGAAGATTGAAGGACACATGTGCACTCAGCTACATCATTTTTTATACATGCTAGCACACCTGTCAAAGTAGCTCAGGGAATTTTAAGAGCTATGAACTTCCGTTCCCTCAGCTGCAGCATTCTTCTTGCAATTAAAGAAGTAACTATAACAACTGACTGCTTGAAAACGCCACCACAACAGTCTCTGTGGTGATGAAAGAAGGAAGGAAAAGAAGAGGTACTAGTCAGTATCACGGAGATAGACGTTGTGGGTGGAGAAAATGAGAAGAGTTGTGTAGGATTGTTCCTGCTGAAGGCTGTGTTCTTACAAAGAAGTGCTCTTCAGCATGAAGATCTGCTCACTTGGTGTCTACTTTGGGTCACGTTCCCTATCAGAAAAAAAATGGAGGGAAAAGAAGAAAGAGAAGGATTAAATGACATATATACCCATTTTAAAAATAGAAAATACATTCTTTATTTGAAACAGTATTTTGGTCCAGCCCCCCTCCAGGCCTGCAAATGTGTTGAACTATAGAATCTATTAGCTGGCCAACACAACTACTGGTTGTGCTGGCTGTGGTAATGGGGGTTGTAGTCCAAATATCTATAGAGAAGCAGGTTGGTATTTTAGTACCGTGTTTTTCCGTGTATAAGACAATACTTTTGTCTAAAATCTTTAGGCTAAAAATTGAGGGCCGTCTTATACATGGAAGTAAGCCAAGGGATTACTTCCGCGATTGCAAAACTGTCCATACCTTGCCTCTGCAAACAGGCTTCCTTCAATCACAAGGCTTAGCTGCCTCCAATTACGAGGCTTAGCTTCCTACAGTCAGGAGACTTAGCTTCCTCCAATCATGAGCTTTATGTAAGTGATGTCAGCTGATGCTGAACAAACCAATTGGAACACACCTCATTGGAGGTGGAGCGTATAGGCAGTGCTCAGATGCAACAGGGACAGTACTGGTATGTAAATGTTATCTAATTACTAAATACAAATGTATTCTGTTTTATGTTTAAAATATTGATTTCTTAATTTGGGGTTAGAAAAGTGGTGTGTGTGTTTTATACATGGAGTATCTTATACATGGAAAAATACGGTATTTAATATATAGTGAAGTATTTACTTGGTGTTTGCTCTGTTATAACTAGAGATGGGGGTATTCGTATATGAATATCCCTGCACAGGTGGCATTAACAGTCCACTCACCAATCCGACGCGGATGGCACGATTCTACCAATGGCTTCGCAGCGCGCAGTCCGCTCGCCACTCCTGGCAGGAGGCAGGAGGACAAGCCTTGCTGCAAGGTCGAAGAGTAGCGAGCGGATCACGTTCTGCGGAGCCATTGGTAGAATAGAGCCGTCCGCGTCGGATCGGTGAGTGGACTGGCTGGCCCCATGGGGCTGGACCCTCGTTAACGCCACCTGTGCCGGGATATTCGTATTCATATACGAATATGAATACCCCCATCTCTAGTTATAACTTCTGCACATTACAGCACATTATAAAATGTTTTGAACATGTGAACAACACAGAATAACTCTTTCATAAGTGAATAATGCTGCACACGGTGGCTCACATGAATTCACTTATCAGAAATAACCTGCTTTCTGAAGTAGGGATGTTCTGTATATTTTCCCTAAATAAGGTTGGCTTTTGTTGGACTCAGGGCTTGTCTATGTGGGTTCATTGGAGTGGGCTGGAGTGGTCTAAATTGGGTCGCTTAAGGTCAAGTGGAGATCTGATATGCCATTTGGTACAATCCTTGCATCCAAATGGCATACATACTTCAAATGACCCCCATTTGGTCCTCAGAAGTCATTCTCTCCTTGCCCCTTCTTTCTCCTCCAGCTCCCAGGAGGAAGATTTCATTAAAAAAACCAATTCTCCAAGTAATGCAGTGCATCAGTGTTGCCCCAATAGGTTAAAAATGTTTTGCTTCCTCCCTCTGTGATATCTCCTAATCTTGTAGGGGAGGCATCTCCTGTCCCATGTTTCCCCATGCCCACATGTCTCTAAGAGAACCTCTCTTTTTAATTATGGACAACATGTGTTGTACATATGTATGCAGTTGCATGTTGGAAAGAGACTTGTCTTTTTTTCCTGTATGCCTGTTTTGTTTTACTGAAAGAAAGCAGTGGAGTCTGAAGGAGGAAGGAGGAGAAATGCTGCTCATTGGAGGGTATGCTAGATAGATAGATGCAAATAGTAAGGTGAAGTGAATTTCCTTCCACTCTGAATCCACTGAAACAGTGGAACATATGGGACAATCCTGTGCTTGTTTACTCAGAAGTTAAGTCCCATTGATTTTAGTAGGGCTGATTTCCAAGTGCAAAGAAAAGAAAAAAAATTCTCTCCTTTCCTCTCCTGTCTCCTTCCACTGCTTGGAGGAAGATTTCATTTTTTAAAATTTTTGTCTAAGTGATGCAGTGCATCAGCAATGCCCTAATTGGTTAAAAAACAATATTTGTTTCCTCTCTCTGCTCCATGGAGGAGTGAGGAAGTTAGTTTTTAATTTCCCTATTTAATTTATTTCCCCATATCATTAAGTGGCTAAGAGGTCAGTTTAATCCACTAATAATATGAGGATGTTAAAGCTAGCTGGGAAATTAAAGCAGGCAGCTCACTTTGGTTCAACCCCAGTGATTGAGCAATCCTATCTGCACCTAAAAAAGAGTAGCCCCTAACAGGGACCTAGAAATTTTCAGGTAAGAATGCTCTGGGGACAGTCTGGTTCACTCCAGCAATTATGTCATCTGATCACTTGAAAAAGAAGCAGCAGACCAAACAGCAGGACAAATGCCCATCTGATTGCACCCTCAGTAGGTAAGGTCCTTTTGAGGCACTCATTTTTGATGTGTCATACCCCTCAGAAATGTGAATGCCAACACTGCACTGACCTAGCTACTAAAACACCATGCAATCTTTTAAATAGTGGATTGAAATGTAAATTTGTGAACTGAATTATCATGGTCATGGCTTCTAATTGTCAGTATTAAATTCTGTGAATAAATTACTTTGGTTAAGGGAGTAGGGAAGCCACACTGGCTGAAGAGGGGTTTGGCAGTGTAGAAATGAGCAAGAGTAAGAAGAAAAGCAGTAGAGCTGAGAGATGGCAGTGATGGGGACAGTCATCTTTTGCCTGTTATGAAGCAGTCATCCGTTCCTGCCAGAGCCTTGCACCAAAGGAAAGTTCTTTCTTTCACTGTAGTGTTTGCTTGAGGAGCAAAATCCCACTTTTTAGACAAAAACAAACAAGTTAATGTATGCAATCATCTGTCCCATGCAAATGTAAATAATCTTCCATGCTTCTTCTGTTTCTGTTTGATCACTTGTTCAAGATTTTTCAGAGAAATGTGAGGCTTGTGAAGTAAGTTTTGTGAGCAAAATAAATTGTATTTTTCATCTGTGTTTGGACAGCCCTCCATATCTCTGCAATTGCATTTACTAGTTCAACTATGTGTGGCAACTTTTAGAATGATTCTTCTAGTTTGAGTGAAAAAATTCAGCATGCCTGTAGACAGAGCATGCTTATCCCGAGAAAGAACCAGAAACTAGCAGAATCTGTGCACGTTCCATAGTCCAAAAGGCTGCCCTAATAGATTTGAAAATGGTTGTTTTTTTCCTCTAAAAATGTGGTGGGCAAATTTTGGAACCTGAGGACTATTTTAGCACCCCCAGCGCCTCCACACAACATTAAAAAATTATTTTTTTAGAATCAAAATTAGGGACTGGAGGGTATATACCATAAGTACTAATTTAAAAATAATGAAAACATTTTTTGGCCACCAGAGGGCATTTGGGTTAAAAAAAAATTTTTTTTAAAGCTAAACCCATTTTTCAATTAACAAAAACCCACTATGGAATAAAACCACTGAATTTTTTACAAATTAAGGAATGCAGCACTCAGACTGAAGGCAAAGCAAAAAGAACCTAGTTTCTGTTGAGATCACTCATTCCACCCTAAAGGTATCGTGTATATTCCAGTGGGGAAACTGCTGGCTGAATGCAGCCTAGTCTGTTGCCAATAGGATTAGAGAAATTCAGAGCAATAAATATGACTTCATACGTTGACACAACCAAATTAGTTTCTTTGTTTTTCCATCGCCAAAATTTCACATCAGTGCGTCACTTACTCACAGAATTATGTCTTGAAAAGTATCTTTAAAAAGCCAAACAACACTATTATCAACATTCTTGTGTACAGTTCAACTGCAAAGTCCTGATTTCATGGACTTATGCTGCATAATGGTTTGTTATATCTTTAAGTTTCCTTTGGTGGTTCCTTGGGTGTTATACTATTCTTAAAGTGTGTTGCTATGCAACTATTTTTCACTAGTGCTTTTCAGTGGGAGATCAAGCTACCTCTCAATACGCAAATCGTTTAAAAATTGCTATGTACTTTGAGATATATTGAGTCAAATCAGTTACGCAATTAAGATTAAAAGGAGGGGGAAAAAGTGAATACCTCTTGGAAAAATGTAACAATCTCTCCCACTGAATCAGAAAGTGTATCATGCTAGACAGTCTGGAGGTAATATGCATCATTCAATACATCAAAGATGAATCTGAAGAAAGAACATGAGAGCTAAATTGGATATATTGTTAATGGAATGTGGGAGGGTGGGTGTTGTCTCTCTTGGTCATCTTAAGCAGTTAAGAAATGATGTGACACTATAATTAGCCTTGTTCTTTCAGACTGCTTCCTGTTTTTAAAAGGTCATGGGCATTAACCATGATTTGATGATTTGATATATTTGGATAAATACCAGCATTTTGTGGTATTTTCAGAACTGGTGTATTGCAATCTACAAGTCACTTACTGGGTTTAATCATGTCATGGAATCACTAGGAAACCACACACTCTGGTTCTCAGGCTCAGTGTTCTCACCTTTCTTATCTGCAATATGGATGACACCAATACTGACTGGCTTTATAGAATCGTTGTGAAGATTACAGTTAGATAACTGGTCGACCCATGTTAAACTACTACACAGTTGTTAAGTTTTATGACTGAATATTACTTCTCAGATAATACTTTTCAGTGTGCATGTAAATGTTTTTAAAGGTACAGTTAAAATGTAAAGGCTAGGGTCCTCTTGAGGCTGAACCACTCGTGCAGTGACCATAGATCATGGAGATCCACTCTAACCCTGGTACTGCTGAACGCCAGGTCTGTATCCAATAAGCCCCAGGTGATTTACGATCTTATCCTGGAGGAGGATGCAGACCTGGCATGCATAACCGAGACGTGGATTGGCGGAGAGGGGGGTCCTCCCCTGGCTCTTGTCTGTCCGCCCGGTTATGCTGTTCAGCACCAGGGTAGACTGGAGGGGCGGGGGGGGGGGGAGTAGCCATTGTTTATAAATCCAGCTTGGAGGTTACTAGGCGCTCCTCGGTGGTAAAGCTGGGTCTAGAGGCACTCCACGTGTCGATTGGGGCCAGGGATGGTATTGGGATTTTGCTGGGTTACCGTGCTCCCCGCAACCCAGCCACTTCCCTTCCGGAGCTGGCCGACTTTGTCTCTGCGGCACTGTTGGAGTCCCCGAGGCTCCTGGCCTTGGGTGATTTCAACGTGCATGCGGGGGCAGAGGTTTCTGGGCCAGCTCTCGAGTTCTTGGAAACCATGGCTTCCTTGAACATGTCCCAACATGTCAACGGCCCCACCCACGTGGGTGGTCATACGTTGGACCTGGTCTTTTCCTCCAGTTGGAGCGAGTGTGATCTGATGGTGACGGACCTAGTGTCAGTCCCCTTGTCATGGTCAGATCACCACCTAATAAAATGTAACCTCACAGTGGCTCTCCCCCCTCGCAGGGAGCAGGGACCCATTTTTATGGTCCGCCCTCGAAGACTACTGGATCCGGTTGGATTCCAGGATGCCATGAGAGGTGTTACGACTGACCTGGCTAGCGCTCCTGTCGACGCTCTGGTAGACAGCTGGTTCACCGCTGCCACCAGGGCCATAGACACGATCGCGCCTAAACGCCCTCTCCGCCGTAGAACTCGGCCAGCGCCCTGGTTTAACCAGGACCTTCGAGTGATGAAGCGAATGAGGAGGAGGCTAGAGCGTAGATGGAGGAAGAACCCGACGGATTATAATTGGATAGCTGCTAAGGTCGCAACTAACCTTTACCTGAATAAGGTAAAGGCTGCATGTCGATAATTCTTCGCTAACCGGATAAGCGAAGCGTCAAACCAGCAGGCGGAGTTATTCCGTATAGTGCGCGACCTATCCGGAGCTGGTTCAGGTGATGGGCCTCCCCCTAGTTTTTCACCTGATCAGTTTGCAGTTTTTTTTAAATCTAAAGTGGAGGCCATCCGCCGGGACCTCTCTCCTTTTTTGAATACAGTGAGTCGAGCTGAGATGTCCAGCGCTCCGTCTTGCCTGGTAACTGTTGACTCCTTTCAGCCGGTGACGCCTGACTCTGTGGACAAGGTGCTTGATCGCTGTCGAGCCACCACCTCCTCCCTTGACCCTTGCCCGGCCTGGCTAATCAAAGTAGCCAGGCCGAAAACTACAACATGGGCCACAGCAATAATAAATGGGTCTCTCCTTCAGGGCAGGTTTCCACCTGCCCTCAAGGAGACACTCATTAGGCCCATAAGAAAGAAACTTAATATGGCGGCGGACGAAATTGGCAATTATAGGCCCGTCGCCAATGTTTCTTTCATGAGCAAAGTGGTCGAGAGGGTGGTCGCTGATCAGCTTCAGGCACACTTGGATGAAACAGAAGCCCTGGACCCATTTCAGTCGGGCTTCAGGCCGCGCCACGGTACAGAGACGGCATTGGTCGCCCTGTATGATGACCTGTTGAGGGAGGCTGACAGGGGCAAAACGTCTCTGTTGGTCCTCCTCGACATCTCGTCGGCCTTCGATACTGTCGACCACGGTATCCTCCTGGGGAGGCTCTCCGAGCTGGGAATTGGTGGCTTGGCGCTTGCCTGGCTCCGTTCCTTCTTGGAGGACCGTCCCCAGAGAGTACAGCTTGGGGAGAGTGTTTCGGCCCCGTGGAGTCTCAATTGTGGGGTTCCACAGGGGTCGATCATCTCCCCAATGCTGTTTAACATCTATATGAGGCCGTTGGGTGGGGTCATCAGGGGGTGTGGAGCGTTGTGTCATCAGTATGCGGATGACACCCAGCTCTACATCTCCTTTTCACCAACGGCAGGTGATGCCGTCCTGTCCCTTCAGCGCTGCCTGGGGACCGTACTGCAATGGATGCAGGAAAATGGGCTGAGGCTGAACCCAGACAAGACGGAAGTTCTGAGGGTGGGGGCCCCCGTGGCTGGTGGCCTGGGTGACTCTATCTCGTTTGGGGGGGGTGACCCTGGCTGCGAAGAGTGGGGTCCGCAGCCTGGGCGTACATTTGGACCCGACGCTCACCATGGAAACGCAGGTGGCATCGGTAGTCCGTACCGCCTTTTTCCACCTCTGGCGGATAGCCCGGCTGCGGCCCTACCTTGACACGGGGGCACTCACTACCTTGGTGCATGCGCTCGTAATCTCAAGATTAGACCACTGTAACGCGCTCTACGTGGGGCTCCCTTTGAGGCTGCTGCGGAGGCTTCAGGTGGTCCAGAATGCAGTGGCCAGACTCCTTACTGGAGTGAGAAAATACCAGCACATTTCTCCTACTCTGGCCATGCTACACTGGCTGCCTATCCGTTTCCGCATTGACTTCAAAGTCTTAATGCTTACTTATAAAGCCCTAAACGGTTTAGGACCTCAATACTTGGCGGAACGCCTGCTCCCACCGAGATCTACCCGGATCACCCGCGCGAGTCAGAAGGTGAGGTTGAGGAGCCTGACGCCGAGGGAGGCCCGAAGGGAAAAGACACGAAACCGGGCCTTCTCGGCGGTGGCTCCTCGCCTCTGGAATGGCCTCCCACCGGAGATCCGCGAGGCCCCCACGCTGGGTACATTTAAAAGCCAATTAAAAACATGGCTGTACATCCAAGCCTTCCCTCCTGTCAGCACTTGACTCTTTTTTCTTTCTTGCTATTCATTTTCATTTATAGTTTTGCACTATTTTGTTATTGATTATGTTATAATGTTTTTATGTCATTTTAATGTATATATGTTTGTTGGAAGCCGCCCAGAGCGGTAGAATATACCAGATGGGCGGGATATAAATCAAATAAATAAATAAATAAATAAATAAATAAGATTTTACAAGTAACTATCATTTCAGCTATGCCTAATTAAGGAGCTCCATTTGTCAAAGGGCACCGCTTGTGCAAACAGGAGATTCCATGTTAGTGTGTCAGCAAGACTTCTTGATCCATTGATGCCTAGCAAATAGTTTCAGATATGTGAGTTAGGCATGGGATTTTCATAATATTTTAAAAATATTTTAGATCCTCCTAGCCAGAATTCTGGGAGCTGTAGTACAAAAATCCAAATCCTCAGAGAGGTTTCAGTACTCACACCTGCACCTTGGCAAGTCTCTCTCTGGAGCCACCATTAATTACTCGAAAAAGAAAAAAAAAAGGTAACTGTACCTAAGCTCCATGGGTGTCGCAGGGGATTGGGGAACTGGTAGCCTCTTTGCTTGTTAGTCTCTGTAAAAGATGCTTCTCAAGAAACAATCAGTCCCTAAATCCTTTGTAGCTTCCATGCAGTTTAACTACTCCCACCCATTTATTTCTCCTTCAAGCAATTCATGGTGTATCCAGAGGGAGACTCAGTGAAGTGTGAAACTTCTCTGAGGAAATGGAGTTTTTGCCTACAGCTACCAGAATTCTGGCTGGATGATTTTCTGGTTAATTTTGGGAGCTGTAGTCAAAAGAATTCAAAAGCCCCATGCCTAGTAGGTGTGATTATCATGCAGTTGTGTGTAGTGGCTGCAGTTCCTTATTGAGTACATTTGTTCCCTGCCAGTACATTTAGTGATGAATCTGAATTTTCCCCATAATGTGTGAATTGGCCCGCAATAGTACCAGCACTGTTCTGCTGTAGTGCCAAGTGAAACCAGGAAATTAGCATCATTTCCTGGTTGGCTTTATCTTCCCCTGATCCTTTCTTTCTATGCATATCTTTTCTTCAAGGTGTTGTTGTTGTTTGTTGTTTAGTCGTTAAGTCATGTCCGACTCTTCGTGACCCCATGGACCAGAGCACGCCAGGCCCTCCTGTCTTCCACTGCCTCCCGGAGTTGGGTCAAATTCATGTTGGTCGCTTCGATGACACTGTCCAACCATCTCGTCCTCTGTCGTCCCCTTCTCCTCTTGCCTTCACACTTTCCCAACATCAGGGTCTTTTCCAGGGAGTCTTCTCTTCTCATGAGATGGCCAAAGTCTTGGAGCCTCAGCTTCAGGATCTGTCCTTCCAGTGAGCACTCAGGGTTGATTTCCTTCAGAATGGATAGGTTTATTCTCCTTGCAGTCCAGGGGACTCTCAAGAGTCTCCTCCAGCACCACAATTCAAAAGCATCAATTCTTCGGCGGTCAGCCTTCTTTATGGTCCAGCTCTCACTTCCATACATCGCTACTGGAAAAACCATAGCTTTGACGTCTTCTGCTTCTGTTAGGTCCCTACCATTTTTGTCCTTTATCATGTCCATCTTTGCACAAAAGGTTCCTTTAATATCTCCAGTTTTCTTGAACAGATCTCTGGTTTTTCCCTTTCTATTATTTTCCTCTATTTCTTTGCACTGTTCATTTAAGAAGGCCCTCTTGTCTCTCCTTGCTATTCTTTGGAAGTTTGCATTCAATTTTCTGTAACTTTCCCTATCTCCCTTGCATTTTGTTTCCCTTCTCTTCTCTGCTATTTGTAAGGCCTCGTTGGACAGCCACTTTGCTTTCTTGCATTTCCTTTTCTTTGGGATGGTTTTTGTTGCTGCCTCCTGTACAATGTTACGAGCCTCCATCCATAGTTCTTCAGGCACTCTGTCCACCAAATCTAGTTCCTTAAATCTGTTCTTCACTTCCACTGTGTATTCATAAGGGATTTGGTTTAGATTATACCTGACTAGCCCAGTGGTTTTTCCTACTTGCGTCAGTTTAAGCTTGAATTTTGCTATAAGAAGCTGATGATCAGAGCCACAATCAGCTCCAGGACTTGTTTTTGCTGACTGTATAGAGCTTCTCCATCTTTGGCTGCAGAAAACATAATCAATCTGATTTCGGTATTGCCCATCTGGTGATGTCCATGTATAGAGTCGCCTCTTGTGTTGTTGGAAAAGAGTGTTTGTGATGACCAGCTTGTTCTCTTGTCAAAACTCTACTAGCCTTTGCCCTGCTTCGTTTTGAACTCCAAGGCCAAACTTACCTGTTATTCCTTTTATCTCTTGACTCCCTACTTTAGCATTCCAGTCCCCTATAATGAGAAGAACATCTTTCTTTGGTGTCAGTTCTGGAAGGTGTTGTAGGTCTTCATAGAATTGGTCAATTTCAGCCTCTTCAGCATCGGTGGTTGGTGCATAAACGTGGATTACTGTGATGTATTACCTGAATACAATCTATACATGACTCAGGTAAAATCAGCCATTTTACATTTAACTATACAACATTAATATTTAATACATTTTCATATCAAAATCTCAACAGATTTCAATTGGTGTGGAGCCTCATATGAGTAGAAATGGTCTTGTATGATCTGGTGTGAATGCGACTTCATCTATATAATTTACTCTTCCCCATATTTTAGGGTTGTTGTACTCCAAATGCCTGTTAGTGTTTAGTTGTCAGCAGGAGTCTCTTCTGCATTTGAACAACAACTTCAGTTTGCACAAGTCATTTCATAATATGAGGTATATGCAGGGCATATTGGAAGTCATTACTTGTTCACATTTTGTTATTACCTGTTGCCATTCAGCAGCCACAGAGGATTTGGTGAAGTTACCTTAGTTTTAAGAGACCCTTTAGTTTCAGGTGGTAATTCAGTAGTGTACAGATTAGGAGAATAACATCCATTAAAAACTCTGGGAGTTAATTGCATTCTGTTAAGTGGAAGAATATTGGCGCATGTCACTCCCACACACCTTTCCTCTACCTTTAAAAATTGCAGAGTGGAGAAGGAAATGCTAATCTTTAAAAGCCTGTTTTTACGGCCAGAAAATACATCCACAGTTAATTGGATTTATAATTTGCTTCCCCACCTGTTGTGCCTAGACAATGTGGGTGCAGAGAGACCTTTTCAATCAATGATCACATCTACAGAACACCTACTGCAGTATCTGGAAGAATAAGTATAAAGTTGAAAGATTATAGACTTCTTCTTCGTGGTCTCTGTGAATCATACATATGGGTCTCTTTCGTGTCTGCAGGAACATCGTTGGAACCTTCTAAAACCTAAAGAAAGTGTTAGAATACACTGTCTCCAGCACACATACTATCTGACCTGTAGCTAAGACTCAGTTCCCTTTCTGCTGCCACTGAGAGAACAGCCTGAGAGCTTCTCTAGAACCTTTACTTCTTCTCTTTGGAATATCTAGTTATAGTCGTAGTTAGAGATGGGGATATTCATTGTATGAATACCCCCCCACACAGCTGGATGTCAGGCTGGCAGGGAGACTTGTCTTCTCTCCTTCTGCCAGGAGTGGATAGCTGACTGCGAGCTCCGGAGTGATTGGAAGGGAGAGTGGAGCCGGCGGCAGCAGTGGACGTGTGAGTGGACGGTCTGGCCCCGGGGGGGGGGGGACCCTCGTTACATCCAGCTGTGCGGGGGTATTCGTATATATGGATATGAAAACCCCCATCTCTATTTGTAGTCCATCAGTTAATGGCCCTTCCCACCTTTTTATGGCCCCAGTGGGTCCATTTAAGAAGTGATTCAGCTGCATCACTAAGATTCCCCCTCACTGATCAGTATTCCAAGTACCTTTATTGCAAGGGGCATCAAATGCAGAACTATCAAATCTGCTGTAAGTTCACTAAGTTAACCATCAAAAACAGACAAGTCCCACTTAAAATTTTATCTTTGGGAGAAATCCTTGCAAGAGGTCAACACCATCACTAAAGAGACCACCTCAGTTTTGTAAAAAAACCCTCCAAACAATATCTTATGGAGGTACTCCAGTCCAACACAACCTCCACAAAAGCCCTCAAAGACCCACCTACTCAGTCAATAGAAGCTAGCCAGCAGTGCGAGCTCCTGATACCGAGGATGGGCCCTCAACTTTGAAATCAACATCTAAACCAGCATCTTCTGCACAGACAAAGAGGAAAAGACCTATGGATCTGGATTCCCAACCAACAAAGACAGACTAAGAAAGCAAAGAGTCACCGGAAACCTGCTTCTAAGCATTGACAATCATTGCCCCACCATCACTCATGTCAAAGCAAAAACCAGGAGGGCCATGATCACTTTGTTTGCTTGGGCTCAGTGTCTGAAGGAGAAATGTCCTGGAGTCTATTCTCTGGAATGGAACTAACTGATCCAGTAAACTTTAAGCAAGCTGTCACTATTTTGCTAGAACCCAAGGGGTGTTCAAACTGAGGAGTCACTTGCTTTTTAAGAGTGATCTCACAAATCCATCTGATTCATGTTCAGTCCTTAAGGAAAAAAGGTCCCCTTAGGGGAAGAGACATGGCAAGCATCCCCATCTACAAACTGAGGAGGCAACACACCTTCCACATTATTTCTGTGGTGCTGTACCACAGTTCTTCCCTGAACAGAAGTTGTCATTTCCACCACCCTTCTACCGGTATCAGGGAAATTCAAGAAGACAAAACTATGAGCCCATTTCAAGGCCTACCCATGTATTCACTGATACTGGCTCCCTAAAACCTCTGGCTCCATGGGCAAAAGCTTTCACAATCAAAGTTGCCTGAACTGAAGTGATCGTGCAGAGCCTCAGTTGCCAGATCCAAAGTGCTGACATACAGCTTTGATTCCAAAGCCACCAAAACTGAAGGGGTTCCACCATGCTGACTGCTAATGCCTGGCACTGAAATCACATATGCAGAAGAGACATCACCAACTATCCCTCCATGTCGACTGCTCCAGCTTGGTCTCCACACTGAGATCACCTGAATTAGAGGGACCTCTGTGGGCATCCACCACACTGACTGTTCCCCATCTTGGTTGGCCTCAAGATCCCTGATACCGATGAGTAAACAGTGTTGCAAGTCTGCCCACCATCAGGTACAGTCACAAGCACAAAAGGCTAAGCACAGAGTCTTGTTGGTATTGTAACCTGACAGCTTGTCAACAGAGGTCCACCTCTGCCTCTTCCTTGGCATCTAGGTCCCTGTTCCACAGCCAGTTTAAGACTGAGTAAGGGGAGAACACACATCCTCTCCCTAGGCATCTAAGCATCCTCAAAACTGAGGATCTGGTAATCAGTCTTCCATATCAAATAAAGACTCATATATGTTATCTGAAGTAACCAAGACACCAAATGCCAAACATTGACATAGAGCTCTTGAGTCTGATTCAGCAACACTCCAGACCAAGGATTCCAGAGTAAGGAAACATAAGTCAGCGGTTGTACTTAACACATCGACTTCTCTCCAGTCATCCCAATCCACACGCAACAGGGATGCACACTCTCCTACACAAAAAGTTAAGGATACTATCAGCGATAGCTCTCGTTCTAAAGATTCTGATTCTGACAAGGAACTTTTTGATGCCTCAACATCTGTCTCAGTGACAAACTTGAAACTGGATGTGGGAGATACTAACCCTCCCTCCCCCTCTGAAGACTTCAGATCTTACTCAGATCATGTCCTCAGAGTGGCTAAATTGATCCTGTTGGAAATCCAACAACCACCCCCACCAAAATCGGACCCTGTTTGTTGCCACATTACTAAGAATGCAACTCCTCCTGTACATATTAGCATCCCAGCCTTCCCTTTTAGATCTGGTTAAAGAGTCATGGCAAATGCCATCTACTTTGTCACCAAGATCGAAATGGTTTGAAAATCTGTACAAAATACACAATAAAGAGTACACATTGCATAGTTCATAATTTAACTTCTTAAGAGTTAGGTGTATTTTTAAAGCCTAGCAATGAATCTGCTTTATACTGAGTGAGATCATTCATTTATTCAGCTCAGTATTGTAGATAGTAGGGCTGTGAAACCTGGTGCTATGCATTGTTTTGGAATATAGCTCCCATCATTCTGACTGTTGGGCATGCTGGCTAAGACTTATTTTGGAGTAGATATGCATAGGATTCTACCACCAGGACTTATACCAAAAGACTGTATCTTGGCTGTCCACCAAGAAAATGGAAACCTCTGGCAGATTTTCCCCCAGTGTATCCTCAAATTTGCTTTTTAAGTGTGTGTGTTTATGTATGTGGGGGCGAACTTCTAAAGCAGATTTCAGAAGTACTCGTGAGGTTTCAGTGGGGAGGAGAATAAGGGGAAGTTGACCTCTGGTTAATTCTTTAAAATGATATGTTCTTCAACAAACAGAGTTTAAAAACTGATAATGCACAGATAGTTCCTTAAGAGCCTCACATCAGAGTTTCTTGCAGGAATACTTAATAACAAGAAAAGACAATAATCATTAACATTCCAGCAGCCGGCACCTTGACTTCTTGGCTCCTTGTCTGATGTTATCTTGCGTATGTGAGGGGGAGTATATTGGTTGTAAAATACTGCTCAGTTCTCAGACACTGGGTGTACCCTGCAGCACAAACTCCTCTTCTCTTCTCTAAGCTTGTTGTCAGCAGAGAAGCTCTATCATAAGTAGAAAATTCTCAAAGGATTTACCTTGCATCACCAGCTATAACTCTAAATTTCTCAGAGCTCTGTCTCAACACCGCCAAATGCTAACGCCACCCAACCGTGTCATCAATAAGGGGAAGTGCTACAGCACAAGGGTAAGTATGCTCACTTAATTTTAGATTTAGCTGACAGGCTACTCACTACCCCTCAAAAAGTTGTATTAACTTGCCTCCTTACACACATGTAAAACAGTCATTGTACTCTGATCTTGGAAAAAAAGGGAACAACTGAATTAAAAGAAGTCTGTTCATTATGCCCAAGCCATGGTTTGGTCCTTACAGGCTCTTCTATCTCCAGTGAATGATAGGTACAGATTTATGAATGCCTTATAGTAGAAGGCTTTGGTTTCTCTAGCTTTTGTAGCAATTGCTGCCCTATTACAAACAACTAACTTTAGTAAGCCATAAATAACTAGAAAGAGCAACACACAACAAATTGTTTAGAATCTTAAATAAATAGAATAATATAAAAATATAATATAAAAACAATATTATAGCAATTAGTTAATAGTAACGACCTTCATCTGAAGAAGCTACTTGGATGAGTAGTGAAACGTTTCAACCTAATAAGAAAGAAGTCCAGTTGCTATGACTCAACTTTTGGATAACCTCACCTGGATGACTGAGAATCTTCACAGATTTAGTTGGCTTAGTTATTCTCATGCTTATTTGCTATTCTGCACTGCTCAGAGGTTGCCAGAATCCACTGGGATCCAGATGAAGTGATGCTGGAATATAAGTACTAGAATAGTTAACTGAAACTGAATAGTTTAGCTATCTTTCTTATTTTCTGTTGTGTTTGCTTTGTATTGTTCTTGCCTCAAGCTCTTATTTGATTATTAGCTTCAAAACATATTTGATTGCTTTTGCAACTGTTGAGACTGTTTCTGAAATGTTTTTGATCTTTTTGACTTTTCCACCATTTAGAAATAAAATATAAAAGTTGTTTGGCTTTTTAAGAGAGTTTGTGGTACTTAAAGCCAAGTCTTGCCTTGACCATCTACTGGGAGCATGTCTGTTTTATGGGTGTGTTGGCATTTCTGCCTTGCAGGTTTGGCGTAAGAGTCAAATAATTTAATTTACTGGATTTTGGGGAACTCCCTGGAAACACTGATTACCAATACCAGGACAGCTAGGGTAGTAAAGTTGAGTGGTCAGTGTGGGCCTCCCTGAACCCAGTAGTATAGAAAAATACATATACACTGAATTATGCGAAATACAACAAACAACTGCACTTTACTTTGCACTGTCTGGTAAATAGGTATTTTCCTATTAATTCTGCACAGGAGGTCATAGTGTATGAAACTGTTCCTAATCTATGGAACAACTCTTTGGAATAAGCAGTTACTATCATCAGCTTGCAAGCACTTCCAGATGTTCCAAATGTCTTTGAATTTTCATCACCATTCAGCTGTGAACTTTCCAGCAGTCTCATATGTTCTTTTATTGCAGATAATTCTTGTACTGTGACTTGAACACCAGCCAACACATTTTACTGAGCTTATGTTTTCTTGATAACAGTAAATATGTGCTTACTGCTAGAATGAATGTCCTTAAAATATTGCTCTTAAAAAAGAGTAATACAATTTATTAATAAACATTGGAGATTTACTTCCAAATATATTTTTTAAATCTCCTTTTCAGTTTGGTGTTTTATTTCATCAAAAAGTATTGAAGGCGTATTGTGAATTTGTAGTCCGTACATTTCCTGAAGAAGTGGATTTTGGTCCATGAAAGCTCACAGTGAAATAAATGTTTTAGTCTTTAAAGTACTGCAGTATTTTGTCTTTATTTTCTTTTTCTCCTTAAGTTTTGCCAACATATATTTCATGTAATTGCCAGAATCTTATTGGTGTTGATGCAATATTTGTATAATTTGATGTGACTAATTATAGGAGCCTCATGGTGCAGTGGTTAAACTGTAGTATTGCAGTCAAAATGGTCTGCTCATGATCAGTGTTTGATCTCAGGGGATTCTGGCAACTGGCTTGACGTTGACTCAGCCTTCCATGCTTCTGAGATCTGTAAAATGAGTACCCAGCTTGCTGCCGGGGGGCAATGTGTTGCCTGTATAATTAAGTTGTAAACAGTCCAGAGAGTGCTTTAAGCGTTATGGGGCAGTATATAAGCAGCACACTTTGCTTTGCTTTTGCTTTACAGCTAATTGATGAGGTGTCCAGATGCATCTTGGTTGTGCAATCAGGCACATGACCGAAACATACCGCAGCACCTCATCAGTTTGCTGAAACTTACAATGGCTAGTTAGGCAGACTTCATGGAAACACCAATACAGCGGTGCCTCGACTTACGAACGTCCCGACATACGACCATTTCGAGCTACGACCAGCTCCGGCTGCAAAATTTTGCTTCGACTTGCGGCCGGAGCTTCGAGTTACAACCAGAAAAAGGCAGGGGAAAAAGGCGGGGAATTCAAATTGCTAACCATTGGTGGTGAAGAGGCTGCTTCTATGTAGCTCTTTCGCCCCAGCAGTTAGAGAGTGTGCGATCGGAGGAGGCTTCGGACTGCCTGGTAAGGTAAGGTGCTGCTTTCTGCTTTTTAAAAACTGTTGTGTGTGGGTTTTGCAGCGTGGTTTTGGGCTGGGGGGTTTATGTTTCTATGCTGTGATGGGTCTTGCTGTCTTTGTTTTTTGGGTTTCCCCTCCCATTTCCGATGGGTCTTGGGGGTTTTGTTTGCTTTTTTGTTTTTTCTTCTTCCCCATTTCCGATTAGTCTTGTGGGGTTTGTTTGCTTTCTGCTTTGCTTTTCCCCCATTTCCGATGGGTCTTGCACGGTTTGTTTGCTTTCTGCTTTGCTTTTCCCCCATTTCCGATGGGTCTTGCATGGTTTGTTTGCTTTCTGCTTTGCTTTTTCCCCATTTCCTATGGGTCTTGCACGGTTTGCTTGCTTTCTGCTTTGCTTTTTTTGCATTTCTGATGGGTCTTGCACGGTTTGTTTGTTTTCTGCTTTGCTTTTTTCCATTTCTGAAGGGTCTTGCACGGTTTGTTTGCTTTCTGCTTTGCTTTTTCCCCATTTCCGATGGGTCTTGCATGGTTTGTTTGCTTTCTGCTTTGCTTTTTTTTGCATTTCCGATGGGTCTTGCACGGTTTCTTTTCTTTTCTTTTTTTTCCTTTGGCCGGAACGGATTAATCGCGTTTCCGATGGGTCTTGCAGTGGGTTTTTGTTTTTGTTTTGGTGATTTTTTTCTTCGGCCGGAACGGATTAATTGCATTTCAATGCATTCCTATGGGAAATGGTGCTTCAACTTACGACCATTTCGAGTTACAACTGGAGTTCCGGAACCAATTAAGTTCGTAAGTCGAGGCACCACTGTATGTGTCTCTGTTTGTGTGTCTGTGTATGGCTGGCTGGCTGGCTGGATAGACAGAAACAACATTTGGAATCAATGGCAAATGGGTTGGAACAGTACACATCACATACTGTATACACTAAATATGTAGTATAGTAAGTATGCAGAAAACACCAGAGTGAATTCTTCCAGAGTTTAAAATGTTACTCTGGAGGAACTAGAGAAGAGGAGTTGCAGCTCCCAGTATTCCTTGCCATTGGTTATGCTGACAAGAATGAGTGGGAACTACAGACCAGCAACATTTTGAGGGCTACATTTTGTCCACATCAGGTTTCCCCCGAAATGTTCATCTTTTCTTACACTGGAGTGGCTGTCATAACCATGAGTTCCCTTGCTTTCCCAACACTACCCTCCACATTTTTATCTGTTCATTTCCACAATAATAATCCTAATACAGCCATCTAACTAGTGGCTATTTCTAGCCTAATTGCTGAAAACAAAAAGGTTGCCAGGGTTTGTGATTCAAATGTTTATTATATTAGCTTCAACAATCTCAGTCTATTGTTTCAAGTGGCAGGCTTGCTCATTTCTTTGCAAATAATTCTCCCCTAATTTTGACTCTTAATTATGCTCACAGTTATTCATGCAGTATTACAAAGTATCACACACAGAGGTTAAAAACCTGGAGACAAATGGGGGGAACCCACCCAAGAATAAAATATGATTGAAAGACAATGTTGCAGATCTACGTAACAGCCACTGTGTACTTCAGTGGACTTAAATTATCCTATTTATGCCTGGTTCAGTTTGATGTCTCAGTGGCGTTTGATAACATGACTATTAATTATGACATTTGTTTGAATATTAGGCTGGTTTTGAGCCTGGGGTACTGTTGTGTTATAGTTTTACCCTGTCCTGAGGGATCGACTTCAGAAAATAGTGATGGCAGACTCTATTCCTGGTTAAGTTTGGAAATGTTATAGGGCGCCTATTCTACTTGTTGCCCATTGCTATTCTTAGATTTCAAATAAACTTAGATTTCAAATAAACCTGAACAGATGGCAGGTACACAGAATCATGAAGCCTTCCAGCAGGGAAGGAAATAGAAAATTAACTTCTTCGTGGCCTCTGTGAATCACACCCTGGGTGATCCGCCCCTGCGCGGAGCCTCATCGGAAAGTTCTAGAGCTTCTGCGGTAGCAAAAAACACATTAGAATAAGGCCCCTCCCCCCTCGTATAAGTACCTTGGCACCAAGGCTCCCCTTTCAGTTTCTTTCAAACTGAGCCTCATAGTTCTGCTTCTGTGAGTAAAAGAGAGAGTTTTTTCTTGATTTTTTCCTGTTATCAATCTCTTTTCCTTTAAACTTTTAGATCAAATTCATTATCATCAGAGATTTTTTTCCTTTCTCCTTCGCTCGGCCTCCAGCCGCAGAACCCCCCCCCCCCAAGTCATCGCTTTTTCTCCTCAAATTATTTTTCTCCTATTCATGGCCCCTTTGGGCCTGTTTAAACACTGCATGGTCTGTGATAACAAAATACCACTCTCCGACGGCCACACCAAGTGTCCTTTTTGCTTGGGAGAGGCGCACCAGACGTCCTCCTGCCAGCATTGTAAGAACTTCAAGCGCAGAGTCCTTCGTTCTCACTTATCCAGATTAAAACTCTGTCTTTGGGAACGATCCCTTCAACCAACCAAAATGGCCCAACCTCCTTGTAAGGCCACCTCACAAACCAAAGCAATGGAGAAGGCTCTTTCTGAAGCCTCAAAACAACGTCCATCGACCACACCATCCCACTCCGATGCTCCATCCACTTCGTCTAAAACTTCAAAAACCCGTAAATCGAAGTGCTCGATACCGAAATCCTTGATATCGAAGCCCTCTGCTAAACGTCAAGTGTCCACCGAAGCCTCTTCGGTCCCGGAGCCCTCTCCGCCTAAAAGACCTAAACAGCATAAATATAAAGCTGCAGTCATCTCTCAGCAGCCTCAACAAACTGCCGAATCAATCTCTATTGGTTCGCCTTCTGACGATGACGGAATCCCCTCTCATCAACCCTGCTTCCAATCACTGGAATGGGATGACAGAGTCGATCGATTAACATCTCCTCCTCCCAGTCCTCAACACTCTGTTTCTTCGAGCAACCCTTCCATAGTTGCTTCACCTGACAGGGTCGACTCCGAACAACAACTAGAGACCATACCTTATTCGGTAACATCTGATCGTCCACCACGACCGCCTCAGAGACATCGGCCCCAACAGTCCCTGGAGCCGCCTATTTCATCACGCGTGGCTCAGACCCACATTCAGCACTCTCATCGGGTGGCCATTTGCCCCGACCAGTGCTCGACCGGACAAACTGCAACCGCCAATCAGCCAGTTCTATCCAACTCGGCCATACCTTATCATGGCAGGCCTCGATCTCGACAGCCATCGCTGTCGAAACGGCCATATCACCGTGACCCAATGGACTCCAACCTGCTCCCTACCTGGCACCTAAAAGACCCAGGACGGTCGAGCAATTTTCTTCTACACGCGAGGCTTTTACAGCTCCAGCCTCCCGATATTTTCCCGCTAATCCAGACGAGGGAAATCATTCCTCTCGCTCGGCATCTCCAGCATCTATATACTCCACTGCTTTACCAGCTCGTCAACAACCTCCGTTTCGACATCACCGAGACACAGGCTCTGATATCGATGATCCTCGATATCCATCCTGGTCCATGGACACTCGTTCTATCCCTCTATCGACACACGATTTCCGTCGCCCGATAGAACCAAGCCATCGAACTCGACATCACTATGACCCCGAGTCCGACACCGACGTGCAACCATATCAAACGACGTCCATGGACACTTGGATGACATCTCTCGGTATCGAAAATCCTCAACACCGACAAATGCCCATGGACATGCCGGCTCCATCCACATCGAGCCACAAATGTCAATACTATGACACTCAACCTATCGACACCGAAGTCGATCGACAATCCGTCGACTCCCGACGCGATCCCGATTATTCCGATCACGGATCCAGACTTCAGACGCCGTCAGTATTACTTACCTCACCGGAATCCGACCTTGTCGATTCCGACCCACCATCACCGGCGGAAGACTTCCAAACTTACACCCAACTTATGATCCGTATGGCTAAGTCTCTCAGTCTCCAAATCCACCGTCCTTCGACAGAACTGGCCGATCATCTATACGACCAATCTCTAAAGAGACAACTACTCCAGTACACATCTCGATGCTTCCGTCTCTACTCAGCACCGCTCAACGATCCTGGACAAAACCAGCCTCTTCCCATACCATGTCTAAACGAATCGATAACCTCTACAGAGTCCATGATCCTGGGGCTTCAAAAACAACCAGCTAAAAACTTTTTGTCGAAGCCTCACAATCCAGATCTCGACATCGACAAACCCTCATGCGACCAAATAAAGACAGTAGAAGGATTGACTCAATGGGAAGATGGCTTTATTCATCAGCAGCGTTCACCATGCGTGTCGCTAACTACCAAGGAGCCATGGGTGCATATCAATGTTTCCTTTGGGACAATATGTCAACCTTTGTTGAATCTTTACCAGAAGATAAAAAAGTACTCGCCCATACCTTTCAACAAGAAGGTCTTTCTGTTGCCAAACAACAGATGTTTTCTGCTAGTCACACGGTAGACGCCACAGCAAAGTCAATGGCCACTTCAGTAGCCTTATGACGTTTCTCATGGCTAAGGACAGCTGGCCTGGCTGAGGATGCCCGCGCACGTATCGAAGACCTTCCATTCAACGGGGCAGGCCTCTTTAATGCTGAAACTGATGATATTTTGGAAAACGTGCAAAAGAAAAGATCATCAGCTAGACGTTGGGGAGTTTATCCATCTTACCAACAACGCCCCCAACAAAATCAGTGGAGACAACCGTACAATTCATATCAAAAATTCCAACGTGATTCTCCAAAACAAACATCTTATACACCCTATTTCAGAAATCAAAGAAATAAACCCCACCAACAACCTATTACTAGGCGCAACGATCGCAAGCCCAAACATCACGTTTGACGCTCCCATGACCGAGATCGCACACCACTCCACCCATCCTGCCTTCTGGAAACACCTACCTGTCTGGGAATCCATCACTACAGATGCCTGGGTACTGTCCATCATCCGTGATGGCTACCGCATCCATTTCTTCCAACTTCCTCCGACAACACACGTTATCACTCCACCATCTCCAAGCCTACAAGAGGAAATTAAAAATTTACTCCTCAGAGATGCCATACAACCCCTCTCACAACACAAAGGGTTTCTCTCTAGCTATTTCACCGTACCCAAAAAGGACGGAGGTCTTCGCCCTGTCTTAGACCTATGAGAGTTGAACAAACACATCATTACCACAAAGTTCCGTATGGTTACCCTTGAATCAGTTCTCCCTTTACTCCGCAAAAACGACTGGTTCACCGTCATAGATCTCAAAGACGCATACTTCCATATTTCCATACATCCCTCACACAGAAAATTCCTTCAATTTTAGCTAGGATCACAAGCCTACCAATTCAAAAGGCTTCCTTTCGACCTTGCAACAGCTCCAAGAGTATTCACCAAGTGCATGGCACCGGTAGCTGCTTACCTCAGGTTGCAAAAAATTCTCATATTTCCATATATCGACGATTGGCTCCTTGTAGCTCATTCCCGTCGCAAGGCCCAACGAGACACTCACTTCACCCTTACCCTCCTTCGCGATCTCGGTCTCGGTGTCAACGAACAAAAATCAAATTTGAAACCTACAAAGATTATTCATTATATAGGTGCACGCATAGATTCCAAACAAGCTCACGCCTTTCTTCCTCCAGACAAGAGAGAAAATCTCATCGCATTACTTCAAGTTTTCACCCCTCATGCTATGGTACCCGCCTTGACTGTGCAACGTGTACTAGGCACCATGGCCTCTATGACTTCAGTAGTGCAGCACGTACGTCTCAAGATGAGACCTCTTCAGTCGTGGTTTCTCACCCTCTTCGACCCGCTCACAGACCCTCCTCACACTCTCTTAAGGGTCACCCCAGAACTCGCCTCCCAACTTAAGTGGTGGCGTTTTCCTCCCAACCTATCCGTCGGGTGGCCGTTCTGACAACCACAACCACAAATACAGGTCACCACCGACGCCAGCCTCACAGGCTGGGGAGCTCACTGCAAATCTCTCAAAATCCACGCCAAGTGGTCTTCCAGAGAAAAATTGCTTCACATCAACGAATTAGAGCTGTTGGCGGTTATAAAAGCTTGCAAAGCTTTCAGAAATCTCCTTGCTGGCAAGATGGTACAAATTGCCACAACAACACCACGGCGATGTACTATATTCTGAAACAAGGTGGCACCCACTCTCCAAGTCTCCTCTATTTAGCGGTCGACCTCTGGGAGTGGTGCCTAGCACATCATATCTGCCTCACAGCTTTACACATTGCCAGCCATGACAACAACTTGGCCGATCTACTCAGCCGCACAAACTCTCAAGCTCATGAATGGGAGTTAGACCAATCAGTTTTTCTTTGCCTATGCGAACGATGGGGCAAACCAACTCTCGACCTCTTCGCCTCCCGTGTGAATCAGAAGTGCAAATGATACTGCTCCCGAGCCGGCATTGGCAAACACTCTCAAGGAGATGCATTCGTCGGCCGATGGCCCAAGACCCTCACTTACCTTTTTTCGCCGTTCCCGCTTCTCCACAAGGTCTTGGTTCGCCTACAACAAGACAAACCCGATGCCATCGTTATAGCCCCTCAGTGGGCGAGACAACCCTGGTTTCCAGTCATTCACGATCTCTCATCAGACATTCACCACCTCCCTCGCTTGCCCCACCTCACGCAGAACAACGCCCAAGTACTCTACCCAGACTTACCTGTTCTGCACCTGGCAGTATGGAGGATTCCGCCTCGATAATGAACGTCCTCCGTCAATCAAAGAAGCCCTCCACTAGAAGGGCTTACCTGTATAAATGGAACAGATTCAAATCTTTCACTGAAGCTTCTTCATTGCCTTCTATCAACCCATCACTTGCTACTGTCCTACGTTTTTTGCTTCATCTCAAGTCTAGCGGCCTTTCCCTCTCTTCCTTGAGAGTTTACCTCTCCGCCATAGTTTCTTATCAGCCCCCTAACTCTCCGGCAGCTGATTTCTTCAAACATTCAACATTGAAATGTTTTCTTAAAGGTCTATCTCATATCTACCCAGATACCCACCTGCCTTCCCCGCAATGGTCACTAACACTAGTACTGCAACAACTTACTAAAACTCCTTTCGAACCTTTAGCTTCAACTGATTTACGGCTACTTACCTTTAAAACAGTTTTCCTCGTCGCCATCACAGCTTGACGAGCTAGTGAGTTAGCGGCCTTATGTCACGACTATCCTTATTTACAGTTTTTTCCGGACAAAGTCAAACTATCCATGGATATTTCTTTCCTCCCCAAAGTCGTATCTCAATTCCATCTCTCTCAGCCATATATCCTTCCTTCCTTCTTCCCATCACTGTCCACAACTCAAGAAAGACTCCTCCGTACTTTATACGTTAGGCAAGCCCTTGCCTTTTTTGTCCAACGCACCCAACCTTTCAGGCGTTCACCTCGACTTTTCATAAGTCACCAACCAACTACTAAAGGTTGCCAGGTGACGTCTCAAACTATATCTAGATGGGTCGCTTCAACCATTCACCTCGCGTATCAGCTGGCACGCAAACCAGTCCCGAAGGTGATTCGCCCTCACTCCACCAGAGCAGTGGCAACCTCTACAGCATTCCTACACGGCGTACCCCTTCCAGACGTCTGCGCCTCTGCCACCTGGGCACAGCCGTCCACTTTCATCTGGCATTATAGACTTGATCTCCGGCAGAAGTCTGATGCGGCCTTTGGACGTGCTCTTTTAGCCTCTACCTTGGCGTGACACCCTGCCTCCGAGTAAGATAGCTTTTTAGTCACGCAGGGTGTGATTCACAGAGGCCACGAAGAAGAACGACAGGTTACCCACCTGTAATTGTAGTTCTTTGAGTGGACCTCTGTGATTCACACATCCCGCCCGTCCTCCCCACTGTCACGCCATTCTGCTTAATGTAGCGGCGGTTGACACAACTGAAAGGGGAGCCTTGGCGCCAAGGTACTTATACGAGGGGGGAGGGGCCTTATTCTAATGTGTTTTTTGCTACCGCAGAAGCTCTAGAACTTTCCGATGAGGCTCCGCGCAGGGGCGGATCACCCAGGGTGTGATTCACAGAGGTCCACTCGAAGAACTACAATTACAGGTGGGTAACCTGTCATTCTTCCCTTCAGAATGTGCAGATGTAGATTGAATAGCAATTATTATTTTGTGGCTTACATTTGTTTGAATGACTTGATAGTTTTATTGCAGTGACTTTGAAGAAACAAGAAAGTACAAGAAAAGTACACCTGAAGCAGAAGAAAAGTACACCTGAAGCAGAAGAAAAGTACACCTGAAGCAGAAGAAATTTCTTCCTAGTTTTAATAGTTTCCTGGCATATTCTGAAAAATGGTAATTGTTAAGAGTTAAGATGTTGCATCTTGGCTGATAGTCAAGTCTAGTGCATGCTCAGATCTTTTAACTGAGCAGAATTATACACTCTTCTTTCTTCTCCGCATAACCACCACCTGCATTTTCTTCATCAGTCCTTATCGTGGTTAAGGTTTACATTTGCAGTAGCTTTAAACATGCTTAAAGTTCAGTTCAGTTTTAAATGATCTGAAACCATGGATTAAAGATTTCGCCCCCTAAATAAAAAATCCAGTTGAGAACTATTCATAATTAAGTTTACTCTTAATTTTGATTAAGGCTAAGCGGAATGAACCTGTTGATCATTCAGCAAGATAAAAATATAGGTTACATACACTGTACAAAGTTTCTGCTCAATAGTGGAAATTATGGCTAAATTGGGGCTTTTATATAAGCTCTGTTTTGATTCTATAGCATGGCTTGAACAGTTTGTTCTTCAAGATTCTTTGAGAATAGATGTGATATACAAGTGGGTACCATGTGACTTTGTTTTCTATGGACAAAGCTGTTTGGTTCTTACGAATTTCTATTTCTTATCCATTTTAAATGTCAAATATCTCTATGTTGTGAGTCATCCAGGCAAGATTTGAAATCTTAACTTGCGAGTTATTGTTCTTGTTCAATGTTAATGTTATCCAGTTAAGAATGCTGCTTAAATAGTCCAGGACTACCACTAATGTCACCACATGCTATATTTTTCCGAGCTTAATAAAAATGTAAAGCCAATTTAATACTGAAATTGTGAGATTGTTGGCATGGAGACCATTTCCTTTGTATGTGCATAAAATGGACACAAATGGGCTGTCACACAGCCCCTATCACTTGGTAGAATGAGCTTCACTCTTACCTTGTCCCTGCTATGATCTGAGATTTGAGTATGAGAGTGTGGTAGGAGGAGCAGTAATTTCTAGGGCATGCCATATTCAAAGCCAATTCCATGCTGAACTGTCATCTTTGTGTAGAGCTCTGTTTGGTGTTTGACTGAGAAGAACTGAAGAAACAAGCTCCACAAGTAACATGTGATTCCTCTTACGTATATCGTCTGTGGTTGATGTAGAACTTCACTTTCCTTGGACCTAAACTAGTACAGACTCTATAGTTCAAGGAAGCGTGGGCAAGTGCTGATTTTTAACTCTTTTCCTCTTGATTCAGTGGGTCTCCTCTAGTAGGGATTAACAGTTTTCGCTTCTGACTAGAGATGGGGGTATTCGTATACACAGGGCTTGAAAAGTTTTAGAATGTCTCACCAGTCAGTCAAAAAGTTCACCAGTCAGCATGACCGGACTATAGCCTTGCAATTTATTGGGATTGGGATTCACTGATTTATACCCTCAGACTTGGGTTGCTTTATTACCTGCGAGCCTGTGGGGTCATAAAGCTTGCCTTTCTTTTGAATGTCTCTAGCAAAAATAAAACTGAAAGCAAAAGTGCCCGGCCTCTTAAGGAGCCATGGTTCCCTCCCAGCCCAGGATGTGTCCTCATTCGGTTGAAATTGGGAGCAGGGAATCTCCATATTCTCCAGCATGGGACTACTGTACATTCTCCTGCAGAGTTATATTTCTATGTACCGCTCAAACTCTCTTCTCGCAAGAAGAGGACAGTTTTCCTTTTGCAATGGGAGGGGGAGGGGAGGACTGCAGGATTAGAGAGAGAGACAGGCGGAGGGGAAGTAGGCAAGCAGGGAGGGAGCTGTGACTCGTCGAGCAGCATTTTTCACTCGTCACAGACGAGTGGACGAGTGCATTTTTCAAGCCCTGCATATAAAAATATGAATACCCCTGCTCAGGTCGACATAACGAGGGTCCAGCCCCATGGAGCTGGACGGTCCACTCACTGACCCGCCACGGGTGTGGGTGCTGCGGAGCCTTCCAATGGCTCTGGAGCTCGCGTTTGGTGAGCCACTCTTCGACCTAGCAGAGAGGCTTGTCGTCCTGCCTCCGGCCAGGAGTGGCGAGCCAAACATGATCTCCGGAGCCATTGAAAGGCTCCGCGGCGCCGGCGCCTGCGGTGAATCAGTGAGTGGACTGTTTGGCCCCATGGGGCTGGACCCTTGTTATGTCCACCTGTGTGGGGGTATTCGTATATGAATACGAATACCCCCATATCTACTTCTGACGATACAGTCCAGTGCTTTAACAAATTTCATCTGGCTCCAACACAGATTTGGGATACAGAGTCAGACCTTTGATGCATCCAGTTCAGTATTGTCCAAACTATTTGACAGTAACTTCACAGGGTCCAACCAGCATCTTTCCAAGCCCTAATTTGAGATTCTAGGATCAGTTGCATGCTAACTGTGCCTCAAGTAGTGGTCCAATATCAACAATGTTGATGTTCCGCCAGTCTGCTGGAGGGTTTTCCAGTCTAAGAAACCAGAAGACTCAAACCAGGGACTCTGGAGGCTTAATTTCTGCAATCACTGGCATCCATAGAAGTCTGCTGGATAGCTCAGTGGTTCAGGAATCTGCCTGCAGAGCTAAAGATCGGGAGTTCAGTTCCCCACTGTGGCTCCTTCACAGGAACTTAAATGATACATGGGATCCCTTCCAGCTCTGCCATTCTAATATTGACAAATGAGATGGACAAATCTCATAGGCTTAAGTTTGGATTGCCCCCTCTCCCCAAATGCAGTTGGAAATATCTCAAGCTTGTCATATTATATTTTCCTTTGGTGATATTTATGTCAGCCTTGCAAATAATTATGTCAGGAATGGAGTTGCCTGCCCTTTGCCTTGTTTTGAGTTGCCTGCCTGTGAATGTTCTTCCTCTTGCTTTTGCTTTCAGCTGAATCCAGTTCTTCCTTTTCTAGCCTTAGACGGCTGGTAGAGAGAAGGAGGAGTTGAGTTTCCCAGTTGATTCAAACCACATAGCACTATCTGTGATTGAATAGCACAAGCTATATATTCTAGAGATGGTGTGTGATTAAAGCTGAAATTACACTAGTGTTCAAGAGGCATAATTCTGACAGATCTTTGTGACAGCAGTTATGCTTCCAAAAAAGCTTGTACTTGCCACATGACGATCAATCATAAAACAAATCAAGTTAATTTGAAAACTAAGAGAGGTCTAGAATGCTCCTCCTGTGACAATCAGAAGTTTTTAGTATGTAAGGAATACCCTCTTTTAATGATGTGCTTGCTATCTGTATTGTACAGATTAACCCTGAGACGTTTGGCTTGTCCTTCATTTTTGCTGACTTGATAGGAGAGAGTGAGCAGAGTGATATAATACATGATCTTCCATATGTGTTCTGAAGTGCTACTGTCCAGGAAGGGCTTACCTTGTGATATTTCTGAGTATGTGTGATCAGGTTTAATAATGGTATATTGTGAATGGTAACTGGTTTTAATAACAATCTGAAACATTTAATCAGTTGAGTACTTTTAGAGTTACCTCTTCCATGCCCATGTCCTCCTAATGTCTTAGATTACAGTTCCCATCAGTCTAGGCCAGGTGGTGACACTGGGAGTTGTAACTGAAAACATTTGGCAGGTGCCTGGTTGAGAGAAGATTGTGTTAGAGAGAGAAGATTTGGGTGGAAGCTAATCACTAGGAAGAAGTGACTGACAGGTGAAAATAATGAACCCATGCTAGGTAAACTAGCCACATTCACATTTCAGTGAGCTGAACAACCTGCCATCATACTTCATTTAATTTTTGAAGTATTAAATTCAGATATCTTCCAAAAATGAGAGCAGTTTCATATGTGTTGCACAAAGCAATGTGATGAAGGGAGAAGGCAGTGAAAATTGCCCATAGTGAACTATAACTATTGCTTTCTTTCTTATATGTTTTCTGGGATTTTAAAACTTTTAAATAATGTTTTTGCTTTTTCCTGCTGAATGATTTTTTCTTCTTTGTGCTCCTCCAATTCTTCTGTTATTCCATCTGTTACCCTTTGCTTAAAAGTTGTGTTGTATGTCCTTTATTTTTGCCCCAGTTTTCCAGCTTTCTGTAGATCTGTCATTACTATTGCTTAACTCATACAGACAATTCTCCATCACTTCCTATTAAGAAAAGTAGCGATGGAGTATTTGCATCTTCCTCCATGAGCATGTGTCGGGATTATCTGGTATCAACCAAATGCGTTGTTGTTGTTTAGTCGTTAAGTCGTGTCCGACTCTTCGTGACCCCATGGACCCGAGCACGCCAGGCCCTCCTGTCTTCCACTGCCTCCCAGAGTTTGGTCAAATTCATGTTGGTAGTTTCGATGACACTGTCCATCCATCTCGTCCTCTGTCGTCCCCTTCTCCTCTTGCCTTCACACTTTCCCAACATCAGGGTCTTTTCCAGGGAGTCTTCTCTTCTCATGAGATGGCCAAAGTCTTGGAGCCTCAGCTTCAGGATCTGTCCTTCCAGTGAGCACTCAGGGTTGATTTCCTTCAAAATGGATAGGTTTGTTCTCCTTGCACTCCAGGGGACTCTCGAGAGTCTCCTACAGCACCACAATTCAAAAGCATCAATTCTTCGGCGGTCAGCCTTCTTTATGGTCCAGCTCTCACTTCCATACATCACTACTGGAAAAACCATAGCTTTGACTATGCGGACCTTTGTCGGCAAGGTGATGTCTCTGCTTTTTAAGATGCTTTCTAGGTTTGTCATGGCTTTCCTCCCAAGAAGCAGGCGTCTTTTAATTTCATGGCTGCTGTCACCATCTGCAGTGATCATGGAGCCCAAGAAGGTAAAATCTGTCACTGCCTCCATCTCTTCCCCTTCTATTTGCCAGGAGGTGATGGGACCAGTGGCCATGATCTTAGTTTTTTTGATGTTGAACTTCAGACCATTTTTTGCGCTCTCCTCTTTCACCCTCATTAAGAGGTTCTTTAATTCCTCCTCACTTTCTGCCATCAGAGTGGTATCATCTGCATATCTGAGGTTGTTGATATTTCTTCCGGCAATCTTAATTCCATTTTGGGATTCCTCCAGTCCAGCCTTTCACATGATGTATTCTGCATATAAGTTAAATAAGCAGGGGGACAATATACAGCCTTGTCGTACTCCTTTCCCAATTTTGAACCAATCAGTTGTTCCATATCCAGTTCTAACTGTTGCTTCCTGTCCCACATATAGATTTCTCAGGACATAGATAAGGTGGTCAGGCACTCCCATTTCTTTAAGAACTTGCAATAGTTTGTTGTGGTCGACACAGTCAAAGGGTTTTGCGTAGTCAATGAAGCAGAAGTAGATGTTTTTCTGGAACTCTCTGGCTTTCTCCATAATCCAGCGCATGTTAGCAATTTTGTCTCTAGTTCCTCTGCCCCATTGAAATCCAGGTTGTACTTCTGGGAGTTCTCGGTCCACATACTGCTGAAGCCTACCTTGTAGGAATTTGAGCATTACCTTGCTCAAATGCGTACATAAATGAAAATGAAGATTTTAAACAGGAGCATATTGGAAGTAGGTAGGTTGGATTACCAAAGATTTTTATTCTACAAAAAACAGACTATGAAATAAAGTTCAGTTTTGCTCCAGAGGTCCACTGAGTGGTTGGCCACAAAGTTGCCTTAATCCAGCAAGAGCAATTGACATACAGGTTGACACACAGATGCACATTCACATCTGCATGTTGATGTCTTCCCATCTCGTGAGCAGGCACCCTTGAACTCGCTGGATGTATGTTCTTGATGTGAACTGCAATATATAGTTCTCTGTGTTGGCTTACTAGTTATGAGCAAAGGTAGAAAGGGACAGTATCCTTAACACAACGGAGCTGAAAGTGATTTAAGAAGATTCATCAGCCTATTTCTTTTGCTCCACTGCCATCTTAAACGGGCTTTTCAGGTTTTTACAAACATGTTTTTCAAACCATTTATCCCATGTTAAAGTCCATATTTATCCTGTGTTAAAAGTCTATGATTCTGTACTATACAGTAGAGGCAAGAAATCACATCACTCTTCAGTGCACGTCCTCACAGCCAATTTTAAGGTACAACTCCCATCATTACTGACCACTGGTCATGTTGGTCTGGACTCTTCGGAATTATAATCTAAAACATCTGGAAAGCAAGGTTTTGGAACAGGCTGCTGTAAAAGAGGGAAAACTAATGATTTAAATCAGGATACACATGCGATCAATATTCTTACAGTTAATTATGGTCAACTGACCAGATGGGCGGGATATAAATACAATAAATAAATAAAATAAATAAATTACTACGGTAGTGTCAGAAATGACATTGTCCCCTCCCTTGCCTGATCTGTATATACAAATAGTTTTGTTTCATTCCACTCTGATATGTCTGATGAAGTGGATTTATCTACAAAAGCTAACACTGGAATATAAAAATTAGGGGTGAATATATTGGCCATTTACCCCACAATTTGCATCAGATTGGGCACAGAGGAATTTGGATTAAATATTTTGAGTTCCAATGTACTATAGTATTCTCTAATAAGGGATGTATTCTATTATGAATTGTATGTCGTAGTTTGTGAGGGTTCAAACTTCACCTCCTCTGGTTTCAATAGAGACTCTGGAGAGACTTGTGTTGGAAAATCAAAACTATTCTTTATTGGAAAATGTAACAATAAATCTTTTTGTCCACATTCAGCTTCTGTGATTTCTCTCGCCACCAACGGGTCTGGCGAGCGCATCCAAACGTCTTTGTCAACTGGGTTACAACTCAACTCATCCCAAGGTCCTCTTAAGAATGGATTAGTATTCTCCCACTCATAAGGGTCAAGCTCAGGGTTCAGTAGCGGGGTGGTCTCCTCGTCTCGTACCCCCGTCTCATAATGGTCTCCCTCTCCTCGCAGAGGAGTCCACGGTCCATTAAGTAGCCCTTCTTCTGGGCTTCTTCTAGACGCCATAGTCGCCGCTCTCTCTCCTTTCTATCTACTACCTCCTTTTGTTCCCTGAGTCGTCTGCGCCACTCTCTGGCCTCTGACTCTCCCCAATAGGAAGGGCGCTGCGGTAGACCCCTTCTCTGCCGGTAATCCGCTTCTTCGCGGGGGGCTCGTACCTTCTCCCATTTACCGGTCCAAGGGTCCTCTACCGATATCATTTCCCAACCCCCCGGTATTCCGTCTACCTCCCTTTTTATATCTCCCATTCCCGCCTCTACAACGGACCTCCCTCTTCCCTCTCTTCCTGCCAAATCATTCCCCGTCTGAGTGGCCACCGTCATCCTTGACAGTTCCCGCCCTAAATCCAGGGTATCCACTCCCTTCTGTCTAGTCTCGACGGCTGATGCAGGCGGGTCTGTTTGTGCCTCTTGTTCCTTTTTGAGGGAGGACTACACTCCGGCGAGAGCTTCTACCCTCTCGCCTCGGTTCTCACATAGTTTAAGATGCAAATCCTTTAAAAAGAACAGATACTTGTCAATCTGACCAGTACATTCAAAAGTAGCCGTGTTTTTTATTCTGTGTATAACTATAATGTGGCATAATTTAAGGTGTTACTATAGCAATAAGGTGCAGATTTTAATGTGAGAGTACAATCTGAAGGTATAATACCCACTAACTTTACTGGTGTTCAGTAGGTCTAATTCTGTTCAGTTCCTGCTAGGGAGGGTATTTGAATACCATGTCATATTGTGAGTTCCATTCTGCAAAAAAGGTTGAATCTTCTTTCATGAAATAGTAATGCTTAACAGTAACACTTAATTGATGGTTGTAATTATAGGCTTTAAATGCCATATGCCAAACCTATTACCTCCCAACTTAGGTTCCCCAAGAGTGTCCATGAAGGATTTAATAGAATACACGTATAACAAAAGTTCAGTGACCTGCTTCTTTAGGAGCATGAAGAATAGGTAACCTGGCACGAACTGTCATGAAGAAGATTGGTTAAGCCTTCCAATCGCTACTTCTCCTCTACCTTTCTTCCTTTCTCAGCAGCTTTTCCCACCCATAGGATTGTTTTGATATCTGCAGGGTATTTATTCTACACTGCCTATACAGTTGGGCATGAGGTTTAAATACATGCTGGCATCACTCTAGTTGAAAACAGATTACTTATACAAGGGTTGCAGCTTTCCTGAGATCTGCCAAATGTCTGTAGCTAAAAATACAGAACAAGCACAAGTGACTTCCCAGTCTGAAACCCTGGAAACAGCAATTTCCTGGTCTGTTGCACAGATGCAAAGCTAAGTACAAATCTACTAGTAATGCTGTACTTCACTCAGAAATGCATCTACGTGGAAGTGGGGTCTGCGAATACCATCTGATTCAATTTGTGTCCAAATATTTGCCATACAAATTGGGGTTGTTGCACCTCAAACTGATTTGGAGGTGGCCAAAACCAAATTGGTCTCAGATTTCTGAAAGTATGTGTATGTTTCTGGATCAGGAAAAGAAAAATGAAATATTGAAAATAAAGGGTTATGACCTGGGATGGAGGGGGTATGCAGTGCCTACAACTTTGTGCTGGACTTTCAGTCCATGGATTGACTGCTAGACCAGCTTGTTAAGATGATGCAAAGAAAAAAAATGTAAGTGATGCAGTGCATCAGTGGTGGTCTACTACAATCTAAAAAAAACACCCCACTTTCTTTGCCCCATCACCAAGGAACAGAGGAAGTGTTCAATTTGCCAATATTCTGAACTGGCTTGCTTATTATGCTACTTCATGATATTGGAAATTCTAACCAAAAGGTGCTTTGACAAACAGAATGTTCAGTTGTGGTCCATTTCTAGCAATTACACATGCTGGAAATGGATTAAATCAGAGCGATCCTAGCTGCACCAAAAAAGTAGAGGCCCATTTAATGCTTTCCAAGCTATCTTTTGAGTCTAATTATGAAATTATTCCCTGTTTTTGAGTCCTTTTAAAGGTAATCTTCGTTTTCCTCCATCTCCGCGACTTCCCTTGTCTTTTCTGTCAGCTCTTCTAAATCCGGGATATCTGTTTTCTTCTAATATTTTCCATCTAATAACTGTAGAATTACATGCATTATCAAATATTTCATTCCTCTAACTAAAATATCAGATATAATATTCAATTTAAAAGGATCGGTTTAAATGTTGTCGCGTGAAATAAAATATTTTTCAAACTTTCATACACTTACAATAATTCCCTATATATCCACCACACATAATAAAAGTGTCCTTCTGTGTTTTACGTTTCCCGCACTATTTAAAAACATTTTTGTACTTTTTAAAAAACATTGTTGGCATTGTGTACCATCAGTAAATCATATATCATCTATAAAACATCTTATCTACATTTTCTTTAATAGTTACTGATTTTTGAACATTAATATTCTTCTACCATTTTATACCCATTTTATCCTACAGTCTTTAACCACTTAATCTTTCATGTTTTATTCATTTAGTCCAGAGGTCCCCAACCCCCGGTCCGCGGCCTGGTGCCGGTCCGTGGCCTGAGCCGGGCTGGGCCGCGGAGACAGGCCTCCCGCCCCGCCCCCCCACGCACTCACCCACGCACAGCTGATTCACGCATGCGCACGGGCGTGCCCGCAGAAGTGCCGCACCGCCGTTTGTGCATACGCGCACGCTCGTTCGCGCATGGGCACGAGCGCGGGGGGTGCCCCGCCTTCCCCAGCCGGTCCACGGGGTGAAAAAGGTTGGGGACCCCTGATTTAGTCCATTCATTTAGTCCATGGTCCCAGGCTTGATGATGGTATCCTGATGGGCTAGATTTGGTCCATGAGCCAGAGGTTCCACACTCCTGGTGTCAGGATTTTAGCCCAAGAACAATTAGCAATGTGTTCAAATTACTTGGTACACTCTGAAGACAGGCTGTTCTGTCCATGTACCTCCTATCTGTACAAAAAATCCTTTCTTCTTTGTTCCCTTCTGTAGAACTCTCCCTTGTGAGCTCTAATAATGTAGAACATGAGACGATAGAAATATAGTCCTGTGCAGTATGCCCTCTCACAAGAATAATGGTCTCCCTGTGTGGTGTTTACATACTGGATAGTATTGAATGTTGAATTACATCATACCTGGGCACTGCTGTGGAGGCATGGATGGGTTGTCACTGACATATTCAGTCTCCTTTTGAAATCAGTATGATGGAAATCTTTTGCATCCAGATTATGGTGGGTATAAAGTTTTGATTCATTGATTGATCGATTGAATGCACTTCTGTGCCTCCTTTCTTCTGGCGATGGGACTTGAGGTGGCTGATAGATCATTAAAAGAGACAGAAATTAAAACAATATACAAGAATTAAAATTATTAAACATAAAAATATTAAAATCATCATATAAAAACAGATTAAAAATACAAAAGCATTTTAAAAAACACATTTTAAAAGTTGTGATAATGGGGACATGAACATGTCTGTTGACAATTCCCTATTTAAAACACTGAGCAAAAACTACATTAGTAGAGTCTGCTGCTGATAGATCCAAGTGTTTCCTTAATGCTGGAGTGAGCGAAATGCAGCTTGCTAGATGTTGGTGAATCACAATTCCCAGCATTCCTCACAATGATCTGTGGAAGCTGGGGCTGATGGAAGCTGCAATCCAACAACACCTGGAGAACTGCATCATCTCCATCCCTAATCTAGTGTATGCATTCATAGAAATTGAGTATTTAGTATTCAGTTGGTATAGTGGCACTTCTGTTGAATCCTGTATCTCTTCATCTGGATACCAGCCATAATGGCTATATGCTCTTCCAAAGTCAGAGGTGTCATGCCTCTAAATATTAAGTGCTGAGTATCTGTGAAGATTCTCAGTCATCCAGGTGAAGTTATCTGGAAGTTGAGTCATGGCAACTGGACTTCTTTCTTCTTAGGTTGAAACGCTTTGCTACTCATCCAAGTAGCTTCTTCAGTCTGAGGAGAGTTGGTAGGAGATCCCTGATATATTCTCCAAATTGGTTTCACTTTCCCTTGGTCTAAATAGGCTCATTAGAAGGACAAAGGACTGGGGGTGAGGGATAATCCCACTTCTGCAGGCCTTCTCCACCGATTGTCATGGGTCATTAACAGTCGTTAACAGTAGTCTTTCTGGTGTGTGTGGTCCTAATCTTTCTGGGGACGGATGAAAGACCACCACATTCACAACTCAGAGGAGTTTGCGTCCAAGGTCAGGGAACTGAAACTAAATACTGATGAAACTATGGTATCCTTTGATATCACATCCCTCTTCATCAGCATTCCCACCCCCGATTCCCTAACAACTGTAAAAAGGAGACTCGAAGAAGACAACACCCTCTCTACCAGAAGTAGCCTTGTTGTTGTTGTTTAGTCGTTAAGTCGTGTCCAACTCTTCGTGACCGCATGGACCAGAGCACGCCAGGCCCTCCTGTCTTCCACTGCCTCCCGAAGTTGTGTCAAATTCATGTTGGTAGCTTCGATGACACTGTCCAACCATCTCATCCTCTGTCGTCCCCTTCTCCTCTTGCCCTCACACTTTCCCAACATCAGGGTCTTTTCCAGGGAGTCTTCTCTTCTCATGAGATGGCCAAAGTCTTGGAGCCTCAGCTTCAGGATCTGTCCTTCCAGTGAGCACTCAGGGTTGATTTCCTTTAGAATGGATAGGTTTGTTCTCCTTGCACTCCAGGGAACTCTCGAGAGTCTCCTACAGCACCACAATTCAAAAGCATCAATTCTTCGGCGGTCAGCCTTCTTTGTGGTCCAGCTCTCACTTCCATACATCGCTACTGGAAAAACCATAGCTTTGACTATGCGGACCTTTGTCGGCAAGGTGATGTCTCTGCTTTTTAAGATGCTGTAGGTTTGTCATGGCTTTCCTCCCAAGAAGCAGGCGTCTTTTAATTTTAATTATACAGCCTTGTCGTAGTCCTTTCCCAATTATGAACCAATCAGTTGTTCCATATCCAGTTCGAACTGTTGCTTCCTGTCCCACATAGAGATTTCTCAGGAGATAGATAAGGTGGTCAGGCACTCCCATTTCTTTTAGAACTTGCCATAGTTTGTTGTGGTCGACACAGTCAAAGAGTTTTGCGTAGTCAATGAAGCAGAAGTAGATGTTTTTCTGGCTTTCTCCATAATCCAGCGCATGTTAGCAATTTGGTCTCTAGTTCCTCTGCCCCTTCAAAATCCAACTTGTACTTCTGGGAGTTCTCAGTCCACATACTGCTGAAGCCTACCTTGTAGGATTTTGAGCATAACCTTGCTAGCGTGTGAAATGAGTGCAATTGTACGGTAGTTGGAGCATTCTTTGGCACTGCCCTTCTTTGGGATTGGGATGTAGACTGATCTTTTCCAATCCTCTGGCCATTGCTGAGTTTTCCAAACTTGCTGGCATATTGAGTGTAGCACCTTAACAGTGTCATCATCTTTTAAGATTTTAAATAGTTCCACTGGAATGCCATCACCTCCACTGGCCTTGTTGTTAGCCATGCTTTCTAAGGCCCACTTGACTTCACTCTTCAGGATGTCTGGCTCAAGGTCAGCAACCACACTATCTAGGTTGTCCGGGACATCCAGATCTTTCTGGTATAATTCCTCTGTGCATTCTTGCCACCTCTTCTTGATGTCTTCTGCTTCTGTGAGGTCCCTACCATTTTTGTCCTTTATCATGTCCATCTTTGCACAAAAGGTTCCTTTAATATCTCCAATTTTCTTGAACAGATCTCTGGTTTTTCCCTTTCTATTCTTTTCCTCTATTTCTTTGCACTATTCGTTTAAGAAGGCCCTCTTGTCTCTCCTTGCTATTCTTTGGAAGTCCGCATTCAATTTTCTGTAACTTTCCCTATCTCCCTTGCATTTTGTTTCCCTTCTCTTCTCTGCTATTTGTAAGGCCTCGTTGGACAGCCACTTTGCTTTCTTGCATTTCCTTTTCTTTGGGATGGTTTTTGTTGCTGCCTCCTGTACAATGTTACGAGCCTCCATCCATAGTTCTTCAGGCACTCTGTCCACCAAATCTAGTTCCTTAAATATGTTCTTCACTTCCACTGTGTATTCATAAGGGATTTGGTTTAGATTATACCTGACTAGCCCAGTGGTTTTTCCTACTTTCGTCAGTTTAAGCTTGAATTTTCCTATAAGAAGCTGATGATCAGAGCCACAATCAGCTCCAGGACTTGTTTTTGCTGACTGTATAGAGCTTCTCCATCTTTGGCTGCAGAAAACATAATCAATCTGATTTCGTTATTGCCCATCTGGTGATGTCCATGTATAGAGTCGCCTCTTGTGTTGTTGGAAAAGAGTGTTTGTGATGACCAGCTTGTTCTCTTGTCAAAACTCTACTAGCCTTTGCCCTGCTTCATTTTGAACTCCAAGGCCAAACTTACCTGTTATTCCTTTTATCTCTTGACTCCCTACTTTAGCATTCCAGTCCCCTATAATGAGAAGAACATCTTTCTTTGGTGTCAGTTCTGGAAGGTGTTGTAAGTCTTCATAGAATTGGTCAATTTCAGCCTCTTCAGCATCGGTGGTTGGTGCATAAACGTGGATTACTGTGATGTTGAAAGGTCTGCCTTGGATTCGTATTGAAATCATTCTATCATTTTTGAGATTGTATCCCAGTACAGCTTTTCCCACTCTTTTGTTGACTGTGAGGGCTACTCCATTTCTTCTACGGGATTCTTGCCCACAGTAGTAGATATGATAATCGTCTGAATTGAATTCGCCCGTTCCCATCCATTTTAGTTCACTGACGCCGAGGATGTCAATGTTTATTCTTGCCATCTCCTGTTTGACCACATCCAGCTTACCAAAGTTCATAGATCTTACATTCCAGGTTCCTATGCAGTATTTTTCTTTGCAGCATCGGACTTTCCTTTCACTTCCAGGCACGTCTGCAGCTGAGCGTCCTTTCAGCTTTGGCCCAACCACTTCATTAGCTCTGGAGCTACTTGTCCTTGCCCTCCGCTCTTCCTCAGTAGGGTGTTGGACGCCTTCCGACCTGAGGGGCTCATCTTCCAGCGTCATATCTTTTAGCCTTTTGTTTCTGTTCATGGGGTTTTCTTGGCAAAGATACTGGAGTGGCTTGCCAGTTCCTGCTCCAGGTGGATCGCATTTAGTCGGATCTCTCCACTATGACCTGTCTGTCTTGGGTGTCCCTGCACGGCATAGCCCATAGCTTCTCTGAATTACTCAAGCCCCTTCGCCACGACAAGGCAGCAATCCGTGAAGTAGCCTTAGCCTGGACCAGATATGCCTGCTCTTGGACCTGTGTCTGAGCAGCACTTACTTCACCTACAGAGGGGACTTTTATAGACAGAAACATGGCTGTGCCATGGGTTCCCCAGTGTTGCCCATTGTTTCCAACTTATTAATGGAAGAAGTGGAAAAGAAGGCACTAAACACTTTCCAGGGGACAACTCAAACCCATCGGTTCAGATATGTGGATGACACCTGGGTGAAGATCGAGATTCAGGAAGTGCAGGCCTTCACAGACCACATAAATGGAGTGGACCCAAATATCAAGTTCACCAGGGAAGACACCAAAGAGGACCAGCTGGCTTTCCTGGACTGTGCATCATAGGATCCAACGGCAGCTTCGGAATAGAAATCGACATAAAACCTACACACACTGACCAATATCTGCGATTTGACTCTCATCACCCATTAAAACACAAACTAGGGGTCATCAGGACGCTAAACCACAGAGCAAGAAACATCCCCACAAGTCAGGTTCCTTGGTGAGTGGGACTCTTGCAGCAAAAATTCTAACAAAATGTTGATTCTAAGAAGCAAATGCTAGTTGCATGTATTCAGTGCTTAGCTTAAGGCTTGGCATAATTATTTTCCACTTTGCAGACGGCTTTGACCCTCACCTTGTTGCGCAGACTGAAATCTTTTATCATGAAGCTGCAGGTGGATTACTTTGCCATTAAATTATAAGTTTACTCAGAATGGACAGTTACTTGCCATGCTGTTCAGCTATAATTGGCATCCTTCTGAACAGTCTCAGCAGAAAATGCAATTAGCATGGCTGCATGTGTTTTCATCAGTCTTTAAGGGAAATATATTTGGTCCTTCCAGCTGTCCTTTCTTGTAATGGTTTTGGTGGTGGGAAGTCACACTGAACACATACTGCCTATGCAAATAATAAATAGGAATTGATATTGTGAGGGGGATTTTTTTTTTTTACCCTACTTTGGTATTATGATGTTAAGGTTTTTTAGCTCCAGCACATCCAATAGCATTTATATTGCCTAAGTTAAATAAATGCTCAGCGTATCTAGGATTTCCATTGTAACTCTCAAGTTTTCCTTTCTTTTCTGTTTTAAAATGGTACTTCACTCATCTGAAATCGTATTGATTAGAGTGGACAACAAAGGCAAATTGTTATGGTTTCAGAAATCTCCGTAGCTGATTAACAAAATTTGACATCCAACACAAAAATTTTCCTGTCAAAAGAGGAGTACCTGTCCATGGCTTGATTCTAACCCATAGATATGACTTGGTGTAAGAAATGGCAATAAGAGGAATTGTGAGTGAAAAGGACTATGTTCTACTTGAGTTCTTAGATTGTTTGTGTAGTCGAACGTGTATGCTGGATTTTAGGAAAGCCAATTTTAATAAACTCGTACCTTATATGTAAAGTTGAATGGCAGGATATACTAACAGGAAAAAAAGTCACAGATCCATAGGGGTTTCTTAAAAAGGAAATTCTAAAGGCAGAGCTACAAATAATTCCAACAGGAAAAAAGGTGGAAAACAGTAAAAAAGACCAATGTGGCTTTACAAAAAACTTAGTCAAGACCTGAAAATAAAAGAGGACACATATAGGAAGGAAGACCAGGTCACCAAGGAAGAGTACAGACAAGCAGCAAAGAATTTCAGGGAAGGTGTTACAAAGGCAAAAGGTGAGAATGAGCTGAAGTTAGCAGGAGATGCTAAAAGCAACAAAAAAAGCATTCTCCATGTGTGTGCATAGCAAAAGACAGAGAAAAGAAATAGTGACTCAACTACATAGTTGGAATGAAAAAAGGGATAATGGATGACAAAGAAAAGGCAGAAGCGTTCAGTTCCTACTTTAGCTCAGTCTTTGCCCAAAAGACAGTCTATGACCCTCAAAGCAAATGTGAAGTATCAATGGAGGGGACAGGATTGCATTTTAAGATTGATAAGTCAAGGAATATCTTATTATATCAAATGAGTTTGATATGCTACCTTGAAGCAAAGCCTTTGACAGAGTGCCCTGTGATATTCTGATTAACAAGCTAATTAGGTGTGGACTGGATAGAACAACTGTCTGGTGGATACACAGTTGGTTACAGAATTGTAAACCCAGCCCAGTGAGGAGAGACTGAAATAAATGGGCATATTTCGCCTTGAGAAAAGAAATCTGAGGGGAGATATGATAGCAGTTTTCAAATACTTGAAAGATTGTCATACAGTGGAGGGGCAGGAGCTGTACTTGATCATCCCAGGGTCAAGACACGTAATAGTGTCACGTAATAATGGGCTCAAGTTACAGAAAGCCAGATTTCTGTGAATATTAGGATAAACTTCCTAACTGTCAATAGAACGAATTATCTTGGGAGGTGATTAGTGCTCCAACTCTGGAGGCATTCAAGAGAAAATTAGATAACCATCTGTCAGATATACAGTAGGACTGTGATATCCTTGAGGGATTAGTACCAAGCCCCTGTGCAGATGCCTAAAAACATGGAAGTATCAAACACTATACGTTGCATGGTCTCTGGCTCCCTTTAGTGGCCAGTAGTATTATTTTTTATTTAGTAATTTCAGATAGCGGATAATTGAATCAGCGGATACTTGTCCCATGAATGGGGTGTGTGTGTGTTCTACTGTAGTTTGATTTGGATTCCTTCATTGAGCAAGAGATTGGACTTTATGGCTTTGTAGGTCCATTCCAGTTGCACTATTCTATGATTCTATGAAAATGAGAATTGCAAACTCCTACAGGTCCTCAATCAATCCTACTTGTACAAATTCAAAAACTTTTCATTTTGATCTCTTTTTAGAAGACAGAAGTATCTTGTTCATTTAATACCATCTGTATTCAAAGCTGTCATTGTCTGGAGGAATATGTACATCTATAAATATCTTCATAATTGTTGCTTTACTGAAAAAAGGAATGGTATAACTGAATTGCTGAACCATGTATCACAAGGATGCATACGCTGGGCCTCATTCCACACAAATACTAGATTTAAATGGCTTCGGTTTGTTACTAGCTGCTCCAAAACGTGATCAAAGTTTCATAAATCAAAGTTAAAAGTTCAGGAACAAACATACAGCAAATGACATGGAGCTGTTTGTAATATAAGCACATTTATTTTCTTATTTATTGTGAAGAGGAACCGATTAAAGCGGTTGAACCTGGAAGTGAGCCGTCCCCTCAATCGTCTCGGGCGGAAGGAGTCGACATCGTATTATATAACTTACCTGCGATGGTTCAAGATATAACTCTAGAGGGAGGTCAAGCAACTGAAGGGGTGGGAGAGAAAAAGGTGGGAGGAGAACAGCTGGTAGTGGAAGGTTTCTTGATGACGACAGAGTTAGAGAAAAAGGCAGAAAGAGAGAGGAGTTGGGGTTCGGAGGAATGGATAGTAACAGGAGAAGAGGAGAAAGAAAAAGGTAGTTGGGGACAAGAAAAGGAAGAGGGACCATATATGTTCTCATTCCCAAAGAGAGAGGAAAGAGACAGCGAGAGAGGAGGCAGACCCACACGTGGACGCAGGACGACTGGTGTAGAAGTTTAGTTGGGGGAGTTAGACCCGCTAGAATGGACAGTGTATGCCTACCTGAGAGGGAAGGGTCCTTGGAAAAAGATGATGCATCCAGACCTTATCCCCACTAGGGAGACACTGCGTGAAGGAGATTGGGCACACCACCCATGCTGTGGGACCATATGCGCAGTAAGGAGCACCCCGTTGAGGAAGCCGACCAATCAAGATTGATTTGGGATGTCACCACGCTGAAGGAGAGAACAATACAGATGGGACTGCCTATGATGTTAGCTAGTTCACCTATGTTTAACAGTCCTGTTGGACCTACTGAAGTTGTTGTACACCCCTCCCCTCCTGAAGATAGTAAACGTTCAGTTAAAGATATTCCACCTCCTGTGGTTAATCACATTAAAGAAGAGGAACTGCTTAAATTAGAACAAGAACCCAATCACATTTATTTAATCAGTCAGAGATTGGAAATGTTACATGTAGTCCTAAAAGTAACATTTTTAGGACCTATAGTACCCTGTTTGACCAAACTCCGGGAGGCAGTGGAAGACAGGAGGGCCTGGCGTGCTTTGGTCCATGGGGTCATGAAGAGTCGGACACGACTTAACGACTAAACAACAAACAACAACATAGTACCCCAGCATGATTATTGCAAGCTAGGTAATTGTGGGAGTTGTAAATGCTGCAATTTTTTCTCCCAAATTTCTGTGTTCAATGCATTTATATACGTACTGTTTTCCTGTCAAGTCACCCAGAGAAAGAAAGAAAGAAAGAAAGAAAGAAAGAAAGAAAGAAAGAAAGAAAGAAAGAAAGAAAGAAAGAAAGAAAATTTAAAAACAATATAACAATTTCCTCAGTGGTTTAGGTATCTGGCTGCAGAGCCAGAGGTTGGGAGTTTGATTCCCCACTGTGCCTCTTGTGAGTAGAGCCAGCCTGTGTGGCCTTAGGCAAGATGCTCTGTCCCAGGATTGCCCCCAGAAAAAGAGAATGGTAAACTGCTTCTGAGTATTCTCTACCTTTAAAACCTCAAAAAGGGTCATCATAAGTCAGAATTGACTGGGTGACACATGATGATGACATCTATATCTGTATCTACGTATATCTACAGTATATATCTTTGCACTTTGCAGCAAGCCTATCCTTACCTGATAGACACATAAGTTATGCTAGCTATGGCTAGGGTATCTAAGTAACTAGTACTCTCTGGATTATTACTTATGATAACAATGTTATTTTCATTTTGAAGTTTCATTTTCTATGCCTATATCCATCTTCATTGGGTTTCTCTCTTCACAGGGTCTATGGTATATGGCTAAGTATTTCAGCCCAGTGTCTGAAGAATTGGGTTGTGCCCTTTGAAAGCTCTCTCTGAAATGACTGACTGGTGGTCCCTTCAAGAACTAATATGACAAGCCTGGGCTTCTGTATTCTTCTCAAAACACAGTGAAGGGGGTGGAGGACAAAGAAGCAGTAGATTAGAATGATTTGGTGTTGGAGAAAAGCTAGTGGCAAATGGATTGACATCCCCATTTGGTTTTCTACTTCTGTGGTCAAAATTTCAGACACTTCAGTGTCTTTTCTTTAGAAGTAATGGCTACTGAGGCAGAGTTATGGCTACTTATGTGTGATGTGTAATCTACCTAATAGGTCAGAATAGATGTATGTTGAATTCTTTGATTACAATTAACATATACTTTTTGTTATGTAAAATAGCAGCCTTAGGGAAGCCTGAGCAGCCTTGTGGGCTGGAGAGAGGAAAAAATCACCTCTTTCTTTGCCTCCTGATAAATATCACTCCTCTGAAGTTGCTGTTCTATATTTCCTAGGAAGCCTCTATATCAGTGGTTCCTAACCTTGAGTCCCCAGATGTTCTTGGACTACAACTCCCAGAAATCTTGGCCAGCACAACTAGTAGTGAAGACTTCTGGAAATTTTAGTCCAGGAACATCTGGAGACCCAAGGTTGGGAACCACTGCACTACATGGTCTTTGGGAGCTTCCACTGATAGCAGTTTCAGGGAGGCCATTTTTGTTGGGACTCTGGCAGCAGAGGAAGATTTACCTTCCTTGCTCCACCCCCCATAGTCCCAAATCTGCTCATGCTTCTGCAAGAATATTTACATAAACAAGAAACTTGCAGATGATTTGTTTTCAAAAAGTTAGCCCTGTGGGAATAGTGGTAGAAGTAGATCTCACAAAAAAGGTGCATTTATTTAGGGTGAATATATGTTTTAAAGCTTTGGAACAGCTATGTGCCAGCAGGAACCACACAGGGTGCAGAGTAAATAAACAACCCTGGAAACAAAGATGGTGTGACAAGGAGAGATGTTGCCTAGCAAGTAAGTGGAGCGTAGCTTAGGCTCCACTTACTTGCTTATCTGTTAATTTTAACCTTCTGCATAAGGAAGTAAGTTTTGTTTAGCATTCTATCTGTGTGTTTTAGAAAGGTTATGTCCAATCAAATAAATGTGTTGTGCAATACATTGAGGATAGATATAAGAGGTAAAACAGGAAAGTCAAAGCTTTTATCATGAACCTCTGACTTGGCCAAGTGAACTGTTTTTTCTGTTGCAGGGATCATGCATATTGTTCACCTAGTGCTAGAAGTCTCTAGGGAAAGACTAATTAGTGCCCTACTTTCTAGGGCTTGCTGGAATATATTCAGCATGCAATGAACTCCAGATATGTGGAAAATCTCCATGACAGGAATGTTTATGCATCTAAATTCCTTCTGGTAAATCTCCTCGGATTATGATTAAGGGAGGGCATTATTAAAGATAGCTAGAATAATAATATAGGAAAAGTGGACAGGAAGCTTGCTGCTGATATGTGTATGGGTATGTCAGTATTCACTTGGAATGAGGTAATAACGATAGACAGAGATGACTCAGACTTGGTGAACTTAATAATTAAGCTGAATCTTAGCAATTTACATAATTATTTTGAAGAACTATAAAACGTTAACATTGACAATGAAGAAATTGAAATAGTTAAAGATTTTGTATTTCTGGGCTGAATCATGAATCCGAATGGAAACTGCAGCAAAGAAATCAGAAGACTAAGACTCAGAAGGGCAGCAATGAAGGAACTAGAAAAGATCATCAAATGCAAGGATGTGTTACTGGAGACCAAGACCAAGATGATCCATACTCTTATATTTCCGATCACCATGTATGAGTGTGAAAGCTGGACAGTAAAGAAAAGTGACAGGGAAAAAATATGTGTTCAAAATGTGGTGCTGGAGGAGAGCTTTGCGGATACCCAAGATTACCAGAAAAACAACCAAGTGGGTCCTAGAGCAAATTGAGCCTGAACTATTTCTGGAGGCAAAAATGTTGAAACTGAGGGCATATCATGAGAAGGCAAGATTTTCTGGAAAAAAGACAATAATGCTGTGAAAGGTGGAAGGCAGCGGGAAAAGAAGACTAAAATAGGAAATGGACTGACTCTCTAAAGGAAGCCTCCAGCTTGAGTTTGCAAGAACTAAGCAGGTCTATTGTGGACAGGACATTTGGGAGATCTCTCATTCATAGGGTCGCCATAAGTCAGAGGCTATTTGGCTGCACATAATAACAAAAGTAAATTAAATATATTTCTGGTGAGGAGAGAAAGCTGAATAAAGAAGGCAACTAAAAGACAGTTCCTTTTCTTTGGGATGGTTTTTGTTGCTGCCTCTTGTACAATGTTACGAGCCTCCATCCATAGTTCTTCAGGCACACTCTGTCCGCCAAATCCCAAAGAAAAGGAAATGCAAGAAAGCAAAGTGGCTGTCCAATGAGGCCTTACAAATAGCAGAGAAGAGAACGGAAACAAAATGCAAGGGAGATAGGGAAAGTTACAGAAAATTGAATGCGGACTTCCAAAGAATAGCAAGGAGAGACAAGAGGGCCTTCTTAAACGAATAGTGCAAAGAAATAGAGGAAAAGAATAGAAAGGGAAAAACCAGAGATCTGTTCAAGAAAATTGGAGATATTAAAGGAACCTTTTGTGCAAAGATGGACATGATAAAGGACAAAAATGGTAGGGACCTCACAGAAGCAGAAGACATCAAGAAGAGGTGGCAAGAATACACAGAGGAATTATACCAGAAAGATCTGGATGTCCCGGACAACCCAGATAGTTGGTTGCTGACCTTGAGCCAGACATCCTAGAGAGTGAAGTCAAGTGGGCCTTAGAAAGCATGGCTAACAACAAGGCCAGTGGAGGTGATGGCATTCCAGTTGAACTATTTAAAATCTTAAAAGATGACGCTGTTAAGGTGCTACACTCAATATGCCAGCAAGTTTGGAAAACTCAGCAATGGCCAGAGGATTGGAAAAGATCAGTCTACATCCCAATCCCAAAGAAGGGCAGTGCCAAAGAATGCTCCAACTACCGTACAATTGCACTCATTTCACACGCTAGCAAGGTTATGCTCAAAATCCTACAAGGTAGGCTTCAACAGTATGTGGACCGAGAACTCCCAGAAGTACAAGCTGGATTTCGAAGGGGCAGAGGAACTAGAGACCAAATTGCTAACATGCGCTGGATTATGGAGAAAGCCAGAGAGTTCCAGAAAAACATCTACTTCTGCTTCATTGACTACGCAAACACCTTTGACTGTGTGGACCACAGCAAACTATGGCAAGTTCTTAAAGAAATGGGAGTGCCTGACCACCTTATCTATCTCCTGAGAAATCTCTATGTGGGACAGGAAGCACCAGTTAGAACTGGATATGGAACAACTGATTGGTTCAAAATTGGGAAAGGAGTACAACAAGGCTGTATATTGTCCCCCTGCTTATTTAACTTATATGCAGAATACATCATGCGAAAGGCTGGACTGGATGAATTCCAAGCTGGAATTAAGATTGCCGGAAGAAATATCAACAACCTCAGATATGCAGATGATCCCACTCTGATGGCAGAAGGTGAGGAGGAATTAAAGAACCTCTTAATGAGGGTGAAAGAGGAGAGCGCAAAAAATGGTCTGAAGTTCAACATCAAAAAAACTAAGATCATGGCCACTGGTCCCATCACCTCCTGGCAAATAGAAGGGGAAGAGATGGAGGCAGTGACAGAATTTACTTTCTTGGGCTCCATGATCACTGCAGATGGTGACAGCAGCCTCGAAATTAAAAGACGCCTGCTTCTTGGGAGGAAAGCAATGACAAACCTAGACAGCATCTTAAAAAGCAGAGACATCACCTTGCCGACAAAGGTCCGCATAGTCAAAGCTATGGTTTTTCCAGTAGTGATGTATGGAAGTGAGAGCTGGACCATAAAGAAAGCTGACCGCCGAAGAATTGATGCTTTTGAATTGTGGTGCTGTAGGAGACTCTCGAGAGTTCCCTGGAGTGCAAGGAGAACAAACCTATCCATTCTAAAGGAAATCAACCCTGAGTGCTCACTGGAAGGACAGATCCTGAAGCTGAGGCTCCAATACTTTGGCCTTCTCATGAGAAGAGAAGACTCCCTGGAAAAGATCCTGATGTTGGGAAAGTGTGAGGGCAAGAGGCTAAGGGGACGACAGAGGACGAGATGGTTGGACAGTGTCATCGAAGCGACCAACCTGAATTTGACCCAACTCCGGGAGGCAGTGGAAGACAGGAGGGCCTGGCGTGCTCTGGTCCATGGGGTCACGAAGAGTCGGACACGACTTAACGACTAAGCAACAACAACAAAAGACAGTTCAGCAGTAGTTCCACACTTCGTAAAAGCATATATTGTGCTTCCCTTGGCTATACTAGATAGATACTGTAGGTTGTTCCTACAGTTGTGATTTAGAGGAAAAAGGAAAAAAAGGGACTATAAATCAGATTTCAAAAACATCGGAGACAAGAAACATTGAAATCCTGTAATTTAATGACAGCATGTCAGTTCCTTATGATGAGTGAGCAAGCAGAGAATAGCACTCCAGAGAAAAGGGATAGATGAAAAAAAATCTGTGTTATGCCAACATAGCCCCCTCCAGATTATCTGCAGCTGCCTATCAGGTGTAAGTGATGCCTCCCTTTCTTTGCTAAAAGTAGTTACCTCTCATTATTTTTGAGGGTTGCTACAGTTTACTGTAGATGTAGAGGACATCATGTGAGAGAAAGAAGCAATCATATAAAAAGCAAGAAGGAACAGCTCACTGGAAAAAAAAACTTAAGGAATAGTTTTTATTTAAAAAAGTTGTTAAGAAATGTAACATTTTTTGTCATAATAATGGTGTGGACTTTTATTTAAAAAGTTGTAAAAATCCTCTTGTGATACCATCATTCAGTGACTCATTATTACAGTAATGGTTGTTTCCAAGATTATGACTGCTACTTTTGGAAAAGTGAGAAAATATGGTCTAATGGCAAATTTTAAACATGACGCAAGTGTGGCCAGCTTTTGAAGGTCAAGGTAGAATTTTCTTGAGGTAAAGGAGGGAGCCATGATTATATTCTGCTCAGCACAGATTAGATTTTCAGTTGAGTCTGTCTCATTGCTAGCTATTAGTTTTTGACACATTATTGCTGCTTTTGAGTTTGTTATTATGATGTACCTTCATGTTTCATTGTTGGCTTGTTGTTTTCATGTGATATTAGCTGCTACAAATCTCTCAATTTTGAATGGGAAAGTAGTATATAAATTTTAATATAAACAAATGAATGTGAATATTTGTGAAGGAAAATATCCCTGAGCTAAAACTGAATTTACATAGTGCTGCAATTTTACATTTTACATGCGATTTAATAGCACAGGATTCCGGATGATACAAAATGAAAAATCCAAAGTAAATGGCCATTTTACATGACCTCACAAGAACAAAATCTCATACTGTGTGATTCCATAAGGTGTTAGTCACAAAACAAAATTCTACATATAGATATTTGGTGATTCAGAATATTTAATATGCTACAAGTGTACTGAACAGGAAATGTGTCGTTAAATGAACAGTGATGCTTTCTTGAAAGCTGGTTCTTGGCAAGGTTTCCTTAATCTTTTTCGTATTCATTAGAAGATGAAAAGAAACAGATGACAGGAAACAACACAATAAAAAACTATACAACTGAGGTAACAAGCTATTGGTACATCACAAAGAAATTCCCAGTAGCAGAATGGTAGACAGAATTAAAAAACAAATTTGTCTACTAATCACATACATGTTTTTATCACACATAGTTTTAAAATATATGCACTGTGGCAGAAGCAGGCAGACGGATCAGGACCATGGTATGTTTAATCTTCTCACCCCACCCTTGCTGTGGTCCTCCCAAAGACCATTACTGTTAACCTCAAGAAGAAAACTCCCATTGGTGTCAATGAAAGCTTTCCTGTTCACTCTTGAGACCAATCAGAGTTTGAGGTGGGATCCTATATCTACTTGGAACAGAGGGGATGGTGGTTTGAGCCTATCTCTGAATATCATACTTCTAATCCTTGTACCCTGGTTCATATTGGCTGGGGACAATGGGAATTGTAGCCCAACAGGAAAATGGTGAGAGGACAACTACCCTGACCACTTTTGATTTTCTGTTGCTACTGGTTTTCTCTATACACTTACTCTTCTTGGTTTACTGTAGGAAACGTAGTGAGAGCTGGATAAGATGTCTCCAGTGCTGGTATTATGGATATAGAAATTGTTTTAAGAAACACCTGTCAGTCCTCCAGTGGAGCAACTAAAATCTGGAAAATTACATTCTGACATAATGCTAAACTGAGTAGATGCTCATGCTTAGGATAACAATATAACTGCACATAATATAGAATGAGTTGATTCTATTCATATGTTTTTGATCTGATGTGTCCTTTCAGATTCCTTATCTGGCTAGCCTTTTCCTTTTATATTATTAAAGGTGATCCTTTTATGTTTATGATCAGTGACCACATATTTACATCTGTTTAATAAAGTGGAGAAAAAAATATGGAGGATGGAGAAACTGTTTTTCTCACACTTTTGTACATTAGTTTTCCATGCAATGAACTGAGTTTGTCAGCCCACGCTATTGTGCTGTTTTGAACAAATCTGGATAAAATTTGTTAAAGCCAAAAGGAAGAAGTTCTTTCCTATTAAGAGATAAATAATGCCACTCATGACAACAGGAAAAACTATTTCTGTAAGTAATTAATTGCATTGTTTCTCCTGCAGATAATAGCATTTGACGAGTTAAAGACAGACTTCAAGAGTCCCATAGACCAGTGTAACCCAGCACATGCGGTGAGTTCCATTCTGCTACTTTACAGTAATTAAGTTCTAACAGAACTGCTAAGCTGTCGACAGAAACTGTGGATCAAATATTGAATAAGGACTTAAGTCTGACCTTAAGAGAACACTTTACTTTTACCCAGTACTTTGCAAGTACAGACACATGGGCTTTGTGATTCCTTAGAACTCACAACAGCTCAGTTAGATAGGACTCTTAAAGATAGCTAGTTTGTGGCCCTCTTCACCTCCTGGATTTAGCCAGACCCTGCTGTTCAAGAGACCAGTCCCTTTGTAAGAATTTTTATAATGAATTTTTATTAGAAAAATAGAGTTTCATAGAATCAGTTTATATTGCTCAAGCTTTAGCATAAAGAACATATTCAAAGATCATTACAGTTAAATAAAATAACTAATCCCCATTAAAATAATAAACACTACTAAGCTGGGCTAAGGTGGGCTAGCCCCACCTCCTTCTTTGTCTTCACTTACATTCTCTCTCCTTCAAGCCACATACTCAAACCATCAAGTTCTTTCTCTCTCCAATCATCATGGGATCGAAATCCAGAACAGAACTTCTTTCACATAACCCATCGTTCATTTTCTACACTCTCTAACTCCTCCCTTCTTCTTGACAATTCTGGCTGTTAACCAATTAGCCTCAAGGGGCTGTAACACCTTCCTCCTCCCTTAATTCCCATGAAAGTCCAGGTGTTTTATCTCTTCTCCAATTAGCTGGGAATGTTGAGTCTTTCACGGGCCTCTTGATTCGACCTTCAGCTCTATCTCGAACCATACTGTAACAGTCTTCAGAAAAACATTCTCAAAGCACTTAGAAAAACACATTCCAATGTCTCTCAAATCATCTTCACACAGAACCTGTCTGACTCCATCTTACATTTCTCTGACTACATATCCCATCATCATGACAGGGAGCATTTCTGCTTTTAAACAAACTAGTTTGCTGTTGCATCCAAACTGGCAGAATTGATATCTTATTTAGCTAACAAGCTGGGATCAAAAGCTACAGTTTGAGCCTCTCTTCTTAGACTTGACTAGATCCAATAAACTTGAATCCTCCCAAACTGGGATGTAACAGAGGACTTTGGTTTATTTAAAAGTGGAATTGGATAATTATAATTCTGCTCTAGCAATATCTTATGGCCTAGGGCAGTGACGGCGAACCTTTTTGGGCTCGCGTGCCCAAACTGAAAAACCCCCCACAAAAACCAGTGGGTGGCGTGCTGTGGCAGAACCGGAAGTGGCGGCGGCAGAAGGGGGAATCCTGGGCACGGAGATGCCTCGAGACCCCACTCCGGATCCGCCAGCAGCACCAGCTGCTCCGGATCTGCTTGTCGAAGCACCAGCACCACAGCTGCAGCCACCTTCTCAGGTTTGGCTGCACGGGGTGTGTGTGTGTGTGTGTAGCAATCCGGTGACTTATGGCTCGCGTGCCCGCAGAAAGTCATGTGTACCATAGGTTCGCCATTCTGGCCTAGGGTGTTGTGGGGTAGTGTGGAAGTTCAGAGCATGCCACAGCTCATTCGCAGAGCAGGGAATCTGTATTTTCTAGTACATCTGAACCAGCCATATACAATAAACATATCTAGCTGCCTTTCACCATGTCAGTCCATTGATTATCTACCTCAGTAGTTTGTCCTTTGGCAACAATTATCACAGGTATGTAGATGAGGTGCTTAGTACTCCTGCTTCTGAATGTCCTTTTGACATGAAATGGTAGGGGTCTCATCTCAGATTTTTTTATTGGTAAACAGTCAAAATGTTCTGAGCTGCAGCCATTGGTCAGTAGATTTGAGGGTTGTTGCTCTTAGTGCAAATAAGTGTGAGAAGCTTATTCACAGATATATTCATTACTGGAGCTCATTGAGGGTAGCTTCTGCTCAGAAGATGTTTTAGAAGAACTCACAGCTCATAGTTGACTAAAGTTAAATAATTTCTTGTATGATTATACTGCAAAAATAGTAATAATAATAATAACTTTACAATGTTCAGGCTGGAATGCATGATAAAATTTATCCTTGATGCCTGGTTGTAACCAGCTTCTCATCCTAGGGGATAATATTTTTTTTTTGTCCCTTTAAAGATTTCAGGCAGTGTAGCAGAGAACATACTTTCTTCAAGGCTACCACTCTGCTGACCACTCAAGAATGGTGCTGTACAGGTTCTTGTGCTATCTTACCTAGAATATTTACAATGTACAAGGGACATAGCTGGTGTAGCAAATCAAATTAAACTTGCTTATAAATTGGAAGAATTTGTCTCTGATGATATATAGCTGATATATTTCCTGGATGAGAGGCCGGAAAAAACATGTTTATCTAAATAGAATCTGAAGAAGTGGTCTTTGAAAACTAGTGGAGCAAATTTTGAGTTCTAAAAAGAACATAAAAAAAAACACACCCTGCAATCAGCTTAGCTGAAATGCCTAGCTGAATGGAAGAAGGCTTCTTTAGTTGTGGTGGGCATGTCGCTATCATGATCACTGAACTCATAGCAGTGACTCCTGGATGTGTGTTGGCATAAAGAGAGAGTATGCCTGTATTGTGTATATTCAGACAATGTTTGCCTGCGGTGCTGTTTCTAGGTGTCTGCTGATAAGGGCATGGATGTCCATCCCAATAGGTTGCCACTCAGTGCTTGTGAAGAGTGCCAGAAAATGACTGCAATATGTCCTCAAGAAAGAAGCACTCTGGAGTGGTAATAGACTTTCCCTGCCAGTCGTTAGGGATTGGATTTATGGAAAAAAATTTGACTACAGATCCCATAATTCTCCTTTCTGGGAGTTCTGCTTGACAGACAGACCCCTTACAGACTCCTAAATGTGGCTCACCTGAGAGAAAGGTCTAAACTGGAAGACTTTGAGAACTAGATCTGCTCATTGGGAACTTTCTGAATAGGAAACTAGGTGAAGCTAAGCTGTCTGTCAGTCAGGTAGAATTCACAGAATGAGAATTATGGAATTTGTAGTTAAAAATAAAAACATCCCTAGTAATCATATCACAGTGCTGAGTTGTACATACACCACAGCCTAGGTAGCCAGCTGTGGTCCATCCTAGTCCAAACACACATACGTATGTGTGACCTGTCACTTAAAACTCTCCTCGCCAATGTACCCTCTAATTTTCAGCCCCACTGGGCGGGGCTCCGCCTCTCTCTTCACCCCTGCGTGCACGTGCAACTCCACCCCCCATGCATTGGGTTCTGTCGTGACCAGAACCTAACGCAATCGCTGTGTGGAGGAGGAAGACAGCTGCGCGGAGGGAAGCGGAGCTGTGCATGTTCACGCTCGCGTCCAACTTAGCAGGTACCTTGCTCCTCGCTCTCTATGGCAGTTCCAGAGACTCACAGATACCTGCACAGCAGAACTGAAAGGCTGTGTTAGAGAAGTGTCAGATTTTGGAGCTATCTGATTAGTCCCTTGGGAAGCCAGAGGCCAACCACATCATCATCCCTGACCTTACTCTTAGCTAAGCACATACATAAATCATCTTGTGGGGTTGTGTCTAAACTGACATTGCCTGGATTCTTCCATGGTAGAAAGGACTACAGTGGTTCTTACTGATGAGGAAATGTTGCTCTTTCTACCTACTGAGTTTTCTTTTGTGGTGGTTGAGTCTGCTGCACATGTAGTTTCCTTTTTTCCTCAGGTGTTTCATTTGACGTATGTTTTCAGGTTGACAGAGTGTGGATACTTTGAGCACAAGGTGCAATCTCACCACACTTTCTTTTGCTCCTTTGTGGCTCTGAGAACAAAGAGAGAGGTTTTTAAGAGCATGGAGGTTCATCTAAAGCCATAGATCCACTTCTTTGAGTTTAAAAGTCATTTTAAATTATTCCTAACACTCTCAGTGTCTCCTTCGAATCCACAGAGTTGCACTGTAGTGCAACTGAATCGACTGAATGAAACAGTGAATTATCTCAGATGTTTTTGAAGCTATTTATCTATGTTATGCAAATTATGCTACTGGTTAATGTATGGGCAGCTTGAAGCCCACCTGATATTGCTGAACTGTTGCTTTCTTCACCATCAGCTATCCTGAATGGGCTGCTGGTAGTTGCCCAGACTGCCTCACTCTGAGTTAATGCTTTATTAAATTATGAAGCAATGAACACAAATCCCAATTCATGACTAAAGAAACTCTGTCAAAGTTAGCTGAAGCCAGCATAGACTGATTTCATTTTATCCTGAAAGTATTCTTCATTCACAAGTTTCTTAAATTGTTCATTTCCTGCCCATTCTCCCCCCCCCCTTTTCTTTTTTTTACAGAGAGAGCGGCTGAGAAATATTGAACGAATCTGCTTTCTTTTGAGAAAGGTAAGAAATAACCCATATAGGTTGTGTGATGTTTGAAGGGACTGGAACCATCATGTTCATGCTACTTGAAATAGTAGAGGTCCTTCTTGTATTGACTTCACTGTGGAAGTGATAATGGCAGAATGGAAATAGAAACTGAGGTAACATTTGCAAGAAAGGAGTGAAGCTAATTACAAGGGACTTGCAATCAGTCAATAATGTCCTGAAAAGAAATGAACTTTTTGGAACACCATCTGGTTCAATTTTATAGAAAGTTTCATTTCTGAAAGCAATGGATGATATTGAAAGGCATAATCTATATCTGACATATGACCTTCTACCTTGGTGTGTAAAGTTCTCCCTACATTTATAATTATATAATAAAAATTTGATATATGTCAGATTTCTTATTATGCACCCCATCTTAGACTTTCAAATGCACTGAATTGGCTTGCCAAGCTGCCAGTTCAAAGCTGGATTCAAAGGGCTTTACAAGAAGAAAGAACTTGCACTGTCTTCTGTTTCTGCCCCTAGAATGGCAGTTCATGTTTCCTCTCTGTGCAAGTGCCAAAGCAATAATTGTTATTTTGTTACTTCAGTACTCTAATCTAGTATCCTCCCCTCATCCTCAAATAGCATGGTTCCCTCCTCTGTTGTTTTTTTTTTAAATAGGGCACCAGGTTAGAAAAGGTTGCTCTCGTGATTTTAAATACTTGGTTTTCTAAGGAGTGCTTCTCAAATTAGCTGCACAGCAGTGTCCAGGTGCTGTGGAATATATAACACTTTTTAGCACTTCCAAAAGCAAACTCATTGCAGATGGATATCATATAGGCGTTCATGATGTCCAAACGTTACCTGCTCATCACTGGAAGCCAGTGTTTCTTCCAACCACTGTAATTTGCAGAGATGTGCTGAGTTTTTTCATACTGAGATCTTTTTCATTTCTTCAGATCTTCAAACTTCCTTTCTGTTTCCTTTTTCCATACATACAACATGGCTGTGTATGTGGATAACTTTAATTTTTTCCTGGCATCCCAATTCTGGTACTGTGTTTTGTTTTGCTTAACCCTGATTCCACTTTAATCACATGGTTTCCTTCTTCGGATATGAATTATCAGGAAGCAGCTTCATTTCCTTCTTCTGTTAGTAGCTCACCTTTCAAGTATCAGAGAGTGGAAATGTGAAATATAATCCAATAACTGATGAACACTTACTTATCTGTCCAGTTGATATAAACGGATGTGCTGTGGACAAATTTAGCTCTCATTGAAATCAGTGGAGTTTATATATTCCTAATTTCACCTGGATCATGCCCATCCTCACAAAATTCAATCACAACATACATAAAATTAGGAATGTAGGCTAGCCAGTCACATCATTTCCAACATGAAACAGATGTGTCAATAATCATAGGATGTATTTTACCCATAGATTGCATTTGTCCCAGGTTGATGTAAACCCAGAACTGCTCCTATGGAACTTCTGTGCAGGTGACGACTGCTCACATGAAAGCTAACGATGAGGGGACATAGGCATACCTGAAATCCCCACCCTCAGTGCCTTTTACCTTCCTGTATCAAGCTGGGAGGTGCACATTGGCCTGAATGCACAATATTACTGTAGTAAGAAGCACACTAGTTAACTGATTGTATACATATGGTGCAAGGTAAATGGGAGGTAGAGGAGAAAAAGGAATTGGATCAATAACTAACCATCCAAAGAATGTAAACCATGAGTGGGAAATTTTTGTTTCCTTCAAGAGCTGGAGTCTTTGGAAGTAGGCATGCTCCACATATTGGTTGGTTAGCAGTGCTCTTTATTTTGTTTAGATGCATCATCAGCCCACAGTGTTCCTCTGTGTCTTACCAAATCTGAAGTGAGAAATACTGTGGGATGGTTATATTTTTAAGAAAGACTATGCAACAGGAGAAAGGGGGAAAAGGTGGGATGATAATCTTATGTTGTGTCTCTCCTTCTCAAACACATCCTCTCATCTCCAGCTATCCCTTCATGAGCATACATGTGCACACATGCACGTGCGCGCGCGCACACACACACAGACAGAGCTTCACTTTCCAAACACCCATCTCTGCCCACACTCTTCCCACAAGAGATCTCAATTGAAAGCATTCATATTGCCAGATCCTCACTTTTAAAGCACTCAGCTCTCCTCTGCTGAATGGTGAGGGGCGTGCCTGACTAGGTGTGCTTTTTGAAAGAATGGGTCCAAACTCTTGTCCACTTTCAAAACTCTCTGTGCTTCCTGACCAAGTATGAAAGGAAAAGACTCCTGTCAAGAAATGCTACTTGTCAACATAGACAGGTTGGAGTCAAATGGGTCAATGGCTTACCTTAACTTCCAGTATTCTTTCAACTACAAGAGACAGGTTCTTCTAGAAATGACTTTACTTTGTTACTTGCTAATTCAGCAACCTTCTAGTTTCAAGTTGTGTCCCAGTTTTTAGAATGTGAAGCCAGATACAGGAGTAATTTTATTAATATATGTGTGTGGCCTGGAGATGTCTTATTTGCATCGGTATTTAGTTTTTATTGAGCCTAAGCATTCTTGCTAACAGTAGAAATCACACCTTTCGGCTAATTACGTGCAGCTTGCTTTTTACACACTTAAATTGTTTGTTAATGCAGCCTTTCTTACAGAGGTCTTTAGGGATTTTAATTGCTTTTAATTGGGATTTGTTGCTTTTAATTGGGATTTGTGCTTGGAGGGGGAAGAAAGACAGGATAATTCAACAGGAAGGCATTATTCATGGCAAGACAGTTGCTTACAATGCCTTTTGTCTATGTAGCAATTCTGAAATATTTATGGTTAATGGCAAAGCTTTAGGGAGCAATTAGAACACAAAAGTAGTTTATGAGCAAAGAAAAAAAAATTACTGTGCAGTTTTCAACCAAGTCCTAAAGGTATTTGGCCTCCTTATACTACTGTTTTCTGTATGATTTGGATAGTCAAGTATTTTGTCTGCTTCTTTCTAGAGACCTCTGTTGGAAGAACTATTTGAAAATGAATAGCTTGGAAGACCCCTTTCAGAAACAAAGAACTATCCTAATGAATGATTTCACCTTAGTGTCATTAATTAATTGTGTGCCTGTCAGGTCAATTCTGACTCATGGTGACTCTTTTCAGGGTTTTCTAGATAGATAGTACTCTTCTTCTGGGCACACCCTGGGGTTGTGCAGCCTGTCCAAGGCCGCAAAGGCTGGCTCTTTGTCCAGGATGCACAGTGGGGAATTAATTTCCCAACATCTGGCTCCACAACCAGATACCTAACTTATGGAGCTATCCAGCCAGCACCATTAGTATCGTTAGGTGTCATCTATTGGTTCATTCTATAACTGTTCAAGAAACTGGAATGTTGCTGTTCATTCTGGACAACATCATTAGGAATGAGATGTGGCCCAGTTGATGGCATCGCCTATCAGAAAAACTTTATACTTCACTACTTTAAAAAGCTGTTAGAGAAGCCTTGTTCTATATTAAATCTAGCACTCCTAATAGACACCTTTATCTGAAAGGTATTTTTTCTGTCGTCTTTCCTTCAGTCATCTCAATTTGCAATCTGGACATTGTTGCAGCTATTCTGACTCTGAATGTGGCGGTTCTACATAATCATGTTGTTTGCATCCATTCCAGTATTTAGGTTTTTTTTGGTCAAGTTATTCTTCTTCCTGCACTTCTTTTCCATTTATTTTTACCACAAATGATAAGCTGTGGCAATCTTTACTCTTTCCTTCTTGTTACATGACTAAAATATTATCATTTTGTACACACAGTTCCTGAAAAGGGTTTCTGTGACATATTAGTCTGTGAAATACTCTGAAAGTACCTGCCAACACTTTACTTTTTTCAGATAACTTTCCAATATTCCGAAAAATATTGTGAGTTGTGACTATCGCCATACTGCTACTTGAATATGGAAGTAAAGAAAAAGCTTTGAGCAGCTAAGATCCCAAATATGGCAATTGACCAAAGGCCAGCAGAGCCAAGAAACTAGGCCTCCTGGAGCCATGCTAAATCCAAACCTCAAAATTACTGTGTAAAGGGATTTCTACCAACAGAAAACACTTTCACTGCCTGAGAGTACATGTTACAGCTACACGTAAGGTTTAGATCAGGAATGCGCAATCCCCTCCCTCCTAGTCTTAGCAGGGCTGTATTTCCTTGAAGGGAAGCTGTCAAGAACCAGCAGAGTCTTTCTCACATTCATAGAGGGAAGACTGGTGAGCTGGTTTTAAAGCCTTTAATAGAACCTGCCCTTATTAGCTCTATAAATTATTGTTGTTGCTAGTTGACTTTGGTCAACTTTTGCTTCTTAATTTATAAAAAGGTAAATAAGAATTAAAAAACATTTTTACTACCTTATCATCTCTGGGGCAGGGGGAGTTTTCACTTAAAAATTCCAGTCCTAATTATCTGTACTGTTGACATTTGGTTGGGTTACTAAGGCTCCTTATGTCCCTACCTGTTAGATGGGACTAACAATGCAATACTAAACATATGAGTAAACCCCATAGATTTCTGTGGGTCCTAAAGTTCACTAGATGTACTTAGGGCTTGAGACTGAGTCTTTTAAATGTGAGTCTTATCTCCAAATCTCAGAGAGCATTGTGTGTTTACAAAATATATAAAAATTAAACTTAAAATTAAAAGTTAATTGGAATAAGCTTTCACTGGTCTGCCTTTCTTGTTGAAAGCCAGCCCTAAGAGAAAGGCCTTGTACCATTTTTGGGGAACAGCCGTTGCTTAGATGTCCAGCTGTATCATACATGAGCCAAAAGAATAGTGGCACACGAGGTCATGTGTGAATTGAGCTTTCTCTGAGTTTGCATTTCATGAGAAAAGATATGCCAGACTAGACCAAAGACCTATCAAGTCTAGCATTCTGCTTCCTACAGTATTCGTAAGAAACCACAGATACATTATAAATACAATGGTGCTTTCCTTTCCCTGCAATCAATATTCAGTTGCATATTACCAGTATTGGAGTATTGGAGAAAACCATAGAATCATAGAATAATAGAGTTGGAAGGGGCCTATAAGGCATTGAGTCCAACCCCCTCCTCAGTGCAGTAATCCAAATCAAACTATATGTGACAGATGGTTGTTTAATTTTCTCTCGAATGCCTCGAGCATTGGAGCACTCAGCACCTCCCAAGGTAATTGGGTCCATTATCACACTGCTCTAGCAGTTAGGAAGTTTTTCTTGATATTCAGTCTAAGTATGGCTTCCTGTAACTTCAGCCCATTATTACATATCCTTTACTCTGGGATGATCAAGAACAGATCCTGCCCTTCCTCTGTACCTTTCAAGTATTTTAAAAGTGCTATCGTATTCTGTTCTCGAGGCTAAACATGCCCATTCCTTTCAGTCTTTCCTCAGAGGTAGGGCTTGGTTTCCAGTTCCCTGATCATCTTTGTTGCCCTCTTCTGAACTTGTTCCAGTTTGTTGGCATCCTTCTTAAAGTATGGTATCCATAACTGGACATAGGACTCAAGATGAATCCTAACCAGTGCCAAATAGAGGGGAACTAATACTTCACAGTTTATACAGGTTGTCAGATCTAATTGCAGCTAATTGATAACATGCTGAGGTATATCTTGGTTTTATAACCAAGTGCATGACCAGGGACGTGACCAAGACATGCTCTGGCACCTTATCAATTAGCTGCAGTTAGCTGCTGTAAGTTACACAGACCTTACACAAACATCAATAGGATTCTGCCCATTACCTCAAACGTGTGCATATTATAAGTAAACCAAAAGCCTGTGACCTGAGTAGTGGCAAAGGACCCAGTTTAAACACATGGAAACCATGTGGGCAATTTCTTCTTGTATTTCTATCATTATTTTCGTATCAGGCCTGAACAGTCAGCCCATAGAAATAAGGATATTTGAAGTCATGACAGTAGGAAGATAAATTTCAGCAATTTTATTGAACAGTGTAGAAGATATTCTTAGTTTGATGAATTACCCTGTGACGAAAAACATAATGAGAACAGAAAATGGCCCTCCATGTGTCCTGTTCATTGACAGTGATTGTAACAGAGATGGAATGAGTGCACTTTGCCTGCTGTCATTAGAATCCTAAGATGGCTGCCATGTTAGCGAGTTTTCTCTACATGCAATCTTTTTTTGTTACAGGTTAGAGTGCTTTTCTTATTCAAACATCCTCTATATCATAACATTACTGAGTCTGATTCTGTGTATGAATTACAAGAAATATGTGGAGGGCTTCTCAGACAGTGTGATTAGTAGCAAAAAAATTTTTTTTTGCCTCTAGAGGCAACAAGAGATGAATTATGAAGACTTACTAGTGCTTGTAAAAACTGTGCCACAGCTCTTCAGGCAATTGCTCAATTCATAGTTTAACAGCTGAAGTGTCCTATGAGACAATGCAGAGATAATGTTGCCTGGTGAATGTTACTGAAGACAAAGTAAGATCTATATTTAGGGTTTCTATTTAAACCATGTTCTGTTAACTGTGTAAAACTTGTAAATAGCTCTATATTAAAAACAAAGTTCATGTAGATCTTAGAAACATCTCAGAAGATTATGTGTTATTTTATTCTACTATAACAATGGTGAAACAAAAGGGACAGTTATTCTAAACATAATATATAGTCTGATAAATTAAAGATCATATTGATACAAACTGTGTTTGCATAAAATGAAGTTAGATTCCTCAGGTATACTCTAACTGGCCCTGCCGGACCAACATTCCTGCCGTCAGGGGAGTCACTATAATCTGCAGCTCCACAGGCACTGAGTGAGAGACAGTGTGGCTGTGCTGCTGCCAGCTGCCAGCCTTCCTGGGGGAGCTTGGCTTGGACTCCCACTGCCTTGCAGGACTGGGCCCTTGCTTCTTCTGGCTGCTCCACCCCCGCCTCAACACCGGCCACCTGGCTCAGGGGGAGAAGGGGCTTTAGAAGGGGTTTTATTGTGGTTGGGTTGTCAGTTGCCATCAGGTTGAGTAAGTAGAGACCCACAGTGGATCTGAGGGAACAGGAAGGGGGGAGGGCGTTGGAGGGGGCAGCCATTGAGGTGGTGCTGGGTAGGGGAAAGAATGGTGGTGGGGGTAGAACATGCCCACGTAGGAGAAGAGAGGTTAGATACATCTATCTCCTCTTCTAGTCCTACCCCCCAACCAGATGGTATCAGGTGATCATATCAGCAAACCCTCGAGCCACACGGTGCTGTTGATGAACGCCAGGTTGGTACAAAATAAGACTGCCCTCATCCATGATGTAATTCTGGATGGGGGTGCTGACCTGGCGTGTATTACTGAGACCTGGGTAGGAGAGGAGGGTGGTGTTCCCCCCTTACAGCTGTGTCCACCTGGGTACTCGGTCCAGCACCAATGTCGCTCGAAGGGTCGGGGAGGGGGAGTTGCTATAGTCTATAGGAGTTCTATCTCCTTGACCAGGCTTCCTATCCCTTTGAGAGGAGATCTTGAGGGCCTGTATTGTGTGTTGGGCTTACGAGACAGATTGGAAATTCTGTTGGTGTACCGCCCACCCTGCTGCATACTAACAGTCTCCCTGCCTGAGCTGACAGAGGTAGTCTCGGACCTGGTGTTGAGGACTCCCAGGCTGTTGGTGCTGGGGGACCTCAACATCCATGCCGAGGCTGCCTTGACTGGGGCAGCTCAGGACTTCATGGCCGCCATGACAACCATGGGGCTATCTCAATGTGTCATCGGCCCAACACATGAAAAGGGCCATACTTTGGACCTGGTTTTCTCAACGGTACTGGAAGATGGTGGTTTGGATGTGGAGGGGTTGGTTGTGACCCCATTGTCATGGTGAGACCACTTCCTGGTCAAGTTTAGTCTATTAGCTTCTCCTCTCCTCTGCAAGGGTGGGGGATCTATTAAGATGATCATCCCTCGGAGACTAATGGATCCAAATGGTTTCCTGAATGCTCTGGGGGATTATCTGTCTGATATTGTCGGCGCTCCTGTTGAAGCTCAGGTCACCCTATGGAATAAGGAGATGACCAGGGCAGTTGACACGATTGCGCCTAAGCGCCCTCTCCCTGCACGCAGAGCCAGACAGCTCCTTGGTATACATCTGAACTGCGGGCGATGAAGCGAGAGGGGAGATGGCTGGAGCGTAGGTGGAGGAAATCCCGCTGGGAGTCTGATCGAACATGACTTAGAGCCCATTATCGGGCCTATTTCGTGGCAATATGGCTGGCGAAACGGCAGTATTTCGTCATCCGTATTGCTTCCTCAGAATGTCGTCCAGCAGAGCTGTTTCGGGTGGTCCGGGATCTTCTTCATCCGGGAAATCCGGTGGAGGTCCCGGACCACTCATCAGCTCTCTGTGATGAGTTTGCCATTCATTTTGAGGGAAAAATCGCTCAGATTCGCACTGGGTTGGACTCCACCATTACTGCAGAATCAGAGGATGTGTCCAGTGTGCTGTGCTTAGGTCAAGTATTAATGGATGAGTTTCAATTGTTGAGACCTGAGGATGTGGACAGGGTGCTTGGATCTGTCCATTCTACCACCACTCCGCTCGACCCTTGCCCATCTTGGCTAATTGGAAGATCTGCCAGGGGGGTTCGCACCTGGTTCCAGGAGGCTGTGAATGCCTCTTTGAGAGAGGGAGTGGTCCCTGCCACCTTGAAAGAGGCGGTAATTTGGCCACTCCTTAAAAAGCCTAACCTGGACCCAAGGCTGGTGGTTAACTACCGACCAGTGGCGAACCTCCCTTATTTGGGCAAGGTGTTGGAGCGGGTTGTGGCCGGGCAACTCCAGGCGCTGCTGGATGAAACGGATTTTCTGGATCCACTTCAATAGGATTTCAGGCCGGGCTTTGGTACAGAGACTGCCTTGGTCTCCCTGTACGATGACCTTTGCCGGGAGAGAGACAGGGGGAGTGTGACCCTGTTGATACTTCTGAACCTCTCAGCGGCTTTCAACACCATCAACCATGGTGTCCTTCTGGATAGGCTGGCTGGGTTGGGAGTTGGGGGCACTGCTTTACGTTGGTTCCGCTCCTTCCTGGCTGACCGTGTCCAGAAGGTGATGCTGGGGGACAGTTGCTCTGCCCCATGGCGTTTATGTCATGGGGTTCCTCAGAGCTCGATACTGTCCCCCATGCTGTTTAACATCTACATGAAACCGCTGGGAGTGGTCATCAGGAGGTTTGGGCTGAGGAGTCAGCAATATGCTGACGACAGCTCTACCTCTCGTTTTCCACCAATCCAGGTGAGGCGGTTTCTGTGCTGAACTCGTGTCTGGACCTGATAATGGACTGGATGAGGGTTAATAAATTGAAACTCAATCCAGACAAGATGGAAGTGCTGTTAGTGGGTGCTTCGCCGGACAGGCTGGAGGGCCATTTCCCTGCCCTGAATGGGGTTGCACTCCCCCTAAGGGACAGGGTCTGCAGCCTGGGGGTGCTCCTGGACCCCGGTCTAACTCTGGAAGCCCAGGTGGACTCGGTGGCCAGGGGCGCCTTCCTTCAGCTGCGGAAATTATACCAGCTACAGCCCTACCTGGACGAGCAGAGTCTCATGACAGTTACGCATGCACTGGTAACATCCTGTATAGATTACTGCAATGCACTGTATGTGGGGCTGCCTTTGAAGATGGTCCAGCGACTACAACTGGTTCAGAATCGAGCTGCGCTGCTGGTGAGTGGTGGGGCTGCTAGGGAACACATCAGGCCGATTCTGTTTAAATTACATTGGCTACCAGTCGCTACCCGGGCCCAATTTGCTTGTTTTGACGTATAAAGCCCTAAACAGCTTGGGCCCTGGATCCCTGAAGGACCGCCTCCTTCCATATGAACCTACCTGGCAATTAAGATCTAGCCAGGGGGCCCTCCTGGAAGAGCCATCCCTCAAGGAGGTAAGAGGGATGGCTTGTAGACAAAGGGCCTTTTCAGCAGCTGTCCCCAGACTATGGAACGCCATCCCGAGGGAGATTCGTCTGGCGCCGACATTGATGACGTTTCGGCACCAGGTCAAAACCTTCCTGTTCCAGAAGGTTTTTAAATGAAATAATATTAACTGTGGGTCCTGATGGCAATTTTAAGAGCACTGTATTTTTAATTGTATTTTATTTTTTTTATCTTTTTACTGTATTTAAATTGTTGTAAGCCGCCCAGAGACCTTTGGGTAGTGTGGGCGGCATATAAGTTAAATAAATAAATATCTTGAGTTCAAGAAATGATTACTTCCAATTTTTATACATTGATACCCTGCCTTCCATCATGGAAACCAAGCCAGCTTTTGCATCAAGTTTCCAGGTAGTCCTCTGTCCAGAACCTGACCCACTTAGCTTTCTTGAGGTAGATTGTGCTCTCAGATTTTCTTCACCATGCTTTGACTGTTTGTGTATACCAATAACACTTGTCAGGTGATGTAGTGTATGGCCATCTGACATCTACATATTCTGTAAAAGGTATACAATAAAGGAAGTTTGGGTTCAGTCAAGGTTATACAATCTCTGATTTGGTGCATTGGTTTTTCCAAATCCTGCTATATCTGCTTTGAATGGTAGATGAGAGATTGTCCTTTCCAATATGCTGCAATTCCTACACTGGTTTCTAAGAGAAAACGTGAAGATCAGATACTTGTGAAGAGCTGTTCTAATACCAGAATGAAAAAGACAACACTGGTCCCATATTGCATTTTGAGCATCAAGTGTTTTCCCCAAAAAATCATAATCAGTGCACAGTCACCATCTGCTTCTTGTATTTCTATGCCAGTGCCAATGTTCTAAATTGCCTTCCAACATGATACCCAAAGAGTAGATAACAGCCCTTTACTTTTAATTTATTTTACTTGGAGGGCTTAATTTCCCATTGTTTCAACAAAAATAATTGTCACATGTTTAGTATTCAAAAAGAGGGATATAGAACAGAATGGACTTCTTCCACTGGAGGTGTTCAAACAGAGTTTGGGTGGTAGCTGGTGGCCAACTCAGCTTTCCTTTCTCTCTGAGCCTCAGTACCCTTTCTCATCTGCAAATGGAGAAATGCCAATACTGCTTTATCTTGCAGAGTTGTTTTAAGGATTGCAAATGGATAACAGATGTTGAAATCAATGTGGCTTACACATGTTTGTTCTCAACAACTTGTAATTCAAAGTAAATTGTCTCTGAATATGGTGGTTCTGATCTTGTTAACAAACCACTGTATGAATTTGTCTAATCTTTTTAAAAAGCCTTCAGTATTATTTGCCCTCACAACATTCTGTGGCTGTGAATTCTGTCAGTAAATTTATTTATTTTATTTATGTATGTATTTCATATTTATACTGTTCATCTGGCCGAGGCCACTCTGGGTAGTTTTCAACATATAAATACCACCAAGTACAATTTAACATAACAAAAAATAGATATAATAAAATACAAATAAGCAATAAACCCAAAGCATAAAAATACATCAAATAAAACATTTAAGAACATTCAAAGCATTAAAACATTTAAGAACATTTAAGATAGCAGGCATTGGTCAGATAGGCTAATTAGACTCAGCTGAGTTAGCAGGTACTGTATTATGTTTTCGAATGCTTGACTAAATAGTCAGGTTTTTAGTAACTTTTAAAATATTGCCAGTGAAGGGGCCAAGCAAATTGCAAGGGAGAGTTCATTCCACAGCCAAGGAGCAATCGCCGAGAAGGCCTGGTTTCTCATCTTCTCCCTCAGGGCCTCTCTTGGAGTTATCATCCTCAGCCGGCCTGCTTGGAATGTTCTTGTAAGATGGGCAGATCTTGTTGAAAGTAGGTGTTCTGCCAGGTAGTGAGGTCCCAAACTGTTTAGGGCTTTATAAGTTAAAACCATTACCTTGAAGCTGGCACAGAAACAAACAGGTAATCAGTGTAAGGCAGCCAGAATTGGAATGATATGTTGATATTTATTCACTCCATTCAATAGTCTGGCCACCGTGTTCTGGACTTGTTGAAGTTTCCGCATAGGTAACTCCATGTAGAGAGCGCTGCAGTAGTCTAATCTTGAGATTACCAGTGTTTACCAAATCTATTGTATATCTGTAATTCGTCTGAGCATACTGCCTTATTATTTCATTGAATTATCCTGAGTTCTAGTGTGGCAAAAACGAAGTAGTATATTTTCTCTTTATTCACTTGGTATACACCAGGGGTCTCAAACATGCGGCCCGGGGGCCATTTGCGGCCCGCCGGACAATAGTTTGTGGCCCCCGCCTTGCCTGCCCCCCCCGAAGCGCCCACGCGTCCTCTGCTGTCAAGAGTCAAAAAAATCCTCACCTCGCTCGCCGGCTCTCCCCCAAGACAGCGCCTCTTTCACCCTCCATCCGGAACTGCAGCCTGCCAGCCGGCAGACAGACAGGCTGGCTGGCAGGCTGCAGTTCCGGATGGAGGGTGAAAGAGGCGCTGTCTTGGGGGAGAGCCGGCGAGCGAGGCGCGCTGCTGGCCCTTTTCCCCGAGCGCCCGAGCCGCCGCCGCGCGATGCCTGAGAGCGGAGCTCACTCCTGACCCGTCCTCGAAGAGCGCCTCCAAGCCACCAACAGCAGCTGCCGCCGCCACCACCTCTTCCAGGGAAGCGGCTCTCTGGCTCTCTTTCTCTCTCGGCACCCCCAGCACCAGTCCAGCCAGCGGCCGCCTCAGCGCCCAGCGGTGCTTCCTCCTCCTCCTCCTCCTCTTCATCCTGCTTCAGCCGCCTTGGCTCTGGAGGCTGCCTGGGCTCGCCTTGCAAAGTTTGCTCCCCTGTCGTGGTGGGGGTAGCTGCTGCTGCTGAGTGCGCCTTTTTTTGAGGGGGGCCCCTCAGAGGAAGGTTGCAGGACCTCCATGTGTGTGTGTGTGCGTGCGTGCGTGCCCGCGCGCACACACCTGTGGGGGGGCCGTTCTGTTTAATTTCGCAGGTACCGATGGGGGCTTTTCTCCTTTGACAAGGCGATTCTGTGAGGGTTTTTTTTTTAAATTTTATGTCATGCCCTCCCCCCCCGCTAGGCGGTCGCTGGCACTCCCTCCCTTCTCCGCTTCTTCGTCCTGCTGCTGCTGCTGCTGGTGGTAGTGAAGAAGGAGCTGGAGGGGGTCGTGGCCGGCGACGAGGGCTCGCACGCCCCTCCTCCTCCTCGGAGCCCCAGCCGGGCTAAGGAAACTCCTGGGCGGCTTCCTCGGGCTCGACGAGGGCTCGCGCGCCCCTCCTCCTCGTCCTCCTCCTCGGAGCCCCAGCCGGGCTAAGGAAACTCCTGGGCGGCTTCCTCGGGCTCTTGCTCCGCTTGGCAGAAAATCTGATGCGGCCCAGCCTCACCCAGACTCTGCCTCCAGCGGCCCCCAGGTAAATTGAGTTTGAGACCCCTGGTATACACTATTCATCACTGGCTGAACAGCTTACTGAGTTGGGTATCTGGCTACTGAACGAAAGGATGGGACTTCAGTTCTCCACTGGAAAAAAAGCCAGCTTGTGTAGTCTTGGGCATGCTACACAGTCCCAGAGAACCTCCAGAAGAAGGGAATAATAAACCTAGGAAATGGTCACCATGTTGAAATTTACTTGATAGCATGTAATTCATTCATTTATTTATATTATTTATATGCCATCTTTCTCCCCATAAGGGACCCAAGGTGTCTCACAACAGATAAAACTATATACCATATTTTTCCATGTATATGACCCCCCAATGTATAAAACGACCCCCTAATTTTGACCCTTGCTGGAGGTGGAGGAGCAGTTAATGGGCAACTGCTCCTCCACCTCTGTCTCTCCTGCTCCAGTGCAACTGCTTTGCCTCCGCCTCCTGCTGCCTCCACCACCGGAGGGGACAAGGCAGACATGAGCTGGAGGTGAGCCTTCAGTCCCACTGGAGGAGGTGATCGGGCGGGCGGGGGAGGCAGCAGCAAGAGGCGCCCCAGTGCGTGTGACTGCTCCTTTGCCTCTGCCTCCTGCCGCTGCTGCCGCTGCTGCTGCTTCCTCCGCCACTGGAGGGGACAAGCCGTGAGCCCTGGAGGAGGCAATTAGGTAGCGGCAGCGGTGGCGGCGGCAGCAAGAGGCACCCGAGCGCACGCGCGAGTTCTCCTTTGCCTCTGCCTCCTTCCGTGTATAAAACAACCCTCAATTTTTCCTCTAATTATTTTAGGAAAAAGTGTCGTTTTATACACGGAAAAATACGGTATGCAGTTCTAAAGTACTATGTAAATATCATATTTAAAAAAACCTGTATTAAGATTAAAAACCGTCATTTAAAACAATTTAAAAACATTTAAAAATCTGTAAATTAAAAACCAGCAATTGTTTTTAATTAACCAGTAATCATTATTATTATACATCATTCATAGGCTAGAATTACGTTACTTATGTACAGTGCTGTAGATTGAATGGCATAATTTGTAGTGGCAAATTATTGCTAGTTAAATTGAGGCTTATATTCGTTGTTGCACATCAGTTCCATGACTTTGAGTATGATGAGGAATGCAAGCATCACCTTTTTAACTAACATCATTTCACCACTGCGATTAACACCATTTGACTTACTTTAGCATATGTAAGTAATAGGATTCTGGCCATTATGTTATAAACATCTACCATATTTCCAATTAAATGAGAAAAAAATATGATTCACATGTACCTCATTTGTTATGACAATCAGCTACATGTGAAAAAAATTTAATGGATTGTTATGCCATAATGCTTTGAATGGGCTTTTAGTTTTGTTTTTGTTTACCATTTCTCAGAGTGGTACTTGTTTGTCCTTTTTAATATTTGTATACTTGTTGTTTTTAGCTTTAAATATTGTTTTTAATTATGTAAGCTACCTTTGTATACTCATTTTTTTAGGCTTTAAATATTTAAATATTGGTTTTTAATTATGTAAGCTGCCGTAGGTCCTTTTTAAGGAGAAAGGCAGGGTAAAATATTTTAAATAAATAAATAATATAAATATGATCATAACCCCCAGAAAAGGAAGAGGGAGCTATTTCCTTGCCCCAGAGAGGAGCACTTTGGTAAGTATGCATCCAACTAGATGTGAAGTTTCCAAACCTTCACTGCCTAAAAGAGGCTTCATATAGCATGCATCCAACTGAATGTTCCAAAATAGAGCATCTGCATGTGTATCGTGAGTAATGAGAGAGAAAATGAGGTGTTGTACATGTTGTTACTTCTGTGGTTGTAAGCAACACATTTAGAGAGGAGCAACTAGCCTCTCCCCTAGCCACCATCACTTCCTCTACATGGAAAACAATGTATCTGAAGAGGAGAAACTACTGCTCTTGTGTAGGCTCTACCAGGAAGCAAGTACCCTGATTTTCGAGGAACTTCTCTTCAGGCACATCACTCTCCATGTGGTAAAAGCTGCAATAGAGGGAATAGAAAACTGTTGAAGAGGAAATAGATAACTGCTGGATAGCTCCTTGGTCTAGGCATCTGGCTGTGGAGCCAGAGATTGGGAGTTCGATTCCCTACTGTGCTTCCTTGACAGGGACTGAATTTGATGATCCATAGGGTCCCTTTCCAGCTCTGCAGTTCTAAGATATGAAAATGAGAGAGAGCATGGCAATAGTGTTGATCTTAATGTCATCACCACCTCCACATTGTTTCTGTCTTAACATCTTCACCAACCCACAATATTTTGTTCTCGCTCTGAAAAATCTTAAGAGGAAGAAAAAGAGAGATTGAGACAATGTAGGGTAGTAATGATCTTAAAATGAGGGAGTGAGAGTGTCTTCCAGTCCCACCCATTGCCCGCCTTTGGTCTCATCTACTGCCAGCACTCAGCCCTTGCGTATTCCCTTCAAGGGAAAGCAGATCCTGGGCAAAAGAAAGGTTGTCCACTCCTCCTTGAACTATTTTAAAGAATAGGTGAGTCAGGAAACTATAATAGGCAGAGGTCCAGACTAAGAAGTGAAGGGAAACTTTATTGCTATGATGATATGTGAAGGATAGAGAATGCTTGGATGCTTGTTTTCCTCAGATTGTTGGGTTACTCTTTGTTCTCCTGAGAATTTCTAAAACTGGTGTCCTATATGCCAAGGGAGAGGAATCTTTGATCCTATGGACATTATAATTCCCACCATTTCATACCATTGGCCATGCTGGATAGGGCTGATGGGAGTTATATTTATCTAATTGTGCTGTCAGTTTCTGAAATTTAGAGCTTCAAATAAGCAGTTTTGGTGCATCCATCCCCATGGACAGATTGCTTTAGTACACTTTGCTCTGCTGCCATCCATGGAAGCTTTGTAGTCTGTACAGTTTGCTTCTGAGTGGGTGGGTGTCCCACGGGCAAGATCTCTCCAATTTTCTCAGATTCTTCATCTGCTTTATTTGTGTACTCTAGCACTACAAAGCAGGTGCAGGAAGCTGCCATTTTCACATACCCTCATGCATTTTTACTATTTAGTATGAATTATTATGCCTGAGAAATCTATAACTGGGACAGGAAGCAACAGTTAGAACTGGATGTGGAACAACTGATTGGTTCAAAATTGGGAAAGGAGTACGACAAGGCTGTATATTGTCTCCCTGCTTATTTAACTTATATGCAGAATACATCATGCGAAAGGCAGGACTGGATGAATCCCAAGCCGGAATTAAGATTGCTGGAAGAAATATCAACAACCTCAGATATGCAGATGATACCACTCTGATGGCAGAAAGTGAGGAGCAATTAAAGAATCTCTTAATGAGGGTGAAAGTGGAGAGCGCAAAAAATGGTCTAAAGCTCAACATCAAAAAAACTAAGATGATGGCCACTGGTCCCATCACCTCCTGGCAAATAGAAGGGGAAGATATGGAGGCAGTGACAGATTTGACTTTCTTGGGCTCCATGATCACTGCAGATGGTGACAGCAGCCACAAAATTAAAAGACACCTGCTTCTTGGGAGGAAAGCAATGACAAACCTAGACAGCATCTTAAAGCAGAGACATCACCTTGCTGACAAAGGTTTGCATAGTCAAAGCTATGGTTTTTCCAGTAGCGATGTATGGAAGTGAGAGCTGGACCATAAAGAAGGCTGACCGCCAAAGAATTGATGCTTTTGAATTGTGGTGCTGGAGGAGACTCTTGAGAGTCCCCTGGACTGCAAAGAGAACAAACCTATCCATTCTGAAAGAAATCAGCCCCGAGTGCTCACTGGAAGGACAGATCCTGAAGCTGAGGCTCCAATACTTTGGCCGTCTCATGAGAAGAGAAGACTCCCTGGAAAAGACCCTGATGTTGGGAAAGTGTGAAGGCAAGAGGAGAAGGGGACGACAGAGGACGAGATGGTTGGACAGTGTCATCGAAGCTACCAACATGAACTTGACCAAACTCCAGGAGGCAGTGGAAGATAGGAGGGCCTGGCGTGCTCTGGTCCACGGGGTCACGAAGAGTCGGACACGACTTAACGACTAAACAACAACAAAAAATTGTTTTAATGCTTTGATTTGTTTTGGTAGGCTGATTGTTTATAAATTATATATTGTTTTGAAAACTTTGGGTATAAAATCAGCTGATAAATATTTTAAGATCCTAATCTCATGTACACTTCTTACCTCCGGTTAAGTTCGATTGAATATGAGCACTATTTAGGTGTTAAGTCTGAATCCATGTAGGGCTTACTGGATGGTGACGACAGTAGCATGCATGTAAGCCCTATCTATTAGGTTCCCACTGTACCTGGAAGTCTCTAAGGCATTTGTGTGTTTAAAGTACGGGTCTGTAGAGGATATTGTAAGCGTGTTTATATGACTATACTGACACTCTCTACTGCAGACTTTGCTTTAAACACATGAAGGTCTCAGAAATGTCTGGGAGAGGAAATATTGGGGGTAGGCTCATGTGTGTCCCTATATATCCATCATGCATTGAGCCCCATACGGATCCAGGCTTAATGTCTGAATAGGGTTATTGTGGGATTTATTTACAAGTAAATATGAATAAAGTTTAATGCATGGCTGCAATTGTGTATCCATTTACTTTGGTGTAATCACCACTGGACTCAATGGGACTTACTTTTGAGAAGACATGTATAGAGTTGTATTAGAAATATAAAATAATGTCCAGTTCAACTTCAGAACCAACAAGGTGGCAACCTTCCTTTATTTCAATAAGACTGGAGATTTTTGGGAAACTCAGTTCTTTGATCTAAATTCTATTCTCAGTTATAATCTTAATATTTGTGCAAAGAGTCATTGCAAGAAAAAAATTGACTGTGAGAAGAATATATAAATACTGTGCAATGTAGACATCCTTCAGTCTCAAGAGACTATGGTAACGAGCTCTGAATAGAGGTCTTGGAACAGTGTCTAGTGTGGCTGAGAAGGCCAATTCGAGAGTTACAATCCCTTCCACACTGAAGACAAATACAATCTGTCCCCTGTCCAGCTCCCTGATTTTGCTGGTTTCGGGACTGCCTCTTTGCCTCGGCCTGCTGAACAAGTGTCTCTTCAAATTGGGAGAGGCCATGCTGCACCGCCTGCCTCCAGGCTGAACGCTCAGATGTCAACGTTTCCCATCTGTTGAGGTCCATTCCTAAGGCCTTCAGATCCCTCTTGCAGATATCCTTGTATTGCAGCTGTGGTCTCCCTCTGGGGTGCTTTCTCTGCACTAATTCTCCATACAGGAGATCTTTTGGAATCCGACCGTCAGCCATTCTCACAACATGCCCATGCCAACGTAGACGTCGCTGTTTCAGTAATGTATAAATGCTAACAATTCCAGCTCGTTCCAGGACTACACTATTTGGAACTTTGTCCTGCCAAGTGATGCCAAAAATGCGTTGGAGACAACGCATATGGAACGTGTTCAACTTTCTCTCCTGCCGTGCACAAAGCGTCCAGGACTCATTGCAGTACAGGAGTGTACTCAGGACACAGGCTCTATAGACCTGGATCTTGGTATATACCGTCAGCTTTTTGTTAAGCCATACTCTCTTTGTGAGTCTAGAGAACATGGTAGCTGCTTTGCCAATGCGTTTATCCAGCTCGACATCTAGAGAGAGAATGTCAGAGATCATTGAGCCAAGGTACACGAAATCATGAACAACCTCCAATTCTTGTGTGGAGATGGTAATAGAGGGGAGTGAGTCCACGCCCTGGCCTTGGATTCCCTTGCCTCCGGCAAGGCACCTGGGAAGGATAACATCCTTGTTGAAGTGCTGAAGTGCTGTAAAGAGATCATCACCACTGAGCTGTATGAAATCTTTTGTCTTTGCTGGAGGGAAGGTGGAGTACCACAGGACATGAAGGATGCAAACATCATCACATTGTATAAGAACAAAGGAGACAGGGGCGACTGCAATAACTACCATGGCATCTCTCTTCTCAGCGTTGTAGGGAAGCTGCTTGCCCTTGTCGTGCTGAAGAGGCTCCAGGTGCTTGCAGACAGAGTCTATCCAGAATCACAGTGTGGATTTCGAGCTAATAGATCCACCACCGACATGGTATTTTCCCTCAGACAGTTGCAGGAGAAATGTAGGGAACAACAACAGCCACTCTTTGTGGCTTTCATAGATCTTACAAAGGCCTTTGATTTGGTTAGCAGGGACAGCCTTTTTAAAATACTTCCCAAGATTGGATGTCCACCTCGACTCCTTAACATCATCAGGTCCTTTCATGAGGAAATGAAGGGCACTGTAGTTTTTGATGGCTCAACATCAGATCCCTTTGACATTCGAAGTGGAATAAAACAGGGCTGTGTCCTTGCACCAACTCTGTTTGGGATCTTTTTTGCTGTCATGCTGAAGCACACTTTTGGAACCGCAACAGAAGGTGTCTATCTCCGGACAAGATCAGATGGAAAGCTCTTTAATCTGATTGAGAGTGAAGACCAAAGTTCAACTGAAATGCATGCGGGACTTCCTCTTTGCCGATGATGCAGCTGTTGTTGCCCATTCTGCCGAAGACCTCCAACAACTTATGAATTGTTTTAGCAAGGCCTGCCAAGATTTTGGATTAACAATCAGCCTGAAGAAATCACAAGTTATGGGCCAGGGTGTGGACTGTGCAATATTTGGGGACATTTATAGAAAGCTGCAACATCATACCTCATTGAGCCATGTACAGACTGGTTTGGATAGATTAAAAAGAATGAATTCTGCTTAGATTCTAGCAGGAGTTCAATAGATGTCCCTTGGGATACCTCTGTATTGCCTGCAACTGTCTGTAGGATCTTTGCATTCTGTTCCTAAATCAAGTTATGATAGGGTGTTGATTGCGTTTCATAAGCTGGCCTAACTTTGTTAGCCCTGAAAATAGAATTTCAAGTAAGCTAAAAATACATATAACTACAAAACTTCTTGCTAGTTTGTGGAAATCTTTTTTCATGAATAATGTATTGTCAGACTATTTTAGTAAAATATCCTTCCCTTATCTGAGAAATGGAGCATTTTGCTGGAAAGGTAAACAACAGGACTGTTGTGAAGTTGCACAATCCTAGGAAGAAGTTACCTCTCACCTTGCTGCCTGCAGTTAATTGAATGGCAACTGGCAAGAGAGAAAAGGGGAATGAAGTATTTTTGTAGTATTTTGTGTGGGGATAATCTATTTTCAGAACTATCATTCATTGTACTTCCCTTCTGAGAAAGTGGTTGAGTTCACCTTTATCAATTTGGTTGATAAACCAACTATGAATCTCTGAATGAACAAATAGAGTCTCATCCAGTAGGACAGGTTGAGTGATGCCCCACTCCTGTCTGATTTCTTACCTGAAGTAGAAACAGGCTGTGTTTCTCACCTGTTCAGTTTCCAGCCTCACACTCTGTAGGACTGTGTGAGGGAAAGAGGAGAAGGAAGAAAGGATATGAGAGAATGGTTCTGTGTGAAAAAGTCAACTACCCAACTCGGGATCCAGGTACAGATGGGAACAGTAGCAAATTGGAAGTGTTCTAAATTGGGAGCAAGGTATATTTTCTACTCTTCATCTGAGTTTTGCAGGGAAAAGGGTATGTGAGAGATAGTATGTGAATTAATGCTTATGAGTGTGAATGACTGCCTGCCTGCTTGCCTGCCTATATCAATACCCACTTTTGCCCCACCTCAGCCTGCCACCCTGGTTCTGTCCACCATTGATCTTTTGCTCCGCCAACCATAATTGGCATCAACTGGCATAGAATGGTAGTTTTGCTACTGTTTTCCATGCATTTTAAAACATTCCTCATTTCTCAGATGTTACTAAAATAGTTAATTTTAGTTACTTTAAAAAGTCTGTATACAGCCGCAAAAGCCAGCACTTGAACCATGATATTATTTCTTTGCCATTTAATGTGGTCGCATCGCATAACTATGAAGCTTAAAGTTCCTTACCTGCTTGTACACTGCAAAAGGAGTGAAATTATCCTTCACTAGGTTGTATGACCTAGTTACACCTCTGTTGTTGTGAAAGAGACCTAATTATAAGTAACAGCATTATTTCTAACAACTTACTTGCAAGCTCTGCTCTTACAGATCTCTCTGACCCATCTTGTTCTAATCACCCCATGCCTCACAGTCCCTACAGTGGGAAGAGATTGTTGGGGAAGATGATGTCTAGAGCAGTGGTCCCCAGCCTTGGGCCTCCAGATGTTCTTGGACTTCAACTCCCAGAAATCTTGGCCGGCAGAGGTGGTGGTGAAGGCTTCTGGGAGTTGTAGTCCAAGAACATCTGGAGGCCCAAGGTTGGGGACCAGTAGTCTAGAGAATGTGTTTGACCAATCATGCTGCTGCACTATTGCTATGGCAGTAAAAACTGTTTAAAGGGAGAAGTGGCATCAGTGTTCAGCAAGACAGCTTAGTTTACTATCTGGGAAGAGGCAATAGGCAACCATACAGGCAGTGGCTACAGCTAGGCAGCATTTGCTTTCTACCTCAGGAAACAGAATTTTGTGGGCCAGCCCTGGAAGGACAATTGCCTTATCTCCATTCAAATTGGCAAAACATCAGTTTCAGTCATCTAGAATGATCAGACATTCTCAAAGGTCTATATGCCCCTGCCGGGGGCCCTGGCACATCTGAAGAGGGCCACAGACTGGAAACAATTCTTCTCATACCACCTTATAAGGTTCGTTATGAAATTTATACAATCCTGATTTGGCCTATATTTCTTTTACGTTGTGTTTATGGCAATGACCAAAAAAAGGGTTGAGAATGGCTGATCTAGATAGAGCTTATTGGGACTTAGTTGACATTTTTGGCAAGGCAGTGGAAGTGAGCTGGTAATCTGTGAGTATTCATTGTCAACAGCAGATCATCTACTGTATGACCTTGTAGATACTGCCTGAAATCCTATTGTTTAGCATAGTAAGTTGCAACTAGAGCAACCCATCTGAATCAATGGAATTTACAGAGGAGTTTACTAGAGCCCCACTGATTCACTGAATCCCCCTGAAACCGCCCAGAGTGGCCCTGGCTGCCAGATGGGCCGTATATAAATCAAATAAATAATAATAATAAATTCAATGGGCCTACTCTACTTGCAGCTTACTGTGCTAAGCAACAGGATTTCAGCCAATGAGTGCAATAAAAACAGAGTTTGTCTCTTCTGAAAGTTTTTGATTTCATGCACAATTAAAGGCGGTTAAAAAAATACATAAATTACAAAAGTAAATCAAGCCTGTGGCTCATTTAACAAAGCATTAAGGATGTATTTTGGTGTAGACCACTTCAGTTGTCATTGTCATCGTCATCATCACAACCACCACCACATTCATCATCTAGATGTATACCACTCCCTTGCTGTATGTTACTGTGATTTTGTCTAAAAAGCTAAATGCTACATTTCTCTCTGACTCCTGTTTTCAGAGAGAGGTAAAATGAACAGTCCCCCCCCCCCCAGAAGTGCTTTATATGGCAGCAGTGTATATTTTGTAATGCAGAAATGCTATTGCAAAGAGTGATTGCTGTCACTTGTACATACGGTACATATAAACTTTATTGTTTCTGGCCATAGACCTTTACAATGTACTGACTACTGTAGCATATAAAATCCAATTAAAACAGGTAATTACCTTAAAACCAGTAAACTTGTAGAATCTCATGGGGTTGGAGTGCAACTGTGTTATGCTTCCTTCATTTTTCAAAATGAATATTAAGAATTCTTAGAGACATAATAGACGAGAATCTACCTGATTCTTGTATGTTGTGCAGTGTTCCCTCATCAGTGACCATGTCTTGTGCTACTTAAGTTTATTCTGTCAACACCATTTTTTCCCACTCATTTATTACATATTGTATAGTGCTGAGAGCCAACTTTAGATTTAACACCATTCAGACATTTTCTGCTGACCTAATTGCTTCTAAGCAGCATCTTAAGCTAATTTTATTCGGTTTCTAAAAGTGCTTCTATTTTAAAAGCAGAACTGAAGCCTCTGAAAAATTATTCCTCTCCATGTATGCCCCTCAGTGACCTTAAGCTAATTGGAGAAAAGGCAAGATAGAGATGTAGCAGATGGGCAAATGGATAGATGGATGGAATTATATTCCAGTGGTGTAACAACATGTGCCAAGTTACTCAGAATGTAAGTCACTATGAAAAGATAGCAAGTATGTAGTCATATTTCTACAACAGTTTATTTCTGCATCATCTTTATATAAAAATAATCAAAATAGCTAACAGGACCTCCATAAAACAATACTACAGTAACACTAGCAAAACAGCCTTAGTCAAATGATCTAAAAGTCCTTACGAAAATAACAGAAGCCACGTTTTGTTTAAAAATGATGGCTGGAATACAGTTATTTATGCTCATTCAGCATAACACCAGTTTAGAACTGCAAACTGTTGCCAATTGAGAAGTTGGGATAAGTGTTTCCTGTATCTGTCGAACACCAGTCTAATGACTTGGTAAACAATAGGAAGTGCCTAATGTGACTTCTTGTGGCAACTTGGTGCTGAAAGTTACATCACTGCACAATGCTGGTGGAAATGTGCAGTATTTAAGATAATTTTATTTGGTTTCTGAAAGTGCTTCTATTTTAAAAGCAGAACTGAAGCCTCTGAAAAATTCTTCCTTTCCATGTATGCTCCACCTTCAGTTTGGGATGTCAAGCTTTCAGTCCATTTATATGCAGAAGATATTGCAGTGGTCTCCACTACACTAGTTGGCATGCAAAGACTTTTGGCTAAACTGAGCAAATATTGTGTAAGAGAACACCTGGTTATCAATTCACCAAAACCAAAGTAGAAATCTTTGGAAAGAAGAGAAACATCTACATATGGAAGCTCCATGATAAGCCCATTGAGCATTTATGAAACTTTAGAGAACTTGGCCTTTGCTTTAATGACCAGCTTTCATGGAGACATCATCTGAATGAATGCATTTAATCCAAAAGAGTCACATTCCACTCAATCTCTTTTGTGGTTTACCAGAGACTATGGGAGGAGTTTCATTACCCACACAACTAAGGAAATGGCGTTTGCTAAGAAAATAATCCCCCAAATAACACATGGAGCAAAGACATGGGGATATACAAACACCCTTGCTCAAGAATTGGCTAAATCCCTTCCATACAATCTCTCTTAATTGACCCTGATAGCACACCTGCTGCATACATAAGGGCTGAAGTGGGATTAATCCCAATTGAAACACATTCCCACATTGCACTTGCCATGTACTGGATGAAATTGGCCTGTATGAGCAATTGTTGCCTTCCTAAGAAGTGCTATAAAGAACAACTCCAGAGTCCTTCTAAAGAATCCTGGGATGACTCAGACCCATGTTACCAAGCTTTGGGATTGATACAGAGCCCTTGCTCACCTTTGCCTCTAACAGAGTTAAGCAGCTGGTTAAAGAAAAAAATATGTATTTAAGTATCTTTACCATCTCACAGATACCCTGTTCTTGTTGGTTCCTCCTATACAAAACAGCATTTGGTTTGGAATTTTTTTTGTCAGCCTCACTGTGGCCCCTTTAAGAAAGGCATTCACAGCTTTATTTTTATATTTACAGATAAATATAAGAAGGAAGGAAATGACATAGCTTCCATGCTTCTTATATTTATATAAATATGTGGTGTCAGTGCCATATATATTTTCTGTTGTTGATATATTGTGATGACCTGTGGTTTAAGCAATGATGCTTGTTCAAATTATTTATATTTTAAAAAGAAGGTGGGCAAGTTAGTGCTCTTTCAGTTTGGTGAGTGAGGGATGGATAGTCTTCAGGGCCCACTGTGTGAGGCAGTTTAGGAATTTATGGGTAAAAATCCAGTTCAGCGCATTAACTTTTGTCCAGAATACAACAGGACGTCTATGCTGATAGTGAAGTAGTAATGCATAGTCTGTGGAATTTGGATTTGTGTGATCTTTCTGCAAAAATATATATTTAGGATTTGGCATGTCCCCTGTATGTGGGAAGAGATGCCTGTTCCTTTCTTGGAAATCTAAAATGTTTTAAATACCAGATGGAGAAGGACCACACTTGTACATTATTCTGTTTCCCATAGTGGCTGTAAGATGTGTGTTTTCAACGGTATACATGCAATGGTTCCTAAGCACCTTAAGATCTGCAGCATGGGGAAGGAACTGCTACCATGTGTGCATCCCAGCTGGGTGCTTATTCCAGTTCACTGCCCACACTTTGGAAGTGCTGCTCCTCACTGGTATTCAGTTCTTTTGCTTCCCCTTGTTTGCTCTAAACCATCTTGCTTGTGGTCTATAGGTTGTAATTAGCACTACTTAATAGCTGTTAAATAGGGTAATTGTCTGTTATACTTACAAGGTGTTCCTTCAGCAGCTGATTTTTCTGCACAAACTCTGCTAAAGGTTCTTGAGCTTTAAGAAGGAAATAAAGTGAAATTCAATTATTTCCTTGCTCTGAAAACCACAAGTTCCTTCCCAGCCTTGTAATTTTTTTAAAAAGATCAATGTTCACATTATTTATTCTTAGTAAGCAATTTCTTTATTCTTAGTGGAACCAATTGAAATAGGCCATATATTTCCAAAGAATATATTGTAGATATTTTCAGCTTTCCAGAAAGACATGATGAAGACTTAAATGCTATTCACTATTTGGCTTGTCTTCCTGCAGTGTTCCCGTATGTGAGGAGAGAGTTGAAATGCCAGGTGAAAAAATAGCTGAGGAAATTTATCTGATCCATAGATGGTCTGGAGGAGGTTCTTACTCATCATCAGCTGACTCAGAAGGTGCTTTGTCAGCCATGCTTCAAGAAGCATCCGACTTTTGTTGGGAAAGTGCAGTGTATATTTTGTTTAATTTTCTCCTGCTGTATCTCAGCTGAGAGTTATATTTTGCTCGAAATATAATGGCGAAAAATGAGAACTCCTGACAGTATTCTTTTGTCAGTTTGGGGCAATGCATTTATGAATTGCTTATGAAAACATCCCAAATGTGTCAAATCAATGAGGTGCTACTGGTGTGACTTTTGAGAATTTCTAAAATATGATTGCTATTAGAGATTCTGTTTCCTCTAGTTGACAATGGTAGGAGTAAGGTAGATATGAGGAGTCATACAGCTACTGCACTTGTGTGGGCTACACTGATAGAGAGGATACCTGGCTTTTGAAATTGTCAACCTGTCAACCAGATTAACAAATATGTGCTGCTTTTGATTTTACTATACATAATTTTATATAGTTTTTCATAATTCATAGTGAACAGGTCGACAGAATTATGTAGAGGACAAGGTAGAATAAGAGAGGAAAGGTTAGATTAGTGGCTGGGAAAGAGAACCTTTGAAGCTGATTAGGTATAACACAGGAAGCCATGGACTGTTGTCTTCTTAATACATATAGGTGTCCAGGTTAGCTGAAAAATGCATGCATAATGTTCTAACCACAATTTGTTGTGAAATCAGAGGCAAATAATACTGTCATGTCCAGTGGCATATGGAGAGGGATTTTTCAACTCCTATAGAATGAATCTTTGGCCTCCAACAGTGTTTGATGAAACATTCTGGTGGCCATCTGTAAGATCTCCATATTACCAGTATGTAATTCACAAAGCCTCAAAGATCATTCCTGGGTCCATTTTGTATGGACATATCCCATTATAGAACTAAGATGTAGCCGAAGGTTTTATGTCTGCAAACACATCTTAAAGATATATGTGGCATTTGGGCCAATTCCCTTTTCTAACTGCATTTGCCATGTGGTCACCATGGAGAGACATACTAAACACCAGGTGGATTTGATTTTTAAAAGTGTTAAATCATGATTTAAATCATGATTAAATAAAAAATCAGATTTAAATCATGATTTAAATCAATTGGATTTTTAAAAAATAATTTTAAATTTTTTTTTTAAAAAAAATAATAATTGATTTTTATCCATCCTGCTGAACACATAGAAACGCATCTTCCCCATTATTAAAAATAGTATAGAGTATATAGTATATAGTATAGCCAGAGCAACCCACCTCCAGGTTTTGGAATAAGTTGTATCTCAGTCGCCAAGATGCCCTGAGTAAGAACATGTTTCTTAATATAGTATTTGCAAACTGGAGTCAGTTCTTTTAGCAACACTTATTACCAGCCAGATAGTCTCAAAAATGAAATAGATTGTAGGGATCTTTTCCAAGTGGTTAAGCTACTTCTCCCCCCCCCCCCCCCAATGCCAGTAGTGTTAAACACTTGGGAGTAGTTTGTAGTGATACTGATTCAACAGCTTGTGTCAGAATTTCAAAAGTGGTGGGCATCAATTGCAAGATTGTTATATCAGTTGGAGAATTATTACAATTACACAATACAGTGGTGCCTCGCAAGACAAATGTAATTCGTTCCGCGAGTAGCGCTGTCTTGCGAAAAAATCGTCTTGCAAAAAGCAGTTTCCCATAGGAATGCATTGCAATGCATTCCTATGGGAACCTCGCAAGACGAAAAAATTTCATTCGTCTTGCGAGGCATCGATCTTGAAAAAAAAAAATCGTCTTGCGAAGCATGGCCATAGAAGAAGCCGTCTTGCGAGGCACCATAGCGATCGCAAAAACCATTCGTCTTGCGGGTTTTTCGTCCCGCGAGGCGTTCGTCTTACGAGGCACCACTGTAGTTACCTTCTAATGAGATCAAGCCTTTTTATCCTTGGTGTTTATCTGCTTCAAAGAATTTGTTGTGTAGGTGTGATTAAGATTGCAGGGCCTTTTACCCTAATTAATGCATCTTGCTTCATGTCTAATTTTTTCCCTCCTCCTCCTCTTGTAAAAAGAGCACCTCCAGGATGTCGTATCTTTCACTGATGATAAATTGTGGTACAGTTCACAATCTGAAGTCCAGGTTCTGCTAATGATTTATCACCACTGGACGTTTTTCCAGCACTGATTAATAGCATAGTTGCAAGCCTCTCAGTAAGAAAGATTAATTATGTTCACAAATAAAAAGTGTTTTAATCATGGACATCTGTCAAACATGGTAACCCAACATTTAAAGCCATTTAAACTAGAAATGTATCAGCAGTGGTTGCAACTGCTTTCAGAGGAAGGGTTTTCAAAAACAGACATCCGGCTGTGTTTTACTGAAACTGCTATAACTCATTCCAGTCTATCAGAAAATGGTAGGATGGAACTGTAAATGAATAATATATCTGTATTGAAAGAAGGTAATGCACTTGTCATATTGTGAAGTGGCTTGCACCAGAAGAATGCTAAATCCCACCTGCTTTAAATCAGTATTTCCAAACCTGGGCATGCTGTATTAAAACCTATAGCTCTTTGAGGGAGAAAAGAGGATTTGTGTACATACAGACATTTTAAAGACTAGCTATCTATCTAAATAAAATGGCCTTGAATTAGATGTAAAAGCAATGTTATCAGTAAAAGAAGGAGAGACCATATATTCTAAGGATCAAATTTAATGTGTGAATTTGAAAATAAGTTATTCTGAGCTGAAATCATGCCAACTAGATTGGATGATTTACATGTCTGCAGTCACATTTCTTTCCTTTTTGTATTTTCAAGCATATCCTTTAAACGTTATAGGTGTATACTGAATATATAGAGAGACTGATTCAGCCTTTCAACTTAGGTGGGTCTTTAAAGGATAGCGGTCTTCAAGGGTCATAGGATCTGAGAATCAAAACTACTTCTGTGCATGCCGTCACCATTTGTGTCTAAAGCACAGAATGTACTGCTGAATTGGTATTAAGAACATTTGTATAAAATATTACCGTGTGGGACTAAGGGTGTGATCAGACAGAGATTTGTTCCATGGTTTGGTCCTCTTTGAGGATGGGTTTCTTTTTTCCATTGACCACATGATGTACAGGCAATTGTGAACCAGCCTGTCTCTCCTTGCCTACCCGCACTTTTTGGGGTCCCTGTTAGGGGTTAGTGTTTTTTAAGTGCAGGTAGGATCACTTCATTTTGGTTCCATTCCTGCAGATGTGATTGCCATGATCAATCCAAAGTGGATGGCTTAAGCTGTCACTTTACTTAAGCTGCTTCAGAATCTAATCAGTTATTAGGAAACTGAAAGCTTCCTCCCACTCCTCCGCAGAGGAAGAAACTGAAGAGAGCGTAATTTTTTTTTCTTGTAAAGCCCTTTGAATCTAGCTTTGAATTGGTAGGTTGGCAAGCCAATTCAGTGCAGTGCCACTAGAAAATAATGTGTAAAAACTGAAAGCTTCCTCCTGCTGCCCCACAGAGGGAGAGACAGGAGAATACAAAAAGGGCAATCTTTTTTTGTAGGGTTAACTAGTTTTTGCTTCTTCTTTCTTTCCCTTTAAAGGGAAGAACAGACTAAATAGAGCAATGCCATATTGTACCTCTATGCAACCTTACGCAACCCTAATTAGCCTGATCCAGCCCAATCCAATTTGACCATCTAGTTGCATGCCAAGTCAATCATACAGTCTTTATCCAAACATTAATGGTTCGTAGGGAACTCACATTTTCTCAACTAAGTGCTGATGTTTCAAAAGTAAGCTAATACTGTTTACACAGTGTTCTATGGAAATAGATTTTGAAATAACTAGAGTTCTATTTAGGCTTTTTACTCCTTGGCACTGTGAAAACCTTGGGGTGGGGGAGAGTGCCCACCTATGCCTACTCCATCATCATGTTGTTCCCACTTTTAGCAGTTTGAAGAAGAGAGGCTCCTGCTTGCATATAGGTTTTACTTGTGAGCAAGAACCCTGGGAAATCTGGGTTCTTAGTTTTGTGCAAAGCCTACAAAGCAGCAGGATCCTTCTCCACTTCAGACCTGGTGCTGAAACTGTGAACAACATAACAATAGCAAGGGCAGGGCTAGCTGCTCCTGTCTTAGGAGTGTTCACAGCACCAGGGAATAGAACACATGGACAGAGCTTAGGCATAAGATGGGACCTTGTCAGGGCTGGGCATTTGTCTGAGCTGACACAGCCATTAATTGCACCAGGAGAGTAAGATGAAGGACAATGATAGGACCAAGTACTGTACCTTACAACTAGACCACTAGGGAATGAACCAGATAGGAGCTGAGCATGACTAAGCAACAAGCCAGAATTTAGGGCCAGAGAACAATCCAGTTGATGCCTTTTGAGTATCTGCTCCTCATATTGGATGAATGAAGCCTGTTGTGTCAGTGCCTAAGGATCATTCCACACGCACATTCTTCTTCTTCTTATTATTATTTATTTGATTTATATACCACCCATCTGGCAGCCAGGGCCACTCTGGGAGGTTTACAACAGATAAACAAACAACAGAATAACAAAATAATACATATACAAAATAATAATAATACAGTAGTGCCTCGCAAGACGAACGCCTCGCGGGACGAAAAACCCGCAAGACGAATGGTTTTTGCGATCGCTATGGTGCCTCGCAAGATGGCTTCTTCTATGGCCATGCTTTGCAAGACGATTTTTTTTTTTCAAGATTGATGCCTCGCAAGACGAATGAAATTTTTTCGTCTTGCGAGGTTCCCATAGGAATGCATTGCAATGCATTCCTATGGGAAACTGCTTTTTGCAAGACGATTTTTTCGCAAGACAGCGCTACTCGCGGAACGAATTGCATTTGTCTTGCGAGGCACCACTGTACATGGTTGTTGTAGGTTTTTTGGACTGTTTGGCCGTGTTCTGGAGGTTTTTCTTCCTAACGTTTCACTAGTCTCTGTGGCCGGCATCTTCAGAGGACAGGAGTTAGAACTCTGTCTGTGTTCTGGTGTAGTGTGTGGGATATTTGAGTATTTGTAGCTGTGGGACCAGCTTTTTGTCCTTTTCAGGAGATTGGGTGATTATGGTGATCAGGGTGTTTTGTGTACTATTCCACACACTACACCAGAACATAGACAGAGTTCTAACTCCTGTCCTCTGAAGATGCTGGTCACAGAGACTGGCGAAACATTAGGAAGAAAAACCTCCAGAACACAGCCAAACAGCCCGAAAAACCTACAACAACCATTGGATCCCGGTCATGAAAGCCTTCGAGAATACAATAATAATACAATTGGGGCATAAATCAAATATCACAAAGTGTAGTAAAACAAGTACAATACAATAGATTACAGTTAAAAGCATAAATTATAAAAGACAGGAAGCATGGCGGTGTGATGGATGATATTTTAGCAAACACTGTTGTATCATACAGCTGTTTGTTCAGGAAGGGCCTGCTATAATGGCCAGGTTTTTAACAGCTTCCTAAATGTGCCCACCACCTCCCAGTGTTTTGGAAAGAACTGAGCATTAATGGATGGGGAGCTGTATCTTAAAGTGAATAAACTCTGTGTTTGTGGGGTGATGGGCAGAGGAGGTGTGCATATACTTTTAAATTGGAATTTTTCCATACAGAGGGAAGTTTAAAATCTGAAAATAAGTGTATAACAGGTTGAAATGTCATTTTAAATTCATTTGTACAGCCCACCCCTACAGTTGATGGCATGGCCATTACTTGACATAAGTATAGATTAAAAAACATTTAAAAAGTATTGAAAACAACATTTATGTCTTTCACAGGCATGCATTAATAGCAGGAAAGAAGTTCAAAAGCATCTAAGCAGCATGTATGAAATTGGTTTTACATTTATGTTCTGAGAATTTCAGCCAATGACCTCAAAGATGGACCAGATATCATATTACAAAAAGGCAAGCTCAAGGGGCTGGGGAGCCCAGTTCACATTCCCAGCATCTCCACAGGCTGCACTGAGCCTCCAAATAGAGGATTTCAGCCATTTTTTAAAAGTAACCAGAAAGTGCTCAGGTGGTTACTTATAAGTGGCAGCTTCTTCTTCTTCTTCTTCTTCTTCTTCTTCTTTCTTCTTCTAGAGGTTGGAGGTCTTAGGGGATCCCCTACCAAGACCCTGGGGAAAACAAAACAAAACACAGATTAAAAATCCACTTTTTTCAATAGGGAAGGCACCTGGAATCCCAGGGGAGTGTAGAAAAGATGCCCCTGGGGGCCACATGTGATCCTGCCACTGCAGTTTGCCCACCCCAATATTATAAACAGGCTTTGCATTGCACTCTACTGTGCTAATTGTTTATGTCAGATCATGGTTACTGAAAGTCATTGAGGCTGAGATAGGTGTGCTGACATTTTCTCTGCTATGTTTTAGAGCAGAGTGGTAATGGTGGAACATTAAGGATAACATCTGTTGTTTGTGGCTGAGGCAATTCAGCTCTTGTATCAGGGGATGTCATCAGAAAATGCATTAAGCCTTTCATTCCATCAGTAAATGCATTTCTTCCTTAGAGCATCAGACCTTGTTTCCCCCATTTTTCTACTTGTTATAAGTGCTGAATTCCCCCTTTTGTGTTCCCCAATTCCCCTCAAGGGCAACATGGGATATTGAATATATTCTACTGTGAATATATTCAAAATTCATTAGGCTTTTATGAATGGTGTTTCCAGATGGCTAGCCCTGAGCACCAACAATTAAATTATGCTATATTTTTCAACTATTCTGTATTTTAATCCTTAACCATTATTTTTGGGGGAAGGAAGATTAGAAAATAATAGGAAAACACTAATGGTTACAAGTGGAAGACAACAGTGCCTCGATCCTGCATAAAATTCTGTGAATGAGGCAGGAAAACTGCACAAAAAACATCTGTTCTGGAAGTGCCCCAAGCTTTAGCTAATTATGGGTACGGCTACACTAGCAGCAAGGAGCGAGCTAGTGTGGGCCACTTGGGAATTGGTGGGCTTGATTAGAATGATCTAATCAAGCCCAACTGTTCACACAGAAATGGCTTCTGCTAATATCGTGAAGTGGCTTAATGAGCATGTCACTTTAGAATATTGTCAAATTATTCATTTCCTCTGCTTAGCAGAGGACAGGGGAAGTTAAAAAAAATTGAATGGATATAGACTATTGCTGAGGCACTGCATTAGTTAAAAAATTATTTGCCTTCTCTTAAAGGGCTAGGTAAGAAACTGCCCGCAGTTGAAGCCACTGCTGGGGCTTCAACTGCAGGCAGTTTCTCACCTGGCCTTTTAAGGCAAAGCAAATAAAAGATCTTTTTTAAAAATTATAACTGATGTAGTGAATTAGCAATAGTCTACCTATAGTCAAAAATATTTTTCTTTTCATGTCCCCTGCTCGCTACGGAGTAGGGGAAGTGATTAATTTGCCAATATCCTGAAGTGGCTTACTTATTAAGTCACTTCACAATATTGGCAAATTGAAGGAGGAAGGCTTGCTTTGGATTGTTTCCAATGATCACACGTGGTGGAACTGATCCAAATCAGAGTGATCTTACTTGCACCAGAAAAGTAGAAGCCCCTTGACAGGGGCCAGTAAGAGATGGGTGGGAATGCTCTGGGAGTGGGCTGATGCACTCTAATAAAGTCATTGCCTGATTGCTATCTTTCAGAGTGCACCAGCCCATCCTGCAGCGCTCCAAAATGTAGGCGAAACAGGCTGTGTAAGCCTTTGTGTCTGTAGGCTAAATGCACCAACAATCTACATAATAAATTCATTGGAATTTACTAGAATTTTATCACTGTACACATGATAGCCAGTAGCACTCACTGGCATTTTTTAAGCTTTCAGAAAGTATTCATTTACATTGAGAACTAAAGTTCCCCCCAAATTTTTGCCTCATTGTTTTACAGGAAACTCTAGCATTCAAAAAACGTCCTACTGACTCTCCCAAATAAAACACGAAACAGAATTTCAAACACTCTTTTCAAATGGCTGCATAACTCTTCCTGCAGAAGGGGAGGAAGGAATAGGTTTGGGTTGGATGCAGTGCTCCTCTTGCTTTGGGTCCATATAATTATGGTACAGACTGAAGCTACCCAAATGTACCCAGGCCTGCTAGGCAGCAGAGTAGGAGATTTGCAAATAATTGCATGTCTAATTTTATGACAAGATCATTAAAAATAATAATGATAATAAATAAGAACCATTAGAATTGTTTGTATTCCAACAACTGTGTAACCATTTCTGTTTTCTTCCCTCCCCCCCCCAGCTAGTATTGCCAGAATACTCCATCCATAGCCTTTTCTGTATAATGTTTCTGTGCGCTCAAGAATGGCTGACCCTTGGTTTGAATATTCCTCTGCTTTTCTATCACTTCTGGCGGTAAGTCATAATTCTTCTTGGAGTTGTCTTTGTTCCTGGGGCCGCCCTTTCCTGACCTAGACTCTGTGTTGCCTGATATAACAAAGCAGGTAGGCTTTTAGCACTTACGTTACAATGCAGTGAAAAGGTAGAACAGGCTAGCCCATGCTCACTGGCAGGCAATCCATGCACTCATATATTGTTGTCATTTGATGTGCAGTGCTGTCTCCAGTGCCATATTGCTTTTTTTTTTTTACATGGGCAATGAGAAAGTACCCAGTGGAACATCTTAGGCAGCAAAATGTCTTGGGCGTTCCCTGGCTGTGTGTAGCAAGTGCTTTGTGATAACTGGCCTCATGTGTGGTTCTACTGATTTCAGTCACACTGGTATCTACCCTTCTTTTTGCAACCCTGTAGATAAAAGTTGCTAGAGTTCCATGGGAAATGTTGGAAATGGGCACATGGAGAGCCTTTTATACAGGTGAATTTTCAAGCATCAGTTATCCCAAGGGTTATGAGTGGGAACTGGACCTTTTATGAGTTGTTTCTGATAAAATATCTCATTTTTTTGATGGGATAATAGGCTTGGGAAATGTTATGCTGAGATGCAAAATTCATATAGATTTTGCAGGAAAAATCCAAGACTCTACTATTCCTCTAGTATATTTTTCCTGTACTAGCTGCATGAATTTTTATTCTGGTTCTTCATATGAATTTCTCTTTGGAGAGGAAAAATGCATGCTGGGAATTAAAGTTCTGCAGCAAAATACTAAAAGGAGAACTGTTTATCACCTAAGATAGTAGTGAACAACATTCATGAGGATTTGTAGTTTAGTGTAACTTCCAGGTGTAACTTCTGGATTCTTTCCACATGTTTTTGTCTTTTTCAGGTATTTCCACTGTCCAGCAGACAGTACAGAACTAGCATATGATCCACCAGCAGTAATGAATGCAGATACCTTGAGTTACTGCCAAAGAGAGGCCTGGTGTAAACTAGCTTTCTATCTGCTCTCATTCTTCTATTATCTTTACTGGTAAGCTTGGTTTCATTTCCTATAAAGAAACTGGTAAAGAAACTCCCCAACCTGATGCACTCCAGGTGTAGAGGGTGGATAAAAGCAACAGAACATTGTCTGACAAATAGAAATATATTTTATGGATTATGTAATCTGCTATTACCTCTTCCCATAGCACAGGCTGTTTATATGCAAAGAGAGTGGAGTAAATAAACCTCTTGACCTTTCTGAATTTGGAAGTTAGGAGGGCAGGTAGCAAGACAAAGAGGACAGAATGCAGGTATGAGTAAATGGAATGGCAAAACACTAAATCATATTTTGAACAGGTAGTGAGAAGTACCAAAATACTAGTTACTGAGAACCAGACTAGAAGTGACGGCAACAAATCCCTGGCTTTTAAACAGAGGCAACAAACATTGTGTTTTTGCCCTGCAGCTCTCAGAATATCTCAGGAACATGTTGACTCAATGCTTGTAAGGGCTGTACTCCAAAAAAATTAGGAAATAGGATGTACAGTATATCACAGAAGTGAGTACACCCCCTCACATTTCATAAATATTTTAGTATATCTTTTCATGTGACAACACTGAAGAAATGACACTTGGCTACAATGTAAAGCAGTGAGTATACAGCTTGTATAACAGTGTAAATGTGCTGTCCCCTCAAAGTAACGCAACACACAGCCATTAATGTCTAAACCGCTGGCAACAAAAGTGAGTACACCCCTAAATGACAATGTCCAAATTGGGCCCAAGTAGCCGTTTTCCCTCCCTGGTGTCATGAAACCCCTTGGTGTCACAAGTCTCACGTGTGAAGGGGGAGCAACTGTTATTGCTCTCACTCTCTCAGACTGGTCACTGGAAGTTCCACATGGCACCTCATGGTAATGAACTATCTGAGGATCTGAAAAAACGAATTGTTGCTCTACATAAGGATGGCCTAGGCCAGTGGTGGCGAACCTTTTTGGGCTCGCGTGCCCAAACTGGGGAAAAAAAAACAGCAGGCGGTGTGCCGTGGTGGAACCGGAAGTGGCGGCGGCGGAACTGGAAGTGGCGGTGGAAGGGGGGATCCCGGCATGGAGGTGCCTCAAGACCCCACTCCGGATCCGCTGCCAGCACCAGCTGCTCTGGATCCGCCTGCCGAAGCACCAGCACTGTGGCTGCAGCCGCCTTCTCAGCTTTGGCTGCGCGGGGGGGCGGTAGCGATCTGGCGACCTATGGCTCGCGTGCCGGCAGAAAGGGATCCGCGTGCCAGCTGTGGCACGCGTGCCATAGGTTCGCCATCGCTGGCCTAGGCTATAAGAAGACTGCCAAAACCCTGAAACTGAGCTGCAGCACGGTGGCCAAGACCATACAGCGGTTTAACAGGAAAGGTTCCACTCAGAACAGGCCTCGCCATGGTCGACCAAAGAAGTTGAGTGCCAGTGCTCAGCGTCATATCCAGAGGTTGGCTTTGGGAAATAGACGTATGAGTGCTGCCAGCATTGCTGCAGAGGTTGAAGGAGTGGGGGGTCAGCCTGTCAGTGTTCAGACCATACGCCACACACTGCATCAAATTGGTCTCCAGGGCTGTTGTCCCAGAAGGAAGCCTCTTCTAAAGATGATGCACAAGAAAGCCCACATACGGTTTGCTGCAGACAAGCAGACTAAGGACATGGATTTCTGGAACCATGTTGTGTGGTCCGATGAGACCAAGAACAACTTATTTGGTTCAGATGGTGTCAAGCATGTGTGGCGGCAACCAGGTGAGGAGTACAAAGACAAGTGTGTCTTGCCTACAATTAAGCATGGTGGTGGGAGTGTCATGGTCTGGGGCTGCATGAGTGCTGCTGGCACTGGGGCACTACAGTTCATTGAGGGAACCAGCTCTGTGATGTCATCATGGAGGAGTGGACGAGGACTCCAGTGGCAACCTGTGAAGCTCTGGTGAACTTTATGCGCAAGAGGGTTAAGGCAGTGCTGGAAAATAATGGTGGCCACACAAAATATTGACACTTTGTGCCCAATTTGGACATTGTCACTTAAGGGTGTACTCACTTTTGTTGCTGATGGTTTAGACATTAATGTCTGTGTGTTGCGTTATTTTGAGGGGACAGCACATTTACACTGTTATACAAGCTGTATACTCACTGCTTTACATTGTAGCCAAGTGTCATTTCTTCAGTGTTGTCACATGAAAAGATATACTAAAATATTTATGAAATGTGAGGGGGTGTACTCACTTCTGTGATATACTGTATTTTTTGTTTTTAACAGGAGAAAGAGTGAGTGGTTGCAGAAGGCAGAATCCTTCTTCTGCTTGCTCCAAAACTGTCCACAATGGCCAGTTTTCTATTCAAATAATCTCTGAAACCAGGTTACTTGGTTGGGTGACAATTGGAGATGAGCATGAGTTATGTAGTGCCTCTTCATACAAAGATCTCCGTGTGGCACCACAGGTGCTGCATGTTCCCTTCCCCAACCTCCCAGACAGCTGCCCCGCTCACAAGCCTCTGTGCACCACCTGGGCAGTCCTCCATCACCGGCTGCCCAGTCCAGGAAGGAGCTTGGGCTTCCTTTTCCCGCTTCCTCCAGCTGCGGACCACTCAGACAGAGCATATAATGCCCTTGTTACAACAACTACACTGGTTGTCAGTCTGTTTCTGGGTGCGTTTCAATGTTATGGTCATTACCTATGAAGTTCTATATGGCTTGGGGCCAGGCTACCTGAAGGACTCCCCATATGAGCCTTCTCAGCACTTAAGATTGTCAGACAAGGCCCTTCTCTCAGTCCCATTGACAGTGCAGGTGTGGCTGATGGGGATATGAAAGAGTGCCTATAAGTAAAACAAATAAATGTCCTTTCCTTCCTTTCCTTCCCTTCCCTTCCAAATCTCTTGTTAAACTTGATTTTTCTGCTGTCCAAAAGTGTTTTAAACAAATAAAAAACAAAATTTAAATAGGAATATTGTCTGTACTTCAGGGACTTGCTAGTAGACATTTTGGAGATAAAACACACTATGGTAGAAATACCATAGATTCAATGCAAATTCAGGCACAGGTTGAAAACTATGGGGGGACAGCAAAAAAAGAAAGTTAAATGTTGTGCATGTTCCAAGTATCATTGTTACATCCATCATAGTTTTTATGCAATGTGCAGGTGCCATGAAGAAGCAGGCAGGTATTGCAAGGAAGAAATCAGGACTTCAGAGTCAGCATAAATTACTGGAGGGTCCAAAGCTTTATAAAAATGTAGGTGGCTTCACATATTTCAAAGGGATGCTTTCATTCTGTACTTTTTTCTTTATGTTCAGCATGATCTACGCCTTAGTGAGCTCCTAATTCAAAGATGCCACCAAAAGCTGAAAACAACAAAGGATGCAGAAGAAAGACAAGCCAGCCTGCAGTGAGGCTTGATACATAAAGCACAGTAAAGAGATGGAAGCTTTGAACCCAGCAGCCATGCAGGATGTAAAAAGGAAACGTGGGAAAAACCCCTTAGGGAGGATAGTTGACTGCAGAAGTGGAGAAACTTGGAAGTGACAGAAGGCTGAGCAAACTGCTTCTCTCTCTTACCTCTCAGTGTTTTACAATCTTTGGATTTATGATTTCTCTGTGTAAACAAAACAGTATGTGTTTATAAAGTTAAAAGTAGCCATATTTGAAGACAATTTCATTTGTGTGTAATAGAAGAGAAGGTTTGTCACATTAATTTTTTGCAGGAGAACAAGTCCTGCAACAAGGAGAATTGTGTCTCTATTCTTTTTTCACACAGAAGACTGCAAAGCAAGATAGCTCCCTATGGAAACTGTGGTCAAGAGGGATGCATAATACTCTGCTTCCTGAGTCTAACCACTTACTGGAGAAAAGCTGGGAAAACATTTGGTTAATTGCTCTTGTGATTCATGGAAGAAGAAATACTTCTTGCCAGGACCCAAGGCAGAAACACACTCAAAGTGTGTGTCCTGCCATTCTTAGTTAAAGGCCCTTTATGTGATTGGCTCTCTGGTAGTTTATACTCGTATGTCCCAGCAGTGCTGTATCAAGTCACACATGGTGCAGTAAAATAGTGCTAGTGCATTATATATGACAGTTATGTGGAGCACTCTGTAGTATAGTATTCTTCCTACTGGAGAAAATATACACTAGTAACACTTATGGAGGAATGGGGTAACAGAGTGTTCTACAACCCAGAATACAAACTGTAAAGGACCACATATTTAGTCTGCAGTCTTGTATGTGGCTTCAGTTGTAGGAACCAAATGAATCTAATGTTAATGAGTCTGTTCAGTTTTTCTTTTGCATCAAATGGATGTTGTAGAACATAGTAATAAATGTCATTTTTTTCCATAAAAGGTTTCTGTTTTCATCTTAAGATATCAGGAGGACCACATTGACAGAGATAGGCTTTATTCATGTCTCTCATATAAATGTACACATGTATTTTTTTAAGTCTGTAGTAAACTTTATGTTACAGTTTTAAAAGTGCCTGTGCAGTAGAAAGTAAGTCCCATTGAATTCACTGCAATTCTCTTCTGAGTTAAATTGCTTAGAAATACCTTTCTCATGATGGAGTCTGACAAGTTGATAAAGGGATGGAGAACATGTGATGTCTAGATTTTGTTTGATTGCAGCTCTCGTTATCATTGACCATTGGGTTTGCTAGATTCTTAGGGTTTCAGTCCAACAATATCTGGAAGACTACTGGATGTTCTCCGTCCCGGATTTAATGTAAAAAGTTCCTAATGTCACACCCAGGATGTCCATCCTTTCTGAAACCACAGCAGAGTAACATCTTGGATGAAGTGGCATACTGCAACAGATGCACCAATGACAAAGCTTATATATTGAAATCAGCTACAAGGAGGAAGACCACCACTTCAGTCCTCTGTATGTTACCCTCAATTCTCACTCAGATCAGCAGGTCTTACACCCCAGGTACATGCAAACAGAATGTCACCCTAAAGCTCCAGTCCAGCTTTCTCCAGAACAAGTGTAAGTGACTGTGGTCAGAACGGTAAACGGCTCAAGATTGCACTGTATAGCTAAATGTAGGTGGTGATCCAACTGGTGGTCATTTATTAGTCAGATTTGGCCCATGGGCTGTAAGGTCCTTACCAGGATGGTTTAACATTAGACTTATTTCCCTTGGTTTGGGTAGGAATTAGCAATCAGTCATTCATGAGCATATGGTACTGAAGATTCAGCTGATCAAGAAGATAATTGTTTTAAAGGTAAAGAGACAAAATGATCTCCCCCCTTCACAGTAAATCAAGAGAAGGTAAGTGGTGCAGTAAACATTAAGTAAGCATTGTTATAGAGAAATAACCATTTTAGGGCTAGCTACATGATTGTGTGCTGCCGGTTTTAACTCATATATCCACTCAGGTATGCAAGATAAATCTGAATTACTGTATTAAAGCATCTTATTGAACATGTTTAAGAATTTGTTATACCTGTTTGAATGACTTTCTGCTGCTGAAATCCTGTTGTACAATTACACAAATGGCATAACTTTTAAACATGAATCACCATAAGTTAAGAAATATCCATAGACATTATCGGTTGCATGCCAAGTTGTACAACTCAGAATGCAATAGATAATGTCTACATAGATTTCTTAACTTATGGCAGTTCACATCCATCATTTGCATAACTGTGCAACAGGACTTCAGCCAATGAATAACAGACCAGTGTCAAAAGCTTATTAGAATTATCAGTTTGCTGTGTCTCTGACCAGGCCAAACCCAAAGAAATAGAATATTTGATATATGAATAATTACACTGGAACCAAGAAGTGTTGTCCTGTGAACAGTAGAGTTTGTTATTTTTTTCTTTCTTGTTCTAACTATAATTAAAAACTTAACTAGTTTCTTAGACAAATGCTTTTTCTGTCCTTCCTTCACATAAGAAGAAGCTTGCCAACTGTAAGATTATTGTGTGCTTTTTTCTTAGTCAGGTGCAGTGTGTGCTCTTGGAATTATTGCATCATATATCCCTTTTAATGATTTTTAGTTACACAGCTGTGCCACAGAAAACAGCCATCAGTAAGTTTCAGAGTTGCATTAAACCCATTCATTTGCAAAACATCATGTTGGGAAATAGGAAAGCAATACTTGAACCAATGCTTATATTTAAAGTAAACAAAAATGTGTACTTTGTTGGATTTTTGGATCAGGATCCCACAAATCCCAGGGACAGGGTACTTCTATCTAGTGATTTTTTTAAATTAATACAAAACTTAACACAGTATCTTGCTTTGTACATAATATCCAATTTGTGTTTCTGTAATTATAGAAGTCTGATCCAGGAAGGCTTCTATCAGTGAAACAAGAAAGGAGATGATTTTTAACTATATATTCTTCCTTCCACCCTGTGGCAAAAAGTTCTCTAACCCTCTGGAGAAAATTGGACTAAGTAATTGTAGTCTGCTGAAAATTATTATTACTCCCATGGTCAGAGCCTTGCATTAGTGAAGGGGCATCAGTTGGCTGTGACCTAAAGAATACAACTTAGAAGACCAATAAATTTGAATTCTTATTCTGTCCTGATCGTTATCTTCACTAAGCCATCAGATCTGTCACTGACAATTAAGAAAAGTCAGGTAGAAATGCTTCATCAAGACAGCAAAATGTCAGTAGATCTTTTTACAGAACACTCATTTTCTTTTGCAAATACAACTGAAGGTGGAAATAGAAAGCTGGAATAAACAAATTATCCTCTACAGTCATGGCCAAAAATATTGGCACCCTTGCAATTCTGTCAGAAAATGCAACCCTTCTCTCAGAAAATTGTTGCAGTTGCAAATGTTTTGGTACTCACATGTTCGTTTCTTTGGTTTGCGTTGGAATAACACAAAAAAAAAAAACAGAAGAAAAGTCAAATCTGATACAATCCCACACAGAAACCCAAAAATGCACTGGCCAAAATTATTGGCACCCTTAACTTAATATTTGGTAGCACCCCCTTTAGAAAAAATAACTGAAATCAATCACTTCCTGTAACCATGAATGAGTTTCTTACACATCTCTACTGGAATTTTGGACCAGTCTTCTTTTGCAAACTGCTCCAGGGCCTTCAGATTTGAAGGATGCCTTCTCCCAACTGCTGTTTTGAGATCTCTCCACAGGTGTTCTATGGGATTCAGATCTGGACTCATTGCTGGCCATTTCAGAACTCTCCAGTGCTTTGTTTGTAACCATTTCTGAGTGCTTTTTGAAGTGTGTTTTGGGTCATTGTCCTGCTAGAAGACCCATGACCTCTGGTGGAGACGCAGCTTTCTGACACTGGCCACTACATTGTGCCCCAAAGTTCTTTGGTAATCATCAGATTCTTCGTAGTGGTCTCTGTGAATGCACACAAATGGGTTTATCCTGCACCTGCGCAGGACGTTCGGAAGATTCTAGAGCATAGGAAAAGAAACAATTTAGTCTCCCCCCTGGAGGGTATAGGCTCCGCCTCCTCAACCTTCCTTTCAGTTCCTCTTTTTCCGCCGTTCAAGTAGGACGTTGGAACACTAGAGCAAATTTTAGGAACGTGTCTGGCCTTCTGGCTAAGATTTCATTCCTTTCTCTAGCCCTTTCGCTAGAAATTTTTATTTTCTCGTTTCTTATACTTGTTTTCTGCGAAAGAACGCTTTCTTTTTCAAATTTTTAGACGTTCTTCGCGTTTCCCCCCCCTTTCCCGCCAACGGATTCCCCCTCCATTTTATTTTTCTTTCTTCTTTTATGGCCCCTCGGGGCTTCAAACAGTACATGGTTTGCTCCCGAAAAATCCCTCTTACAGACGGGCACAGTCAATGTTTATTTTGTCTGGGGGAATTCCATCAGCCACAGGCGTGCACCGCGTGCAGGAGCCTTTCTAAGCAGGCGATTAAACTTCGGCTTCTACGATTTCACGCTTTCCTCTACGAGCGAACTCTGGATCCAACTATGGAGGTACCTGCCCTCCCTTCACCAACCCCTCGCTCAGAGGCGTCCAAATCGCTCTCTGGCCCGGTTGAACAATCTTCACTTTAAATCTCCTTACCTGCTAAGTCCAAAGACTCGGTAAAACCGCCTAAAGCTCCCTCGCGGACGGTAATTTCTGTTAAAAAGAGAAAGGAGAAGGAAAAGCCTAAAAAACCAAAGAAATCATCTAAGCCTACTTCCCTATCTCTTCCTGTGGCTCCTATCCTATTGGAGGATTCTTCAAGAGAAGGCATTGGACTTTCTGAACCAGAGGAACATATCATTCCTTCCTCACAAGCGGCTCAGGATCTCATGAGCATGTCTCCAAGTTCTGGCCATTTTGGGGCTGATGCACCTGCCAGCCTGGCCGCTGCCCATGTTAGCCCTCGATCTCCAGGGCGGGCTGATACGGAGACCCATTCCGAACAGGAGTCTGCTTCGTGCACTCCTACAAAGCACACGGGGAAGCGCAAGCATATCTCCCCATATCATTCTATCAGGACCGAGGACCAGGACTGTCCACAGGGTCCACCACAAGACCAGTACCATCTACAGGGTCCACCACAGTATGGTCACCCGTTTTTCGGTCAATACCATCATAATCCATATCAAGGCTGTGGCTATCAACCTGACTATAGGGGATCTGCGTATCCTCCACCATCCTGGTACCCTTCCATGGCTCCGCCAATGGAAGCTCAGCCACGATACCAAGGGGACTTTTCCATGCCCCAGGCTCCTCCTTCCCGAAAGAGACGTACTCCGCTGGCACCTACAGCGCCTCCTAAACGCGCTAAACACAGCAGGAGCCATACTACTGTACAGGCTACCAATCTTTATTCTGGTCCTCAGGGCCACGGTACAGAACCTTTCTCCCCGTCTACGCATTCTGATGCCGAACCTGCACCAAGAGATACGGTACCACGCCGTTCTCCATCTATGGCTTCTGAGTCGTTCCATGATGAACACTCATCTACCTCCGGCGACTCTGATGTCCCTGATGCTGGCGACACAGGCACTTCTTCCCAATCATTGGAAGATTTTTCATCATGTGCCCAGCTTATCCTGCGTATGGCCAGGACTCTGCAACTCGACGCGCAAATACCGCAACAAGAGAAAGACCTTGTCTTTCATGATATGGAACAGGATAAAACCTCCCCTCCTAGCCTAAGTTTGATACCAGCGCTCTTCGACCTGGTTAAGAGTTCTTGGGATAAGTCATCTTCAGCTCTACAAATCCCTCACAAAATCGAGCACCATTATAAAACTTATGGATCAGATTTTCTAACTAAACACCCTATGCCTAATTCCGTCGTTGTAGAGGCTACTCAATACAAGTCTCGTAGTAGATCCTCCCTGATACCCGCTAATAAGGAGGGAAGAAAGACTGACTCCTTGGGGAAAAAACTTTATTCCTTAGCTGCCTTGCTAATCAAAATCTCTAATTACCAAGCTGCAATGGGAGCTTATCAAAAACATCTATGGGACAAAATTCTCCCCATATTACAAACTCTCCCTGATTCCTCGAAGATCGAGGCCCTCAACACTTACGAGGAGGCTAACTCCCTCACTAGACAGCAGAGAGTAGCGGCGAAGCATACCGCCGATACTGCCTCAAAATCTATGTTGGCGGCAATTGCTGTCTGACGGCACGCCTGGCTCAGAGCCGCGAACGTCTTGGACGATACCAAGGCTAAAATTGAGGACCTGGCTTTTGATGCTACCGGCCTCTTCAATTCTAAGACTGACGAAGTTATGGACAATATCCATAAGATGAGAAAAACAGCTAAATCCTATGTACCTTACCAGCCGTATAGGTACCAGAAACTGGCTTACAAGAAGCCCCCTTACCAACCATCGTCTCAGTACCAGTCCTTTCGGTACGGTAGACAACAGCAGCCTGATCGGACTTACCAACCTCCTCAGTCCAACCCTCCACCTTTCAAGCAGCGACAATACCGGAGCCCTAGGCAAACTTTCCAAAAGCCGCAACGCAGGGGTAAGCAGTACTCCTAATTCATTTCATCAAAGTAGACTGTTCCCATTCCTTCCTGAACGGCGTAAGATTACTTCAGATAAATGGGTTTTAACCATCATCGAGAAAGGCTATTTAATAGAATTCTCGCAAATTCCTCCACTGAATTTCGTCAAGACCACCCCCTTTTCTCAATTATTACATCAGGAGATTTCAGCACTCCTATATAAAGGGGCGATAGTCAAAGTTCCAACTTCTGACTCTCACGAGGGATTTCTCTCTCGATACTTTGCAGTCCCTAAAAAGGATGGTGGTATCAGACCCATCATGGACCTTAGAGACCTTAACTATTACATCTCATACCGGAAATTCCATATGCTAACACTTGATTCCATTCTCCCTCTTCTATCTCAGGGAAATTGGTTCGTCGCCATCGACCTAATGGACGCCTCTTTCCACATCTCCATCCACCCGTCTCATCAGAAATTCCTCCAATTCCGCTTTCATCGCTCCACCTACCAATTTGCCGCCCTCCCGTTCGGGCTCTCTACAGCCCCCAGAATATTTACCAAATGCATGGCTCCCGTGGTGGCTTATCTCCATACCAGGGGAATCAAAATCTTCCCCTACATCGACGATTGGCTCCTGGTCGCAAAATCTTACCAGGACACCGTTTCAGCCACCATCACTACACTCAATGTCTTGAACAACCTCGGTTTGCAAATCAACCGAGAAAAATCTCATCTCATACCATCTCAAATTGTAAATTATATAGGAGCAAGAATCGTCTCCACTCGAGCAAGAGCGTTCCTTCCGTACCAAAGATTTCTAAAAATCCGAAGGGCAATCCTTCCCTTTCGGCCTTTCGCTACCGTGACTGCCTTTCAAGTCCAACACCTGCTTGGTCTCATGGCATCCAGTGGTCCTCCATGCCAGACTGAAACTTCGGTCTCTCCAATCTTGGTTCCTCGACCAATTCGACCCCTTAACGGACTCTCCTATGAAAAAAACTACGGGTCCTACCATATCTAATACACCGTCTCACCTGGTGGACAATTCCTCGCAACCTCACCATGGGCAGACCATTTCATCCTCCGTACCTATCCATACAGGTCACGACAGACGCCAACCCCTCAGGTTGGGGGGCTCATTGCCAAGGATTACAAATTCACGGACTGTGGTCAAAAAGGCAAAAGACATTTCACATCAATCAGCTCGAAATGCTAGCAGTAATCAAAGCCTTTCAAGCTTTCCTTCCTTGCATCGAAGGCAAAGCGGTACAGCTTGTCACGGACAATACCACGACAATGCACTACATAAACAGACAAGGAGGAACCAGATCTCAATCCCTCCTACAACTAACCATACGACTCTGGGACTGGTGCAATATCCACCATATTTTCCCACAAGCGATCCATCTTTCATCTCAGGACGTCATAGCGGACCGCTTGAGCAGGCTCCCCACGGGCATGCATGAATGGTCTCTCAACCAGACAGTCTTCAGAGACATATGCCTTCGATGGGGCCGGCCTACCATAGACCTTTTTGCATCCCAACGCAATACCAAATGCCACCGGTATTGCTCCAGGGCTGGCATAGACACCTTCTCCCTCGGAGATGCCTTTCTCATACCGTGGTCCGGGGAACTCGCCTACCTGTTTCCTCCAATACCACTGATCCTCAGAACAGTGACCAGGATCATTCAATACCGCACGGATGCAATACTCATCACCCCATGGTGGCCCCGACAACCGTGGTTCTCCCACCTCACAGAAATATCGGTGGACATATTCCACTTACCTCCGATACCGTCCCTTCTCTCGCAGAATGACGGGGATCTCCTCCATCCCGATGTCCGGTCTCTTCACCTGACGGCGTGGAGGATAACCCCCAATTCCGTGCGATCCTAAACCAGGCTCGAAAACCATCCACTTCTCGCCTATACAGCAATAAATGGAAATCCTTTATCACGTTTACTCAATCCAAGGGATTTACCTCAATACCAGTATCGCTTTCAACCGTACTTACCTTTATACTACACCTCTTTGATCTCGGACTGGCTCATTCGACTATCAAAGTATATGTCTCAGCAATTGTCGCTCACCAACCTCTTCAATCTGGCTCCGCCAAATTTCTTTCTCATCCTACGATCAAAAAGTTTCTCAAGGGCCTGCGGAACATCCACCCGCCCTCACAGCACATTGTACCTCAATGGTCGCTTCCTATTGTCTTAGAAGCACTTACTAAACCTCCATTTGAACCAATGGCTACCTGTAACGAAAAATTGCTTTCTCTCAAAACTGCCTTTCTGGTGGCCATAACATCTGCCAAGAGAGCTAGTGAACTATCAGCTCTCAGATCAGACCCTCCGTACCTTCAAATGCATCCCGACAAGGTCACCTTGTACCTCGATGTGTCTTTCCTTCCTAAGGTGGTCTCGGATTTCCACCTAAATCAACCTATTGTGCTCCCAACACTATTTCCGTCTCCATCCACACAGATTGAGCGTAAGCTCCACATGTTAGATGTCAGAAGAGCTCTTGCCTTCTACCTTCACCGAACTAAGCACATTCGACGTGCTTCACGTCTCTTTCTGTGCTATCATGGACCTCTCAGAGGTGCCCATGCCTCTCCACAAACCATATCACGGTGGATAGTACAGACCATACAATTCGCGTATCAACTTGCTGGCAAGCCAATTCCGGACCATTTGAAGGCTCACTCTACTCGAGCAGTCTCTACTTCGACCGCTCTACACAGAGGCATTCAGATCCAAAACATCTGTAAAGCGGCTACTTGGTCCAATCCTCTGACATTTGCAAAACATTAACGCCTCGATGTCAGAGCTAAAAATGATGCTGCCTTTGGAAGGGCGATACTGTCATCCTTGATATCGTGACGGCCCTCCATCTGGTGAGTACAGCTTGGTAATCACCCATTTGTGTGCATTCACAGAGACCACTACGAAGAAAGTTAGGTTACCTACCTGTAACCATGGTTCTTCTAGTGGTACTCTGTGAATTCACACATCCCTCCCTTCCTCCCCGCTGTCCGTCACGATACCGTTCTTTAAGTACCTACTCTTTACGGTAACGGCGGACTCAGGGAACTGAAAGGAAGGTTGAGGAGGCGGAGTCTATACCCTCCGGGGGGGAGAGACTAAATTGTTTCTTTTCCTATGCTCTAGAATCTTCCGAACGTCCTGCGCAGGCGCAGGATAAACCCATTTGTGTGAATTCACAGAGTACCACTAGAAGAACCATGGTTACAGGTAGGTAACCTAACTTTTCATTATACTGTTCACACAGTCAAGGCATCCAGTAGCAAAGCAACCCCAAAACATATTTGAACCTCCACCATGTTTGACTGTAGGGGCTGTGTTCTTTTCTTTGAATGCCTCATTTCTTTTTCAGTAAACAGTGTCATGATGTCCTTGACCAAAAAGTTCTACTTTTGTCTCATCTGTCCACAGTACGTTCTTCCAGAAGGATTGTGGTTTTGTCACATAAGTTTCAGCATACTCTAGTCTTGCTTTTTTATGCCTTTGTGTCAGCAGTGGTGTCCTCCTGGGTCTCCTACCATAGCGTCCCTTTTCATTCAGATGGTGACGGATAGCGCAAGCTGACACTGTTGTACCCTTTGTCTGCAGATCAGCTTGAATTTGTTTGGAAGTTAATCTGGGTTCTGTATCCACCATTTGAACAACTCTTTGTTGTAATTTTTCAGTAATTTTGCTCTTCCATCCACGTCCAGGGAGCTTAGCTACAGTGCCATGGGCTGTAAACCTCTTGATGATATTGCACACAGTGGACACAGGAACATTTGGAGATGGACTTGTAGCCTTGAGATTGTCAATGTTTTTCCACAATTTTCCCCCTCAAATCCACAGACAACTCTTTACACTTCATTCTTTTCTCCATGCTCAGTGTCACACACAACACAAAGGTTGAGTTAACTTTTCTCCATCTTAAGTGGTTGCAAGTGTGATTACTATATTGCCCACACCTCTTACTTGCGATAGGTGTGTCTAAATACAAATTAAAGGAGCATCACATGCTTGAAACGCAATTATTTCTTACAATTTAGACAGGGTGCCAGTAATTTTGGCCAGTGCATTTTTGGGTTTCTGTGTGGGATTGTATCAGATTTGACTTTTCTTCTCTGTTTTTTTTGTGTTGTTCCAACACAAACCAAAGAAATGAACATGTGAGTACCAAAACATTTGCAACTGCAACAATTTTCTGAGAGAAGGGTTGCATTTTCTGACAGAATTGCAAGGATGCCAATATTTTTGGCCATGACTGTAGGAAGGAACAGGTGGAACAGCTTCATCTGTGATCAGTTGAACTTTATATTGTTGGTCTTAAGTACATTACTATTCTAATGAGCTATTCTGTTGTTATTTAAGAAAGCATTCTGTTTATTCTCATATTCTTTTCTATGCACAGGAATAAAGCGTGCATGAGCCAAAGTACTATTCCATGCTTTGAATCATATTTTCTATGCTGAAGAATGCTGCCAGCATTTTAACAATGCATTGTGATGATGCATTTCAACTATTGTCACTGATTTGTTCACTCTGATGCATGCTCCAATGAGATTCTAAAAAAAGGATACCAAAGTTAATCTAAAATATTTGTACAAACGCTTCAGTGACAAGGTGAACAGCTTTAATGGCTCTAGTTTGTAACCCTCTTTCCCCCCCAAATAGATCTTAGGTATAAAACATTTATGACATGTTAGGTCCCTAGAGTATACCCAGTGTGGTGTGGTGGATAAAATAATGCACTAGGACTCAGGAGGCCTAGGTTCAAATTCCCGCTGAGTCATGGCAACTGACTTGGGGTGTGGAACTGGTAAAACCGCTCCTTAAATATCTCACTTACTTTGATAGTCCTATTAGAGCCACTATACATCAGTTCTGTCTTGACAGCACATAACAAAAACAACCATAAATACCTAGTAGTTACATGTAATAGAGGTCCTCTTAGCTAATATTGCTGTTGTCCTTCAGATTTAGGGCTGTCTGTGGTTATTCCTTCAGGTTGATGATAGACATTAGCAACAGTGTTCTACTTGAAGATGTCAATTTTTTTGATAGGTAATTGGTCACAATAGTGTGAATCAGGGTAAGGAACTTCCAGAGGCCCAATGGCTGCACATGGCCACCCCACTGGAGGGCTGCGTCTGCTCCTGTCTACCCCCAGTACATATATATATATAAACAGTAAATGCTTTTTAAAATTGGAAAAGCTCCCTCCTGCCTTTTAGTAGCCATTCAAAGTAGTAGCAGCAGTTATTGTTGTTGTTATTTTGGGGACATGTAGGGCAAGTGTACTAAGGTGGCAAAACATGGCAAAAAGCCTTTTCATGTTTTCTGAAGGGCACAGGGGACCTTTTTGAGCAATTAAAAATATTTGAGGTGGCCCCCCCAAAAGTGGGGAAATTTAGATCCAAGGGGCTACACATGCGGTTCACAGGCCACATTTTGTCTACCCCTGCTGTAAATTAGAGAATTCTTCAAGGCAAATGCAAGGTCAAAATTCTAGATTTTCCATAGGATTTTGGCTGCTATGAAAGAACTTGCATCCTGTCATGAGAACAATTCTCCTTTCCAAGAAAAACTTATATGTTCACAGGCATTCTGTTCTTACTGCTATAATTTATGGTAAGACTTAAGCATAAAAAATCACAGCAGTATTGTTGGGAGTAAACATAAAATCATTCTGTTGTTAGCTAAAAATCATACTAATACAATTATAAATGTTACTGCTATGGTAACTAATACACTAGTATACCTAAAGGTTACAGAATCTGTGGCAAGTTAGGGCTGGCAGGAGATGTCACATAACAGAAGCGTGAGAAGGCAAGAACTCAGACTACTGTGTTCTAACAGAGATAACATGACCGGGACATCCTGTAAATTCTGCTGTTTTAAATTCCTGTTGCTACTTGAACAACCTGAAAGAATACATACGGATTTGAATCTCCAGTGGCATGCTGTACACAGTAAAGACAACAGGCTGAGATTCTAAGAATAGAATATGTTCCTGGTGGTTCTTGGGCTTGTTTTTCTTATGCCAGGCAGTGAAGATGTAATCAAAAACAGATTATAACAAACCATTGGAGGAGAGTACCTGGTGCTGAAACAAAAGTCAAAAAATGCCACTTGGCATGTCTTAAGCCCTTAGGTATACACAAAGTAAATTCTTGAATGCTGGCCAGTGCTGTGCCTCTAGAAATGACAGGATTATTGGTGCCTGGCAACCCTCCTGCCCACTTCCATGCTGAGGCATTGAGCAAAAGCAAATAGTATTTTGTCCTGTCAAACATCTACCAATTCGCTAGTGTGTTGCAGAAGCTCATTATGTGTAGCCTTTATAGATCTATTTTTATGGCAGGGTGACTACAAGTATAAAATGAGTAATATTTTGTTTTAATTGTTTTCTGTCACCAGAGTCAATATAAATTATATTATCTAGCCAAACACATTCACCTGAGAAAGGACAAGCACTGTTGGAGCTTTTTAGCTGCCAAAGAACAGCTTGTCAGATCGCCCCTTTTAATCCTGAGGAGATTAACATACACTTTGTCATTTCAAATCATCTGTTCTTCTAGCAAGTGGATTCTTCACATTTCAAAACCACCTAACAATGTTTCTAAGCATCTCATCTTGGTGCCCTTTAAAAAAAAAGAACAGATACACTACAGTGACTCAAGTTAATTGTACACAAAACAGGTAACATTCATTGGGGGCTCATTTTGTAAGCAACAATATTAAAGTGGCTGAGTTTGGGACATAGCCCCTCATCTGACCAGTCATAACTAGACTGAACTAAAAGAAAAAAGGATTAAGATCTTATTTTGGAACAAATAATCCTAACTTTGATTGAGAGTGTGATACTAATCTTTTCCCCAGCATTATTTGACTTATTGAGGGATATATTGCATTTATACATTGTCATTTGGCAAAGGCTCTTGAGACAATATACAATTTTAAAGTGCTAAAAAAAGAGAAATGTTTCAAAATACAGAGGGGACATTCTGTCAGGAGATGATGGCAGGACCTTTTTAGACTTGTCATCTGTTTTCCCTTAAGACATATAGGTCTCAAGTAGCCATAGGGAAAGTGTGGGAGGGGACTGCCATTACTAACCTTTGATAATCTGATAGCATGAGCTCCTTACTCTAGGCTACTCATTGTGAGTTGTCTTAAAGCAGTTTTCAGGAACACTAAGGTGCATGTTTTATAAATAAATTAGGGATGTGCACTAGCACCAGGAAAGTCCAGCAATGGTAGGTTGACCTTGAGGAAAATAAGTTTTTCTACAGATACAGTTTCCAGGCATGAGTGGTGTGGACTAACCATGTCCTCTGCCTGAGAGAATACTCTCTTTGGGTGCTCTAGCTGGTGGCCAAGACAGCATTCCCACTTCCGCCTTCGCCAGACCTCCCTAAACAGACTCCTTCTCAGCCCAGTAAGACAAAGGATTGGTCTCTTTTGGCTTGCAATCATACAGGCACAAAACCTATTAATTTAATAAATCTAACGACTGAACTCGTTATATATAGACCAATATTGAGCCTGACACTATCCTACTTTGGGCACATCATGAGAAGGCACGATTCTCTGTAAAAGACTATATAATGCTGGGAAAGGTGGAAGGCAGCAGGAAAAGAGGAAGACCAAATATGAGATGAGCTGATTCCCTCAAGGAAGTCATTCTGTGATCACAAAGCACTTTGTCCAGCCCTAATGTTTGAAAATCTTAGTTTCTGGGAGCTGAACAGTTGAGGACAAAACATTTTGGAGATCGCTCATTCATAGGGTCGCCATAGGTCGGAAACAACTTGACAGCACATAACAACAAGTTATTCATGTAAATGACAATAAGTGAAGGAAAAAATGGATTATTCTTTCATTTTGTACTGTAGCATTTTGTATGGCAAGGGGAAGCCAGTATCAAGAAATTGCTGATTGATTCTTTTCTTGCTTGGCATTGACATGTTTTGCTTTCCACACAAAAGGTGTTGCACTTAATCCTTGGCTTTTCCAATTAAGGGTAATGGGTGATGCAATAGCCCTCTTCTGAGATCCTAGACTCTAGGACCTAGAGGGTCCCTGGCAGTTGGAATACCAGTTACTATTGGCCTAGATTGATACATAATCTGACATGATATATGTGAGATGGTTCGTTATTTACTTTATGCTGTTCCTCTTCAGGCAATATAAAAGATGAGTCAGAATTATCAATAAAAGGATTTTTATTAACACAACTCAAATTATCTTCTTTATTCAACTCAACAGAATCATGTAACGACAACTGTGGGGGAGAACAATCCCAAAACCATATCAACGACTTCTCTTTGTTACTTTCTTTTAGTAATAAGTTTTGGCTTGCTTCTCCTGTTCTGTAGGCGGTCTCAGGTACCCACTGCGGACCGCACATATAGTCCCGTAACGGGTGGCGGGACCATTCTCCTTCCCGAGGTTTCTCGTTCGGGACTGAGGGATCCATGTGAAGTACATATCGCTCTGACCCCTTCCTCTTGGGATATACTAATACTGTCCATTCTTCTGGACTTAATCCCGGGATAATGGGTCTTGCACTTTCTCTTGTGGTTACTTTTTCTATTCTTTCATCAGGACTAGTTCCTGGTCCTTTCCTTGGTATTGAGAATAAATGGGGTTCTTCCTCTCTTCTCTTGATTACCTCTTCCTCATATACGGTAACTTTCTCAGTACTGGTTGAGGTACTACCTTCTTCAGTAGTTAGGAAGACGTCTATCTTATCTCTTCTCTTTTCTGAGTCTCCCCCTCCTCTCCCCGATGTCTCTAACGGCTGCAACTGAACTTTCTCGCGCCTGTCTCGTTTCGTCCCTCTCTCCTCCGCGCGATCTCCCTCTGTCTCCTCTGCACGCGCTTTGGTGTCTTTCTCTTCTGCACACGCTTCGGTTTCTTGCTCCTTACCCTTTTCCCACTCTGTCCCTATTTCATCCCTTGTCTCTTTCCTTATTCCTTCCTTCCCTTCCTCTTGCCTCGCTTGGGACGCTTGAGGGGACGGCTCACTCTCTGCATCTATCGTAGCCTCTATCTCACAATATAAGAACATTTTTACCTTCCTAAATAAGATAATGCTTGCTTCTCAATCCCAAGAAGGTCCTCAATCCTACCAGGTTCTCATTTTACTGTCTCAGATATAGGTTTTTCAAACGTTAAGGCTGGACAGAGTCCTTTGTGATCACAGATTGGTTAGAACAAAATCTTGAAGTGCACATATGCTGAAAGAAATATATAATGCGAAGTAAGTATTGGGTTTCTAAATATCAGATTAATTATCACTGCATTATATAACAGCCAATTAAAAGGACCTTTATTTCTATAGGCTATATGTATGGCTCTCAGTCACATAAATTGATATTTATATGAGCTTGACTCATTAATAGATTGAATTTTATATTAGCAAAAGCAGATCTGAAACAGAAGGCATGCTCTGTTTGAAAGAGGTATCCCCTCCTGTGCCTCTGTCTCTGAGAATGGTTCTTCTGCAGCTTTTCTTACCCTTCAACTGCACATAGACAAGAGACTCCAGAAAAACCTATTTCTATAGTCACCTTCTAGCAGTGTTTGAACCATTTGAAAGATCAGGTTCTCCCAGCCGTTTAGATGAGCTCAGTTCTTGCTGAGAATAGTAGCTTTCTCCAATTCACAGAGCTGTCTGTGGTCCTGAAAACTGCACACCTGACTTTGCCAAGGTTAAGCTCCCAGTGAACAGAATTATCTTGGCCTGTTCTGACTTATTCTGACCTAACTGACCTTAACCTGATGCACTCAACTAGATTTAACTTGTAGTGACCTGATTGTCTTAACCTGATCCCCATGACTCTATCTGCTATACTTCATCTGGATCTTTTTTTATGTAGTATGCCTTTGGACAACCTTCATGGTTTTGGTATGGTATGTGTAGTTTTTAGGACATATGAATGAAAGCAGTTTTCTTATTTGATTATTTGACATGGTTTTTAGTCAGTTTTAATAGTTATTCAGCTAAGTGAGGAACTGATTAAATTGTGCAGAACTAGTTAGCAGGACCTGAAATCTTATTGATTTACAGTATGTAATTGTGTAAGGCCAGTCATGCAAATGGTGAGATGTATTTTCTGGGTCGTTCACTGTGCACCAAGGCCTCCTCAGATGGTGCAGGTAAATGCTCAATCAGGCATACGACAACCAGGTGTATGTGTGAAAACTCTGATATGTTGTTTTCTGTAATAGGATTTTGGCTTTGAGACCACTCTATAATATTTTCAGTTCATAGTTCAGGAACATGCTATAGACCTTTGTATTCCCTCTCTCAGACTTCCATTTCAAATGTGAATTTCCACCCCCTTTCCTTTTCATGTATCTCAAGGCTAATACTAACCTTAGTTTTAATCACAGTTTTCAAATCACCTTCTAACTTTGGTTGCATAACTATGAACATCTAACCATTGTTAGTGTCATCATTGTCAGAGATTTAATGCTGCACTACACCATAGATAAACCTAGGAAAAGCCGGCTTGGGTCCTTTTGGGGAGAAAAGCAGAATAGAAATATTTGAAATAAATAAATACTATTTCAGAATACAGCTCCCAAGATCATCCAGCCAATATGTCACACCATGAAAGTTCTGTTAGCAATATAAGCCTTTAAAACTGTAATATGGAATTATCCAGGCTTTAAAAGGATCTGGAAGTTCTTCTTAGCATCTTCTTCCAGGTTCACTTCAGGTCTGCAGCACTTTGAATGAAATATAAAAGTATTTTATTAGCAATCAAAGCAATTCATACTTCTAGGGCATCCAATGTGCACCACTGTGCTGTGTAGGAGTATTTTAGTTCTGACTGTATGATAATTATCAAAGGTGGGCAGGAGTTGACAGGTAGCAATCAGAATTATCTCATTTTCTTTGAATTCACAGTGTAAGGAGAAGAGGAAAAAAATCCAGATAAGTTAGTGTACCACATGGCTTGCATGGAGATGAATACAGTGACTTCCTTTGCTTTGTGAATGGAGAAAATCAGACCTGCTAGGCTCTGGTTGCATGCCTGATCGGGCACTTGACCAGGAACACAACCAGAACCTCATTAATTAGTGGCAGTCTGCCATTGAGACTTCTGCCATTTCACTTAATGCAAGTGTAAATTGTCAGTTAGATTCTGACATAATGTGCTAATTGTTCTCAGTTGGACGTCTTAGTTACTACCATGACCCTGCCTATCAGAAGTAACCTGACCACTTATACAAAGAAGCTGCTGAATCCACTGGGCCAGGAATGCATATTGCAGAGTCATCAGTCCCAAATCCCAATCCCAAAGCAGGAACACTTCAGTTGAAGCACTCTAAGAATAAACCTTCTGAGCCAGACCTCCAGGAGCACCCACACAGACTCCCTGGAAGGGACACTCTTCTCAGCTATAGGGCGTCATGCTTCAGGAAGCTCACTCACTATCATAGGTGACAATTAGTGGCTGTATCTTTCCGCTAGTTATCACCTGTGATAGTGAGTGGGCTCCTCACCCTTCTGCCACCATGCATTCTGTAGGTCTCTGTAAGTGCAATTGGCTGAACATGGTTACAGAGCTCCCATTTTTACAAACACTGATCTCTTCTGACATCAGTGAGTTGTGCTTTTCCATCCTCCTTGTTTTGGTGCAAAGGGGAAGCCAACAGTAGTATATGTGGTCATTATACCCTGACCTAGATAAGCAATACTAGACATTAAGAAAGGAGGAGGCATTGATAGACATGACAGCTGTTTATGGTGGCAGTCATATGTTTAATGCAATGCCTTGCTCCATCCCAGTCTGGCCAAGTGCCAACATAATCAATAATCACATTGCTCTGTCACAGCAATCCTTCATCCTTGGCAGCACAGGCACTCATGAAGAGAAGCTCTTTGTTTATGTAGAATGACAGCGTGAAGGTAATTCTCTGATTTAAGCCTAGCTGGTTAATATGCTTGCAAATCTATTTCAGGATGAATCCTTGCATAACTAATTTAGTGTCTGGCAAGTGATCTCATATCTCAAGCACTGTAAAGCAATCTCTGTGCAGAAAGTAACCCAGACAATTGAGTGTTGACCTACAGAAGTAATTTGTAACAGTAAATCAGATGGACACTCATTTCTATTTGGATGCTCATTTGAGGACTCTTACATTCCAGATTGAGTAGCAATATGTTGATGTGTTAATTGCATGAACATGTTAATCCCATGAGATATGGAGTACAATGCACAACCCAGGCTAGCCAATCACATATTCAATATTAGATAATGAGCATTAACTATCATGATAATACATTGCCTTGAAATTATTATAAATCATGCTCATAAATAAACTTGCCTTATTAATTTACTTGTGACACATTTTTACCCAGTTTTTTATCAGCAATAATCTAAGACTGACAATAAACATGTACAGAACACACTCTGTAAATCAGAAACATGTAGCTGTCAGTCCTTGAAGGTGAATCTAATTTTCCTGAGCTTCATTTACATCATCAGCAAGGTTGTTGGCGAGTCTTCCCCTCCAAGTCCCAAGTCCAAGTTTGAGTCTACAGGCCCAAGTCCCGAGGCTCGAGTCCAACTCTCAAGTCACTTGCCCCTCCCCCTGAGGCTTCTCAGGACTGCGACCCAAAGACTTGGGCCTCCCACCACTGTCCCCCAATGTGGCCCCTCCACCACCTCCACTGTTGTCATGTTCCCCTGCTGCTACCACCCAGGTCTCCTGAGTCATAATCTGTTGTCCTATCCGCTAGACTTCAGTGACTTTCAGATTAACTTTACAAGCTTTAAAATGCAGTGGAAGTCCTTTTTAAGGACAAAATGGATAGAACATGGGATATATACATTAGACCAGGTAATAAGGTCCAGCTAGGTAAATTTTATTACTTCTTGTGGTTCAGCTTAAATGTCATTTACTTTCCAGAATTAAATGGTAGTATTTGCAACTATAGCACCTCTTGGTATCTGTTTACGGGCCATCAGCTTTGGGTGTCTCAGCATCTCTTTCACAGTTAGAAAAATTAATTGGTTCTTTAAGAAATCTAACCCCACAATAATCATCTATACTGTAAATGCCTGTTGGAATGTAATTAAATTGAACATAGTCTCATTTAAAATAATTAATGGAACATTGCATGTTAATTTCTTGTACGTATTGTTTCTCTGGATCTAAAATAGAAATTGAATCAGCAAAAACTAATGTTTCAAGCATATTAGTTACCACAGTGCCATTGTGGGAAGAAGCTAGATGTTGGTGATATAATAGGGACAATGATGTCTGGTTCCTGTTGTGATTGGTGGCACAGAAGGCACAGTAACCTTTACTTGCTGGAGCCAGGGCAAAAATGGGCACTCATACATATGCACACACATGTAAAGAGGCAGGCAAGTGAGCAAATATTCACTTAGACATTGCTGCACCTCAGCTCATTAATTCACATCATGGCTACTTGGTGTAGATCAGTCATGGATGCATTGTAAGGCAGAGCAGAACTAAATGCTATACACCTGGACAGATGAACCACCATTTCCTATGGTCCTCCTACCCCCGTTAATATACATTATTAACAGATGGTTGGAGGAAAAGAGCTAAATTGAGTTGACCTTCACACTAATCTAAGAGAGAAATTTAAAAAGTTACTTTTTTTGCCCTGTAATTCCTCAACCTGCCAAGCATAGCCCATTGGGAATTTCGTAGCCTAAAACGTAACGTTTGTCATTTCAGGATTGACATAGTGTCCTCAGGCAGCAATCCAAGAGGGCAACAGTCCCCAGTTCTGAACTGAAAGTGATTCTGCAGGAAGGCAAAGCTATCTTTTAAGCAAAGTGTGACCATCAGGTATAAGGAAGGACATTGTCCCCTTGCGAGTGTTGAAGTGGATACAACTGTCAATTCCATTCAGTTCTGAATTCAGAATAGGGAGTGGGGAATCCATTAGGCAGCAAAATTTCCAACTCTGGAATCAAAGAAGAAATTCTTCTCTCCTTCCAAATCCATGCCATTTATACTTTGAATAGAGCATATTTCTGTTAAGCCTTTTGCTCCTTTTTCCCCATTATACTAATTAATAAATTGCCCATATTAACAAGCAGCATGGTTTCTGTCCTCTGTTTTAAAGGCCTCTGTTAAGAACCAGTCATATACCAATTCTGCTTATGCAAAAGCATGCAGAACTGAACAGGTTTTACTCTTCCATACATCATCAGTTATGATGGATGCCAATAAGAATAATCAAAGCTCTCTAACATGTGCAAATCCTTTGATTTGAGGTAATGGAGGACATATTTATGAAGAAAGTTGATTCTTCTTGATTTTGGTTCTGCTGATCTTTCAGAAGATCCTGAACTTCAGTAGCAAGCTTAATACAGATGACAAAGAAAAAAAATTAAATCAGTATGAGATTGATGTTGGCTTAACTTAATGCAAGATAGAAGCAGCTTCAGGAGGAGATTACTTGAAAAGAATGAAAATCAAGTGCAATTTGAGGGAGGAAAAAAAGCTACCTGATATAATATACTGCAGAAGTGAAATTGTCCAAGAAAACACACACACACATATTACATAGGTAGCAAATTGCTTTAAAAGACAAAATTAGAATTGGTACTTCTCATTCTATTTCTAGGGAGACATAAAGTCATTCTGTTCAGTACAATGAGTGCTGAACTAGGTTTCCAGAGGTAGCTTTGCTATGTTTGGTGTGTAAAGTCCAGTTATTCAGAAGACAATTAAAATGCCCTAGAGGAGACCACGTGACTTGGTTCTAATCCACCCCAGCCCATGCAATATAGAATAAGGATCATTCCTTTTTTTCCACAACTAAGAATAATCTGGATCCAGATTACTGTAGAGGTTAAGGAGACCAGTATCAAATGGACAGAAATTATTGCAGACTGAAAACTTAGTTCAGTCCAGGTCTCTACCATACACAGAATATATGAGGCCCTTCCAAGAGTAATTCTCATAAAGCAAAGTTCTAGGTTAGGCAATACCATTATTGGATTAGTAATAACTTACATATAAAGCAAGCTTTTGAGTTCTCCAGGCAATGATGGTTTACAACTTGGAGTCCAAGAGAAAGTAAAAAAATTGGGCCAGGTGTGATGCCATGGCTCATGCAGCCAAGATTGCCAGGAAGGCAACAAAGAGTTTTATATTCTACATGATACAGAAGAGACAAAGGCATCATTTTGCAGATTCTCTATCCCATTGAAGACAAACGGCTGTCTTGACCCACTCACAGATCTGTCAATTGTCTTGTGCAAGACCACAGACCTCTGTAGGAAACTTGGAATGGAAGAGCACAGAGTTGGTGTCAGTCTTTACACCAAAAAAATATAGAAAATGGCGCAAATCAGTAAACAACCACAGTAATCCTCTTCAAAACTTTTTTTAGCCTCAGACTTCCATAAGATCTTAGATCTGTGATCTAGAAAACATGCACCTTTACAATGGCTCTATAGGAAAAAGGAGGAAAATAAATCAAAGTATGCCTGTGATCCAGATATAAAAACATCTCTGGATATGCCCCCCTTCCCCTGTTCTGGCTCTCCAGCTACTTCTGTTTCCTTTCGTGCTCTGATTAAAGCCTACTTATGTTCACAGGTTTCTCCCTCTCTCCACCTCATTGCTTTTTAAACATTAATTAGGTTTTCCCTTTTCCTTTGCATACCCTCTGGTACTCAGAAACGGTTATCCAGGTATGCAAAGTGAGACAGAAACAGTAAATAAATGATGAGTTAGCTTTGCTAACTTTAACTTGTGTTTTAAGTTCTTGTGGCATTGTCAAAATGGCTACTTTCCTTTTGGGTATTCTTTAATCAAAGGTGGCATTGTACAAATTGCTTATGAAATAACCAGGAACACCCACGGGTTGTTTTTTTCCAGGCAGGGGGAGACAGCATTGTGATTTATGAGCAAAATGTGCATACATAGCATGCACTACTATGACACACCTGTTTATTTTCCTTGTATGTGTGCACACATGCTTTAAGATTGATATCGCATTCAGTGGCATTTAAAAGCCTACAAACAGTGGGAGGAAATTCCTCAGAACTTGGAATAATTTGACAGCATTAACACCGAACAGAAGACAGTATGAGCTCCTAAAAAGTTTATGTGAAGTGAGAGACATTAGGAAAAAAATACTTACAAAAAAGAAACTGAAGAAAAACTCAGATGAAGAAACATGGCACCTAAAAAGACACTGGGTGGTTTGTGGGTTTTGTTTTTTGGGGGGTATTTTTTGTTTTTGTTTGTTTGTTTTTAATCCTTGCTTTTCTCACAGCACTGACAACTTCACAAGACTTCAGTTTCTGGGCACAATTCAAATGCTGGTTTTAACCTTTTGTTGTTTAGTCGTTAAGTCGTGTCTGACTCTTCGTGACCCCATGGACCAGAGCACGCCAGGCCCTCCTGTCTTCCACTGCCTCCCAGAGTTTGGTCAAATTCATGTTGGTCGCTTCGATGACACTGTCCATCCATCTCGTCCTCTGTCGTCCCCTTCTCCTCTTGCCTTCACACTTTCCCAACATCAGGGTCTTTTCCAGGGAGTGTTCTCTTCTCATGAGATGGCCAAAGTATTGGAGCCTCAGCTTCATGAGCCTCAGCTTCAGGTTTTAACCTATAAAGCCCTAAATGGCCTGGATCCAAGCTATCTCAAGGACCACATCTCCCTTTATGAGCTGGCTCGGGTGTTATGATCATTAGGAGGGTCCTTTCTTTTGGTCCCACCAACCTCCCAACTGCATCTGATAGGGACATGAGAGAGGGCCTTCTCTGTCACTGCTCTCAGACTTGGAAGACTCTCCCAGACTCTCCTTCTGCAAGCAGGCAAAGACCTTTCTCTTCAGACAAGCCTCCTCTGAGTAACTAGCTACCTTTGTGTGCTTTTTAGAGGGATTGTTATTGTGTTTTCCATTTTTGGGTTTTCTATTTCTCAGAGTGACTTTCTTTTTAATATTTGTATACATATTGTTCCTAGCTTTAATATTGCCTTTTAATGATGTAAGGTGCCTCTTTCTACACATTGTTCTTAGCTTTAAATATTGTCTTTTAATGATGTTAACCATCATTGTCTACTCATTGTTTTAAACTTTAAATATTGTATTTCAATGTTGTAAGCCGCCTTGGGTCCTTTTTGGGGAGGAAGGCAGGGTAAAAAAATCAATCAATCAATCAATCAAACAAACAAACAAACAAACAAACAAGACTGATCTACAGAAAGGTCCTCACGGCCTCAAATGATTTTTTTCATAGCTGAATAGCTCAGTGGCTTAGGCATCAGGCTGTGTAGTCAGAGGTTGGGAGGTTGATTCTTCACTGTGTCTCCCTGACAAGTCGATGATCCACAGGATCCCTTCTAACTCTGCCATTCTAAGATGATAATTATTGCAAAAACTTTGTTTCACAGGTTAAGGAAGGGAGAAATGGCTATCTTTGTTCAGGATTCTGGGTTCTAGAATAATACAGACTGTCCATTTACTTTACCACCAGTCAGTGGTAAAGTAAAATTTTATATTACTACCAGTCAGTTTTTATATATTTCACAATGCCTTTTTTTTTCTAGCTCTGGATTTAAGTACACAAATGTTCTCTGGGAACTGCCTGTTTTGTGCCTGAAAATAAAAAGTACTGACAGTTTCAGAGGACATTTGGATGTGCATTTGTGCACATTAAAGTAAGTAAGTGATCAAATAAAGATAGGTTGCAGGAGTAGGGGAAAGTATTTCCCTTGATTCCTCAGTAGTTTGTTCATAGTAACTGTCTGAAAGCCAGGTTCTCAACCAAAATGCTGTACAGCTAGAAGCATTCTTGATACCCAGATATTCTAGATACCTAGGGACCATGCAACAATATATTATTTTTGTAACAGCTTTTAGCTGACAGATACTATACTACACTTGTGCCCTTGTGCCCTGTAGTGAGTATGGGCAGACAATTTTGCCATGCTTTGATGGCCCCTCACAGTCCTGCCCTCCATATATCCCATTATTATTATTTTTTTAAACATCATTGTTTGGGCCACTACAGAATACAAGGGAGCTTCTTCCGTATTTCTCATTTATCTATAAAAAATTATTATCCATATGCTTTAATTTCACTGGAGTCAAAAACCTTCTCCAGGCTAATTTAAAAAAAATCCTTCATCCTTATAGACATACATTTTAATATTCTTTTATCCCATATATTCTTTCACACTTCCATACTTATTTCCTCTCCCAAATCTAATTCTTAATGCTTTAAGAACATCTTGTTGGACTTCTGCTTCTATTAGTATTTTATAAATTCTACTGTATCTTATTTTCATCTATCTAGCTCCCCAGAGTTTCACACATGCATATTCCTTGTCTAACCCTACTAGGGAAGCTAGGAATTGACTCAGAGACCTACATGAAAACATATTGTAGCTTTCAACAAGCTACTGATTGACTGCCTGTATGATAAGAACTGATTATTTTCATGTGTTCAGATGGTTTCAAGTTGCATGACTGTAGATTAAGAATTGGATTTGGATTTGTCTCTCATTGGAGATGTGCTTTTGAAGAACTGAGCTTCTTTTGAGTAGACAACTTGAATGAAAAAGATTAGGTTTTCTTATTTTTTGAAAACCATGAATAATTGGAACAACTACTTCAGTTTTTCAGGTTGTTACAGTCCAAAAGCTGAACTTATTTTAAAATTTTTGACATTGATAAATAATTTTTATTTATGACCAGTAGAAGATAATACCGATGAATATGTTGTCACTTGCCAGCTCCAACAGTCCTCTTGTGAACTTCCCTGAATAAATTGCTTTTAGGATCCAGGATAGGGACTTGCTTCCTCACAAATCCCTTCATTTTGATTGTTCAGGGGGGCCTCCTATTGCACTTTCCCCTTCCCTTTTGCTTTCTCTTTAAGGGGCAGGAGTCTGTGGGAGAGAGGAGGAGACAGGTAACTTTACTTCTGTGAACTTTTAAAAGTTAGGCTAGTTTAAAATCCAAGCTTATACGCCAGATTTATGTTGATAAATGCCACCTGTAGCAGGTTAGCAGTGGTGGGAAGCTTCATATGAGTAATAACATTAATTCAACCAATGTTTAAATCATTTCCAAGTCATTCCAAGCCCAAATGACAAAACTACAATGCTAAGTACGGCTTTTATATGAATAAATCACCCCAGTATGAAGTGATGATCAAGTTCATTATTGCTTGAACACTCTTCTTCAAAGATATCTTAATGAAGACAAAATTATTGCAATTTGATTCAAAGAGTGAAATATAGTTGTACCTGCAGAGAAGGAAGGTACTGTCTAGAGAACAATCCTTTTTCAATAAGCAGCCATTATGGCTTGTTTGTTCTTGATGGAAAATAATTTCTGTCCTAGGAAATGAGATGGACAAATGATAACCTAGTTCCACACCACAAAAAAAAATCAGCATAATATTGTCATTCAAGGAAAGTTTCTTGTTCACTACTTACCTGATACTAATTTCTCTCTTCTGTGGTAAGTTAGGGAATGAGATGGTCACTGTTATGATGAAATGAATGTAGGATATAATTATTGGCCCAGGGCAAAGCTGTCAGTTCAAATGGAGTTTTGATTTTATATTGTCCATCATTTTCTCATGCTTGGTTGTTTCATAGCAGCTGTGTGTAATTTCCTCACACTCACACTGCAGAAGAGAGCAATTGGTGTAGAAGTTAATTTCCCTGGTTTAGGAGAGATAAATCTTCTCACAAGCCAAGAACCACTATAAATCTTCTTCTAAACCTTCCTCTCTGTGGGATTTTCAGCAATAATCAGCACCCTGTACAGAATGAAGAGTGAACTATGGTGAAATAAGATAAGCTATCTAACATGTTGTAATTTTCTGAAATATACTGTCACTCCTACTAGCATTGGTGGGAAAAGGCTGACTTGATACCCTTGCTGGATATGCTAACATAGACATTTTTAAAAATTCCTTCCATTATCTTTCAAAGTGCTACATCCTGTGAGCAGAAATAAACCACCAAGTATGCACAGAGCACTGAGAACTTGGAAGCTCTATACACATTTTTTTTTCAAGCTTTGGGGTGTTTTACAGTTAGTTTAGCTATTCCACCCTTCCTAGTTCACACGTTTGGCTCTATTTCTAACTATAATTAAGGTAAGGATGCCCCCTCCTGAGGAAGATTTATCTGGTCTGGTTCAGCATGTGGTCTAATACTGACAAGGAGGAGGAAGATGCTCTTTTCTTCATTCCCTTATAATCATGCACAAATCTGTCTCTGTTTCCCTTTGAAAATAAAACATTATGCATTGACGACTTTCACCAACAGTATGGCATCCTAATTTGGCCACAGAACATGTTGTAATTGCTCCATGCTGTCCTGTCTCACCAGTGCTAGACATATTTTATTTGTAAAATTCTGTTTTATGTCATTCTGCGATAGAAATATGTGTATAGCCGATAAAATACAACCAAGAAACAAATGAATTAGGATCAGCTATTAACTTTTTAAAAATAATGTTCCTAGTTTGCCCACAGATGCTCACTTTTCTTAGAAAATGTTATCTTTTGTTAGAACATTTACAAGCAATAATAAGCCAGTAATTATAAGTCTGTTGTATTTTACATTCAGGAGTCAGAACAGGCAGTACAATAAAATGTAGCTGTCACCAAAAATGACAGCTTTATGTTTATTGTAAAGGTCATTGTAATGATGGCTTTGGCCTTTAATTGTGGTTGATGCAGATGACACATGTTGGGGCACTGTGAACCTGATGTGAGAGTGGTCAGGGAAGAGGACTCAGTGGGGGTTTGAATACCCTCTTTGCAACATCTTAAAGGCTTAGAGTTGCATTGTTTGTATTGTTTACACTTTGCAAACATTAAATGTATATGAAGCCACTTTAAAATGTGATGTGTTTGAATACAGTGGAACCTCTACTTACGAACGTCCCTAGCTACGAACGATCCAACTTATGAACAGCTCCGTTCGCTAAATTTTGCCTCTACTTGTGAATGGAGCTCCAACTTACAAACCGAAAAAAAAACTTTCCTGCCCTTTTTTTAACCTTAGGTCATCTTAGGTTAAAAAAAAATATTCTCCCCCTAGTGGTAGAGTACGGATTAACCGGCTTTGCATTAGTTCCTATGGGAACTAATGCCTCTACTTGCGAACGGCGCCTGTAGATAAGAACGAAAAACAGCCGGAACGGATTCAATGGTTTTCAATGCATTCCTATGGGAAATTTTGCCTCTACTTACAAACGTTTCAACTTAAGAACAGCATCCCAATACGGATTAAGTTCGTAAATAGAGGTTCCACTGTACGTTTCTGTGGCTCTGTTCACATGTCATTATAGTGACGAATTATTAGTGATAAAGACCTTAGGAGATATGCTGATAGAGTCTGTCATGGGGGTGTTGAAGTTTAGCTCTCTGCCCCATTGTTCTTCCAAAAGTGTGATTTATGCCACACTTTTCATCATATATCATCATGTGTCATTTTCCACCATCACAGAGCAATTTCACTTGAAAATGAACAAGAAATTCCTTGGTCACCTTATATATTGAAACCATCCTCTTCTTCTCCTTTGCAAAGCAGCACCAGGAGGAGTACATTTTCAGTAGAACAGTGGAGTAAAGGACTTAGGGGGAATCACGGAGAAACAAGTTAAATCACTTGTTCTTTCGCTGCAGCTGTGATCACTGAAGGGTTTGAATCATTTTGGGGGTGTTTGTATTTCAGCCAAAAGAAATGTAAGTGCTTCAGAGAAAGAAAGTGCTGCTCAAGATATTTTGCTCCCTGAATTTTCTGTATTTGTATTATCCAAGCATTGCACAATTTGAAATTATGGATGTATATGAAATATAGATAAAGTTCAAACAAATTTAAAATGTTAAAATAATTATTTTTGACCAGAAGCTGGCTACTTCAATAGCATTATCTCAGTCATATGTTAGAGCTTTCCTATATGTGGTGGGGCATTAATTGCATGCACATGAATGCTGCATTGATTGAATTTATCCACATTCACAGAAAATTTGTCCTGTTTCCAAGTAGCCCCATATTACTTGATTAGTCTTTAAAGCTATAAAAGATGTAGGCATGGCAAAGTGGTAGGGCTTGATGTCCAGATTAAGCAAGTTAAACATTTTGGGCAAAACACAAAGGAATGGCTCCATCAACTCTTTAATAACAACTAGATGAGCAAACAAATTCCAGAATATGAAGATAAAAGTAATCGCTGTACAGGCAAAGAACCATCAGATCCCAAAAGCTACATGTCAGTCTTTGTACTATGCCACTTATACGAAGTGTTTGATAGTAAATCGTCTGGTCCCTAAAATTGAACCTCTTCTAATTTCGGAACAGGCATACTTAAGATCTGGCAAGAGCTATACAGCTTAACTTTTAAATCTAACCCAACTTATTAAAGATGGTTTTGAAATGCATAAAATAACAGGAGCAGCATTTGTTGACCTTAAAGTGGCATATGATACTGTCCACTATCAATAAGCTGCTCAAAAGCTCTACCGCCTCAATGAAGATAGTGAACTAACAGAAATGGTCACAGTTCTACTTCAAAACTGAAGATTCTTTGTTGAATTTCAAGGAAAGCACAATTGCTGGAGCAATCAAAGGAATGGTTTCTCAGAGGGTAGCATCTTGGTACCATTGCTTTTTAATATTTACACAAATGATCAACTGATGTCCTCTGAAGATGCCGGCCACAGAGACTGGCGAAACGTTAGGAAGAAAAACCTCAAGAACACGGCCAGACAGCCCGAAAAACCTACAACAACCATCAGATCCTGGCCGTGAAAGCCTTCGAAAATACATTGATGTCCCCATACTTTATGCTGATGAACTTGCCTTGACAGTCTGGAGGGGTGATCTTTGAGTCCATTGAACACCAGCTGACCTCTGCATTAGAAGATCTTTCCTTATATTATAAACACAACCAACTGAAACCAACCTCTTTAAAAACACAAATCTGTGCCTTCCGCTTGAAGAACAGAGAAGCAAAGAAGAAACTCCAAGCTAGCTGTGAAAGCAAGATTTTTGGAACACTATCTTACCCCAAAGTAGTGTCACAGTGGATCAAACCCTGACCTAAAAAAACATTGTCTAAACCATCAAACAGAAAATTGCTGTTAGAAATAGCATACTTAGGAAAATGGCTGGGTTGGACTCAGTTACACACCCACAAAAAATAAGAACAGCTTTGTCCCTGTGCTACTCCATGGCAGAATATGCTAGTGCCACTCTCTGAATCAAATGATAAGATGGTACACTTTCCTCCATCCTATGTGGAAAAGTGAGCTGGTCAGACAGCTGAATCTTACATCAGCACTGGTGATGGGACAGCATTCTTTATTGAATCTGAAAGCAATACAGTGATTAGAGTGGTGTTCTCTTCATGTCTTGCTGCATCTCCCTGGCCCCAATATCTGCTGATTGAGGTGGCTTCTTTGCCCTTAACAGTGGTAAGGCTGGCTATTCAAGGTTCAAGGTTTACAGCAGTTCACTCTGTGTTGCCAAGAAGTGCAGACTCTTTAAACAACTGAGAAAAGGCAGAGCTGTTGCTGAGATGAAAAGCCCTCTTTTCAATATGCTGTAGATTAGAGAAGAAAGGAAAAAGAGACCCTTTAGGGGCACGAGAGCATCCAGAACTAAGTGTATGCCTGGTTGACTTCTCCCATCCTCCACTTGCAAACTACCAGAAAAAACTGTGTCATTTAGAAGAGGAAATTATAGTGACTGATGACTGGAGAAGTGGAATCTCATTAAATGGTTTACAAAATGCAAATATGGTATTTGAATGTATAAACTTATCACAAGATATATTGTTCAGTTGTCAAAAGAACATATATGAATACACAGAAAAGCAAAGCAAACAGATGTTGGTAGCTTCGATGACACTGTCCAACTATCTCGTCCCCTGTCGTCCCCTTCTCCTCTTGCCCTCACACTTTCCCAACATCAGGGGCTTTTCCAGGGAGTCTTCTCTTCTCATGAGATGGCCAAAGTATTGGAGCCTTAGTTTCAGGATCTGTCCTTCCAGTGAGCACTCAGGGTTGATTTCCTTCAGAATGGATAGGTTTGTTCTCTTTGCAGTCCAGGGGACTCTCAAGAGCCTCCTCCAGCACCACAATTCAAAAGCATCAATTCTTTGGCGGTCAGCCTTCTTTATGGTCCAGCTCTCACTTCCATACATCGCTACTGGAAAAACCATAGCTTTGACTATGCGGACCTTTGTTGGCAAGGTGATGTCTCTGCTTTAAGATGCTGTCTAGGTTTGTCATCGCTTTCCTCCCAAGAAGCAGGCATCTTTTAATTTTGTGGCTGCTGTCACCATCTGCAGTGATCATGGAGCCCAAGAAAGTAAAATCTGTCACCGCCTCCATATCTTCCCCTTCTATTTGCCAGGAGGTGATGGGACCCAGTGGCCATGATCTTAGTTTTTTTGGATGTTGAGCTTCAGACCATTTTTTGCGCTCTCCTCTTTCACCCTCATTAAGAGGTTCTTTAATTCCTCCTCACTTTCTGCCATCAGAGTGGTATCATCTGCATATCTGAGGTTGTTGATATTTCTTCCGGCAATCTTAATTCCAGCTTGGAATTCATCCAGTCCAGCCTTTCGCATGATGTATTCTGCATATAAGTTAAATAAGCAGGGAGACAATATACAGTCTTGTTGTACTCCTTTCCCAATTTTAAACCAATCAGTTGTTTCATATCCAGTTCTAACTGTTGCTTCCTGTCCCACATAGAGATTTCTCAGGAGATAGATAAGGTGGTCAGGCACTCCCATTTCTTTAAGAACTTGCCATAGTTTGTTGTGGTCCACACAGTCAAAGGCTTTTGCGTAGTCAATGAAGCAGAAGTAGATGTTTTTCTGGAACTCTCTGGCTTTCTCCATAATCCAGCGCATGTTAGCAATTTGGTCTCTAGTTCCTCTGCCCCTTCGAAATCCAGCTTGTACTTCTGGGAGTTCTCGGTCCACATACTGCTGAAGCCTACCTTGTAGGATTTTGAGCATAACCTTGCTAGCGTGTGAAATGAGTGCAATTGTACGGTAGTTGGAGCATTCTTTGGCACTGCCCTTCTTTGGGATTGGGATGTAGACTGATCTTTTCCAATCCTCTGGCCACTGCTCAGTTTTCCAAACTTGCTGGCATATTGAGTGTAGCACCTTAACAGCGTCATCTTTTAAGATTTTAAATAGTTCAACTGGAATGCCATCACCTCCACTGGCCTTGTTGTTAGCCATGCTTTCTAAGGCCCACTTGACTTCACTCTCCAGGATGTCTGGCTCAAGGTCAGCAACCACACTATCTGGGTTGTCCGGGACATCCAGATCATTCTGGTATCATTCCTCTGTGTATTCTTGCCACCTCTTCTTGATGTCTTCTGCTTCTGTTAGGTCCCTACCATTTTTGTCCTTTAGCATATCCATCTTTGCACAAAAGGTTCCTTTAATATCTCCAATTTTCTTGAACAGATCTCTGGTTTTTCCCTTTCTATTATTTTCCTCTATATCTTTGCACTGTTTGTTTAAGAAGGCCCTCTTGTCTCTCCTTGCTATTCTTTGGAAGTCTGCATTCAATTTTCTGTAACTTTCCCTATCTCCCTTGCATTTTGTTTCCCTTCTCTTCTCTGCTATTTGTAAGGCCTCATTGGACAGCCACTTTGCTTTCTTGCATTTCCTTTTCTTTGGGATGGTTTTTGTTGCTGCCTCCTGTACAATGTTATGAGCCTCCATCCATAGTTCTTCAGGCACTCTGTCCACCAAATCGAGTTCCTTAAATCTGTTCTTCACTTCCACTGTGTATTCATGAGGGATTTGGTTTAGATTATACCTGACTAGCCCAGTGGTTTTTCCTACTTTCTTCAGTGTAAGCTTGAATTTTGCTATAAGAAGCTGATGATCAGAGCCACAATCAGCTCCAGGTCTTGTTTTTGCTGACTGTATAGAGCTTCTCCATCTTTGGCTGCAGAGAACATAATCAATCTGATTTCGGTATTGCCCATCTGGTGATGTCCATGTATAGAGTCGCCTCTTGTGTTGTTGGAAAAGAGTGTTTGTGATGACCAGCTTGTTCTCTTGACAAAACTCTATTAGCCTTTGCCCTGCTTCATTTTGAACTCCAAGGCCAAACTTACCTGTTGTTCCTTTTATCTCTTGACTCCCTACTTTAGCATTCCAGTCCCCTAGAATGAGAAGAACATCTTTCTTTGGTGTCAGTTCTGGAAGGTGTTGTAAGTCTTCATAGAATTGGTCAATTTCAGCCTCTTCAGCATCAGTGGTTGGTGCATAAACTTGGATGACTGTGATGTTGAAAGGTCTGCCTTGGATTGGTATTGAAATCATTCTATCATTTTTGAGATTGTATCCCAGTACAGCTTTTCCCACTCTTTTGTTGACTATGAGGGCTACTCCATTTCTTCTACGGGATTCTTGCCCACAATAGTAGATATGATAATGGTCTGAATTGAATTTGCCCATTCCCGTCCATTTTAGTTCACTGATGCCCAGGATGTCAATGTTTATTCTTGCCATCTCCTTTTTGACCACATCCAGCTTACCCAGGTTCATAGATCTTACATTCCAGGTTCCTATGCAGTATTTTTCTTTGCAGCATCGGACTTTCCTTTCACTTCCAGGCACGTCCGCAGCTGAGCGTCCTTTCGGCTTTGGCCCAACCACTTCATTAGCTCTGGAGCTACTTGTACTTGTCCTCCGCTCTTCCTCAGTAACATGTTGGATGCCTTCCGACCTGAGGGGCTCATCTTCCAGCGTCATATCTTTTAGCCTTTTGTTTCTGTTGATGGAGTTTTCTTGGCAAAGATACTGGAGTGGCTTGCCAGTTCCTGCTCCAGGTGGATTGCGTTTAGTCAGAACTCTCCACTATGACCTGTCCGTCTTGGGTGTCCCTGCACGGCATAGCCCATAGCTTCTCTGAATTACTCAAGCCCCTTCGCCACGACAAGGCAGCAATCTGTGAAGGGGATTATTTAAGATGGCTTTAGAATAAACTTCACTAATTCAACATACAGCATTAACCATTCAGTTTACGAAGAGATATATGTAAAAATGATTTCATTTTATGTGTACATCTGTTCTTGTTATACTGCATTGAATACATAATGTGCTACTTTACATCACTTCACAGAGTATCATAATCATAATCATGCTCAAATTCTGTGTAATTTTTATATGCTTAAAAGGAACATTTCAAAATGTTTTAGGGACATTATGAAATGATGTCTGTGTGAGGAAAAAAGTATTCAACAGTTTAGTTATATAGATGATCATATCTGCTCTTTAGAAATGTGAGAACACTTTTCACCTTTAGCACTTCAATCTGTCTCCCTCTGTCACATCTGGATGATGGTTCATCTTAAATAATGAATTAATCGATGTGCAGGCCTGTGTAACTGGAGAAATGGCTTTATTCCCCTGCTGTTTTCAGTGCAGCTTAGGAAGAGCCTGGAACTTCTTTCATGCTGAGCCTCCAGCACAGTGTTATTGTATCTGACCCCATAAATGGATTGAAGAGTCCAAATCTTTATATTTTCCTACTTGGAAGCAAAAGCCATTAATGTGATTTGAAACAGCAGGTAATAGGTCTGGAGATCTGCAAAATTGCTTTATGAGGGATGAGCAAAAAAGGCACCATTATACTTTATTCATTTGTTTTCTATTTGTATCAATTAAGAAGTGTCTGCTAAATAATTAGGAGGGATTTCATTTTTAGAATATGCACATGCTGTTCTGTTTATTCCTCTTGGGAAAAATCTTGCACCAGAAGGATATATGAGATATTGCAATAATAGGGCGGCCTATAAATGTTTTACATAATGAATACATTAAATAAATAAACAATATAGACAAAGCCTTGCAAAATGGAAGAGCTTTATACCATCAGCATCTTTCTTTGAAACAGTGTGGGTTGTTCCATAGTCTGTTCTGTATAAAAAGTGGGCCCTGTACAAATGCATGTGTTTGTTTGTCTTGTCTTAGCTATTCTTAGTGACTTATTTTTGGTACAGCCACAAATGTTTGGTAAAAATTACTGAAGTGTGAACACACAACTGTCACTTTCTAGGGTACAATCTGGACAGTTCTACCTTAGGATGCCTTTACAACACAATATTAAGAGGAGTAATATATCACACTGCCAAATTTACTGCTCTTCAGCAGTTAGAAGATCACTTGGTTGGTTCAGGGAGCAGAAGCTTTGGGAATGGTCCACATCTGACCCTCCCCTTCTGTATAACTACTGCAGGATTCATGATTCAAGTGTACAAACACATTCATTTTGTGTCTCTTCCATTGTACTCATTAATTCACTCAGTCTTCCAGTTGACTTTTGTCTTTCTCTATCTCATATGATCTCAGGGTGGCTACTTTGTGGAACCTCATTCAGTGAAAACTGGTGATGCCAATATTCGTGGGAAGGTGAATCTACTCTAGGTTTTATCCATAAGGCATAACCTCAAAATAGGTTTAGCACCTGGATATTTGCCTCAAAATTCAGACTAAAATATGGAGAAGATACAGCATGCCATTGGCACTAAAGTAATCAGACTCCACTGATCTCATTCTCTTAGCAAGAACTCAGACAATGACTGAAATCTGGTAGTGTAACTTATGCTGTTTAAGACTGATTATGACATTATCAGCCATGGTAGTTTTTCAGAAAGAAGACATTTTCAGTACTTCCCCCCATACCCCCAAAGGTCATGAGGCTCCCTGAAATCCCTTTCAATGTGGGGAAGCTGTTGGGGGCTGCAGGAGAGAAGGAAGTCTTTAACTTCTGCATATTGCCACTACTGGTAAAATCATCCTAGCTGAAAAAAACACCACAACTGGTGATATCACCAGCCTTACATGGCTCAAGATAAAGCAATAGGATTTCAGCCAATGTATTTATTTAGATACTGGAATTCAGCTTTGTTTCAAAAAACAAGTCACTCTACACAAAACATTCCATTGCAGAAATAGCACTCTCTTTGGGATGATGCAACCACTCTGTCGTCCATGCTATATGCCAGGTACTGTAAATCAGTGATTCCAACCTTAGTGAGATCTGCTGATTTGAATACTTCCTGCAGGATCTTCCATGTTATATACAGTCTCATCACGTGTACATGCTAAACATGACAAGCTCCAGAATCCTATCTGATTGGATGCTGGTTTTCCTTCTGCCAGTCATGCTCTTTCTCAAATACAAATAGGATAGTGTTCCTATTTTTCTTTTTCTCCCTTTGCTGGGAAATGCCCACTGCTTCCCTTTGAAACAATTCCTTGGTCTGGCATCTGCTCTGTTTTGGTAAATTGCTGAGATTGCCTTAGGAAATCTATTAGGAATTAGTCTGAAATTACTGTTTGTGTTCTTTTTATGCAGTTTCTGATTGCCTCACTTTCTTTGAAATCTTTAATAAATCTGAATGAGAAATCTGCAGCTGACTGAAGATTTTTGCTTGTGCTCAAAATTGATCTCACCCATACTCTGGCTGGTCATATTTAACACAAATTTCATAACAAAGAAATTTAAAGGGAGCTGACCAGGTCAGGCCTTTCTCCCAATAAATACCACAAGTTTGAACTTCCAGACAGGAGAATAACATGCATGACAGCAGCTCTATTAATAACAAAGTACAATGCCCAGTTCTCAGTCTGTTCTACCTCACAAAGAAGGTGGCAATGTGTGTGCTTTCATCACAAGGGACATTATTCTTTCAATTGCACTGTGGCGGAAAGCCCACACGTCACTCCTGTCAGTCATTTAGAGCTCTAGTGCAGGAGCCTATGACAGGACAGGAGGGGCGGAGTCAGAAAAACAGAGAGAGACTGAGAGTCAGTTAGAGGGGAGATTGTGAGGTGTTTAGACAGAGAGTGGAAAGTTGATGCGTTAGAGAATATAAAAGAGTTAATAGGAATAAGAAATAAATAGACAGTCAGAATATATTGTTACCTTGATTAAAGTGAATAAATACAAACAAGCATATATGTAATCAAATCCAAGTTTAATGAATGAATAATAAAAGAACATTAATTACTTTACATCTGTGATTTACTTACCAAACCTTAAATAAACCTTGTTGTATTTGGCAGCACTAGTCTAAGATTCATATTTGGTACATTGAGGATAAAATCCTCTGGTGGCAGCGAAAAAGGGTGAAAAGAACAAGTCGTGTCCGAAGGTGGACCTGTGTTTGAAGGGAAGACAAACAGGGGACACTGGGGGTGCGCAACATGCACCTTCTCTGTATATTTTACAGTATGACAGTATTCACATGGCCAAGTGTCTACAGGGTCTACACTTGGAAATATTCAAGAAAAAGTTAGCCAAAATGTATAGTTGAAGAAAAAAAATGTTGACCAAAAAAATTACCAAGAAATGCTTCCAGCAGATGAAATAACTCCTCATGACTCACACAACAATTTGGTATACTAAAAATAAAACAAAGCAGAAGTATTGTTCCACTTTAAAGACTAACAGATTTTTATGGATTTCTGTGGCTGCATGGAAGCTCACAATGGGCACAATCTTACTAACTAACTGATGAGGCAGAAGGTATGTGTGGGGCACACAACTGTGTGAGAACAAGCATGCAACCTTCGTGAGACCAGTATCTCGTTAGTTGGCAGCTATGACTTCCATGATGTTGGCTTCACTTATGCACTGTACATCTTAGCAGCTGTGAGTGAGGGACCTATTTGCTCCCTCCCACATAGGAGGGAGGCAGCCAATGCTGGGCACTGCTGGTGGTGTCAACATGTCACCAGTGATAGCAGTGGGTTGAGGAGGCTTTATAAGGTCTGCGCTGCCCTGACATCAGCCTCTTTGTTGTTGTTGTCTACATTTCTCCTTACACTCATGTAAAAAAACCTGATAGTGTTCTGCCCACCAAGATAGATCTTTTAGTCTGTATAATACCGCAATACTTTTGTTTTTGTTTTGTTTTAGTTATACATGCCATCACAGACTAACATGACTACCTCTTTTGTTGTCTTCCACATACACCCTATTCTTCTGCATTGCTAGTAAAGACTGAGAGTGCAGATCTATGCTGGTTTTAGATACTTTATTGGTCAGATTTGCTTGAACTGGTGTTGTTCGAAGATCTGAGGTTGCTGAAATGTTTATGCAGCTGGAATGTAGGAGAAATTAAGTTCCACATCAAGATGTCCTTACAAAGGTTCCATGCAGGGAGCAAAAGCGCTGCCATGAACAGGCTATTGCTTCAGAGTGGTTGTTTTTCCTTATTCAGAAAGGTAATTGGAAACAGCAAAAACCTTTAATCCTCACTACGAGCCCAGACAATTTTCTTACTTTCATATTTTTATTGTAGCATATACTTTCCAGCTTATTACTGTTTTGTTACTAGCTAGATGTGCCTCTTCAACTATTCCCACATGCCACGTTACCCCCACATATCTATGGTCAATGATAAACAAACTGTAAGATATGAAATTTGAGGAGAAAAACATGTTTGATATACTCATTTTATATGACCCACAGATGATAAAACATGATAACCTTTCGCTACATAATAAATTAATCTTTTGTTATAGAAATAACTCGGAAATTATTTTCCCCCCGGATTCTAACACCGGTCAAATAATTGTCATTACCTACCTTTTGCTTGTATTGTTTGACATTCTATAGCTATTAAGGATTGTTGCCATGGAGTTAGATATCTCTCTCAAAAACTGTAAAATTCCACACTCCAGTCAATAGTACAATAATGGAGGAGTTATCATGTTTCACATTCTGAGCTTAGTGAAAAAAATTTCATTAGGGGGAGCAGAAGGCATATATTTAAGTTGCATCTTATTTATACTGTATTACTTGAGAAAGTAGTTTATTGAAGGAAATAGACCTTCTGAGAAAACATATAGAGTGCAGTGGCAAACTTAGCATGAGCCAAAGAGTTTGAGGAATATAATGGAACTGTAACTTGAAATACTTTGTTAACTTCTGAGTACTACTGATTAGGAAGGATATTGACAAGCTGGAGCATATCTAGAGCAGGGCAGATAAGATGGTAAAAGGTCTGGGAACTGACCTGCAAAGAATGGTTGAGGCAGCTGGACCTATTTAACCTGGATAAGAAGAAAACTGAGTTGAGATGGTAGCCGTCTTTAAATACAGTATTTGATGGATGGCACATGAAGATGATGGAAACTTGTTTTCTGTGGCTCCAGAGGGTAGGACCTGAAATAATGGATTTCAGTAAGAATTGTTCAACTATAGCATGGGCTACCTTGCAGAGTAGTGAAATCTCCTTCATTCTAAATTTTTAAACAGAGGTTGGATGGTCATCTGTCAGGGGATGTGAACTTCCTGCTTTGGCAGAGAGTTGGACTTAATGGTCATCGGTGTCCTTTTCAACTTTACAGTTCTGTGATTCTATGAAGTCAGATTTTTAGGTCTAAATCCAATTGTTAGTCCCAAGTAGAGTACACCCACAGAATCAATTGCTAAATGGTAAATCGGCACTTCTGTAAAACCCTGGTTTCAGTGAATTTACTCTAGTTGAGAGTAGTAATGGGATATAGGCTGAAGTCTTATTCACAAAATATAAGTAGTTTCTCCTGTTTCTAAAATCGGGAAACATTGCATTAAAATAAGCCTGGCCCTTGCTAACAAAGCAGCTGCACCATTTTCCACAAATGCAAAATAAACAGAGAAAAGAGCTGCGGTCCTGTAAATAGCCCTGGGTCCAGCTCCTTTAAATTGCTTCAATCTATCTATGTAGCATTTCATAGATATTTGCACCAACTCTTCCTATCTCCCATGCTAGCACAGTACAGACATCCTCTGGGAATAACATTTTCCCATCACTGTTTCCATGAGCAATGGCTAATATCCATTGATACGAGAAAACTGAAGAACTGCAAAACTAAAACAGTATTAAATTTTATGACCTACTTTCTTCTGGTTGTGCTCAACAATCTCATGAATCTGGAAATGCTTTAAATCAGCAAGAACAATAGGCCAGTTTAAATAAAGTTCCCCATTAATTATTTTTCATATGTTTCTTAAACAATAGTGCAGATATGACTGCTAAATAATGTTGATTTACAGGCATATTGTTTATAGACACACCATTCTTTTCGTTCTTTTTTAAAAACTCCATATTCTAGAATTTTCCATTCTGGGGGGTGTCTACCTGCCAGACACACATCTAAATTGTGCTCATTTGGAGAAAAGCTGGGCTGGAAGGCTTCATGGCCTAAGGTAAATTGAAGACCTGGTTCTTTTGGCAGGCCTTCCCACCAGCTAGTACTCTCGTCTTTCCCATCTTGGATTTTCATATGTGATTTTTGTTTTATTTTTATTGTTTTTTTAATCCTATCTGTGTTTGATTGTAAACCCCCCAGAGTGGATTTCTCCAGATGGGCGGTATAAAAATCAAATAAATAAATAAATAAATAAATAAATAAATAAGGCTTAGCTGTGGCCTAAGCTTCATCTTAGAAAAGGAAATTGCACCAGTGCTTACTGGGAACTTATTTTTCTGAAAGGAATGTTAGGCCAGAGCGCAGCCTGTTTTAGGTCATAAAGGCTTCCAGCTCAGCCTTTCTTCAGGTGTACACAATTCTTCAAAAAACCTCCAGTTTATGAATGTGGGATATTGTGCTTCTGTACCCACATTTCAAAAATCCAGGAAATGATCCAATATTGCTGCACAATATCATGTCCGTGTTGCCAGCAAGAAAAAGATGCCAAGTTTTACATAGCAAAGGACAGCCTGAATGTTGACAACACCAATGGCAGCAGTCAAGATGGTCTACAGGATACCCTCTTCTGCTCACTACCATTCACACTTGTTGAAAAACAGCCTGACAGTTGCTTTGTGTTTGGGTGAGAAGTGGTCAACAGATGAAAAAAGGAGTCAGCTTCTGGGATTTTCTCTTGCATGGTGTCACTTTGTGAATGGTAGGACTTCTGTTCAACATCTTGACCATTAGCCTGTGGAGTGTCTCAGGGTTCCATGATTCCCCATACTATTTCACATATACAGTACATGAAAAACCTGAAAGAGGCTGTCCAGAATTTTGTAGTCTGACACCACCAGTGTGCTGATGACACCCAACTCCATCTGCTTTTTAAGATCTTTCAGGAGGCCCTTTTCTGTCTCTCAGGCCCCAGTGTGTGGTCAGAAAAAAAGGGAGGAGTGGGTGAGTTCTGAATTGCAAGTCAAGTCTGAGTCACTGAAAAAAAAAATCCAAGTCGAGTCCAAGCTGAATCACCAGTGTGGTATGACTTAAGTATGACTTGACAGCGAGTCCCACAACTCGAGTTCCCATTCCTGGTCACTAAATATACAACAGCACGGCCAGCTGGCAGACATGTGTGTGCACACAAAGGGCTATTTTAAAAATATTAACCTCACTCAAAAGCAATGCATAATGACAAAAGGCAAAAGTGTGTAGGTAGGCAATGGCTGTAGAAAGAAAAATCAAGAGACATTTCAAGGAGAGCAATGGTAAATAGAATTTGACATTTAAATAATTAAATAAACACATTTTGTTTCATCATCTTTTTCTCATTACTCTTGTTTAATATTGGTTTTGATGTAAGCTTGTTTTATAGTCCAGTTCTAAAGCTTGTTTAATGGGAATCTTAGCCTAAGGAAAAGTCTGCCTGAGAAATTCAGTGCATATATTGTAGCAGTCATGTCAGCTATCAGAAAACACACAGAGAAAAAAGCTGAGCCTTCTTAAGCAGGTCTATTTTATTACATAAAATAAATGCACTGTTACAAGCAAGAAGCCTACATACACACAGAGAGAGATACACAGACACTCAATACAGATGTGGGTTGATATAGATGTGTTACAGAATATATTTTGTGAGAGACAGTCTGGTGTAGGGGATAGATTATTTGGACTAGGACACAAGCAACCAGTGCTCCACCTGCTCAGCCACAGAAACTCACTGGCAAGTGGTAATAACCAGTCTTCAGATAGTTCACATACCTTGAAAATCCTATTAAATTCAGTATATTGTTTGCTGATCCTGCTGATCTTTATCTGTCGTCTGATCTTTGTATGATCTCTCTCTCCTCTTTCTCTCTTTTAAGTTGGAAGTGATTCGACAGCACATAACATAGAATATATTCAAGGATTTGAGATTAGGGCCTTTTGGATTGCTTTAGAATTAGGTTATCTGCATTATTGCTAAAACTCAGTGAGTTTTCACAGGTCAGTTCTCCCAGGATTTGTCTGATACTGGCTGAAATCCAGTTGGGCTAACTATGCCTCAGGAAGGGTGGTGATGTCATCATTGGGGGTGATTTTTCCTACTTCTCTCCTGCCACTTTTCCAACTCCCATGTAATCCCTTTCATCTCATGGAAACTGTAGGAACTGAAGGACAGGAGTAGTAAGTCTTTAATTATTCAAAATTGCAGCTGCTATATGACATTACAAAATGAGGAAGATTTTCAGAAATTAAAGACTTCTCTGTGCCCCACATCTCCCATTGTTTCCACATGATGATAGGGATTAAATGGGAGTTGGAAAAGCTGAGAAACGGAAGTAGCAAATTTTCAATGATTGAAAATCACTCCTTGATGATGATGTCATACTTCTGCAGGTGTAAATTATGCAACAGGGTTTCAGTCATTGTGTTCACCTGGCCTCATCATTATCCAAAATGTAATAATGACTGATTTTAGTTTTCTGTGGGAAATAAAATTTTGTTTGGCCATAAGTCGATTAATACTACCCATTTCTACTTCAACGGATTGAACTACATATTTAAATCAGGACAAGGTGACTGAGGATCCGATGCTATGGACTTCAAGGAGCAACTGCATAGATCAGCTATTGGTTCAGTGTTCCTTTCATGAGAACAGCTGGTTGGAACAAAGAATAGCAGGCAAGGGCCCAAAATCAGCTGACTTTCCTATATTGTGACTAAAGATGGTCATGAAACTATGAATCAGGAAGTTCATCAAAAATTACTAATTCATTGATTGAAATCGGTTTGGGTTTGTCCAAATCGGAGAACCTGAACTTTCCGAAAAAAAAATATTTTTGGGTGATGCAATGAACTTCCTGGCTCATTCCCCCCCCCCCCTCACATTGCCCTGCTGCCCTTCTCCTTCCCACTGCCCCCATCACCACCCTACCTTTTCCTGCCGCTGTTGCCATCTTGAAAGGCAGCCGGCTCCCACAGGCTATCTATCTATATTGCAGCCTGGTGGTTCCTGGTGGGCTCCATCTGCACATGCACCGGCTTCTCAGTGGGAAGGGGGTGTGGGGGCAGGCTGTGAGGTGTGTGGAGGCAGCCAGGCTTTGTTGTTGTTTAGACCCACTGGCTGTCTAAAAAAAAAATCCTGAATGAACTGATGAATTGATTCATGGTTCATTCAGGGGGAAAATTGTAAATTTGTGGTTTTGGTGGTTCATGCTCATCTCTAATTGTGACTTTGGGATGCACAAGCACTTCCAATGTTCAATCCAAAAGGGTGGAGCTTTAAGTGATGTTTAATTTGTGCACTCAGAAAAGACTTAGACATTCTCACTGAACAGTACTATTGTCACTTCCAGTGTCTCTATGGCCTCCTTCCCTTTCCCCACAAGGTCACAACAACTTACCTGCAATAGGGAAGAATGGTAAAGTCCATGAAGGAAGCAAGACAGGCTTCTAGACTCTTGGCCTAACATCTTTTCCTGCTGCAGAACAGGGGACTTAATAGACCCATGTGTTATACTTGTCCCAAGTTTTTTGCAGTGTTTTATAATTAATTTAAACTTACCTATCCAAAGCTGGAAACTTTTGCTAGTAATAAATAATTTTAAAAGGCTACATGTATATATATTTTATTTATTTATTATTTATTTATTTATTGTATTTATATCCCGCCCAATTGGTCAGATGACCACTCTGGGCGGCTAACAACATTTAAAAACAAAACAATTTAAATATAAAATCAATATAAAATCAATATATAACATCAAAATCAATTATTCAAGATGGGAAAAAAAGAAAAGAAAAAGAAAAAAAATCAAATAGTGACTGGAGGGAAGGCCTGCTTAAACATCCAAGTATTTAGTTGGGTCTTAAAAATGCCCAGCGAAGGGGCCATACGAATCTCAGGAGGGAGCTTATTCCATAGGCGAGGAGCCACCGCCGAGAAGGCCCGGTTTCTTGTTTTTTCCTTCCGGGCCTCTCTCGGCGTTAGGCTCCTCACCTCACCTCCTGGTGAGGTTCTACTTCTAAACAAATTTCAAGGAATTCTTTTTGCAGAGACATTTTTAATGCTTCTTAATAATAATAATACTAAAAGCCCTGCATGGCATTTTTGCTGCACATAATGAATGAGAATCCAAATCTCTGCTGCCACCACCTAACTAAATAGAGTCCTTACTCTGTAGTCAATCTATGTATGTATGGAGGTGGCAAAGAGTCACTGCAACAATAACCAGCCAGTAATATGGTTGTCTCTTTTTTACTTCTGCTACCATTGCAGCACAATTGATTCAAGTATCAATTGACTAGTACTTCTGTCTGGATGAAAGGTATTTTTTGGGCAAAATCTTGTGGCTTAGTTACAAAAACAGTGTAACTTTTGGAGGCAAGTTGTTCCAAGTTAAGACATTGCTCTAGACATTAACAGTTGCACGTTGAGTCACACAACTCAGTATGCAACTGAGAATGTCTATGGAACTTCTTAACTCAGGCTAATTTGCCTCCAAATGTTAAATTGCTTGTGCTATGTTGGCATAAGTAGGTATGAGGATTTGGGCCTATGTGCATTTATTTGTTTATATTACATATAAACACACACACACACATCAGAATCGCTACCTAGCTTTTCTAAATCAGCTATAAGCAAGGCAACTGACAGAATTACAAAAGAAATAACAATTCAAGTCATGAGGAGAAAAACCCTTCCAAGAAACTCAGATATTGCACTTGAAATTGTGGAACTGATTTGTTGATTTATATTTGCATATATTTGCTTTATGTTTCAGCACACGTTAAATTTTAAAGAAGTGTGATGTGATTTTTCTTTCTTATTAACTATATCCTTTGTCTTTATAATGAAATCCAGTAAACAAGAGAATAATGATTCAAACACACAGTTCCAGTAAACTAATTCCAGACATTAGCAGTAACTATCTCATCACTGAGAATTTTCTATGAGATTAATTATGTAAAGCTTTAGACATTTTTGTGCAAGCAGAGGAGAATTTCAAATCTTTTTCTTCCCCTGAGCCTGCAGCCCTCTGTGTACCCCTAAATGTGCTGTGGAGGGTCTTCCAATCCTTCAGAGCAGATGGAAGATGCCAGTGGGGCAGTTCTCTCTTCTAAGCTGGAGAACAATCTGCTCTGCTAGCGGATGCTGTTGCCTTAGTGAAGAAACACAACTGGATTTCACCCAAGGAATTAATTATGTCATCTCCTCCCAGATGGCTTCCTTTCTACTTTAATATGTAACTTAAAGACACAAATGCTAGTCGACAAGTATGTATTCCTCTAGCACAATACAGCTCTCTGTGGAAGAATACCGCAGGCTACTTGGAATAACATCTTTATGTTAGGGACTTTATATGATTGACCATCCTGGTCAACCTCTCTCTATTAACTGGATTTGTTATGTTTTTAGTTAATAGTTCATGGATTGTATATGATTTTTCAATTTCATCATTCAAACTGTATTGATGAATGTAAAGCTGAAATATCTACTAATTCTGTTTTGTTTTTTGTTTTAGAAAACATTGAACCAACATTTCTCAGTCCCTAAATACTTGGGAGTTTTTAAAAAATTGTCTGTGTTAAATTATGTATCATCATCATCATCATGAGCTGTCAAGTCAATTCTGACTTACAGTGATCCTTTCCAGAGTTTTGTAGGTAGAGTACTCAGAAGTGGTTTACCATTCCCTTCATCAGGGGGCACCCTGTAACTGTGCAGCTTGACCATACCTAACTGGTAAAAATCATTTTGTTTGAAGAGGCCTTTAGAAATATCCTACCCCTTTGACATCCTTGTGTGCCCAAGAATTGAACTGATTATTGATTTTGATTTGCTATCCAGATTTCCTTCATTTTTTGGACATCCTGAGTTTTAATGTTTATTGGTTCTCTTTATTTATGTCCTTATGGGTGGGATTGAGTAGTTGTGTTTTAACTGTTGTTAGCCTCCCAGAGTAGTGCTTAGGCACTAGGTGGGTGGGATATAAATGTAATGGATAATGGATAATGGATAGACTGGCTATACTCCGGGAAGGCAGAGTGGGGAGTTGAACTCTCAACCTCTTGCTCCTCTGCCAGATTCTGAACTCAATGAGCTATCTATTAAGGCCAAATCATGTAATTACACTGCCAAATTGAATGAAGTCTATACAGAAGCAATTGTATCACTGCTGCAACATATACAGAACTTGCATTTGCTGTCTGCCAATCCCCCAAAGAGTTCACTGTGCCAGTGCCTCCAAAGCAGCTAGTGAAACTGAGTAACCGCAAGCCCTTTGAGCCAACCAGTACAAACTCTGAAAAAGTACCTCCTGGCCACAGGTCTGCCAGAATGATAAACAAGTGAGTCTATCTCTGGAGGCAAAAATTGTGTTGAGGCTGTCCTACTTTGGGCACATCATGAGAAGGTAAGGTTTTCTGGAAAAGGTAATAATGCTGGGAAATCCTGAAGGTAGCAGGAAAAGCGGAAGACCAAATTGACTCCCTATCAACAGCAAAGCTGCCCAATTTGCCTCTTTCGATCCTCAAAAAAGCTACTTGGCTGTTCTTTAACATCTGCTGCTTTTCTTATCCAATGGCTCCATCCCTTGTGTCGCTACTTGTTGATCTGTTTGGTCTTGCCTTGATGAACTGCAAAAGGTCCTGGCATTATATCAGTACTACAATTATTGGTGTGGCAGTGGAGGATCTGACATTGCTATATGTTATGATGTTTTCTTTTGCTGCTATTTCAGAGACCACATGAGAGCTACAGTTGGGCTAAATGAGGAGCTTGTGGACTCATAATTTGACTACTTCACTGGAGACGTACAAGCCCTGCCAAAATTACTTGGAGGTCTGTATAATGTGTAAGGACTAAACAGAGTAGGGAAAGACACAGTTTTATGATTGCATCAGCACAAGTGGAAAAGCCAACATGGATTCCCTCTGTTTTGATTTGTTCTCATAGCCACTTAGCACAACTTGCCTCAAGCCCTTGAATTTAACTGACAATTGCCAAACACCTGAATGGTACTTCTCCCAGCAATGTGCTTCATAAACACTCTGTCCTTGAAGTCAGACTCAAGGGAATATTGAGCAAGCCATGTTTAAAAATATAAATATATCTGTAATCTTTGTTCACAATTAAATTAATGTCAGATGTATTTTACATTATTAGTGCCCTAGGAATGGTGAAACAAAGCTATTGGTTGAATCAGCTCAGCTGGCACACAATTGTATTTGCTGCTATGTCTTTGATGAATCTTCAAATCTAAAATAATGCCTGCAGATTTCATCCGTAATCTTGTCAGTTTATTTTAAAAGAATTTTACTTCACTGGTTGGCACTTAAGGCAAAATGTCAACTCTAATAAGGTGGCATGATTAAGCTCAGAAATATGTGATTATGTTTATTTGAAGCTTACTTCTTGTTCACTGTAACACCTATTTGTTTTAAGTGACACCCACCATAGTCTGTGTTTTCTTTCATCAATGTGAAATATGAAAGCACCTTGTTCATCTTAACCTCAGAATGAAACAACCTTTTCATTGAGTTTTCAACAAGACACACATGGACAGTAATTGTTGTGATTAATTTGTAATACAGTCCACAGTGAAAGGAATAATGGGACATAGATAGATAATGTTATTGATTTCACACTTGTACAAAATTGGTTAACTGTCATATTAGAACATCACTTACCATGAAACATTGTGCAAAGGATAACCATTAATATTTTGTCCACTGAAATGTCAGTGTTACTTTACATGTTAAAGAAGATTTCCTACCAACTGTAGCACTTTCAGGGCAACCCTGATTTTAATTAGACCAGCTGGTAAATGTTTAGATATTGAATGATTACTATTCTGCAGATAGGTATGTTAAGCAGCTTTCTTTGGGGGCCTTTCATTTTCTTTTATACATTGATGAAATTAAATGCTTTAGATGAAATGTTTGCAGTGAAACTGGTTGGGAGGGGGAAAATAAATTATGTCAGTTTCATAGGGATATCAAAATAATTGTCATGACACTAATCATACTGCATTAACATGAAATATATTTCAAATTACTCAAGCAACTGCTCAGCAGTTACACATTAACAATGTAATCCTGTGCATGTTTAGTCAGGTCAATGGGGGTTTTCTCCATAAATCCTATGCTTGCACAGGACTGCATTCTTAGTATGGGGGTAAAACTTGCTTCCTGGAATTGTATGCATAAGACAGTGCTACGTACATGACCCTGATACTCTAATAGCTTTCCCTAGAAATATTTTAAAACATTTTGGGCTAGTTGATGTAACTCAGCATATTGTATTTCTAACTGAGGCTCCACTTCTGGTTGATCCTGAAGAAATTCCTCTCTAGAGAGGTACACATTTTAGTAGAATGTAACTTCCAAATTCGAACACTCACTAACCATCCTTGCTCACTTGATGAAATGAACTACCATGCCAGGGGTACACTGACTTGTATCAGATTTATAAGCTCATCATTTCAATAAACAAGCTAGGATATTTACTAGTGAATAAATATTATTGGAATATATTATGCAGCAATTAGAACAAAGCAATAAGAAATGATCTGCAGAAAAGAGGTTGTGATGCTCAGATAATAATGCCAGTTTCTGTTTGGAAGTGAGATATCCAACTACTAGCCCGGCTTCCAGGATGATAAAGCAATCCAGTGAGTAGCACCAATATTGTTTTACAAATACCAAGTGCTGGTGTCTATAATCATATCTCATGTTTGCCACCTCCCAAACAGATCTGTAACAACACTGGACAGGTTGTCAGCTCTGGGGATTGGAGGATTAGTTCTTAGCAGGTTCCAATCTTTTCTTGATGGCCAGGTCCAGAGAGTTCAGCTTGAGGAAATATTATTGGCCACTCAAATGTGGGGTCCTTCAGGGGTTGTCTATCTCCCCAATGCTTTTTAACATATATGTAAAACAGTTGGGGAGAGCTTGTCTGGAGTTTTGGAGTGCGTTGTCATCACTATGCTGATGGCATGCAACTCTATTTCTCCTTTACATCCTCTGCAGTGGATGCTGTCCGAGTGTTGGAGCACTGCTTGGCCTCGATATTGAATTGGACCAGTGTGAATAGGCTGAAACTGAACCTGGACATAACGGAGGTCTTGTTGGTTGCTCCCCACATACAGGTTGGAGAATTACCTCCCTAGGTTGGATGGTTTTACACTTCCTCTTAGAGACTGAGTGTGTGACTTGGGGGTAATCTTATACTTGGTCCTTCCTTTAGAACAGGTGTCTCCAAACTTTTCACATGGAGGGCCACATAATATATTTGCAATATTTTTGAGGGCTGAAGGAATGCACGCATATGCACACACTCCTGCTCACCCATATGCACTCCTGCCCACCCGCATGCATGCATGCACTCCCACCCACCCGCACGCATGCACACACACACTCACGCCCACCCGCATGCATGGACAGGCCGGATAAAAGGGCCAGGCAGGCTGGACGTGGCCCCCGGGCCATACTTTGGAGACCCCTGCTCTAGAATATCAAATAGCTGCCGTGGTGAGGTAAGCCTTCAATCACCTTCATCTGATTGCCCTGTTATGTCCATATCTTGTCAGGGGGTCCTTGACCACAGTGGTCCATGCTCTGGTGATCTCAAGGATCAACTATTGAATTTTTGAATATTATCTATTATTCAAATTGAATATTATCTATTGAATTTTTGTATTATTCTTATTGTGTTTTAATATTGTGTTGTTTGTCTTGTTGTTGTTAGCCGCCCAGAGTGGCCTAGCTGCCAGATGGTGTGGGGTATAAATCTAATAAATAAATAAATAAATAAATAAATAAATAAATAAATAAATAAATAAATAAATAAATATTATGATGCTTTCTATATGGGGTTCCACTCATAGCTGACTTGGAAACTGCAATGAGTGCAATGAGTGCAGAATGCAGCAGCCAGGTTAATCACTGGGGTTACGAATCATATTTCCCCAGTGTTGGCTTGGCTGCACTGGCTTCCCATGCCTTTACAAGCCAAATTCAGTATGTTGACACTAACATACAAAGCCCTTAGCAGTTTGGGACCCCATTATCTGTTGGAGTGCCTCCCCCAAAGAACATCAGCCTGTGCCACCTGCTCACCTAAGCTGATGTTCTATGGCTGGCCACAAGGAACCAAGCCTTCTTGGTAGTGACCTCACATCTCTCGAACAGCCTCCTCCCTCCCAGCCTTCAAGAAGCTGTTAAAGACCAGTCTCTTTGAGGAAGACATCAAAGAGATCTCCCCTCCCCCCCCCACATTAACTAGGAGCACAGTTCTATCTGTTGGCCATTAATGTGTTTGTTTATGCATTTTCGGATTCTGCTGAATTTGAGTTGTTGGGGATTTTACTGGGTCGGTGAGGAGGTGGATTGGGATTAGTAGTTAGTTGTGATGGTTATTTACATTGTCAACCTCTCAGAACAGCACTTCACATTAAATCAGGTGGTATACAAATTGCTGAAATAAATAAAATAAATAAATATCAGTAGCTTCAGGGTAAGTAAAAGTAAATGGTTTTTAAAAACCAAACAGATTTAAATCACAATTTAAATTTAAAAAAATCAATTTGTTTATTTAAATTGTCAAAATCTGATATTTTTTAATTTAAATCAAATCCACCCTGAGTAGCTCACAGAACCTTATATCCTTCTATGCTGGAAACGTGTGCTGGTCAGTGTTTTCCTGTCTTTTCTTCTATCTAAGAAAGTTATCTTTCAACAGAGAATATACACAATGCTTAAAGTATTTTGGTTAAGAAAGTAACTACTTTTGCTCCTTTGCTTAGCTATGATATCCTACATATTATGATGTTACAAGACAAATATGAAAAGGAAATTTTACATAGGATTACCAGCTATAATTTCAGATGTAGTTTTGTAGAATTGCTATGTTTCTTTGTGTTTCCAGGTGAGGAAATAAATTTCAGGACAAGCAGTACTTGTCATTGGTTTGTGCTGTCGTTGTTTCTATTTTAAGGCTAACCTATGTGTTAATTGACTCCAAAGATCCTATAATTAGCAATCTAAAGACCATGGCTTCCTTTATTGAGTCAATCCATTTCTCATCCTCTTTTCCTTCTGCCTTTCATTTTTCATATCATTATTATCTTTTCCAGTGAATCTTGCCTTCTCATGACATGTCCAAATTATGATAGCTTTGATTTAGTAATTTTTTGCTTCTAGGGGCAATTTACAATTGATTTGATTTAGCACCCCTTAATTTGTCTGTTAGATAGTTCATGCTATCTGAAAAACTGTCCTCTGACACCACTATTTGAATGAATCGTTTAATTTTTTCTGTTAGCTTCCTTCACTGTCTAGTTTTCATGTTCATATATTGTAATTAGGAATACCATAGTATGGTTCATTTTGGTCTTGGTAAACTGTGACACATGCTGAGACTTGAACGCCTTTCCTAGTTCCTTCATAGTTGCCCTTCCAGTTTCAATCTTCTGATTTCATGGCTAAAATATGCATATATATATTAACAGGATACAAGTTTTGCATCCTAGAACTACGGAACTTGCCTGACTAGTCTGAAGACTGAAATCTAAGACCACAGGTGATAGTTTATTGTTTAAAGCTTAACATTTATTTATATTGTTGATAAACTTATGTATTGCTTGTTAATTAACTGTTTTGGTGATACAAGTGAAAGGAAATGATGGTAGAAGTTATAAAACAACACAGCTTTTAGATTGATGTTTCAAATGTACGTATACAAAATCTTTAACTATTTTGATGTTTTGTTGTGAACATTAAGTTATATATTTCATCTGTGGTCATTATTTTGTCTTCCTAACAGTCAACTATAATCACGACACCTCAAAACTACCAAGTCCTGTCTGAAATATGTTTCATGTGTTAGTACTGTCAGCATTTTGTATAAAATGTAATATGAAATTGCCTTGGTGGTTTGTGGGAAACCAGAAAAGGCTGAGTCACTCAGGTTGGCAGTGAGCCAAGAGTGAAAGTCATGTGATTCTGCTGCACATGTGCAGAGTTCAATATGCTCTGTCATGATTGCATCAGACTACACTATATAAGCAAGGTGCTGACTAAGCTTAGTGTTGGGTTGATGCATGGAGGAGCAGCACGTTACTTTGTCAGTTGGAATCGTGGACTTTGCTAGTTCTGAGGTGCTATGTATGTATATTTGTAAATACACTCTCGGTGAAGGGAACGTCTGCGTCCAGAGTCTTTATTTTTGCTCTCAGTTTGGAGATTACTGAAGAATCTCAAACAACATAAACAATACTGCTGTGTGTAAATCTCAACAAGTACAGTTCAACACAACTTGTTGTTGAATGAAAAGTGTAGAACTCACATTAGATTTCAACGTTCTGCTAAATTAAGTAATATAGGTAATACAATCTTGTAAATAGGCTCCCAAAGCTATTGTTCCCAATACTTTTTTTGCTTGCCAGTTGGTGACTAGCAGAGAAGGGATGGAGAACTCTGTCTTTCCTGCATAAGCCTGGTGCCTTTCTGTGCTGGAGGCAAAGGCTGCACGGATTCTGCACAGAGCCCAGGGGAGAGACAGATTATTCTGTCCCTCCTCTGCTAATCTGCTCAATTGCCTGCATGGTTAGAACCACAAAGACTCCACAGTCACTTGTCTGCAAGTTCCTTGAAGTGACACTAGAAATGCATCCATTCAGACGATAACATGGGCAGAAATGCTAATTCAGATGCTTAGTACCAAAAATTCCATCATCTCCACTGTCCCAAAAGACTTGGAAGAGCAAGCAATTATTTTCAAAGCTCTTACTGAGAAATCTTTATGAAAAAGGTTGCTAAAAATACAGAGGGAGTCCATCTATAATTTCCCTTTCGTCCCATCAGAAAACTCAAGGTGTCATGCACAGGGTTCTTAATGGAGCTCCTATCTGGCCACTGATGAGATCTACCTGTAGTTAGTTAGTGCATCAGAGGTCATCCAGCATACCTTGAGTAGACTGATGTCCCCTAAAATCAATGAATACATTTCTAATTAATCTTTTTCCCCCCTAGAAGGTTTGGAATAGGCAGAAGCCTCCTTTGCTGTCCCAAAATCTCTGCCTGGCAGAAATGCTCTTGTCAAGAAACAGAATCCCCCTTCTTCTGGTTGATTTCAGGGTTCTGCTAGCAGAATTGCTTTGCTGGCTGTCAGCAGAAGAGCTAAACAGAGGAAAAGAAGGGACACAGTGAGAGAGGAGTGGAATGCCAGACCCAACTCTCCTCCATCTTAGGAACATAACCACTATGGCAGCATAAGGTTAGGCCAGGCTGCTGGAAGTCCTAAATAATTTCCAACTTTGCTTGGCTGGAAGGGAGTTTAGATTCAGCACAGCTTCATCTTACTTGGAGTTGCCTCAGGTGGGCCTCAGACATTTTGGCTAGTTAGGATTGCATCCTTTCATACACAACACCTTAATTACAGGCATGGTAAACATTTTCATGCACTGTATTTTCCTTAATACAGCTACATGCTGAAATTATACAATCACTGGAAATATGCTTTAGTTTTATTTACCTTTAACTGTCAAAATATGTAAAATATCCTTAAATGCAGCCTCTCAGTGTCACTATGACATTTGGCAATTAAGAAAGTCTGTTTATCTTTCAAAGACTCTCAATTTTCTTAAAATTATACAGAACAGTTAATAATAGATAACTTTGAAAGGAAAGTTGTAGTCACATTTTTGGCAAATCTTGTACAAAAAGGGGAAAAATTCAAGGGATATTCTTAGCTATGGTGCACCAGTGAATACTATGCTGCTGTAGCCAAAACAAGCAGTGGCTTTTTATATCCACTACCTATTTTCTGAATAAAACTCTTAACGATAATGAGGTGTGTGTTTCCATTAATGGGAAAGCGACTGAGGCTGTCCTGGAATTTTATCACCCAGGCCTGCAAAAAAACATTTAGTGTTGCTTTCTTATACTTTGCAATACTCTTCCTGAATTCCTATGAAGTATGCAAACCCAACAGAGGTTTGCAAGGCACAATTGTTTCAGCAGGCCTTTGGAGTTAATAAACTGCCATTACACTACTTATGTGGCAAACATTCATTAGGTAGCAGTAAATATAGGATACAATTATCTGGTGGGCTGTAAGTTGTTGCAAACTTTTATTTGCATTTTTACTGTTTATATGATGCATTTTATGTATGACCACCCTGTATTACATCAACAAACAGGGTGGTACCCACTCCCTACATCTCCTTTACCTGGCGATTCAGTTGTGGGAATGGTGTTACAACCACCACATCTTCCCAGTGGCTCTTCATGTCGCTACAGAAGACAACGAGGTTGCCGACTCCCTGAGCCGTCTAACTACCCAGACTCACGAGTGGACCCTCAGCAACAACGTCTTCTCTCATCTCTGCAGTCGGTGGGGGATGCCATCAATATGCCGATGACACGCAGCTCTACATCTCCTTTTTGCCAACTACAGTGGATGCCGTTCTGTCCCTGCAGCGCTGCCTGGGGTCTGTATTGCAATGGATGCAGGAAAATGGGCTGAGGCTGAACCTGGACAAGACGGAGGTCCTGAGGGTCGGGGGGCCTACCATCAGCGGTTTGGGAAACTCCCTCTCTTTTGGGGGGGGTGACTCTCACCACGAAGAGTGAGGTGCGCAGCTTGGGGGTCTATCTGGACCAGGCGCTTGCCATGGAATCCCAGGTAGCGTCAGTGGTCCGCACCGCTTATTTCCATCTCTGGCGGATAGCCCAGCTGCGTCCCTATCTAGATGTTGGGTCGCTCACCACTTTGGTCCATGCACTCGTAATCTCGAGATTAGACCACTGTAATGCTCTCTACGTGGGGCTGCCTTTGAGATCTATGCGGAAACTCCAGATGGTGCAGAATGCGGCGGCCAGACTTCCCAGTGGGGTAAGGAAACATCAACATATTACTCCCACTCTGGCCGCCTTGCATTGGCTGCCTGTTCGGTTCCGCGTAGATTTCAAAGTTTTAATGCTTACGTATAAAGCCCTAAACGGTTTAGGGCCTCGTTACCTGACGGAACGCCTTCTCCCACCTAGATCTACCCGTATCACCCGATCTAGCCAGGAGGTGAGGCTGAGGTGCCTAACGCCGAGGGAGGCCCAGAAGGAAAAAACAAGAAACCGGGCCTTCTCGGCAGTGGCTCCTCGTCTTTGGAACAGCCTCCCTCCTGAGATTCGCATGGCCCTGTCGCTGGGCATCTTTAAATGCCAACTGAAAACCTGGCTGTTTAAGCAAGCCTTCCCTCCACCCACCATCTGAATTTTTGTTATTTTGTGTTTTCTCCCATCTTGGATCATTGTTTATTTAGTAATATATTGTTATGATTTTAAATTGTTAAATTGTTACATGATATGTTGTTACCTGCCCAGAGTAGTCTATATGACTAGATGGGCGGGCTATAAATGTAATAAATAAATAAATAAATAAATAAATAAATAATATATGGTCCTGTGGTCTGCACAATTTTGGATATCATTGGTCAGAAGAATGGTAAATAAATAAATAACAATTTCAGCTTGTAGTAGTTATAGCTGGCTGCAAACAGGATGTTTCTTCATGCACTCTGCCCCCTGAAGATGCTTGATAGATTATTCTATGGTCTCTTAAAAGTGTTACATATATGATAACACAGAAATCCCCAATCAGTATTTGGATGGAGAGTCTTTCTGGTTCTAACCATCATTAGCTGGGGTTTAAGCAATGTTGATATGAAAACATATTTATCTGAACCAAATGCATGAAAAGGCCAGTGGATCAGGGATGGAGGGCATCACAACACAGTTCATACAAATGCTTATAGGTTGTGCTGGAAAAGATTATATAGTACTGCTATGAGAACATGAATGCACCTAAAGTAGTTCTGGAAAGAACCAAACTTTGACTGGTGCAAAGCCTGTAGACCCATATTATGACAAGCTACATCTGCCAAATTTCCTCTTTCTATGATGATTTTTCAAAAAAACATTTGTTCAGTTTCCAGTGAGTTAGAAAATGTGCACACTCCTTTAATCTCTCAGTCAATGCCTTTTCATTCCTACCTGGTTGAGGATGGACCATTTGTGTGCTTCTAATTATGCAATTAATAAGCCTTGTGGTCAGATCTGTTTGTAAAGAACAACTAACTGTGCACTGACATTTCAGCATTAAATAAAAATTCTAGAGTTTTAAATTATGTAGGTTTGACATTTTTGCTCATTATGTATTCATTACCTTGTCTGTTTCTTTCAAACCTCTTTTTTAAAAATTTCAGAACTAGACACCAGTGTAACATTTTTTGTGATCTTTGTTTCTTAGCAACACTGAGCTACCTGTTGTCATCTCGGGGGGGGGGGGGGGAGATGTCAGTTGTACTAAGATGCTTCTGTGTAACAGTTTTTTTTTCAAAAGCTTTAACCTGAGGCCAATGTGATTTATTGATTCTTATAGGTTATATAACAAAACACTGTAATTCCTTTTAATTGTGTATAAGGTTCAAGTGCCATAGGCCTCTTTTATTAATTATGCAACATAATAGCTTGGAATTAAAGGATCCCTTTGTTAATAAATGGCTGAAGGTGTGACCCATAGGCATTTTAATCTGATGTGAAAAAAGCTATTTGCTGCTTTTCAACTGAGATTCCATTATTTTGTACTATATAGTTCTATTCATGATCTCTGTCTTCATCTGTGTTGGAAATAAAATATCATTTGCATCCTTTTATTAAATGGTTTCTAGTCTTGATTTTCCAATTGAAAATGATTCCTGAATGCAGTTGGTCACTTCTGCCAGACACTCAACCACAAAGGGCAAACAAAGCGGTTATAACCCAAACTTCTAGCTGGTGTGGTCAATGTGGAATGGAGGGACCTTTCATTGGTGGATAGGAGTTCTAGTAGTTGGTGGGGCACCTCTTTCCTTCAGCTTGTAGGCCTAAATCTAAAATAGTGCCTGAAACTGAGTGTTCTGAGGGCATGGTGGAGGTGACTTTGGATCCAGCAGATCAGCCTGGAACTGGCATAAGTTATCTCCACTAATGGTTTCAAAGGTTAGGACTGGATCTCCTCCATTGTTTGATGAATACCTGGTAACTATCACCATCATCTGCAGCTATGGCCAACATCCCACTTTGGATTTCTCTATAAGGGTTTTATGTTGGTTAGTTAAATTCTGGAGCCAAAAGACAAATGTTGTTATTTTTGATGCTCTTGCATAAAGGGGGGGGGGGGGGAGGGAGGAGGGATATTGGAAGCAGGTGGACAAATGTTTTGGCAAACAAATTACTGAGAATATATCGTAGTAATTTTTACTGATTCACTTAAGATATTGTGGTAAGTATGATTCAGTTTACAATTTGCTAGCTATTTCATCTCTGTATCACTGATTGCTAGCCAGTACCTCTCCTCCAGCTACCAGAACTTACAATTGCCACTGGCAAAGTCGCACATCCTAGACTTGTAGTGGTAGCTGCAATATTTCCTACATTATTTCTGTGTTCCCTCTTCTTCCATTTCTGACTAGTATATGGGAAAACAATACTGCCTCCCAGAGATTTCTTTGCTCTTTGCCGCCACCCTCCATTATTTCATAACCCTTCACTTGCTGTAGGTAATAGCCAATCACATCAATTTCTAACGTAGTAAACCCAAAGACATAAATGTTTGATGTGGATATAATTTCTGATTCTGTTCACTCAGTGCAAAACAGATGTATATTGTGTTGAAGTATCTGTCAGTGAATGCTTGCATGTATTTCATTTAAACAATGAGTTCAAGATGCTCATCTCTCAGGATTCTATGGCTGAAAGAAAGGAGATCAACCTGGCTCTAACTACCTACTAAGTAGACTTTCAACAATGGCCCTAATTCAGGCCTCCTCATTTCAAGCCAGCAACATTTCCATCATAACTACCAGAGCAGGTGGATAGTGAGCCTCTCTAGAGGCACCAAAACAGCAAACCATTGAGCTGGCAGAAAAATTCCTGAAAGAATCTGTGACATACAATATAAGCAGCAGGAGAAGATTGGGAAACAAATTAATTTACAGCAGAAGCATTTTATTTGTATGATGATAAATTATTTATTGTAAGCTGCTTCAAGGCAGCTTACAATAAATTATGTTGTTAAGGTATTTAATTAGCATCACATTTACTTTGCCCATGTCTTCTATGTTCTTTTTTCTGCTATTCAAAGGAAGGTGATCTGCCTTTTCCAGCTAAGTTTTGTACCATATTCTCAGTTGCAGTTTCTTATCTTCTGACAAAAAAATAAAAAATTAAAAGAAATTACTGAACCTCTGCAATATTAGCTTAAAACAAGAACATGTTATTTGCATTATAAAGCATTAGGTAATATTAGGTGTCTTGAGTCACTCTGAAAAAGTGGGGTAAGTGTTCTATATAAATCACCATAATGTAGGATAAACTCTCTTTGATTTAAGAAAAGAGCTAAGGCTCTTAAAAATTTAATCATAAACTTGAAAACACTACAATTGTAAGTTAAGGTTTCTTCCATAATTGCATTGTATAGTCTAGGCTCATTGGCAACATAGGCCCCATATAGCCATATTTACCTTGGTCTTTTACTTGCTTAACAAACAACCTCTAAGTTTTAGGTATATCTAGTCAAAGACACTTGACACTTCAGAGTTATTTTTTCCTTACTAATGTATTTGAGGCACCTGTATTTCATCATTTAGCAAAAAATATCCCAGAGGCATTTACAACTATAAATGGCACAACAATCCCTGCCCTGAGGCTTACAACCTAAATTTAAGACGTGACACATGAAGAATAAGGAGTGTGAATGGAGGAGTTAAGGAAAGGGAAGGTCACACCACAATTCAGGTTACAGTTTTACAATGATCAGGTGGAAAGAAATGTTTCAGGTAGCTTGCTGTTTGCTACTTGGTGACAGTTTAGGAAGAACCAAAGGCAGCTGGCTTCAGCAGAGGAAGTGGAATAGCCTTCCTTCTTCTCTGTGTCTCTATTGGTCAGTCTGATAGCTGAGGGAAGCAATTAGTGTTAGCTGGTTTCACCAGAGGTGGTTGCTATGATTTGATTAGGCACAGAGGAAAACTGAATGTACATTATTTGGGGGCAGAGATGCTGTCTTTTTCATTATAATTGAGAGTTTATGTCAGTATATTTGTCCTTTCCCTCCCCCCACACTTTTCTAGACAAAAATGGAACCTCCTGAACCAAGATGTTTATGATGAAACACACAATGTGGTGGTAGAAGAGTGCTGTCTGGCAACACAGGAGGGGGGAGAGGAGGAAGTAGGAAGTAAAGAGGAATATAACTAAATTCAAGTACTGTATGTTATATTTAGAAAATTACACAGTGGTACACCTAAATGTAGAATTGATGCTTTTGAATTGTGGTGCTGGAGGAGACTCTTGAGAGTCCCCTGGACTGCAAGGAGAACAAACCTATCCATTTTGAATGAAATCAACCCTGAGTGCTCACTGGAAGGACAGATCCTGAAACTGAGGCTCCAATACTTTGGCCATCTGATGAGAAGAGAAGACTCCCTGGAAAAGACCCTGAAGTTGGGAAAGTGTGAAGGCAAGAGGAGAAGGGGACGACAGAGGACAAGATGGTTGGACAGTGTCATCGAAGCTACCAACGTGAATTTGACCCAACTCTGGGAGGCAGTGGAAGACAGGAGGGCCTGGCGTGCTCTGGTCCATGGGGTCACGAAGAGTCGGACACGACTAAACGACTAAACAACAACAACACCTAAATGTGGTGAAGGGTTTTGAGTGTGCCAATGAAGCTGAGAACAATGCCATCAGAAAGCCAGATTTCATTACGAGCCTGGATGAGAACCCTGTGATGAAACAGTCTGAAATGAAAGAGGCAATAATGCTGGAAGATAAGACTCCCAAGTTGGAAAGCACTCAACCAGCTAGTGGGGAAAGCAAAGGACTACAAATAGCTCTGTCACTAATGATGCAACTAGATTACTTACTTACTTACTTAATTTCTATACTGCCCATCTGGCAACCCAGGCCACTCTGGATGGTTTACATAATACCATAAAACATAGTATAAAGACAAACAATACAAAAGCGGACAATAAAATAAAACAATACAATATCGACACCAAAAGGACATATAGTAGCTGACATACACAGAAGTAAAAGGAAAGTCAAATGCTGCACAACCATACAATTGGAACATGGAAGATGAGAAGTATGAATCAAGGTAAACTGGAAACTGTAAAGCAAGAAATGGAACATTGCAATGCTTGGTGTCAGTGAACTAAACTGGACTGGAACAGGATATTTTGAGTCAGACAACTGCAAAGTGTTCTGCTCTTGAAATGACAAACCCAGAAGAAATGGAGTGGCTCTAATACTGCGGCAAGATGTACACAAGCAGTTAGGGGCTACAATGTAATACAATGACATAACATATTATAATCTAAGATGTGCAGACGGCATTAGACAGCACTATTTAACTGGCAGAAAGCAGCAATGACTTGAAATGATGTTTAGTGAAAGTGAAAGAAGAAAGTGCCAAAGCAGAATTGCAGCTGAACATTAAGAAGACAAAAATCATGACTACAGAACTACACAACTTTAATGTTGACAATGAAGAAACTGAAATTGTGAAAGATTTTGTATACCTAGGTTCAATAATCAATCCAAATGGAGTACAGTCAAAAAAATCAGAAGACTAAGACTCAGAAGGGCAGCAATGAAGGAATTAGAAAAGATCATCAAGTGTAAGGATGTATCACTGGAGACCAAAACCAAGATGATCCATACTCTTCTATTTAGGATCACCATGAATGAATGTGAAAGCTGGACAGTAAAAAAAGCTGACAAGAAAAAAATTATTTGTTTGAAATATGGTTCTGGAGGAGAACTTTGTGGATATTCTGGACTGCCAGAAAGATTAACAAGTGGTCCCTAGATCAATTCAAGGCAGAACTATCTCTGAAGGCAAAATCTTGTCATAAAAAGAGAAGATTTTCTGGAAAAGACAATAATACGTACTGGGAAAGGTGGAAGGCAGTGGGAAAAGAAGATGACTAAAATAGGAGATGGACTGACTCTCTAAAGGAAACCACAGGCTTGAGTTTACAAGAGATGAGCAGGGCTGTTGAGGACAGGACATTTTGGAGATCTCTTATTCACAGTGTCAGCATAAGTCAGAGATGATTTGACAGCACATAACAACAAAGTAGTTGGTAATGGAAAGAGTCAGGGAGCTGTTGGCTCCAGCAAGGCTAATTGACAGGGTCTCACTATTTCATTTATCTGGTTGCCAGCTGCTCCATAATGTGCCATCTAAATGCTATAACCTGCAAATCTACATCTACTGCTTAGATAAAAGCTCAATCAAACATAGCAGGACATGTCAGTAAAAATGTATACTAAACGTAGGACTAACATATGCATGACTTTATTTTCTGCTGCTTGCTGGGAAACTTACTGAATGAATTCTCAAGAAACCACTACTACTGTCAAAGCCACTCTGCTTTATCTTGTACTGGGTTCTACACTAAGTTATGGCAGCAAGAACTGAGAATCTGTCCCAAATAAATCTTATTATGTATAAGCCTTTGAAGAGAATTTTATGTTGAGCTATTTTTGTGATATTAATATGTTAATGTGTTAATGACTTCAAGGCCTTGTGTATGTATTGAGAAAAAATATGAATGCATATTTGTAATGCAATGCCTTTAGCTACTACAGAATAATAATATACAGATATAGCATTACAATTAAATGCAGAGGTCTTAACAAGGTACAGATTCATTAGCAACACAATTTCATTATTGCTGTCATTTAATAAAAAGTAATGAATTTAATCTTTTGTTTTGCACATCAAGATTACATTTTTCATAGCAATAGTGTGTTTCATAAAAGACAAAATACAAAAGTAAGAGATAGAATATTTAAATATCCCAGACTCTAAGGAGAAAAAAAAAGGCTTCATTAAGCTGACAAGATACATGTGTATGTGCTACCAAATAGGAACAACTTGTTGGACTAGAAACCACTTTCATAAATTAGACATTCATCTGGTGGAATATCTAAATGTGTAGATTCTGCATGCATGCATGCATGAAGTAATGCACCAGGGGACCGAGTTATTCTACTCCTCCACCAGAGGTCCATTTATTTTGAGGTGGATTCCAATTAATCGATTCAGCATATGTGAATGAGCAGGTGGAGTTTTCCACAAAGGGGATTTCTCGAAGCACCCACCCAGTGGGTCACTTCCTATATCTCCTACTTTTTCTTTTTTTAATCGTTGTGTCCTGACGCGCTGTCTTCTCTAGGGCTGAAGCAGGGCAGCACTTGTCAGAGAACCGCACAACCATTGCTTCTAGGCGAAGGGGCTGGGGCTTGAGGGTTTCAGAGTTGTGTGTCTGTGCATGCTTTATCCTTAAGGCAGAGAAGTGACCACAGCAATGAAGGGCCGGAGGGGGTGCTTATGGACTCTTTCGTGTCAGCATTTGTATCCCACCATTCAGCAAAAAATAAAAATAAAAATAAATTACAGAAGCATTTACAACCATAAAAAAGGCTTAGTGTAGATGGGCTCTAAGCTGCTTTATCGTCTGTATCACACCCATTTAAAAAACATAACCAGACCTGAATCAGAGCATAGTGTTTAATCATAGCTGTGTTCAGAATTGTGAACTCTTAACTATACACATAGAAATTGAAAAAACGTTCTGTTTGGACTGGTATTCACTACCCAGTTTAAGCTTAAAACGTTTCAGAGGTCATGTTTTATCATATACATTTGCTTAATCTTGTCTAATGTTTCATGCCCATTTTAAAACCTGAGTTCTATGTATTCTATAATAGAATCATAGAAAAGTGAAGTTGGAAGGGGCCTACAAGGCCATCAAGTCCAACCCCCCTGCTCAATGCAGGAATACAATCAAAGCATATCTGCCAGGTGATTATCTAAGTTTTTCTCGAATGCCTCCAGTGTTGGAGCACTCACCAACTCCCGAGGTAACTGGTTCCACTGTTGTACTCCTCTAACAGTTAGGAAGTTTTTCCTGATATTCAGCTGAAATCTGGCTTCCTTTAACTTGAGCCCATTGTTGCGTGTCCTGCACTCTGGGATGATCAAGAACAAATACTGCCCCTCTTCTGTATGACAGCCTTTCAAAGATTTGAAAAGTGCTATCATACCACCCCTCAGATTTCTGTTCTCAATGCTAAACATGCCCAGTTCTTTCAGCCTTTCCTCATAAGGCTTGTTTTCCAGCCCCCTGATCATCCTTGTCGCCCTCCTCTGAACTTGTTCCAATTTGTTTGACTATGTTTGACACTCTTTCTATTCATCATGAAAACTTACAGAATGAGCCATCTGTTTATGCCACTCTGACTAGCACTGTTGCTCATATCTTCAGCACAATATTGTATTTCACTTTGGGGAAAAAATTAAAGAACAAAACAATTCTGTACAATATGGCCTTTCGTGTCAATTCTTTTAATATTAATGGTCAAAATGTTGAATGCAAACAACACATCCAATGCTCTAAAATTTTTAAACAAAGCAGTGATCATCCTAGTTTTAGGCAATCATGTAGCCAACTCAAGAGACTTACAGGGTAAAATCCAAAGCTACTCAAGACGATTTCTGTTTTGTCAAATAAGACTTTCCTATTGTTTTCTTTGCAGTTTCACACGCCACCCAATCTGCTTAAAACCCCATCCTCCAGCTCTTTGGAGCAGATTTTGAACGTGTGCAGGGGTTACAGAGGGAAAGGAGAATCACGCCCTCCTGCTTTCCCTTTATGGAAGCTATTGCACTGCAGGAGAGGTTAACTGGATACTGTATAACCCAATTAATTATTAAATAGCAAGTGCTAACTTCACTTAAACCTTATATAAAGACTTATTAAATAAATCAAGTTTATAATCTGTAAATTAACTAATTCCATGTTAAAATAATACTTGTGTCAATTTTTTTGACCATGTGTTGATTGTTGTTGTTTAGTCGTGTCCGACTCTTCGTGACCCCATGGACCAGAGCACGCCAGGCCCTCCTGTCTTCCACTGCCTCCCAGAGTTGGGTCAAATTCATGTTGGTAGCTTCAATGACACTGTCCAACCATCTCATCCTCTGTCGTCCCCTTGTCCTCTTGCCCTCACACTTTCCCAACATCAGGGTCTTTTCCAGGGAGTCTTCTCTTCTCATGAGATGGCCAAAGTATTGGAGCCTCAGATTCAGGATCTGTCCTTCCAGTGAGCACTGTTAACTGTAGTGGCAGTTCTGCATGAAAATCTGTGTAATAGTGAAAAATGGAACCCATCAGTATGTAGTTAACTATGTTTTTGTCATGGTGTATTAAATATTTCAGCTCAGTTCGTGTGACATTTGTTCCTGATTCATCCAGTCAAACCTTATTAAAATAAATGTCTCCGCAAATTTCGTATTTGGATTTAAGCATTTCAGATTAACAAATCAAAGATTAGTCACCATTTAAATCTTTGGGGTACCCACAGGATAAACCAAGCATGGATTAACCAGATCTGAGCTGACTTTTTACATGCTGCTTCATATTCTCAACAGAGTCTGCGAGTTTAGATAAGATGACCTTAAAATATACTATTTTAGGTCGCTTTAATTATGAATACATTTTACTACTTATAAGCTAGTATTCTGAGCTCTATCCAAATATTAAGGAGTTCAGGAAATTCACACGTGATTTCATTTAAGAGTCTAGCTATTCATTTACACCTTCACAATCCAAGGGCACACAGTAAAATTGTTCTCCTTTTGCCACTGCAGATGTACGCACAAGAATGTACAGAAGCACTGGAAAATGAGAAGAATAGTGAGTTTTATGTTTCATTTCAATATCCATGTCCAACCCTCCCTCTCTTATACTACAGATTACCTAAGAAATGAAGATGCCCACTCACCAAGGGTATAAATGTATGTTCTTTGATAATGTCCAGTGCCTTTTCTCACTACATAACTGTGCATGCCAAGCCAGGCAAGCTGCCGGGTGGAGATGGGGAGCACAATGCTCTATTGAGTTCTATGTGATATCCAGATACTTCCATGCTTGAGTGCATTTATGTTTGTGAGGTATTACACAATTTTATTTCATTGTGCCCTTCTGCCAAACCTCATGAGGGAATGGACAAATACGTTGTGTGGTGTTTTTGTTTTTTTAAAAAAACAAGTTTTCTTAAAAAAATAATCACTAGAAAGTTGTAGTAATATGAATGCAAAAGCCTGTGATGTTCATGTGTTTATTTCGTATTTGCCACCAGATACAGAATACAAAGAATAATGTTCACATTCAGTTTCCTCTAAATCCAGTACTTTTAATCTAAACCTTATAAATATGCTCTGAGCAGTTCAGTTCAAGATCCAGGAGCACACCAAGGTTGCAAGACTCCAATGTAACCCCATCCATTACAGAGCGAATTCTTGTTGCCTGATCTGCCTTTCACTGATAAGGAGCACCTCTGTTTTGTCTGGGCTAAGCTTCAATTTGTTTGCTGCCATTCAGTTTGTAACTGACACCAGACACTGGTTTAGAAACAAACCAGTCTTCTCAGATTTAGACTGGAAGGAATTGGGTGTCATCTATATATTGGTCACACTGAACTCCAGATCTCCAAACATATCCCTGCAGTTTATTTCAATTCTTAAATAGGTGGGGGTTGAGGAGAGTCCTCCAACATCACCTTCTGAGTACACCTGCCTAGGACGATACTAAGTTGCCTTAAGATATATCTCCCAGTCCTGTCCTACAAAGGTAGCCTGGCAAGATACCATGGGTGACAGTATTGAAAGATCCAGCACAGCATCCAGCCCCAAGGCAAAGTTGTTTCAGTCCCACCAGCAGGCCTAAAACCAAGTAGTTTATATCACCAGTTTCATCCAAGGATCTCTAGAATTGGGAGTCAGAGCACACTCCTGCCTCCTGCCAAGAAACTGGCCAATATTTATTCAGTACAAAAAGCTTCAGGGAGCAGTTTTTCAACAATGGTCTTACAACTGCCTTTTTCAGCAACGCTGGTATCCTCAAAAACAGCCATTCACTGTTTCCCTCAGGCACTCAGCCACTTGCCTCTCTTGCCAATGGTTTTCGGAGCCAGGAAAGGTCCAGTGTACGTATATGGGGTGGCTCTCAACTCTCTGAGGATCCTGGCCCCATCTGGTTTGTTTTGTCTGTCTTCTGCTTGATTACCTTGTTTTTTCTGTTTTTAACTGCTCAGCTACTTTCAATTCAGCCATTTCTAAACTTCCTGATTCTTCTAAGCCATTTCCTGCATTTTCTGGTTCTAAAAACTCCGTTTTCTTTTAATTCCAGGGGTGGGTGAGGCACCCTAAAGTTCCCCTCCCCATTCTGGATCCCCAAAACTTCCTTTCCCCCCTTTCCAGTTTGCTTCCTTAAAAGCCTCTGCGCTGTATGCTGAGCAGCTCCACGTCCTCTTAGGTTTGCGGTCCTTCAGCAGTATTCTTTCAAGCTTCTGGATCAGCTAGAAACTTAATTTTTTACCCACCTACCCCCCAGCTCTTTGTTCCCCCAAACCATCCTTACACGAAGGGGTCGTGCTACCTCTTCTTTCCAAATGTTCAGAAACATTTCCTGCTGCCAACGGGGGGAGCTTGGAAAACGGCCGGCTCTCCCCGTCAACATGAGGGGTGGGGGAGGGGGAGAACCGGGCCGGTTTCAACGGTTAAAATAACGGACTTTGGTTGGCAGAGTCCCTACACGGAGGTGGGTCAGTGACATTTTATCGGGCACAGTGGACTCGCTGTTTGTGTTTGCTGGACCGGGAAAGACAGACCAAAATCCTGAGGGGAAGCGGGTGTTAGTAGTGAGAGAACCTGCCTGAGGGGAAACGCTTGTTTTTCACGGCTCCCCATCCTTGTCAGAGTTGTGAGGCGGGGGAAAGCAACTGTCAGAAAAAGGTGGATGAGGAGAAGGGGACTGTGGGATTTCCTCAGGTCTTATGGGATAAGGAGGAAGGTTATGAAGCGTTCTTTACAAAAGGGACGTACAGTACATGGAAGAAACAACAGCAGAATCCCCTTCTCACATAAATGCAGGTTTTCAGAGCTGAATCTGGTTTGTTTATGCTGCTCTCCTCTTCTCCCTTGAAGAATTGTTGTGCCAACGTTAATACCTCCTAAACGACCTCTGGTATGCCATAGGCATTTGAGATTTACTTACTGAATTTCTGCCAGTTTCCCCATGGTTTGAAAGCAAAGAAAAAGGGGAAAAATCTGTACTGTTCTAATATGATTTGATGAGAGAACAAATGTTGATACAAGCTAGAATGTATAAATCTTTCTAAATATATTCACACCCATGGGCTTGCGGTATATTAACCCCCCCCCCCCCCCAATCTGTATTTGACTTGAAGAGAACTGAGTTCTCTTTTATATACTGGCCTGTGACTGAAGGGTTACAGACCAGTATATATTTATCATTTATGAGCTGGGGAGCTGGATGGATTCCTGGTGGGTTAGGTGTGGGTGGGAGTTCAATTCCTCATTGTGCCTCTTGGAAGAAGAGCCAACCTGCATAGTCTTGGACAAGCTGCACAGCCACAGAGTCCCCAGAAGAAGGGAATGGCAAACAACTTCTGAGTACTATACTGTACAGTATATGTAGAAAACCTGCAATAAGTCAGAGTCCACTTGACAGCACTTAAAATGTGGTTCGTTCAAACAAGGAAATACGATGAAAGGTTAGAAGAGACAGTGTAGTAGCTTTTAAAAGATAGGATGAAGTGCAGTCGATATATAGCAAAGCAATTATTGGAAGTTGGCCATATGTCATAAAAGATATATTTTCAACTTAGACTTTTCTCACAACTCAGGGACAAGGTGGTTACTGTAAGCATGCTACTGAGCTGACCAACATGGAATGATGTTTACTGATACAGCTTCATGCTCATCAGTATAAGTATCTGAATATATAGAGTATGTGTCCATCCACAACACCTTACTAATTCTCATTTGTTTTGCAACATAGAATTGTAGAACTTTATAGCTGAAAGATATACACATGAGTCATCAATTCCAGTTCCCTACCAAAGCAGGAAATCCAGAGCTAAAGTATCCCTGACAAACGGCCATTTAATGTTTTGTTTAAAAAATCCAATGAAGGAGAGTCCACCACCAAATCTCCCTTCTTGTGATTCAGATTTTACCCTCTGGAGGTAAAATGTTCCATGTTTCACATGACAGCCCTGCAAATATTTGTGATGGTGACCATTTTGTGTTTTCATGCTAAACAGATCCGCCTCACTCAACTATTTATTTATTTATTTATTTACCACCACCCCCAATCTGGCAGCCAAGGCCACTCTGGGTGGTTTGCAACAATAAACAAAACAATAAAATAACAAAATAATATGACATATGGCTTAGTTTCTGGACCTTTTACTATTGCTCACAATGACCGCTCTTCAGAAAGGTGAGAGTGGAAAACATTGGACTTAAGAAGAGCACCTTTAGGTCACAAAGGTTCAACTAATTCAGCATTTTGTTTTTGGTGGTGGCCAAACACATATCTTTAGGAACCCCATACATGTCATGATGGCAATATTACTCTCCCATTGTTATTTTCAGCAACTGGAAGTTCCACATAGTCATAATAAGTAATAGCTGTAATGTAACCAAGCCTTTTCTACTGCTTTCCTACTGCTGAACTTCCACTGGGCTGCCTCCTCTTTGAACACAAGAGGCATGTGGAATAAACAAACTAGGTTTCACTACATATAAGGCACACAAAATAAACGATGTTCATTTACATATAAATGCAAATCTGGGACAGTTTTTGTTAGGATTATTTGATAGTTAATGCAAAAGGAAAAATATGCTTTTTGTTGTCTTAGGAAATCTATTTGTAGACAGAGCAGGAGGAAAAGATTTCTAAAACTGATTTACAGAAGCCAGTAGACCTGGCTTGCATGTTTGTGGGATCTGGTGGGAGCCATTATGAAGAAGACATGTGAGCACACGTCTCTGTAGGTGACAAGCAGAAGCAAATAGGAACTGACTACAGAGGAGAAGTAGAGAAGAATGAAGTATAGGGGGAGCAAACTGCAAATTGATTTAGAGAAGAGAAGTGAGGAAAAACCTACTCTGCTCTATGTCTATTTCATCCCTGGTTCAGATCACTTGCTACCTGTTGGTGCAAGTAGTTCTTTACTGATGTGACCATAATGTATATTTGAAGTATGACTGCTTTTGAATCATAAATAACAAACATTCAGAGTTTGAAACTGAGTAGCTGATGGCACTTTCTCAGCATTTGTAACATCTGAATTCATGTAAAATCTCTGAAAACAGGTTGCCACAATGTTCTGATAATTTTAATATTATCTTGACATTAGGACCACATCTGTCAGACAATGGATGAGAAGAGAAGACTTCAGCAAAAACCACTGGTATCGCGATTGCAGCTTAGACCAGATGACACAGAAGTGCCACATATGGTGAAAGGAAAGTTTATTAAGCCTGAGCAGACGTCTAGTACAAAGGAAGATGAGAGTTCTCTTGTGAGAAAGCCTTTAATTTTTACACATAATTAATTGACATAGTTCATTAACTGGTCATGTTTTATCCTTGGTGTATTTATTTATTTATTTATGCAACTTATTAACAGCCTTTCTCCATGAGAGCCTGGGGTAGCTAACAGTTCACTTAAAGATACAGATAAAATAACAATTTACAAATATCTAAAATCACAATTTATAAATATGTAAAAACATATCTAAAATTATAAATCACATGCACATTCAAAAATTGCAAGTATAAAGTTGCATATTAGAATGTCAGCTAAAAATATTATAAAATCAATATAGGACTGTTACTTTAACTAATGAGACACAACTTAGTGTTTTAGCTTGCAGGAGCTAATGGATTAATGTGATTGGACCATCTAACTGAATGTTCTCTAATGATGTGTGATGGTTTTACTTTATGTTAAATTTTACTCGTAAAACTCCAGTTGAATTGTTTCCTGCAGAAGACAGACTTAGTTTCAATTATCACTGCTTACATTATGTGCAGACTGGACCACTGTAATGCACTTGATATGGGATTCCCTTTGAAGATGATTGGAAAGCTTTGTGTGGTCCAGGGTGATCTTTGCCACAGTTGGTTTTAGAGGTTAAATCTAAAAATGGCTCACATTAGGTTATCTTCAGATTACCCACTTTCTTTCATATAGGTTTGTCCAGGAATTAGAATCAGCCTCAGATATCGTGGCCATAAGTACATTTAATAGATAATATAAAGTAAATTTCTAGTGACTTTGGTTGCACACAACTCAAGCCTCGATTCAGTTTAAAAATTGCTCCAAATGTGCACTTTTAAAAATGGTACCAGGGCTTCCCAGCTACTGACAGGGCCAGGGTTGGGGCTCAATATGTTGCAAAAATGGAGCTGCTGAAGCTGCCCCTCAGGCAAGAACAGCATTGCTGTCCAGTCAATGCCAGGGAGACTTCCCAGCCACTTTGGCACTGGCTGACTGGTCGTGTTCTTGCCAGGGGAACAGTTCCAGCAGTTCCATTTTAGTTGCATATGAAGTGGGCAAGCTGCTGTCCCAACCCTGGTACTGTTAGTAGCGATGGGAAGCCTCTCAACACTGACTGGCTAGTAGGCTGGCAAGTGTTGCTAGGTTTCTCAGGCATGTGCCCCTGAGAATTGCAGACATGACTCATTAATTGCCAGCTAGAAGCAAGTGAATGTTTTGCATGCATAAAAAAAAACACAGGATTTCGTCCAATGTGTTACATATGGCAGCAATTTTATGTGCACTTACTTGCAAGCTGATCTCAGTGGAACTTCTGAGTAGATGTGAGCAGCATTGTACAATTAGACTCATACTGTCAGATTTTAGCATTGTATTTCATGTGTTTATAATACTTGCTTTTAGTAATTAACTATATATTTATGCTTATATTGTATCTCTTAGGTCATAATGGTAAAATAGGGAAATAGTAGATTGTTGTATAGCATTATTGTAAGTTGGCTGGATAGCTCACTGAGCTGGAGCACCTGAATTCAGGAGTTCAATTCCACAGTGTGCTTCCTGGAGACTAGCCTTGGATAAACTACCCAGTCCCAGAAAGCCCAGAAGAAAGGAATGACAAGCCACTTCTGAGTTCTTTCTACACAGAATATCCTGTGAAGTTACTGTAAGTCAGAAATGACTTGATGGTATATATAGTAGGAGTCTCTTATCTGCAGGATCAGTATCCACAGTTTCATTTATCCACAGTCTGAAAATATTAAAAATATTAAATGAAAAAACCAGAAATGCACATTTCCATGATGTAATTACCAGAATTGGCCACTAAAAGGAGCCAGAGACCATGCTATATTTATGGTTCAGTATTATGCATGGTTTTCAGCATCCATGCGGGACTTGGAATTGATCCCCCATGGATACTGTGGTCCTACTGTAGTTATTATAGTATTATCACAACAGTGAAAAACTTTACATAAGAATTTACTGAATTTCTTTCCAAGTAATAAAATACATTTATTCATATGCTTCTGTATTTATACAGAAGCATATATTCTGTGATTATATTAAAATCAATTTATTTGAGATAGCACATATTGCCTATTCTTCGTGGCCTCTGTGAATGCACACAAATGGGTTGTTCTGTGCCTGCGCTGAATGTCTCGGAAGATTCTAGAGCTAAAAGTAACAATTTAGTGGGATGTTCCCCCGTGGAGCACATGCTCCGCCCACCCACGATTCCCCTCAGTTCCTTTTTTCCGCCGTGCTGATCGGTTCTCCGGAAAAATAGAGCGCGTTCTTTGAGAGATTTATAGCTATTCTATCATACTTCCTCTTCTAATTATCACCTAAATTGAAACCTTCTTATTTTCCAATCATCTAATCATCGTTCCCCTGTGAGTTGGTTCCGGTTTTCGCCTTTCCCGCTTTTGGCTTCCCCCCCCCCAATCTCTTCAACCGTTTTTCCCAACTGTTTCCCCCACTATTTATGGCCTCTACAGCCCCATTAAAAGGTGCGTCAGCTGTAATAACAAAATCCCACTATCAGACGGCCACGAGCGCAGTTTATTTTGCCTTGGCGAACAGAACCAAACCCATTCTTGTGCGGCCTGTAAGAAGTTGACCAAGCCGGCACTTAAACAGAGGCTTCAAAGGCTCTGGTCTCACCTGTGGGAAACCGCCATGAATCCTCCAACACCTTCTGTAGAGACAACCAAGTCTCCAGACATATTGGTCGAGCGACAGACACAGTCTCAGTCTGCTCCCGTTCCGATGACCCCATCTCCTCGATCGAAGGACGGCTCGGATAGATCCAGGTCGACAACCAAACAAAAGTCGACATCGACATTGAAAGCCACTGCTTGGGCCCGTGAGGTATCTAAGAAAAAGAAAGAGAAAGTCGTCACAAAAAAGACTAAGAGAAGCAAATCAGTCCACATCGAGCCTCCGCAAGTGTCATTACCATCTCCAATTCTGGAGGAATCTTCGAGGGAGGCCTTAGGATCTACATCGGAAAGGGAGGAAGCGCAATTACCAGCTTCACAGGCTCCGGTATCTACCGGTGGCCTATCTCCCCAGATTGGCCATTCAATGACTGAGTTGCCATCCAGTCAGGCCTCAGCCCATTCTAGCCCTGCATCAGGGCGGGCGACTGAAACTCAACTTTCGGATTCGGAGTCTCCTCAGCAATCTCCCTGAAAACATAAGGAAAAACAGAAGCATATTTCCCCACCTCGATATATGCCTCCATATGGACAATACTATCAGTATCCATTCTTCCCGGGATACCCTCACTTCGGCATGGAGGGAGGTTTCCCCTACTGTGATCCATATCATATGGAAACCTATCAGGGACATTCTCAATATGAGGAGCCAAAGCGTGTGTGATATACACTCCCTCACCAACGGGAGTACTCTCAATCACCATCACCATCGCCGCCACGCCACCGACATCGGTCACAAAAACCGGTACCGGCTCCTACTATGGTCTCGAAACCATCTAAGAAATGCTCGGCATCATCGCACCACACCGACCATTCTAAACGTCTCAAGCATTCATCTAAGGGCCAACAATCCCTTCATGTCACCACTACATACGCTGGTCCACATCCAATAACCGAACCAGAACCTCATTGTCCTCGATCTTCCAGTCATACTCAGCCCCCTCCTTTGGTCGATACTGAAACTAGAAAAAGAATTACCTCGTCATCTTCATCGTCCATGTCTGACCAAGAATTAGGATCTGATTAATCCGATGAATCGCCATCTAACCTCCCTACACCACCGTCAGATGCTATTGATAATCACCCTCTGTCTCCCTCAGAGGACTTCACATCCTACTCGCAGATGATCTCTAGGATGGCCAAATCATTGCAGCTACATGTCGAGGAACCCCCTTCTCCGGAAAAGGATCTTATCTTTGACAATATTAATAGAGAAAGGCTACCACCACTCAGCCTGGCCTTTATACCATCGATGCTGAAATTAATAAAAGAAGTGTGGGACAAACCACCCTCTAGTTTACAGATATCAAGATGGACTGAAAACATGTATAAGACACACGGAACAGACACAGAATTTCTGGCCAAACATCCTAACCCTAACTCTATTATCATAGAGTCCAACCAATCTAGGGCTAGAAACAAGTCTTCAGTAGCCCCTATTAACAAGGAGGGCCGAAAGATCGACATCATCAGTAGGAGAATTTATTCACTCCAATCATTTCTTCTTAGGGTGGCCAACTATCAAGCAGCGATGGGCGCTTACCAGCACCAGCTCTGGAACATCAAAAGTTTCTCAGATTCCAATTCGACAATTTCACCTACCAATTTTGCTCCCTACCATTCGGACTTTCAACGGCGCCGAAGACTTTCACGAAGTGCATGGCACCAGTCGCAGCGTATCTCCACCTTCGGGGTATAAACATCTACCCATACATCGACAACTGGCTGATAGTCGCGAAATCACACCGTGACACCATGAGAGCAACAACCATCACGCTCAACATGCTTCAAAGTCTCGGCCTCAAAGTAAACCATGCAAAATCTCATCTGGAACCGTCGCAAACAATCACCTACATCGGAACCCTTCTCGACTCCGTGCAAGCCAGGGCGTTCATCCCACTGGAACGAATCATAAAACTAAGGAGAGCAATTTGTCCCTTTCGACCTCGAGCTCTTGTTCCAGCCCATCATGTTCAACATCTCCTCGGGCTCATGGCGTCCACAACATCAGTGATACAACACGCCTGACTCAAACTAAGGTCACTCCAATCGTGGTACCTCTCGCTATTTGACCTGGTGACGGACCACCAGTCTATGACTTTGCCAGTAACACCAGAGTTAGCCACTCAACTCACCTGGTGGACTTCCATGTCGAATCTCCGTGTCGGACGTCCATTCAAAGTCTTCCAACCGACGGTGCAGGTCACCACTGATGCCAGCCCGTCCGGCTGGGGAGCACATTGTCTCCATCACAAAATACATGGATTATGGACAAAGCAAGAGAGGTTACTCCACATCAATCATCTAGAGCTCTTAGCAATCATCAGAGCTTTCCATGCCTTTCTCCCTATCATCGAAGGTCGAGTAGTACAACTGGCAACGGACAATACAACTGCCCTATACTATGTGAACAAACAGGGAGGCACACACTCTTTATCCCTCCTATACCTAGCCATCGACCTATGGGAATGGTGCTATCAACACCACATCTTCCCTATTGCAGTATGCATCTCTACGGACGACAATTATATAGCGGATCATATGAGTCGAATGACATCCAGAACCCACGAGTGGTCTCTCAAGGATACCGTTTTCCATCAACTTTGTCAACGTTGGGGAATGCCTGCCATCAATGTATTTGCATCAGGTACGAACACCAAGTGCAATGTCTACTGCTCTCGAGCCGGAGCAGACAAGAACTCTATCGGGGATGCGTTCATGATGGATTGGAACGGGAATTTGCTATATCTCTTCCCACCGATACCACTTATTTAGCGGACAGTCATCCGTCTCCGTCACTTCCAATCGAACGCGATCCTCATAGCTCCCTGGTGGCCGAGACAGCCTTGGTTCACTTACCTCCGGTTGATGTCGACGGACATGTTTCGGCTCCCTCTGGCTCCCGACCTCCTGATGTTGAATGAAGGGATGGTCTACCATCCAGACCTTCCATCCCTGAACCTGACAGCTTGGAGGATACTCCGGCCTTGAGGCGCATCCTGGATCGAGCTAGAAAACCATCAACTTGACTCCTATATGAAAATAAGTGGAAAGCTTTCCTTAAATATACAGAAACAAATAACTTACCTGCCATACCTGTCTCCCTCAAGACGATACTTACCGTCTTACTCCATCTTTTCAATTTCGGACTTTCTCATTCCACTTTAAAGGTTTATATATCAGCCATCGTTGCCCATCAACCTGATAATTCTAGCTCAGCAGAACTTTTATCTCACCCCACGGTTAAGAAATTTCTTAAGGGACTCAACAACATTCGTCCTCCACGCCAGCATATCATTCCCCAATGGTCACTGCAAATCGTTCTCAATGCACTTATGCGCCCACCATTTGAACCAATGGCCTCTTCAAACCTCAAATTGCTTTCTTTGAAAACATCCTTCCTGGTGGCTAGAACATCTGCTAAAAGAGCTAGTGAGCTTGCTCTGATCCACCTTTTATCCAATTTCATCCAGATAAAGTGACTTTATTTTTTGATGTCTCCTTCTTACCTTAGATTGTGTCAGAATTTCATCTTAATCAGCCAATCATATTACCATTGTTCTTTCAATCACCATCATCTCCTCTAGAGCACATGCTCCATATGCTCGACGTAAGACGCTCTCTGGCATTCTATATTGACAGAACTAAGACTTTCAGAAAAACGAACAGACTTTTCATATGCTTCCATGGTCCTCACAAGGGGGGTCCAGCCTCATCACAATCCATTTCCAGATGGATAGTCCAGACCATATCTCTAGCTTATGAACTGTCAGGCAAATCACCCCCTGATCAACTGAATGCACATTCCACTAGAGCGCTGTCAACATCTACTGCCTTCCAGCATGGAATTGAGATTCCTAACATCTGTCGTGCTGCAACATGGTCTACCCCATCGACCTTTGTCAAGCACTACCGACTAGATGTGAGAGCACGCAATGATGCTGGATTTGGCAGAGCTGTGTTGGCATCCTTCCTACCGTGATGTCCCACCATCCGGTAAGTGAAGCTTGCTAGTCACCCATTTGTGTGCATTCACAGAGGCCACAAAGAAGAAAAAGAGGTTACCTACCTGTAACCATAGTTCTTCTAGTGGTCCTCTGTGAATTCACACATCCCAACCATCCTCCTCTCTGTCCGTTACGGGTTAATTTTAATGATTCTTTTGCCCGTAGGACAAATTTTAGGAACTGAGAGGAATCGTGAGTGGGCGGAGCATGTGCTCCATGGGGGAACATCCCACTAAATTGTTTCTTTTAGCTCTAGAATCTTCCGAGACGTTCAGCGCAGGCGCAGAACAACCCATTTGTGTGAATTCACAGAGGACCACTAGAAGAACTATGGTTACAGGTAGGTAACCTCTTTTTTTGTGTTATAATAACCAGGGCTTGTCCCACAGGAGGTAAAGCAGGTGCTGTGCTAGGTTGTAGCCATCCCACCCTTCTCACATCATGGAGTCAGTCCAGTTTACTAGGTAAAGGTTAAGTCGTGTAAGATGTAGGTGTGTTAATGACAGGCCACTGGTAATGTAAATGCTGCTCAATAATGGCAAGAGTATTCTTTGATAGAAGAATATATTGCATATATCAGCATCTTAAAATGTTAATCTTAAAAAACAAGTCCTCTCTACAGCTCATTTGAGGAGCTGATGACTCATGACATGAATGCAGCATGGAGTACTGATATAAAGATACATGCTGGCTCTTGCAGTAATATCTTTACTCTTGAACTAGGTTGTTTATTTTTTATTGTTTCTTCTACTTTCACACAACAAATAGAAGTCTAGACATTTGGTATGCAATATTTTAACATAAAAGTCTAGAACACTATGCTCAACCTTTATTGCAATGTCTAGCTCGCAGTGCTATAGCCTTTTAATGGAATATGCAGGCTCTAAAGTATGCTGAAACTAGATATTTGATTTTTTTATCAATAAATGTTTACTATATGATCATCAGTTTGAGGAGACAAGTTTCTGAAAGTGTTGTACCAAAATACATAGGTGTGTTATCAGTATTGAATAATTTACCAATAAATTACTCATGCTTGCTCTAGAACAGTAGTTCCCAACCTTGGTTCACCAGATGTTCTTGGACTGCAGCTCCCATAAATCCTGGTGAGCATGGCTTCTGGGAGTTTTAGTTCAAGAACATCTAGGGATCAGTGGTTGGGAACCACTGCTCTATAATGAGAACACAAAATAAACTGCAGTGTGGGTGGCAAGTGTCATGACAGATAATTGATAACGCCAGTGTGCCTGCCCACAGTAGTACATGTCTGACTGGCTAAACTTAATTTGCTCTGTCTCATACAGTTTTTTCCAGCTGAGACTCCTTCTGATTTACGCACAGCTGTTTATAGAGCAGATACTACAAGAAAATTAAAAATAAAAACCAAAGAAGAAAAGATGCGTTTTGAATATGTGTACGTAACCATTCTATTATTTCTACACTATTTTGTAAAGGTTAGAAGAATAGAGTTTAGATGTCA